>CAMRHE010000092.1:2410000-4810000 GCA_947044405.1 Leptodactylus fallax
AGGACAGTCTTCCCAGGACTCAAACTCCAAGAAGCCCTCTTGTTCAGGCGAGCTCCACTCTTTAGTGGCAGGGCGTCATTGTCCCCATCCCTGCTTTAGAGTGTTTCCGGGGTTTTTATTCCAACCTGTTCACCGTTCCCAAAAAGGACTGCTCTCTTCGCCCCATTTTGGACCTGAAGGAGCTCAACAGATTTGTCCATGTCTGCATATTCCGCATGGAATCCCAGCTGTTGGTGGTGGCATCTCTGAGAACCGGCAAATTCCTGTCATCTATCGACATCTGCAACGCTTACCTCCACATTCCCATAGCGCTGTGCCATCAGCATTTTTTTTTTTTTTCGTGGTGGGTTTACGTAATTTTCATTTTGTCGCACTCCACTTCAGGTTGGCCTCTGCCCCCAGAGTATTTACCAAGGTAATGGCCATGCCGGACCTGGTACGCTGATCCTGCTGATGGATGCTCCTTGGCCTGTCTTCTGTAAGTCGACCTTTTGTCTCAAGGACCGATGTTCCACCCCACTTTACTTCAGCTGTGTTTAATGGCATGACTTTTGAAGCCGAGGTCCTGAGGTGCCGCAGTTTTTCGGGGCCTGTTATCCAGCCCATTCTCAAGGCCCGAAAACCCCTGTCCACAAAGATCTATCATCGCACGTGGACTTCTATCCACTCTTCTTTTCTCTTCCCAGGGTCCTGACTTTTCTCCAGTGCGGTCTGGACCAAGGATTTGGTCTTTCTTCTGTCGGAGCCTCCTGGGCGGTTTGCCATCAGGCTTCTGCCGCCCAGGTCTGCAAGACAACACTTTTATCAAGTTGTACCAGATCCATTCTGTGGCTTCTGCCGATGCCAACTTGGGTCATAAGATTCTGCAAGCGGCTCTGCGCTAGGTTGCTCGCATGGCTGTGTAATTCCCACATTCTGCTTTGGGACATCCCATGGTGCTGTGTCCCCCAATGAAATAAGCGAGAAAATTGGATTTTTGTACTCTCCGTAAAATCCTTTTCTCGTTGTATTTATTGGGGGACACAGATCCCACTCTTGTTTGTTGTTGTTCCTGTCCCAGACTGCTTTGGTCCATTTTCGGGTTCAGGACATGTTGGTGGTATTGGTTCCATGTTCTTTTTTTGTGCTGCGTTACAAACTGGCTAGCACAGTATATGTGGAGAGGGTATATCTTGGAAGTGGAGCAGACTTCTTTTGACATTCCTCTTGTTAGCCTCCTAGTGGCCAGGTCTAATACCCATGGTGCTGTGTCCCCCAATGAATACAACGAGAAAAGGATTTTACGGTGTTTAAAAAAAAATCCATCTTGACTTTTATATTTCTCTTTCTCTGTGCCCTGCTATTAGTCCCATAATGCATTAGGACAGCATCACATGACCAGTTAGAGGATTGTACGATCACTACTGCAGGGAGGTTGTATAATAATCCTTTTCTTTACATATTCTCCCAAAAAATCAAAGAGACTAAAAATATACAGTCGGAAGCTGCACTGTATTCTCCTCCATTATAGGTGTATGAAACGAGTCTTATATCAGCAGTAGCCAGTGATAGCAGCCTGTGTGGTATAGTCCATGCTGTTTACACTATACAGAAAAGTCTATTGCCTGAGATGGTGACCCCCTTGAGAGAACAGAAAGCCATGTTATTGCCAAATATAAAGTTAAACATGTTTGCGACAAAAGAAAAAAAAATCAGAAAAGAGGGCTAGTGCTGTCTCCAACAATAGGGGCCTCTACCTAATAGGGGGATGTCAAACTCGGAATTCTTTGTCAAAGTATCATAATTGTAGACAGTATGACAAGCCTAGAATGTTAATTCTGTTGACCCAAGGAGCCCATACTTTATCGAATTGTGTCCGAGTATCAGATATAGTAGCATTGAACTTTTCAGAAAGCATAACTGAGTCAACACATCTGATGACTTCCAATATTGAGAGACTCCATTTGAATTCTATATGAAATCTGGTGGACATTAGGATATATTGCAGTAGGTCATAGGGAGCCTATCGGAGACCAGCTGGCTTCAAGCTAGCAAGGAAAATGTGGCCGATACAGGAACCGTGGAGTGCTTCTTTTAAAGGGATTCTATCATTGGGAAATCCTATTTTCACTAACACCATGTCGGAATAGCCTTTAGAAAGACTATTCTTCTCCTACCTTTATTTTTCTGATCCATGCCGCCGTTTCTGAGAATTTTAGTTTTTCTTCTTTATGCAAATGAGTCTTCCGAAAGCACAGAGGGCATTCCCCCCTGTGCTCAAACAGACGCTCTTCCGAAGATCCAGCGCCGCCTCTCTCCTGCTGACACCTGTTTTTTGAGCACAGGGGGAATGCCGCCTGTGCTTTCTGAAGACTCATTTGCATAAATAAGAAAAACAAAATTTCTCAGAAACGGCAGCACGGATCAGAAAAATAAAGGTAGGAGAAGAATAGTCTTTCTAAAGGCTATTCCGACGTGGTGCTAGTAAAAAATTTGTTTCCCAATGATAGAATCCCTTTAAGTGGAGCTTTTTATTTTTTCTGACAAGATATATTATAAAGATTCTTGTATTCACTTATACATTAATTAAATTTTTTTTTTTTCATAACTCTACGTTAATCTGTAAAGAGAACCTGCCTCATGATAGTGTAGTGAAATCTGCATACTATAAAGCAGAAGAAGCTGGTATAGTTTTGTAGAAAAAGTTTCAGTATAACCTGTCATTCATTTAAATCACCACTTATTCTTGACTTAGGAAATTTTCTCTAGCCCCCACCATTCCGGAGTAACAAGTGCAGGTAATTTTTGTGCCTGATGTGCTATTTAAAGAGGACCTTTCATGTCCTCAGGCACATGCGGTTTTACATACCGCTAGAAAGCCGATAGCGTGCTGAATTCAGCGCACTGCCGGCTTTCCCAGTATGTGACCCGGGGCTGGAGATATCGGCTGTGTAAGTTTCACGGTTTACTGTCGGATAGGCGTTCCTGACAGTCTAGCTGCGCTGTGAGGAACGCCCTCCCTGACAGTTCTCGTTCACAGACTTGTACTGGGGGGGGCGTTCCTCACAGCTCAGTGTCATCGCCAGGCAGTAAGGAACGCCCCCTCTGACAGTACAGGGCTATAAACGAGTACAGAGAGACGTGGCGTTCCTTACAGCCCAGCGATAACATTCAGCTGTGAGGAACGCCCCCCCCCCAGTACAAGTCTATGAACGAGAACTGTCAGGGAGGGCGTTCCTCACAGTGCAGCTAGACTGTCAGGAACGCCTTTCTGACAGTAAACCATGAAACTTACACAGCTGATATCTCCAGCCCCGGGGCACATACCGGGAAAGCCGGCAGTGCGCTGAATTCAGCACGCTGTTGGCTTTCTAGCGGTATGTAAAACCGCATGTGCCTGAGGACATGAAAGGTCCTCTTTTTAAGCTCTGTAAATGTCAGAAGGGCAGTGTCAGATGGGGCAGGCATTGCTCAGAGCTCCAATCAGAAGCAGCCAGTGTTAGAGCTCAGAATCATGCCCCTTGTGTATTGTGTGCATTGATTGATCGGGGGCATTGGGGGCTCGAGAAAAAAACTCCAACTGTGCCAGAATCAGCAAAGCAGCAGCCAATTAATGATGTAAACAACTGGATTTGTTGGAGGTGGTGAAGGGTCCTCTTTAAAGGGTTTAGCAAGCTTGAAAATGTCCTTACTATGGGATAGGACATCAATTCTATATTGATAGGGGTCTGACTGTTTTCACATGACAACTTGAGCTGCAGTGCTCCCCTGCCATACTTTTAAAAGCCACCATAGTGCGTACCGCACCAGCTGTCCCATTGACTTGAATGGGACAACCGCTGCAGTACTCACTATGGCTTCTATTGAAACTACAGCAAGTAAGCACTGCAGCTCACGCTATTATTGTGAAACAACTGATCTGCATAGGTCCTATGAATAGAACATCAATTTTAAGATGCTGTGATTTTTATGTATCACAAGGCATTATGGGAAAAGGAGCTGGGAGCTCATGCGCCCTCTGTTGGATGTAACAGATCCTCAATCTGCTTTTGATTCACTGAGTCTTGAGACAGCAAATGGGATTTTAGCCAAGCCAATTTCACTTATCTGCATACAGCGCCGTTTCGGGATTTTTGTCCCTCATCAGTGCAGAGCAAAGTGAACTGGCTGGCTTTGTGGGAGGCAATGAGTGCCTTAGGGACGGGAATATCTCTCCTCGAGGAGAGCACCAGTGAAGGTGTGATTTTTATGTGCAGCAACTAAAGCTCATGAACTAGTGATTTCTTCATTTATATGCTGTTCAATCAGGATATAAAAATCACCTGCTTTTTTCTTATCTCGTCTAGCTGGCTTATACATATAGCAACAGGGCAATGGAGAGGATACTGCACTCCCATTTTGATATCTTGGATACCTAGCCATTGGTTGTTGCCCAGCTTCTGAAAAGTAAATATGCATAATTACACATATTTGCCATTCAGCATTTTGGGAATGTTGAGTGAGTTTCCCTGTGGAGCTGTATTGGGTTGTACAATTGTTACTGTGAGTTAGTGAGGTACTGCTGCCACCAATAGTACTACTACTGGTACTATTGGTGCAACTGTTCTCACTATTACCATATATATTTCATATAATCAGTTACATGGGGGATTCCTTCCAGCAAAATGGCACACTCGCTGTATAGACAAAAAGTGTGCAGCCTAGACCTAGCCCCCATATCCTAAATTTCTTGGCTTACATGGTAGGGGGGAGAAAACATGGCTGACACCCTAGAGAAGAATACCACTACTTTTCTAATTAATTTTTATGCTTTGTAATTATGATGTAAGAGGAAAGAAGAGCAACAAAAATAAACTGCTGATCTGAGGTGTCATATAGGGAATTTTTTTTTTCTTTTCTTTGGATTCTGGGTTTAGTGCTTCTTTTAAGTTGGGACTATGCTTTAAAACACAAGAAAACCATATAGCTTTAGTATCACTGTCGTCATACTGAGCAGCAGAATAAAGGTAATGTTATTTTTACTACACAGTGAATGCCATAAAAACAAAGACCTCATTAGAAAATGGTGCAATTGCATTTTTTTCCAATTCTACTGAATTCATTATAGCTTTCCACAATATTATACGCACGTGGACAAAATTGTTGGTACCCCTCGTTTAATGAAAGAAAAATCCACAATAGTCACAGAAATAACTTGAATCTGACAAAAGTAATTTGCCAAACTACAGTGCTGGCCAAAAGTATTGGCACCCCTGCAATTCTGTCAGATAATACTCAATTTCTTCCAGAAAATGATTGCAATCACAGATGCTTTGGTAATAATATCTTCATTTATTTTGCTTGCAATGAAAAAACACAAAAGAGAATGAAAAAAAAAGTCAAATCATTGATCATTTTACACAAAACTCCAAAAATGGGCCGGACAAAAGTATTGGCACCCTCAGCCTAATACTTGGCAGCACAACCTTTAGACAAAATAACTGCGAACACCCGCTTCTGGTAACCATCAATGAGTTTCTTACAATGCTCTGCTGGAATTTTAGACCATTCTTCTTTGGCAAATTTCTCCAGGTCCCTGAGATTTGAAGGGTGCCTTCTCCAAACTGCCATTTTGAGATCTCTCCACAGGTGTTCTATGGGATTCAGGTCTGGACTCATTGCTGGCCACTTTAGAAGTCTCCAGTGCTTTCTCTCAAACCATTTTCTAGTGCTTTTTGAAGTGTGTTTTGGGTCATTGTCCTGCTGGAAGACCCATGACCTCTGAGGGAGACCCAGCTTTCTCACACTGGGCCCTACATTATGCTGCAAAATTTGTTGGTAGTCTTCAGACTTCATAATGCCATGCACACGGTCAAGTGCCAGAGGCAGCAAAGCAACCCCAAAACATCAGGGAACCTCCGCCATGTTTGACTGTAGGGACCGTGTTCTTTTCTTTGAAGGCCTCTTTTTTTCCCCTGTAAACTCTATGTTGATGCCTTTTCCCAAAAAGCTCTACTTTTGTCTCATCTGACCAGAGAACATTCTTCCAAAAAGTTTTTGGCTTTCTCAGGTAAGTTTTGGCAAACTCTAGCCTGGCTTTTTTATGTCTCTGGGTCAGAAGTGGGATCTTCCTGGATATCCTACCATAGAGTCCCTTTTCATTCAGACGCCGACGGATAGTACGTGTTGACACTGTTGTACCCTCGGACTGCAGGGCAGCTAGAACTTATATGGATGTTAGTCGAGGTTCTTTAGCCACCATCCGCACAATCTTTCGTTGAAATCTCTCGTCAATTTTTCTTTTCCGTCCACATCTAGGGAGGTTAGCCACAGTTCCATGGGCTTTAAACTTCTTGATGACACTGCGTACGGTAGACACAGGAACATTCAGGTCTTTGGAGATGGACTTGTAGCCTTGAGATTGCTCATGCTTCCTCACAATTTTGCTTCTCAAGTCCTCAGACAGTTCTTTGGTCTTCTTTCTTTTCTCCATGCTCAATGTGGTACACACAAGGACACAAGACAGAGGTTGAGTCAACTTTAATCCATTTCAACTGGCTGCAAGTGTGATTTAGTTATTGCCACCACCTGTTATGTGCCACAGGTAAGTAACAGGTGCTGTTAATTACACAAATTAGAGAAGCATCACCTGATTTTTCAAAGGGTGCCAATACTTTTGTCCACCCCCTTTTTTATGTTTGGTGTGGAATTATATCCAATTTGGCTATTTGACAATTCTTTTTGTGGTTTTCCATTGAAGACAAATTAAATGAAGATATTATTACCAAAGCATTTGTGATTGCAATCATTTTCTGGAAGAAATTGAGTATTATCTGACAGAATTGCAGGGGTGCCAATACTTTTGGCCAGCACTGTACATGTTGACAAGCCACAAATCTGGGAGTATCTCCTATGGACAGATGAGACAAAAATCGAAATTTTTAGCAAGGCACATCAGCTCTATGTTCACAGACGGAACAATGTGCTGCCCAGTGTCAGAAATCTTGGTCTCAGTCGCAGGTCATAGGTCTTGCAACAAGATAATGACCCAAAACACCCAGCTAAAAACACCCAAGAAGGGCTAAGAGGAAAACATTGGACTATTCTGAACTGGCCTTCTATGAGCCCTGACCTAAATCCTATTGAACATCTTTGGAAGGAGCTGAAACATGCCGTCTGGAAAAGGCACCCTTCAAACCTGAGACAAATGGAGCAGTTTGCTCATGAGGAGTGGGCCAAAATACCTGTTGAGAGTTGCAGAAGTCTCATTGACAGTTACAGGAATCGTTTGATTGCAGTGATTGCCTCAAAAGGTTGTTCAACAAAATATTAAGTTAAGGGTACCATCATTTCTGTCCAGGCCTGTTTCATGAGTTTTTTTTTTTTTTTTTAATTCTATTGAAGCATGGTTGAAAAGCAATGTCTGACTTTCATTTGTTCATTTTCATAGAATTTTTATATATTACTTTTGTCAGATTCAAGTTATTTCTGTGACCATTGTGGGTTTTTCTTTCATTAAACGAGGGGTACCAACAATTTTGTCCACGTGTGTACACAGTATTAAACTAAAGTTTTAACTAAACTTTCGGACAACTTTTGATTTTCTTGTAGTATTTGTGTCATTAATACATTTTGTAATATACTTTAACAAATTTTGGATCCTTTCTGTGAAATCTTGCATTTTTTCACTCTTCCCGTTGTTTCTGTATTGAGAGCTGAATGTTACTGTGTATGGTGTATGGGGCAGTGTAAAATTTAGAGAAAATGAGGGTATGGGAGCATCACTTCAAACAGTTTTATCTTGGACATTATAAAAAGTACAAACTTGCTTTATGTGTCATATGAAAGAGGACATTCTCTAAGGTTGCAGTTCTATCTAAATTATTTACGGAGATATCACTGGTTGAAAACACAGTCTGGATTGGAATATATAATTATGCAGCTACATCTAAATATCCTAATCCCGAATGTGTTATCCCGACAGTGATATTTCTGGAAATAATTTAAATAGCACTGTAGCCTTGGTGACATATGAAAGAAGAGAACCTCTTCTTACACATGACACAAAAGTTAAAAATTGTTTATAATGTCCGAGATATGCTGTATTTTTCGGACTATAAGACGCACTTTTTTCCCACCAAATTTGGGAGAAAATGGGGGTGCATCTTATAGTCCGAATTTGAGGGGGAGGGGGCGTGCGTGGTGTTGCCCGGTCTCCCGGAGTGGTACAGGGCCTGCATACCCTCAAACACAGTAACATTCAGTGAAAGACAGAAATAGCTCTCAATACAGAAGAAAGAAAAAAAAGTGAAAAAATGCAGGATTTCACAGAAACAATCCAAAATTTGTTAATAAAGTATGTTACAAAATGTATTAATGACACAAATACTGCCAGAAATCAAAAGTTGTTGAAACGTTTAGTTATGCTTTAAAGGTGCCATTAGTAAACACAATTTGTTTTGCAAAAAACAAGCCCTTGTGCAGCTCAGTGAAAAGAAAAAATAAAGTTATGGTTTTAGGAATACAGAGAGTGAGAAATTAATTAGTTTATGCAAATTCATGTTCCTATCTAGTGTATACGAGTTTTGGAGCGCAAGAACTATGGCTGGACTCGTAGTGTGGTTCGAATTATTGGAACATTGCTGCCATTG
The DNA here is from genome assembly GCA_947044405.1 of Leptodactylus fallax. Taxonomy (NCBI): domain Eukaryota; kingdom Metazoa; phylum Chordata; class Amphibia; order Anura; family Leptodactylidae; genus Leptodactylus; species Leptodactylus fallax. Next base: position 2,418,610 of record CAMRHE010000092.1, read on the forward strand.
GAGGAATGCCCTAGACCGCATTTCCAGGTTTGTGCTAATAAATAATAAAGGTCTATACATCATGTGCATCTATTCAGTAACTGACTAATTCTTTTCCTAGAAATACAGGCAATTCCCTGTTTATTTTCTAATGTCCTGGTGCCCTACAGGGGACACTTTCAGATTAAAGACCTATGGTATGGACCACTACTGCTTCTGCATGCCGACTAGGGGTGGGTTCACACTTGCGGTGGAGTCTGTCCACCGCGAATCCGACTGAAAATCTCAGAAAACTGTATAGGGACTGGATAGCGAAAGGTTAGCGACGCATTGCTTAAAAACCCATTAATTTGAATGGGTTTTTAAAGCAATGCGCGGGTGTGCGTTTACACCCTCTGCGCCGCGAATCCAGTTTTTCTTGCTGGAAACAAAGTCGGACATGCAGGACTTTGTTTCCAAGGAAAAAAACTGGATTCGCGGCGCAGAGTGTGTAATCGCACACCCGCGCATTGCTTTAAAAACCCTTTACAGTTATCCGAGATTTTCAGTCGGATTCGCGAGAACGGACTCTGTCGCAAGTGTGAACCCATCCTCAGTGAATGGCTGGCCAGCAATTCCTATCACCATGAAGCCGTAAAATGAACCTGGCACACACAAAAAATGCTGTGAATCTGCAGGCAGCATGATACAAAGTAGGAGGTGCTGAGCAGAATGATATATACAGTAGTTATGTGGTATTCAGTGTAGTTATTATTTTATGCATTTATATGTCCACTCTTTCTAGTAACTGACAGCCACCAGTCTAGGCTGTGCAAACAAAAATAACTGTTATTCACTGAGTCAAATACTCCCTTGACTTTACGCCATGGGCTTTACATTGTCCTGTGGAGCCTTAAAAAGGATATATCACATTTCCATCATGGACCATACCTGCACCCACGTGGAGACAAGGTCTTAAAAGTTTATTCTGGTTACAACAAGTTATCTCCTATCCATAGGACCTCCATGATCAAGAGAATGGGGGTTCCTTGTACTCCCAAGTTAATGGAGTGACTTGCTGCACATACTTTATTCTCTTTTGAACTGCTAGAGGTAGCTAAGTACAGTAATACCATAGAGAATTAATAAATTTGAGTGTGCTTGAACTAACTAAGGTGAGGTTCACACTTGGGCCCGGTCTATGCCTAGGGATTCTGTTCCCCATTCCGCTTTAAAAATGTGGAGAGAAAAGTCCTGCAAACAGCGCTTTTCTCTCCTTATTTTCTACCTTTTTTGGGCTGAAACCGAAAAGCCCCATAGACTATAATGGGGAAGGTAACCCAAAGGTTTAGGCTTCCATTCGGGGGCTTCCCAAGAAACCTGAACGCAGGTGTGAACCTAGCGTAACTTTATAGTGGGGCTTGTGTGCAGTTTGTTTGAATAAAACTATTTTACTCCCAGTCTATTCTTTTTAATATCTCTTAATTTTCTCTTTCAGAAAGTGTTAGAAACTGGAGTATTGGAAAGTAGACAATATAAAGCTGTCAAGAGACCGGACATCCCCTCTTTGTCAGATACTTCATGTCTGTTAAATAACAATGTTATGACTTGTACCCGATTTAGGTAAATAATCACATTTCATTTCTTTTGTTAGGATTATATAGGACACCCCCCCTCCAAAAAAAAAAAAAAAAGTGAGCACAATCTACTCTAAGTATCACCGTAATGAAATCCAAATTAGTACAATTGGTATATAAGCCGGCTCAGAGAATCACACACAGCTAGATAGTGTGTATAATGGATTCTGTTTAAAGAGGACCTTTCACGTCCTCATGTATATGCGTTTTTACATACTGCTAGAAAGCAGACAGCGCGCTGAATTCAGCGCACTGTCGGCTTTCCCGTAATATGCCCCGGGGCTGGAGATATCGGGGGGTCTAAATTTCACCGTTCATTGTCAGAAGGGCGTTGCTCACATTCTCGCTGCGCTGTGAGGAACGCCCTCCCTGACAGTATTCCTCCATAGCGCTGTACTGAGGGGCGTTCCTCACAGCTCAGCGTCATCACTGGGCGGTAAGGAATGCCCCCTCTCTCTGTCCTTGTCCATAGCCGAGTACTGTCAGAGGGGGCGTTCCTTAAAGCCCAGTGATGACAACCACCCCCAACCCCCAGTACAAGTCTATGAACGAGAACTGTCAGGGAGGGTGTTCCTCACAACCCAGCTAGACTGTCAGGAACGCCCTTCTGACGGTGAACTGTGAAATTTAGACCCCCCGATATCTCCAGCCTCGGGGCATATAACGGGAAAGCCGACAGTGCGCTGAATTCAGCACGCTGTCAGCTTTCTAGCGGTATGTAAAACTGCATATACATGAGGACGTGAAAGGTCCTCTTTAATGAAGGGAAGGGTAAGGTTTAAATATACAGTAGGTGTGGTTATACGTTGCATAGACTAAGATAAGATGTGATTAGTATAATTAACATAACATGATTGGGTATAAAGTTGTAACATAGTTCTGACACATAGCTAGTGGATAAGGCACAGAAGAAGCTGCATTCCATTATAGATTCTAGGATGATGAGCTCTCTAGACAGTGCTCAAGAAAGGAATGTAAGATTGCAACAGGCACGCCCTAGAAAGGAATGTAACATGGAGGCAGGCACAACCTGGTATCCTTCACATAAATAAATAAAAACTTTAGCAATGGTTACATCTAATATGACAGCACCAAACTATAATTTTGCACCACTCATCTGCATCCCAACGTAACACCAGAGCTGCTTATAAATTTCTGGGTATGAAGTTCAGTGTGCACAGATAAACTACAAGTCATAGTAATATAGTAGATAATGCTGGACAAGTCCAACCCATAATCCTATCAAGTTGATCCAGTTAAAGGCAAGAAAATCCCCATGTACACCATTAGAGGGAAAAAAAATCATTCCCAACTTCAAATATGACAATTGGGCTGTCTCTGGATCTAGCTTTCATAACCTGTGATATTTTTACTTTTTAGAAAGGCATCCAGGTCCATGTTAACTTGTATGGCAGTGAGTTCCATAGTTTCACAGTTCTAGCTGTAAAGAAATCCAAAATTGTGCACAGTATTGTATATGTGACCTAACCAGTGATTTGTATAGAGGCAAAACGATATCCTTGATGTGAGCATCTATTCCTTTCTTAGTGCAACCCATAATTTTGTTTGCTTTGGCAGCAGCTGCCTGGCACTGGTTTCCACAGGCCATTTGCATAATTTTACATTTATCCACATTGAAACTTAACTGCCCAGACTTCCAGCTTCCCTAAATACCCCCCTGTAATATGAATCTATCCTACTGTGTTAACCATTTTACAGAGTTTGGTATCATCTGCAAATATTGAGATTCTACTCTGTAAACCCTCTACCAGGTCATTAATAAAAATATTAAAAACTGGACCTAGTACTGACCCCATGTGGCACCTCACTGGTGACTGACCCAGTCTGAGTATGTATAATTAATAACCACCCTCTGTTATCTGTGAGCCGGTCATTAATCTTTTCCCCTAATCCCAGTATTTTAGTATGTGGAAAACCCATTTAAGTACCTTCCACCTACTTCTAACGTTGTAATTTATGCCAATGCGCACCATGACCGTTGGATCTTCACCAGCTCCTCCCAGTAATCTGTTAGCTAATTGGCAATGTTTCAAACTCGAGTACCAGGAAAGCAAAACACCATGAGATAATCCCGGTCTTTGTAACAGATTGCCCTGTCTGTTCCCTTAAAGGGATTCTATCATTGGGGAAAAAAACATTTTAAAAAAACAGCTTGTCGTAATAGCCTTTAGAAAGGCTATTCGTCTCCTACCTTTCTTTTTGTGATCAGCTCCGCCGTTTTCTATATCTTTCTTTGTGATTATGCAAATCAGTCTTCAGGATGCACAGTGGGCGTCCCCTGTGCTCACGTCACACGCTGTTTTCAAAATCCAACGCCGCCAATCTCTTCGTCTCCTGACGTCGCTCCGCATCATCCACCGTGAGTTCACTATCCAAATCTCGAGCATGCTCTGTCGGCTCTGCCATTTCGCATTGAACAGAGTCGACTGCACATGTCCATCGGCCATTTTCATGTGGCCTCTTAAAGGAGTACAGAGCATACTGAGCGTTCTCAATTAGCTCCGTACCTCCCTAAATCCGGAAGTGAAGCCATTCTGGCTTCAATGGGTGTAGATAGGCAGCCATAAACAGGTAAGTAACAGCAAGCTCTTGTAAGAGGCCACATGAAAAGGCTGATGGACATGCACAGTCGGCTTTGTCCAACGCGAAATGGCAGAGCCGACAGAGCATGCATGAGATTTGGATCGCAAACTCGCAGTGAATGATGCAGAGCGGGGTCAGGAGACGAAGAGAGAGGCAACATTGGATTTTGTAAACAGCATGTGATGTGAGCACAGGGGACGCCCCCTGTGCATTTTGAAGACTGGTGGAACGCCCCCTGTGCATCCTGAAGACTGATTTGCATAATCACGAAATAAGAAAAATATAGAAAACGGCGGCGCAGATCACAAAAAGAAAGGTAGGAGACAAATAGCCTTTCTAAAGACTATTACGACATGCTGTTATTTAAAAATGGGTTTTCCCAATGATACAATACCTTTAATAATTAAATTCCCTCCCCCTACTAGCCCCTGTCTGGCCTGCTCTGCACTCTTATTCCCCTTTCTACTGGAGCAGACATTCCCCTGTATGGCAATGGACAGTGCAGCATTGCTACCCCCTATACTTATACCCCCTCATCTACCAACTTAGCAGACTAACCTCCCTGGCACTCTGCCCTCTACCGGGCAACTTTCTTTCACCCAGCTATCTGCCTCCTGTTCCTGCACCTCTATGCTACAATTACCCCAGTGAGTTCCTGCTCTATGAGCAACAAACTCCTTTTCAAGTTATCAATGGATCTCTGTCTTGCAATTTGCTCATTTAGATCCATGATCTGGGCTTCCAAACGTGCAATGTGTTTACATCTTGCACAGCAGTATGCCCCTTCAAGCAGCTTCTCAAGCAAGCATGGCACGAGATGTACACTGCTTGCATTGCCACGCAGGGAGCACATCTTACCTAATGAGGACAATTAAAGAAAAACAAAAAATACAAGTAAAAACAAAAGTTAAGATATAGAGTGTATCTAAAGGAAGTCCCTGTATCTAAAGGAAGTCCCACTTAAGGCAAAACACACTTAGGGTCTAAACACACTTATACACTATCTTTAGTTGGCTTTTAAAGCTAGTAAGAGACTCCACTACAGATTCCACCTAAAATCGGCGGAAAGAAAAGTCCTGCGAGGCAGACCTGATAGACTAACCCCTTCTTTAGTGGGCGAGTTCATTGTCTTTGGGGTCTCCATTCGGACTCAAATGATGGAGAGACCAACGCTAATGTGAACCTACCATCCTGGCATCTCTCCCTGTCCTTTCTGCCTGCCCAACGCTTTGATAAATGTACATGTACAGGATAAAGTGCTATGGACAGAGTGGAAGTAGGCTGTGAGTTTACTTCCTCAATAGCATGAAAGTGCATGCCCCTAAGGCTAGTTTCACATCTGCATTGGAGTCTCCGTAGATTCCACCTAATATCGGCAGAGAGAAAAGTCTTGCAAGGAGGACTTTTCTGTCCGACCGTTTTCAGTATAATAGTAGGGTCCACAGGTAACCATTTTTTAAGCAGACAGGCTCTCCATCTTTTGGGTCCTCATGTGGACGAGAATGACAGAGACCCGAATGCTAGTGTGAACCTAACATTAGTGGTCACCTGATTTGATAACATGCTGACACAAACAGGAAGAGAAGACCGCTCCCAAACACATGGGCATGTCATAGAATCTGAAGGAACTAGTGGACCTAGTGGAATATATGACTAAATTCCTAATCTGCAAAGGGCTGCACTTTACTAAGAAGATATTAGTAGGTGTTACTGCATAGTGTTATAGAATTATTGCCATATAATGTTATGGCTACTTGATGTCTTTTGCTATTTTGCTGGCCCTGTAGTGACAATGACCTCTTTTATTAGACATGATCTTCCATCAAGTAAGTGCATGGGAGAAGCCTTATTGGGACTCCCTAACACACACTCAGCATTTCTGACAATGATGTCAGGCAATAGAGTGTCTGAGAACAGTCTCCTTCCTGCTAATGATCATGCCATTCAGAAAATAGCAGCTTTGGAAGATGAACTGATGCAGCTGCGAGCTCAGATTGCTGCTATTGTCGCCATGCAAGAGTCAAAAGTTGTGCAGTCCTGTAAGTTCATTATATATTTATATTTCTTGGTATTGTTTTATTAATCAGTTTATTGTTTGAACAGATAAAACTTAGCTACATATTTGTTATGTTTTAGTATGCCTGCTATCTCTATGCTTTTCAGATACAGAATCCATGTGCTCGTTTGGAAGCCCAAGTAATGCTCTCCCACCTCCATCATTCACTTCTACACCCCTTTCTGCACAGTTCTTACAATGTACAACACCAGTAGCAGCGCCGCCGCCACCACCACCACCACCACCACCACCACCTCCTCCTCCTCCACCACTTCCAGTCTCCTCTACTAAATTGAATCCTGCAAAATCTGCAATTGATCTTATAAAGGAACGTAAGGCTTCTCATAAATACAGACCAATGGAGAGAGATGTGTCAGAGAAAAGCAGTGTGGATAAGCTACCCAGTATGATGGATGTTTTAAAAGGCATGAATTCCATCAAGCTTCGTGCAGTTGAAAGGTAAGTGATTTAGTTTCAATAGTTAAAGGGGTTATCCAGGCAAAAAAATTATTTAGATTTGCCAGGGGCGGTGAAAAAAAAAATCTGTGCCTCCCAGCGCAGTCTGGTCCTCCTGATCTGTTGTTGTCTTCCGGCGGAGGTTCCCATCCCATGTGACCGCTGAGGCCAATCAGCAGCTTCAGCAGAAGGAATCCGGGATGTCACAGTTGGCGAGCAGTTTCACTTTGACAAGACACCGAGGCAGCAGGACCGGGCCGCTCGGAGGACATCAGAGACGGGTGAGTATAATTTTTTTTTTTTTTTTTTGCCTGGACAACCTCTCTAACAATGCCATAACCATTTTATTTTTTATATGTAATCAGAATCTCCCACCTATTATTGTGGGAATCATGGTAGAAACTTATTTTTGAAAAATGGTGTTTTATTTAGTAAAAGAAAGAAAACATAATAAAACCAATATACAGTGGGTACACAAAGTATTCAGACCCCTTTAAATTTTTCACTCTTTGTTTCATTGCAGCAATTTGTTAAAAGCAAAAAAAAGTTCATTTTATTTCTCATTAATGTACACTCAACACTCCATCTTGACAGAAAAAAACAGAAATGTAGATATTTTTACAAATTTATTAAAAAAAAAACTGAAATATCACATGGTCATAAGTATTCAGACCCTTTGCTCAGTATTGAGTAGAAGCACCCTTTTGAGCTAGTACAGCCATGAGTCTTCTTGGGAAGTTTTTCACATCTGGATTTGGGGATCCTCTGCCATTCTTCCTTGCAGATCCTCTCCAGTTCCATCAGGTTGGATGGTGAACGTTGGTGGACAGCCATTTTCAGGTCTCTCCAGAGATGCTCAATTGGGTTGAGGTCAGGGCTCTGGCTGGGCCAGTCAAGAATGGTCACAGAGTTGTTCCGAAGCCACTTTGTTATTTTATCTGTGTGCTTAGGGTCATTGTATTGTTGGAAGGTGAACCTTTGGCCCAGTCTGAGGTCCAGAGCACTCTGGAAGAGGTTTTCTTCCAGGACATCTCTGTACTTGGCCACATTCATCTTTCCTTCAATTGCAACCAGTCGTCCTGTCCCTGCAGCTGAAAAACACCCCCATAGCATGATGCTGCCACCAGCATGTTTCACTGTTGGGATTGTATTGGGCAGGTGATGAGCAGTGCCTGGTTTTCTCCACACATACCGCTTAGAATTAACGCTAAAAAGTTCAATCTTCATCTTATTTCTCATAGTCTGGGAGTCCTTCATGTGTTTTTTGGCAAACTCTATGCGGGCTTTCATATGTCTTGCACTGAGGAGAGGCTTCCTTCGGGCCACTCTGCCATAAAGCCACGACTGGTGGAGGGCTGCAGTGATAGTTGACTTTGTGGAACTTTCTCCCATCTCCCTACTGCATCTCTGGAGCTCAGCCACAGTGATCTTTGGGTTTTTCTTTACCTCTCTCACCAAGGCTCTTCTCCCACGATTGCTCAGTTTGGCTGGACAGCCAGGTCTAGGAAGAGTTCTGGTCATCCCAAACTTCTTCCATTTAAGGATTATGGAGGCCACTGTGCTCTTAGGAACCTTGAGTGCTGCAGAAATTCTTTTAACCTTGGCCAGATCTGTGCCTTGCCACAATTCTGTCTCTGAGCTCCTTGGGCAGTTCCTTTGACCTCATGATTCTCATTTGCTCTGACATGCACTGTGAGCTGTGAGGTCTTATATAGACAGGTGTGTGCCTTTCCTAATCAAGTGCAATCAGTTTAATTAAACACAGCCTGACTCCAATGAAGGAGTAGAACCATCTCAAGGAGGATCAGAAGGAAATGGACAGCATGTGAGTTAAATATGAGTGTCACAGCAAAGGGTCTGAATACTTATGACCATGTAATATTTCAGTTTTTCTTTTTTAATAAATTTGCAAAAATATCTACATTTGTTTTCTGTCAAGGTGGGGTGCTGAGTGTAAATTAATGAGAAATAAAATGAACTTTTTTGCTTTTAGCAAATGGCTGCAATGAAACAGAGTGAAAAATTTAAAGGGGTCTGAATACTTTCCGTACCCAATGTAAATATGGTATTACTGTAATTGCAATTGTCATTTTTAATGCAGCGTAATGCCATAAAAACAAAATGGTGGGGGAAAAATTATTGAATTGTAGGTTTTTTTCACAGGAGGGGGAGTCACAAAATGTTAACACCCAAAATGCCCTGCATTGTTAAAGGGGTATTCCGAATCGAATTTTCATACTGATGACCTATCCACTGTATAGGTCAGTATCAGTATGCGCCAAGGTCTGACATTCAGACCCCACACAGATCAGCTGTTCCAACAGCCTCCGGGTGCCAGAAGCTGTTAGTGGACAGGCATTGCTTGCAGCACCACTCCTATTCAAGTAATAGGAGCGGCACTGCAGTTCACAGGAACCACCACTGTGTAGTGGACTGACAGACGCCCAGAAGAGTTGAGGCAAGGTGAGTATGCCCCCAACTTACTATAGTAAAAAAAAAGTGTTTTGGGCATATAAAAGAAAAGATTTTAAACTGATGCACAACCAGGCAGCCTGTAATAGAACCGTAGCAATTTTACAATGTATTAGCATTGCAGTGCATTGTATTAGTGATCAGATCTAGAAATTACAGTAAAATAAATAACTATATACATATATGTATATATTTAAAAATTCAAATCGCAGCCCTTTCCCTAGAACACATTATAAAAATAAATAAAGTGAAACACATACACATTGGGTGTCCCTGTGTCCGAAAATGCCCTGTCTACAAACTTATAAAAATAAATTTCACTGTTTCACCTCCAAGAAAAGTTTGGAAAAAAAGCGATAAAAACAGTAGATATTCCTGAAAAGCCTCCTACATGGAAATATAAAAAGTTATAAGAATATGGTGACTCCACAAATTTTTTTTTATTTTTTTTTTTTTGTTCCGCAAAGTTTTGGATTTTTGTAAAAGGGACTCTGTTAGCAGAAAATTGAAATGAAAACTAATCACAGTGCCTTGTAGGTCTCTCAGCACAGTTTACAATGATGTATTTCTTATTCAGGACCGCTGCTCCATTCTTGTAAAAAAAAAATAAAAATTGTGCTTTTATCCCTATGCAAATGAGCAGAAAAGGGCTTTTGGGGCGTTGCTTTCCATCAATGGGATTTAGGGGCGTTGCTTTCCATCAATGGGATTTAGGGGCTTTACTATCTGCTGCTCGGCTCCGCCCACTAACTGTACTGTGCATATACTGATGATGACACTCTGCACATGGAAGTGAAGGAAGCTGGCTTCAGCTGAATCTGCGGCATTTTACAATCCCTGCAAAGTGGATGGGAGTCTAGTGAATCCCATCCACACATTGCAGAAAAATACGCCTAGCAGAAATGCTACGATTTCCAAAACTGTTGCATTTTTGGAAATCGCAGCATGTCAATTATACCGTCAGCGGTTTCCCTATAGGTATAATTGAAGCTGATAGTCCACAGAGGAAACCTCTGCAGACTTTCTCTGAAAAGTGTTGAGGGAAAAAACGCATGCGTTTCCACCCTGTTTTGCATCCTAAAATATACTTAAGGCATGAGTTATATTTACCATAAATTCATAATCTGCAATAAAAAAAAAAATTTAATTTTCAGGAGGGTTTTTGGTATTTTAATGTGACTGTTAACCTTGAAAGTGTTAACTCTGTGTACTCATGCCTTTCAGTTGTTATCTCACATTCAGAGTTCCCATCCCCAGTACTATCACATTTTGATACAGTTAATCATGTTTTGTTTTATTTTATTACATATAATGTGAGCATTTTCTTTATGCTTGTATTATACATTTCATTTCTTTAGAATTTACTGCAAACGCCACAAAACCTACAAAACTGCACTGTGTGAGCTTGGTTTTGCTAAAAGTCTTTAATTTTTAATGTTTTTGTCTTTCTTCTACAGATCCCCTGGTGGTACACCCTTAACGCGAAAAGACAAAAAGAGGCGTTCTCTTAATGATCCCACAGACCCTGCTGCTATTATAGCCCATGCCTTAAAGCAGAAGTTTGCACACAGACATAATGATGACTCATTAGATAAAGAAAATAGATCTTATGAGGAATCTCCATTCTCTAGTCCTGAAACACCAATGGTACATATGTAAAGTTACATAAGTGATGAACTAAAAACGAGTCTTTAGCAATGAAGTGGTCACATGACAAGGTCAGCTGTTTACCATGGTCACGGCCAATACTAAAAGAGTATTTAAGCCTGGACAACCCCTTTAATTTAAAACTTAGACCAGTACATCATTGCATCTCCTAGATGGGTATTTACTGAAGATAATTCAACTCATCATCTATATTAGGGGTACTACCCCCGAAGTATGCACCCCAAGTTAGACAAGAAAAATTAGGAAAAAATATTTCATGTTATATTAATCTTTCGTGCTGATCAATTGGAATAGAGGGCTTAATTTCACTAATAAGGAGGCATTATATTGTGTGTGTTGGGGGGGGGGGATTAAGAAGCATTAACTTACAGCCAAAAAAAGAGAGGAGAGGATTATGTTTTTCAGTCCCCACAGAATTTAGTAAAAACATCTCGTCCATACAGAATCTCTGCACAGTGTGCTCCTTAATGCCCAAGTCCCCACGCAGTATATTTCCCCACAAAGAGATACAGAGGTCAAGAGAAACCGTTATCTGGCCACTGTTTCCTAAGTTCTGATAGGAGCACTACATTCGTGTGCAGGCAGTAAGGACGATTGCCGTTCCCTGCTACCACCATTGTAATGTGTCAGGTCTTAGGGGACAGCGGTTGAAAGCTGTTTCTCCTGACCACTGTGATAATGAAAATTCAAGGATGCTGGGGTCGGGACAGCGGGTGGCAGCGGTTCGGGTATAAAACAACAGAATTTAAGATCTTTAATTCTAATGTTTTCTATTTTCTTCATTTATAGTTTGGGCGGCACCTGCTAAAGCCTATAGGAAAAAGAACACATCGAGAAATGACAAGAAAGCAAGTCCACGTGTGATTTGATTAAAACTGTTTTGACTGAAATCTGACAATTTTTACAGACCGCACAATATAACCGACAGCTCCTTTATTCCCTATTTATGCCATAAGACTAAAATTTACCTTAATGTAAAACTTTCTTGGTTCTGTTGTAAGAGTTGGATTTTTTTTCTTGACACTTAAAGAGGACCTGTCACAAGGTCTGAAATGCCCAAAGACATAAAACGTAGGAGCGATTCTGTCACCCTGAGCATTTTGGTGTTTTGTTTATTTAAATGCATTCTGCCTTTCCAAAGATTTAAGCCCTTTTAGTGTTGATGCAGATTAGGGTATACTAGCTAAGTGGGCGGTAACATTGCATGACATGCTGCACATGCTCGCCCCAGAGAAACCACATTGGTACCACAATAATTCGTTAGTAGATGGCCTCTTGAGTTTGCCAAAAAACTGCTTTCTATTTTTGTGCAAATGAGCTAAGAATACATTGGGGGGGGGGGGGGGGGTTTGGGGCGGCTGAGCATCGCAGCAAGATCTTCCTCTCACTCAACTGATGTAGTCAAATCCCACTCCTCCTCTTGAGCTAAAGGAAGATCTTGCTGAGATGCTCAGCCACCCCAGAACACTTCCCCAATGCTTTCTTAGCTCATTTATATAGGAATAAAAAACAGATTTTCGTCAAATTTAAGCAGACTTTCTACAAACAATTTATAGCACTGTACTTCCTGCTCTGAGTACTATATAGGGGCTGGTTTAAATATATTTTTGGTGCTGACAGACTCCCTTTCAGTAAAGACCTCTCATGCATGCACAACAGAATCTATGGTTGTCCTAGGCCTAGAATGGTTACAAAAGATACAGGGTCCTCTATTTTCCCAGTTATTGGATGCCTAGGAGATAATACACCTAGACATTTATGCCACATAGTATAGATATGTTACTCGTTGGAATACCCTCTTAACTTGACACTCCAGGCAAAATGAAGCTACTTTGTTCATGTAACACTTGGTAGCTTAATTTGTTCCCTTTGGACCTTCACATGCAAGTGCTTTGTACACTATATCTCCTAAACACCACAGGAAATAACAAAATGGATGACTACAGAGGCTTTAAAATGGTTCTCTTTCTCTTACTTCACTACGTACTGTGCACCTATTGGCATGTAGTTTCACCTTGTAGACTTCCTGTTCTGGCCACCCGCTGCCTAAACATTGTACTGGAAATATTAACAGATCTATTCTCCCTTTATGTAAAACTCTGCAGCTAAAATGAAGTAGAGTGATTTCAAAGTTATGTCCAGAGTGAATGTAGGAGTCGTGAGGTAAAGCTTCCACCAGTGGCTGCAGAGCAGGATGTGATATTACAGAAAGGGCATTATTTTGTCAGCTTCTCCTATCCTAGTAACATGCAGTCTGTGGTGTTGCGACCTATAGTGTACAAGAGCACCTTGTGAACTTATATGTGAGGAATCCGAGTTAAAGACTTAATGGCCCTGCAGTGTTACGTATTCTTAGTAGCTTCATTTGTCTAAGGTCATTCATTATGAAAATATGGTCTGTGTTTACATATAGAAAATGTCAATGTTATCACATCAGACCGAAATACCAGGTCAAATCTCTGATGCACTGAACATGATCAATCACATTCACTGGGTGAAGCCTAAAACTTTCCTTGCCCAACATGACTGATAAAATCTTTAGTCTTTACACTGGATGGGTATTTATTTTTCTCTCCTATACTACTCTTGGAAGTGGCCACATTATACTATTTGGGGTGACGCACATACATGTAGTTCCAGGCATTCACTTCTCCCTATATGTATTTATGAACCCTATATTCTGAACCGGTTCTGTTATTGTGGCCTTAGTGTAAATGACAATTGCAAATTCATCTTCAGTCAAAATTCCACATATATTCAAATAGCTTCTTGGCAGTGAATTTTGGTGACCAGAAATTAGAATTTGGAGGATTTAAAAACTTGTCTTTATTGAGGCAGATTATACTAATGGATGAATACTGTACATGTGCTCTTGCTAAATCCTGCCTTACTATTCCCCCTCAAGAAGACAGTCCTTGTACACCTGATGACCCTGTATAGGGAAAGCAAAGAGGTGACAACAAGATAGGAGCATTTAGGTTCACACCTGCGCCCGGATTCCATCCCCCATTCCGCTTGAAAAATGTAAGCAGGACTTTTCTCTCCGCATTTTTTGGGCGGAAACCTGGCGGACCCCATTATAGTCTATGGGGTTCGCGGTTTCCGCAGGTAACCTGTTTTTTAAGTGGATTGGGTTTCCGTTTTTCAGGTCCCCAAGCGGACCCGAACAATGGAAACCAGGCACAAGTGTAAACCTAGAGAAAGGGTCTCTTCAGATTACACTTTCTAGAAACAAAACCATTATAAAAATGTATCAGTCATCTGATGTTAAATACAAACTTTCTTTTGGCTCCTTTCCATTGATGGGTTGTTTTTTTTTTTGTTTTTGTTTTTTTTACTTTACAAACAGAAAACTGTAACCTACCATGTTTTTCTATAACATAGTCTCTTTGCATCCATTATACATTGACTGTGTCCATTTGCATTTACTGAAAAAAATGTTGGCTGAATACCTTTTGTAACAAAGCTATTGCACTGGCTCCCTTGCAATGTGATATGAAGTTTTTCATGTCTAAAGTTTTTAATTTGTTTGTTATTGGTTTACATAATTTTAACTATTTCTAGGCTTTGAATTTGCAAAAGCATGAGATGCTGCTTTTTATCACACATTTTACATGTACATACTCCTGCTTTGTAAATACTTCTTAAAATAAATTTGTTTCCCGTATTCTTTTAACTATTCTTTATGTACCTGAAACAGGTTCTAACATAGGGCCGGCTCACATCTGCGTTTGATTTCTGTACAGAGGAGTCTGCTTGGGAAACCCCCAAACGGAAACCTATGCGCATAAAGAAGCGGTTACCTAAGGAAACCCACGGACCCCATAGACTATAATGGGATCCGTGTGGTTTCCGCTCGGTTTCCACACAAAACATGTGGAGAGAAAAGTACTGCAAGCAGCACTTTCCTCTCCACATGTTTCGTGCGGAAACCACACGGACCCCATTATAGTCTATGGGGTCCACAGGTTTCCTTAGGTAAACCGCTTCTCTCTGCGTATAGGTTTCCGTTCAGGGGGTCCCCAAGCGGACTCCCCCTGTACGGAAACCGAACGCAGATGTGAACCGGCCCATAGACATATGGCTATAAATACTTGCTACATTGTTACAGCGATGTACAGTTGATTTGCCACCACTCACAACAATATTGTAATGTGTTGTCTGTGGTTTTCCATACGTGTGTGGATTTCTTTAAGCCTCAGGACTTATTCATATATTCAGTATTTGACCAGTCATTTTAAGCCAAAACCAGGAGTGGAGCCCACACAAAGATAAGGTATAAAGGAAAGAACTGCACCTGTTCTGTGTGTCCTGGTTTTGGCACACAGTCACTGACGCAAACCATTGACCAAAACACTGGTGTGTGTGAATAAGGCATCATTCAGATATATGGGACATATGTAGAAATTTCTGAAACTGTTCTGCTGTGTTTGAATTTATAAGATGTCCGTGAAGGAATAAGCCAAGGGTGAAAAGTAGCTTGTTAAAACTCAATCCACATAGGCCATACTTGCAATGTATTGGCTGCTGTGGACCTAGGCAAAGGCCACATGTTGTGGAAACAGATTTTGAAAAAATTGAAAAAGTGAAACGCATATATATTGAGTTATTACAAACAGAGTGAACTTTTTCAAGTGTTTATTTATGTTAATTTTGAAGATTATGGCTTACGTCATTATCTCAGAAAGATAGAATAATTAACCCAAAACAGCTGCAAAGGCTTCCTAAGCATTGAAAAAAGTTTCCGTAGTCTGGTTCAGTAGGCGACACAATCATGGGGAAGACTGCTGACTTGACAGATGTCCAGAAGGCAGTCATTGACACACTCCACATGGCTGAGAAGAGCAGAGGAAAGATAAAATAGTAACTGTATTTTTCTCAGTGTTGCTCAGTCTGTGAAAAAACATGACCGCATGAATGGCTCCATTGATTAATCTGGGTTCATGTGCTGTCCGTTTGTTTTGTTGTTTTTTTTTTATGGACATAAAAAAATAGTCACTGGAAAGGGTCCTAAGGATGTGTTTACATGTTGCACTAATAATGTTGTTTTTGCTGCAATAGTTCGACATTGTGTCAAAATTGCCGTGTTACTACAATGTATAAACACAGTCTAAATGGCTGTTCATTTCAGTTTGATTGTACTGAAAAAAAACCAAACCTATCAATAGGATACAGGCAGTGGCGTAATGATTGTGGTCGCAGGGGATGCGACTGCAACCGAGCCCAGAGGGGTACAGGGCACGCGGCCAGCTGGAAATGGCCGGGGCCCCGGACCACCATGATAATGGTCAGAGAACTAGGCTTTCCCCAACCGCTATACATGTTAACGAAAAGGGGCCCCTTTCCAGTTATTACCAACCCAGGGTAGGTGACTAAAAAAAAAAATAAAAATTATACTCACCTATCCGGGGCTTTTCTGGCCGGTTTCTGAGGTTTTCCTGCGCTCCAGACGTCACTGCTGGGGTCTGTGATTGGCCCCAGCGGTCACATGGGGTGTGATGACGTCATGACAGCTGAGGCCCAATCACAGGCCCCAGCAGTGATGTCTGGAGCGCAGGAGCGTGGATACACAGGAAAGGTAAGGTAAGGTGAGTATAAGTGTTTGTTATTTTTAATCACTTCCCCTGGGCCTCTACTTATTATACTCTGGGGTCTGAGGAGACCCCAAAGTATAATAATAGCACTGGCTCTAGGAGGGGGGCTCTTCGGAGCGCATAATGCTGTGTGGGGGCCACTGTGGGCATACACACGTGGACAAAATTGTTGGTACCCCTTGTTTAATGAAAGAAAAACCCACAATGGTCACAGAAATAACTTGAATCTGACAAAAGTAATATATAAAAATTCTATGAAAATGAACAAATGAAAGTCAGACATTGCTTTTCAACCAACAGAATTTTTTTTAAAAAGAAAACTCAAGAAACCGGCCTGGACAGAAATGAATGGTACCCCTGAAAATAATGGTACATGTTAAATCAAAGTGTGTCCACTAATTAGCATCACAGGTGTCTACAATCTTGTAATAAGTAAGTGGGCCTGTATATAGGGCTACAGATACTCACTGTGCTGTTTGGTGACATGGTGAGTACTACACTCAACCTGGACCAGAGGAAGTGAAGGAAAGAGTTGTCTCAGGAGCTTAGAAAGAAAATTATAGACAAGCATGTTAAAGGTTAAGGTTATAAGACCATCTCCAAGCAGCTTGATGTTCCTGTGACTACAGTTGCACATGTTATTCAGAAATTTAAGATCCATGGGACTGTAGCCATGGAGGAAAATTGATGACAAATCAAAGAAAAGTATAATACGAATGGTAACAAAAGAGCCCAGAAAAACTTCTAAAGAGATTAAAGGTGAACTTCAAGCTCAAGGAACATCCGTGTCAGATTGCACCATCTGTCGTTGTTTGAGCCAAAGTGGACTTCATGGGAGACGACCAAGGAGGACACCATTGTTGAAAACAATTCATAAAAAAGCCAGACTGGAATTTGCCAAACTACATGTTGACAAGCCACAAAGCTTCTGGGAGAATTTCCTATGGACAGATGAGCCAAAAATCAGAAATTTTTGGCAAGGCACATCAGCTCTATGTTCACAGACGGAAAAATGAAGCATATCTTGAAAAGAACACTGTCCCTACTGTGAAACATGGAGGAGGCTCTGTTATGTTCTGGGGCTGTTTTGCTGCATCTGGCACAGGTTGGCTTGAATCTGTGCAGGGTATAATGAAATCTCAAGACTATCAAGGGATTCTAGAGAGAAATGTGCTGCCCAGTGTCAGAAAGCTTGGTCTCAGTCGCAGGTCATGGGTCTTGCAACAGGATAATGACCCAAAACACACAGCTAAAAACACCCAAGAATGGCTAAGAGGAAAACAGTGGACTATTCTGAAGTGGCCTTCTATGAGCCCTGACCTAAATCCTATTGAGCATCTTTGGAAGGAGCTTAAACATGCCGTCTGGAAAAGGCACCCTTTAAACCCGAGACAACTGTAGCAGTTTGCTCATGAGGAGTGGGCCAAAATACCTGTTGAGAGGTGCAGAAGTTTCATTGACAGTTACAGGAATCGTTTGATTGCAGTGATTGCCTCAAAAGGTTGTGCAACAAAATATTAAGTTAAGGGAACCATCATTTCTGTCCAGGCATGTTTCATGAGTTTTTTCTTTTTTTAAAAATTCTGGTTGAAAAGCAATGTCTGACTTTCATTTGTTCATTTTCATAGAATTTGTATATATTATAACATTTGTCAGATTCAAGTTATTTCTGTAGGTTTTTCTTTCATTAAACGAGGGGTACCAACAATTTTGTCCACATGTGTATAATACTGTGTGGGGGCCACTGTGGAGTGCATAATGCTCTGTGGGGCCACTGTGGAGTGCATAATGCTCTGTGGGGCCACTGTGGAGTGCATAATGCTGTGTGGGGGCCACTGTGGAGTGCATAATACTGTGTGTGGGGACTCTGTGGAGCTCATAATGCTGTGTGTGGGGGGCCGCTGTGGAGCTCATAATGCTCAGTGGGGGGCCACTGTGGAGCTCATAATGCTATGTGGGGGGCCACTCTTGGAGCTCATAATGCTATGTGGAGGGCCGCTGTGGAGTGCTTAATGCTTTGTGGGGGCCACTGTGGATCACATAATACTGTCCCAGTATTGTTTACATGCTGAGGCTGCGCTGCTCACTTACCATATTCCTGATAACTGCAGTTGTGGGTACTAAAGCTGTATCCCTTTCAAGTATCAGAGATATCGCTGCAGTACCCGTAACTGCCACTATCAAGAATTCGCTCTAGGGAGGGGGCCCTGGACAAAAGTTTGCAACCGGGCCCAGAAGACTTTAGTTACACCACTGGATACAGGCACCCACCCTTCAAATGTTGTCCCCCATAATGCCACCCACACTGTGTACTCTTTTTTTTTTTTTTTTAAATGAACAGTAGTATCAAACCAATTGAATAGAAGCTGGGTATGTAATAAAAGTATGTATGTCAGAAAGGTAGTATTGAGAGCTGAATTGCATTTCATAATATGGTCTTGATTCCAGTAAGAAAGGAAAAGTAAAGGGCCCTTGCACATGACCGAGTCCTGTCTGTGGGAAATGGTCTGTGCATGGGCTGTAGAACCCCCGCCTGAACACGGAGGTGTGCATAGGAGCCACTGCATCATTCAGTTATGATACAGTGAGCTCCCGAATGGCCAGTGCCTGTACTATTCTGCTTCAAACCTTAAAAGGATTGTCTGGTTTTAGACAAATATTGAGAGACATATTATTTTTTGTATAATGAAAAGTTATACAATTTTCCAATATACTTTCTGTATCAATTCCTCAGTTTTCTAGATATCTGCTTGTTCATTCATTCTGCTCATTTCAAACGGTTCAGTCCATGTTCATGTGATGAACACACAGGTGCACAGAAATCTAATGTGTCACATAAGGAGCTGTGCACCTGTACAGTGCCCATATTAGGACATCCTCAGATATCAGAGTCAAACATCAGATTAATGGCAGTTTACAACTGTGATACCTGACTTTGACTCTGACACCTGACTTTGACACCTGACTATGACTTTGATACCTGACTCTGACATCTGACTTATTATGCCTGACACCTGACTATATGCAGTTTCTGGGCTGGTTGTAAAATTTAGATGACTTCTGACTTTCATATCTAATTGAGTCACAAGTCAGCAGTCAGCTGTGAAGCACATACAATGTTACACTGTGTTCCTCCAAATGATTGGCCAGGATTACCGACCTCTAACTGACTTCACTGCTCACACTCAGGAGAAGATACATTGTATAAGAGCTGCAGGCTGAGAAGCTCCATGATGTCTGATAAAAAGTTGTCTGACACAAAGTTGTCTGATACCTGACTCAGTCAGAGATCAGACTCACACATCATCTGAGTTTTTCATATACATACAAGCCACCCAGCACATACAATGGTGGAGATTTATCATGTAAAATGCTCCATAATTCTGGTATTCACCAAATAACCTCTCTAACATGTTGTGCACCACATTCATCAAGTGTTTTAAATACTTTTATTACTTGTACAAAAAGGGGTGAGGACTCATAGAAGAGGGGCGTGACCTACAACACTGTGCTGCAAAAATACATCCAAATAACCTCTCTAACATGTTGTGTGCCACATTTATCAAGTGTTTTAGGCTGAGGCCCCACGTAGCAGGCTGCAGCAAAAAATCATTGTAAGAAAAACCTTGGCAGAAATGCATCACAGTTTTTCCCTCAGAGATTTTCGCAGAAAGTCTGGCGAGGTTTCCTCTGCGGACTTTCTGCTTCCATTATACCTATAGTGAAACCGCTGGCATTTCCGTAAATATAATTGACATGCTATGATCTCCAAAACCGCAACTGTTTTGGAAATTGCAGCATTTTCACTGCGTGTATTTTTCTGCAATGGATTATAGGGGTTGTAAAACAAACCAATTGCAGCAACGGACTGCAGTTCAAATTAAAGTAAACTGCCATTAATCTGATGTTTGACTTTGATATCTGAGGATGTCCTAATATGGACATTGTACACCTGTGCGTACATCACATGACCATGGACTTATACTGTTTGTATCTAATGGGTCCTTATCACATTTGCTATTATATATATTAGTCCCTTTCTCTCTAGGAAAATAAGATCTGCGTGTTTTGATAGGTGATCTTTGGCCTTTACGTTTATTTTTCAGTGTGTTACTGAATTTTTAACCTGATCTACATTTGCTAATAGTATGCAAAATTGTACATTTATTTATTGTTATTCTATATTGCTCCACGAGGGGGCATCATTAACCTATAAACAGAACTTCATATACAGTATAGCACTATCACAGTATTCATATAATTTCCATTCACCAGCATGTAGTGAGAAGGTAAGTAAACCTGATAATCGTTGATATGGAAAGCCTTTCAAGCACCATTTGGATAAAATAGTTTCATTTTTTTATGATTTAAAAACTGCATGAAAAAAAAAACAATTTAAAAACACCAGCATTATTAAATGTAGCCTTTTATTTTAGCATTTTAACATGCATGCTTGGTGCCATTTTATTGCATGTGTCATTTTGTACTTTTCCTGACATAGGAAGCCTATAGGCATGAAGCCAGAAAAACCGTCATACACAGAACATGCTGAGTTCAAAAGTACCACAAACTAAAACATTTGCTATGTAGTTCATTTTATATTTCATTATAGATGTTACAATAACATTTAGTCGCAAAAATTAGTGTTTGGCTAAGGCCCCAGGTTGTGGAAAAGCTGCTTTTTTTTGTTGCAGATTTTGCTGCTGTTTTTTGAGCCAAAGCCAGGGTTTGGCTCAAAACAAAAGAAAAAAACGCTAAAAAATCTGCAACAAAAAAAAGCTGTTTTCAGCAATGTGAGGCCTTAGCCTTAAAGGGAATTTCCAGCCCCAAATGGATTTTTCATATTGATGACCTATTCACAGGATAGGTCATTAGTATGCAATCCATGGATGTAAGACACTCAGACCCCTACACAGATCAGCTGCTCCAGAAGCTGCTGTAGTGAATGCGGACCATGTGCAGGCTGCTCCTACTCAACTAATAAGAGTGGCGCTGCAGTTCTCCACTGCTATGCAGTGGATGGGGCTGCTGCACCACTCCTATTATTTGAAAAGGGGCAGCCTTTACTCACTCCCTATCCCCTGCCAGAACAACTGATCTGGGCAAGCTCCATGTGTTGGACTCCTATACTGTCATTAGTATGAAAAATCCATTTGGGAATAGAAATCCCTTTAAACTCTGTGAAGCACTCTATGTGAATGCATCCTAAATTTAAGTGTTACCAAATAAGCAACTTGGAGGCTTTCTTTCAAGGGAGTCAGCATGAAAATCAGTATCAAACTAATGACAGCACCTTGTAGGGCGGCTTCTACACTTTCCAAAGATGCATTTCTTATTCTGCACTGCAGCTCCATTTTCATGAAAATCAGTGTTTTATTTTTATACAAATAAGCTGAAAAGGGCTTTAGTGGCGTTTCTTCTTCTGCAAGGGCTTTGTTCTTCACTCCAGACAACCACGCCTTGGAGTACTTGGAGGAAACCAATGCAAATACAGAGAGGACATAGAAACACAATGCAGATGTTGTCCTTTCTTGGATTCGAACCCAGGACTCCAACTAAGCCCAAGCTCAATCAGGGAGGTAGTTGAGTTATTTTACCCATTAAGGACACAGCCTTATTTTTCAAAACTGACTTGTCACTTTATGTAGTGATAATTTTGGGACGCTTTAACATACCAAAGTGATTTTGAGATTTGTTTTTTTGTGACTCATACTTCATATTAGTGGTAATCTTTGGTCAATATTTTTTTCTTCCTCTGACTTTGTTTGTAAATTTACTAACTCTTCTGTCCCAATTTCTGACCATAACCTTCTGTCTCTTTCTCTCCTTCACAGAACACAATAACCCATCACACATACAGGAATCTATGTGCTAATTACACTCAACACCTCTCAGACATTTTAGTTATCACTGTCCCCCATCTTTTTACTCTCCTGTCCCAACTTGGCCACTAGTCACTATAATGAAACTCTTTAAAGTGCACTGGATGAGGTAGCTCTTCTCTCCACCCGAACCTTTTGACACAAATGGCAGCATCCCTGACACACACCATGTACATATTTTCTTTAACATTGCTTTAGGTGTGTTGATCATGTGTGGAGAAAATCATGTACACTTCATGCTTAAACGAATAACTCTGCCCTTCACCTCACCAAACAAGCCTATTTCACCACACTCATCTCCTCTCTCTCCTATAACGCTAGGTTCACACTAGCGATCGAGTCTTCATACAAGACATTGACCCACTTAAAATCGGCGGAGAAAAAAGTCCTGCAAGGAGGACTTCTCTCTCTGCCATTATTGACGGAAACCCGGCGCACCCCATTATAGTCTCTGGGGTCCGTGGGTTTCCGCGTGTAACCACTTTGTAAGCGGACAGAGTTTCTATCTTTCAATTCCCCATGCGGACCCGAAGGCACAAACAAAAACACTAGTGTGAACCTAGCTTAACTCTAAACCACTGTTTGAAACTTTTCACTCCTTACTCATTCGCTCACTCCCAAGGTGCAGGCGCCTGTTACAGATCTCTTTGTTGAAGACCTCATATCTCACAGAAAATAAAAGGTTTCAAACGATAAAACTTAACTTTTAATATTTTAAAATAAATTGCACAAAGGACGTCCACTAATCTACTGAAAGACAGATCAATGTGGTCTGTGCCTGCCTATTCAAAGTTTATTCAGGATTTAAATGTTAGACAGTATTCACACTCTCCAACTTTCCACTGGACCTAGGGTGTAATAAGATACTTTCACCACCCTTAGACTAAGGTTATAGTATCACGGCTGCATCATACAACAGGTCAGTATTTTGTCAGTTGCTCTTAGTGCTAGGAAAACCCAAACACCTGGTCCCCACACACATAATTTGTAAAGCCTCACTGACTAGACTCCTGCACAGCCATGATATACCTCCACAACCCTAGTCTGTAGTATGTACATATGCCAGTAATCTAGGTACAGGTCACAGTAACTTCATTTCCTGTCATTAAAATGTTATAACCATAAGAGAAACTATGATATTCTGACCCTTATACTCAATAAACCCTTATATTGCAGCCATTACTGATATCCCCTATGTTGACTCCAGGGATATACAGCTACCATTTCCATTAGTGACTCAAGTTCCACCAACTAATCTCCAGGCTAATCAGACTGCCCCAGTCTCCTGTCAGTCCTTCATGCCCCCAAGTGGTATGGCTTGTGGTCAACTAACTCAAAAATAGAAAATAAACTTGCTCTACGCGTTTCCCCTGTGTTATCTATATCAGGTTCATCAGGAGCCAATGCTAATGAACTTATCAGTTGGTCTAAGCTGCTATAAATATTTATCAAAAATGCAGTTACAACTGCAGTTCCTGGAGCACTGATGGTGTGCTCCAGTGTATAGAGTAGCCGACGCCACACTGAGCCTTGCTTGCTTTATAAAGGTCAGCCCATTCATTCGGTGCCACCCCCTTTCCTAATGCTGTCTGCAGTGAGCCAATAGAAATCACTAGCTCACTCCACCAATCACGCCTCCTAGGGGGTGTGTCCACCTCAGTCCTCTACTGTGTTCATGTGACTGCCGATCATGTGACCACTGAATGTAAACAATTACAGTGATCCAGCGCTAGACGGTGAATCTACTGATTCACATTTGATTTTCACCTCATCTACACAGGCTGCTGATCATCTGGCTGCTGCGTCTCAGCCATTCCGATGATCAAGGGCCAACTGGTAATTTTGTATACTTAACCTCCATTCCTCCATATACCAGGTCATAAACCCAGAGGGGAGATATCCAAAACAGAGTTAAATCCGGATCCATAGTATCCTATCACAACCGTACTCTAAAGGAGTCGGAGGTTAGGTTTAACCCCAGACCGTGACAGCGGATGGATCATAAATCTACCTATCATAGTTCACATACAGTGGGCTCTCCCTTATTGTTCCCCAAACTATAGATAACCTAACCATCCCACTCGGATCCATTTGCATACCTCCTAATGGTCAATCCCTACAACTCTAACTCTTTTCTATTTCTCAACCCTCTGATTGCATACCAAAACTACCGTACATCATAGCTACGACCCATCAAACACCACAACATTATATTGTAAATCGTACCTCACCACCTAGATTCAGGCAATGCAAAAGATAGCGGAAGAGAGACCCCTAAACGTCTACCCATCTAAATACGGGGCGATAAATGACACGATACACCTCCCATATTTCTCACCCCTATTTATCTTTCTTCAATAAATGGCGCAAAGGATATCAAATCATTGAGGCCTCTAGGTTTGACACAGTTAAACCTAAATATCCATTCCGCTTCCTTCCTCAAAATTGCCCTATCCCAATCTCCTCCTCGTGGTGATTTGCGTACTAACTCAATGCCCTGAAATCTCAATGTAGATGGGTCACCTCCATGTTTGCTCCAGAAATGTAAACTCAGGGGACGTTCTTCTCTCCTGTTGATATATCCAACATGATCTAATATCCTACGATGTAATTCCCTTTTCGTTTTACCCACGTAGTTCACTGGGCATGGACAGGATGCGACATATACCACACCCACAGAGCGGCAATTAATGAAATCTCTCGTATAATATTTTTTACCCGTAGCTGCCGCCGTAACTTCACATCCCTTCAAAATAAATTCACAGGCCCTACAACCACCACACCTAAATGTGCCTGCCGGTCTTTCACTCCCCAACCAGGTACCCCCAGACTCCTCTGATTCCAGATGACTATGAACTAGTCTGTCTCTGAGGTTACGGCCTCTTCTGTAGGTGATTGATGGATATTCAGATACCCTATCCCTTAAATCAGGGTCCTGTCGCAGGATATCCCAATATGACCTCAATATGTCAACCACCATTCTGGAACCTTGATCAAATGTCCCGATTAATCTAATGATGTTTTGGGGAGGCGGTTCATCTTTTGGTATAAGTAATCTTTGTCTGTCACATTCTGTCGCAAAACGTCTAGCATCCTGGAGCACATTTATCGGGTACCCTCTACTCCTAAATCTTTGTTCTAATAACTGAGATTGAGCATTAAATTCCTGGACCGAAGAGCAGTTTCTGCGTACACGTAAAACTGTCCCTTGGGGATCCCACTACGAAGTGGTCTCGGATGGGAGCTTTCCCACCTCAAGAGATTGTTTGTTGCTGTCTCCTTACGATACAAAGTGGTGGATATATTCCCATCACTCCCAATTGATATACTAAGGTCCAGGAAATTAATATTGTTTTGACTGATGGTCGCTGTGAATTTCAAGTTCAAATCATTAATGTTCAATTTCCTCACAAACTCCCAGAAACATTCCACTGAGCCAGTCCATATTAACAATATGTCATCAATATATCTGAGCCATAGGAGGATGTGTCTAGTCCATTCCTCCCATGCCTCAGAAAAGACGTGACGCTCCTCCCACCACCCCAAGAACAAGTTGGCATATGTCGGGGATGCAGGGCTGCCCATGTCAGAACCCTGCAACTGGTGGAAGAAGCGTCTATTGAACGTAAATACATTCCGAGTCAGGATAAATCTCATCAGTTCCATGACCAACTGATTATGGGAATCCATGTGTAGGCCCCTCATATGTAGGAAATACTCCACAGCCCCACACCCCAAATCATGGGGTATGGAGCTGTATAACGCCTCCACGTCCAGGCTTGCCAATGATGAATTAGCTGTAACCTGTACTCCCTCAAGGTGCCTCAAAACGTCCATCGTGTCCCGGACATACGACGGCAGGGCCAGCACAAATGGACGCAAGATCTTATCCACGTAAGCCCTGGCCCCTTCAGTTATGCCGTCGATGCCCGAGACAATTGGACGCCCCTTAAGGGGGGGGATACCCCTTGTGCACCTTGGGGAGACAGTAGAAGGTAGCCATACGTGGAAATTTAGGGCACATGAACTCCCATTCCTTCCTACTGATAAGACCATTCTGTCTTGCCTCATCCAGAATGGTATGCAGTTCAATCATGTAATCTGATGTAGGATCAACACACAAGATCTCATAATTATCCCGTATAGAGAGGATGTCCATGCACATCATCACATATTCATCCCTATTCATGATCACAATGTTGCCCCCCTTATCGGAGGGCTTAATAACAATGGACCTATCCCTCTCTAAATTCAAGGCTTTACAAATTATGTGTGTGGGGACCAGGTGTTTGGGTTTTCCTAGCACTAAGAGCAACTGACAAAATACTGACCTGTTGTATGATGCAGCCGTGATACTATAACCTTAGTCTAAGGGTGGTGAAAGTATCTTATTACACCCTAGGTCCAGTGGAAAGTTGGAGAGTGTGAATACTGTCTAACATTTAAACCCTGAATAAACTCTGAATAGGCAGGCACAGACCACATTGATCTGTCTTTCAGTAGATTAGTGGACGTCCTTTGTGCAATTTTTATTTTAAAATATTAAAAGTTAAGTTTTATCGTTTGAAACCATTTATTTTCTGTGAGATATGAAGTAATAGGGAATGGTGTAGAACCTGCTGTGAGATTTTGTTGAAGACCTGGCCACTTGCTTAACAGAAAAAATTGACAAGATCCATCAGGAAATAATTGCTCAATCCCCAGACAGTATTGATCTTCTTACCTACCACACTTCATCCTGTTCATTGATGCTTTAAGCCAATTATAGAACAAGAAGTCTCTCAGCTCCTCCTCTTCCTGCCCTACTAATAATGACCCTTTCCACTCACTCCTTCTCCAGTCTCTGTCCCCAGCTGTCACTACTTACCTAACTAAAATATTTAAAGCATAACCAAACTTCTGGACAACTTTTGATTTTCTGGCAGTATGTGTGTCATTAATTAATTTTTCACTATACTTGGCTCCTTTCTGTGAAATCCTGCTTCTCTCTGAGTAACTGTTTATGGAATACGGGCTTGGAGTATGGAGCTGTGTAGCATGCAGAGAAAATGAGGGTGGGGGAGGGTCATCTATATTTAGCTGCATAATATATATGATATAAATATCCGAATCTCGACTGTGTTTTCAATCAGTGATATCTCTGGAAATAATATAGATCACACTCTTTCATATGACACCAAAAGCAAGTTTGTACTTTTTTATAATGTCTGAGATATAACTATTTGAAGTGAGCCTCTCCTACCCTCATTTTCTCTATATCTTACACAGCCCCATACTCACATATACAGTAACATTCAGTGGGGCACATTTATCAACGTGTTTGCGCCTGTAAATGAAAATTGGTTAAGACGGGAAGGAGTGTTCTCATGATTTTACTTGTGTTTTTTTTTTTTTAACTTGATTTAATTTTTTATTAGGCCCGGTTCACATCTGTGTTCGGGTTTCCGTTCGGGGAGTCCACTTGGGGACCCCCCAAAGGAAACCTATACGCATAGAAAAGCGGTTACCTAAGGAAACCTGCGGACCCCATAGACTATAATGGGGTCCGTGTCGTTTCCTCTTGGTTTCTGCACGAAACATGCGGCAACATGAGGAGAGGAAAGTGCTGCTTGCAGTACTTTTCTCTCCGCATGTTTCGTGTGGAAACATGCGGAAACGACACGGACCCCATTATAGTCTATGGGGTCCGCGGGTTTCCTTAGGTAACCACTTCTTTATGCGTATAGGTTTCCGTTCGAGGGTCCCCAAGCGGACTCTCCTGTACGGAAACCAAACGCAGATGTGAACCTGTTTCAGGTACATAAAGAATAGTCAAAAGAATACAGGAAACAGCACTTTCCTCTCCGCATGTTTCGTGCGGAATCCGAGCGGAAACCACACGGACAACATTATAGTTTATGGGGTCCACGGGTTTCCTTAGGTAACCACTTCTTTATACGTATATTTTTCCATTCAGAGAGTCCCCAAGTGGACTCCCCCGAACAGAAACCCGAACGCAGATGTGAATTGGGCCTTATACTATTTTAAGTCCCACTAGTGGACTATCTTCTGATCAATTGTACATTACACTGCACTACCTAGGTAGCGCAATGTATTATACTGCCTGTCATACTCTGGTATTCTATTAGGCCATGCCTTTGGAAATATACCGAAGGCAACCCTGGAATTTCTGCCTAGAGGAGTTCTCTCCCTCCAAGCCTTTTAAATGTTGAGATTGCTGGTGACCATGGTATCTAAAGGGTTAAATGCCGGGATTGGTGTTTTTCCATGCCCTTTTAAATTTCACGGTCACTATTAACTGCAGACTCTAAAAGGTTAGGAGCTGGTGCCCAGTTGTGATTACACAAACATTGCGGGAAACCCTGCCCTGTTCCAGCACAATTGACGTAGAAAGTCAGTTGCGTTGGTATAAGGCCTATTAGTGACCTATACGTTGGGTTAGCCTCTTAGTGACCAGAATGTTTAGGCCTTAATGACTAAGTCCTTTTTTTTTTTTTTATATTTCTGTCTCAACCCTATAAGGTCTTGTTTTTGTGTGTTTAATGGTACCATTTTGGGGTAATAAAAAACAGCAAGTCTGCCAGTGTCTTTATACACTATAAATAGTACATAGTTCACCATGCAGTTTAGATAACCTGTTAAATTTATTTCCTGGATTGATATGATTACATCTATACCAGATTTTTTAAAAAGTTTTACTGCTGTTTTTACTATTGTAAAATAAACATTTTTTTTTGTGGCAGAAAGACCTGATTTTTTTTATTGGTGCCATTTTGTTGAATATAAGACTCTTTGACTGCTTTTCATAACATTATTGGTGGCCAACATACTAAAAATGGCGACTCTGGCATTATTTGTTCAATTTTTTATTTTTAACATTACAGTTGTATTGCTCAGGTATTATGGATATTGCAGTACCCAATATGTGTATTATCTTTTTATTTACGCTTATTTACAAAACATTTGTTAGATGGGGGAGTGTAATGTAGTGTAATGTTTTATTATTTTCTACATCGATTTTCTTTTTTTTTTTTTTTTTTTTTTAAAACTTTATTTAATTTTGTTTACACAATTTTTAATCCCCACCTAGGGTACTTAAACTTGTGATTGCTTACAAAATACTACTTTATGTAGCAATGTATTATGCTGTCAGACATAATGCATTATACTGACATGGTCTAATAGGGATATACTGAAGGCAAACCTTGGGGCCTTTATTAGGTCCCTGCTGCTATATAAAAGGCACTTCCCTCTGAAGCCATTTAAATCCTACAGCAACTATTGACCATAGTTTTTAAGCTATAGCCCCACATTGCGAAAATGCAGTATTTTCACCGCTGTGAAAACGCCGCGGAAAAAAACACAGCATTTTACAGTACCTGCAAAGTGCATGAGATTCTGGCTAATCCCATCCACATATTGCAGAAAAAAAAAACAATGCGGAAAAGTAGTCAATAATACCTGCAGAAATGCTTGCATTTTCCCTTTAGGATTAATAAGGGAAGAAAATCCGCAGAGAAAAACTCCGCTGCAGTTTTTTCAGCTGTGTTTCACCTTAGCCTTAAGCCCCTTGCAGACGACCGTATGAATGTTTTTTCCTGGATAGTGCACTGACCCATTCATTTCTATGGGCCCGTACACATGACCGTGAATTACACAGTTCACTGTGCGGGTCGACAGTCTCTGTGGCAAAATATGGAACATGTCCTATTCCTGTCCGATTTTGCGGCTGTGCTTCCGCGTCTCCTATTCATTGAATGAAAGGGGCCGTGGAAGCACGGCCGGACACGGCCGTCACATGGATGACATCCGTGTGTCGCCTGTGCCGTTGATTTACGGCCGACGGTAAGAACATAGTCGTGTGTAACCCGGCTTAGGCTAAGGCCCCACGTAACAAAAAAGCACTGCATGAAAGACCGTGTTGACAATACTATGTAGGGCCCTGGGCTTAAAGGGTTTTCTGATCTTGGGCATTAGGATCAAGTGCTTGTCTGACAGTACACCTCTGCGTATTCGCTTCATGCGACGTGGAGATCCCACCACTTTCTGATGCATATGATGTAGAAAGTCATATGCATCAAAATAAGGCCCAGTCTGCTGGTTGGTCACTAACAGGTTAAAGCCCCTCAAGATTGTTTAAAACAATTTCACTGTAAAAATGCTCCAGATGACACTACTGAGTGGTATTTGGATTGCAAAAACTTGGATTATTCTCCAAGCATCGCTGTACATATGAAATATATCCTGCGAGCCTGTATTTTTGTTAATATAGTTTACACCTGCTTTATGATGTAGATCTGGTGACCTCCAAGTTGTAGAGGTATTTAAAATGAAGTTAACATTCCCACAAAATAACATCCCAGGGGCTTGCTTACACAGCAGCTGGAAACACAGATGTTTTTAAGTTTGTGGTGATGCTTCTTGCACAATGTGTTATATAAACCAGTATTTCCGTGTGACGTGGAATTTACCACTTGGCTCACTTTCAAAATAATTTCCTGGACCAAATTTCCTATCCCAGGAAAGCAAATGATACTTATTAGGTTGGAAGAAAACAGGTGCTTTTTAGTTGCCATAATATTCATACAGTAGTTTTGTGCTGATAATGATGTCGTGTAAGTGGATCAGATCAGCCTCACATACCTACATAGAATAACAATAATGCTTTCCATTCTCTAAGGAAAGAAGGCGGTCCACCTCATTATTCAGACCAGATTGTGACTTTTTTTTTTTTTTGTGAAATCGTATACATTGGTTACCTTCTTTGAGTAGACTACCCCCCTTAGAAGTCCCTTTTCCATGCAATATTGAGTAGACTTAAAGGGTTTCCATCTATTTTAAATTTACCTACGTCTTATTTAACTTTTTAGAAGGTGATTTTATAAAGATACCTATATCTTTGCTACATGAGAGGTGCTAGAGGAGAAAAAATAAGCAGGTCACCTCAAAGGACAGAATGGGAGGAATTTATTGTGTGGTGTCTTAGGAAACACCCAACTGGTTGCGCAGCCTCTTAATAAATCAGGCGTACTCACATGCACCAGACTGGAAATCTACACCAGTCAGGTTTCCTATCTAACTCATGCAAGTTTTCTGCCGTGAATTATAATAAATTTTTCAGGTCCAGGTATCTTAGTCCTGGCCCACCTTGCTCTCCATCCCACTACCCACTTTCACAAAAAGTGGCGAGAGAATTGGCGCAGCTTTGGCACAAAAGGCCTGTGCTTCAATAGAAAGATGCACCACAATTACACTCATCTACGCCATAAAACTCGCCTAGATAATTTAATAAATTTCCCCCATTGTACTCACACGATGCCTGAAGTGAAGAATAACTGGCATAACTTGTAGTGAGAGCAGACAAAATCTGGAAAGTAATGGTAAAAGTATTGGTGAGTTCAAATTTATTGGTCTCAAATACTTTTATAATATTGAAGACCAATAAATTTACATTTGCCAATAATTCCAGTTTTTATCTGCTATCACTAGCAGAAAAGGGTAGCAACAGTCACATTTCTACCTTTGTAGCAGAATATAGCTGTTCCTATTTTACAATTTAACCCTGGACTGCAGCATACAATGAAGTAAACAAGTCATTGATGCTAGACTAGCTGGGGCAAGTTACTTCTTTATTTCACTTATTTGTTTAAAAACTGCCAACCTTGTAGGGTTTTCTCATATCAACAGTGTCAAGCATACACCAAGAATGGTGTGATAAACGTCCAGAAAACGGTGATCCTGTGGATATAAACAACTTGTCTATGAAAGTGGTTAAAGGAGGATGTCAAGAATCTGTGAGGCCTCCACCACCAGGGAATAAGAAGGGAGCCTCCATTAAACTGCAGATTCAGGCTGCTCTTTCTGAACCTGCAGTCCTCAGTACTACCTTCAGCTGTATGCGCATCTTTATGATGCGCACACTGTTGAAAACAACGGCGAAGCAGAGAACTATTAGTTCGCTATTCCATCACTTACTATGGTGAGTCACTGGCTGCATAAGACCTGTAGCCTAAGGGGGCATCAGCTGGCACAATGTAGTGATGTAATGTACTTAGAGATGTCCCCTGTGTCTGGAAAAGAAAATTGCTGGCACTGTGTGAACTAAGGGCAGATAAGTTAATTTTTTTCAGTGATTTATGGGGTGAAGAGTGAAATTACCAATATATGGGGGCACAAAGGGGGCTTTATTAATATGTTTGGGCACAGAGGGCATATTACCAATATTTGGGAGCACTGAGTGGGCATTATTACCATATTGAGCACATTTGGGCAATATTACTATATGGTACACATAGAGGAGTGTTATTACTATATGGAGCACATGGGGCAATGTTGTATTGGGTGGTTGGGCAGCTCTTTCCTCTGCGTTCTTGGGAGTAAAATAAACTCGTTGTCCATTTTCAAGATACTGAGTTGAACTACAGTCGGATGTCTTTCATGGATGGGAAAATTTAGTAATCGCCACATGGCTTCATTACTACTTATATACCTTCCCATCTGATACAGCATAATCTCATCAGATGTACATTTAGGATTCTCTAGCTGGAAAACTGCCATATCACTGCCCTTGTTAACATATTTGCAAATGTATTTAATGGACTTAACAGAGTTACAATATTCTACGTTAATGTGCACATCAAACATTTTTGAAAGCAGTGGAGAGTAAGGTACAACCCATCGAATATCTATTTCAAGATCTGTGTTTTGTTTAACCCGTTTTAATTTGATTGTTGCAGTAGATCCTCCCTGTTCAGGTTTCCATCTTCTGTAAAGAGGATAACCATCATCTCCTGTTTGTGTTTCTACAATCAAGTTGCGAGGATACTTTTTAGTACATTTTCCTTCCTTCATACATGGTGATCTTAGGTTAAGTGGCCCACATGGCCCATGGATCATATTTTTAGAAATAGTTTCAAAAAGTACCGGATCCTCTTCTGGATTTGGAAGCTCAGCAGAAATAACACTGTCAATTTGATCAGGGCGTATATTATTCTTTAGCCATATCAGTACATGAGCATGTGGAAGACCTCTTTTTTGCCACTCAATTAAATACATCAAACACTGACTTTCACCAAAAATGTAACACTTTGTGATTACGTCCATGAGCTTGATCAGTTTTTGTTTAAAAACCCTTGCTATTAAATCATGTCGATCAGAGGGGTCCTGACCATTCAGAAGCTCTTCCTTTATCTCTGGCCAAGTTGGATTACATGTAACTGTAATAAACAAATCAAGACGACCATATATCCGAACATATGTCATGGTGTCCTGAGCATACTCATGCATATGTCCAGTAAATGTAGCCGGTAAAATAAACATACGCCCAATGTCAGTCACGTTGCCATCATTAGCAACAGCATCCCTTAAATGAATGTATTCATCCACTCTATGATTTTGTTGGTTCAATCGTATGGACAAAAGATGCTCACTTTCCACCTTGTCATACATATCAATTATAAATTGATGAAAAAGTTGCCTGGTTAGAAGATCCATGTCTGATCATTATTTCTTAGGCTTAAAAGTTCATAGCTGATATTTTTTTATTGGTTGGCCTAGCAGTCTTGGGATCAGTCTGTGTTAATGATAATATTTTGGAATGGCCAAGATGGCTATCGGATATTGCAGAGCATCATATGATCTATGTGTTTCTGTAATACGTTGAAGATTGTCGCTTCGTCGCTGAATAATTATATCTCGGCTTTGAAAGTCCTGTCCACTCAGTACAATAGCTACTTCGTTAACAGTGAGAGAATTAAATCGCCTTTCATGCTCACCAAACGGTGTCTTGTCTGCTCTTATTACAACTTTATATTCATCATGTGGCATTCTTTCTAAGGCTGTTTTGAAAAGGTTTACTGTTTGTGCTGATGGAAAAATCTTTGCAAATTCAACACAATCTCTTTTTTTGTCTCAAGTATAGCTTCACAATGTCTATCAGCTTCCATTTGTTCGTCTCCCAAAAAATAAATTTGTAAAAACTTTGAATCTTCATTTGCTACAGGAAGCATTGAACCAATTTTGTGATATATTTGGCCCTGGACTTTAAAAGTTGGCATAAATCCTGCTTCCTGGAGTCCAGCTGTCGTACCAAAGGATGTTATCTGGAAAGATGAATTGTATCTCCTAATATATTGCAGAAAATGCTTTGACTCGGGAGTTGGTCCTAACATGTATGAAAGAAGTGGTTCAGGAGGTAGATCTAAAGGTGGCAAACTAACTTTGCCATTTGAGCAGCACATACCAGGCTATTTCAAGTTAAACTTTTTTGCTTGACAATATTTGCATATTATGTCCATTTTGACAATTATGACTTTCTGATGTGACCTATAGTCTTGAATTGGGTTGTAGTGAAATGCTTCCAAACACAAATCAGCCTGCCTACATCTTTGCATACGTTGCATATGTCGTATGCGGTCATTTTCAGAACGTTCATCCTTTTCTTCACATGTTTCCATATTCCTTGCTTCAGCCTGCCTTATCCAATTCTTGTGAAGACGACATTCCCGTTGCTCTGATGTCTCAGCTGCCTTACATTTAGCCTGTCTCATCCATTTCTTTTCAAGCCGCGAGTCATGTTGTTCACTTGTCTCAGCTCTTTGACACAATTTAGCGTTCTTAGCTTTTGGATGAACTTGCCCAATAGATGGTTGTTTTTTGGGCGTCATTTTAAAAAACAGTCCTTAGTATTATGATCCTTCAGTCTTCACCTGACACTGAAAAGAGATGTAATAGGATGAATAGTAAATACAGAGCAGCCCTCACACAGTATTACTATGACCTGAAGGAGCTCACATCTCAGTAATGAAAACCGCCTCACAGACAGACTTGTGTAGTTGCCTATAGCAACCAATCAGAGCTCAGCTTTCACTTTACCTCAGCAGCTTCAGTGATGAAAGCTCCCTGTATAGTAAGCAATAATGACAATCTTATTATGAGGCAGTTTTCGCCTGACCAATATTGCTGCTCAGTAAGGCTGCTTGCACACTACAGTGGATTCTACAGCTCCATAAACATTCTATGGAGCCTGCAAAATTCACAGCTTTGTGCACAAAGTCATCTATGGAACCGCAAAATCCATGGGCCGGAGGCCCGTGAAAAATCCTGTAGTGTGCAAGCAGCCAGTAAGGATACCAGACGTGTTTTGTTAGTGTGTGCGTGTATTTGTGTGTGTGTGCACGCATGTGATCCATGTGTATGTATGCATGTATGCATGCACGTGTGTGGTCCGTGTATATGTATGCATGTGTGTGCGCATGTGATCCATGTGTTTGTGCCTGTGCAGTGCAAGTGTCCATGCGTGCGGTAGGTGTGTGTGTGAGTGAGTACGCATGTGCTCTGTTCGTCCGTGTGCGTAGGGTGCATCCATCTCAGTGTGTTTACATGCGTGTCTGGTCCTTGCATTCGTGTGTGTGCATGTGTGTGTGGTATTTATGGAGTGGTGTTGTGGTATTTGTGGGGTGGTGTGTTGTGTGTGTCTAGCGTGGTCTGGTGTTTGTGTGGTGTGTTGTGGCATTTGTGTGGTGTTGTGCTTGTGGGTTGGTGTATGTGTGCTGTCTGTGTATTCTGCTCCTGTGGGTGGAGAGGGGGCGTGCCAAATTTCACCCAAATCGGGCGAGAACTGTGGATTTGTATAGAGCGGGCTACTACAGATTTTGAGTTTTTATATATATATATATATATATATATATATATATATATAGATGTATAGATATATATATATACAGTATTTATCTACCTTGTGTTCTCTATATACAGTGGGGATAAAAAGTATTTAGTCAGCCACCAATTGTGCAAGTTCTCCCACTTAAAAAGATGAAAGAGGCCTGTAATTGACATCATAGGTAGACCTCAACTATGAGAGACAAAATGAGAAAACATATCTAGAAAATCACATTGTCTGATTTTTTAAGAATTTATTTACAAATTATGGTGGAAAATAAGTATTTGGTCACCTACAAACAAGCAAGATTTCTGGCTCTAACAGACCTGTAACTTCTTCTTTAAGAGGTTCCTCTGTCCTCAACTCATTACCTGTAGTAGTGGCACCTCTTTGAAATTGTTATCAGTATAAAAGACACCTGTCCACAACCTCAAACAGTCACACTCCAAACTCCACTATGGTGAAGACCAAAGAGCTGTGGAAGGACACCAGAAACAAAATTGTAGACCTGCACCAGGCTGGGAAGACTAAATCTGCAATAGGCAAGCAGCTTGGTGTGAAGAAATCAACTGTGGGAGCAATAATTAGAAAATGGAAGACATACAAGACCACTGATAATCTCCCTCGATCAGGGGCTCCACGCAAGATCTCACCCCGTGGGGTCAAAATGATCACAAGAATGGTGAGCAAAAATCCCAGAACCACACGGGGGCACCTAGTGAATGACCTGCAGAGAGCTGGGACTAACTTAACAAAGCCTACCATCAGTAACAAACTACGCCGCCAGGGACTCAGATCCAGATCCTGCAGTGCCAGGCGGGTCCCCCTGCTTAAGCCAGTACATATCCGGGCCCGTCTGAAGTTTGCTAGCGAGCATTTGGATGTTCCAGAAGAGTATTGGGAGAATGTCATATGGTCAGATGAAACCAAAGTAGAACTGTTTGGTAGAAACACAACTCGTCGTGTTTGGAGGAGAGTGAATGCTGAGTTGCATCTAAAGAACACCATAGTGGCAACATCATGCCTTGGGGCTGTTTATCTGCAAAGGGACCAGGACGACTGATCCGTGTACATGAAAGAATGAATAGGACCATGTATCGTGAGATTTTGAGTGCAAACCTCCTTCCATCAGCAAAGGCATTGAAGATGAAACGTGGCTGGGTCTTTCAGCATGACAATGATCCCAAGCACACCGCCAAGGCAACGAAGGAGTGGCTTCATAAGAAGCATTTCAAGGTCCTGGAGTGGCCTAGCCAGTCTCCAGATCTCAACCCCATAGAAAACCTTTGGAGGAAGTTGAAAGTCCGTGTTGACCAGCGACAGCCCCAAAACATCACTGCTCTAGAGGAGATCTGCATGGAGGCCGGCCTCATCTTTTTAAGTGGGAGAACTTGCACAATTGGTGGCTGACTAAATACTTTTTTTTCCCCCACTGTAGATGTATGCGATGACAGGATTTCTCCATATTTTATCTTATGTGACAAAAGTGAAATGAGATCTAAACACAAACCCCAACCCTAATCCCCCTGCAAACAAATGAACTGAGAACCCCACTGAACAATTCTCTCATATTTTATTAGATGTCGTCTCATGAATTGAAAAGCAAAAAAAGAGCCAAAAGGAGGTGGAATACAATGACGTCAGACAAAAATAATCCACCAAATGCAACAGACAAAAGTTTATCAGAAAAGCACTGATGCAAACAATAATAAAACTTAACATTTAATTACTAAACATTAAAAATGTCAAAAAGTAGAACAAACATCAGAATTAACATATCCACTCAATGGAGTCCAGCGTTATAACCAGTATATAACCATTCACCACCATATACCATAAAACATCATGGCGGTTAAATAATAAGAAATTGGAACGATCTTACCAACATCCTGAGGCAGGAGAACCCAGCGGGTGATGGTGCAAAACAGGAGGATGAACTAAGTCCCTATCCATGCCCCTGTACTTTCCACTAACACCCGTATTGACTCCTGCCCTAACAAGGGCAGTACCAAGCTGTCCTTAAAGTGACCCTATAGAACCCTAGTCCCTACGCGTTTCCTGGTACAGTAATGCACCAATCATCAGGGGACTTATCAGACTACTCATAAGAACCAAAACCTTGGTCAAATATATATAGGAAATAATACTAATACAAGCTGCCTACAGTGGTAGAACAAAACAAAAAGAAAACCCCACAATGGAGGAAAACCGCTAGATACTGACTGACTCCATGTAGTGACAATGGCAGTAAGAGCAAAGTGAATCAGGGCAATTTATATAATGATAAACTCTGCCTACGAACAGGTGTGCTCAAGTTTACATAAAAAGATGTTTGTTTGAATATGGCGCTAAAAAGCGCACATTGATGATGTAATACATAGTGTCGCTTTTGCCCATATTGATACGAGCGTTACAAATCAAATTGCGCATGCGCGAAGCAAAAAAATCTCCGCGCATGCGCAAAAGCACTCGATCGAAGTCAAAATTGCGCATGCGCGAAGAAAACACCCCGCGCATGCGCACATCCCACCATAGACGGCGCTGAGAAATCTACGGCAGATAAGCGCTGTGGGACTAGTAAAAGGTCCCACAACGCGCATAAACTGCCTGGAGGGATACAAGTATTTGTTAGACAAAGCTATTCCACAACCAGTGAGTTGCTAGCAAGGTATATCAATATAAAAAGAAACTGGAGAGACCTTGTCAGTCTAAATCCAGGTATTGTAGCCCTAGAACATTAAGGGCTGAACTGAAACAGCAAAAATGGTCAGAGGTACAGAGATTTCACTGAGGATGGATATACATATCATCTTGTACAGATATATATGCTACCACCATTATCTAATTCAAGTAGCAAAATGTATAGTCTACCAGATCTAAACCTATCTTAAGGTATAGAGAAGTTATACTGGCCAAGAAGTTTGTCTAAATAAATGGGAAGAAAGGAGTCAAATAAAACAGCAGAAATTAAGGCGTTCATTAAGACCCCCTGGAATCTCAGTTTTTAATTTAAATATCCATTTGGATTCACATTGCAATGTCATTCTATGCCAGTCCCCTCCTCTTGGGTGGGGTTTAACCAAATCTATTCCTGTGAAACGTAGACAGTTAGCATTACCTCCATGGCATGAGTTAACATGTCTCGCCACTGGGGTATCCCGTTCATGCCGTATGTCCCCAAGATGTTCACCAATTCTTTTCCGCAATTCTCGGTTAGTTTTGCCAATATATTCCAATTTGCACTGGCATGTGATCTTATAGATCACTCCTCTAGATCGACAAGATATAAAATGTTTAATTATAAATGAGGTTTTTAAATTCTCTGAGAAAAATTCTCGTCCTGCCAGTACAAATGGGCATGAGGAACAACCGCTACATTTATAGCAACCCTTCGGTGGGGAAAGCCATGATGTAGTAGTCTTCTGTACATCCAAATGACTATGGACCAAACGGTCTTTCAAAGATCTTCCTCTTCTAAAGGTAATCTGTGGTCTCTCACTCACCACTGCCTTAATATCGGGATCCATGATTAAAATATCCCAATGACGCTGTAAAACTTCCCTAACTTGTGATGCCCCATTGTCAAAGGTTCCAATCAACTGGACAATTTGTTCTAAACCAGCTTGTTCTGCCTTTTTAGGAGTCAATAACTGCAAACGATCACACTTCAGGGAAGATTTATAGGCTTCCCTCAAGATCTTATCAGGATACCCACGTTTTATGAATCTTGACCTGAGATCGGCAGCCTGGTCCACAAAGTCCTGCCCCCCGGAGCAATTCCTTCTAAGTCTCAAATACTGACCACGAGGAATTCCCCTCTTCAATGGATAAGGATGATTACTGCTCCACTGGAGAAATGAATTGGTGGCTGTAGCCTTCCTAAACACTTTGGTATTCAATACACCACCATAACCCTTCGAGATCAACACATCTAGAAAAGGAAGGGTAGAGCCACCAACTTCAAACGTGAAAGATAAACCAATTTTATTCACGTTTAAAGTATCTACAAATGCTGAGAAAGACTCTGCACTTCCCCTCCAAAGAACCAGGATATCATCAATATACCGTGCCCACATTTCAATCTTAGTTATATAATTCTCTCTCTCATCTATGAATACCATGGTCTCCTCCCACCAGCCCAGGAGCAAATTTGCATAAGTTGGTGCACAGGGATTGCCCATAGCAGTGCCCCTGAGCTGGTGGAAGTGCTTACCATTGAATGAAAAATTCAATGAGTCAGTGAGAATTCCAAAAGATCCAAAATAAATTGACTGTGGGCACAATATTGGTTACCCCGTGATTTTAGATAATATTCCACGGCTTTTAGACCCCATTGATGCGGTATTGATAAATATAATGCCTCCACATCAATAGAGCATAAGATAACCCCCTCATCCAGGGTTATACCTTCCAATTTGCGAAGTAAATCAGAGGTATCCTGTACATAAGACGGGAGGGAAGTTACAAAGGATCTTAAAACTTTATCAAGATAAATTCCAGCATTTTGACACAGGCTATTAACTCCTGAGACAATTGGTCGTCCCTTCAGGGGGGACAGGCCTTTGTGGACTTTAGGCAGACAATAAAAAGTTGCTTCTACTGGTGTCAAAGGCATCAGAAAATCAAATTCCTTATCCGAAATCAATTTTAAAGTCTTAGCCCTTAAAAGTAAGGCTCGCAAAAGACCACTGTATTCAACAGTCGGATTACCACGTAAAACAGCATAGTTATCCCTTTGTAGGAGGAGAGACTCACACATGACAATATATTGGGAAACATCCATTAATACCACATTGCCTCCTTTGTCCACTGGTTTAATAACCAGCCCCTTGTCCATTTCAAGACTATGCAATGCTGACATTTCTTCCTTAGTCAGATTAAAGGGACAATGTGTACGCTTAATTTTCTGCAAATCCAATATTACTTTCTCTACAAAGACGTCAATACATGATAGATCACTCATGGGGGGTAACTTAGTATTTTTATTATGGAGATTAGTAAAGGGACCATACTCCGTAATATCACTCCCTTCCTGTTCAAGATTAGCTAAAATTCTTACATCAGGGAGAAGATCAATCGGAATACCCAGCTCTGAGCTGACTCTTTCATCCTGTTTTTTAAAAATGCCATCTTAATTTACGAGTGAAAAGATGTAAATCCTTCACCCAATTAAATAGGTCAAAATCAGAGCTGGGGACAAAGGACAGACCCTTATTTAAAACACTCATCTCCATCATACTAATATTCCTAGAGGAGAGATTGATTATTTGAGATTCAGTTGACTCTGGGGTTGATTCCGGTTTCTTAGTAGGTATGATTGTTCTAAAAAACTACCTGTCTGATTTTTTCCACCCCTCTCTCTACCTCTACCTCTCCCTCTCGGTCATCCCCTAGTTGATCTACTCCGGGTTTCAGAGTCCGAGCGTTCAGTATCTGTAGAAGATATTTCACTTTCCCCACCTCTAAATATGGATCTATCACCTATTGTGCTGTAAACTTTGTTTTCTCTGAAGTCCTGTAAGTCCCTGGCAAACTGTTTATGCTTGCGTTCTTTCAGATGATGTTGGAACTTCTGCAGAGAATTCTGAAGTTGTATTTCTTTGGATGCAAATTCTGGCTCACCCTGAAATTTTTTAATAATGTCAAGTTGTTCTTTCAACCGATTTTCAAGTGTCTCTAAGTGAGTTCTCTCCTCCTTCAAAAGAAGCTGCAATAATTTAAGTGAGAAGCTGGTGGCCTCTTTCTCCCATTTACTCAACAAACTTGCAATTCTAATGCGGGCTGCCGGAAGAAGCCCTACTCTTAGGCCCCTAGGGACTATACTAGGGAATTCCTCGTGGTCAGTATTTGAGACTTAGAAGGAATTGCTCCGGGGGGCAGGACTTTGTGGACCAGGCTGCCGATCTCAGGTCAAGATTCATAAAACGTGGGTATCCTGATAAGATCTTGAGGGAAGCCTATAAATCTTCCCTGAAGTGTGATCGTTTGCAGTTATTGACTCCTAAAAAGGCAGAACAAGCTGGTTTAGAACAAATTGTCCGGTTGATTGGAACCTTTGACAATGGGGCATCACAAGTTAGGGAAGTTTTACAGCGTCATTGGGATATTTTAATCATGGATCCCGATATTAAGGCAGTGGTGAGTGAGAGATCACAGATTACCTTTAGAAGAGGAAGATCTTTGAAAGACCGTTTGGTCCATAGTCATTTGGATGTACAGAAGACTACTACATCATGGCTTTCCCCACCGAAGGGTTGCTATAAATGTAGCGGTTGTTCCTCATGCCCATTTGTACTGGCAGGACGAGAATTTTTCTCAGAGAATTTAAAAACCTCATTTATAATTAAACATTTTATATCTTGTCGATCTAGAGGAGTGATCTATAAGATCACATGCCAGTACAAATTGGAATATATCGGCAAAACTAACCGAGAATTGCGGAAAAGAATTGGTGAACATCTTGGGGACATACGGCATGAACGGGATACCCCAGTGGCGAGACATGTTAACTCATGCCATGGAGGTAATGCTAACTGTCTACGTTTCACAGGAATAGATTTGGTTAAACCCCACCCAAGAGGAGGGGACTGGCATAGAATGACATTGCAATGTGAATCCAAATGGATATTTAAATTAAAAACTGAGATTCCAGGGGGTCTTAATGAACCCCTTAATTTCTGCTGTTTTATTTGACTCCTTTCTTCCCATTTATTTAGACAAACTTCTTGGCCAGTATAACTTCTCTATACCTTAAGATAGGTTTAGATCTGGTAGACTATACATTTTGCTACTTGAATTAGATAATGGTGGTAGCATATATATCTGTACAAGATGATATGTATATCCATCCTCAGTGAAATCTCTGTACCTCTGACCATTTTTGCTGTTTCAGTTCAGCCCTTAATGTTCTAGGGCTACAATACCTGGATTTAGACTGACAAGGTCTCTCCAGTTTCTTTTTATATTGATATACCTTGCTAGCAACTCACTGGTTGTGGCATAGCTTTGTCTAACAAATACTTGTATCCCTCCAGGCAGTTTATGCGCGTTGTGGGACCTTTTACTAGTCCCACAGCGCTTATCTGCCGTAGATTTCTCAGCGCCGTCTATGGTGGGATGTGCGCATGCGCGGGGTGTTTTCTTCGCGCATGCGCAATTTTGACTTCGATCGAGTGCTTTTGCGCATGCGCGGAGATTTTTTTGCTTCGCGCATGCGCAATTTGATTTGTAACGCTCGTATCAATATGGGCAAAAGCGACACTATGTATTACATCATCAATGTGCGCTTTTTAGCGCCATATTCAAACAAACATCTTTTTATGTAAACTTGAGCACACCTGTTCGTAGGCAGAGTTTATCATTATATAAATTGCCCTGATTCACTTTGCTCTTACTGCCATTGTCACTACATGGAGTCAGTCAGTATCTAGCGGTTTTCCTCCATTGTGGGGTTTTCTTTTTGTTTTGTTCTACCACTGTAGGCAGCTTGTATTAGTATTATTTCCTATATCTATTTGACCAAGTTTTTGGTTCTTATGAGTAGTCTGATTAGTCCCCTGATGATTGGTGCATTACTGTACCAGGAAACGCGTAGGGACTAGGGTTCTATAGGGTCACTTTAAGGACAGCTTGGTACTGCCCTTGTTAGGGCAGGAGTCAATACG
This sequence comes from Leptodactylus fallax, assembly GCA_947044405.1. Classification (NCBI taxonomy): domain Eukaryota; kingdom Metazoa; phylum Chordata; class Amphibia; order Anura; family Leptodactylidae; genus Leptodactylus; species Leptodactylus fallax. The sequence goes on from CAMRHE010000092.1 coordinate 2,462,261, forward strand.
GGTGTTAGTGGAAAGTACAGGGGCATGGATAGGGACTTAGTTCATCCTCCTGTTTTGCACCATCACCTGCTGGGTTCTCCTGCCTCAGGATGTTGGTAAGATCGTTCCAATTTCTTATTATTTAACCGTCTCATGAATTGATAGATACAGTCATATGAAAAAGTTTGGGCACCCCTATTAATCTTAATCATTTTTAGTTCTAAATATTTGGGTGTTTGCAACAGCCATTTCAATTTGATATATCTAATAACTGATGGACACAAAAATATTACAGGTTTGAAAAATGAGGTTTATTGTGCTAACAGAAAATGTGCAATATGCATTAAACCAAAATTTGACGGGTGCAAAAGTATGGGCACCTCAACAGAAAAGTGACATTAATATTTAGTAGATCCTCCTTTTGCAAAAATAACAGCCTCTAGTCACTTCCTGTAGCTTTTAATCAGTTCCTGGATCCTGGATGAAGGTATTTTTGACCATTCCTCTTTACAAAACAATTCCAGTTCAGTTACGTTTGATGGTCGCCGAGCATGGACAGCCCGCTTCAAATTATCCCACAGATGTTCAATGATATTCAGGTCTGGGGACTGGGATGGCCATTCCAGAACATTGTAATTGTTCCTCTGCATGAATGCCTGAGTAGATTTGGTGCTGTGTTTTGGATCATTGTCTTGCTGAAATATCCATCCCCGGCGTAACTTCAAATTCGTCACTGATTCTTGTACATTATTCTCAAGAATCTGCTGATACTGAGTTGAATCCACACGACCCTCAACTTTAACAAGATTCCCGGTGCCGGCATTGGCCACACAGCCCCAAAGCATGATGGAACCTCCACCAAATTTTACAGTGGGTAGCAAGTGTTTTTCTTGGAATGCTGTGTTTTTTTGACGCCATGCATAACGCCTTTTTGTATGACCAAACAACTCAATCTTTGTTTCATCAGTCCACAGGACCTTCTTCCAAAAAGAAGCTGGCTTGTCCAAATGTGCTTTTGCATACCTCAGGCGACTCTGTTTGTGGCGTGCTTTCAGAAACGGCTTCTTTCGCATCACTCTCCCATACAGCTTCTCCTTGTGCAAAGTGTGCTGTATTGTTGACCGATGCACAGTGACACCATCTGCAGCAAGATGATGCTGCAACTCTTTGGAGTTGGTCTGTGGATTGTCCTTGACTGTTCTCATCATTCTTCTTCTCTGCCTTTCTGATATTTTTCTTGCCCTGCCACTTCTGGGCTTAACAAGAACTGTCCCTGTGGTCTTCCATTTCCTTACTATGTTCCTCACAGTGGAAACTGACAGGTTAAATCTCTGAGACAACTTTTTGTATCCTTCCCCTGAACAACTATGTTGAACAATCTTTGTTTTCAGATCATTTGAGAGTTGTTTTGAGGAGCCCATAATGCCACTCTTCAGAGGAGATTCAAATAGGAGAACAACTTGCAATTGGCCACCTTAAATACCTTTTCTCATGATTGGATACACCTGGCTATGAAGTTCAAAGCTCAGTGAGGTTACAAAACTAATTTTGCGCTTCAGTAAGTCAGTAAAAAGTAGTTAGGAGTATTCAAATCAATAAAATGATAAGGGTACCCAAATTTTTGCACCGGTCAAATTTTGGTTTAATGCATATTGCACATTTTCTGTTAGTACAATAAACCTCATTTCAATCCTGAAATATTACTGTGTCCATCAGTTATTAGATATATCAAATTGAAATGGCTGTTGCAAACACCCAAATATTTAGAACTAAAAATGATTAAGATTAATAGGGGTGCCCAAACTTTTTCATATGACTGTATTTTACATCAGTATTGTTGAAAGATACAGTTAAGTCTGTGATTTAGTTCTTGGCATCACTGCATAGCAGTCACCACATTGTTACACAATGTTTTCTTCTCAACGTGACTCATGTGACATAGAAAATACTCTACAATATTTGAGTTCTATACAAGTATGTGATTTTCTGTACAGGAATAAGATATGCTTCATAACAGCCATTGTCCATATGTGTAAAGTTTACCCAAAAATAAAAGGACACATTTACAAGATGCAAACAATCTTCATTTGGCCCTTTCCCTTTTCATTATATTACAATCTACATAAAAGTCTGGAGGTTGACAGAATCACATTACAGATGATAATAATATAATACATACAGATAATGATTCACCTTTAGATGTTAGCGGGATAACTAAAGTGTCGAAAAACATCATAGAAATTCAAAAAAACAAACATAGATCCTCCAATTCAACGATGTACCAGAAATAACAAGGAAGACTGTGGTACATTATTTATTGGGGTGCCATAGAATGTTTTTTTAAATGTACACATGTTAGTGAGTTTATCTGGCCCCCATTTTTTAAGGGTGTATACACCATATTTGAAAACTATGCTGGTAAGGGGCCATTGGGAAGAGGTGGTTTAGAAGATGGCGAGAATCTATGCAGAAAAACAGTATTATTAGCAAACAATCAAGTAGGGAATAGGCCCAAAGATCAAAGATGAAAAAGTATGCAGGAGAAAACTATTACCAGGCACATTTGTCCTGGGTGGCAAAACCTAGGATCACAAAAGAGTGCCTTGGGATCTCGCTCTATACTGTGTATTCCACTTAGAATATTAAGCTTTCAGCCATTCCCAAAACGATATGTTACTATGGACATTTCCTAATGTCACATCATTGGCTTGCAATGATTGGAACTGTTTGTTCTTGACTTGTTAGCATACCACCACTTATATGTAAAGATCTACAGTAAAATAACTACACAGTCCAGTATCAGATGAGTTTAATACAGGCGCATTTGTGACAGCATAATATGCGGCTATGATGCTACCAGTTCAGGTCATTAAACCTGGGGCTGGGCTAGGACATGTGGCGATAATATGGGTGCACAAATACACCTATAATACACTTATCTGGATCTTGCCTAAGCTGGCCCATAAGGCAGCAATTACTTAAATGACAGAAAAACATTTTATCCGCCACTTTCACAGGAACATTTGTTTAGCCCACAGACTCTATGAACCATTTATCCAAAGGTCTAACTCTCAGACCCTGCTGAGAGACTTAGTTTATTTCTTCGCATATGATGGGAAGCATTCATAACTAACTTTAGTCAGTGACAGGCTAGTAAGTTTCTGGCCCATAGAAATGATCATGTAGTATAGCACAATCCTAGAGGCAGATAGGGCTTTCAACTATTTTGGTTCACATTCCTTATTATTATGAGCTGCTGCAAGACTACAGGCCATGTATTTTTGTTTCTCCTTGGGCCAAAAAGTTGTGAAACTTTTCCAGCCCTGGCTACATAGCAGTGTTTGATGACAGGATGCTGACATTTCATCTGACAATTTTCATCCTGCTGAAACGTAATAGCTGAAAGCTTGCCGGCCTTATGCTTTACATCAATCTCTCATTAAACAATCATCTTGTACAAACTACTGTCTGCTTGGCATATAGGAAATCTCTTATATGTTCTACTACATCCTCAACTGCCCCAGCATAATGAGCCATCCATACCTTCACCTACAGGATGATATAATTGACATCACTTGACAGTAATTCCTTGGAAGGAGAAAGGCTTGCCTATTGACTCTAGTGAAAGACATTACAGATGTGTGAAACATATCGATGGAGTATGGACATATTTAATACATAACTCTTTTTCATACAGGAATACCTGTAGGAATATCAATGTTTTGTCAATAAGTAATAACTTGATATAAACATTATTATTATATCTGTTTGGTGCAGCTGCTATATACATTCAGGACATAGAAAAGTATAAAAATTTCTTACAATGCTTTTATAAAAAAAGATCTTCCTATACTGCACAATGACTATTAGATGGTTTGTGTTCAACAAGTTTGACAAAGGTGTCAACAATTTGCATTCCTGTACTTTCGAGAGTGTATGTTAAAGTAAGACAAACTGTTTGACCATGGCAGCACAGCATGCAACACTATGTGTGTAGTACATCATTCTTGTATTCTTGTAGTATGTGTACTAGAAATGTGCGCTAGTCAAACAGAGGTGCTTTGTACAACTGTATGTTCAAGACTCAAATACCATAGTGCTGGCTATATCTAGCTATCATTTTTCAGTTTTACCATCTTCCCATTCAGAGGACTTCAGCGTAGGTTCAAACTATATACAATAAATCCACTTTGAGAAAACCACTAAAATTTGCAGTGAAAGGAGGAGTACTCCATAAAGGAAGTCACTCAATATCAAAACTGTGACAGCATATTGGATAGACATAAAGAAATAAGAAAGCTGAGCCTCAAATGCAATGGGGGTGGGGGGTAGGTACATTTCAAAGCTGAATGCAGAGCCCTTGGAAAGTGTGATGCCCCCCACCCCCATTGCACCTGAACTCATTTGTATATTTCTAAAACATCTTTCTCAAGCAAATGGTGCTTCTATTGGACTATCTAGAAGTATTGCTTAGCATAATGTCCCTTACAATGCACTGTCACTGGTTTGATATCCAGTTTAGTTTTCTGGTGACAGATTCTATATGAGGCCACTATACATAGGACATAAAAGTCTTAAAAATCAGTTAAAAACAACTGTGGTGTAAATCAGTGATGGTCTTCTCAAAGAAGCAGTCTTTTGGAGAGATTCTCAAGTGTTCCAGACCTGTGCCTTAGAAACCACTCTGGTAAAAACAGAACTTATTATAAAATACTGAGGAGTAAAGACCTTAATGCAACAATTGTGTTGTAATTCCTTTAAATAGCTATCATTCACTGGCATCCCCACAGAATGAACGATGGGATCACAATTATACATAAATATGATGATCAAAGGTGATCCTTTACTCTAATATTTATAGCCTTAGCATTCTATTGTCTAGGTAAATAAAATTCTCCCTGGACAGGAGTGTTTGACATACAAAATCTCTGACACTACAAATAGATTACTTATATAATGATTAGACGTGTCTCACACCAAACACATATATATATATAGAGGGCGCTGGAGAACGTCCCAAAAACAGGATTGAAAAGGTTCTCGACCACACCCATACCTGGGGCTTTACTCCAGAGGGAGTGCACACAGCAGGAGAGTGCTGCTGGCAACCTGGAGGGAGCAGGTGGACGGTGGACCAGTTGGAGACAGACAGGTGGTCTGCCCCAAGAGGACTGGATTCTACAATGGACTTGGTTAAGCTCAGTGTGAGCCAGACTGCTGAGAAGAAACCTCAGCAAAGCTTCTTGCCCCCAGAAGTTAGTCAGGGTTCAAGAAGTGAGGTATTGCCATTACCTAATATGCCATTACCCAGTGCCACAAACACCTCTGTAAAGTCCAGGAAGCTGCTACCTTTGATGCTAAACTCCCCCCAATTGTCACTTATATATATATATATATATATATATATATATATATACAATATACAGTACAGACCAAAAGTTTGGACACACCTTCTCATTCCAAGAGTTTTCTGTATTTTCATGACTATAAAAATTGTAGATTCACACTGAAGGCATCAAAACTATGAATTAACACATGTGGAATTATATACTTAACAAAAAAGTGTGAAACAACTGAAAATATGTCTTATATTCTAGGTTCTTACATACTAGGTACTAGGTTCATACTAGGTTCTTACTTACATAATGATTAGACTTGTCTCACACCAAACACACACACACACACACACACATACACACACATATAATAGATTACTTACATAATGATTAGACTTGTCCTTCAACAAACACATACACACACACACACACACACACACATATATACACCGTTGCACACATACATATATTATATAATGTATAATGTAAGTGCACATGGAAAAGATGCAACTTTTATTTTTTATGGAATCTAGTTTAGTATTAATCCCTGTTAGTATTACATTTTGTACTTTTTGCAAAATTCTATTTTTGTACTACATCTGAGTAAAAGATAAAATGTCGTAGAGAGAGACTTCCTTTTAGTGACTTGGGAGTTCGAGCTTATCTGGAGTATTTGGTGCCACCATGAAATACATGTTTACTCTTTGACTTCAACAGGAGCCATAAAGTACTGCTTCTAGGTTAAGAAAAATGTTAGCAGCTTCCCCCAGTAATGGCAGCTCTTCACCTGCAGTACTGACTTCGGAGAGGCCACATGTTGCGGAAACACAGCTTTTTTTGTTGCGGATTTTGCTGCATTTTTTTTTAGCCAAAGTCAAGAATGGCTACAAAAGGAATGGGAAACATATAGGAAGCTCTTATATTTGTTCCTTCTGCTCAATCCACTGCTGGATTTGGCTAAAAAAAACTGCAGCAAAATCTGCAACAAAAAATCTGCATTTCCGCAACGTGGGGCCTTAGCCTAAATTTGCTTTTCCATTTATCCTGACTAGAGTTAGATATAGCTTCAGTTTTATTATGTGAAAATGATTACATATTATACAATCTAATTAGAAAAATACATATTCACTTCTGTCTAAACTCACTAGCACCCAATATGTATTAATCCATTTTCATACAGCCCATGTTTTAAATATAAAATTTGTATTAAAATACCTTTTCTTCAGTATTTTTATGATTTCCACTGATTTGAATACATAACAATAGGAAAGCTGGCCTTGATTTTTTTTTTTACCTGCATTTTTTTCACATAATTTTATATTGTAAAGTCATCCAGTGATATCTCTGGAAACAGTACAGGTAGAACATTAAGCTAGATTCACACTAACGCTCAGGTGAATCCACCCAAGAATTCACTTAAGTCAGCGGAAAGAAAAGTCCTGCAAGCAGGACTTTTCTCTCTGCTGATTTCAGTATAAAATCGGCAGAAACCCGTCGGACCCCATTATAGTAACCGGGTAAACACTTTTTTAGGCGGACAGAGTTTCCGCTATTCCAACGTGGGTTTATTTTAAAAAAGCATATTTTAAATAATAGACTCCCTTTAATAGAGCAGTAAGGGAAAGAATAAAGAAATACAGGACTTCACAAAAAGAATTTTTTTTTAATAAAGTATAGTACAAAATTTATTACTGACATAAATGCTGCCAGAAAATCAAAAGTTGTATGAAAGTTTAGTTATGCTTTAAAAAAAATATCATTTTAAAGAGGATCCTTCACCACCTCCAACAAGTCCAGCTCTTTACAACAATTACTAAGCACTGCTTCTCCGACTCTGGCACAGTTGGAATTTTTTTAGTCCACACCGTTTCCGAGCAATCAGTGCTGTTAGTTTTGGTGCTTGATGTGCTATTTAGTCTCTGTACAGTCATGAGATTCTAAAAACTTGAATTGGTGGAGATGGTGAAAGGTCCTCTTTAACCTCCATACACACGGCCAGATTACTTATTTGATCTTTAATACAGCACCTATAGCCTACTAAACCTGTGTGTGACTCTGGTTTTGCATGTGAAGTGCTTCATCAGATGCTGTATTATGGAGGCATTCTCTCCTAAAAAAGCATTGCTTCTAGGTGAGAATGCGGTTTCACTAAGTAATTGATTGACAACAGGACCCCTAACAGTGTGCTGACATATAGGCAAAGCCATGTGAATGAACACTTAAATGAGTTGTCTGGGAATTCAATAAAAAAATAAACAAGAAATGAGCTGGATATTGTATAAAATAAAGAAATAACTAACACTTGTAAAATCACCGACTGACGCCATTGCTACTACTATGGTCTCCACTGGGGTGATGTGGTATAAATGGCATACATAGTTTACGTCATCGCTGCAGCTGCTTCTGCCTTAGAGGTTAAGTGCCATACATGTAAACATCAGTGCTGAGACCAGCGAATGGCTGCAGTGGCCACCTTAATGATGTATGTGGGGTTTTAATGTATAGTGTAGGTTATTTTATGGATTTTATACCATATCCTGCTCATGGAAATTCAGGACAATCACCTAAAGGCTGGGGCTCCATGTTGCGAATATGCAGCATTTTGGCTGCGGCGAAAACGTTGCAGCAATAAACGCTGCATTTTACATTACCTGTAAAGTGGATGGGATTCTGGCTAATACCATAAACACATTGCAGAAAAAATCTGCAGCGCACATCAAAAATGCTTGACTTTTTGTAAATCGCATTAAGTCAATTATACCTACGGAAATGCTGGAATTTTCCCTATAGGTATAATAGAGACAGAAAGTCCACAGAGGAAAACTCTGCGGACTTTCTGTGAAAAATGCTACGGAAAAAAAACGCAATGTGTTTCCGCCGCTGTCTTTTCCGCAGTGTTTTTTGGGGCTTTAGCCTAAATCCTATAATCACCATAAAACTCTGTCTGTGGACACACATGTTTAACATCTCAGTATAAATATGAATATCATAGCTATTACAGTGAAACTTAAATATGGATTTACCATGTGTGTCCAATTGTATATTAGAAATAACACGTCCCAAGAATTATCAGGTGACAGCTTCATTGGCTTTGTCTGCAGTCATTCAGGGAGGGCAGCTTGGACAGCCTACAGTCTATACTCAACATATATCCAGAGAAAAAAAAATATTGCTGTAATGTGGCAAAATTATTACATCTATTAACGGTTTAACATGTACTTGGTGGTGTACTTTATGGAAATGCAAGTTAGCAGGTCCCAAAAGTGATCCCTTTATTAAAAAAGGATTGTAAACATCTCATGATTCCACCATCAGTATACTGAGCATTGTGGTAAAATAGGCTACCAGAAACACAGCCTGTCTTCTGCTAGTGAATTGCAGAGGGCACCCACAGTGGAAATTCCTCATGACCTGGCTGGGTGCAGCTTGCAAGCACGTAAAAAGAAATTATTTCAATCATGACATATTAGAATATCATGAAATAAGTATCAAGGGTAAGACCTGACAGAGCATCTGATACCCCTGCATGTGGGGGATAGTGACTAGGTAAGTTTGGAGATTGCGACCTTTAAATACATGCAACCATTGGCCACCATGTTGGCTGTGTGTGTCAGCCTCTCTGCCTGTGTTCCCCCTTATATTTACTTGTTGAAGCATCAACTTGTTGAGTACAAGTGCTGCTTCCCTTTACCATAAGGATCCCGTATCCCCAATAAAAATGACATAACTTAGATTTTAACATATACCGTAGATGGGTTATACAATTCATAGCTTGTTGCTACTACAAAAAAATAAAACTAACTTACTGAGAATTTATTTTAACAAAATAATGAAGCTCCAAATTGGAGCATGTCACCAGGAAACTTGATATCAAAACAGCAACATAGCATTGTAGTGGCCATTATGCTGAGCACCATCATACCTTTACGTAGTCCAATACATACACCACTTCCTTTAAAAAGCAGTTTTTCAGAAAAATGAAAATAATGTTGAAGAGAAATTAGGCGTTCCAGAGACTGAAACCTGAATACTGAGCTCTTGACGAAAGTCTGACATGCCCATTGCACTTAATCCTCATTTGCATATTTGTAAAAATATTTTTCTCAAGGAAATGGTACATCTATTGGACTATCTAAGAATATGATATTGCTCAGCATAATGTCCCATGCAATGCTCGGTGACTGATTTGATATCAAATCAAATCCAAACCTGGTCAGAGATAACTATTAGCTGCTGAGTCCAACCCTCCTTAGAGGCTATGTATCACTTTTCATTTGTGTACAAATTAATACAAGATAATATATTACTTTTTTTGTTATCTGTTTTACCTTCTGACTGTAGATTCTTTTATTCTATTTTCTGTACATTTTTATGGGGGGGGGGTCTGCCATCTTGCCTAAGCTGCTAACAGCAGTTAGAGATATGCTTTAAACCATCCACATGGACCATAGACACAATAGTCTGGAGATGTTCATTAAAGTTTATGAAAGAGTTTTCTAGACATGCTCTGTGACCTGTGCAAATTTTATTGTGCAGTGAAGCAGAGTAGATAAGCTGTAACATAACCTGTTGTGAATGGTGGTCCCTATGTTACCTATATACAGGAGTGACTATTCATTGACTTCTTGCTTGCGATAATAATGAATGCTACAAAGAAATCAATAAAAGGACAGGAAGTGTCAGCATATTATTATTATGCTTAGTGGCCAGAGTAAAAACTGCAGGATTATGAGATTTTTTAAAAATATATAGACAATGACATGGAAAATTAAAAAAAAAACAACAAAAATTTGCTTAACATAATAAAGATTGAAAAAAAAGTTAATGTTGTCATAATGCATTCCCTTAAAAAAAGGACTAACCCTTTTGCATCCAAGGGGTTCCTGTTTTCACGAATCCCTATTAAAAAGGATACACAAAAAATGGTCATGTGAATAGCTACACTGACATGAATGGATGTCCGGTTATCACTGTCATGTTTTACTGTCTGGCAGATTACATAAATGATAGCACTTCTTTGCAACATCCCCTGTAGTCTCAGAGATTTTAAAGATGGATAAACTTTTAAATCCAACTTCTAAAAGATAAAAAGATATCTAAATATTACATTATGTAATTCAAAATGGAAGCACATTGAAACAATCACATGACTACTAGGAAGTTCGAAAATTTTCATTTAATCTGACATAAAAATAAAATTAACAAAATAAAATGTTTATCTTTATGCTAAGCAAAAGTCTCTAAGGTCATGCACAGGTATGAATACTGTGTTAATACCTGCTCATGGATGGTAGTAAAGTACAATTCAGATGATCTGTAACATCATGACATTCTATCAATTTATAGAATTCACTTTAGTACAACATATTACTTATCTGACATTAAAGTGCATGGTTATGTATTTTTTACAACGTTCAGTATACCAGTGGTAGCTAGGTTATATCTCCAAGAATGCTTCTTCTGTGATTCAGAGCACAACCCTATGATAGCTGCAACTGTGCAATGGAATGCTACGCTTATGTAGTCCTTACGTGGTTTACTAGGTCTGTGGCACAAAGTAAATGACTAAAAAACAGTGATACACTATTCATGGTGCATTGAGTTTTGTGTCACCATACTAGGTAGGCACTTATTAAACTTATATTTATTGTAGTTCAAATGTATTAAATATAGATTTTATCTATATTACATCAAATGCAATACACACTATGTACAGAACCCAATGAAAAAGCTTTAAAAATATACATACAATATGAACTTCTTATATAAAGACTATGTTGTTGGGCTATAATATTATTATTCTATTTTTTAGCATTTGTTATGCTTGTCTCTGCAGATTTGATATTTTTGTTATCCATAAATATAAGAAAATCTTTAGAGATGAATACATAGTATGGTCCATTTGAGGCTTTATAAAGCAGAGCAGTATTCACTGACCTAACATTCCTGCTCTTTATGCTCTTTGATATTTGGACAATGAAAGTGTCAAACCACTGGACAGTTTTTTAAAGATGATGTACACCCAGGTCAATAGATTCTATGCAGTATAGCATATCTGCAAAACTGTTAAGGCCTCTAATATGTTCATGCTGCAGTCAATAGCAAAATGGTGGCTGATCAGAGGACACCATTTAATAGGTCAGGAAACCTTAAGGGCAGGAGTATAAGGTTTTTATGATTACACGCGATGTAATGAATCTGCACTGTACTTAGTACTCAAAAGTACTCATGAGAATGTATTCATGAGACCCACTGGCTACTCCTTCCATCCACCACTCCTGCCTAGAACTTCCTGTTCTAGAGGAAAAATTGTTACAATCACAGACAGGGGTTGGCATTATGGAGGAGTGATCAAGACATGCCATGAATGATCACATTCCTGCACTTATCATCTCCAGATCTGTTAACAGGTCTCTTCAAACCAGGCACCATTTCCTTGCAGATGCAATACCACGGAAAAAACTCTACATCAGCATTCAGCTGTAACATGCAGGGGAACCCAGTAGCAAATGTTAAAATCCCATTTATGCCACTACAAGTGAAAGGAAACATTATAATGCATGATGCCTGTTGAGCTTAGATATAATGTTTGGATAAGCTTGGCTTGGTCCTCCAGAGACAGAGTTGCTTTTGTAGTGCTCTCAGCCCGGACTGATTCATTGACATCCCAGATGAGGGGCACTTTCCTATGAGCTCAGCATGCAAATTCAAAAATGGGTTTTCTAAACTAAACAACACCCTTAAGCCCAGGGGTACTTGTGAAAGCTTACACAAATAGGTTTTAATACTCATTATTCAGAAATGTCTACCAATACCAAGGTGCATAGGTTGTATTACACGATTGTCATTCCAGGCTATATACTTCAAATTTGGGCCAATTTTTGAAGGCTAGTTTACGGTAATTTCTTGTAGCCTCCAGTATAGACAACCTACAGCAGCATGTTGCAAGATACTTTATTGCTATCAGGTTACAGAAAAAAGTGGCTTTGAAGTTAAGCTAGGCTGTAACATATTACCCTTATTAGTGGCAAAATACACTGGCAGCCATCAGTTATCAATAAGGGTTGTTCCTTGTAAAATTTGATCTGAAATAAATGTGATTTTAGAATGCAATGTTGCAACTTGTTACTCCTTCAGCATTTAAATACGAACATTTTGCCATGTTTTCATGTTTATTTAACAATGGCATAGAAAAGCCATTACCAGATACCTGTATTATTGGCTTATCTCTAGGCAACACAAAATGATCAGTTATATTGTAATTTAACATGCCCAATCTTTTCATACATCAACATCTGTTGTTAAGGGACAGTCAGGAGGCTCCAATAGAAATAAAACTGTTGATGGATCCTGCCTTTATTGGTGGGATCAACTGGCATTAATGTGTGTAAGCAATCTATGCAAGTCATCTCGAAGTTAGCATTACCCATCGAGTCCAAATCATATCATTATGGTTTGAGAAGATGGATTAATAAATAAAAGCTGGATGAAGAGTCCCTTTAAATGTAATATGTCATTTTCTTTTTTAATCTTTGCTACTACTACTACTTTTTTTCTATCATTATGTACTTATACAATATAATGTAGTTCTTATTACATTATTTAGTTATTACTTTCTTTGTGAAATTTGATGTAATCCTTCTCTTTACTTGGGTCATGTGATCTCAATCTGACCTGATAAATTTACATGAGCTAATGTTCAGTTTAAAAGTCAGACACTCCCTTCCTGTTTGGACTGTTCTACCATGGTTATGCCATGGGGGGAACAGGGAATCACACAATTTCTATTGCTAAATACTGATTTAATACTGAAATATTAAAGACAATAAGGCAAGAGGTGCAGGGATGGAATAATATGTTTTCATAGGACAGATCCTTTAATGTTTAGTCTAGAAAAAGCAAATCATACAGTTGTCCATTCATAATGCTTTCCTAGAAAACCATATACATATATATTAAATACTATGAATCAAATAATAAAGGAGACACATAAGAAACTATGACTTGTATTTATAAAATATATATGTATATATGTATTACAAACTGTCCAAAAATAAATTGCACACAAGACTCTTTATTCTATCAATTTATCATCCGAATGTTATTTCACTATAAAAAACAATAAATATAAAATTTTCTTTTCTGCTCCCAAAAGCTTCTCACCGTTTTGCTGATGAACTTAAAGGGGTTATGCCCCGAGAAGTATTTATCCGGATAGAGGATAAATATCTGTTCAGTAGGGTTCTAACCGCTGAGACCCCCACCAATCCCGAAAACAGGTAGACCTTTCCCACTACTATGCATTCACCCTGCCTGCAGCTAGGCTCAATGTAGGCACGATTGGTGTTGGATGGCACTCCCATTAACTTCAATTGGAGCGCTGGAGATAATGCTTTCTCCTGGCTATCTCCAGCACTCTCAGAATGGGAGTGCCATCAACACCAGGCACATCTACATTTGGCCTTCAATTTGAATGCACAGAGAGGGAGAAAGGACCTCATGGAGGTCTTAGTAGTCAGTCCTATGGATAGAGGATAAATACTTCTCGTGGCATAACCCCTTTAAAAGTAACCTGTCATGTTGAAAATGTAGACCAGTCTGAGGGCAGCATGTTATAGAGTTGGAGGAGCTGAACAGACTGACAAACATATTTGTCAGAAAAGATTCATTCTAACAAATATCTTCAATAAAGTATACTTATACTTTCAACAGATTTTGCATTTATCAATGGCACAGTCTATGTGGGAACATTATTTCTGGCCATTATATGACTTCAAATTCTGCCCCGCAGTTTTCTTCTCTGCATGCTCTATTTCGAATTTTCAGTTTTCCCAAAGTGGGTAGAGATTATCTGCTATAATGTCTGCCATAGACACCACACGAAAAGTACAGGAGAATCTTTTCCTTCTCTTTCTTTCACTGAGATGCATTAACATGGTCAGACAGGAATTATAGAGAAGCACTAATCTGTATTGATGTTGGGGTGAGACAGAAGCACTTGAGTAAGATAGAATTCATCTCCAGCAGTCCCTATCTGTGCCTGTGTCTCTTCCCTCTCCCTCGGCTCTTGTTCACTCCTCCTCCACTCTCCATAGAATTGTATGTAATCTGTTACTTTTGGGAGCTTTAGTTTGTCCTGCTGTAGCAAGATGGATTAAGCAGAGACTTCAGACAGAAGTTTTGATGGGGGAGAAGCATTTTTAATAATCTATATTAAAAGATTCGTAAATTTGATTGCACTATTGATTTATGCATAGCTTTGTGAAAAGTTAGTGACCAATTAAACCTCTGCTTATTCTGGGTTCAGTCCAGTGGGTGATGGTCAACCTTCTCTGTATGAATGTGCATACAGAAATCGCTGTCAGTTATTGAGAATGAATGAACAGAGGTTTGAACGAATACATTTTTTCTCACAAAAAGTAGATAAATCTGCTTCACTCATTTTGCTCTAAAACATGATACCTGCACATTGGAATGCATTTTCACATCATTAACTCCAAAGTAGCCTCCACTGGATACAGATAACTGTTTCCACTGCCCAGTGTTATCTGATAAAAGAATTTCTATGCACACGGCTACCTCACCTCCCACACTCTTTTTCTGTCAATGACGAATATTTCGATTTCTAGCTGTGAAGTACATTGCCTTGCAGAAGATCAATGGGGGCAAAGAATGTTAGAGTGGCACAGTGTTTTCTGAGACTTTCAGAATAAAGCACAATTTTATATTATTTTATGCAGATTCCACAGAGGTCACAGTGGCAACTATATAGACATAATGTAGATTTAAAATCAGGGTAAGAAGTTGTGGGTGACTTTTTAGAAATTTCTTAAGTAGGAAGGGGCTGCCTGACAAAATTGACAATGTCTAAACAAATTTTTCATCACAAATTTGGAGCACATGTATGAGAAGTTCTATGCCAACCATGACCTTTTTACTCAGTAGAGGGATTGTACTTACAGGGATGTACTGCCTGACTACTGCTGCATTCAGAACTGAGGACCCCCATTCTCCTGATCAGTGGGGGTCCTATGGGTAGGGGATAACTTGTTTCAGGGAAAAACCCCTTTATCAACACAAGAAATAAATCAAATCCCTGCTACTTTATTAAGAAATCTCTCTAATTGCATTTCACAAAGTTGAAAGTTGGTATTAAGAAAATGTAATCTTTGTTTTCAATGTACGGTTTACTAAATTGCATTGAGGGTTTTCAAGGTTTATGTGGTCTGAAAACAGTATAATACCCTATTACAAGGAGAACTGCATCTAAATGTATAATTGAGGTCTATCTACTTTTAGTATATAGTCTATTCCTATGGAATGACTGTGACCTTCATGACTGCTGCTTGTTTACTATCATTGTATTAGGATGCAATGTTTGCACCGCACTTTCACCAGACATGTAATTTCATTAATTTCACCTTACCATACATACGTACATACAGTCTATGTGCTGATTCACTGCTATAATCAAGTGTAAACTCTGCACTAAAAAGCTAATTTTGTAAATAAGCCCTAGTGTTTGATGATTTCCATATAGAAACTGTTGATGTCTGACCAAAGGCATTAGTGAATTAGGTGGATAATATAATGATTGAAACATAACAAGTTAAAATTTAAGGCCTTTATCTATAAATGAACGATCTATTAGAAATAATCTATATACCATATTTACAGATGATATAATATATATAATTTTTTCTTAAAAGTAACAGTTTTCTGTTCACAGTGCCAATATCTGTACAGGTAGCAGTTTCACAACTCCTCAGTATTTTGGCATGGGGATCAGTAGCTCTGTATATATACAGAAAATAGAGCAGATGCAAAATACAACAGCTGCAATTACATTTAGAAACCCTTTGTGATAAATCGGCCAAATAAGTCTAGCCAACAGTTTATTCAAGCTCTCCTTTCTTCAAGAGGCGCTTCTTATTTCCAAAGTGGCATGAAAACATTCAAAAGTGTCTGTACATTTGTAGGGTAGTGTGGGTAGTGCTTCACTCAAATCTGTAGTTCTGCTCTAGACAATATAAAAAGTAAAAATAAAGAGAATATCCCATTTATGATACTTTACATAATAGTAATAATATAAAGTTGTCTTGTCAGATAGATCTCTTCTGAGTCCAGTTGATGCTGGTGTTTTTCCCCATTCTGCTGTGGTTTTGTTCATTATTTTGTATTTGCTTTAGTGAACATAGTTGGATGTCACTCAGGAGGTTGGGGGTAGCTTGTGTTAAGCTTTGGACTGCAGTACAAAAGTGCTATATGCTGCTACATTAGTCTGCACATGGCATCCTTTAGTTGGAAGTTTCATTTAGGAGAATCCACTTATCCATGTGTCATTGTGTCTAATGAGACAGTTTGATCACTTGAAATTTGGGTGCTGGTCTTGCCCAGACTATTATAAGTGACAAATGCTAGAAAGGCTGATATACCATGACACCAGACTGAGCGGAAGGTAACCACTGTTACCCGAATTACTATACTCTGCTTTCTTCTGACCTCTCTTAGACCTGTTGTGAAAAGCAACAGCAGCCCACCTGAGGTTGAAATTCCTCTTCATTGAAAGCAGCTAAGGAAAAGGCAGCAATGACAAAGGATCTTTTCTTTAGGGAGCTTCACCTTCACTAATCTTTTGGTTGTCTTTGCTGTCAGTTACTGGCCCCAGTCGATCATTGCTCTTGCTGCGCTGCTTATGTAAGAGGGCTCTCCACTTGGACTTGTTCTTCCTGAGGTGGTTTAGCATATTTACAGATAGAGGAGTGTCTCCAGTAAATCTTGCCCACTCCACAAACAGTGGCTCTGCAAGGTAAGTTATGAAGCCTAAGGACAAGGACAAATGAAAATGAGTATGTAAGTTTAAACAAGCAAGGAAAAATGCAAATGAGGACCTAGTTTAGAATGGCAATGATGTGGCATTGGTAACGATGAATGTATATTTACTGTTGTACATTTGTACAGTCATGAAGATAAGCCCCGTCCATTTGACCTGTCTGGTGGATCTTCAGAGAAGGCACCAGATCCAGATCCAACTTTATTAGCCAGAATGAACAGCCAATAAATAATAAGAGTGTCTCTTCCACTTGTGGACTTTGCTGGCTTATTCATTTAAGGGACCTATTACACGGGCCAACAATTGACATTGGCAACAAGCTCAGGTTTAATTTAGCTTCATTCATGCAAAGCAATTATTGGAATTGTAAGCACAGGAATAATCTATTAGTACATATAGTTTTGTTATTGTGGGCAGCATTTCCCCTTTTACATGAGGAGATACTGACAACAGAGCATCTTTTAGGTTGCATAAAAGATACCATCAAGCGTTTCCTCCTTTGTCAGCTCATCAGGAACATTTACATGGGGCATACTTAGTAACAGTAGTTACCAATAGTTGTCTGTCTCATGTAATATAGCCTTAAAGGGATTGTTTAGTTTCAGCAAATAATTGTTTGTATAATTAAAAGTTACACAATTTTCCTGTGTACTTTCTGTAACAATTGCTCACTATTTTTTAGGTCTCGGCTTGCTTTCATTCTTTATTTACTTCTAGTGGATAACTGTATCTCCATGGTCATGTGATGGACACAGGTTCACAGCTTGTTACAGTCACAGCACAGTAATCAGACATCTGCCCCCCGGTAACGAGTTGTACATCTGTGTGTCCATCACATGACCATGGACTGATTTTTATCCACTGAAAGTAAACAAAGAATGAATGACAACAAGCAGAGATCTATAAAACCATGAGAAATCAATATAGAAAGTACAGTGGGGAAAAAAAGTATTTAGTCAGCCACCAATTGTGCAAGTTCTCCCACTTAAAAAGATGAGGCCGGCCTGTAATTGACACCATAGGTAGACCTCAACTATGAGAGACAAAATGAGAAAACATATCTAGAAAATCACATTGTCTGATTTTTTAAGAATTTTTTTTCAAATTATGGTGGAAAATCGTTGATTGTAATGTCAATCTGTATTCCCTTAGTCCAGACAGCAGCACAATATGGGGTATCTCTGCCCCTGTGTGTTGTTTAGGACAGTGGAACCTTTAATTAGCACCAAATTTAAGGTGCCTCCTACTAGCCCTATAAGAGGGCACCTGAGACCTCCCTCCACTGTGTAAATTATAAAGTAAAAGGAAACAAGCTTCTAGGGAGGGAAGCCTTGTGCTGCTGTCTGGACTAAGGGAATACAGATTGACATTACAATCAACGATTCCCCTTACGTCCGACAGCAGCACAATATGGGGAGATAGCAAGTAATTCCCCTAGGGAGGGTTTCCTCGCCTTACAACGTCAAGGACTGTTTGACCAAAGGCAGTTGTCTGGGAACTGCGGACGTCTAAACGATAATGTTTGACAAAGGTCAACTGGGATGACCATGATGCAGCCGCACAAATATGGTCCAAAGGTAAGGACCGGTACTCAGCCCAAGAAGTCGACACAGCCCTGGTCGAGTGGGCCGTAGAAAAAACTGGAGGGAGTAACTCCTGAATAAGGAAGGAAGACCTAATTGTCTCCTTGATCCATGTGGATAGAGTAGGCTTGGAAGCCTTGAGGCCTTTGTTTTTACCCTGCATATTAATTAGTAGGTTTTCGGCCTTCCTAAACGGTTGAGTGCGGGATAGGTAAATCCGCAGACACCTTACCACATCTAAGGTGTGGAGCTTTTCTTCCTCCTCAGAGGTTGGAGTGGGGAAAAACACTGGTAGCGAAATTAGCTGATTGCTATTATAGCATGAGGGGACCTTAGGGTTAAACCCAGGCAAAAATCTAAGGTGCACCCTATCTGCAAAAAACACAATGTACGGTTCTCTAGAAGAGAGAGCCTGGAGTTCCCCTACTCTTTTGGCAGATGTAATAGCCAACAAAAAAACGGTTTTGTATGCCAAATATTTTAGCTCCGTAGTCTCCAAGGGTTCAAATGGAGGACCGCACAGGCCTGTAAGGACTACCGCAAGGTCCCACTGGGGAACTGGAGATGATACTGAGGGCTTTAGCCTCATTGCCCCTTTAAGGAACCTTGCAACCAGAGGATCCTGAGACAGACGTCTGTTCAAATGAGCGGAGAGGGCCGCAATCTGCACTTTCAAAGTGGCAGGGGCAAGGCCCTTATCCAAACCGTCCTGAAGAAAATTTAAAATATCAGCCGTTGAAGGTTGTAAATTATTAATACCCTTCTTGGAGCACCATTCCATGAAAATCTTGGCTGTCCTCTGGTAGTTCTTATTGGTAGAGTCTGCTCTTGCAGAAGAAAGGGTCTTCAGGACGGCCTCTGACAGTCCTCTATCCTGTTGTAGGGACTGCTCAACCTCCAGGCTGTCAGGTTGAATCTCCAGAGATCCTGGCACTTCAGAGATCCTTGGGAAACCAGGTTCTGGATGGGGGAAGCCTCCAATATATCCCTCGACTCATCTCCATGAGTTGGGAAAACCAAGCTCTTTTTGGCCAGAATGGAATGATGGCTATCACAGAGACTTGGTCCTGTCTGATTTTCATCAATACCTTCGGTATTATTGGAATTGGAGGGAAGATGTATGCCAGCCTGGACCTCCAAGGGATGGACAGGGCATCCACTGCCAAGGGATTGTCCTCCTGGTAAAGGGAACAGAACGTCTCCACCTTGGCGTTGAGTCGGGTTGCCATGAGGTCTATTACTGGAAGACCCCACTTCAGGGTAATCTGATGAAAGACTTCTGGATTGAGTGACCATTCTCCTGATACGGCATGACCCCGACTCAACCGATCCGCTACTATGTTCAGGGAGCCCTTGATGTGAACTGCGGATAAATGGGTTAGATTTTTCTCTGCCCATGTAAATATCAGATCTGCCTCCCTGAGGAGGGTTGGTGATCTGGTGCCTCCCTGTCTGTTCACGTACAGCACTGTGGTCATGTTGTCTGACCGGATTTTGACTGCTCTTCCCTTGAGAAGAGGCGAGAAACGGAGTAAGCCACGATATACAGCTCTGAGCTCCTTCCAGTTGGACGAGGTCCTTCTTTCTGGAGCGCTCCAGACTCCCTTTATGGAGTTTTCGTCCAAATGGGCTCCCCATCCCGAGAGGGATGCATCTGTAGTCAACAGGGTCCAAGAAGGTTGGACCGTGGACCTTCCGTCTTTCAGGTGCAACCACCACTTGAGGGAAAGACGCGTCCTGGGGGAGAGTCGAATCTTCTTGCTGAGTGTAAGAAGGGAGCGATCCCAAGCCTCTAGTAACTCCTTCTGGAGGGGACATAAGTGCCACAAAGCCCATGGGACTGCCTCCACTGAGGAAGACATCAAGCCCAGGATCTTCATCAATGTTCTGATGGAGGCTATCGGCTTTTTGAAGAGGTGCCGGACTGCACCGACCAGTTTCTCCTTCCTTGATGATGTCAAGAAGACCTGCAGGCGGACTGAATCCAGGAAGTAGCCGAGGAACTTCCTTCGGGTTGAAGGGATCGTTACCGACTTCTCCCAGTTTATAAGCCATCCCAGACTCTGAAACAGGGACACGGCTGTCTGTAGATGCTGGAGCAGAACAGACTCTGACTGGGCTTTTATCAACCAGTCGTCTAGATAAGGCACCACGAATATCCCCTGAAGTCTGAGGGCGGCCGCTATAGGAGCCACTACCTTTGTAAAGGTGTGGGGAGCAGAGGAGATCCCGAAGGGTAGTGCTGTGAACTGAAAATGCTTCGTGTGGCCGGAAACTACTACGGCAATCCTTAGAAACCTTCTGTGTGGAGGATAAATAGGAATATGCAAATAGGCGTCTTTTAGATCTAAAGTCACGAAAACATCGCCTTGGAGGAGAAAAGTGGTGACAGACTTTATGGTTTCCATACGGAAGTGCTTCTTTTTGATGAAGCGGTTGAGGTACCTTAAGTCTATGACCATTCTCCACTTGTCTGCCGGTTTTGGTACCAGGAAGACGGGAGAATAGACACCGGATCCTTCTTCTAGAGAAGGGACTTCCTCCAGAGCTCCCTTGTGAATGTACTCTCGGATGGAGCATTCCAATGTAGTCTGCTGCATTTTAGGCAGGCTGCGAGTTAACACAAACCGATCCTGAGGAGGATGGAGGAACTCGATTGCATATCCTTTTTGGATTACCTGCAGGACCCATGGGTCTTGAATTTTTTCCTGCCAGCAGTTGAAAAAATGGGGGAGACGACCCCCGACAGGAATCTCGGCCACAGGAAGACTGCTCCTGATGTCAAAAGCTAGGCTTCTCCTTTTTATCAGACTTCGGGAATCTCCGGACGGCGCCTCTAGAGGAATATCTAGAGCCTCTTTGGGACTGCCGTCCACGACGAGGCGGATAGCCTCTATCACGGCCAGAATTAGATCTACCTCTAAAGGCCTGGGGTAAAGTTTACCCTTCCTATCAGCCAAGCCCTCCAGGATCTCGTCTAGGGCACTGCCAAAGACTCTACCTGGCTCAAAGGGTAATGCGCACAAATTATATTTTGAGGGGAAATCAGCTCTCCAGGGTTTTAACCATAGAGGTCTTCTTGCTGCAGTGGTAAGTGCCAGAGATTTGGCCGCCAGCCTTAATTGATGGTGGGAGGCCTCCGCTAAATATTCAGCTGCCAGGGAAACCGAGCCTAGAAACCCTAGCAGCTCATCTCTGGAGACTCCAGAATCGATGTCCCTCTCGAGATGAACCAGGTCAGTGCGTAATTTGGCTGACACTTCACAAGACGCAACTGCCACAGCGGTCTGGGCCGAGGCAGCTGAATACGCCTTCTTGAGGGTATTGTCGATGCGCCTGTCCATGGCGTCGTGCAAATTTGATCCATCATCTGATGGTACCATAGTGCGGCGGGACAGTTTGGCTACCGCCATATCCACCTTGGGAGGAGGACCCCATTGATCCCATTGAGCAACTGGGAATAAAGCCTTGAACCTCCTAGAAAC
Organism: Leptodactylus fallax; assembly: GCA_947044405.1. Classification (NCBI taxonomy): domain Eukaryota; kingdom Metazoa; phylum Chordata; class Amphibia; order Anura; family Leptodactylidae; genus Leptodactylus; species Leptodactylus fallax. The sequence goes on from CAMRHE010000092.1 coordinate 2,484,477, forward strand.
CACAAGAGGTTTTTCAGGACATTTCCACTCTGAAGACATTAATCTTTGTAATGTCTCGTCCACTTGGAAGACCCTAGGCCCTCTATAGGTGGACGTGGAGGCTTCCCCGTCAACATCACGATCCTTAGACCGGATGGACTTCAGCAGCCGGCTTAATTTTTCGAGTGGGAAGCACGGCCTGCTGGAATCTTCAGTGGAATCGTCAGATGAGAGTGTCTCGTCCACTATCTGATAATCTTCGTCAGCGATGCATAGGGAGGACTGTGTCTCAACCCGTGGTTTCTTGGCAATCTGGGCGATGGAAGAACGGATCTCCTTAAGAGACTCCTCCATATAGTCCTTTACCCAGGTGACAACCTCTCTTATAGAAGGCTCTTCTGACGGAGGTCCGCGGCATTGGCGACAGCGGGTAAAATCATAGCCGTCAGGTAAAGGGGTATTGCAATCCAAACACATTAGGTGTTTACGTTTAGAGGACTTTTTCCTCCTAAGCCCATCGCCATTACCTGATGCAGAAGATGACATCTGAAACATCAAAAGCCACATGACAATGTAGAATAGAAGATTGCCAAGCATCGCTTACAAGAAGAAAAAAACCAAGGGGTACCTTACTTTTTTAAATCGGTCACTTGAAAAAAAAGATCCCGTCAGGAAAAACCCAGACACCGCAAACCGCAGCAGAGGAGCTAGTAACCACAAGCTCACCCAGTAAAGGACTGAAGCCCTTTTAAATGTAATACAGCAGCGAGGGGAGGAGCCAGACAAAGAAAATATTCATACAGAGCCAAACAAGGTCAAATGCCATAATGGAACATAGAGGAGCATAAGCCTAAGCCAGAGGCTCCACATACAAGCAGCAAAAAACAAATCTATATTTTGCCATTAAAATTCCAATTTTCAAACTTACCACACTTTTCTGAGAAAACCGGAAGTAGGCCGCGGTGGTGCGCAAAGGCTTCCTTCCCCGGGGAACACGGGACCGAAAAAAGGTTCCGGCCGAAGAGGTTCCCCGCTTACTTCCGGGATCGCGCTGCCTGCAGAGCGATGAGCCGGGTAACGCTGCGCTGCGGGGCGGAAAAAGGCCCGAAGGACCGGAGGATCTTAGGAACGTAGGAGAGGACCAAGGTACCCCCAAAAGGTAAGCCAGGAGCTTTTTTAGGAAAAAAACCCCTAGCAACGGGAGGTCACCAGAGACCTCCGTCCACCTGTCCCACACAGGACAGAAAAAAACACAGTGGAGGGAGGTCTCAGGTGCCCTCTTATAGGGCTAGTAGGAGGCACCTTAAATTTGGTGCTAATTAAAGGTTCCACTGTCCTAAACAACACACAGGGGCAGAGATACCACATATTGTGCTGCTGTCGGACGTAAAGGGAATAAGTATTTCCATTTTGTTGACTGTAAAACGCTGCGTTTTTTCTGAGGCGATCCACCACGGGCAATGCTGCAGCTTTTTGAACCAAAGCCAGGTGTGGATTGAGCAGAAGAGCTTAGTTTATATTTTGCATTCATTTTGTAACCACTCCTGGGTAGGTATAATTGACATGTTGCGATTTCCAAAACTGCGCCGGTTTTGGAAATCGCCACGTGTCCGCAGCACGGTTTTTACCACAAAGTGCTTTTGACTGTAAAACGCAGCAATTTTTTCCGTGGCGCTTCCGCCGCAGGTGAATTGCGGCCTTTCCGCCACATGGGGCACCGGCCTAATTCCTAAACTATGTCAAGAAAATAAAAATTCTAATTTGTAATACTCTGGAAAAATGAGACTCTATCACAGCGCTCTCATGGCGAGTCACATTTGTATTAAATGCGTTATCCAATAAAGGCTATCTTAGGCTAAGGCTATACATAGTGGGCCTCAGCGAAAAAGAGAGATTTTTTTCTGTGGACTTTCTGCTTCAATTATACATATAGGAAAATTTCCAGAGTTTCCCTAGGTATAATTGATATGCTGCGATTTCCAAAACTGCAAAGGTTTTGGAAATCACAGCACTTCTGCTGCGCATTGGGACAGTAAAACGCTGCAGTTGGGGCCCCGGCCTTAATCGATAAGATTCCAGAGTGTGACGTGCTGTGAGAGCGCCCTGATACAGTCTCATTTTCCAAGAGTATTATACATTCCACATCACAATTTTTCACACAGCACTTTTCACACGCAGTCTGCAGAGTTTTCTTCTGCTGTCTTTCTATCCCTATTATACCTATACGGAAAATGCTGGCATTTCCATAGGTATAATTGACATGCTGCTGTTTACAAAAATACAACGGTTTTTGAAAACACAGAATTTCCTCTGCAGATATCTTTCTGCAATGTGTGGATGAAATTGGCCAGGCACTTTAAAACGCTGTGGTTTTCGCAGCGGTGTTTCTGCTGTGGCCAAATCGCAGCTTTTTTTGTAACGTGGGGCCCCGGCCTCAAAGGAGTTGTACCTGTTACAACTCATCAAGGTGAGCAAAATAGCAGCTTGCTTAAAAACACAAATGTTTATTCAGCCCTACACATTGCTTTTGCTGTGCTCTGCCCTTTTATATTGTTTCCTGTGGCTTGAATAACGATTTTAAGTGTGCTTACCAACTTGTATACTGGGTATTGAATCCTTTTGTTGATTGCAAAGAGGGCTTATTTCTAGGCCAAACTTCCATTCTAGGTCACCTAGTAAATAGAAGAAAAGATCATTGTAGTTCCCACCCATTACCCTATGTATGTACTTCATAAACGCTGCATGACCTGTGGGAGTCAAGCTTCCAAAAATAAATTTCACAAAAATAAAGAGGCATTTAATAGGTAGCTTTTGTTGTGCTTCACCCCTTTAAGATGTGCATTGCAGACAATACATTGACTTTGAAAATGCAACCCTACATTATAGTTTAGCGGGTTAAATAATTTAGACACTTGTTAGATACACATATATTTGTACATTACTACACGGTATTCTGGCTGATTTATTCAGCAGCCCAATATATGTTTCTTAACCACTTCTGGACCAGACTATTTTCACTGGTTGACGACTGGACTCATTTTTTGGGTGTTTTCGTACATGCAGTTTTGATGGCTATAACATTTTTTTCCTTTTGGTTGTCTCTTTTTCTCAGTGATAAATAGGGATGTATTTATATGTTGTTTTTATTTTTCCACGTTTACTGTATTTTAACATCTGAGAAAATGGAAACAAAAAAGACGGGGGAAATGTGTCTGTTTTTCACATTGTTCATGTTTTTTTTTTAAATAGTTCCCTTCTAAGTGATCATTTTTATGAAGGTGACACATACTGTTGTATCACCGTGGGCATAGCTAGAAACTGACGTGGGCATGGTAGTGGCGTGTTTTTTTTTTTATTAAAAAAATAATAATAAATTGGTCCCAGTTAAAGTAGGAATGCTCCCTCCTAGAGCATACTGTAGAGCTGATCTGGATCCCCTAGGACCCAGCAGCTCAGAGAGTTCCCTTCCCCTAGCGGTAACTACCGGGTCAAAGGGGAGCAACATCATAGGACTCCTATAGCTTTGTACACAGCGATCCGGAAGGCAGGAATGGTAATATACAGCTGCATGATTCCGTGCAGAACCGTAACCTTGCAAGGATGTACCAATAAATACTTGTAGGGTTAGCAGTGGACTGCCCCGACATACATAGTCAAGGGGCCAGAACTAGTTAAGGTCGGGGCCCCATGTGGCGTAAACGCTGCTCCTTGCCCATGGCGGAAACGCCGTGGAAAAAACGTGGTGTTTTACAGTGACAGCAAAGTGGATGGGTTTCTAGCGAATCCCATCCAACTTTACGCTAAAATACGTGATGCGAACATGTGGCGATTTCCAAAACCGATGCAGTTTTGGAAATCGCAGCATGTCAATTATACCTACGGAAATGCAGGCGGTTTCCCTATAGGTATAATTGAAGCAGATAGTCCATAGATGAAAACTCTGCAAACTTCCTGTCAAAAGCACTGCGGGAAGAACCGCAGCGCTTTTTTACTGTGGGACACCACGTGGGGCCTTAGCCTAAAAAGAACTTTTCACCACCTCTGCCAGGTCCAGCTCTTTGCATCATTTAATAGGCTCCTCTCCACTGATTCTGGAACAGTGGGAATTTTTCTCTAGCCCCCACTGTTCCTCAATAGCAATACGTGCTGTTAGTTTGATATGCTATTTAGCCTTTGTACTGTCAGGTGGGTGGTGTCAGGCAGAAGCAGACAAGGCTTTTGATTCTGAGCTCTTTTCACCTTTAACTGGAACTCTGCATCACGTCTCCTTGCCTGGCACTGTCCATCTGACAGTAAAAAGGCTAGACAGTTTATCAGGCACCAAAACTAACTGCACTGATTGCCTGGAGAGGGCAGGGGCTAGAGAAAAATTCCAACTGTACTGGAATTAGTGAAGTGGTACCTATTTAAAAATGCTAAGGACTGGAAATGGGGGTGGGCTAAAAGGACCTCTTTAACAAGCCTGGGTTTGATTTCTATATGGTAATAAAATTTGTATATGAATAAAAAATGTATAGTAATATATGAAAACCCTTCATACAATGCCTTTTTAATTTTGCTATATTTTTTCCAGTTTCCTCTCCCTTGTACTGAGAAGTTAGCATTGAAGTTACTTTTCTATCTGACCATGCCTGCTCCATCACCCCAGTCACTGATGTACAGTAAGGAATAAAGTAATTCAGTTGCTGAACTGTGAGTTTTCTGGGTGGAGAGGGCATTCTAAAAGAAGTTGACAATGCAGAGAATAAAGCATATCTCCAATTCTAAAAACGCTTTTCATAAATCAATAGCACAGGTGATGATTGTTGGTTGATATAGAATTCCATCTCTGTATTTACCACACACAAAGAACTGTATGTAGGGTGGGGGAAGAGGCTGATAACTGATTCATTGCCTCATCCTGTGCAGTGGTAGACTCTTATCTTGATACACCATGTTAAAAGTGCAGTAGAATGTAGCAGCCTTTTCAGTGTGCCTTATCCAGCAGTCTTCTTTTTCCCTCCCCATAGATTAATATGTAAAAAGTAACTCAGTTTGAAAACTGGGGAAGGAAACATAAGATGTATTCGTTTATGTTAATAATATCGATTAAGATGTTAATCTGTTTTTCCTTACTCCCAACAGCAGCACAATATGTGCTATTTCTGCCCTTGTGTTGATAGGACAGGCGGAATTTTTAATTAGCATAATTTATGCATGACTATGGTACCCTATAAGAGGGCCAAAGAGACCTCCCCCCTTGTGTTAGTTATAAAGAAAATAATCCTATCTTAGGGAGGGAAGCTTGTGCTGCTGTTGGGACTAAGGGAAAACAGATTAACATCATAATCAACGATTCCCTTATGTAGCAAGTAATTCCCTTAGGGAGGGTTTCCTCACTGTACAGTACTTAGGACTGACTGTCCAAAGGCAGTTGCCTCTGAACTCAGGAGATTTAGCCGATAATGTTTTACAAAGGTCTGCTGAGATGACCAAGAAGCGGCTGCACAATCTGATCAAGAGGTACCGCACGGCTCTCAGCCCTAGAAGTTGACACAGCCCTAGATGAGTGGTCTGTAAAGAATTCAGGTGGAGTTAACCCCTGAGCAGAAAAAGAAGTTTTAATTGCTTCCTTGATCCATCTAGATAAGGTGGGTTTGGAAGCTCTGAGACCTTTGTCTCTACCATATTAATAAGAAGATTCTCGGATTTCCTGATAGGTCGTGTACGTAGAAGGTAGGTCTGAAGACACCTTACTACATCCAGTGTGTGAAGACTTTCCTCTTCAGAGGAAGGAGCTGAAAGAAACACTGATACGGAAATCATCTGGTTGATATTCGCACGAGAAGGCACCTTAGGGTTAAGGCCAGGAGAAATCTAAGCTGGACCGTATCGAAATATATGGTTCTTCGGAAGAAAAGCCTGGGGCTCACCCACTCTCTTTGCTGATGGTTAACAAAAGGTCCACGTCCTCTAATGGCTCAAATGGAGGACCATAAAGACCCGAGAGAACTGTAGCAAGATCCCACTGGGGAACAGGAGTTGAAACCACCGGTCTAAGTCTCATAGCACCCTTAAGAAAATTAAGGGATTCTGAGATAGTCGTCTGCCTAAACAGGCGGATAGGGCTGAAACCTGTACCTTGAGTGTGGCAGGGGAAAGGCCTTTATCCAGGCTGTCCTGAAGAAAGTTTTAGAATCTCTCCCATAGTAGGATTCGAACTGTTAACTTCCTGTTTGGAGCCCCATTCTTTGAAGATGTTACCTATCCTTAGGTAGCTCTTATTGGTATTGGAAAGATTCTTCAGGATGGCTTCTGACAGTCCTCTAGATCTCCATAGGGACTGGTCAACCTCCAGGCTGTCAGGTTGAATTTCCACAGATCCTGGTGCTTCTGAGTTCCTTGGGAAGCCAGATTCTGGGTGGGGGAAGCCTCCAATAGATCCATCAACTCAAGCTCTTTTTAGCCCGCATGGTAGAATGGCTATCACAGAGACTTGGTTCTGTCAGACTTTCATCAATACCCTTGGTATCATGGAAAGTGGAGGGAAAATGTATACCAGCCTGAACCTCCAAGGGATGGACAGGGCATCCACTGCCAAGGGATAGTCCTCCTGATACAGTGAGCAGAACGTCTTTACCTTGGCATTGAGTCTGGTCATCATAAGGTCTACTTCTAGTGGAAGAAAAAGGAGAAGAGAAGTATAAAGATGACTCCCCAAAGGTAAGATAACAAACTTTAGGGGAAAAACAAAATATGGGAGGACAAAAAAGACCTCCTACCACACAGGACAGAAAAAAGGGGGGGAGGTCTCTTTGGCCCTCTTATAGGGTACCATAGTCATGAATAAATTATGCTAATTAAAAATTCCGCCTGTCCTATCAACACACAGGGGCAGAAATACCCCATATTGTGCTGCTGTGGAATGTAAGGGAATACACAGTTTTGTATATTCACCTGTACTATTCATTTATGAAAAAATGTTTCATAATTAGTAGTGCACTTTAAAATCACTAGTTAGTATAAGATACTGCTGGGATTGTGAGGCATGTAGACCACAGAAAAAGTAAGATTAGAACTGTGCTTCACTGTAGCCACAGTGTGGACCCACACACTGGAATCTGTGCAGATCAAAAAGCAGGAGCAACCAGCCCTGCACAGAACTACTGCTCCAGCACAGTGTGCTTCTGAAAGTGTATTTACTGGATTTATTGTTATTTCAGATATTGTATACAAATTCATGATTCTGGTACAGCACAAAATGTAATTCTTTGTAAATTGCTGCGGGAAAACCAAGATGCGTTGCCACCGCGGTTTTTCCTGCAGTCCTTTTTTGCTGCGGCCTTAGCTCAGTGTCCAGTCCATGGAATTCCTGAGAATCTCCACAATTATAAAGGAGCCTGTGCCTAATTGTGGTACAACTGATATCCCCTATAGTTCCCACAATCATGACATCCACCATGGACTTGATTGGTGCAGTTTTTCATTAGACTTATAAATTATTATCAGAACCTCTCACGCTCGTATACAAGACTTCTCCCGAGTTGCACCACTTCTCTGGAATGCTCTATCCCAGACTATCAGATTAACCCCCAATTTCCACAGCTTCAAGCGTAAACTAAAGACACATCTTTTCAGACAGGCCTATCACAACTCCTAAAGTAAACCCCTCCGTATTTAGAATCCCTAAAATGTACCCTCCTCTGTTTATGCTTCAACATTACCTCACAGGATATGATGCCGTATCAGACTAGCTTTATACGTCCAGGCACCATCTGCATGTTAAAGGACACGACTTGTGACGGCTCATACAGCTTTATATATGTGTAATGACAGCAACCTCTATTACAAAATTGTCTGACCATTGTACAAGCAATGCTACATCTGTTGCCGCCCCTGCTACCTCTTGTGTCACCCCCTCTACCTCGTAGATTGTAAGCTCTTGTGAGCAGGGCCCTCAGTCCCAGTGTGTGAATTGACTATTTCTTTGTAATGTATCTTTTTTGTCAGTACTTGAACCCTACAAATTGTACAGTGCTGTGGAATATGTTGGCGCTATATAAATAAAATGTATTATTATATTATTATTACAGTAACATGAACATGTAAAGCCTTTGGATCACAGTCCCGTGAATAAAATATCTCTTCATCTCTGTACAATTAAGAAGACCCAACTCCAAGTTTATGAAATTTTCCCATGCCCCTGGGCCCAATTTCAGGCTTGGTGAATGAAGGCCAGGAGACTGCATCTACCAAACTCCAGTGACTGCAGTTAATCTGTGAAAAAATAATTCTAACTACTTCATCATTACAGAAATGAAGACAAGCAATGTTTATTCACTTTATTTTGGAAACTTGGCTTTGTCCTGACGGGATCTTTAACCTTAGTTTAAGAAAATACATGGAAGTTATTGGTTTGGCTCTGCAATGCTGGACAAGCTGCCTTGAATTTCTGGCAATATCTAACCTTGTCTGTAGAATTCTTCACAAACTCTCTCACTCCACTGCTTGCTCAGCTCCCACACACGGCAAGGATTGCAGATGTCAGCACACTTCAGGGCAATCTGAAAATGCAATTCAATTCAGTTCAGTAACAATGCATTTATAATAGTTAATAATCAACAATGTAATTACTTGTATTGCCCTATCATATTCCTTTGCCAAGATACATTGTACTTTGATGCTGTGAAATGTTCAATATAATACTGTACAGAAATTGTCTGTTCAAAGTTTGTGCGCACCTAGTGAAGTGAAGCGATTGACTTTATCCTCATAAACATTGGTACAGTACAGTAAATGTCTACATATTGTGTGCACCACGTGACCCTGATCAAGGGCGATACGCATCGGGTACCAGTACCTTGTAGCATGTACTTGTTTGGGACCCTGTAACTCCTGGTAAATATGCTTCATACAATATGTATGACCTGCTAGCTTATCTATATATTGTACACGTAATAGTGCTGTTTGTCTAATCTTATTTATTTGTTCATTTTATGGATTTTGGCACTTTGCTTTCTATATGGCACTTTATCATCAAATATACTGTATACTGCACATATTTGCACATACTGTGTTTAGATTTGTTGTTATAACTATACTATTAACTGCCAGGACTATATTTAGATTTTTACAGAATATACTTTACACATTTCTACTCATACGTTTATTTATTAATATATAACTTTTCTTGTCCCATCAGCTTGTCATATTAAGTTTTCTTTTTGTGAGGGTTTTTAAATGTTTTTAAATTTGTCCATTTTTTATCAATAAAATATATATTGTTTATTTTTTCAATATATCTTGGGTTGAGTTTCTCCTTCCATGTATGCACGCTCTCTCTTTTTCTCCATTACATGTTCTATAATCTTGCATACAGGAGATGATCCCCATAACATGGGTCTATGTATATCAGTAATTCCCACTCTAACTTTGTTTAATATCTACCAAGTGCAACAACATAAACACTGATCCAGGTTAGTAATGGCTACATATTGTGTGCACCAAGTGAAACAATTGGCTGTATCCTCATAAAAACTGATCCCGTTACTAATGGCTACATATTGTGCGCACCAAGTTCAGCAATTGGCTGTATCCTCATAAACACTGGTACAAGTTAGTAAAGTCTACATATTGTGCGCACCAAGTGAAACAATTGGGTGTATCCTCATAAACACTGATCCCGGTTACTAATGTCTACATATTGTGCGCACCAAGTGAAACAATTGGCTGTATCCTCATAAACACTGATCCAGGTTACTAATGGCTACATATTGTGTGCACCAAGTGAAACAATTGGGTGTATCCTCATAAACACTGATCCCGGTTACTAATGTCTACATATTGTGCGCACCAAGTGAAACAATTGGGTGTATCCTCATAAACACTGGCTCAGGTTAGTAATGTCTACATATTGTGAACATAAACAATGGGTCCTTTTTAGTAGAAGTCCTTTGTGACAAGTCCTTTTTAGTAGAAGTCATAACCAGATTTATGAGATAATGGGAATCTAGGTTACAAACATTGATATTTTTACCTGTAACATAAAATGCCGGTGGTCTGAATCTGTCAAGATGAGATCTTTGTTGTCAAGGTGAACTTTAAAAAGGCTTAGAAACTCATTCTGACGGTTGATGTCTGTCGATAATATTAAAGAACCCAAGTGCTGTTCAATGTCCAGCCTGAAATATCATAAAAAAGTTAAAGTAACTAATATGTAGCAAGGAACACGTAGCATAGGGAAGTCCCATGCATCAACTACATTCCTCTGTGCAGACTTGGAGTGACTCTCCATCTGATCATCAAACTGAGAATAAACAAGAATCCAAGGCACCAGACATTTTCGGTTCCATAAAACACAGAGTTTACTTTCTTCATATAGTAAAATGATGTAGAAAAGGCGTAGCCTCAAAAAAAGAGATTTTTTTCGTATTGGCTTGATAAAAGCCTTTTTCGAGGTCAAAACACTGCTGCTATGCCATTTCTACCTCATTTTACTATGTGTAGAAAATAAATGTTACATTTTATGGAGCTGAAAGTATCTTGAAGCTTGGATTTTTGTTTAATATAATGAGAAGTAAGGAATTTCAGCAAAATATGTTTCCTGGTATGAAGTAAGGCCCCATGTGTTGAGATATGAATTCTATTAGATGTCTCAAGTGTGCTTCTGTAAACCAGCTGATTGTATAGTTATATTCTTCACAACTTCATCACAAACAGGTTACACAAGTCTACAAATTTTCAAAAGTTTTTGGTTCAGAAATAAAATGAGCCATTTCTTAATGATTTTCATGTGTTGAATTCAAATATCACAAGGAAAACTGTCAATTGGCTCTAGTTTCTATGATATCGAAGAATTCTCGTTTTACTGTTATGTAAATTGTATACAGTGCTGGCCAAAAGTATTGGCACCCCTGCAATTCTGTCAGATAATACTCAATTTCTTCCAGAAAATGATTGCAATCACAAATGCTTTGGTAATAATATCTTCATTTATTTTGCTTGCAATGAAAAAACACAAAAGAGAATGAAAAAAAAAAGTCAAATCATTGATCATTTTACACAAAACTCCAAAAATGGGCCGGACAAAAGTATTGGCACTCTCAGCCTAATACTTGGTAGCACAACCTTTAGACAAAATAACTGCGAACAACCGCTTCCAGTAACCATCAATGAGTTTCTTACACTGCTCTGCTGGAATTTTAGACCATTCTTCTTTGGCAAATTTCTCCAGGTCCCTGAGATTTGAAGGGTGCCTTCTCCAAACTGCCATTTTGAGATCTCTCCACAGGTGTTCTATGGGATTCAGGTCTGGACTCATTGCTGGCCACTTTAGAAGTCTCCAGTGCTTTCTCTCAAACCATTTTCTAGTGCTTTTTGAAGTGTGTTTTAGGTCATTGTCCTGCTGGAAGACCCATGACCTCTGAGGGAGACCCAGCTTTCTCACACTGGGCCCTACATTAGGCTGCAAAATTTGTTGGTAGTCTTCAGACTTCATAATGCCATGCACACGGTCAAGCAGTCCAGTGCCAGAGGCAGCAAAGCAACCCCAAAACATCAGGGAACCTCCGCCATGTTTGACTGTAGGGACCGTGTTTTCTTTGAAGGCCTCTTTTTTTATCCTGTAAACTCTATGTTGATGCCTTTTCCCAAAAAGCTCTACTTTTGTCTCATCTGACCAGAGAACATTCTTCCAAAAAGTTTTTGGCTTTCTCAGGTAAGTTTTGGCAAACTCCAGCCTGGCTTTTTTATGTCTCTGGGTCAGAAGTGGGGTCTTCCTGGGTATCCTACCATAGAGTCCCTTTTCATTCAGACGCCGACGGATAGTACGGGTTGACACTGTTGTACTCTCGGACTGCAGGGCAGCTAGAACTTGTTTGGATGTTAGTCGAGGTTCTTTAGCCACCATCCGCACAATCTTTCGTTGAAATCTCTCGTCAATTTTTCTTTTCCGTCCACATCTAGGGAGGTTAGCCACAGTGCCCTGGGCTTTAAACTTCTTGATGACACTGCGCACGGTAGACACAGGAACATTCAGGTCTTTGGAGATGGACTTGTAGCCTTGAGATTGCTCATGCTTCCTCACAATTTTGCTTCTCAAGTCCTCAGACAGTTCTTTGGTCTTCTTTCTTTTCTCCATGCTCAATGTGGTACACACAAGGACACAGGACAGAGGTTGAGTCAACTTTAATCCATTTCAACTGGCTGCAATTGTGATTTAGTTATTGCCACCACCTGTTATGTGCCACAGGTAAGTAACAGGTGCTGTTAATTACACAAATTAGAGAAGCATCACATGATTTTTCAAAGGGTGCCAATACTTTTGTCCACCCCCTTTTTTATGTTTGGTGTGGAATTATATCCAATTTGGCTATTTGACAATTCTTTTTGTGGTTTTCCATTGAAGACAAATTAAATGAAGATATTATTACCAAAGCATTTGTGATTGCAATCATTTTCTGGAAGAAATTGAGTATTATCTGACAGAATTGCAGGGGTGCCAATACTTTTGGCCATCACTGTAGCACATCAAAGTGGTAAACACCATACCTCTGTTATGTATATCACTTTTATAGATTTGGAGAAAAACAACTTAAGGCTAAGGCTACATTGTCAAAAAGCTGCTTTTTTTTTGCAGATTTTGCTGCGTTTTTTTGAGCCAATGCCAAGAGTGGCTATAAAAGGAATGGGCAATATATAAGAAGTACTCATACTTTTCCCTTTTGCTCAATCTAGTCCTGGCTTTGGACCCAAAAAAGCAGCAACGCCTTAGCCTTAAAGGGGTTTTCTGGGCAAAAAAATATTTTTTTATTAATGGGTTAATAAGTGCACCCAAATACCTTTAGCAGTGTATTGAGCGATTTCTGGGTTTCTCTGGGAGCTCCTGACATCCTCTGCATTTGTTTACATGGTGTAGCTTCCTGCTGTGTAGCTTCCTGTGTAGCTTCCACACTACCTTCCTCTCTCACTCCCTTACACCCCCTCCCTGTCTCCATAGCTATCCAGCCCACTACTAGCCCTTCCCAACTAACTAACTGAGCCCACCCCTCTTCCTCTTTAGACTTCCTTTCTGGAACGGCTCCTCCTTTTCTTTCACTCTCCTGGCTGTGCGCAGACTGGAGACGTCTGCGCAGTAGAGATGGCATCTCTGATGGCGCGTGCACAGACTGGAAGTGCCTCTGACGCCTGCGCAGTAGAGATGGAATGCCATCTCTACTGCACATGTGTCAGAGACACCTCCAGCTTGCGCAAGCGCTAACAGAGTTAAAGATGAGGAGAAGCCATTCCCAGAGAGGAAGACACATAAGCATGATGGGGTGGAGGGGGGGAAGTATTCTGATAATCCGGTGACGTTCCGTTTCGCCGTTTCCAAAACGGAACGTTACCGGATTATCAGAAAGTGTGCCAGGGGCGGTCACATGACTACCCTTGCGATTGGGGTAATTATACACTTTTTTAAAAAAACAAAGTAAATTAGAAGTTAGGTGGGGTGAGGGGGTTTAGTTTAGGGGTTCATTTTTATTTTATCCTATACAACCCCTTTAAAGTGATTTGAAAATGAGGTAGTTGGGGCACTTGGGGTGGGCTTCCATCTTTCTAGAGCACTGCTCTTGCTGCTCATGTAGGATGCGTGATGTCATAGCAATGGGAGGATCAACTCTTACTGCACATGGTGGCACAGGCAGGAGACAGCAGGGGGCTGAGTGGCAAGAGCAGTGCTCCCAGGGCTGAAGGCCCACCCCCTGTGCACCAACTGTCTCATCTACATACAGTGGGGAAAAAAAAGTATTTAGTCAGCCACCAATTGTGCAAGTTCTCCCACTTAAAAAGATGAGAGAGGCCTGTAATTGACATCATAGGTAGACCTCAACTATGAGAGACAAAATGAGAAAACATATCTGGAAAATCACATTGTCTGATTTTTAAAGAATTTATTTGCAAATTATGGTGGAAAATAAGTATTTGTTCAATAACAAAAGTTCATCTCAGTACTTTGTTATATATCCTTTGTTGGCAATGACCAAGGTCAAACGTTTTCTGTAAGTCTTCACAAGGTTGGCACACACTGTTGCTGGTATGTTGGCCCATTCCTCCATGCAGATCTCCTCTAGAGCAGTGATGTTTTGGGGCTGTTGCTGGGCAACACGGACTTACAACTCTCTCCAAAGGTTTTCTATGGGGTTGAGATCTGGAGACTGGTTAGGCCACTCCAGGACCTTGAAATACCAACGAAGCCACTCCTTCATTGCCCTGGCGGTGTGCTTGGGATCATCGTCACGCTGAAAGACCCAGCCTCGTTTCATCTTCAATGCCCTTGCTGATGGAAGGAGGTTTGCACTCAAAATCTCACGATACAAGGCCCCATTCATTCTTTCATGTACACGGACCAGTCGTCCTGGTCCCTTTGCAGAGAAACAGACCCAAAGCATGATGTTGCCACCCTCCACATGCTTCACAGTAGGTATGGTGATCTTAGGATGTAACTCAACATTCACTCTCCTCCAAACACGACGAGTTGTGTTTCTACCAAACAGTTCTACTTTGGTTTCCTCTGACCATATGACATTCTCCCAATACTCTTCTGGAACATCCAAATGCTCTCTAGCAAACTTCAGACGGGCCCAGATATGTATTGGCTTAAGCAGGGGGACACGTCTGGCACTGCAGGATATGAGTCCCTGGCAGCGTAGTGTGTTACTGACGGTAGTCTTTGTTACGTTAGTCCCAGCTTTCTGCAGGTCATTCACTAGGTCCCCCTGTGTGGTTCTAGGATTTTTGCTCACCGTTCTTGTGATCATTTTGACCCTACGGGGTGAGATCTTGCGTGGAGCCCCTGATCGAGGGAGATTATCAGTGGTCTTGTATGTCTTCCATTTTCTAATTATTGCTCCCACGGTTGATTTCTTCACACCAAGCTGCTTGCCTATTGCAGATTCAGTCTTCCCAGCCTGGTGCAGATCTACAATTTTGTTTCTGGTGTCCTTCCACAACTCTTTGGCCTTTACCATAGTGGAGTTTGGAGTGTGACTGTTTGAGGTTGTGGACAGGTGTCTTTTACTACAGGTAATGAGTGGAGGACAGAGAAGCCTCTTAAAGAAGAAGTTACAGGTCTGTGAGAGCCAGAAATCTTGCTTGTTTGTAGGTGACCAAATACTTATTTTCCACCATAATTTGCAAATAAATTCTTAAAAAAAATCAGACAACGTGATTTTCTAGATATGTTTTCTCATTTTGTCTCTCATAGTTGAGGTTTACCTATAATGTCAATTACAGGCCGGCCTCATCTTTTTAAGTGGGAGAACTTGCACAATTGGTGACTGACTAAATGCTTTTTTTTTCCCCACTGTAAGACTTCAAAGATGATTTTGTCCAAATCTACAAGAGTGACATATCGTATCATGTATATCACTGTAATTTGCTCTGTAACATGGTGGTGACAGTTGAATATGCTTGGAGGAAGTGCTGTGCTGTGAATGTGGATGAGCTGTAATACCACACACAACTGACAGACAAAAGTGGATCTGTTTTCAAAAATAAGCAGATTCCATCTCAAAATCAGTGCCAAATTACGCCCTGAATCTGCCTTCCATTGTATTCAATAGGAGGGAGAGATCGAAGCAGCATGCTGAAATACATAAGCATCCTGTTCGATCTTGCAAAAGACTCTGTGGCACTAGCCACTCTGCTGGTCCTTTCATCAAAGCCTAATCAGCAATTGAAGGCTGTGGCAGAAATGGAAGAAGAATTTGGACAGCCCCTTTAACTATGGATTTACATTACAATTAAAAGTGGTCATACTGACTAAGCCAGATTCACATGGTTATATGTGTGAATTAGTCCTAAGAGGCAACACCAGTTGGTTCATCATTGGTTTTATTGTTAATGAAACATCACAGATCTATTTATTACTTTGGGCTCAAACTGATGTAAGAATGAATCAGTCCTCCCAAGTCTTCATCATTTCAGTCATTAATACAGCAATAACATGAATTCTGTCATATATTACAATTTTTTTTAATCTGAAATACTGAAAACGTCATGTCCTTGCTTTACTTATCTAGCTCCCCAATTACCCACCCAGCTAACATCATAAATGTTTCTGCAAGTTTTCTGTATATTTTCATTCCCTCAAAAAAACTCTATAAAGTTAAATATGAAAATAAAATGTATGAAAGAATGTGCATGTCATAAGAAAATGCCCTTGCGTTTAAGTAAGAAAATTAACTTTTACATTTTAAGGAAATATACAAATTTCTACTGTTTCCTAATACTCACGTCATTTCTTTTGACAAATGTGCAAATAGCCTTGATTCTCTCAGCATGCCAACAGTGGACCTCCAGTGATGGTTCTCTAAAACAGATGTGTTCTATGGTGGAACACAATAAAATAAATGCAATGGTGAATAAATACATATAAAATAAATGCTATGGTATTGTTCATTGGTGGCAATCTAGTGTCAGTGCTAGTATTTACCTGACTTAACATAAGGCTAGCCAATAACAGTTATTGATAAAATATATTTCATCCCCTTGGTCAAATACTCATCTATCAACAACATCCAGTGATATATAATCATATCTATGTCTGCTATAAGAGGCTAGGGCTACATTGCAGATTTCCCTTATAGATAACGATGTAAGATGCCATATGTAGTCATTTATGGTAACTCTTTGTTAGAGGCCGGAAACCTACATTAAATTTTTGTGCTGATTTTGCTGACGGTTTTTTGAGGCAAAATCAGGAGTGGATTCAAAAGAAATGGGGAAAAAAAGGAAGGACTCATACTTCTTCCTTTCTGTTGAATCCACTCCTGACTATTTTTCTTTATATGGCAATTAAAAGTGAGAAACATATAAGAAGTATTTCATATGAGTTCCAGGAGAACAGCCACATCACTGTCTTCCTTCCCACAATCCTGTGTCTGGCTCTATGACAGCTGGCTGAAGCAGGAGCTTCCACCTTACTGCAGTCTGCAGTCTGTTAAGCCACACCCTCTTGGATAAGCCTCAACCCTTCACCATGTACCAGCCAGATAGAACAGATCAAGAGGATATTCAAACTATTTTTCACTAGACTGTCAGTATTGGGAACATACTGACAACTGGTGATGGCTAATGTATCTCTTGTTTGCTTTTATCATTAGGGTCTAAGTGAGGCAATAAATGCTTATAGTTGGAATACCTCTTCAAATGCTGTATAATTTTCTGTTCAATTTTCTAATAAAATAAACAAAAGTTTACAATCCTAACAACTATAGTTACATGTTGAAGTAAAAGTATGGTCACATATGTATTTAAAGGGGTTGTCTGAGACTTTATATTGATGACCTATCTTTAGAATAGGTCAGCAATTTATGATTGGTGGGGATCTGACACCCAGCACCCCCACTGACCAGCTGATATCTGCGTATGTGCAGAATGAATGGTTGCTGAGCTGTAATAGCAAGGCACAGCCTTTGTATAGTTTATGAATCCATCTGCTTCCAGTTCCATCAACTGTGCAGCTAATCAGAGTCGGACCACCACCGATTTCATATTGATGACCTATTCTACGGATAGGCCATTTAATGGACAACTCCTTTAATGTCAAGTATATTTTATTTTGTTATGCACTTTTTAGAATTATGTGATAATAAATCTGGATGTATTATATTGATACATTATATGGACAAACATACTGTATTTACACTCTACAACTACAGAAGTTTTTATGACATCCTATTCTAAACTTCTAAAAACTAATGGGGTTAGCCTGCTTCACAGTTAAAACAGCTTTGACTCTTCTGGAAAGGCTTTCTACAGGATTTTGAAGTCTGCGAGAGGGCATTTGTGAGGGCAGGCCCTGATGCTGGGTGAGAGGACCTAGCTTGCAGTCTGTTTCTACTTCATACCAATTCTAGTTCATACCAAAGGTGTTTGATGGGGTTGGGGTCACTTCTTGCACACCAAACCTTGCTTTATTCACTGGGGCACAGTTATGGTGGAACTGAAAAGGGCCTACCACAAACTGTTTCTATAAAGTTGAAAGCATACAATTGACCAAAATGTCTTGGTGTGCTGAAGCACTATGGGGTATAGGTCAACCCCTGAAAAATAAAATCCACAAGAAACAACCTCATAACATTACCCCTCTTCCAACAAAATTTACAGTTGGCCAGTAATTTGATCTTGGAATTCGCCAAACCCAGATTTGTCCATCAAACCAAATAGAGAAGTATGGTTCATCATCCAATAGAACATGTTTTCACTAATTCAGAGACCAATGGCAGTGTGCTTTACACCACTCCATCTCATGGGGCCTTTTGCTTTGTGATGTAGCGTTTGATGCAAGGTTTGGCCACTTCATGGCGGAGTTGCCTAAATGCCTCCTCTTTTCAATAATAGCACTCACAGTTGATTGTGTAAATATATATATATATATATATATATATATATATATATATGTATATATTGTGGCAATGAGACTGCTGGAGTAGCATGTTTGTGCTACTGGAGGTACAGAAAAATGTGTATTTCTCCCTGGTAAAGCTGGGTGGAAGAGAAAAGTCTCTGTAAAGTGGGTTGTTAATGAGGTTAATTAGCAGCCAGGTGGAGGCTCTACAAGTAAAACTTTGTGGGGCCATTGAGGACCATTACTGGGGTCCACTAGAAAACATTATACTGTGTGTGGGGCCATTGGGACTAGTATAACGAGGGCCACTGAGGACCATTATTCTGTGTGAGGGCCACTGAGGAGAACTATGCTGTGTATGTGGGTCACTGGGGAGCATTATACTGTGGGGGCAATACTGCTACTGATGATGCAGACCAATATACCAATAGTATTTGTTAGGACTGCCCTGATTCCAAGTATAATGGGAAACACTGGTCACAGAAGTCTTTGATGTTTCAGTCCACTCTGAATCCTACCATATAAGCACCCCATCCCATTTATGTAATCTGTCTGCCTCAGACAGGATTGAAAATGGTAATATATGCCATGTATGGAAAGGATCCACACAGCCCTGTTCGTTTTTATTGCATTGGATACATGACATGTCGCAAGACATAGTCTATAGTGGATTTTACATACTGGCGCTATGGGGTGACTAATAAATCTATCATTGTCAGCCTTTGTAAAGGCTCCTTGTTATTGAAGGAAAACTAATTTACCAATATTTTATTAACAACCTTTGCTAGGCACAGTTACAAAAGTGATTTCTAGTGAACTTTTCTTACACCTTAGTATGAGAGCTTACTTTGAACACAATGAAAGAACAATCAAAAAGTTAAAAATCCATAAACATGTAGCCCACATATTCTTACCTGGTAAAGACTGGCAAGATGGTGTTTAGTTTTTATCAAAAATGGCTGGTTTACTCCTGGATGATCTACATCATGTGCAGCTGCTGCCAGAAGCCCAAGCATTATATCCAAAGGAGTTAGGTAGCTGGCAAGCTGTGTGAAGTAAGCATTTGTTTATTTTCTACATCCAGCAGTATAGATTTACATAGGTATTGCAACTCCTGTAACTAGCCCTTTAGAAATATTTCTGAAGTATACTTTGTGCAAAACAAGTCATATCCATTAAAAGGAACATGTCACAAGAAATTATGCTCCCAAACCACCACCAACCTGTTATCCATGATGGTGGCAGGATCCTATTGATGTCTTTTGTACTGTAGTTTTCCATGCCTGTTTAACATTAAGGGGGTGGGGATGCACAGCAGAGAAGTCAGGCTGGCCAGTCCCTCTTTTGGATTGATTGACATCCCAAAGGCCAGGTATGTCATGCTCAATGCACAGATGTGGCTTCTAATGATGTGACTAGCCAGAGGTATGTGAGTTAAGCCAGCTAGCCTGACTTCTCTGAAGAGTGGCTCCATATGATTTTATACGAGGATGGGAACGCAGAGCTAAAATCAGTTTACTTTATGATGTTAAGGCTAAGATCCTATGTTGCAGCTTTTTTTGTTGCAGATTTTGTTGTGGTTTTTTTGAGCCAAAGCCAGGAGTGGATTGAGCAGAGGGTAGAAGTATAAGAACTTCCTACATATTTACCATTCCTTTTGTAGCCATTCTTGGCTTTGGCTCAAAAAAACTCAGTAAAATCTGCATTTCTGCAACGTGGGGCCTTAGCCTAAAACTGCGAAAAACTACAAAGACATTACAGGTTCCCTTTAACTGTGTAGACTATGCACATTTACAGGACAAACCTGCATTTGCTATGGAATAGCCATCTCTGCTCATCGCTTAAGTTCCTTTCTTATTTAAGAAATTTATACTTTTTAGAGAAATTTGAGGTCCATAAATAATGTCAATAATCCACTTTAAAACATACTATAATAAATCTGATTTAATTTTAATAATATTTTGTGTATATTAAACTACATAATTAAAAGGTTTTTGTAAACTTTCAAAATATGCAATATATCTGAGTGCTCCCCAGATTATGCTCCCACAGATCAGATGTTATTTTTCACTTTTATTATCTTGCCTAGTTCTCTGCAGCACAGTTGCTTTCATGCTGCCTGGGCTTTCTGTGGGTGGGATTCAATGCAGAGGACTACAGTTCTCATGTCATTGTCTCCCCTCTCTCATATATTGCCTCTATTTTAAGCTGCCTTCATATCTCTCTGTTTCAGAGTGTATGGCACTGCTGTTATTACTCTTAATCTTCAAAGGCAGCACAGTGAGATGCTGTTGTGCTACTGAGACCTGCCTGATCTGCTTTCTGCTGTACAGCAAGTAAATCACACCCCTGCAGGGACAGGGAGAAAGGGAGGAGAGCCAGAGAGGAGTGGAGAATGCAGCGAGATAGACATGTGATGTGGGATGTCCTATAATTTAGGGAAGGGTTGAGAGAGAATACCACATCTTCAGAGTACTGGATGTCACACAAGCAAGAGTTAAACATCAGGATCATGGTCATGTGACTGTATGTGAGACTGCCTTACAGAGATATCTCAGCTACACACAGTGATAAATCATACTTCAAGTGAATCATTTGCACAGATGTTTTAACATTGGAAAATACTTTCTAGATATGGAAGACAGATTATTATCTGAGTTACTAGACATACATTTCCATATTACATAAACTGCAAGTGGCCATTATAATTAGCAGTGACATTCAATGTTACACATGAAGAACACATACCTTTGGCTCTTTTAAATAGCAGTGCATAGCTTGTGTGACATCGGCAGCATGGACAGCATTGTGATATGGGTTTTGACTATGGTAGTCTTCCTGAACCATGACTAAAAACAATTATCAACATATGTATTAAGCACTGTGTCATATACATTCATTATATATATATACTGTAAATGAAAAAAATGTAAACTATGGCTAAATTTTCCATTTAGCCAAAGACTATTACTCTCATAGTAATGACCTCTCTCACCACAGAAACTAGAAACCAATTATCCTCTAGTCACAATCCTTATGAAATGCATGCATGGTAGTTGTAATGTAAGATAATGTGTAACAAGTACATGTAACAATGAGTGTTGATTTCCACAAATTTCAAGCTACTTAGAAATTCTTTGGGTAAAAGGTTATTTATACAGTCATATGAAAAAGTTTGGGCACCCCTATTAATCTTAATCATTTTTAGTTCTAAATATTTGGGTGTTTGCAACAGCCATTTCAATTTGATATATCTAATAACTGATGGACACAGTAATATTTCAGGATTGAAATGAGGTTTATTGTACTAACAGAAAATGTGCAATATGCATTAAACCAAAATTTGACCGGTGCAAAAGTATGGGCACCTCAACAGAAAAGTGACATTAATATTTAGTAGATCCTCCTTTTGCAAAAATAACAGCCTCTAGTCACTTCCTGTAGCTTTTAATCAGTTCCTGGATGAAGGTATTTTTGACCATTCCTCTTTACAAAACAATTCCAGTTCAGTTAAGTTTGATGGTTGCCGAGCATGGACAGCCCGCTTCAAATTATCCCACAGATGTTCAATGATATTCAGGTCTGGGGACTGGGATGGCCATTCCAGAACATTGTAATTGTTCCTCTGCATGAATGCCTGAGTAGATTTGGAGCTGTGTTTTGGATCATTGTCTTGCTGAAATATCCATCCCCGGCGTAACTTCAAATTCGTCACTGATTCTTGTACATTATTCTCAAGAATCTGCTGATACTGAGTTGAATCCATGCGACCCTCAACTTTAGCAAGATTCCCGGTGCCGGCATTGGCCACACAGCCCCAAAGCATGATGGAACCTCCACCAAATTTTACAGTGGGTAGCAAGTGTTTTTCTTGGAATGCTGTGTTTTTTTGACGCCATGCATAACGCCTTTTTGTATGACCAAACAACTCAATCTTTGTTTCATCAGTCCACAGGACCTTCTTCCAAAATGAAGCTGGCTTGTCCAAATGTGCTTTTGCATACCTCAGGCGACTCTGTTTGTGGCGTGCTTTCAGAAACGGCTTCTTTCGCATCACTCTCCCATACAGCTTCTCCTTGTGCAAAGTGTGCTGTATTGTTGACCGATGCACAGCGACACCATCTGCAGCAAGATGATGCTGCAGCTCTTTGGAGGTGGTCTGTGGATTGTCCTTGACTGTTCTCACCATTCTTCTTCTCTGCCTTTCTGATATTTTTCTTGGCCTGCCACTTCTGGGCTTAACAAGAACTGTCCCTGTGGTCTTCCATTTCCTTACTATGTTCCTCACAGTGGAAACTGACAGGTTAAATCTCTGAGACAACTTTTTGTATCCTTCCCCTGAACAACTATGTTGAACAATCTTTGTTTTCAGATCATTTGAGAGTTGTTTTGAGGAGCCCATGATGCCACTCTTCAGAGGAGATTCAAATAGGAGAACAACTTGCAATTGGCCACCTTAAATACCTTTTCTCATGATTGGATACACCTGGCTATGAAGTTCAAAGCTCAGTGAGGTTACAAAACCAATTTTGTGCTTCAGTAAGTCAGTAAAAAGTAGTTAGGAGTATTCAAATCAATAAAATGATAAGGGTACCCAAATTTTTGCACCCAAATTTTGGTTTAATGCATATTGCACATTTTCTGTTAGTACAATAAACCTCATTTCAATCCTGAAATATTACTGTGTCCATCAGTTATTAGATATATCAAATTGAAATGGCTGTTGCAAACACCCAAATATTTAGAACTAAAAATGATTAAGATTAATAGGGGTGCCCAAACTTTTTCATATGACTGTATGTTTTAACACCATAAATGTCTTGAGATCCATATTTACATATATATTTACCCAATCTGTCAATGATTGGACGGCATTAGGGACTGTTCCATGGTGATAAGTGAAGAGGAATTTGAAACAATCTTCCATCTCAGATTCCTTTCCACTTCCCAGCCCTGTGGTTTACTCGCTGATAAGCCTCATATAGAATAGGTCTAAACAGCGGTAGCCTGGTGCCACGGATTCTGAAGCTGAATCAGCCGTGGAATCCAAAGCAAGATCAAGCAGTTTCGTGAAAAATAAAGAAGCATTCATTCCATTGAAAACAATGGAAGGCAGATTCAAGACAGAATTTGCTCATTTTGAGGTATAATCAGTCTCAAAATCAGCTTCAGATTCCTTTGTATGAACATACCCTAAAAGGATTAAAGGAAGTCTATCATTTGAAAATAGAAGCTATTTTACTCACACCTTTCTTTCTCTTGTGCTCCCTGCCATTTCTGTGAAAAACCGTTTATTTTCATATGCAAATTATGCTCAGGGAGCACAGGGGGCGTTCCCCCTGTACTCTGAGCACACCAGCGTCATCCCCTGCTAGCCGCCCCTTGTTGCATTATATTCACTCTCCCCTGCACCTTCTCCTCTTTTTAGTCATGCCTAACATCCGACGCTGTTCTGGATTGAAATCCTACGCATGAGCAGTCGGCTCTGCGCATGCGCAGTCGGCACTTGTGTAAGAGACCACCGCAAAATGGCCGACGGAGCATGTGCAGTCGGCTCTGCACGATCCCGAAGTTGCAGAGCCGACTGCACATGCACGGGATTTCAATCCTGAGCAGAACAAAGTTGGATGCTACGCAAGACTGAGAAGAGAAGATGCAGTGGGAGTGAACAGGATGCAACAAGGGACAGCAAACAGGGGATGACGCTGGTGTGCTCGGAGCAGAGGGGGAACGCCCCCTGTGTTCCCTGAGCATAATTTGCATATTAAAATAAACGTTTTTTTACAGAAATGGTGGGGAGCACAAGAGAAAGAAGGAACTTTAAGGAACATACCCCATTGACAAGGGTATTGCCGAGATGTCAATTTATTCATACTTTTCCAGTCCCCCCCTCTCTTTCTCTTCCGTATGTGTTCTCCCTATTGCAGTTTCCATTGTGTGTTCCCTTTGTCTGTTTGTTCGTCTCCCATTTATTTGACGATGCTGTTTTTATGGCCCCATATACCTGGGCCTTCCATTCATTTGTTAATATATTGTGTTTCAAAGCATTTGGCGGGGTCCACCCCTAGCCTCCTGTTTACAGGCAAGGCCTGCATGCGTTTGCGCCATTTGCTCACTTACATTGTTCTTTTCCCCTCTCTATTGTATTTGAAAAATCTTTAATAAACCTTGATTAAACGTATTAATACTTTTCCAGGAAGAATAGTAGAAGTTAATGAATTTTACAATATACTGTAATACATGGAGTGATGTGACCCCTAGGGTTTAAGTCCCCTGGAGGTCTAAAAACAAAATTTAAAAAAATTAAAAAGTATAAAAAATATAAGCATTTAAATCACCCCTTTTCCCCTAGATTACATAATAAAAATAAACAAAAATTAACATAAACAAATTATGCATCCCCATTATAAAAATATAAAAGTATTTATCCCACATGGTGACTTTTGTAGCTGAAAGAAAAAAAAATCAAAATGTTCAAACTGCCATTTTTTCATTGCTTCACCTCCCACAAAAACCTGTATTAAGCCGGGGCCCCATGTGGCGTAAATGCCTTGGTAAAAACCATGGCATTTACAGTCACTGCAAAGTAGATGGGATCCTAGCGAATCCCATCCACACATTGCAAAAAACATATTTGCAGCGGAAACACTGCAATTTTCAAAAACGTTTATACCTATGGAAACGCTGGCATTGCTACCAAGGTTTTTCCTGTAGCGCTTTTTTGCTGCGGCCCACTACGTGCCTCAGCATAATAGTTGATCAAAACATCATACATTCACTAAAATGGCATTAATAAAAGCTACAACTTGCTCCTCTAAAAAATAGTCCTTACACAGCATCATATATGAAAATATAAAAAAATTACAGGTGTCCTAATATGGCGATGGAAAGAAATTTTTAAATTTTTCAGTTTTGAGTACTTGAAAGCTATCAAATATAATATAATATATATCAATTTGGTATCGGCATGATTGTACCAGCCCACAGAAAATAATTAATGTGTCATTTTTACAGAGCAAGTAAACACTGTAAAAACGAAACCTGTAAGAAAATGGTGCAATTGTGTTTTGTACATAATACTAAAAGGAGCCATTATGAAGTATAATTTGTCATGCAAAAAATAAGCCCTCTCAGAGCTCAATGAATGGAAAAATTAAAAAGCTACGGCCTTTGGGATGTGAAAAGGAAAAATCTAGTCTGTATTTGCAAGGGTACATATTACATGCAGGCTTAGAAGATATACCTAGAAACCTGTGCAATTTCACCATGTCAAGCTGAAAGTGATGGATTAACCCATGGACGTTGAAGAGATGACACAGCAGTGTTACAAGGCTGTTACCTGGTGAAAAAGAAATGTGTTATAGGTACAATAATGTAAAAATAAGCCTTTTTCACTGCTACTTTAATAAAGATGGATGGGGGGGGGGCTCTTATTTATAACTGTAGTTTTCAATTCTGGTATCCTGAGGTGCAGAATTGTTCACCTTTTCATTGCTGACATTTTCACTATAATACTCAACTGCTGTCTCCATCACTTGCTGTGAGCAAGTGAATGAGGAAAATACGGGAATGTTGTGAACCACAAAAGCCTTTTCATTCTTCAATTGCCAGAAAGGTAATAAGGTTACTGACAGTCCTTTATGTTCCTTGCAGAGCTGTGGATCAGTAAAAAATCAATAGCTCTCAAGCAGAAGCTCCAAGTTTTCAAGTATAGAATCTGGAAACAATGTGGTATGTATACAGTTTCTCTTCGGCATAAACAAACTTTGACTTTGTGTGAACTCCACAGTATTCGTTTTTTTCCCCTGCTCAAATAGTTTAGTGATTCACATACTGCAGTTTATTAAGTTAAATAAGACTACTGTAAATATCTTGGATGGATCAGGTATGAGGTATGCAGTTCTTATTATCAGGTCTGTGGAGTTGGGAGGCCAAACCTCCAATTCCTCTATTTTTTCACAGCCGAAGACCAACTCTGACACCTTCATAAATGGCTAACTCAAGGCAAAAATAGTGTTTGAAAGTAAATATGCAACAAGCTATGCATCTACTTAATTATGCAATATTGATAATTGTATAATATAATTTACCATAATTAAAGGGATTATCCAGCTTTTACTTTTGATGGCTTGTTCTTAGGATCATTTGTACCAAGACAGTCTGGCTCCCAGTATTGTTTACATTCTAGGAGCTGTGCCACTCACTCGCTGTACAAATTGGAGCCACAAGTGTAGGTATCCCATAGATAGGTGATCTGCGAGGATCCTGGGTGTGGGACCCCTGCAGATCTAGTATTGATTTCCTATCCTAAGGATGGCGGGGCTTTAATGTGGCATTATACTATATGGGAGGCACTAGTGTGGCATTATACTGTGTCACCATTGTGGCATTATACTGTGTGGGTGCACTAACATGACATTAAACGGTGTAGAGAGGCACTAACTTGGCGTTAAACCGTGTGGGGGCCACTGAGGATCTATTGTATGGGAGGGCATTAAGAAGCATTATACTGTGTGTATGTGGGGAGGCACTAATGGAACATTAGTGCCCTCCACAGAGTATAATGCCCCATTAAATGCTTCCACATGTTATAATGAACTACTCATGACCCCTCAATGTATAATGCTTCTTAGTGCCCCCCCCCCCACAGTATAATTCTCCATTACTGTCCCTCATGTGGTATAATGCTCTTCAGTGCCCCCACAAAGAATGGACCCTAACAGGAGAAACGCTCATCTGCCGCAGTCCCCTACACCCTGATACCTTACAATAGTGGCAGCAGCAATTAGCACAGAATCACTTTTGCAGCCAGCAGGGACGATTACCAAACCCTCCTGCCACTAATGTAAGGTATTAGGGCTTTGGGGTCATAATGAAAGGGCCAACATTAGGGTTCTGGACAGCTGGCAGCCATGGTCCGGGTTTGGCCTGGGACTATGTTTAATTCAGTGTACACCAAAGGATTGGACAGTCAGTAATTGGCTGCAACTGTCACATGAAAGAACAGTTCAGGTACAGCTGCAGCCAAGTAAAAACAAAACAAAAAAAAACCAGACCATCAAGAGAACTGGAGATGCAGGAATGGTTGAGAGTAAATGGGTAAGTATTGCTTCTTTGGCTACTGTATTAAATTACCCTACTCCCACTACCTTGAACAATTTTATTTTCCCAACTTGGAGAACCCCTTTAATCTAGTAGCCAAAATTTTGTGACCTATCTTTGAACCCCAGTTTTCCCTTTTATGTTTTTCTTTTACACTGGTGCCCAAAACTACAAAATACTTAATGTCTGGTATATCTACATTCTATGATATGCATTTATGCTCCTTTTGATACATCATATGATCTTGCCTGGCTCATTTGCAGCAGCTGCTTGGAATTTGTTACTATATTGCTACATATCTTCATGTCTCTATTCATGTAAGTTTTATCTTTTTAAATTATGTAATGTTTTATGCTATTAAGGGCCGGTTCACATCTGGGTTTGGTTTCCGTACAGGGGAGTCCGCTTGGGGACCCCCCGAATGGAAACTTATACGGAGAGAGAAGCAGTTTACATAAGGAAAGACTATAATGGGGTCCGTGTGGTTTCCACTCGGTCTCCGCATGTTTCGGACTCCCCTGTACGGAAACTGAACGCATATGTGAACCAGCCCTTAGTTAGGATTGTAATCAGCGTTGTTAATGCTGAGCGCAGGGTTAATCTCTCTATGACCACCTGGCTGGACAAAATTGTACACATTTTTTTATCACCACTACGGTGATACATATGTTACATATGTGCAAAGCTAATAATTTATGCTGGTGATATGAAAAATGTAAACCATTCTGGTGCCAAAGTTGTAGAAATATATGTTCTATGATTATGATAAAACCAATGGTGTATAAAACATAGCACATGTCCAACTACTAGCAGAAACTGAGCCCTCGAGATAGCTATCCATGTGGCATAAAGGAAGGTTAAAGCATGTGCATATATCTGTGTAGTATAATGTTGTACCGTGTTAGCCATTGAAAGTAGTGGAAGAGTGAAGAAATCAGGCGATACCTTTTAGAGGCTAACTGAGTATGTTTATAAGTAAGCTTTCAGGAGTACTCGCTCCCTTCATCAGACATGGTGTGATACAAGAACTGAAAATTAACAGATTTTTATATACATGGTTTTCAAAGCATTTTAGAGTCCTTAAAAAAAAATTGCAATCTAAGTAGAGAAGTTATTTACAACAGGTCAAAAAAACAGTCTGGAAACTTGTGGTGCGTGACGGAGGGATCAGTAATTCTTGCTGTTATCTGTTTGCTATCAGGAGGTGATTTGTGTCCCTCACAGTTCATACATAGTGTGATTTGAAGCTGGCATGAATATTGAGTTCAGTTCATGGTTCAAACATAGTGTGACATGAAGCTGGCATGAATATTAAGTCCAAATTGCAGAGTTTGAAATTTTTGCATAAATTTGTACTCCATTTCTTTCCTTTTCTCCTGTGTCTTAAAATGTCCCATTAAAACCACAACCCGCAAATCTTCAATAGAGTGGTTTTCTCCGGAGAAATGTGCGGCCACTGGGAGATCTGTTCTGCTGTTATTAATGGTGGATCTGTGTGAGTTCATTCGTTGACTGAGTCTCTGCCCTGTTTCCCCCACATAGAGGCCTGTGGTGGGACATTGCACACACATTATGAGGTACACCACATTGGAAGACCTGCAGGAAAATGTCCCCCTAATTCTGTGCACCTGTTGTGACTGTGGGATAGGTACACTGTCAGCTGTGTGGATGTGCTTGCAGGTCATGCACCTTTTATGTAGGCAAGGTGAGGTGCCATTTTCAGTTGGGGCCTTCAGGTCACTCCGGACGATAATGCGCCTCAGGTTTGGTGGTTGTCAAAAGGAGAGGAGAGGGGGGACTGGAAATATGTCCTTGACTCTGTTGTCCCTATGTAGCACAGGTTGGAGCTCCTTGGCAATCCTTCGTAGGATCTCCAGCTGTGGGTTGTAGGTGACAACTAGGGGCATTCGGGCATCTTTCTGAGTCTCTCTATATGTGAGCAGACTGTCTCTGTTAATGGCTGCTGCTTTGTTTAATTGGTTGTCTGTCACTTTTGGTTTGTATCCCAATCTGAGAAATTTCATCCTCAGATCCAGGAGGTGCTTGTCCAGGTCTGTTTTGTCGGATCAAATACGATTGTATCGTATAGCCTGGCTGCAGATTATAGATTGTCTTGTGTGCTTGGGGTGGAAGCTGTCGTTTCTCAGGTAGGCCGTTCTGTCTGTGGGTTTGTGGTATATTGATGTGAGTAGCCGGTGGTCTTTAATGTATATTGTGGTATCCAGAAAGTGAATTTCACTCCCTGAATAGCTAAGTTTAAGGTTGATGGTAGGGTGAAAGTCATTGAAGTCATTATGGAATTGAAGTAGGGCCTCCTCACCTGCAGTCCAGATGACAAGGATATCATCGATATAACGAAGGTAAATCATAGGTTTGGTGGCGCATGTTGATAAATATGTTCCTTCCATTTCTGCCATAAAGAGATTTGCATATTGGGGTGCACATCTGGTCCCCATTGAAGTTCCCATTCACTGTAGATATACAGTCATGGCCAAAAGTTTTGAGAATGATACAAATATAAATTTTTACAAAGTCTACTGCTTCAGTTTTTCTAATGGCAATTTGCATATCCTCCAGAATGTTATAAAGAGTGATCAGCTTAACAGCAATTACTTGCAAAGTCAATATTTGCCTAGAAAATGAACTTTATCCCCCAAAACACATTTCAACATCATTGCAGCCCTGCCTTAAAAGGACCACCTAACATCGTTTCAGTGATTGCTCCATTAACACAGGTGTGGGTGTTGATGAGGACAGGGCTGGAGATCAATCTGTCATGATTAAGTAAGAATGACACCACTGGACACTTTAAAAGGAGGCTGGTGCTTGCCATCATTGTTTCTCTTCTGTTAACCATGGTTATTTCTAAAGAAACACGTGCAGTCATCATTGCACTGCACAAAAATGGCCTAACTGGGAAGAGTATTGCAGCTAGAAAGATTGCACCTCAGTCAACAATCTATCGCATCATCAAGAACTTCAAGGAGAGAGGTTCCATTGGTGCCAAAAAGGCTCCAGGGCGCCCAAGAAAGACCAGCAAGCGGCAGGACCATCTCTTAAAAGTGTTTCAGCTGCGGGATCGGGCTACCAGCAGTGCAGAGCTTGCTGAGGAATGGCAGCAGGCAGGTGTGAGTGCATCTGCACGCACTGTGAGGCGGAGACTCTTGGAGCAAGGCCTGGTCTCAAGGAGGGCAGCAAAGAAGCCACTTCTCTCCAGAAAAAACATCAGGGACAGACTGATATTCTGCAAAAGGTACAGGGAGTGGACTGCTGAGGACTGGGGTAAAGTCATTTTCTCTGATGAATCCCCTTTTCGATTGTTTGGAACATCTGGAAAACAGCTTATTCGGAGAAGAAGAGGTGAGCGCTACCACCAGTCTTGTCTCATGCCAACTGTAACGCATCCTGAAACCATTCATGTGTGGGGTTGCTTCTCAGCCAAGGGAATCGGCTCTCTCACAGTCTTGCCTAAAAACACAGCCATGAATAAAGAATGGTACCAGAATGTCCTCCAAGAGCAACTTCTCCCAACCGTCCAAGAGCAGTTTGGCGCTCAACAATGCCTTTTCCAGCATGATGGAGCACCTTGCCATAAAGCAAAGGTGATAACTAAATGGCTCAGGGAACAAAACATAGAGATTTTGGGTCCATGGCCTGGAAACTCCCCAGATCTTAATCCCATTGAGAACTTGTGGTCAATCATCAAGAGACGGGTGGACAAACAAAAACCAACAAATTCAGACAAAATTAAAGCATTGATTCTTCAAGAATGGACTGCTATCAGTCAGGATTTGGTCCAGAAGTTGATTGAGAGCATGCCAGGGAGAATTGCAGAGGTCCTGAAGAAGAAGGGTCAACACTGCAAATATTGACTTGCTGCATTAACTCATTCTAACTGTCAATATAAGCTTCTGTTACTCATAATATGAATGCAATTATATTTCTGTATGTGATAAAAACATCTGACAAACACACATAAAAACCAGAGGGCAGCAGATCATGTGAAAATATAATATTTGTGTCATTCTCAAAACTTTTGGCCATGACTGTAGATCCTCTCCAAAGGTAAAATGGTTGTGGCTAAGGATGAATTGTATGAGCTGCGTTACTGGTTCTGTTGGGAGGTTTTGTTTTGCCAGGTGTACCCGACATGCTGCAACTCCATCCTTGTGGGGAATGTTGGTATACAGGGATTCCACATCCATGGTGGCCAAAATGGTACCCTCAGGTAGAGGGCCCAGGGCATTCAGTTTGTTAAGAAGGTCAGTGGTGTCCTGGATATAGCTTGGAGTATCGCTGACAAAGGGTTTTAGGAGATTTTCCACCCAACCTGAGATGTTTTCTGTCAGTGTCCCAATGCCATAAATGATAGGCCTCCCAGGGTTGCCATCTTTGTGTATCTTTGGGAGCATATAGAAGCAGCCCGGCCTGGGATCTTGTGGGATAAGTCCTTTTACCTGATTCTGGATCTGGACTGGAAACTCCTTGATCATACTCTTTAGTTCTTTCATATAGGCCTCTGTGGGATCACTTCCAAGTTTGGAGTAATGGATGGGATTTGACATTTCTCCGGAGAAAACCACTCTATTGAAAGATTTGCGGGTTGTGGTTTTAATGGGACATTTTAAGACACAGGAGAAAAGGAAAAAAATGGAGTACAAATTTATGCAAAAATTTCAAACTCTGCAATTTGGACTTAATATTCATGCCAGCTTCATGTCACACTATGCATGAACCATGAACTGAACTCAATATTCATGCCAGCTTCAAATCACACTATGTATGACCTGTGAGGGACACAAATCACCTCCTGATAGCAAACAGATAACAGCAAGAATTACTGATCCCTCCGTCACGCACCACAAGTTTCCAGACTGTTTTTTTGACCTGTTGTAAATAACTTCTCTACTTAGATTGCAATTTTTTTTAAGGACTCTAAAATGCTTTGAAAACCATGTGTATAAAAATCTGTTAATTTTCAGTTCTTGTATCACACCATGTCTGATGAAGGGAGCGAGTACTCCTGAAAGCTTACTTATAAATATACTCAGTTAGCCTCTAAAAGGTATCGCCTGATTTCTTCACTCTTCCACATATATCTGTGTGTCAGACATCCTGCTTACCGTTTGTCAGGCGGTCAAAGAGGAAAATGTCAAAATTCCACATCCCCACTTTAGATAACATATGCTGTTAATAAAAAAAAACATCTTGTTAATTTAATTGTTAACTTAATATGCAGTACATGTCAGAATGTATAAACTCCGTTAAATGATGCTTGTACAATCAGTGAATTGTATGCTGGGAAGTTCTGATGTCACTACAGCAGAATTCTGTACATAAATATGAGGATCATGGAATTCACCTCCCTATCCCTGCAATCTTGCTTCAGCACTGTTCAGAGCAGAAAATTCCCCAAATGATGAGAGTTGTTCACATGAATTGAATATTTTGTCTGCTGTGATCTTAGCACAGAACGCCACATTTGCTGGTCTACAAGAGTTAGTGCCATGTACTATCACTCTTATTATTGACTAAAGAGAAAAGGGGTAACAACTTACAAGTCTAATTCATCAAACAATGGTTAAAGTGGTTGCCTAGGGTTAGTAAACATGACTGCTTTTTTCCAGAAACAGTGCAAAACGTGTCCACTTGTTGTGCCTATGCTGCAGGTCTCCTCAATTCCAGCGAATGAAGCTGAGCTGCAACACCACACAAAACCCTTGAACAAGCAGGTTTTAGAAGTCATGTTTTTTAATTCTGGAAACCCCCTTTCAGAACATGCCATTCTGTGCTAGTAAAGTTACCTTTTTAGTTAGAGTTCCCAATTAAAAATCTGGTAAAAGAAGTAAAGCAGAATTCAGAATATACTTTTCTGACTGACTTGCCAAAAAATAACTAAAAAATGGTAGAAGATAAGTAAAGAAAATGGTTTATAAAGCTACTCAAGTCCTTATGTAAACTGTGGGATATTAAAAAATTTCAGTCAAGAGTCAAGATTTTGTAAGGTTGGTTTCGCAATACTGCTGTTAATGTTCGTTGCTGTCTTCCGTCATAGGATGACAGCAACGGACATTAAACTGTTGTAGAGAACGGTCACAGACTGATTCTTCCATTCCCATTGACACTAATGTAAACGACATGACGGAAGCTATCTTCCATCATGTTTGTTTACCTTTGTAACGGAAGATAAAGTCGTAAAGGTAAACAAACATGATGGAACCTGTTGTTTACATTAGTGTCAATGGGAATCAGTCTGTGACCTTTCTCTACAACAGTTTAATGTCCGTTGCTGTCACCATATGATGGAAGACAGCAATGGACATTAACAGCGGTAGTGTGATCCCAGCCTTAGCAAACGTGGCCATTTATTTTGTTGTAAGTAGAGGAGCTTTATGTAAATCTGGGATTTAATTCTTAGAACCATGAATATATAGAACTACTTACCCGTGCCTGGCCAAGATAGTCTTCATCCAATAAGTGCAGTGAGGCTTGTGGCACAATTCCACGCAGAAGCCTTGATGCATGAAAATATCTCTGAAAACTCAAGAGTCTCTTTACTTTTTTCTTTGTGCCAATTTCTCCTGACTGTGCTGTATCTGCAAAAACACAAAATCCATCATAAAAAAACTAAATGGTAGAACAGCGAAGACCGAGAGACCTGATCCCTGATATATTTTTGCCTTTCACATTAACACCTCTATTGACAGCCCTGCTCTAACCAGCAGGTTACTTTAAAGGCAAATGTGCCAAGAAATAATTTTGAACAAAAAAGCAAATGTAATGCAAATAGCTTCCAGCATGTAGCTATAAGGAGTCCTGAGGTGCTGTACATAAGATCACCCAAAGGCCCCTCTGACACACATAAGAAGACACATAGAATTTAAATGGTACCTGTATGTCCTGTGGGATTTTAACAATGGAGAACATTTACTAAGTAAAATGCGTTGATAACAGAATACATGACAATTTTCATTTAATAAAACAACTGAGAAGAGTATAGAGATAAAGAGAAACCAATGAAACAAAAATAAAAGTATAGTGAAGGGTTTGCACAAAATATTGACTACTATATACTATAACAAAATAGTGTACTCTCATATAGTAACTTTCTTAAATTAAAATATAACTTTTATTATTACTGTATAAAAAAAATCTCACAACCAAAAGACTAAAAACAAGCTGTCCCTTTGTGAATTTCATACATTTTATATAAACCGCGCTCCTAATTATTATGCAAATCGGATTTCATTTTTTCTTTTTCAATTAAACTCATGGATGGTATTGTGTCTCAGGGCTCTTTGGATCACTGAAATCAAATTAAACCTACTTAAGGCCGAGGCCCCACATTGCCAAAACATTTTCTGGCTAATCCCATCCACACATTGCAGAAAAATTTTTTGCAGCGGAAATGCGATTGGAAAAACGCAAGCGTTTTTCTAAATTGCAGCATGTCAATTACTGTATACCTAAGGAAATACTGGCGTTTTCCATATATGTATAATAGAGGCAGAAATTTCACAGAGGAAAACTCTGCAAACTTTCTGAGAAAAACACTGCGGAAAAAACACAGCGATGCTTCTTTTCCACAGCGTTTTCGGTTATAGCTTGCTATGTGGGGCCTTAGACTAAGGCTTAGGCCAATCTTTGTGATAGGTGAGGCTAGGTTCACATCTGCGCTTGGGTTTCCGTTCGGAAAACTAATCCGCTTAAAAAGCAGTTATCACGGTTGCACTGTAATAGGATCCGCTGGGTTTCTGCCCAGTTTCCACCCAAAAAAATGCGGAGAGAAAAGTCCTGCAAGCAGGACTTTTCTCTTCACAATTTTAAAGCAGAATGGGGAACGTAATCCCCGAGCGCAGATGTAAACCTACCCTGAGTATGTTGTTTTGTTTTTTTTCACCTTCCCTGACCTCCTTACCGAAACCTGTAATTAACACCTTTAATTTTGTTAATTGGCAAAAATAAACTATTAACACTTTTGAAAATAATCTTATTTCGCAGCATTTTTCCAAGCATGCCTAAAACTTTTGCATAGCCCTGTACAGAATAAAAACTATATAAAATTGGTATCACCATAATCATTACTGACCCACAGAATAAAGGTAATGTGCACTTTTATTGCACAGTGAACACTGTAAAAACAAACATGTATAAAAATGGCGCAACTGCATTTTGTTTTCAATTGCTTCTTATTAACAATTGTTTTCCAGCTTTCCAATACATGGTATGGAATATTAAATAGCAAATATAAATAAGAAATTGGTCTAACAAGTGGTTAAGGCTTATACAATGGCTTTTATTGAGGATATACAGTTGCACTAATGATGTATGTGATGCATTTCCGCTACTTTTTTTTTCCGCAGCGTTTTTTTTGCTGCATTTCGCCACGTGGGGCCTTAGCCTTAAAGTATACCTAACCATTTGGATGCCTTTTCATGATAAATTGTCATGTGCATACATGATCAATAACCATTTCTGGCCATTATATGACTCAAATTCTGAAGTTATAGCAGTTTTACACTCTGCAGCCTTAATATTGACATAATATTGCTTTTACTTATAGTTAGAACTGTACTTTATATCATACTTTGGTAATGAGTAATGCTTTGTACAATAGTAACATGATATGGATTTCATTTGCATCAATGCCCATTTGGTATGGTATTTTAAGCATGAAAGCAGATTATAAAAACATCCCTTTAATTTACGAGGGGCCAGAGCACATTATGCTTACATAACAGCAGATTATTTTGCAACTAAAATGTTGAAGGCCACGCTCAGATTCAATTAGGCTTTCAGACATAGCTTCACTGACTGGCACAACATAAAAGCAACTCCAAGACAAGTCTTTCTCATAAAGATGTTTCCTGGTTCTGGACAATCTTTCAATGGTTAAGTCATTTGGATCTACCACCAGTGGTACCACTGGAGCATAGATCAAGCCACTTTTCTAATTTAGGATGTTTGTTTTAAGCATTGGACTACGTACAATCCATCATGAAAATGTAAGGTTCATAGATTCTCACTGGAAGAAGCAAATAATGTGACATACACAGATAAAACGCATATATGGAATCTTCCTCAGCTAATATGAGGTCACCATGTGGATTTTGTAACTCTAAGGGTATGTTCATGTGACGAAATTCGGTGCTAATTTTGGGGGGCCCTCCACCTCAAAATCAGCGTCCAATTCCACCCTGAATCTGGCTCCCATTGTATTCAATGGCAGGCAGACATATTCCACATATTCAGTTAAGACTTATATACTGTATATATACAGTACAGACCAAAAGTTTGGACACACCTTCTCATTCCAAGAGTTTTCTGTATTTTCATGACTATAAAAATTGTAGATTCACACTGAAGGCATCAAAACTATGAATTAACACATGTGGAATTATATACTTAACAAAAAAGTGTGAAACAACTGAAAATATGTCTTATATTCAAGGTTCTTCAAAGTAGCCACCTTTTGCTTTGATTACTGCTTTGCACACTCTTGGCATTCTCTTGATGAGCTTCAAGAGGTAGTCACCTGAAATGGTTTTCACTTCACAGGTGTGCCCTGTCAGGTTTAATAAGTGGGATTTCTTGCCTTATAAATGGGGTTGGGACCATCAGTTGTGTTGTTCAGAAGTCAAGTGGATACACAGCTGATAGTCCTATGATTGTCTTTTCTATTGTGTCTACAGTGTAAGGCTATGGCCCCACGTTGCAGAAACGCAGCGTTTTTTTGTTGCAGATTTTGCTGCAGTTTTTGAGCCAAAGTCAGGAGTGGCTTGAAAAGCAATGGAAAATATAAAGGAAGCTCTTAGACATTTACATTCTGTTAACCCCACTTCTGACTTTGGCTCAAAAAACGCAGCAAAAACTGCAACAAAAAATGCTGCGTTTCCACAACATGGGCCCTTAGCCTAAAGGGGTTTTGAAGAGATTCATGGGTCAATTAGAAGTATGTTTCCAGGCTGAGCTGATGGTCAGTCAGGTGTCAAGGTACAGTCAGATGGAGAAGACAGGAAGAGACAATTCAGTGGACAACTGTCACTTAAGAAAAGATGAAGGAGGAACACATTTTTCCCTAAGAAGGGAATTAAAAGGTTCCCAAGCAATTGCTTTTTTTTTTTATCACAGATAAGTGCAGTATAATAGGGATCCTGGTAGTGTACTACCATTTAGAGGAAAAAGAAGGAATTAACCATCATATAACAAATGCTACAATGATACAATATGTACCACTAGTCGGGTTGGCTACAAATTTATTCTGCAGCAAGACAACGACCCCAGCCATACTGCCAATGTCATTAAAAACTATCTTCAGCTGAACAAGGAGTCCTGGAAGTGGTGATATGGCTCTCACATAGCCCTGATCTCAACATCATTGGGTATGTCAGGGATTACATGAAGAGACAGAAGGATCTGAGTAAGCCTATATCCACAGAAGATATGTGGTTAGTTTTCTAAGATGATTGGAACAACCTCCTGCCGAGTTCCTCCAAAAACTGCATGTCAGCATACTTAGAGGAATTCATGCCCATTATGCCCCATACAGTATTATGACCCCCTTATGCCTCAACACATCATAATAGCCCTTTTGTTTCCAGAAAAAGTAAGCATTTCAAGAACTCAGCCCATGAAGAAACGCCTATCCCTTATTATCCATTATCACAATTTTTCCATATCATCGATATTAAAAGAACTCAACAGATCAAAACAAAGTTTCCCTCAGGGATCCCGTTTCTAGTCTTTTTTTTTTAACCTTACCATTGTATTCACAGCTGACAATGGGCTGAATTTAGGACACTGTCAGCTTTGCCAGTATTTGCCCTGATTGCAGAGATATCCGTGCTGTTAGTTTCGGTACTGATAACACTGCACTTTCAGAGGGGGCTGTCTTACGGCTCAGTGTCATCGATGGGCGGTTAGAAATGGCACTCTCCTTAAAAGACTATAGAAATGTACTATCAGTAGGCGTTCCTCACTACCTATGACGCTGAGCTGTAAGGCTGGCCCTTCTGACAGTGCAGGGATATCGGTACTGAAACTAACGGCATTGATATCTCTGCAATCGGGACAGATACCGAAATAGCTGACAGTGCACTGAATCAATGCACACTGTCAGTTTCCCAGTGATATATAATACATACAATGTTAGAGGAAATGAAAGGTCCTCTTCAAGGAAGTCTTTTTGCAGAAAGTAATAACGCTATGCCAACACCACCCAGGGAAACCATGATCATATGTGGTTGGGTTTCTAGTCCAGATTTTAACCTTAAAGGGGTATTCCAATTTTGTAAATTAATAGCTCAGATATAACCTCACTTTATAATTGGACGGGGGTCCAATCTCTGGGTCGATTGCCAGGGAGCACTGCTGTGTATGTAAAACCTAAAAAGGGAAGCAGCACTTCCTCCCTTTTAATTTTCAGAATTGGTGGAGGTACTAGAGTTTAGAACCACACTGATTTTAAAATTAGGGCATATCCTATTAGGTCAGAATACCCCTTTACATTCTCATGGAAATGTACATTGTGAGAAGGTGACAGGCAGAGTGCTGGAGTCACGGTATATCAGCCCCAGGTTTCTGACATACGTGTGGTCCAGGGCGGCTCTGGAATAGGCTTCAGCCTAGGTGTAGGTCCCAGGCTCGTTACTGGGCCATAAAACCCGACAGCGCCTGTACTTCAGGGCAAATCCTGGGAGTGAGAGGAGGCGCCTGGGTCTGTCCTGCTACAACATATAAATAAACCCTTGAAGGAAAGATTTTATGACTGGTCATAGCAACCCTTACACTTGCAGTCCAGAAGGAAATGTAAAATTTCTTAAAAAGTAGGTTATCCCGCACAAAATAACCCAGTGCAAATGTGATCAGAGTCTATCAGCAGAATAAATATACAGCATGTAGGCTAATTGTACCCAGTTATATAAATGAACTTATTGCTTGACAGACAAGCAATTGTGAAATGCACAAAAGTCCAGCTCTATAGTAATGTAGACGTTCCATGCACAAACATCACTCACTATATTTTAGAATGGGAGAAATGGGCTTTGTGCAGCAGGCTGGACAATACATTTCATACATTAGTTTCTCTGGTTTAATATTGTGTGTCTTATAACAGAAGATGTCTCTGAACATAAGAACCTTCTTTACATAATCCCAGGTGGAAGCTATTGCCAGCATCACCTTTTCACACAGAAAATGTGTGTTATCAAGTATGAGAAGGTGGGAGAGCTCTAAATTCCCACCAAGTTAGATTTGATGAAAATAAGATTCTCATGGTATGTGGTAACCAGTCTGACCCCTTCTTCAACCTTGAACTGAAACTGGATAGTACTAGCTAGGGCAGGCTAAATGCTGAGTTTGCTAGAGTAATATTTTATAGTAGCATATACATCAACTCACATTGCTTGTCTGCTTGGGTTAACACTGCATTTTGTCATCCCTGTTATGGAACGGAGCTGAAGGAATATAACAAGTGTCTAGATTTAAAACAACTGTTCCTGACTCACGGTACATTTTCAGAGCTCAGGAAATTGGACGATTTACTTAAGGTCTATCTAAAGACAAACAAAATGTAAGCACGCAACGTCCAGCGTTGTACAGTCTAAATCTCTGAATTTATGTCATGGGAAACATCTTGTTTTACTGCTGATTTGTGCAAACATCATATATATCTGAAGAAATGTTTTACAGAAGTCCTCTTTTTAACAGTATTGTGCCCTTATTTACTCAGTGAGCAGTTAAAAGTAAACTCACGAGATTACACAAGTAGTACACAGAATATAAGAAAGACTATGGATGCTCATAAATATTTTTAAAGATTTTTTGGTGATGTTCAATTTTCCATGTTATTATCTATATTTTAAAAAAATCTTGTAAATCCAACTCTTTCCACTAAACCTAAAATAACTTGTGACTTCCTATTTCGTGACAATGGGCCATGGGCCATAGACACAATGGTCTAGTGCAGGCCCTATTGACTTCTAAGGGAGAGTTTTCTAGGCATGTTCAGTGACCTGTGTAGAGGTCATTGTGCAGAGTGGGAGTAAATAAGCTGTGAAATCACTTATTGTGACTGGTGGATTCTGTGTCTTATCTATATATACTTGATAGCTGTGATCATAAGTGTGCCAAAAAGTGAGGTGGCTGCTGCAAAGAAATATTCAAAAAACAGGAAGTATCAGCATATTAATTGGCTTAGTGGCTAGAGTGAGAACTGCAACATTTTAATGATTTTTTTTTAACAGCATTCTTTATTTATTTAATTATATTCTCAAGTCTTCCATATATGTGACATTTGACATAAATGTGACATTTGACATAAAAGAGCATATAATATGGGAACATATATATATATATATATATATATATATATATATATACACATTACTGCACATAGCGAGATTAACTGCTACCAGTATAAGAACCCATTTGGGTGAGATATACTCAATTTCAAACCAATTAACACCTAGATGAGAAAAAGGATAAAAGAAGAGAGAACACTGGGGGCAAGTTTTGCATTCTTAACCAATAAGAGAAGTGAGGGAATAACACAGGGGGACAGTCAGGGTCTGCTAATAGACTATGTCTCTTCCCCCAAGATACCCTGCAATGAATGAAGGGGGAGGGGTGTAGGGGGAAGGAAGGGAGGGGAGTGTACTGAACTAGTACAATATCTGGGGTCACTAACATTAGGAATATGTAGCAAATTCCAAGGAGTATTGGAACGCTATCCAGGGTCTCCATACTTTGTCATATCTGGTGGATGCCTGATCAGAGGTAGCTGAGAGCTCCTCCATGCATTTTAGGTGCAGTAGTTCTTGAAACCAGTCATGGATTGTGAGGGCCTGTGTTGTTTTCCAGAGCCTGGGGATCGCCATTTTGGTGGCCACTAACATAAAGCTAACTAATGTGCGTGTGAGAGACTTAATTTTACCTGGTAATATGGAAAGTAGCAGCGGAGCTGGTATGTCAAGCACATCTGTCAAGTGTTTCATTAGTTCTACGATTTGAGACCAGAAATGGAAAAGCGGGAACCACTGCCACCAAACGGTGCCATGTGCCTGTCGTGATGGAGGTTCAAGGGTCTATGGTAAGATCTATAACAGTGGGTAAGCTGGACATACTGCCATTGCGTCTTTGTGGATCGTTATCACTTTAGGACCAGCATGGTACAGTTTAAGACCAGAGGAGGTCAGGATGTGCCCAAATAGTACAGGGCCGTCCTCAGGAGAGCGACAAAGGAAAGATTGTGCCTGTCCCAGTGGGAATGTCCTGTTACCAGTCACTGGGGTCAAGGGACCATCCCTAAACAGAAGGCTTGTTTATTTTCAGGATTTTTATTATTACATAATAATTAGATAGATAGAAAATTTAAAAAAAACTCACCAAAATTCTTAAAAAAATATGTTTAACATAAAACCTGACTTAAAAAATAGGTTATTTATAGT
The DNA here is from genome assembly GCA_947044405.1 of Leptodactylus fallax. Classification (NCBI taxonomy): domain Eukaryota; kingdom Metazoa; phylum Chordata; class Amphibia; order Anura; family Leptodactylidae; genus Leptodactylus; species Leptodactylus fallax. The sequence goes on from CAMRHE010000092.1 coordinate 2,526,375, forward strand.
GATACATCTCCTTTAAGAAAATCCAGAGAATTAGAAATCTAACAAAAAATCCTTAAATGTATATTTTTCAATACTGAAATTTATAGCTAGTCATAAAGAAATAGTTTTCACTTCCAGATACAGCAAAAAAGCTGCACCGATGAGCTTTCTTGCTTTTAACAAATTCTTATATGCTGCAGCAAGAACAGTTAAAGTATACATTTCTCAAGTAGAAAAGGCTAAACATGCACATGACAAAGCCATGTACATAGGGCCTACATGCAGCCAGAAATCCCTACTCATCTATAACACCATCCCCATAAGCACTTCTTATGACAGACTTTGGTGCCTCCATGAGGCACAGAATTGCTTCCTTGGGAAAATACCCTTTTAATATGGAATGTGGAGGAACATGCTACAATATTTTTGTCTCACTGAATCATATGGCATCTGGGAGAAAAATACTTCTCATACCAAACTGGGAGTACATAAAGGGACACTATGGTGTCATAGGACGTATGAGTCTCTGATCTACTCTTCCATTGCAAAGTTTTGCTAAATTTCTCCTGGTGTTTTGAAATGAACCAATAAACAGTTTGTTGACTATAAGATGACCTATCAGTAAACTCATTATTTTTGTACTTGACTGAATGACTTACGTATTTCATTCATACAGTGCCATAAGAGTTAATAGTGCAGTTAATAAATTCTCTTCTCCATCAGATACACTCTTGCTGACACTACTCCAACTTAACACTGGCCTCCCTCTCAAGTCCTTTTTACATACCAAGTAGCATGAAGTTTCCTGAGGATTAAGTCCTCAGTCTTGCTCTGAGATATGATTGTACTGTATGCTGGAAAAAGATGCATAAGAGATTTGAGCTGCCTTTTCTCATTTCTAAACACACCACAAGTTTAAGCCTTGGCTTAACAACAAGCTTCTTTGGAGGTGGCAGTTAATAAACCCAGAACTTAAAAGGATGGGAAAGCTGGACAGAAATACACTTTAAGATTATACATAAAACCCTCTACAGTTTCTACTTTACATCTACACCATCATTCACTGATAAACTGGTGGCACGCCTGCAATGCACCATCCCAGCCATTGACATGTGTCGTGCTTTGTGGAATTGTAGCCATATCAAGAATTTTTGGAGGGATGTAGTGAGGTACAGTATATGAGTTCCCTTTAGAGAATGTCACTAGCCATTGTCCCGCTCATGTTGGTTTTTCAGTTTATTTCCCCGGATGACTTTAGACCAGCATTGGTACCACCCTCCTCCATGTATTGCTATTGGAAGCTAAGTGATGTATCTTCAATAGGTGGCTGCAACCCCAGCCTTCTCAGATTTCTCATGTGATATCCCCAGTTGCAGCTGCTTGTAGGGTTGGGGAGAATTGACACAAAGAGAGACATGAGGAATCACAAGTGTAAAAGTTTTTTTTTTTTTTTTTAATAAATGGAAGCTTTCACACTACAGCTTTGGTCATTGCAAGATATAGTGAAGTTGATGGAAGGTTTCCAATATACAAAATTGTATCTCATCGAACAATTGATGGGGCACCTCTGTTGGGGTACTTGAGTGCCTGCTCTCACTTCCTGTGTTTGCTGCTCAGTGTGATTGAGCATCCAAACGAAACATCACAGCATCATGCGACCTCAGATGTAGTAGTGATTTATTACCTGTGACTTCAATTGAGGGGAGAGCAGGCAGATGCATCATGGGAAATGTAGTTTGTTCACAGATTCACTGCATGTAAATAACAGTGATACAAGGAGTCTCAAGTAAAATACAGCCAAGAAAAGGCTGCACAAGTGAACAGTAAGTATTTAGCACTTCTGTGTACAGTTGTGCTAAAAAGTTTACATACCCCGGCAGATTTTTTGTTTTTTTGGCCGTTTTTCAGAGAATATGAATGATAACACAAAAACTTTTTCTCTACTCATGGTTAGTGGTTGGTTGAAGCCATTTATTGTCAAACTTCTGTGTTTTATCTTTTTAAATCATAATGACAACCAAAAACATCAAAATGTATTTGCAGATAATTTTTGGAAGCTGGATAACCCCTTTAATTGTTATTTCATCTTTCTTTACTGTTGTGTAGGTGGGTTTTTGGGAACATTTTTGTAATATCCTTTACTAACCTATTTTACTTTCCTTTAGCAGAAAACAGGCTCTAAAGTTCTCCCTAGTAAACTGCTCTAATTAAGCATTGCCATACTGTCTGATACAGTATGTACAGATGTAGTAGTTTCCAGAGGGAGAGTCAAATAGCTGTATCTCCAGGTTTTACAACAGTGGTTCTGGTGTCATATGAAATATGAGAATCAGGTAAGAATGTGATTTTTATAGGCAGAATGAACTGCTGCATATGAGGTTCATATTCTCAATTGTGTCTTTAACTAGTGATATCTCCAGTTTTTGAAACATATTTTCATGTAACACCAGAATCACTCTTCTAAGTTTTATAAAAGTGGGAAAGTAGCTATTTGAAATGACATTCCTCTCCAATAGATACATTTGTACATAGTGGCACAGTGGAGAGAATTTATTAAGAATGGCATTTCTTATGCCAGTCTGAATTCGGCGTCAGGAACAAGATGCGGCAGAATTACTAAGAGGTTCTAATTCTTGCGCATGTAGGTGTGTCTGGACTCCAATCTAAGCCAGTCAGGAACTGGTGAAGATTTGTGGTGTAACTCACGCCAGTTTTCTGGCGTGAGTTATGTAAATCTGATGGACTAGGGTGTTCACAACCCAGCCTGCCTAGATTCCCACACCACCAACTGTGTAAAAAAGTGGCAAGCAGGGTGCAGGAGCTGAGATGTGCCTTTATGCACCAAGTTGAGGTACATTTTTGGCCATTTTCTATATGCAGCAGGATTAGTAAATCTAGTATATACGGATACTCCCTGATAATGCTCAGTTACAGCATTACTAGAGAGAAATTTAGAGCCTGTTTTTTAGTAAAAGGAAGCACACGGTGTCACACTATAAAACTAAAGGTAAATAAAACCAAAATCATGGTATGTTATTTATGTAGCCCCAACATCATTGTGTACATATACCAAGCTTCTATTTTTCAAATGGCTTCGACAATGGACTGGTATGATTCAGACAGTAGAGGAGATTGCAATTGAAAAGGTTCCAGGATGTCAAATTTGATACTACTGTAGACAACACCCCAGGAAGTTCAGTATTGCCATAACAGGTCAATAAATAGATCTCTTTTGAACAATGAATCCCTGGAACATCCGGAAACCATGGATGAAATATTTTGACAAGGTCAATTCCAACTAGGTAAAGGAGAACAGTATCAAGCCAATAACTGAAGTAATCAGAGGCTATAAATAGTATATACTAACAGCAAGCTAGGACATACTATACTTTAGAGAGAATACAGTCATATGAAAAAGTTTGGGCACCCCTATTAATCTTAATCATTTTTAGTTCTAAATATTTGGGTGTTTGCAACAGCCATTTCAATTTGATATATCTAATAACTGATGGACACAGTAATATTTCAGGATTGAAATGAGGTTTATTGTACTAACAGAAAATGTGCAATATGCATTAAACCAAAATTTGACCGGTGAAAAAGTATGGGCACCTCAACAGAAAAGTGACATTAATATTTAGTAGATCCTCCTTTTGCAAAAATAACAGCCTCTAGTCCCTTCCTGTAGCTTTTAATCAGTTCCTGGATCCTGGATGAAGGTATTTTTGACCATTCCTCTTTACAAAACAATTCCAGTTCAGTTAAGTTTGATGGTCGCCGAGCATGGACAGCCCGCTTCAAATTATCCCACAGATATTCAATGATATTCAGGTCTGGGGACTGGGATGGCCATTCCAGAACATTGTAATTGTTCCTCTGCATGAATGCCTGAGTAGATTTGGAGCTGTGTTTTGGATCATTGTCTTGCTGAAATATCCATCCCCGGCGTAACTTCAAATTCGTCATTGATTCTTGTACATTATTCTCAAGAATCTGCTGATACTGAGTTGAATCCATGCGACCCTCAACTTTAACAAGATTCCCGGTGCCGGCATTGGCCACACAGCCCCAAAGCATGATGGAACCTCCATCAAATTTTACAGTGGGTAGCAAGTGTTTTTCTTGGAATGCTGTGTTTTTTTGACGCCATGCATAACGAGTTTTTGTATGACCAAACAACTCAATCTTTGTTTCATCAGTCCACAGGACCTTCTTCCAAAATGAAGCTGGCTTGTCCAAATGTGCTTTTGCATACCTCAGGCGACTCTGTTTGTGGCGTGCTTTCAGAAACGGCTACTTTCGCATCACTCTCCCATACAGCTTCTCCTTGTGCAAAGTGTGCTGTATTGTTGACCGATGCACAGTGACACCATCTGCAGCAAGATGATGCTGCAGCTCTTTGGAGGTGGTCTGTGGATTGTCCTTGACTGTTCTCACCATTCTTCTTCTCTGCCTTTCTGATATTTTTCTTGGCCTGCCACTTCTGGGCTTAACAAGAACTGTCCCTGTGGTCTTCCATTTCCTTACTATGTTCCTCACAGTGGAAACTGACAGGTTAAATCTCTGAGACAACTTTTTGTATCCTGCCCCTGAACAACTATGTTGAACAATCTTTGTTTTCAGATCATTTGAGAGTTGTTTTGAGGAGCCCATGATGCCACTCTTCAGAGGAGATTCAAATAGGAGAACAACTTGCAATTGGCCACCTTAAATACCTTTTCTCATGATTGGATACACCTGGCTATGAAGTTCAAAGCTCAGTGAGGTTACAAAACCAATTTTGTGCTTCAGTAAGTCAGTAAAAAGTAGTTAGGAGTATTCAAATCAATAAAATGATAAGGGTACCCAAATTTTTGCACCGGTCAAATTTTGGTTTAATGCATATTGCACATTTTCTGTCAGTACAATAAACCTAATTTCAATCCTGAAATATTATTGTGTCCATCAGTTATTAGATATATCAAATTGAAATGGCTGTTGCAAACACCCAAATATTTAGAACTAAAAATGATTAAGATTAATAGGGGTGCCCAAACTTTTTCATATGACTGTATATGATGACAGCACATATACAAGAAATATGAGGAGCATACACTAATACCTCACTATTAAATCTCCCTTAATTCTAGGTCCCTTACTTCCATGTCCAATGTGTTGGCACTTTACTCAGTCTTTTACATATACTACTCCTTAAAAAGGAAAGGAAATCTAAAATTGTTTGAAAAGTCAGGAACAAGAAAGGACAGGGCAGGAATTATTTACATTCAGGGCATGTCTAGTGTTGCTATCAACCACCGGTTATTATAACAACTTGATTTCCCAAGGTACAATATGTAATTCAGGCATGCAGCTCCACAGAATGGCATTTGTATTCCTATGTTGTCCATATGGCAGCTCACTTCTTCTCTCTGAACCTGATTCCTGACAGTTGCGGATTTGTATTGCATGATCTTAGATCACTACACCTCATACAGTTCTTCTTGGGTAGACGTCCTGACAGATTTACTGATTAGCTTGGCTTCATTTACATTTTATGTCAGGGAAAGCAAAGCTGTAACACTGTTGTGTTGTAGTTCGCACTTCAGAACAGCTATTCTGACAAGGTGAAATCCTATGAGAACAGGGCACTCTGCTTTTACAAGAGAAATATTAGAAACTATGAAAGTACCTGTAGCCAATTTTTTTTGTCTTAGAAATCATTATGTAATACAAATATGTAAGATGTGTGAGGAAGAGGCGCAATTGCAATTAACTGTTAACTTACAGCTTGTAAACAGATGCGAGACACCTAGAAAATAGCACATAATATACAGTAAAACAGAGAAAAGGAAATACTGTGCTGTAACCAAGAATGTCAATTTACATATCCCAGTGACCTAGCACTGATGGTGCAGAAAAGACATTTAGGGTGCATACCGTGTTATGTTGTATTTTTTTGCATAACTACACCAATCTTTCCAGCAGCTTTGGAAAAGCACACCTAACACTTGCTTGCTCTTTATAAATTCATAGTTGTACCCTTCCACCACAGATAGGATCGTCTATAGTTCAATAGTGGCCATATTTTGGATGTCCCCCATGCTCCGAGATTGGATACAATCAGTCAATGCTGCTTTGCCACTTAAAATATGGTTATATAAGCATAGAGACAAATAAGACAACTTTTGGAGTATTTGGGGTACATGTTGGACTCCCCTTTCACCCCCACCCCCCCTGTTTGATTATGTTGAGCCATTACCGGATTAATAAATGGACCCTATCATAAGGGATTAATGTTAGAGATTTCCCCTTGCCCATTCGACCCAAGGAAGTGGACAGGTTTTGGGTGGGCCAGAAATATTGTAGGTTATGCTCTTTGTGCTATTTTCTGTAATGTATGTTTATGTACTCAGAAGTAAACCTAGCCACTCTGCTGCCTTAAGTGACCTATAGAAAGACAAACCCCCCCCCCCAAAAAAAATATCCAACCCATTGATTTTTGCTTCCGTGATGGGACACCTCTAATTAAAATTGTAGGCTCATCCCCCCATTTGCAGATCGGAAAATTCCCTTAAGTGGCTCACCCACACTATAACATACCCTTTACTAGCACCCACACAGTATTTTAATCCCTTTACTAACCCCCTCACAGTATAACACACCCTTTATTGGCTCCCACAGTGTATTATCCCCTTGTTTGGCCTCCACACAATATAACACACCCTCTCTGGTTCCCGAACAGTATATTGCTCCCTTTACTGGTCTCCACACAGTATACTGCCCCCTTTACTGGTCCCCACACAGCATTTTGCCTCCTTTACTAGTCCCCACACAGTATATTGCCCCCTTTACAGGCTCCCACGCAGCATATTGTCCCTTTATAGGCCTCCACACCTAATATTACCCTCTACTTTTTCACCCTCACACAGTCTACCGCCCCCTTTTTGCCCCACGTAATGATATGTTAGTCTTAGATTCTACCCGAATTTTACAAAACTTTTGGGGTACGTCAGCTATGAAGCACTATTAGACTCTGGGGTCTCCTCCGACCGTAGAGAATAATAAGGTGAGGCCTCAAGGAGGTGAGGAAAAATAACAAACACGTGCCTTATCTCTTCTGTGATTAGGCTTCAGTGGTCACGTGGGATTAATCCAACAGGTAGTGACCAATGTTTTACTCACCAATCCCCGATCCTGTTGAATCTGGTCTCCACTTCTGACTCCAGGGTGCGAACTCTCAAGAACTCTGCAGCAACCTCTGGAGGAATAAGCATAAGCCGTACTGGACAGAAGCAGGGATCAGTGAGTAAAATATCGGATGCTACCTGTTGGAATAAACCAATAGGTAGCGGTTGATTATAAAAATGCTGCCCCTCAGATTGTGCCAGGAGGCATGCTATTGCATCAGGTCACCTCATGGCAGGTGCAGCACTGTATGTATTTACTCTTCGTTTCAATAGTTTTTTATTGAAATTTTTAACAGGAATACATTACAAGTCTTAACCACATCAAGGAACAAGGGCACAGTTATGGCATCACACATATCGTAATCACAGTACAGTACAATACAATACTCAAGTGAAGTACATCCATGAATAAAATACATATAGTAATAATGCATAGTAAGAGCATGTAAGTCTTTCCAAACATATGATAAACCTAACATGATAAGGCCGTATGGAGCGACAATCGAGTTTTTGTATGTATTTACTCTTATACTGGATTACAATTACTGATACAGTCATATGAAAAAGTTTGGGCACCCCTATTAATCTTAATCATTTTTAGTTCTAAATATTTGGGTGTTTGCAACAGCCATTTCAATTTGATATATCTAATAACTGATGGACACAGTAATATTTCAGGATTGAAATGAGGTTTATTGTACTAACAGAAAATGTGCAATATGCATTAAACCAAAATTTGACGGGTGCAAAAGTATGGGTGCGGTGACCAGATGGAAGGTAACGCTGCAGTTGGGATTGCGGGGGTGCAAACAGCGCAGACTTGTCACGGTCTCTGGGCACGAGGGCGCAGCGCTGGTGCTGTCCCACGTTACCACCACTGGTACCGGTGATGAGGGGGCTGCACAAATGTTGGTGGTGATTGTTCCCCCGGGGCGCTTCCCCTATACTGTGCCGACTGGTGGTGTTTGGGGGTGCCCTGATGTTGTCGGTGCAGAGTCAGACACAGAAACGGTTGTAAAGTTGAACTTTTACTTCCATGGGTGTGGAGGCACAAATGCTTAAACAGTTTCTTCAATACAAAACAACGGGGTACGCCTGGTGACACAGCAAAGTCCTGGGGTGCAGGGTAGACTTGATGAAAGGTGTTCCTAGCCCCTTATACTTCAGTGTTACAGCCCTAAGGTGCGTCTGGGCTCCTATTTGGCTCATAGGAGGATGCCCACCATGATACTAGTACATAATATTCCCCACTCACGTTATGTGGTCCTGATAGCTCAGAGTTTCGGGGTGCAATAGTCAGGGTGGCAGGATATTCCACAGGTCTGGCCTTGGCCCCTGGATCCTGTGATACTGGCTATGGAGCACGTGTTCCAGAATGTTCTCTCCACAGTCTCATGCTGACAAGATAATGATGCTTGACTTCCTTCAGGGCGATGGCTAGGCAGACAGGGGACAGGATCTTCTGAATAGCTGGAGTATGTCAGCTCTCCAACCTTCCTGGGCCTGTCTAGGACTTGAGATTCCTGCACTAAACTCTCTGATTTCTTCACAGGACATCACACTTATCTCCTCACCTCCTCCTCCTAACACTCCACACTTCTAACTCCTCACACGCAGGACCTTCCTGCAGGGGTGTTACCATGGGGACCCAGTGATCAGCTGACTCCTCCCCTTTTCCCAGGCAATGTCCTCCCATTGGATATTTGGTTACTATTCAATCCTATGGGAGGTGTAATGCATGCGTGAGGCTCACTAGGTGGCGCTGTGTTGTGTGAGACTCAGGACCCCCTGCTATGTCACACAGGCTATGAAGCAACAGGAAATAATACAATGCACAGAGATCACCCTCAGCCCAGCCATAGCCAGCTCTGGGATGCCACATACTCCCCCCTCTTTCACTGAGCCGACCTCGGCGACGGGCTGGGGTGAAGGTGAGAAATGTAACATAACGTTAATAAATACGAATAAAGTGCAAATGTCACTAACAGTTTAGAAAAATATAATACCTAGAAACTTGAGGTTAGACCTCCCGGCATAGTCCTGGAATGTCCATGAGAAGTCTGAAGGGTAACGGAAAGATAATTAAACTCAGACTTATGGAACCTTTTGGCGGTACCATCAGACAGTCCATATAGAAACAACAGTAGTGCAAATGGGTCCAGAGGCTCTCTGGCACAAATTTCGTGAGTGTCCATTATCATGAGAGTCTCTCTGAGAAATAATAAACATTCCTTTCTGTAAGGGAGTAGGCACTCTAGCACGAATGTCCATACCGCAATGGGGTAACAGAATTTCCTTGGCTCGGTGAGCCAGGCACTATGGCTTGGATTGTTGCATATAAATGTAAATACTATATTACATGGCAAGATATTATATATATACTGTATATACACACAGGAAAAACATTAATGTAATCAGAGCAGGAATAACATATATACAGAAGCAGAGACAGTTAACCTCTTTTACCCAAGGACAGCCATGGCATCACTATAGCGTGTTGGAGGTATGCCTTTTGTGGTACGCTCAGAACGCCTAAGTGGAACGAGATTTGAATCAGGAACAGAGTCACTGAAATCAATTAAATCATCTGTCGAAGGGTTCTCTTGCACTAGAGCAATTGGTGGATAGCAGCTAAATGGTAGTAGTTTAGGCGCCCACATAAGCTCAGTTAACGTTGGGGGTCTCTCTTTCGCTTCAGAAGGTGACAAGATCTCTGTACTCGTTGTCTCAGCTGGGGGCACCTCTGTGGGTAGTCCTTCTTTAAGGCAGAGCTTCAGACGGTTTCGGTGTACTACTTGGGGCTGTCTCCCAGGTTTAGAGATCTCATACACGTCGGATTCAGGATATGGTATGGAGATGACACTGTATGGTTCTTTCTCCCAGAATGGATCCAATTTCCCATTCCGATGGTTATTCCTTAACCATACACGGTCGCCAACTTTCAGGGGCGCTGCATGGGCGCGATGGTTGTAATCCTCCTGTTGTCTCCTACGAACCTCATCCATGCGCGTTTCAACTATCTCTTTAGCTTCCTCCATACGTCGGCGGTGTTCAACAACCCAGTCTGTTATGGGTAGTGGATTGATGGTGTCAGGGACCTTCACACCAAGGGTTAAGTCTGAAGGAAGTTGACCTTGTCTTCCAAACATTAGATAAAATGGTGCGTATCCCGTAGATGTTTGGGGTGTGTTGTTGTAAATATAGGCCAAGTCCTTGATACGCTCAGGCCACTCAACACCAGGTGTAACTGCGGCTGTTCTTAGCATGCCGATGATCACTTGATTTGCCTTCTCGCACATACCATTCCCTTGAGGGTGATACGCTGTGGTTCGCAACTTCTTGCAGTCTTGGAACTGACACAGCTCACAGAACAATTGGGATTCAAACGCCGATCCACGGTCGGTAAGGATATGCTCAGGACAACCGTAATGGCGGACAAACTCTGCGTAGAAGGTCTCAGCCGTAGTTCTTGCTGTAAGATCTCTGACAGGCACGATGACAAGGAACTTGGAGTAATGATCCACCATTGTCAGAGCGTAGCTGTAGCCGGAACGTGTGGGACCCAACTTCACATGGTCCAGAGCAACAATTTCACACGGCTTTTGAGTCTTAATTGGATGTAGAGGGGCCTTCTGATCTCTTCGACCTTCCTTGGTGATACTACAGGCGGGACACTCTCGGCACCAACTCTCAATGTCACTCCTCATCCCAACCCAATAGAAGCGACGACGGATGGTAGCTTCGGTCTTTTGTACCCCGAAGTGACCGGATCTGTCATGATACGCCTCAAGTATCATCTGTACTTCTTGGTACGAGGATCTGATGAAGCCTTTCACCTGTGACAGGATCAAGAGTGTTTCTATGTAGAAGGCCTCGTTGGACAAACAGGCGCTTCCTCTGTCGCCAAAGGCGTTTTAATTCCACGTCATGAAGACCTCTCTTTACACGGGTTGGTATTCTTCCTGTAAGCAGGAAATCTGACAATTCTCCTAAAACTCTGCTCTCTTCTTGGAACGTTTTCCACAGAGATGGCTCCTGGAGGGATTCGGCAGCTGTTTTCGCCAGAGATTCTCCTTCTACAGGGACACCAATAGCAACCTGATGGGCAAACTTGTTGTAGAATGGTGGCATCTCCACCTCTTCCCAGATGTCTTCTCGGGGTGGTTCTTCTCCCACAGGCAACCTTGAGAGTGCATCAGCGTTAGCGTTGGACTTGCCACTGCGATACTTGACAGAGAACTTGTAATTCGCGAGTCTTGAGGCCCACCGTTGTTCAAGGGCTCCCAGTCGAGCAGTGTCCAGATGCGCCAACGGATTGTTATCTGTGTACACGGTAAAGGGTGTGGCAGCCAGGTAGTCTTTAAACTTCTCTGTCACGGCCCAGACAAGCGCCAGAAGTTCGAGTTTGAAAGAACTATAGTTCTGGTCGTTCTTCTCCGCGCCTCTCAGACTCCTGCTGGCGTAGGCGATGACTCGCTCTTTGTTGTCCTGAACCTGGGACAACACTGCACCCAAACCTTGGTGACTTGCATCTGTGTACAAGCGGAATGGCTGACTGTAGTTGGGATAGGCTAGAATTGGTGGTTGCGTCAGAAGTGCTTTAAGCGCTTGAAAGGCTTCCTCTTGACGCGCTGTCCAGTCTACCGGAAGCTTTCGGTTGTAGTTTTCTCTGGGACAACCGCGCAACAACTCGTTCAGAGGCTCGGCTACTTGGGCGAAGTGTGGTATGAAACGCCGGTAGTAACCTGCGAATCCAAGGAAGCTTCGGACTTCTTTGACGGTAGTTGGTCTTCGCCAGTTCTGGACTGCAGTGATCTTTTCAGGATCAGGTTGGACGCCTTGTGCGCTCACGACATGCCCAAGGTAGTGAACTTGGGGTTTCAACAGGTGGCACTTGGAGGGCTTCATCTTTAGGCCTTGCTGTATAAGTACCTTGAATACCTCGGACAGGTTACGAAGGTGTTCTTGGTATGTCCGGGAGAATACAATAACATCGTCCAGGTACAGTAGCACACTCTGGAAATTCTCATGGCCGAGGCACCTCTCCATAAGCCGTTGGAATGTGGCTGGGGCATTACATAGCCCAAATGGCATACTATTGAATTCAAAGAGTCCCATCGGGGTCGTAAACGCAGTCTTTTCACGATCTTCAGGCGCCATAGGGACTTGCCAGTATCCACTGGTTAAGTCCAGGGTCGAGAAACAGGTAGCTGATCCCAAAGCCGTTAGAGATTCCTCAATCCGCGGCAATGGGTATGCGTCTTTGTGCGTGACGTTGTTGAGTTTACGATAGTCCACACAAAATCGTAGGGTTCCGTCTTTCTTCTTGACAAGGACTAGCGGGGCTGCCCAGGGGCTGTTACTCTCCCCGGATGACATCAGCATCTCGCATCTCTTGGATCAACTTTTTCACCGGTTGGTACATCGCTGGTGGTATTGGACGGTGACGCTCCTTGATTGGATGGTGGTCGCCAGTCAGAATGCGATGTTGTATGGTCGTGGTCTTACCAAAGTCCAATGGGTGTTTGCTGAATGCCTGTTGGTAACGCTTGGCCACATTGCGAACCCCATTGATGTGCTCTATAGGGGTATTGGCGTCTCCCACGTTCAATTCATCCCACCAGGACTTCGTGGCTCCATTCTGAATGTTCTCAACAGCTTGGGTGGAACGCTGTGTGGCGGTAGAATCACCAGAGAGAATGTCTTCTGGTGCTAACCGGTGTAGCAGGGCCACAGAGTGGAACTTGTGGAGGTTCACGGGAGCATCGCCCAAGTTGACTAAGCGGACAGGAACACGTCCATTGGAAACTGTAACAAGGCTGCGGGCAGCCATGACAAGTGGTTGGCCATCTACCTGTATGGGTTGTAGCAAGGCCTCGTAGTCCTGATTTTCTATACCCGGACGGGCACGGCACCACACCATAGTTTCTGTTCCAGGCTGTAGGGTTACTGGACGGGTATCTTGGATCCGGACTCGACCAATTTCACCTTGTTTGTTGGCGAACTTGTGCTGGGCATTGAGTACACGAATGGCCCGCTGAATGGTCTGCTGGTCACTGGGAGAAGCTGTAAGGAGAGAGGCATGCAAGGCATCCAACACTTCTGCAAAGCAATGGCGTAAAACATTCATGCCTAATATTACAACTGCAAACCTATCATCCTCTACATCAGTGACAATTACACCCTGTCTAGGCAGTTTCAAGTCCCCAATCTGGATAGTGGGTTCCCAATAACCCTGCTGTGGTATGGGCTGTCCATTGCTGGCACACAGATTTATCCATGTGTCAGGTGTTCTATTCAACACACCTAAGTCCCAATGTTCAAGGAACACCTGCTTGCGCAGGGTTGTTACCTGAGATCCAGTGTCCACCAACGCTGTCAGAGGGACGCCGTTCACCCGGATTGTGATGTGTGGGCAGGCTGAGACGAAGCGTGACAATGGCACTGAAGATTCACCTGGGCCCTTCTTCTTTCCTCCCGAGGGGCGGCCCGCTGCCTCGGGGGTGGCCCGTTTAACTGAAAACACTGAGGCCTGGTGTGTCCATATCTATTGCAATAGGTACAGTATGGCCTCTCACTCTGCGGAGGTTTCACTGAAGACGGACGTCTGGGTGGCGACTCAGGTGAGATGTTGAGACTTCGCAAAGGATCACTGGACGATGAAGACGGCTGGGTCAGACGATCTAGACGGACGGTGATCTGTTCCATGGCACGGGTCAGATGATCCACTCGGGCCAGAAGGTCATCTCTGGAGTCTGCTGGTGTAGTCTGCGCAGTTTGGGCAGCAGGTGAGGTACCCAGAGGTAGTGACAGGACAACTGGAGCAATGCTTGTTGAGGGTCCAGGTGAGGGAGCACAGATGACTGGGCTCGGCTGGGGCTGCTCCTGTCCCAAGACCTGGATGGCAAGGGCCTTGAAGTCAGCAAACGTGATGCTGGGATGTTGTGCAGCAAGCATTCGCAACTGACTCTGGAGCAATGTGGTACCCGCCCCTTCTATGAAGCGGTCAAGCAAGATTTTATCAGAGTCCACATTTTCACGTGGATCCACTTGCACCACAGCTCTGAACGCCTCTTGGAGGGATAAAGCATAGTCCCGCAGGGTCTCACCAGGTAGTTGTCGTCTGGAAAAGAAGCGCATCTTTACCTCGGAGACAGATCGCACGTCAAAGTTCACCTGGAGTTTGTCCAGAATTTGCCCAGGGGTTCTTTTGTCAGAGGCAGGCCAGGATTTGACCTCCCTAGCTGCAGCACCCTCAAGCTGGCCCAGCAGGATCTGTATCTGCTGTTCTGTATTCAGAGGATAGAACTGGAAGAGAGACAGCATCTTCTCACGAAAGTCCCTGAGGGTATGCGCCTCCCCTTTGTAGCGCGGCAGCCATGGTGCGCCAGGGTAAAATGGCATGGAGAATGGTAGGCTGCTCACCATGGGCACTGCTGGATCACTAGAAACAGATGGCACAATGTCACTTTGCTCAGTCATGTTGTTTGCAGGTATAACTGAAATTAGGTCGCCGTCTCTTTAAGAAACTCAACTGCTTGCTGGCAGGGAATGGAGACTACAACTTGGAATGCTGTAGCTATTAACAGAGTCACTGTGATGCAGGCTGACGGTGTGCTCCCCCTCTTTAATGGTGGCACTCCCCACGGACACGGTATACGGAAAACACTCGCTGGGGCCGTGGGAGGACTGAAGACAAGGACAGGGAGGCACAGTACTCACTGACAGCAACTGCAGCGTGGACCAGAGATCAGCGGTGCACAGCAGGGACGGTGATGCGGCACTGGAGTCAGAAATGGCGCTGGCACGTTCGCCTTTCACTTTCTTGTATGGGTGTGCTGGAGCATTGCGCTCAGCATTCTGGGCTCTCCTAAGATGGCGGCAGATGGGTCTCCTGGCCTCATGGGCAGTGCTAAAAATCTCCCGCACTTTTGCAAGGTACAGTTAACCCTTTGTGGGCGTTCTTACACAGCGATGTGGCGCAGCAAACAAGTCCTGGGCGTTTTAACTCTTCCAGGGCTGTAACACACTGAGAGGACAGTCTTTAGGGCTTACTTCAGGGGTTTAGGGCTCCCCCTCTTTGTGGCAAGCACTCTCAGGGAATAAACTTGATCTTAGCAAAGTCCACAATAAAGACCGATGCTCTGGAGACAATTTGGCGCACTTTTCGTGGCGACTTTCTCAAAATGGCACACACCGTATCCTGTTCGTGACGCCAGTTTTTCTTGCGGTGACCAGATGGAAGGTAACGCTGCAGTTGGGATTGCGGGGGTGCAAACAGCGCAGACTTGTCACGGTCTCTGGGCACGAGGGCGCAGCGCTGGTGCTGTCCCACGTTACCACCACTGGTACCGGTGATGAGGGGGCTGCACAAATGTTGGTGGTGATTGTTCCCCCGGGGCGCTTCCCCTATACTGTGCCGACTGGTGGTGTTTGGGGCGCCCTGATGTTGTCGGTGCAGAGTCAGACACAGAAACGGTTGTAAAGTTGAACTTTTACTTCCATGGGTGTGGAGGCACAAATGCTTAAACAGTTTCTTCAATACAAAACAACGGGGTACGCCTGGTGACACAGCAAAGTCCTGGGGTGCAGGGTAGACTTGATGAAAGGTGTTCCTAGCCCCTTATACTTCAGTGTTACAGCCCTAAGGTGCGTCTGGGCTCCTATTTGGCTCATAGGAGGATGCCCACCATGATACTAGTACATAATATTCCCCACTCACGTTATGTGGTCCTGATAGCTCAGAGTTTCGGGGGTGCAATAGTCAGGGTGGCAGGATATTCCACAGGTCTGGCCTTGGCCCCTGGATCCTGTGATACTGGCTATGGAGCACGTGTTCCAGAATGTTCTCTCCACAGTCTCATGCTGACAAGATAATGATGCTTGACTTCCTTCAGGGCGATGGCTAGGCAGACAGGGGACAGGATCTTCTGAATAGCTGGAGTATGTCAGCTCTCCAACCTTCCTGGGCCTGTCTAGGACTTGAGATTCCTGCACTAAACTCTCTGATTTCTTCACAGGACATCACACTTATCTCCTCACCTCCTCCTCCTAACACTCCACACTTCTAACTCCTCACACGCAGGACCTTCCTGCAGGGGTGTTACCATGGGGACCCAGTGATCAGCTGACTCCTCCCCTTTTCCCAGGCAATGTCCTCCCATTGGACATTTGGTTACTATTCAATCCTATGGGAGGTGTAATGCATGTGTGAGGCTCACTAGGTGGCGCTGTGTTGTGTGAGACTCAGGACCCCCTGCTATGTCACACAGGCTATGAAGCAACAGGAAATAATACAATGCACAGAGATCACCCTCAGCCCAGCCATAGCCAGCTCTGGGATGCCACATGGGCACCTCAACAGAAAAGTGACATTAATATTTAGTAGATCCTCCTTTTGCAAAAATAACAGCCTCTAGTCCCTTCCTGTAGCTTTTAATCAGTTCCTGGATCCTGGATGAAGGTATTTTTGACCATTACTCTTTACAAAACAATTCCAGTTCAGTTAAGTTTGATGGTCGCCGAGCATGGACAGCCCGCTTCAAATTATCCCACAGATGTTCAATGATATTCAGGTCTGGGGACTGGGATGGCCATTCCAGAACATTGTAATTGTTCCTCTGCATGAATGCCTGAGTAGATTTGGAGCTGTGTTTTGGATCATTGTCTTGCTGAAATATCCATCCCCGGCGTAACTTCAAATTCGTCACTGATTCTTGTACATTATTCTCAAGAATCTGCTGATACTGAGTTGAATCCATGCGACCCTCAACTTTAACAAGATTCCCGGTGCCGGCATTGGCCACACAGCCCCAAAGCATGATGGAACCTCCACCAAATTTTACAGTGGGTAGCAAGTGTTTTTCTTGGAATGCTGTGTTTTTTGGACGCCATGCATAACGCCTTTTTGTATGACCAAACAACTAAATCTTTGTTTCATCAGTCCACAGGACCTTCTTCCAAAATGAAGCTGGCTTGTCCAAATGTGCTTTTGCATACCTCAGGCGACTCTGTTTGTGGCGTGCTTTCAGAAACGGCTTCTTTCGCATCACTCTCCCATACAGCTTCTCCTTGTGCAAAGTGTGCTGTATTGTTGACCGATGCACAGTGACACCATCTGCAGCAAGATGATGCTGCAGCTCTTTGGAGGTGGTCTGTGGATTGTCCTTGACTGTTCTCACCATTCTTCTTCTCTGCCTTTCTGATATTTTTCTTGGCCTGCCACTTCTGGGCTTAACAAGAACTGTCCCTGTGGTCTTCCATTTCCTTACTATGTTCCTCACAGTGGAAACTGACAGGTTAAATCTCTGAGACAACTTTTTGTATCCTTCCCCTGAACAACTATGTTGAACAATCTTTGTTTTCAGATCATTTGAGAGTTGTTTTGAGGAGCCCATGATGCCACTCTTCAGAGGAGATTCAAATAGGAGAACAACTTGCAATTGGCCACCTTAAATACCTTTTCTCATGATTGGATACACCTGGCTATGAAGTTCAAAGCTCAGTGAGGTTACAAAACCAATTTTGTGCTTCAGTAAGTCAGTAAAAAGTAGTTAGGAGTATTCAAATCAATAAAATGATAAGGGTACCCAAATTTTTGCACCGGTCAAATTTTGGTTTAATGCATATTGCACATTTTCTGTTAGTACAATAAACCTCATTTCAATCCTGAAATATTACTGTGTCCATCAGTTATTAGATATATCAAATTGAAATGGCTGTTGCAAACACCCAAATATTTAGAACTAAAAATGATTAAGATTAATAGCGGTGCCCAAACTTTTTCATATGACTGTATACTGAAAGGATGTGACACTTGGACCCTGTGCGGCCAGTATACCCCTTCTTTTTTCCTGTTCCACATACTGATACATAATGTCACGTTCCTGTATATCTTTTACACTGCTCCTAAATAAAGTTACTTATCCTCACCGAGAGATAAGACTGATGTTCTCTGGTGTTCCCATCACATGTGCAATTTTTCAATTAAGCTAGGTCAGACATCAGGTACATGTGTAGTGAAGAGGAAGTGTACTGCTCTGATTTCACTAAAGAACTGCATATACTCCTGGAGTACTCATCAACCCAAATTAGTGCAGTTTTTTTTTTTAATAACACCCCAGGCACTAACAGGCATAGTAAAGCGATATTGGGACCCTAAACTATTGGGTCATGCTGTATGTCGAGCAAATATATCAGGGGTATATGCTGGACATTATCAAAAATTAAGGATTAGAAGAGATCTTTCTCCTGCAACCCCAAATGTTATCTCACTCAATTATACTTTTCACACTGGGTTTATGTTTACTTTATGATACAATGTATATCTTGCACAGCTATACATGCTTTGGTGAGAAGAACAAAGTTACTGTAACAAGGCCCATTCAGGGGATTCACATACCAAACTCTCCAAGAGAGGAAGTAAGTGCTTAAGAAAACGGCACTAAACAGGTGAAAAAAAATAGAAAAAAGAACTGAGAATGAAAACATTGCTTTGCCTGAACTGACCCCAGCAAGATGCTTGAGATGAATGATTGCAGCCTCTTGGAAGTTATGACTATACTTGACTGATTTGCGCAAATATGGAGATAGAACTGTTTATTGAAACGAGTTCATGTTGTATTTGTCAAATTACTTAGATGGGAAATTATGGCCAGTACATACCGCTTTGGATTTTTCTGAGTACACAAGAGTCCATTAATACTCGGCAAGACATAAGCTACTCCATCTGTACTCGTGCCTGTTATTACTACACAAGATAGCTCTGATGTGTATATATTTGAAATTGTCAGTATTTTCTTGGAGGAAAAATGTCCTTAGACTTTTTGCACGTGGCTATAATGTGGTTCATTAATACACAGTTATATAGTTGTTAAGCTTAGAGAAAGTCACAGGTACATCAAGTCCTACAGTGTGGCTCTAGAGAAAAGCAAAAACCCCCATGAGGTGGATGCAGATTACCCATAATAAGGAATATATTTCTTCCTGACGCTAAAAATCAGAATAAATCTCTGTACCCATGGCCTAACTCCAGAGATCTAGTACTCATAGCTACTTTGCCTAAAAAGGCATCCAGGGCCCTCTTGAAACATCACAGGATTTTGTGGCAGTGAGTTTCATAGTCTCATTGCTCTTGCAGTATAGAATTCTGGTCTGTGATAATGGTGGAACATTAAACAGTTATTCCTTTAGACACAGAGGATGCCCGGCATCCATTCACTGTGATGGTCCTATAATTTGTCTTCAATTATATAAAGAAACACAGAGGGGTTTTATTTTTTTCATATCTTATGACAATCCTCAGGAAAAGTTTTGTGGCGTTCTCGATGACATATTACAGAGGTGTTTTTACCTGAAGCATTCATATGGCAGCACAACAAGTACCTAATATGAGTGAGTGCTGCTATATAGCATTGCTGCCGTGGTTTTTCCTGCAGCGCTTTTTTGCTGCGGGCCGATACATGGGGCCTTAGCCTAAAGTGGTTTTCCAGGCAAAAATAAATTTTCAAAAAAGGTCTGTTAGTGCTATTAACCCCTTAACGACCATGGACGTAATAGTTAGAGATGAGTGAATTTCTCAAAAGTTCGATTCGGCAGTTTGATTTGAAGTTCCAAAAAAATTTGCTTTCATCCGAATTACTTCGCGGCGAATAAACAGCTATTTCTGGGCTACAGAGAGCCTGGGTGCGCGGCAAAATGGCGGAAGCCCTTGGATGCCGCGGTCATGTCTCTCTCTCTCTCTCTCTCTCTCTCTCCAGCATGGACAACTTTTATTCATGTGGAAGGATCTGCTAACAATCAAAGACACGCCTACCCAATCACATCACTAGAGAATATCATGTGGCCGTCTGATGTCACAAAGGTCCTTACTAAATATTTGTTACTGCGAAGCATCAGGAAATCCGGAATCGTGGCGAATCGAAGATTTCCTGCAATTCGGTTCGAATTCCACTTCTGCAGAATCGATTCGCTCATCTCTAGTAATAGTATGTCCTGGGTGCCTGGACTTTAACACAAATGGACGTACTATTACGTCCCTGGCTGGCATCAGGAGCAGGCGCTAGCTGTAGCTGACAGTTAACACCTGTTCCATTAACTCCTGGTCAGAGCTGAGCTCAGTGGAGATGTTAACCCCTTGAATAATTGACCACGGCATCCAAGGGGTTCAGGCATGTTAATGTCCCCCACTGGCACGCCGATCCCGCCACGATATGTATTTTCTGCAGCCCGGGGTCTGGCTAGCAAAACTCCAAAAATGGGTCAGACAAAAGTATTGGCACTCTCAGCCTAATACTTGGTAGCACAACCTTTAGACAAAATAACTGCGAACAACCGCTTCCGGTAACCATCAATGAGTTTCTTACAATGCGCTGCTGGAATTTTAGACCATTCTTCTTTGGCAAATTTCTCCAGGTCCCTGAGATTTGAAGGGTGCCTTCTCCAAACTGCCATTTTGAGATCTCACCACAGGTGTTCTATGGGATTCCGGTCTGGACTCATTGCGGGCCACTTTAGAAGTCTCCAGTGCTTTCTCTCAAACCATTTTCTAGTGCTTTTTGAAGTGTGTTTTGGGTCATTGTCCTGCTGGAAGACCCATGACCTCTGAGGGAGACTCAGCTTTCTCACACTGGGCCCTACATTATGCTGCAAAATTTGTTGGTAGTCTTCAGACTTCATAATGCCATGCACACGGTCAAGCAGTCCAGTGCCAGAGGCAGCAAAGCAACCCCAAAACATCAGGGAACCCCCGCCATGTTTGACTGTAGGGACCGTGTTCTTTTTTTTGAAGGCCTCTTTTTTTTTCCTGTAAACTCTATGTTGATGCCTTTTCCCAAAAAGCTCTACTTTTGTCTCATCTGACCAGAGAACATTCTTCCAAAAAGTTTTTGGCTTTCTCAGGTAAGTTTTGGCAAACTCCAGCCTGGCTTTTTTATGTCTCTGGGTCAGAAGTGGGGTCTTCCTGGGTATCCTACCATAGAGTCCCTTTTCATTCAGACGCCGACGGATAGTACGGGTTGACACTGTTGTACCCTCGGACTGCAGGGCAGCTAGAACTTGTTTGGATGTTAGTCGAGGTTCTTTAGCCACCATCCGCACAATCTTTCGTTGAAATCTCTCGTCAATTTTTCTTTTCCGTTGACATCTAGGGAGGTTAGCCACAGTGCCATGGGCTTTAAACTTCTTGATGACACTGCGCACGGTAGACACAGGAACATTTAGGTCTTTGGAGATGGACTTGTAGCCTTGAGATTGCTCATGCTTCCTCACAATTTTGCTTCTCAAGTCCTCAGACAGTTCTTTAGTCTTCTTTCTTTTCTCCATGCTCAATGTGGTACACACAAGTACACAGGACAGAGGTTGAGTCAACTTTAATCCATTTCAACTGGCTGCAAGTGTGATTTAGATTGCCACCACCTGTTATGTGCCACAGGTAAGTAACAGGTGCTGGTAATTACACAAATTAGAGAAGCATCACATGATTTTTCAAAGGGTGCCAATACTTTTGTCTACCCCCTTTTTTATGTTTGGTGTGGAATTATATCCAATTTGGCTTTTTAACAATTCTTTTTGTGGTTTTCCATTGAAGACAAATTAAATGAAGATATTATTACCAAAGCATTTGTGATTGCAATCATTTTCTGGAAGAAATTGAGTATTATCTGACAGAATTGCAGGGGTGCCAATACTTTTGGCCAGCACTGTACACGTGAATTGCAGTGTATAGTACTGAACCAGCGAGCAGAGCATGGCTGGTTCAGGTTCCCTAGTGGGACATCACTAAACAGTAAAAAAAAAAGTTGAAAAAAAAAAGGACAGTGTCTGAAAAAAAAATTAATGAATAAAGCCCCAAAATGCCCCTTTCCTATATAAAATGAATTATATAAAAGAAAACCCCAAAAATTAATAAAAACAATAAATATTTGGTATCACCGCATCCGTAACAATACATATAATAAAACTGAAGCATTATTTAACCTGCACAATGAACGTCAGGAAAAAAAAACGGAAAAACAATGCTTGATATAATGATTTTTCACCATCTTGCCTTACAAAAAATGCTATAAAAAGTGATCAAAATGTCATATGTACCCCAAAACTGTACCAATAAAAAGCACAAGTCATCCCGCAAAAAAAAAATTCCCTCAACCAACGCTGTCAACTGAAAAATAAAAATGCTATGCATCAGTAACGCATGACAACAATATAAATTATCATTGTAATCATACCAACCCACAGAATAAAGGCAACATGTTACTTATGCTGTAGGCTTTGTGGAAAAAAAAATAAAAGGTAAAAAGCTATGCCAGAATTGATGGGGTTTTTTTTAATTCACCAAGAAAGAGTTAATAAAATTTAGTCAATAAGTTATAGGCACCCAAAAATGGTGTCATTACAAAATTCATCTCATACCGCAAACAACAAGCCCTCATATGGCTGCATCATCATAAAAATAAAAAAATATAGCTTTCATGATGTAAAGACAAAAACCCCCAAAATTGCCAAATCATTAGAACACAACTGGCTGCGGCAGGAAGGGAATGTATAAGCTGTCCGAGAGTATATTAGGGTATACCCAAAATTTAGAGCGTACAAGGGAGAAGAAACAAGAATAGAACCCTTTAGTGACCTCTACCCCCAATCACAGGAACTACAGTGGGGAAAAAAAAGTATTTAGTCAGCCACCAATTGTGCAAGTTTTCCCACTTAAAAAGATGAGAGAGGCCTGTAATTGACATCATAGGTAGACCTCAACTATGAGAGACAAATTAAGAAAAAACATATCTAGAAAATCACATTGTCTGATTTTTAAAGAATTTATTTGCAAATTATGGTGGAAAATAAGTATTTGGTCACCTAGAAATAAGCAAGATTTCTGGCTCTCACAGACCTGTAACTTCTTCTTTAAGAGGCTCCTCTGTCCTCCACTCATTACCTGTAGTAATGGCACCTGTTTGAAATTGTTATCAGTATAAAAGACACTTGTCCACAACCTCAAACAGTCACACTCCAAACTCCACTATGGTGAAGACCAAAGAGCTGTGGAAGGACACCAGAAACAAAATTGTAGACTTGCACGAGGCTGGGAAGACTGAATCTGCAATAGCCAAACAGCTTGGTATGAAGAAATCAACTGTGGGAGCAATAGAAAATGGAAGACTTACAAGACCACTGATAATCTCCCTCGATCAGGGGCTCCACGCAAGATCTCACCCCATGGGGTCAAAATGATCAAAAGAACGGTGAGCAAAAATTCCAGAACCACACGGGGGAACCAAGTGAATGACCTGCAGAAAGCTGGGACTAACGTAACAAAGGCTACCATCAGTAACACACTACGCTGCCAGGGCCTCAGATCCTGCAGTGCCAGACATGTCCCCCTGCTTAACCTTCGTCCGGCTGAGTAGGTACAATTGTAACTATTCCGTTTTAAAATTGCAATAACTTTTTTTCGAAAAGCCGTAGAGGGCTGAAATTTCGTGACATCTCTGCAGTTTTGGTCCAGAATATATTGGCCAAATTTCAATAAAATATCTCCACCCCCTTCCGAGATAAGGGGTCGAGATATTTTTGCATCCATAACAAGCTGCATAGGTACAAATGTACCCTCATATATTTTGAATGAAGATAATGCAAGGAAAAAAGAATAATATTTTTTTTTAATGATAATGCTATTTTATTATTATAAACAAGTAAAAAAACTGTTCATTTACATTATAAAAGAAAATGTAAGAAACTTTTTTTATTGATTTTCTTCGCAAGTAATGCATGTTGTCTTTGCTACCGAGTGTTCATCGCAAATGGGTTTCACACAAACCACACAAGACTTTCTAGTCTTACGTTGTTTTCGCCTCAGGTCTCGGCAGACATAGCAACTACAAACAACAGGGGAGGGTCCACGACTACCATGAGGTATTTGAGGGCCAGCTGCTGCTTGCGATGCTACCAGAATGCATCGTCAAAGCACCATTTCTACTGCACCTCGAAGAAAATGGTTTCTCATCATCATTCGGTTTGTACTACGATCTTCAATTGCAGGCATACACAGCTGATTTGCGAGATCTTTCAGGAACTTTCTTCGTTGATCCTTTGTCCTGAAGCTTGGATTGTGTTCTCTGTAGATGATGTAGGATGCTAACCCAGTGACGTCAATCATATTGTAGAAAAATGCCAGAGGCCAACGTAATGTTTGTCGTTTCACAGTGTACTCTCCCAACATTTTATCCATAACATCAACTCCGCCTTTTGTTTTGTTGTAGTATTTTATTATCTCTGGCTTGGCTGCTAGTGTCTCTTCAACTTCTCCCGTAATGTGCATAGATGATAGAAGCACGACTGATTTGTTCTTCTTTGGTACATATGAACAGACTGTTGCATCATGATTGTAGGCAAAATTTGTCGAGTTTACAGGCCTTTCTTTGGCAGGCTGCATGTTGCTAGGTAGGAACCTTTTGTTTTTTCTCACTGTACCAACTAGTGTCATGTTCCAGGAGGTCAATACCTTAGCTAGTTCCATGGTTGTAAAGAAGTTATCGGTGGTGACATTTCTTCCAGAGCCTTTATACGAGCTCACTAGGTCCAATACTGTTCGTTCACCAATGTTTACTTGTCGAGGACCATCAGTTGGTTTCCCAGTGTAGAGCTGACCTTGTAATGGGTAGGCGTTTGACGAGTCACAAGCCCAGAAAATCTTTATGCCATATTTAGCTGGTTTTGAAGGTATATACTGGGTAAATTTAGTATGGCCTCTAAATGGAAATAATTGCTCGTCGACGGTGATACAATTATATGGCTTGCAGGCTCTCTCCAGATTTCTGTTTAGTATTGTCCAGATGTCCTGTATTGGTGCAGCTTTATCTGTTTGCACACGTTCTGCAAGTGTATTTTCGTTGTCAAATCTGATAAATCTGAGTATCATCTTGAAGCGGTCACGAGACATGGCTGCACGTATAAGAGGCAGAGCAGCAACATTCCACATTTCCTCCAGATTCTCTTTGTTGTCTCTGTGCACACCAGCAGCAATCAGTATGCCCAAAAATGCATGGAGTTCAGTTTCAGTAAATTGTTTGAATGTTTTTTGTGGTGGCCGTTCAGAAGAATTAGGAAAACGTTGTACCAGTTCGTTGTTGTAAGCATCACAAACTCTCTTGGCCTTTCGATTCATTTCTCGTAATATGATGTCACACATCTCGGGAGTCATGATTGACTTGAATAGCTCTTTTGCTGTATACAGGTTGCTGATTGCTGCAGGGCCACCTCTTTGTCGTAGGACATTACGAGATTTTGTTTGTGCATTTGGCAGTGGATCACTACACCATTCAGTTTAATCCTTAGCAGTCCAAATGTCGCCTGCACTTTGAGGCACAGACTCATCCTCACTTTCATCTGAGTCATATTCTTTTTCCTGCTCTATGACCATTTCTTGTTCAATGTCTGAATCTTCTTCAGCAACATCCACTTGTGGTACATAGTTTTCATCATCAGATGCAACATATGGTTCTTCCTCATGCTCAGAATCAGATTCTTCTAGCATTCGCATTATTTCGTCAGACGTAAATCTGTAAATATGAAAAAATGAAAAATAAATAATATTTCCGAAATACTACACAATACTACATTATTGGCTTTTCACAAAATGATACTAACCTGCGAACACGTTTTCTTGGATTATGGTGGAAACTAGATCCAGCATCACTATCACTCATGATGACTTGGTAGATGAATTTTGGCTTCGTAATTTAGTTCAGTAACACGTGGCAAGTAGAATGAAACTCGATTCTAAAGTGCAGATAAAAAAGTAAATTATTTCTAGTGATAATTATTTATAAATGTAATTTATATATTATGTAAACCGTATATGGTTTCAGAATTTTCATTCCATCTTCGACTGTTTTTGCGACCAATAGGAAAATTGTAACAGAGCCACCATCTTTATTTTGTGCTGAATATAAGTAAAACATCGTAAAACAATATGTAGATACTAATTATTATCCATTTTTCGTATAAAAATCATACCTATAGTGATAAGTTTCATACAAAATATATGAAGGTACAATTGCACCTCTGCAGCCTTGTACGTTGTAAAATTATGCAGCCTGACGAAGGTTAAGCCAGTACATATCCGGGCACGTCTGAAGTTTGCTAGAGAGTATTTGGATGTTCCGGAAGAGTATTGGGAGAATGTCATATGGTCAGATGAAACCAAAGTAAAACTGTTTGGTAGAAACACAACTTGTCGTGTTTGGAGGAGAGTGAATGCTAAGTTGCATCCAAAGAACACCATACCTACTGTGAAGCATGGGGGTGGCAACATCATGCTTTGGGGCTGTTTCTCTGCAAAGGGAACAGGTCGACTGATCCGTGTACATGAAAGAATGAATGGGGCCATGTATCGTGAAAGTTTAAGTGCAAACCTCCTTCCATGAGCAAGGTCATTTCAGATGAAACATGGCTGGGTCTTTCAACATGACAATGATCCCAAGCACAACGCCAGGGCAACGAAGGAGTGATTTCGTAAGAGGCATTTTAAGGTCCTGGAGTGGCCTAGCCAGTCTCCAGATCTCAACCCCATAGAAAACTTTTGGAGGGAGTTGAAAGTCCGTGTTGCCCAGCGACAGCCCCAAAACATCACTGCTCTAGAGGAGAGCTGCATGGAGGAATGGGCCAACATACCAGCAACAGTGTGTGCCAACCTTGTGAAGACTTACAGAAAACATCTGACCTCTGTCATTGCCAACAAAGGATATATAACAAAGTATTGATATGAACTTTTGTTATTGACCAAATACTTATTTTCTACCATAATTTGCAAATAAATTCTTTAAAAATCAGACAATGTGATTTTCTGGATTTGTTTTCTCATTTTGTCTCTCATAGTTGAGGTCTACCTATAATGTCAATTACAGGCCGGCCTCATCTTTTTAAGTGGGAGAACTTGCAAAATTGGTGGCTGACTAAATACTTTTTTTCCCCACTGTACTTGCCCCTTACTCATAGCGTGCTGTATGAATAAGGGCGTTACGTCCTGAAACGTGTAAGCTAAATGGATCATGTCTCTGATGACACAAAGTTGGAACAACGTATTGCATATTTCTTTAAAAATTTCAATTTTCACTTTGTACATTAATTTTGGGAAGCACTCTTAGGCTCAAAATGATAATACCCCCTGAGAAAGTATTGAGTAGTAGTTTCTACAGTGTAGTATCTAAAATGCGGTCACTTTTGGGTTTCCATTGTATTGATACTTTAGGGGCTCTGCAAATGCAACATGGCACCTGAAAACAAAAGCCAAATAGCGCTCTTTCCATTCTAAGCCCATCATGTACCCATACAGCAGATTACAACCACATATGGGGTATTTCTGTGTTCAGGAGAAATTGTGTAAAACTGTGGTGTGTTTTTTCTCCTTTATCCTCTTGAGAAATGAAACATTTGGGGCTAAATTGACAGTTTATTGGAAAAAAAAAGTATTTTTTCTTTTTCACGTCCCAATGTTAATAAAATCTGTGAAAAAGCTGTAGGGTCCAAATGCTATCTGCACCCTTCATATGTTCTGTGAGGGGTGTAGTTTCCAAAATGGACTTCACTTTTGGGGGGTTTCCATTGTACTGGTACTCTAGGGGCTCTGCAAAAGGGACATGGCACATGAAAACTATTCCAGCAAAATCTGCTTTTCAAACATCCTCTGTCACTGCAATGTGCCCAAACATCAGTTTACACCCACATGTGGGGTATTTCTGTGCTCTGGAGAAATTGCAGAACAAACTGTGAGATGCATTTTCACCTTTAACCCTTTGTGAATGTGTTAATTTTAGGACTAAATGAATGTATTAGTGAATAAAAAAAAATGAAATGTTTATATTTCACCTCCATATTGTTCCTGTGAAAAGCTTAAAGGGTTAACAAACTTCCCAAATGCTGTTTTGAATTATTTGAGGGGTTTATTGTTTAAAATATGGTGATTTGTGGGGGTTTCTAATATATAGGACTCTCTAATCCACTTCAGAACTAAAGTGGTCCCATAAAAATTAGTTTGGGAAATTTTCTTGTAAATCTGGAAAATCGCTCTTACTATTGTAAGCCTTCAAACGTCCAAAATAAACTAATGGATAATTAAAAGATGATACCAATATAAAGCAGAGATATGGTAGATAATATTTATTAATGTATTTGGGTGGTATGACTATTTGTCTGAAAAGCAGAGCATTTCACATTTTGAAAATTGCTATTTTTTCCAAATTTCCATCAAATTTCCTATTTTTTTTATAAATAGATACAAAAATATTGATCAGTGTTTACCACTTACATGAACTACAATGTGTCATGAAAAAAACATTCTCAAAATTACTTGTGTAAGTTAAAGCGTCTCAAAGGTATTGCCATATGAAGCGATACATGTCAATTTTGAAAAATGAGGCCTGGTCCATAAGGCACTTTTAGACTGTGTCTTTAAGGGGTAAATAAGTTAATAAGTTCACCCAAATACAGTGGCCCCCACACAGTATAATATGTTCCACAGTGGCCTCTGCACAGTATAATGCTCCACAGTGGACCCTGCACAGTATAATATGTTCCACAGTGGCCCCTGCACATAGTTTGGAGCATTCTTTACCATTGTCAAGATTTCTACTTGCTCTGAAAAGTTGTACAATACTGCAGTCCCTTAAGTCTCAATATTAATTTGCTACAGTTGAAAATACTTTAATGTGAGACCACAATATGGGAACTGGTAATTGGTTCCAATGTGCCCAAAAATATCTCCGCCCATCCCCCATGAAAATATAACTAAACAAATGAAGTCTAAAACAATAAGCAGATAACCGAAACAGATAAATCAAGTGCTTACATATAAAAGTCAGGTTTTTATGGACACAAGCTGTCCTTGATCACCATTGAAGGTATATGGATCTATTTAATTATGTATTGTTTTCCTGAACTGTGGGAGACATGCTCTATTATGGCCCATTTTGCTTGCCAATCACCCTCATTATAGCTTACTGGTATGTTTTTCACAGATCCAAACTAATACAAGGTATAGAAATCAACTTTAAAGAAAATGTTTGATCTGTTTTTCACTGACATGAAAAAGGATCAACCATTGACAGAACACATCCTTTAACTGATAGGAACATGTGCTGTCAATGGAGAAAAAACATGGACAGCAAGCATCCATAAAAAAATTGAACTCTGAATAAGCCCTTAGATTGTTCGTTGTACTATATTTATATTCAAATTAGCTGTTAGTCATTGGTTGACTAACGGGGCACCCTCTGTCTGTCGGCTTTTCAGTCCATTATCCTCAACCTATGTCTAGATGTTGAACTGTTGTACTGTGTTACAAGTGCACAGTATAAGTACAGGATATGCCACTTAATATGCCTATG
Organism: Leptodactylus fallax; assembly: GCA_947044405.1. Classification (NCBI taxonomy): domain Eukaryota; kingdom Metazoa; phylum Chordata; class Amphibia; order Anura; family Leptodactylidae; genus Leptodactylus; species Leptodactylus fallax. The sequence continues at coordinate 2,555,902 of CAMRHE010000092.1, forward strand.
ATTTTTACATTTGAAGTGAAATATCTGATAAACTAAAGCACCATTAAATAAAACATAAGTCACTCCACAGTTAGTTGTGTAGCCAGCAATATTATACCGATATGGTATTATTTTTCTTGGCAATACTATTACATAAAGAATTAGAAAAGTCACTATCATTCTTGGAATTTGACCGATTATGTTTATCAGAATTGCTATAACTAGTAATATTCCTTTGGTAATATTAGACATGGAAATCTTTATTCTTTCCATAGGCAATTTTAACCCTGCTGTTCTGGTCGGTTCTACTATACACATATAATGTTCCGGTCATTTTTGACCGGGCCTATTAAAGTCTGGATTTTTAACTAATTTAAGTGTTTTATTTGAATTTCTTTTGCATTATTATACTGTATGTCAACATGGTTGTTCATAAACAAATGAAATATGAAATCAAAAACTTAATTTTTATTTTTTTTGTGTCAAAAATGTTACATGGCCTTATTGCATTATTCATGCATATTGCACATTTGCACAAAAAAAAAAAAAAAATCTTTATAAAACTGTAAACTATAACTAATAACATCAAACTGTATGTAAATATATTTTTTTTCAAAAAAAAAATCAAACAAAAAAATAAAAAGTATAGTTTTTTCTATATAAAATGTGAAATAAGGTTCAAGGTGCTAAATTTACTGTTTGCATTCGTCACCAGTATAATTTACATGTCTTTTGCATAAGTACTTTGCACATTTGCAACATATCACATTAGATTTGTGATTACTTGATGTTGGACAGAAGGTGCGTTGTTTCCGTTTTAGGCTGGTTGCACTGCTGGTGGAGGCCGTGGGTATCGTCGCAGTGCTAGCGGAAGCCCTTGGTTCACTTTCTTCAGCATGCTGTTGGATCCTGTGGACAATGGCTGCAGCTCCATCATCTCTGGGTGTTACTTTTCTTTGTTCAATATATGGGCTAACCAGTGATTTTCCCAACTCCTCTAAAAAAATTCTTCTTTTATATAGTTTATTTTTGCTCCAATTTGGGTCTATTTCACGCCATAACACAAATGCATTGTACGCCGACACATCAAAAATGTTGTAAAAAACAACCATTGGCCACCGATTAGTTTTGCGTTTACAGGTGTAAGTGCCTATGAGTTGATCTAGAGTATCAACTGCCCCTTTTGTTGCATTGTAATTCATTCATGTCTCATGTGTGCTCTCTCTCTATGTTCTCTCAAGTTGTATTGAATGTGAAACAACTGTATAGAATAGTATTGTACTTGTCTACTGATAAGCTAAAACACCCCCTTTAGCAGCCCAAAGTAAAACAAACACATTTTGTCAGACAGAATTTATTAGTGCTCTTTTCAGGTCATCATTAGATAATAGAACCAGCTAATACAAGGAACCAGCTAAGACAAATAATTCACATTTACCATGTGAAAGGTTGACAACTGAATTGAACCATTTCTATAAGAAGAGCACATAACTATACTGGAAAGGAATCCATCTACAGTATCATAATTTGAAAATGTATGTATGTGTAACTCTGCATGGACCAAAAGGACCTAGATAAATTGATAAATAGTAATAGATGAACTATATAGACCAAAATGAGATTATAACTGCTTTATTTTTTTTTTTTAAATGGCTGGAGATTAGTATAAAAGGCTATCGGTCATTTTTGACCGAACAGTACAAGTGTAAAAAAATACGGGGAGCAAAAAGTAAACAAAAAATAAATAAATAAAAACTGCTATTAGTAAGAACCCCTCAAATGAAGAAAAGTCAATGAACCACAAGTTTCAGAACCGCATAATGAATATTTTTAAAAATATCAAATTTCAAATTCGGTCATTTTTGACCGAACAGAACAGCAGGATAAGATCCCAGACATTCTGTCAACTGAAATGACTTGGGACAAATGTCATGAGTAACTTTTTATTATTTAATTATTGCTATGTATTATTGTATTACTCAAGAGGCAAATAACAAATAAAGCAGGTCTCGTTATTTTGGTTGCTACCCCCTTCCATGGTATTTCTGCATGTAGCTCGATGATAGTTTAACCTTATGCATGGCCCAAGGACTATTTTTTGCATTGCACATGAAGCACTTTGCACAACTTTATTTGTATAGTGCCAACATATTCTGCAGCACTTTACAAATCAGAGTGAAAGTAACATTGAAGAGTAACTCATCAGTAAGAGCTGTTGGGCTAAAATAAAAAAAAAAAAAACAAAAGAAACAAACAGACCACCTAAATAACTTCTAAGGCTTTGAGACCTGGATTTACTAGAGAAAGATATGGTTGACGCATGTCTCCAGCTCACCAGCAAATTGTGCTGCCTGGTATCCTTTATAATGAATATTTACAGATTTTATGCTCACATCAACAAAGGATAACACTACTTGCTTTATTTTCCCTATTTAAAAAAGAAAAAGAAATTTCTCTCTGTCGCTCACTATATATATATATATATTTTTATATATATATATATATATATAAATAAGTATTTAGTCAGCCACCAATTGTGCAAGTTCTCCCACTTAAAAAGATGAGGCCGGCCTGTAATTGTCATCATAGGTAGACCTCAACTATGAGACACAAAATGAGAAAACATATCTAGAAAATCACATTGTCTAATTTTTTAAGAATTTATTTGCAAATTATGGTGGAAAATAAGTATTTGGTCACCTACAAAAAAGCAAGATTTCTGAATCTCACAGACTTGTAACTTCTTCTTTAAGAGGCTCCTCTGTCCTCCACTCATTACCTGTAGTAATGGCACCTGTTAGACATTGTTAGTATAAAAGACACCTGTCCACAACCTCAAACAGTCACACTAAAAACTCCACTATGGTGAAGACCAAAGAGCTGTGGAAGGACACCAGAAACAAAATTGTAGACCTGCACCAGGCTAGGAAGACTGAATCTGCAATAGCCAAGCAGCTTGGCGTGAAGAAATCAACTGTGGGATTAATAATTATAAAATGGAAGACATACAATCTCCCTCAATCAGGGGCCCCACGCAAGATCTCACCCCGTGGGTTCAAAATGATCACAAGAATGGTGAGCAAAAATCCCAGAATCACACGGGGGGGGCCTAGGGAATGACCTGCAGAAAGCTGGGACTAACGTAACAAAGGCTACCGTCAGTAACACACTACGCCACCAGGGACTCAGATCCTGCAGCGCCAGATGTGTCCCCCTGCTTAAGCCAGTACATATCCGGGACCGTCTGAAATTTGCTAGAGAGCATTTGGATGTTCCAGAAGAGTATTGGGAGAATGTCATATGGTCAGATGAAACCAAAGTAAAACTGTTTGGTAGAATCACAATTCGTCGTGTTTGGAGGAGAGTGAATATTGAGTTGCATCCAAAGAACACCATACCTACTGTGAAGCATGGGGGTGGCAACATCATGCTTTGGGGCTGTTTCTCTGCAAAGGGACCAGGACGACTGATCCGTGTACATGAAAGAATGAATGGGGCCATGTATCGTGAGATTTTGAGCGCAAACCACCTTCCATCAGCAAGGGCATTGAAAATGAAACGTGGCTGGGTCTTTCAGCATCACAATGATCCCAAGCACACCGCCAGGACAATGAAGGAGTGGCTTCGTAAGAAGCATTTCAAGGTCCTGGAGTGGCCTAGCCAGTCTCCTGATCTCAACCCCATAGAAAACCTTTGGAGGGAGTTGAAAGTCCGTGTTGCCCAGCGACAGCCCCAAAACATCACTGCTCTAGAGGAGATCTGCATGGACGAATGGGCCAACATACCAGCAACAGTGTGTGCCAACCTTGTGAAGACTTACAGAAGACGTTTGACCTCTGTCATTGCCAACAAAGGATATATAACAAAGTATTGAGATGAACTTTTGTTATTGACCAAATACTTATTTTCCACCATAATTTGCAAATAAATTCTTAAAAAAATCAGACAATGTGATTTTCTGGACTTGTTTTCTCATTTTGTCTTTTATAGTTGAGGTCTACCTATGATGTCAATTACAGGCCTCTCTCATCCTTTTAAGTGGGAGAACTTGCACACTTGGTGGCTGACTAAATACTTTTTTTTCCCCACTGTATATATATATATATATATATATATATATATATATATATATATACACACACACATTTATATATATATATATATACAAATTTATATATATACCGTATTTTTCGGACTATAAGACGCACCTAAGTTTTAGAGGAGGAAAATAGGGAAAAAAATTTTGAAGCAAAAAAATGGTAAAATATTTAATAACATAATAGGAGTTGTAGTTTTGCAACAGCTGCAAGGTGGCATTGACAGGTGGCCCTGCAGCTGTACGGGGATGCATGGGGCATATTTTTTTGTGGGGCCAGGTGTACTTTTTAGTTATCCCATTTTGTGGAATGTCTATAGCTTTGATCACTTTTTATTCAATTCAGAGGAGAAACAGCGAAAAAAATAGCAGTCCGGCACTTATGATTTTTTTTTCCCGCTACGATGTTCACCCTACGGGAAAAATATTTTTATAAGTTTGTAGACCGGGCATTTTCGGACACAGCGATACATAATGTGTATGTGTTTCACAATAATTTTCTGCTTTTATATGTATTCTAGGGAAAGGGGGTGATTTAGAACTTTTATTTTTTTTATATTTTTTTTTATACTATTTATACTATACTTTTTTTTACTATTTATACTATTTTATTAGCCCCCCCAGAGGGCTTGAACCTGAAATCATTTGACTGCAAGTCCCATAGACTGCAATACAACTGTACTGCGGTCTGTCATAGACCAGCCGCAATAGTAATATTACTATGACAGGCCTGGGAGCCTTCATAAGGCTCCCGGCTGTCACAGGAACAGGTCGGCTCCTGTGCTCTCGCCTTGTGGGAGCCGGCTTGCAACGAAAAAGGTACCACCAGGTCCGGGGGGAAGTTTTAATATCTTACTTTACAGCGGAGACCTGGTAGCTATGGCGACCACTCTCCAGCAGATCGGCCGCCATTATCTTTACAGACCCGGCATCCGCCATAATAGCATATGATATAGAATATCATCAAAAAGTTTTTTTGGTTTTTTTAGTAATTCCAATTAAAAAAGTGAAACACATATATTACACTGAGTCATTACAAACAGAGTGAACTTTTTCAAGTGTTTATTTATGTTAATGTTGTGATTATGGCTTACAGTCAAGGAAAACCCAAAAGTCATTATCTCAGAAAATTTGAATATTATATAAGACCAAATGTAAAAAAAATACTTAACACAGAAGTGCTGGCCAAATGAAAAGTCTGTACAGTAAATGCACTCAATACTTGGTCGGGGCTTTTGCATGAATGACTGCATTAATGTGGCGTAGCATGGAGGCGATCAGCCTATGGCACTGCAGAGGTGTTATGGAAGCCCAGGTTGCTTTGATAGCTCGTCTGCATTGTTGGGTCTGGTGTCTCTCATCATCCTCTTGACAATACCCCATAGATTCTCTATGGGGTTAAGGTCAGGCGAGTTTGTTGGCCAATAAAGCACAGTGATACTGTGGTTATTAAACCAGGTATTGGTACTTTTGGCAGTGTGGACAGGTGCCAAGTCCTGTTGGAAAATGAAAATTCCATCTCCAAAAAGCTTGTCGGCAGAGGGAAGCATGAAGTGCTCTAGAATTTCCTGGTAGACGGCTGCGTTGACTTTGGTCTTGATAAAACACAGTGGACCTACACCAGCAGATGACATGGCTCCCCAAAACATCACTGATTGTGGAAACTTCACATTAGACCTCAAGCAGCTTGGATTGTGTGCCTCTCTACTCTTCCTCCAGACTCTGGGACCTTGATTTCCAAATGAAATGCAAAATTTACTTTCATCTGAAAACAACATCTTTGACCACAGAGCAACAGTCCAGTTCTTTCTCTCCTTGGCCCAGGTAAGACACTTCTGGCATTGTCTATTGGTCATGAGTGGCTTGACACATGGAATGCGACACTTGTAGCCCATGTCCTGGATACATCTGTGTGTTGTGGTTCTTGAAGCACTGACTCCAGCAGCAGTCCACTCCTTGTGAATCTCCCTTAAATTTTTGAATGGCAATTTCTTAACAATCCTATCAAGGCTGCGGTTATCCCGGTTGCTTGTGCACCTTTTTCTACCACACCTTTTCCTTCCACTCAACTTTCCATTAATATGCTTTGATACAGCACTCTGTGAACAGCCAGCTTCTTTAGCAATGGCCTTTTGGGGCTTACCCTCCTTGTGGAGTGTTTCAATGACTGGCTTATGGACTTCTGTCAAGTCAGCAGTCTTCCCCATGATTGTGTCGCCTACTGAACCAGAATGAGGGACCTTTTTAAACGCTTAGGAAGCCTTTGCAGCTGTTTTGGGTTAATTATTCTAATTTTCTGAGATAATGACTTTTGAGTTTTCCTTGGCTGTAAGCCATAATCATCAACATTAACATAAATAAACACTTGAAAAAGTTCACTCTGTAATGACTCAATATAATATATGTACCAGTAGGGGTCAGAATTTCCACAAAAAATTAAATAAAGAAAAAAATGGCAAAAATATAGAGATGAAATAATAAATAAAACTCAACTTTTATTAGAAAACTTTTTAAAAACACAGACATCCAAATAAGATGTCACCCATAGTTATCCTAAGTGATCCTTTAGATAAACCTATCCCAATTAAGGGGAATATATGGATAGGATAATCTTTTAAACCCCCTTATTGTATTAATACTGGAGTATAGGTAAATCAACCGCAAAGAAATACTATATCTCTGCGGTAAAAGTGAAAACACCGCAGGCCAATATTGTGAAGCTGCAGCAGGTTTCACTAAAGCGCTCAAAGTATCCTTAACCTATGAATACTAGAGATGGTGTATATAATATATTAGTGTAGTGGAGTTTCAAATCGCCAAAATAAAGCTCAGAACACCACACCCAAACTCTATATAGACTACACTGAGAGGGCAAGAGACCATAGGCCCCATAAGTAGCATGATAAACCAGATGCCTGATCAAGTCCCTCTCTTATGATAAAACATATAGATCTCCTCTTTCTCCTCAGGGAGAAACTTCACGTTCAATACAACTTGAGAGAACATAGAGAGAGCACACATGAGACATGAATGAATTACAATGCAACAAAAGGGGCAGTTGATACTCTAGATCAACTCATAGGCACTTACACCTGTAAACGCAAAACTAATCGGTGGCCAATGGTTGTTTTTTACAACATTCTTGATGTGTCGGCGTACAATGCATTTGTGTTATGGCGTGAAATAGACCCAAATTGGAACAAAAATAAACTATATAAAAGAAGAATTTTTTTAGAGGAGTTGGGAAAATCACTGGTTAGCCCATATATTGAACAAAGAAAAGCAACACCCAGAGATGATGGCGCTGCAGCCATTGTCCACAGGATCCAACAGCATGCTGAAGAAAGTGAACCAAGGGCTTCCGCTAGCACTGTGACGATACCCACGGCCTCCACCAGCAGTGCAACCAGCCTAAAACGGAAACAATGCGCCTTGTGTCCAACATCAAGTAATCACAAATCAAATGTGATATGTTGCAAATGTGCAAAGTACTTATGCAAAAGACATGTAAATTATACTTGTGACGAATGCAAACAGTAAATTTAGCACCTTGAACCTTATTTCACATTTTATATAGAAAAAACTATACTTTTTATTTTTTTGTTTGATTTTTTTTTGAAAAAAATATATTTACATACAGTTTGATGTTATTAGTTATAGTTTACAGTTTTATAAAGATTTTTTTTTTTTTTTTGTGCAAATGTGCAATATGCATGAATAATGCAATAAGGCCATGTAACATTTTTGACACAAAAAAAATAAAAATTAAGTTTTTGATTTCATTTTTCATTTGTTTATGAACAACCATGTTGACATACAGTATAATAATGCAAAAGAAATTCAAATAAAACACTTAAATTAGTTAAAAATCCAGACTTTAATAGGCCCGGTCAAAAATGACCGGAACATTATATGTGTATAGTAGAACCGAACAGAACAGCAGGGTTAAAATTGCCTATGGAAAGAATAAAGATTTCCATGTCTAATATTACCAAAGGAATATTACTAGTTATAGCAATTCTGATAAACATAATCGGTCAAATTCCAAGAATGATAGTGACTTTTCTAATTCTTTATGTAATAGTATTGCCAAGAAAAATAATACCATATCGGTATAATATTGCTGGCTACACAACTAACTGTGGAGTGCCTTATGTTTTATTTAATGGTGCTTTAGTTTATCAAATATTTCACTTCAAATGTAAAAATCATAGGCATATTAAGTGGCATATCCTGTACTTATACTGTGCACTTGTAACACAGTACAACAGTTCAACATCTAGACATAGGTTGAGGATAATGGACTGAAAAGCCGACAGACAGAGGGTGCCCCGTTAGTCAACCAATGACTAACAGCTAATTTGAATATAAATATAGTACAACGAACAATCTAAGGGCTTATTCAGAGTTCAATTTTTTTATGGATGCTTGCTGTCCATGTTTTTTCTCCATTGACAGCACATGTTCCTATCAGTTAAAGGATGTGTTCTGTCAATGGTTGATCCTTTTTCATGTCAGTGAAAAACAGATCAAACATTTTCTTTAAAGTTGATTTCTATACCTTGTATTAGTTTGGATCTGTGAAAAACATACCAGTAAGCTATAATGAGGGTGATTGGCAAGCAAAATGGGCCATAATAGAGCATGTCTCCCACAGTTCAGGAAAACAATACATAATTAAATAGATCCATATACCTTCAATGGTGATCAAGGACAGCTTGTGTCCATAAAAACCTGACTTTTATATGTAAGCACTTGATTTATCTGTTTCGGTTATCTGCTTATTGTTTTAGACTTCATTTGTTTAGTTATATTTTCATGGGGGATGGGCGGAGATATTTTTGGGCACATTGGAACCAATTACCAGTTCCCATATTGTGGTCTCACGTTAAAGTATTTTCAACTGGAGCAAATTAATATTGAGACTTAAGGGACTGCAGTATTGTACAACTTCCACTTTAATAAATATGTTTAACCACCATGCACCTCTGCTATTTGGATTTTATCTACAGAATGGCTAAGTAATGGCTTTCAGCCTCTGGATATAAACACAACTTTTCAGAGCAAGTAGAAATCTTGACAATGGTAAAGAATGCTCCAAACTATGTGCAGGGGCCACTGTGGAGCATATTATACTGTGCAGGGTCCACTGTGGAGCATTATACTGTGCAGAGGCCACTGTGGAACATATTATACTGTGTGGGGGCCACTGTATTTGGGTGAGCTTATTAACTTATTTACCCCTTAAAGACACAGTCTAAAAGTGCCTTATGGACCAGGCCTCATTTTTCAAAATTGACATGTATCGCTTCATATGGCAATACCCTTGAGACGCTTTAACTTACACAAGTAATTTTGAGAATGTTTTTTTCATGACACATTGTAGTTCATGTTAGTGGTAAACACTGATCAATATTTGTGTATCTATTTATAAAAAAAATAGGAAATTTGATGGAAATTTGGAAAAAATAGCAATTTTCAAAATGTGAAATGCTCTGCTTTTCAGACAAATAGTCATACCACCCAAATACATTAATAAATATTATCTACCATATCTCTGCTTTATATTGGTATCATCTTTTAATTATCCATTAGTTTATTTTGGACGTTAGAAGGCTTACAATAGTAAGAGCGATTTTCCAGATTTACAAGAAAATTTCCCAAACTAATTTTTATGGGACCACTTTAGTTCTGAAGTGGATTAGAGAGTCCTATATATTAGAAACCCCCACAAATCACCATATTTTAAACAATAAACCCCTCAAATAATTCAAAACAGCATTTGGGAAGTTTGTTAACCCTTTAAGCTTTTCACAGGAACAATATGGAGGTGAAATATAGACATTTCATTTTTTTTATTCACTAATACATTCATTTAGTCCTAAAATTAACACATTCACAAAGGGTTAAAGGTGAAAATGCATCTCACAGTTTGTTCTGCAATTTCTCCAGAGCACAGAAATACCCCACATGTGGGTGTAAACTGATGTTTGGGCACATTGCAGTGACAGAGGATGTTTGAAAAGCAGATTTTGCTGGAATAGTTTTCATGTGCCATGTCCCTTTTGCAGAGCCCCTAGAGTACCAGTACAATGGAAACCCCCCAAAAGTGAAGTCCATTTTGGAAACTACACCCCTCACAGAACATATGAAGGGTGCAGGTAGCATTTGGACCCTACAGTTTTTTCACAGATTTTATTAACATTGGGACGTGAAAAAGAAAAAATACTTTTTTTTCCAATAAACTGTCAATTTAGCCCCAAATGTTTCATTTCTCAAGAGGATAAAGGAGAAAAAACACACCACAGTTTTACACAATTTCTCCTGAACACAGAAATACCCCATATGTGGTTGTAATCTGCTGTATGGGTACATGAGTTTTGCAGGATTCGTATGGAGAAGATATAGAAGGACTCACACACTGCATAACGGACTACATTAATTTTTGTGTGGACAACACAGTACCCACAAAAGTGGTGAGTTGCTTCTCCAACAACAAACCATGGATTAACTCTGATATAAAAACACTACTTAAGGAGAAAAAGATGGCATTCAGGACAAGAGATAAGGAGGGGTTGAGGGAAGTACAAAAGGAGCTGAGGCATCTAATCAGGCAAGGAAAAGCCAGTTATAAGGAAAAAATGGAAAAGCAAATGGAAAGAAAAGACATAAGGGGGGTCTGGGAGGGGCTTAAGTCAATTTCGGGTCATAAACAGTCTGTCTGCCAGATTGAGGCAGATGTTAACTGGCTTAATGAACTAAACCTATTCTTCAACAGATTTGATCACACACCAGCTCCTCCCACCCCAGCATGTCCTTCAGCTCCCCTCACCACAATGACTTCACCCCATTCACCCCATGTGGCTACTTCCCAACAGACCAGTAAATCCAGAAATCTGTCTTTATCTGACCACAGTCTGACCTTCACACGGGCCCAGGTGAGCAAGGAGATGAAAAAGATCAAGGCGAGGAAAGCCGCAGGGCCAGATGACATCAGTGCAAGGCTAATTAAGACTTGTGGGGACCAGCTGTGTGGTATTATTACATATATGTATAATATGAGCCTGAGGCAGGAAATAGTCCCTGAATTATGGAAATCTTCTTGTGTGGTACCAGTTCCAAAGAAACCTCACCCTATGGACCTCAACAACTACAGACCTGTAGCACTGACATCCCACTTGATGAAGATCTTAGAGAGATTGGTTCTCACACATCTTCGCCCTCTAGTGAGCCCCGCTATGGACCCTCTCCAGTTTGCTTATCGACCGGGCATTGGGGTAGATGATGCCATCATCCACCTTCTGCACAGGGCTCTGTCTCACCTGGAAAAACCAGGGAACACGGTGAGAATAATGTTCTTTGATTTCTCCAGTGCTTTTAACACCATACAGCCCAGGTTACTGAGAGACAAGCTGGGCCTTGCTGGAGTGGACCACCACCTCTCCAACTGGATCCTAGACTACCTCACAAATCGATCTCAATACGTGAGAGCCCAAGACTGTGTGTCAGGTACCGTGATCTGTAATACGGGGGCACCTCAGGGTACGGTTCTCGCCCCTTTCCTCTTCACACTGTACACTGCTGATTTTAGGTGCAACTCATCCAGCTGCTACCTACAGAAGTATTCTGACGACTCTGCAATAGTAGGCCTCATCACAGACGATGATGACAGGGAGTACAGAGAACTGAACCGGTTTTTTGTGGACTGGTGCCACCAGAACCACCTGAAGATTAACGCGGGGAAGACCAAGGAGATGGTGGTGGACTTCCGTAAAGGCAGATGCCCTCCAAAACCAGTGGACATCCTGGGGACGGGCATCGAGATTGTGAACACCTATAAGTACCTGGGTTTGCTCCTTAATAATAAGCTGGACTGGGCAGATCATATGGAGGCCCTGTACAGGAAGGGCCACAGCAGGCTCTACCTGCTTAGGAAGCTGAGAGCCTTTGGAATCCGGGGGGCACTTCTTAGGACTTTCTTTAACTCGGTAGTGGCATCAGCCATCTTCTTTGGAGTGGCCTGCTGGGGGAGCAGTATATCAACCAGGGACAGAAATAAACTTGACAAGCTGATTAGAAGGGCCAGCTCTGTCCTGGGGAGCCCACTGGACCCAGTGCAGGTGGTGGGTGACAGAAGGATACTGTCCGTGGTGAGCTCCATGCGGGAGAATAACTCCCATCCCATGCATGAGACTGTGATTGCGCTGGGCAGTACTGTCAGTGACCGACTGCTCCACCCTAGGTGTGAGAAGGAGCACTATCGGAAGTCTTTCCTCCCCACCGCGGTTAGGCTGTACAACCAACACCGACCTAAGCGGAGATCATTACATACAGAGAACTGAAATATCTCTCTGCCTGTTAAATCCCCCCCCCCCCCCTGCTACGTCCTATCTGTCTGTCTGCTATTATTGTAATGCCTCTCACCTTGGAACATTCCTGTACATGTTGTATTTGTATTTGTATCTGCTTATCTTATCTTTGCTGCTGTAACACACTGAATTTCCCCACTGTGGGACTATTAAAGGACTATTATTATTATTATTATTATTTATGATGGGCTCAGAATGGAAAGAGCGCTATTTGGCTTTTGTTTTCAGGTGCCATGTTGCATTTGCAGAGCCCCTAAAGTATCAATACAATGGAAACCCAAAAGTGACCGCATTTTAGATACTACACTGTAGAAACTGTAGAAACTACTACTCAATACTTTCTCAAGGGGTATTATCATTTTGAGCCTAAGAGTGCTTCCCAAAATTAATGTACAAAGTGAAAATTGAAATTTTTAAAGAAATATGCAATACGTTGTTCCAACTTTGTGTCATCAGAGACATGATCCATTTAGCTTACACGTTTCAGGACGTAACGCCCTTACTCATATAGCACGCTATGAGTAAGGGATAAAGTACAGTAGGGAAAAAAAGTATTTAGTCAGCCACCAATTTTGCAAGTTCTCCCACTTAAAAAGATGAGGCCGGCCTGTAATTGTCATCATAAGTAGACCTCAACTATGAGAGACAAAATGAGAAAACAAATCCAGAAAATCACATTGTCTGATTTTTAAAGAATTTATTTGCAAATTATGGTGGAAAATAAGTATTTGGTCAATAACAAAAGTTCATATCAATACTTTGTTATATATCCTTTGTTGGCAATGACAGAGGTCAGATGTTTTCTGTAAGTCTTCACAAGGTTGGCACACACTGTTGCTGGTATGTTGGCCCATTCCTCCATGCAGCTCTCCTCTAGAGCAGTGATGTTTTGGGGCTGTTGCTGGGCAACACGGACTTTCAACTCCCTCCAAAGGTTTTCTATGGGATTGAGATCTGGAGACTGGTTAGGCCACTGTAGGACCTTGAAATGCATCTTACGAAGCCACTCCTTCATTGTCCTGGCGGTGTGTTTGGGATCATTGTCATGCTGAAAGACCCAGCCACGTTTCATCTTCAATGCCCTTGCTGATGGAAGGAGGTTTGCACTCAAAATCTCACAATACATGGCCCCATTCATTCTTTCATGTACACGGATCAGTCGTCCTGGTCCCTTTGCAGAGAAACAGCCCCAAGGCATGATGTTGCCACCCCCATGCTTCACAGTAGGTATGGTGTTCTTTGGATGCAACTCAGCATTCACTCTCCTACAAACACGACGAGTTGTGTTTCTACCAAACAGTTCTGACCATATGACATTCTCCCAATACTCTTCTGGAACATCCAAATACTCTCTAGCAAACTTCAGACGGGCGAGGATATGTACTGGCTTAAGCAGGGGGACACGTCTGGAACTGCAGGATTTGAGTCCCTGGCGGCGTAGTGTGTTACTGACGGTAGCTTTTGTTACGTTAGTCCCAGCTTTCTGCAGGTCATTCACTAGTTCCCCCCGTGTGGTTCTGGGATTTTTGCTCACCGTTCTTGTGATCATTTTGACCCCCACGGGGTGAGATCTTGCGTGAAGCCCCTGATCGAGGGAGATTATCAGTGGTCTTGTATATCTTCCATTTTCTAATTTTTGCTCTCACAGTTGATTTCGTCACACCAAGCTGCTTGCCTATTGCAGATTTAGTCTTCTCAGCGTGCTGCAGGTCTACAATTTTGTTTCTGGTGTCTTTCCACAGCTCTTTGGTCTTCACCATAATGGAGTTTGGAGTGTGACTGTTTGAGGTTGTGGACAGGTGTCTTTTATACTGATAACAATTTCAAACAGGTGCCATTACTTCAGGTAATGAGTGGAGGACAGAGGAGCCTCTTAAAGAAGAAGTTACAGGTCTGTGAGAGCCAGAAATCTTGCCTGTTTGTAGGTGACCAAATACTTATTTTCCACCATAATTTGCAATTCAATTCTTAAAAAATCAGACAATGTGATTTTCTAGATATGTTTTCTCATTTTGTCTCTCATAGTTGAGGTCTACCTATGATGACAATTACAGGCCTCTCTCATCTTTTTAAGTGGAAGAACTTGCACAATTGGTGGCTGACTAAATACTTTTTTTCACCACTGTATATCTTCTAGCCAATGTCAGATTGTGCATAAATGGAATATTGCATATTAGTATCTGTATTATATGCGGTATATTATATTTGGTCTGTCTGAGGAGATAGTGAATCATACCCTCAAACACATACTTTTACCAAAAAAAACACTTCAACCTCAGCTTCCTTACCACCATGAACACCACACTAAACCCACTTCTTTCCTTGGACTTTCCTTATCTTTACCAGGTTTAAACCTCCTCCACATGGACACCATGTAAAAAGTGTTAGGCTATTAGTGTTTGAAGGATCGGGGTCCTATGAGCTAGATTCACCCCTTGTTCCTTGTCAATTATGCACTGACAATAAGTTGTATCCCTCCATTCACAGGAATACAGTATATTACCATGCCCACATAAGTACTGAACAGCTTTTTTTTGCAAGAGTCGGGTGTGGCACCACCACTGATGACATATTGATACCAGCGATATACCATAAAAAATGCTTGGAAAACCCCTTATTTCCACTAATAATTAGGATACACAACACAACACAACACAACACTACAACACAATTATTTAAATGACCATACATTTTTTCAAAAAATGCAAATGATCTATTAAACAAGATATTTGCATATGTTTGCAGTCAAATGGCATTTGTTAATGCATTTATTCATTGTATAACAGAAACTTGGATGGAATAATCAAATACATAACTTGTTTTCTGCCTATTTTATTGTATAACAATGACACTAAAAATGTTTTCTTGAATACAAAGTGAAAAAAATGGCCACCCCAAAAAAATAGTAAAACTATGCTTGACCAACTATTAAAGCTATTTAAGAAAATCTAAATCTAAAACGTGAAATGGACACAAAAGGTTATCCTATTATCAAACTGCATAGTCTGAGTTCAGTACTTATTTCTGTAATGAAAATAGATAGCAAATGTCAAAAAAGCCTCCTTATTGTTTTCACAATCACATCCCGCTATCTACTCCTTTTGCCTTTATAGTGTATGGGATGTATCCGGAATGCTATCTCTAGAACACCCTTCCCGTTTCATCGGACAATAGGTCAATGGTGAACTTGACAAAAATCTACAAAAAAAAAAATCACAAAAACATACAAACTCGTGCCATATCAAAGAATGTTAAAATCAGAATTACTTGGACAGTTCCACCCATGGCTTACAGGGATTGTATGTAAAGTAGTTACTAGTGTCACTTGAATAATGATCATTGTTATTTTACATGGCAGAAAATAAAAGAAACACATATGCTTTAGTCACATGTCAGTTACATGTATTGTTTTGGAATTAAGCTATATAGACTTCCATTGAAATACTTTATTTTACCCCTATCAAGTTTTAAGGGTACGTTCACTAGATTTCACATACATGTTGGATAAAACTAATATACATTTTAAGTTAAATGCGAAGCAGAAATTCAAAGGTGATTTCCAGATTTCTACCTTGGTTTTGAAGTTCTGATTAGTTTATGTTTTATGCGCGGAAATTGCATCAAGAAATTACATGTCAATTGTTTTTTATAAGCAATGCTGAGATTTCATAGTAGTTCATACGATGTGGTGAACTAGAGCTGATCCACAGTGACCCGGCATGACCACTACAAAAAATGGAGCCCACCAATCTAATATTGCTGGCCTATCTTAAGGATAGTTAATTATTATTTTAGTCCTGGTAAAACACTGTAGTAATAAAGGTTTGCAGGAACATTTTTGTGCAGGTCAGACAATTATTGATATGATACATTTATACATAAGATACATTTATACATAACAAAAAAAAACATTCAGCAGCTTATTCTCCATTAAAGGGGTTGGGAACAGGACGTCACTTGTTCTGGGCAGTCAGCACCTCCTCTTCTTGATGTCTGCTGACCGCCCACGCCTATGCAATAGAGCCGGAGTGCCGGCTACTGTGCATGCAAAACAAGTCAAGTCCAGTGCTGAGAAAATTCTGCCCAGAAGACAGGTAAGTATGATGGGATGGGGTGGTTGAGTTAGTTAGGAAGGACTAGTAGTAGGCAGGCTAGCTAGGGAAACAGGGAGGGAGTATGAGTGAGAAAGGGAGTGGGGAGGGGAGAGAGTCAGCTTTGAGTGAAGCGTAAGGCATCATGGTAGTTGTAGGAAAACAGAACAGGAAGCTACCCATGCAAACAAATGCAGAAGATGCTAGGACATTTTCTGTGCAAAAACATATCCTTAATGCAGAAAACACACCGTTATACAGAATAATGTCCCATAGCGGCCCCTGCACATGGTATTATGTCCCATAACAGCCCCTGCACACGGTATTATGTCCCATAGTGGCCCCTGCACAAGGTATTATATCCCATAACAGCCTCTGCACACCGTATTATGTCACATAGTGGCCCCTGCACACGGTATTATGTCATATAGTGGCCCCAGCACACGGTATTATGTCATATAGTGGCCCCAACACACGGTATTATGTCACATAGTGGCGCCAGCACACGGTATTATGTCACATAGTGACCCCTGCACACCGTATTATGTCACATAGTGGCCTCTGCACACCGTATTATGTCACATAGTGACCCCAGCACACGGTATTATGTCATATAGTGGCCCCAGCACACGGTATTAGGTCCCATAGCGGTCCCTGCACACGCTATTATGTCATATAGTGGCCCTAGCACACGGTATTAGGTCCCATAGCGGTCCCTGCACACCGTATTATGTCGCATAGCGGCCCCTGCACACGGTATTATGTCCCATAGTAGTCCCTGTACATGGTATTAGGTCCCATAGCGGTCCCTGCACACGCTATTATGTCATATAGTGGCCCCAGCACACGGTATTAGGTCCCATAGCGGTCCCTGCACACCGTATTATGTTGCATAGCGGCCCCTGCACACGGTATTATGTCCCATAGCGGTCCCCACACACGGTATTAGGTCCCATAGCGGCCCCTGCACACGGTATTAGGTCCCATAGCGGTCCCCGCACACGGTATTCTGTCCCATAGCGGTCCCTGCACATGGTATTATGTCCCATAGCGGTCCCTGAACACGTTATTAGGTCCCATAGCGGTCCCTGCACACGGTATTAGGTCCCATAGTGGTCCCTGCACACGGTATTAGGTCACATAGCGGTCCCTGCACACGGTATTAGGTCCCATAGCAGCCCCTGCACACGGTATTAGGTCCCATAGCAGTCCCCGCACATGGTATTAGGTCCCATAGCGGTCCCCGCACACGGTATTAGGTCCCATAGCGGTCACCGCACACGGTATTAGGTCCCATAGCGGTCCCCGCACACGGTATTAGGTCCCATAGCGGCCCCCGCACACGGTATTAGGTCCCATAGCTCTCTTCAGACCCCCCGAGTATAATAAGTGCAGGACCAAGAGAGGGGACAAACATAAAAAAACAATGTACTCACCATTCCACGCTCCACAGCTGCTCTGTTCTCTTCGGCGCTTCAACCTGTAGTCAGCGACCGCTGATTGGGTCTCTGGGGTCACGTCGCGTCATTATGCGTAATGACGCTGGACGTGACCCCTGAAGCCCTGTCAGCTGTCAGAAGTGCCGGCAGATCGCACAGATCGCAGGGAGAAAGGTGAGTATCATTGTTTTTTATGTTTCATCACTTCTCCTAAGTCTCCGCTTATTATACTCGGGGGTTTGAAGAGACCCCACAGTATAATAATAGCACTTTCGTTTCAGCCATGTTTGGTCTGATCAAAGCTGCTGGGTGAGGAATCCGCTGCCGTGCCAGGGAAATAAGCCTCGTGTGCCAAGAGTGGCATGCGTGCCGGGGTTTGCCGACCCCTGTGCTAGGAGCTTGCAGAGAAACACTGCTAAAGGTATTTGGTTTGCACTTATTAACTTATTACTAGCACTAATAGACCTTTTTGAAAAAAAATATCTTTTGCCCGGAAAACCCCTTTAACAAAAATGCATTTTTATTAAAGGTAACAAATCATTACCATAACGCTGGAAAGTTACAAATAAGCAGACAAGAGATAAAACAGATATCTCCCAATCCCCAGCAGCTATTACTGCTGAAATATACATTTGCATATAGCAGAGTTAGAACAGCAATTTATGAAATTATTAAGATATCTCCAACCTGATCCTTAATCCCTTCCCATTCTGCGCCGTAGTATTATGTTGCACTGAGCAAATACTTAACCCTCAGCGATGTAATAGTATGGTGTTGTAATGCTGTGGGCATAGGTGCAGCAGTGCCTGCGGCATGATGAATGGTAGTTCATTGCACTGGGGATCTGAGATCACAGGTTCAAGTCCCCTTGTGGGACATGTAAAAAAAGACAAAAATAGTAATAGTATGGGGTTGTAATGCTGTGGGCACAGAAGTTGTACCTGCAATATGATGTATTGCACTGGGGAGTTTTATTTTAAAAAAAAGTTAAAACTAAAGATTGAAAAATAAACAAATAATAAAAGTTCAAAAAAACCCACTTTTACATTTAACCCCTTAATGACCAAGGACCTTGGGTGGAGATGTATGGAGAGGGCTCAGCAGCTGAGCTCTTTCCATACACGGCGGATGCTGGCTGTTTAAGACAGCCAGCACCCGCCACTATGAGTATTTTTGATACTTATCCTCTCACTATTTGGATGCATGAGTTTTTCATTAGTTTAGATATTGCTGTCTTATCTATCTGGGGTTAGGGATTAGGGGCCTTTTTTATAGGGAAATCCATTTTTTATCTTTGGGATAGATGAGACATTCCCTATACTATATGTTTAGTTGACGTCTGTCCTATGTTTTTATTGTGTTAATAAAAGTTATATTTTAATTTATTGAAAGTATCGTAGGAACCTAATTCTGTGATCCATATGAAAACCAATGCTACCTCATTCTGAAATTATTTCCAGCTTTCCAAACATATCTTGGTCACTTCGCTTTGCCCAAAAAATACCAAACATTGGTACCAATAAAAAGTACAACTTGTCCTGCAAATAAAGAGCCCTGACATATCCCCGTCAACAAAACAGTAAAAAAGTTATAGGCGTCAGAATATGGTGACCCCATCGTTCATTTTCAAAAAGTGATATTTTATTTGTAAAAGTGGTAAAGCATAATAAAACCGATATTATATATGGTATTGGTGTAGTCGTAATGACCCACCGGATAAAGATGCCATGTCATTTTTAATGCGGAGTGATGGAGGAACAAATGATGATAGAATTGTGGGGTTTTTTCACATGGACCCTCAAAAAACATTAATAAACGCTGAACAAAACATTATATACTTCAAAAAGGTGCCAAATGAAAGTACAACTCATCACACAAAGAATAAGCCCTCACCTAGCTATTTTGACAGAAAAATAAAAAAGCTGTGAAGGAAAGGCAGGGAAGGAAAATATGAAAAAGTCACCAAGCATTAACGTATAAACTACCCTGCATCATTATAGGGTTAAACTGCCTATACCACCCTGAAATAGCTAAAAGGACAACATCCATCTACAATTATAATATAAATAACAACATAAAGATACCTGAAAAGGATATTAGATGAACTATGGCACCAGACAAATGTGTAATTCGCGTTAACAGGTGAGGGTAGCGAGGGAGTAAGGTAGAGGGGGTAAAATGGATACCACTAACCAAAGGTAATACGGTAGCTGAAACCATCACATGACCGATTGCAACAGTACCTAGTCAGCACATGCATTGATACCAAAGACAAGCCTATTATGATGCTTCTTCCCTACAGAGTGCGTGCGCCGCAATGAAGCCATGGCAACATTTTAACTAAACTACATAGTTACGTAATTTTCAGCTGTTGTAGCTGCTGGTGATTCAGAGGTATCTGTTTTATTTCTTGTCTGCCTATTTTTAACTTTCCTGCATTATGGCAATGATTTTTAATATCTCCAATAAAGATGGATTGTTGTTAATGGAGAAAAATGTACAATGTTTTTTGTAGGCTATATGTATGAACATCCAGTCTAACTAAAGGTGAATTTCAGCATAATTTCTTATGAAACAGAACTACTCTTATGTTCATAAAAGGCAATGAATAATTTAAGAAAACAAGCTTACAACATATCAAAATATTTCTCTAGTTTTATAAATACTACAAAAAGGTGACAGTATTGTAAATAAATAGCGAGATGTGGAAAGATTTAATTTATGGATACAGCTTGGCAAATGCAGGAGTCCTTACAAAGGTTTGCAGAGAAGACTTTTTTTTCAAGCGACATTGAAATCTCAGTGTGTCACCCAGGAAAAAAGTTGCTATGGTAACACTGACAATGTATTCATTATTTCCCCTGCTGTGACTGAATGTGATGACGTCAACTAAGGTTGAAATCAACTTCTGACTTGGTCTTGGCCTAGGACTTTAGTTAGAAGACCAGATGGTTCTCTGTTAGCCTATTTATTAAATCTTATTCAGGGTAAGTCCTAAAAACATGATATACACATTGAAAAAAAAAATGTACCTAGAAGAAGTTGCTGGAATTGAATGAACTTTCTATGTGTTAATGTAATGCTGATTTATGCAAGTGATTACAATATTACAGCGACAAGATAAGATTATTGGGGAAAACTATACGATTAAAAGAGGGCTCTAGTACCCTGTTGGGTCACCTCTAGCCTGGATACAAGATACAGTTGGTTATGGAGGCATACAGTTTCAGTATACAGTCATGGCCAAAAGTTTTGAGAATGATACAAATATTAATTTTTACAAAGTCTACTGCTTCAGTTTTTCTAATGGCAATTTGCATATACTCCAGAATGTTATAAAGAGTGATCAGCTTAACAGCAATTACTTGCAAAGTCAATATTTGCCTAGAAAATGAACTTTATCCCCCAAAACACATTTCAACATCATTGCAGCCCTGCCTTAAAAGGACCACCTAACATCGTTTCAGTGATTGCTCCATTAACACAGGTGTGGGTGTTGATGAGGACAGGGCTGGAGATCAATCTGTCATGATTAAGTAAGAATGACACCACTGGACACTTTAAAAGGAGGCTGGTGCTTGCCATCATTGTTTCTCTTCTGTTAACCATGGTTATCTCTAAAGAAACACGTGCAGTCATCATTGCACTGCACAAAAATGGCCTAACTGGGAAGAGTATTGCAGCTAGAAAGACTGCACCTCAGTCAACAATCTATCGCATCATCAAGAACTTCATGGAGAGAGGTTCCATTGGTGCCAAAAAGGCTCCAGGACGCCCAAGAAAGACCAGCAAGCGGCAGGACCGTCTCTTAAAAGTGTTTCAGCTGCGGGATCGGGCTACCAGCAGTGCAGCAAGCTTGCTGAGGAATGGCAGCAGGCAGGTGTGAGTGCATCTGCACGCACTGTGAGGCGGAGACTCTTGGAGCAAGGCCTGGTCTCAAGGAGGGCAGCAAAGAAGCCACTTCTCTCCAGAAAAAACATCAGGGACAGACTGATATTCTGCAAAAGGTACAGGGAGTGGACTGCTGAGGACTGGGGTAAAGTCATTTTCTCTGATGAATCCCCTTTTCGATTGTTTGGAACATCTGGAAAATAGCTTATTCGGAGAAGAAGAGGTGAGCGCTGCCACCAGTCTTGTCTCATGCCAACTGTAAAGCATCCTGAAACCATTCATGTGTGGGGTTGCTTCTCAGCCAAGGGAATCGGCTCTCTCACAGTCTTGCCTAAAAACACAGCCATGAATAAAGAATGGTACCAGAATGTCCTCCAAGAGCAACTTCTCCCAACCGTCCAAGAGCAGTTTGGCGCTCAACAATGCCTTTTCCAGCATGATGGAGCACCTTGCCATAAAGCAAAGGTGATAACTAAATGGCTCAGGGAACAAAACATAGAGATTTTGGGTCCATGGCCTGGAAACTCCCCAGATCTTAATCCCATTGAGAACTTGTTGTCAATCATCAAGAGACGGGTGGACAAACAAAAACCAACAAATTCAGACAAAATTAAAGCATTGATTCTGCAAGAATGGACTGCTATCAGTCAGGATTTGGTCCAGAAGTTGATTGAGAGCATGCCAGGGAGAATTGCAGAGGTCCTGAAGAAGAAGGGTCAACACTGCAAATATTGACTTGCTGCATTAACTCATTCTAACTGTCAATATAAGCTTCTGTTACTCATAATATGAATGCAATTATATTTCTGTATGTGATAAAAACATCTGACAAACACACTTAAAAACCAGAGGGCAGCAGATCATGTGAAAATATAATATTTGTGTCATTCTCAAAACTTTTGGCCATGACTGTAGTATCCTGCAGCACATCTGCTTGTAGATCCTGCACACTTGTAGGCTGCCAAAGCTGGCATTCCACGGGTCCCCTTAATGTTTGATTGGCAATAAACCTGGCAACCTAGCAGGCCAAGAAATTGTTGCAATCTGGTGGAGACATTCCTGGGAAGTCCTTGCTGTGTGAGGGTGAGCATTATCCTACTGAAAAATGCAAGCTGGAAGCTGAGCTGTTAAATGTCCCTTGTATCACTACTAGGGGTCACTGACTGTCGTCTGCGAAAGCTCCTCAAATAATCACACCAACATTTGGGGGTGTTGTGTTGCTCCACAGCAAAGGCAGGATTGAAGCACTACCCACAAGACCTACATATTCAAAGTCGACAGCCTGTTCACCATGTGTGCGTGCCCTCACATAACCATTGTTCCCAACATCTAACAGCTAGGTCAGAATGGACTAGATGGCAGGTAATTCACCAAAACAACCATCCTGCTTTCAGTCCAATGATGTCCCTCCCACTCAGTCTATCAAAATATATTTGAGTGTGTCATAGAGGTGTCTAGCATGTCTAGCAGTCAACAATCTCTCACCAAGAGGTACACAACCAAACGTAGCATTTTCTACCTTTTGTTGTGATGACCAAGATCACTATGGGCTATTTGTACTGTGGCAATTTGTGAAGCTGTATAAAGGTTGTCCAGGGTAGAGATTTTCATGTGCTGTGACAATCGATTGCAAATGTTTCTTGTTGGTTATAACTATGGCTGGTGGTTGCAGATACATCCACACAGGACAAACTGCTGCAGATTTTACTTGCAGATTTGCACAGGTAAAATACACATTAGAACACAGTAGTAGGCAAGTGGATGAGGGTCTGTGGAAACTTTCTGCACAGCACATACATTTCTGCTGTAGCAGTTCACTAAAGTAGGGATGAAATCAGTGGTAAATGTGCAACAAAATCCAAAAGTGCAAAATTGTGGAGATTTACAATAAAACTACAGCAAAATCCTTATCAGATTGGGATCTGAAAAATCCACTACATGTGGATTTACCTCTATAAAGGGACTTGCTTATGACATATTTAAAGGGAACCTATGACCATGAAAATGCATAGTAATCTGCATATTGCAGAGCAGGATGAGCTGAGCAGACTGATATATAGTCTGGTGGGGAAAGATTCAGTATAACCTGTAATTTATTATTTAGTCATGGATGCGGTCCTATCACTGACTGAGAGTCCTCCATGTATGTCTGTGCAAGCAGAGAGAGCTTTCAAGCACTGATAAAACCGCCTCCATGACAAGATGACTGCTAAGCATGGAATGAGAACAGAAATAAATAAGTAAATAACAAGTTATACTGAATCTTTTCCTACAAAACTATATATCAATCTGCACAGCTGCTGCTCTTTCAACATGCTTCCTGCAGAATACACTTCAAATTCATGGTGACAGGTTCCCTACACTTTCATGTACTGCACATCTTGTGGAGTTGAATAATTTATTAGAATATTTTACTGATGAGTATGTTTTGAAAGTATGGATAGAACCCAATAAACTGAAAATAGCATATATATATATATATATATATATATATTTATACAGGTATATACACAGTATATATATATATATATATATATATATATATATGTATGTATTAGCAATAGCATATACTGTATACTCTCACGACACTTTCATTTTGTAATTGCACAAATTAGTTGAAAATTCAGACGTACTGTTCAGGAGCCGGTAATCAATAAAAGGGTATGAGCCACGGCGTTCAGAGAGAACCCCTGTTGGACCTCTCACTCGAGCATCTCCTATAAGAAATAAAAAGCACAACAATTAGAATTATCAACTCACAGAAAAGAGTAAAGAACGTGAATGAATGTGAAGTAACAGCCACACTTGGGCTGATAAGTAAAATTACATCAGGGTGGTGCTTGATATGCAAAACTGTACACCCAACAATTTTGTACCAAATTTTTTTCCAAAACTAAGCCAACTAATAAGTGGTGTAAAGTTAGACTAGACTGTCTAAATGTATGTCAGATTTTCAAACAGCATCAGACACTTTAGAAAATCTGGTGCAGTTTTTGTCTAAGTTTGCATTGTCTAAAAGGTAGACAGTATTAGTTTATCTGCCCCTCAATGTCTACTACTAGAAGCATTTGGTTATATTCTGATAAAGCTGAAAGACTTCCATATTCTGCAAATTCACATAATCTATTTCTCAACGAAAAAAGTATGTCCAATAGAATATGATCGGTCAGACCTCCACCGATCAAGAGAATGGGGGGCTTCCTGCAGTGTAATATTTATCGCATAACACAACAAAAGCTATTGAAAAGTAACTGAAAAACTCAAGTTAAAGCTCTTTGCTACAGCACAGTTAACTCACTAAAGGATACCTCAGTATTCATGAAAAGTTAAAATAGGCACAGGGTCCTGCTGGGCAGTTTATGACTGTATAATGGTGTCCTATCAGTTTTTTTGGTTATAGCACATTCTACATTTGTCTCTGAGGCTGTGGGCATGTACAATAAGGAGCAGTCTGCCCCCTTCCATTATAACTAGTTTGGTTTGTTCACAAATAATTGTACCAGGATTAACTGTACAGTAGCAAACAAAATGCTGAGAAAATCCCAAGTGACCATAATATAGGATATCAAGAAACACTGAACTGCAAATATAACGGCAAATACATGCAGGCATGACATAGGAAAAGAGCAATCTATGAACACGTTCATAAAAGCTGTTTACTGTCTATGAATAATATCCCATTTGTAATCACACAAGCAGCCAGAAGTACTGTAGATACAAGTACAAAGAAGAACTTTTCTCACATTATAAGATGTGAGATTTGCAGAATTTTCAGTCCTTTGCAAAAGAAAGTTGTTGTGCGAGATTTGTTAAAACTGCAACTGTATTCTGCTTCAGATTTGCCCCTTTATATGGATATAGCCAAATATGACTAAATTAATAATTGGTGAAATGTAGAGGATACATGAAGGATAATGAAGAATTCTGAATACATGAAAATCCTTGCAGGCCACAGTATCTTGAATCTGTACATATAAACAGACAATATTAATTGCCCCAGAAGAAAGGAAACAATGTACAGGTTCCACAAACATAGAACAGGAAACAAAAAACTGTACAAACAGCAACAGACAGGATACAGTGATGATTATGAACCAACTTTCCTTCAAAGGCCCTTATAGAGAGAAGAAAATGGGTTTAACAATGCTGTCATATATTGACGCTAGCTTCATGGTCATAGCATCCCCAGTTATCACCTAATATGCCCGAAGTATACACGCTGCTACAAACTGCAGAACTATTCTTTATATATGACTGACACACAATGTTATAGATGGATTATAAACCTTAAAAAGTCTACATTACCATTACATCATCTTGGATCCAATTAACAAGATATATAACCTACAACATCTCAAGGATACCATACCTATTCAGTAACTAAAATACCCAAAAGGTCTTCTAAAAAATATAAAAAAAACATAATTGTGGTAGTTCAGGATACATATTGTAAGTTTTAAATCTAACCATAAATCATAATAAATATAACATTAAATAACACCAACATCAAAAGGCATAATACAGTGAATAAAGTCCACTATACAGTATAATACTCACCATATGCTAGCATAACTGCTATGCGCTACTATACTGCCCAGCACCCCTAATGCAATCACAGAGAGGAAATAGTTTCCCCCCAATTTTTTTTTTTCCTAGCATGTTTTTAGTGAAACATTGTATGCAAAATTTAATAATAGCATGCTGTGAAAGCCCTTGACCAAAGAGAAGGGGAAACAAAATGGGTAGAGGGGAGAACATAGCAGGGGAGGATAGGTTGGAGAAGGAAGGGGCTCTAAGTTGTTGTTGGAGATCGCTCACTGCGCCATCAGCCTTCAGTAGGTTAGCTATCATAGATTTGAAGCTTGGGGGAGGGAAGAGTTATAAGGGATAAGTAAGAGAATGAGGATGTGCAGACCAAGAACACCCCAACTGTCTCAAGGAAACATGACCAGTTAAAAGAAGTAGGTAGAGGGATGGCAAGGAAAAACACTCAGTAAAAGTAGATGCAGCATGCAATTATAAATGGGCAGCACCCTCCAATATCTGTTCCTGAGATGACATAATGGAACAAAAATATTCACGTATTCTGGTTTGTATATGTATATGTAATGAAACAAGTTTTTACCAAAATGAACAATGGGGCAGGCCATTTGGGCCAAACCATGTTGTCGGCCAGCTGCAGAGATACAAAAGATGATGTGCTAAGCTAATCCGGGGAGTGATTTCAGGTATATGGCCAAATAGGTCCCAACTGAGTGTTAAAGGGGATGTCCAGGAACTGAACCAACCCATGTGGAAGCCGGAGGAATTGTAAAATAAAAAAAAGGCATGCTCTCCTGTCTGTTCAGTTATCACTACCAGTGTCATTCCTTGTGGATAGCAACACACCAACAGTATAGTTTGGGGCCTGTAGGAAGTGGAAAGATGGGGGCGAAGGAATTCTTATTTGGCACATGCTTGAAAAAATGAGGAATGCCCTGCATGCAGAGAGATCTAACAGATCCCCAACTCTCACAATGCCTGTTGCCCAAGGGTGGAAAGTGAGGTGTGCCCTCCCTCAAAGACTGGTCTGAGGCAAAATTAAGTAGGGCCTCTGACTTGTTGACGTTGATAGTAAAGTCCATAATAGATCCCTTCAACTCTGATGGAGTGAGTCAAAGACATCATGAGGGTGAGAGACAAAGAGCAGCAAATGATTTGCAAAGACGGTAACATTCAGTTCTTCAGCACTGAATGTGATGTCATGGAAGTCCCCCCAACTGTGTAAATGTCGCAACAGGGGGTTGAATGCTAAACTGAAAAGGATAGGAAATAAGGGCAACTTTGCCTGGTCTCCCTCTCCAGGGATATTCGAGACAAGTTAAGGCCATTAATGATCATGCTAGTTTGTGCCTGGCTTTGCAGGAGTTGCAGGGAACAGAAGGAATCGATCCCCAAAATTACAAAAACGGAGGGAGGTATTTAGGAATTGCAATGGCACAGGTTTGAAAGCATTCACTATGTTATGCTTAAGGAACAAGACACTGCTGTGCATGTTGCCTTGGTAGAGTGTCTTCCCCTAACAAAACCTAGCTGGGAAGGAGTTAGTAATTTAGTGAGAAATTCCTGGAGTCTATTAGTGAAGATCTTTGTCAAGATTATGTAATCAACATTTAGGAGGGATATTGGGCAAAATGCACCAACATCTTATAGATCTTTACTTGGTTTCTGTAGAAGTATGGTACGAGATTCATGAAAGCCCACAATATAGGATCCCCGCTGATAGAATTCAGTATAGAGTATAGTATAGAGTTGAGCAGGGGGGTAATCTGGGGCTGGATCAATTTATAGTACTCTGCCAATAGTCCTCAAATAAAATTCTAATACATCAATGTTATTTGTGATACAACATCTAAAGGTTAATCCTTACAAACTAATACAAACCTAGTCCACTGTTTTGCCCACTCATGAATTACAAGGAATGATCTGTGTATTTTCCGCACATTTATTTAATAAAGCTGAAAGATCGTGGTTTTAATCTCTGTAATATTGTAATGATATTACAGTCTACCACCAAGAGAAGGGGAAATTGATCACTGTGAAGTATATTAAATATTTTTCTTCTCAGACAACAGTGCATGTTGATATATCGTGGATAGACCTGAACCCATTCACATCTAGGAATAGTTTTGAAAATAAGTTAAGGAAATACAATTTTGAAATCAATCTGATGCTACAACTTGCCATTCAGTTTGCGTATACTGCAGGACTGGCTGAGTGGGATTGGTATGTGTGTGAGTGATGCTGTATTGCCAGTTGGTATTGCAGTCTAATATCGGTCATGTATGACCTAAACAGATTCATATGTTTCAGATGTGAGGAACTCTAGGGCAACCTATTACATTGCTTCTGACAAGACCCTGCAATCCAATCTTTCATAAACTCACAAACATCATCTCTTTCCTGAACTTGACCGCTACCTGAGCATTCTTTGTTGCCCTTGATCTCTGCAGATACCTACATCAGACCTATAGTACAAGGATCCTACAACCAGCTTTGCAGATCTGGGCTTCTTGTACAGCTGTCAGTATGACTCATGGCAGGAGTGGGAAATTTTACATACCTCCAGTGAAGGCTGAATATTCAGTACAATGTATTACGCTACTAGCCAACCTTTAATACTAGATTTACTAATCTAGTACTAATAATTTTATCTTTGCTGCTGTAACACACTGAATTTCCCCATTGTGGGACTATTAAAGGACTATTATTATTATTATTATTATTATTAGAGTGCATATACTTCACATGTTGGCACCAGACTAACCGTACAATTATCTGCAAAATACATTACAGTAATATATCAGAATGTGGTTTGTTTGTGGTTAGACATGGATTTTTTAAAGGTCAAGCAACTGCTAAGTATATGTATAGTAAAACTATGGAGCGTCAGAGATATATGCAGTACGGTGATAGGAAAATGTTTATGGTTACTGTTTTAGGGTTATAGGAAACTAGCATTTAAGACCCTATCCTATACAACACTTTAAATATTTTGCAGGAGAGAGACAAAACTTCACAGCTCTCAAATGTGTCAAAAATTAACTGAATGACATAACTTAAAGGGAGTCTGTCACCAGGGTGAAGCATATTAATCCAGCAACACAGCTGTGATATTCATTTATTTCACAATATGCAAAAGAGCAGTCTGGAGCACAGAGGGCTGCACCCATTGCTCCAAAATACTATGCTCCACACTGCTTTAATACAGCCTCCTTCCCCCTCTCCCTTCTTTGAGTGACATGCTCAGGGACCTATGCTAAACTCTGGCTTTAACATATTCTACATGTTCCCATATACAGTAAATTCACTCTAAATCCCTAAACATTAGCAGATTTCTACTTGTGAAAAGTGTTTGTAGTTTGGATCATTAGACTCCCCCCTTAATCAGTCATATAAAGTCAGGCACTGCTTAAATAACATAATGTCTAGCAAGTTGCTACATAAGGTAACCAGATTGGGGGCAGGAGTAACGCCACATACATTTGTAATCATTAGAAATAAAGAAAGCACTTTAGGCTAAGGCCCAACATAGCGAAAAGAACGCCACGTTTTTTTTCTGCTGCATTTTTCACAGAAAGTACGCAGAGTTTTCTTCTGTGGTCTTTCTGTCCCTATTATACCTATACGGAAAACGCCAGCGTTTCTGTGAGTATAATTGACATGCTGTGATTTATAAAAACGCAACGGTTTTTGAAATCTCAGCATTTCTGCTGTAGATATTTTTCTGCAATATGTGGATGGGAATAGTCAGTACACTCACTGCTACAGTTTGTATGGTGAGTGAATAGCACGGCTCTCCTGCACTGCCTTGGTACCAGTTATCTGTGGGAGTCCCAGGTGTCGGACCCCCGCAGATCTAATATTGATGGCCTATCCTAACAATAGGCCATGAATCTTAGAAACCAGATAACCCCTTTATTAACTCCCCAAAATATAAAAACCATGTATCTGCATCCATGCCATCCTGTCTCACAATGCCATTGTCTAAAGGATATGTCGTTCACTTTAGGCTATCCAATAAGAATTACTGATACGTGAATAACCAAAACCAAAATTCAGTGGCATGGCATGGCATATACAGTCATATGAAAAAGTTTGGGCACCCCTATTAATCTTAATCATTTTTAGTTCTAAATATTTGGGTGTTTGCAACAGCCATTTCAATTTGATATATCTAATAACTGATGGACACAGTAATATTTCAGGATTGAAATGAGGTTTATTGTACTAACAGAAAATGTGCAATATGCATTAAACCAAAATTTGACCGGTGCAAAAGTATGGGCACCTCAACAGAAAAGTGACATTAATATTTAGTAGATCCTCCTTTTGCCTCTAGTCGCTTCCTGTAGCTTTTAATCAGTTCCTGGATCCTGGATGAAGGTATTTTTGACCATTCCTCTTTACAAAACAATTCCAGTTCAGTTAAGTTTGATGGTCGCCGAGCATGGACAGCCCGCTTCACATTATCCCACAGATGTTCAATGATATTCAGGTCTGGGGACTGGGATGGCCATTCCAGAACATTGTAATTGTTCCTCTGCATGAATGCCTGAGTAGATTTGGATCATTGTCTTGCTGAAATATCCATCCCCGGCGTAACTTCAAATTGGTCACTGATTCTTGTACATTATTCTCAAGAATCTGCTGATACTGAGTTGAATCCATGCGACCCTCAACTTTAACAAGATTCCCGGTGCCGGCATTGGCCACACAGCCCCAAAGCATGATGGAACCTCCACCAAATTTTACAGTGGGTAGCAAGTGTTTTTCTTGGAATGCTGTGTTTTTTTGACGCCATGCATAACGCCTTTTTGTATGACCAAACAACTCAATCTTTGTTTCATCAGTCCACAGGACCTTCTTCCAAAATGAAGCTGGCTTGTCCAAATGTGCTTTTGCATACCTCAGGCGACTCTGTTTGTGGCGTGCTTTCAGAAACGGCTTCTTTCGCATCACTCTCCCATACAGCTTCTCCTTGTGCAAAGTGTGCTGTATTGTTGACCGATGCACAGTGACACCATCTGCAGCAAGATGATGCTGCAGCTCTATGGAGGTGGTCTGTGGATTGTCCTTGACTGTTCTCACCATTCTTCTTCTCTGCCTTTCTGATATTTTTCTTGGCCTGCCACTTCTGGGCTTAACAAGAACTGTCCCTGTGGTCTTCCATTTCCTTACTATGTTCCTCACCGTGGAAACTGACAGGTTAAATCTCTGAGACAACTTTTTGTATCCTTCCCCTGAACAACTATGTTGAACTATCTTTGTTTTCAGATCATTTGAGAGTTGTTTTGAGGAGCCCATGATGCCACTCTTCAGAGGAGATTCAAATAGGAGAACAACTTGCAATTGGCCACCTTAAATACCTTTTCTCATGATTGGATACACCTGGCTATGAAGTTCAAAGCTCAGTGAGGTTACAAAACCAATTTTGTGCTTCAGTAAGTCAGTAAAAAGTAGTTAGGAGTATTCACATCAATAAAATGATAAGGGTACCCAAATTTTTGCACCGGTCACATTTTGGTTTAATGCATATTGCACATTTTCTGTTAGTACAATAAACCTCATTTCAATCCTGAAATATTACTGTGTCCATCAGTTATTAGATATATCAAATTGAAATGGCTGTTGCAAACACCCAAATATTTAGAACTAAAAATGATTAAGATTAATAGGGGTGCCCAAACTTTTTCATATGACTGTAAGTAAGGGGCGTGGTATGTAAAAAGGGGAGTGTCCTAAAATAATAGTTTATTAATTGTATGAGGTAAAATTTTCAATTAATCGTGATTTTGATTTGGGTCATAGTCGTCCAGCGCTAGATCGGACTCCATGTGTCCTTAGCTTCTTTTAAGTGTCAAGTCCCCATGTTTAAAGGTTTTGGGCTCATATTTGAGTGTTCACCTCAACGCATTTTACGAACTTTGTGCCTAATGATCCCTTGTCTACACTCATCAATGTTCCACTGGGGCATGTAAACTTTTGCAGTTTATTACAATGGTGGGAGAAAAGGCTCAGAGACATGCTCCCTATTTTAAGTTGTCTTTCGACAAATTATTCTTTTTGTGAAGGATGGAAAGGGTAGAGGTCCATCAGTTTTTTTGAGACATGGGCGTGTTTCATCATTGTGCTTCCCCAATGTAGAGAACACATTGTCATTTTGTGCCTTGTGGAGCTTGTGTTTTCAACTTTCCGAATCTGAGATACAATGGAGGACTTCTATTTGGATGGTTGGTTCACCTCGCATGTCAGAAGCATGGTGGGCTTTGCATCTCTCTTTCCTGCATATTTTGTTTTGAAAATAGAAAAACAACTTTCTGTTCTTATTTTTTTTTTTGTTTGTTTCTTCTTTTTTTCTCCCAGTCCCCCTGCTCGCTTCTCTTCCCTATTGATTTCGATGCTACATATGGTACTGGATTTGTTTATTGGAAGTTCAGATATTGGCTTTTTTTTTCTATGCATTATAGAATTTACATAGTTTCCTTCTTGTCCTGTATGTTCTGTCTTCATTGAAAATTAATAAAAACAATTTTAAAAATGTATAGTAATTACAATGTTGTTTGGTATAGAAAATGCCTAGGCAGTTACATATTAGATGAGTTCATAGAGAGAATATTCCAACAATATGTGCTCAACAAAAAACTTTGCAGTTTCTAGATGAAAAATGTTAGCAGCTGGCTAACCACCCACAGTGGTAGCCACATCAAAGGAATACCTAGTTATAAAGTCCCCAAACTGTGTACCCTCAGTTACTTATTGATCAGTAAAAAATAATAGCCATCTCAGTAAACTTAATATAAAGAGTGTCCCATGCTGCAAGATTTCATGATTGAAGACACTAACATCATTGTACATTTGGTTTACATAGCATGTAGGCAGTTATTTGCAACACCTTATACAAATGTAAACGTTTGAAACTGTGGCATTTGACTTGAAATGTGGGTGGCATTGGTAACTGGGTTATTTTTTAAATGTTCTCCTTCTGTTTTGTTCAATTCAAGGAAAACGTTAAAGCCACAACTACCTACATTTCATAACATTTCACAACCAGTGTTTGCAGCCTGTCATTAATCCTTCTTCATCTCTGCAGCAGTAAAACAGACAAAAATAAAAACAGCAAATGAAGGGGCCTACTATAACCTTTTATAGTAAAGTGTATAGTTAAGTGTAACCTAAAACAAATACAGCTAAGTAATATAGATTTTTACCCCATTTGACATACAACAGATCAATTAATCTACTGTATATATAACTTGTGTCCATAAAGGGAACCTTATGCCAAATGTCAAGCTCTCCATGAATTTTGTTGGTGTGAGGAAAATAAAATAAATTTTGGGTGCATTTTGCTGTTTCGCTCGCCTTCGCAAAGGCACTTCAGTTTTTACTTTACACAACCTATGGACATTTACTCTTCTCTTCTCTCTTCTAAAAATAACAAACAGATACAAAAGTCGGTAGGTTTGAGTAGGTCTCTGTCAGCCAGAGATATTTGCAAGGGGGTCCTCCTTACAGTAACTAAAATACAGAAAACTCTTGACTTCAATGTTGCTCTATTTCTGTCCATTTTGTGAACAAAAAATAAAAAAAAAATGATATAAATCTATATATCAGTAAATCATACATAAAAATAGAAATATTGTTGTTCAACAGACTGGAAAAGTGAATATGTAATCTACTTTTTGCAACACTGCAACTGCATTTGGTAGGCTTAATTTAGGCCAGTACAAAAACATCAGCTTTAAATGAAGAATTGCCTTCAGTCACTGGATTCAAGAAGTTTGCTAACGAATGGAAACACAAATGTTGTGCATTTGACTATTAAGCCCTGTTCGTCTATTT
Organism: Leptodactylus fallax; assembly: GCA_947044405.1. Taxonomy (NCBI): domain Eukaryota; kingdom Metazoa; phylum Chordata; class Amphibia; order Anura; family Leptodactylidae; genus Leptodactylus; species Leptodactylus fallax. Next base: position 2,590,148 of record CAMRHE010000092.1, read on the forward strand.
TCTTTTACGGACAAAGGATCCTGTCTCTGAAAATAATAAATACATATTGATAAAACACAAAGATGCGTTATTGCCACGTTTTTCTATATCAATTCCTCTAAAAGCTCTCCATGCCCCTTTCCTGGCTCTGATGTATTTCTCCAAAAAACATTGCTTTAGCTCCATTTTTTAAATGTCTCTAAGGGTTTGTAGGAAAAAAATGCATCCTAAAATTTTGTACACAATTTCTCCATAGTACAGAAATACCCTGCATTTGGAGCAAAACTGCTGTTCAATTAGGCTTTTGGAAAGCAGATTTTGCTAGAATCATTTTCATATGCTTAGACACATTTGTAGACCCACTGTTTTGAAAACTATATCCTTGAAGAAAAATATCAAGGGTTACAGGAATAATTTTAACCCCAGAGATGCTTTCTAACAGCAGATGGTTCTAAATGAAAACTGAAATTTTTCCAGCAATATGCCATATGTCATACCCAGCCTGTGCCACTGGGTAAAGTCATCTTTCTACTTATTATGCTCTGTTTGCTGATTTTAACCCTTTCCTGACATCCGGCTCTGAAGAAAACCGGCCTTCATAGCCACCAGGTCTCTGCTGTATTGCGCAGCAGAGACCTGGAGCTAATGCCCATGATCAGATTTAATTCTGATCGCGGGCACTACTTTATGTATTGCCCCCTGAAGTGCCCAGGAGCCCCCTGAAGCTGGTCCCCACTGGCCCTGTACCTTTTCCGCTGCAGGACATCTCTCACGTTTCAAGATCATGGCAGCTGTCCTGTTCCTATGAAAGCTGTGATTTTAATGAAAGCACCCAGGAATATAGCTATTGCTATAGCTATGTAGTTGTATTACAGTGTTTGGGACATGAAATCAAAAGTTGAAGTATCAAGCCCCCCTGCGGGGACTAATATTTTTTTTTATATAACAAAAAAAAATAAAAATTGAAATCACCCCACTTTTCCTAGATTTGAACTAAAAATAAACAAAAACAAATTATACATCTCTGCATCTGAAAATTCTTGGTCTATAAAAGAGCCAAACCTTCATTTATTCACCGTTCCGCCTCCCATAAAAATTTGAATAAAAAGCGATCAAAACAAGAGACATTCCCCAAAATGGTATTATTAAAAATTTCAGCTGGTCCCACAAAAAAAGATGCCTTATGCAGCCCTGTACACGGAAATATAAAAAAAAGTTGCAGGTGTCAGAATATGGCAACTCCAACAATTTAATTTTTTTTGGCGAAGTTTTGTTGTTTTTTTTTAAAGGGTTAAAATATAAAAAAAGAAATTTGGTATCCCTGGAATCATACCAGCCCATAAAATACAGGTGACATATCATTTTGGCTGCAAAGTGAACGCTGAAAAAACAATCCCCGTAATAAAGTCACACATACACAATTTTTCTCCAATTCCACCCCATTCTGTATTTTTTTCCAGCTTCCCAGTACATTGTGTGGAATATTAAATGGTACTATTACAAAGCACAATTTGTCCCAGAAAAATTAAAGGGGTTTTCCTACCGGTATGCTGTTGTCTTCCGATGGAAGACCCCGCCGCATGTGACCGCTGAGGCCAAACAGCAGCTTCAGCAGAAGGGATCCAGGATGTCACAGGTGTCGAGGAATTTCAATTCAGGAAAACACCAGAAAAGCAGGACTGGACTGTGCTGGGAAGACACCGCAGCACCAGGAACAGGTGAGAATTGTTTTTCTTTTTTTTTTTCACCTCCCCCGGCCTATTTAAAAAATATTTTTTTTGCCCGGACAACCTGTTTAAGTGCTGAAACGGCTCTGTGAACGCAAAAATAAAAAAGTTATGGCTCTTGGAAATTGGGGAGTCAAAAAAACTAATTGAAAAATGGCTGCAGTGGGAAGGGGTTAAAACACCTTACATGTTGCCCTTAATGACCCTTAAGATTAATTTTAAAAGATTAGACCTAAAGATATGACCTCATAGTTGCTGCAACATGATCTGCAGTAAATTGTAATACTCTGGGGTCTCTTCAGGGTCTCTTGTTATATTCACCTTCCCTCACCTCTTTCAGGCCTCCTCATGGCAATCCAGCAATCTATGTCTGCTTCTTCTGGGCTAGGCACATGACATCACAGAAAAGCGCCAGAGCCAGTGTCTGGCGCTTTTCTGTGACGTCACACTCCCGGGAGGAGGAAGACACAGATCGCCGCACACCACGGGGAGGCCTGAAAAAGGTGAAGGAAGGTGAGTATAAATGTTTTTTATAATTTACGCCTCCCTTCGGCCTCCCTTCTAAAGAGACCCCAGAGTATAATAATTTCACATCTGGTTCTATCCGAACAAATTCGGACCAAACTGAACTGGAGGATCACTCTGTCCAAACAACAGACAAAACTAATCTTTCGCCCATCCTTAGTTATTATTTTGATCCAAGGGGTGCTTCCCAAAATATGCTGCGGATGGTGCAATGTGAAATGCCCCATATGTCATTCTCAGTTTGTGTCAATGGAGACAAACACTGCTAAAACTTACAATTGGGTTATACTGGGTACAACATTTGCCATATACTGTATGTGGGCATAAACTTTTACTTGTGCACAGCAATGCTCTGAAAGTAAGAAGTGCTGTGCTTTTTGACATCTCCCACGTTTAGATGGACTGTTTTTTGTATGCCATGTCACTTTTACGGAGCCCCAAAGGCACCAGTAAAGTAGATATTTCAAAGCACATTTTGGAAGATACAACTTTGGGCACAACTTATTGGGAACTGACGTGATGTATTGCTGGAAAAATGCTGTGCATTCATTTCTGGAAAATACTGCATAAGGCCCGGGCCCCAAGTAGCGAAAACGCAGGGTTTTGGCCATGGCAGAAACGCCACAGCAAAAAACGCTGCGTTTTACATTACCTACAAAGTGGTTGGGATTCTGGCTAGTCCCATCCACACATTGCAGAAAAATAAAACTGCAGTAGAAAAGCTGCGTTTTCAAAAATCACAGCATGCCAATTATACCTACGGAAATGCTGCTGTTTTCTGTACAGGTATAATAGGGGCAGAAAGTCTGCAGAGGAAATCTCTGCGGACTTTCTGTAAAAAACACTGCAGAAAAAAACGTGATGCGTTTCCACCGCATTTTTTTCCACAGCGTTTTTTGTGCTGTGTCTCGCTATGTGTGGCCTTATCCTAAACTGCAGTTTGGGCACACTGCAGGAAACAGAAGGGAAGGAACACTATTTGTCCTTTAGAGCGCAGATTTAGATGATTTGGTTTTTGGACAACATGTCACTTTTGGAGCGCCCCTGAGGTACCAGTAATGTGAACCACATTTTGGAAACTGTACCCCACAGATATTACATCAATTTGTTTTCCAGAAATGAACGTAGAGTGGATGGTAAAAAATAAATATGTAAGCCATTCGGAGAACATTTTATACATCAAATCCCACCCGAATTTCCCGCTATCTTCTAGGATGGGGGGCATTCTGGGGGGTCAATTCTGGTGTATTTTCTCTTGTAAGCTCTATACCTGTGGCATTCCCTGATATAACCATGTACATACCATACACATTCCCCTACTTGCTGCAGCTAGTTTTACCCTAAAGGTTTTTGAATTGACATAACATTTTTATTTTTCTGTTGATGGAGCTAGTTGAGGGCTCATTTTTTAGAAGGAAATGTACCTTTTATTGGTGGCATTTTGGAAAATTAGAATTTTGACTTTGTAAGTTCATTTTTTTTTTAGGTAACCGAAAATGAGTATTTCTGGGAGTGACTGTGGTGCATTCACTGTACATATCAGGCAAATGAAACTGGAAGTTTCAGAGTTCTTGAACAGAACCCAGGCTTTCATCCCTCATAAGATGGCATAGGGGTCTGTTCAGGGGACGACAATGTTGTAAAACCCCTTAGATGCCATGGTCATGATTGACATCACCATGTAAAGGGTTAACACCCACGATCAGAGTTACCTAACCCTAAATACTAAATTTTAAATGGAACTAATGCCAATCTTCTATCTTGAACCACATTCAAAGAGGTTGTGAATGTCAACATCTGGACTGTAAGAAGAGTCTTTGGATGGTTAAGCTGTTTTAGCTATCCTTGTTATTAACAATTGTGTGACTAAAATGGGTGCTGTGGCAGTCACAGCCACTCCACGGATGCAAAATTGATTTTCTTGGCAGCAAGATTGCATTTTGACATAAAAAGTATGTTCATTATGTCACTAACAGCACACTTAACAGGTGGTAGACTCCCTTTAAATAAAATGAAGAGTTCATGTATTACTCAGTTTCAGAGGTTTAAGAGTAAGATAAACAACATGGAGTTTACTGCAGAAGGACAGTAAAGCTCTTAGAAGCGTTTGTAGTGAACAAACTACAAATACTAACATCCAATGCTTACAGATATTTCACGTAGGTTTCTAAAGATGCGTGTCTGCATGCACCCATGTTTACAAAATGCTTTCCTGACTCCTTCATAATCAAGTAATATTTGTATGCCAGTAGATGACTTTCTAAGACAGTGAACGGAAAACAAAGAGAGGATCCACACGTACAAAGGAAATGACCTGTGCAACATTATTTACAAGACAAGTGAAAATATGGTTTCAGTAGGGTCGAGTGTGAGGTATGTCTGAGGAACAGCAAAAAACTGGACTTTGAGATAGACTGTAAAGGAAATCCTGTAATGTGTTGACTTTCTACTTTTTTTTGTTTGCCATTAGAGCTGCTGAAATCTTGTAAGGACTGATTTTTTTTTTTTTAACTGTAATTTTTTTTTCAAGTTTTCAGTAGAGAGAGAGAGAGAGAGAGAATAAGAAAAATAAGAAACAAATTAAACAAATAAGACATCAGGACAGGAAGAGACATACAGTGACTTGCAAAAGTATTCATACAGCTTGAATCTTTTCACAAATTTATCACCTTACAACCACAAACATATAAAATGTATTTTATTGAGATTTTAAGTGATAGACCTACACAAAGTAGCAGATAATTGTGACGTAGAATGCAAATGATTCAAGATTTTCAAAATTTTAATCAAATAAAGATCTGAAAAGTGCGACGTGCAAAAGTATTCAGCCCCCTGTACTCTGATACCCCTAAATAAAATCCAGGGCAATCAATTGCATTCAGAAGTCACTTAATTAGTTAATAGAGTCCAGGTGTGTGTAATTTAGTCTCAGTATAAATAGACCTGTTCTGTGAAGGCCTCAGTGGTTTGTTAGAGAACACTAGTGAACAAACAGCATCATGAAGACCAAGGAACTCACCAGACAGGTCAGAGATAAAGTTGTGGAGAAATTTAAAGCAGGGTTATAAAAACATATCCCAAGCTTTGAACATCCCAAGGAGCACTGTTCAATGCATCATCCAAAAATGGAAAAAGTATTCTACAACTGCAAACATACCAAGACATGGCCGCCCACCTAAACTGACAGATTGAGCAAGGAGAATACTGGTCAGAGAAGCAGCCAAGAGGCCCATGGTCACTCTGGAGTAGCTTCAGAAATCCACAGCTCAGGTGGGAGAGGGGCTCTGGTCAGATGAGGCCAATGTTGAACTTTTTGGCCTAAGTGCAAAGCGTTATGTGTGGCAGAAAAGTAACACTGCTCTTCACCCTGTACACACCATCCCCACTGTGAAACATGGGGGTGGCAGCATCATGCTGTGGGGATGCTTTTCTTCAGCAGGGTCAGGTAAGCTGGTCAGAGTTGATGGGTAGATGGATGGAGCTAAATACAGGACAATCCTGGAAAAAAAACCTGGTGGAGGGTGCAAAAGACTTGAGAGTGGGAAGGAGATTCACCTTCCAGCAATGACAATGACCCTAAACATACAGCCAAAGCTACAGTGGAATGGTTTAGATCAAAGAATATTCATGTGTTAGAATGGCCTAGTCAAAGTCCAGACCTAAATCCCATTGAGCATCTGTGGCAAGACATGAAAATCGCTATTCAAAGACGCTCTCCATCCAATTTGGCTGAGCTTGAGCTATTTTGCAAAGAAGAATGGGCAAAAATCTCAGTTTCTAGATGTACAGAGCTGGTAGAGACATACCCCAAAAGACTTGCAGCTGTAATTGCAGCGAAAGGTGGCTCTGCAAAGTATTGATATAGGGGGGCTGAATACTTTTGCACGTCATACTTTTCAGATTTTTATTTGAATAAAATTTAGAAAATCATGTATCATTTTCGTTCCACTTCACAATTATCTGCTACTTTGTGTTGGTCTACCACTTAAAATCTCAATAAAATACATTTAAGTCTGTGGTTGCAAGGTGGCAAAATGTGAAAAAGTTCAAGGGGTATGAATACTTTTGCAAGGCACTGTACATGAAGGGTGGGGAAAGTGGGGATGGAGAAGTCAGAGATCCTGCAGTGTACAATGGGTATCCCATGGAGACCATATGGAATTGAAAGACACTACTGTGTTATTCAGATTAGCCGTCAAATATTCCAAGGTACGAATATTCTTAACTCGGGCAATAAAATCGGAGGTAGATGGGGGTGAAAATGATTTCCAGTTCAAGGCTATGTGGGGTTTAGCCGCTGTACAAAGGTAAAGAAAAAGTTTAGCTGGCTTCTTGCCCATTTGTTGCGGTGGTGGGTTGAGTAGACAAACAAGAGGGTCTAGCAGCACCATCTGTAGAAAAAGAAATTATCCATGACAGCCTTGACCTCTCTCCAATAGGCTAATATCAGGGGACCGTCCCAAAATATATGATATAGTGTGCCTAGGGACGAATTACATCTCCAGCAGATGGAGAGGATTGTGGGGTTTAGGGAGTGGAGAAGGGAAGGGGTATGGTACCAATACATGAGAATCTTATATTGCACTTCCCTGAAAGTCACATAGGTAGAAGATTTAGGTGCCCACGTATATAATTAGCCATTAAGCAGGGGAAATTGACCGCCCCAAGGTTTCCTCCCATCTGGTCATTTATCAGTGGCCGTAAGGACTGATTATTATATGACTGAAATTATATTTTTATAAGAAATACTATTGTTAATGCCCTAAATGTCAAAAATTAGATTATCACTTTAAAATGCATCTAAACTTTCAGATAGTAAAAATAAATAATATTTTAGAAGCATGGACACTGACGCTAGGCTCACATTTGTGCCTGGGGGTCCATTGTTCTGGTTTGTCGGAGGAACAGAACAACAGACACACGGACCACTAAAATAAGCGAACACCAATGGTGCCCAGTGGACCCCAATGACTATAATGGGATCTGTTGGGTGTCTTTTCTTTTAAACTGAAACTGACTTTTTCGTTACAGATTTTGCTGTGTTTTTTTGAGCCAAAGCCAGAAGTTGATTGAACAGAAGGTAGAGATAGAAGTACTTCCTATATATTTCCTATTCCTTTTGTAGCCATTCTTGGCTTTGGCTCAAAAAAACGCAGAAAAATCTGCAACAAAAAAGCTACATTTCCACAACGTGAGCTTCAGACTTATACTGACTTTTGGAGGTCACTGCTACAGAGTCTCCAAACGGAGATGTCATCTCAGCCTGAGAAATGCTGTAATATACTTTATTAACAGATTTTGGCTCCTTTCCATGAAATGGAGTATGGGACCTTGTGTAATACAAGGGAGGCGTCACTCTAAACAGTCATATCTTGAGCAATGTAAAACAGAACTGGTTCTTACTGTTCATATGACACCAAAATTGCAGTTCTACCTGTATTTTTTCAGAACTATCACCAGTTGAAAACACAGTTGGGATTGGTTATTTATATGTAACTGCAACTTCTCCCAAACCCAACTGTGTCTTCAACCGATGATATCTCTGGAGATAATACCAATAGAACTGCTATCATGAGAATCTCATCTTTCATATGGCGCCAAAACCACTGTTCCAAGTTTTTGAATGTACAACATATAAGTCTTAGAACTGACCATCCCTCATCCTCAGCATTACATAAGAGTCCATATACTTGTACTCCAGTAACAGTGAGAGAACCAAGGTAATGAATACAGAAGGGACACAAATTGGATATTAGCACAAGATTTCACAGAAAGGAGCCAACATCTGTTAATAATGTCACAAGTGTTGCTTTGGAGGAGGAATCCTGTAAGTGATGAAATGGTGCCCACAGAGTTCCGATCTCAACATCATCAAGCCTGTCTGGGAATACATCAAGAGTTGCTGTTTTCAAAGTAAAGGAAGGTCACAACAAATATTGATTTGATTTAGATTTCTCTTTTGCTCATTCACTTAATTATGTTAATTGACAAAAATAAACTATTCACACTTTTATCTTTGAAAGCATTCTTATTTTGCAGCATTTTTTCCACACCAGCCTAAAACTTTGGTACAGTACTGTATATGTTGGTTTATACTGCAGATGCAGCTGGAATAAAGTTACACTATTAAAAATCAGACCTGAATAGCAGAAATTGGAATAATACACAATATATACATATTATACTGAAACCTGCTATTAATCCTTTAAAGGGTACCTGAGTTTTCATGAAAAGTTGAAATACATGCAGGGTCTTGTTGGGCAGTCTGTTCTATGTCTGTATAAGCCTTCATACATGATGCCCTATCAGTTTTGCTGCTAATATCCCCATTATAGCTGCAGGACAGTTTACATTTCTCTTTCAGGCAGGGACATGTACAACAAGGAGCAGTCTGCTCCCCTGCCAGGAGTAACTGTACGATAGCAAACAAATAGCTGAGACAAGCCCAAGTGACAATAATATAGGAGATCCAGGGACACTGAATTGTAAATACAAGGTGGATACATAGAGGCAAGCAGGTAAAACACAGGGAAAAAAACAACAACCTGTGAGAATGGTTAGTAAAACTGCTTGCTGTCTGTGAATGATTCCCCTTCTGTAATCACACAAGCGGCCAGAAGTAGATGGAAGCACATAAAAGGCTTTTTTTCTTACATTGTAAGGCTGTTGTCATGCTAGCGTTGGGTGACCGTTCGGGTCCTCTGTTCCCCATTCCGCTTAAAATATGTGGAGAGAAAGGACTTTTTTTTTTTTTAAGTGGATAGAGTTCACGAAGAACGGAAACCCGAACGCTAGTGTGAACCTAGCCTAAGCTGTGAGATTTTCAGTCCTTTGCACAGAGCAACAGTTTGTAGATGTGTGTGGAGACTGAGGAGAATCAACCCCTTCCATCTGCATTCACTGTGTAAAAAGAGAAAAGAATCTCCCCTTCTATCTTGCTTATCTAATGTATCTACAGACAAACCTTGGCTAGCAAGAGAGAGAGAACAGTTAGCTAAATTAGCTAGAAGGGAGACACCTAGTGGCAGGAACATTAGAGAGATTTTTCAGGCAGAAAGAAGCCACTTTTTAAATTAAAGTGCATTACATTTTGGTCCAGAAAGAAGTGTTCTATGAAAAGAGACTAAGTTGTCTGAAAAGTTAGTGACAGGGACCGTGCCTATTTTGGTCTTTTTTTTTAAATCACGTTTCTAGAGCCGTAACTTTTTTTTAATTCAGTCAACATAGCTGATTGAGGATTTGTTGTTGCGGGTTGAGTTGTATTTTTAAGTGGCACCATTGTGGGGTGCATATAACTTATTAACTTTTATTAACTCTTTATGGGGAGGAATGGAAAAAACACCATTCTGCCATTGTTTTTTGAGGTAATTTTGTACAGCTAACCATGAAACATATAGAATATATTAACTGTAATCTGCAGATCTATTGTATTTATTTAATACCAAATATGTATAAGTTTTTTATTATTTTGCTGGAAACCCCCATGATGATTGGTCATCAATAAAAATGAGTTGGACAGCTCTTTTAAAACATTACTCACATGCTTAATTTCACCTACAGTAATGTTAAAGTTAAAAACCTAGTATCCATAGGCAAAATACTAAGACATAAGGTCCGAAATTGTTGGTACACTATATGTTTAAAAGTGCATGAAGAGTCTATGTTGTCAGGTATCAGTTACATTCAACCAAAGAGAGAATATGGGGGGAATTTATTAAGACAGAACTTTTGTAGGCAGTCTCAATCCATTATCTCCCACTGTTGATAACTGCACCAGAATTTTTAAGAGATTCTGGCCTGTTAACACTTTTGGTGGATGTTGGGAGGTCCTGGGCTCCAAAATTGAAATCTATGCCAGCCAGGGAGTTATAGTAAGTCTGTTGGGCCAAGGCGTTCCTGTTCTGACCCAACCTCATTCCTGCCCCGCTCCACCCACTGTCTATAAAAGTGGTAAGTGGGATAAAACACTGCTGTTACGGTGCAAATCCGGGCCGTGTGCCTAAGATGTTCCACTGTTATGTCAGCTTTTTGGTGAAGCAGCACAAATAAATTCCCCCATAAGTGTAAATTTAGACTAGGCAGTTTTAAAATGCACTGGATTTATCTCAGTGACTGATACTGCATGAAAAATTTGGTGGCTCTTTAGGCTGTCTAGTCTACATTTATACCATATATTAGTTGGGTAAATGATGTTGCATCTTAAGCGTCCCACCACCTTGTGGCACAATGTGCAGAAAGTGTCTAGAACAGTTAATAAATGTGGTGTAGTAAGTTGCTGCTTTTTTGGAGCAAATTGCAACATTTTAGAGAGTGTTTATTAGTAAATCTGACCCAATAACCGCGGAGAGGATTTTTTTCTGACATCAAGAGTGATATTAACAAAATATACAAGCACTGGTCTTAGTAAGTGCAAGCAGCACTTTCCTCTCCGCATGTTTCATGCGGAATTCGAGCGGAAACCCCACGGACACCATTATAGTCTATGGGGTCCGCGGGTTTCCAGGTAAACCGCTTTTTTATGCGTATAGGTTTCTGTTCAGGGGGGGACTCTCCGAATGGAAACCCGAATGCAGATGTGAACTGAGCTTTACATATCTGTATAAATATGCTCAAATAGGACAAATAATATGCACCATTTCCTTGAAAAAGCACATTTTATCTCATTCAAACAATTACAATGGGAGTGTCAGATCCTCCAAGGGCTCGGCAATCAGGTTTGAAAACACGCCCACTCTACTGCAACCTTATCTGTATATGTTTTACATCAAGGAAATGGTGCATCTGCTGGACTATGTAAAGGTATGATGGTGCCCAGCATAATGTCTAGACAGTCTTAAAACGTGTCAGGTTTATCACAGTGGCTGAGGATTAATGATACTTCTAGTCTATTGTAAGTTTACCCCATCTGTTGGCTTACCTTGTACAAGAAATTTTGGCATACCTGTAAAACACATTAGGGGAGATTAAATAAGCAAAATTTATTCTAAAAAACTTGCTGTGTGCCACATTTATCAAGTGTCTTAGACACTTTTCTGACTTGACTGAAAAGGGGCATGGCCTAAGTTGCTCCTCTATGCACCAAAAATGTGCCAAGAACTTTTAAACTAATTGGAGGTATAAACTTAGGCTAGACAGTTTAAAAACATGCTAAATTTATCAAACAGAATTAGACACTCTGATATATCTGGTACAGTTCAAGACTGTCTAATCTAAGTTTGCACTGTCTAGCTTTTACAGTATTAGTAAATCTGACCCATTGTTGCATGTTATACCCCCTCTTTCCTGGCAAGCCATGCCATTTTTAAAATTATCCCTAACCCTTTTCAAACAAGGCAAAGAAAGAGTCTAAAACACATAATAAATAAGGTACACAGCATATACAGTAAGCTTGTTATTGGGAACAAATTAAGACAGAATTCCGGCATTTAGCTTAGTAAGTGTGCGCTAAACATCAGAGCTTTATATATAAAGATTGAGGAGCAAATCAAATTTCTTTTTATTGGCGTTACCTTCATATATTTAAATTAAAAAAAAAAAAAAAAGTAGTGTTTATGGTATCTGTAGTACTTACACACAGTACTTATGATAGTTTCAACTATACAGTCCAGCCTGAGGAGTGACTTTAAGTGGATGAATGCCATGACTTTCTGTTTATTCATTATTATGTTTTACATCTGTCTTTGAGGTCTACAAAATCTGCTTATGTCACAAAATATACAGGGGAGGGGAGGACAAAACGTCCCCAAGTTTTTACTAGGTCCACACTCTCTTCTTCATTAAAGTTTAGATTGTTGATGGAAAACAACTTACCATGTGGTCATCATTAATAATAACCTTCTTCACTTCCCTACTGCTGATGAATCATATTTCTTAGAAACACTGGCAAGTTTTCTAAGAGAAGGTGCAGTCATAATGGATACATGACTTAACCCTTTTGCTGCCAGGGTTTTTTTGGGATATTTTGCACCTCTGGTAGCCAGGACAATTTTCACACTTTTGATATGTACAAATAAAACGTAAATTACAGAATTAAAAAAATCATACTAACCTCCCCATACCTATATATTTTCTGAAAGTAGACACCTGCAGCATTGTAAATATGTAATTTGGCACTATATGCAAAAAGGCACCTTCATACATAATGTCGTTGCTGTCTTCCGTCATGACAGCAACGGACATTAAACTGTCACAGAGAGCAGTCACAGACTGATTCTGTGACCGTTCTCATTGACACTAATGTAAACAACATGACAGTAGCTATCTTCCGTCATGTTTGTTTACTTTTGTAATGGAAGAAAAAAAATCCTGCATGCACGACTCTATCTTCCTTTACAAAAGTAAACAAACATGATGGAAGCTAGCGTCTGTCATGTTGTTTACATTAGTGTCATTGGGAATGGACACAGAATCAGTCTGTGACCGTTCAATGTCCATTGCCGTCATCCTATGATGGAAGACAGCAACGGACATTAGTAACGGTACTGTGAACTCCCACTAAGGCCCCACATTGCAGAAACACAGCATTTTCCGTTGCAGAAATGCAACAGAAAAAAAAAACGCTGTGTTTTACAGTACTGCAATTAGACAGACAGAATTCTAGATCTGTGGACCCACTGGAAGGCCAGGTGCTTTTTCTGTACTGTGGCTGCAAAAAAAAAAAAAAAAAAAACACCCGGCATTATGCCCATCTGAAAGATGACAAAAAATGTTTTGTTATTTTTATTGTGACAGACAGTATTCATCTCCAGTAATAATCGTTACTGCTACTATTATAGCTTGCAACGGATATCGCTAGAGAGGTGGTCAGTGTATTTTGCTCTATAAAGATTACATATGGACAGGATCAAATGTAAACTTTATTGATGACTTTGTGTATGTGTTGTGTGTTTGGTACAACTCTCTTGGCGCTGCGATCTCGATGCTGGTAAATGTCTGGGTCACAGCGCCAATAAACTTTCTGGTCATTTTCAAAGTCCAATCCTACTAAAGTGATAAAAAGTTAAAATCAGTTACAAAAAGTGCTAAGCACGGCACCAAAAACTAGAGCATATGTTCCTGTAATCTTCAGCAGCAAATACATTATTGTAGTGGATTTTATTTGTAATTGCTGCAGATTGCCACAGATTCCCCCTATAGACTGCAATTGGTGGAATCCGTGGTAAAAATACACAATATATATTGAAATGCTTAGGATTTAATGTCTGCACCTCATCTCAATTTATAGTGCAGATTTTTTTGCATTTGTGAATGAGATTTGTTTATTGCTGAAATATGCTACAGACTTTCTTCCCACAATTCCACAATAGAAATTCTGGAGGGTATATCCTTAGGCTATATTTACAAGATTGTGGAGAGTAATGGCCATGAAAAACAGATGAAACAGTGACATGTTTTTACAGCCATTCGGCTTACATTTGGGATCCATTTTCATGGATCCATCATAAACTTCAGTCTATTGAGGAATCCTTGAAAACAGGCAAAGATAGGACAAATCAGAAAAACACACGTGACATTTAAATCAATATTTTTCTAAAAAATGGCCATGTGGCGGCAGTTACAAAAATGACCGTCATGTGGCAGTTTTTCCAGTTGATATGAATACAGCTATGTCTACATGGGACAGGAATGCAGTGGGTTAACTGACAGTAGCAGCGTAATGGATGAAGTTTTACCAAATACAGTGGAAGACACATGCAAATAATAATAATAATAAATTTTATTTATATAGTGCCAACATATTCCGCAGCACTGTACAATTTGTAGGGTTCAAGTACTGACAAAAAAGATACATTACAAAGAAATAGTCAATTCACACACTGGGACTGAGGGCCCTGCTCGCAAGAGCTTACAATCTATGCAAATGCCACAGAAAAATCCCATTTTGGGTAGCTTTAACAGACACCCGCTGCTGAATTTCTTCCTTAAAGTTTTCAAATTTGTGAGCACCATCAAATACAATGACTACAAGTCTCCATGCAGAATGCCAAATGAGCTTTGTCATACTGATATATTTTCCTTATTACAGTGGTCCTAATTCACTATATTTATTTATTTTGTTTACTTATATAGCACCATCATATTCTGCATTGCTTTACAGAGATATTGTCATTCACTGTCCCAAGCAGGGCTCACAATCTAAATTCCCTATCAGCAGAGGCGTAGCTAGGGTTTCAGAACGGGGGGGGGGGGGGGAGGGGTGAACACGTCCAAGTGGGCCCTCAACTCAGGTATACCAACACTACCACTATACGGTGACGTATAGTGGTAGATAGTGGTTCTACACAGGGCTGTGAAGACCAGTTACGTAAATACAGTACAGGAACAATGTTGTGACTTACAGGTGACGTCTCTGACTGCTTACACTTATCGTCTCTTCCATCTGGACTGCCATGACCACTTCTTCCAGTTGTGACTGTAAAGTTTGTAACACAGACATCTTTGGCTCCTCATTTTTGTAGGCACCCGATCACATTGTCCTCAACTACATAAAATCTCCATCCTGCTGCTACCCCAATTATAAAATATATGATATAAAATCCCCTGGAAATGAATAATAACCCCATGTGCCTTTTTAATTTACTAATGCTCCTATGTGCCCCATTTATTTAATAGTGCCCCTCAATTAATAATTCCCCCTAATTAATAATGCCCTGTGTACCCCCTTAAATCAATAATGCCCTGAGTGCCACCTAAAATTAATATTGCCCAATTCCCCTATTATTAATTATACCCTCTTATGTCTCCTTGTATAAATTATGCCCTCTTACATAAATGCCCCTCTTATATCAATAATGCCTATTAATAACCCCTTTCTATTAAAGAGGACATTTTACATCCTTACATGTCCTCATGCATATGCGGTTTTATATACTGAATTCAGCGCAATGTCAGCTTTCCCATTATGTTCCCTGGTGGAGGAGATATCGGTGCCGTTAGTTTTGGCACCAATCTCTCCCCACCATCAGAAGGGCATTCCTGACAGTCTAGCGTCATCGCTGGGCTGTGAGGAACGCCCCCCCCCCGACAGAACTCATCCATAAACTTGTACTTGGGGAGGGGGCCTTCCTCATAGCTCAGCGTCATCGCAGGGCGGTAAGGAACGCCCCCTCTGACAGTATAAGGCTATGTTAGAGTACTGTCAGGGGGCCTTCCTCACAGCCCAGCGATGACACTAGACTGTCACGAACGCCCTTCTGGGGAGAGACCGGTGCCGAAACTAACGGCACCGATATATCTCCAGCCCCGGGGCACATAACGGGAAAGCCAACTGTCGGCTTTCTAGCGGTATATAAAATCACAAGTTCATGAGGATATGAAAGGTCCTCTTTAAAGGGGTTGTCCAGAAAGTGGACAAATTACAGTGGAGGTGGGGAGGTGATAAAAAATCATACTCAGGCTGGGTTCACAACAGCACTTGAACTTTGTTGGGGGATTCTGTCCCCATTCCGTTTGAAAAATGTGGAAAGAAAAGTCCTGCAAGCTGGACTTTTTTCTCCGCATTTTTCAGGCAGAAACAGGGCAGAAACCAGCAGACCCCATTATAGCCTAAGGGTTCCGCAGGTAACCGCTTTTAAGTGGACCCGAAAAACGGAAACCGAGCGCTAATGTGAACCCAGCCTTACCTGTCACCAGTGCTTTGGTGTCTGCCACCACTGTCTGTTCAGACACGTGAAATACGTGACTGCTGAGGCCATCAGTGGCCTCAGCGTTGGCAGTAAAGGACCCAGTCATGTATATGAGTGACATCACCAAGTCCTTTCCAGCCACCGCTGAGGCCAATCACGTGCAGTGCAGGACTTGTGGCAGCAAAGCGGCGTGCGTGTGCCTGGACAGACAGCAGCAGAGGACTGCGGACATTGGTAGCCCGGAGACAAGTGAGTACTATTTTTGATGTTTCACCTTCCCTGCTTCCATCTTTAATACTACCCCAATTATCTCCCCTTACATTCATACAGCCCCTACTGACCTTTCTCTATAATTTATATCCTCTTTTATTAAAGCCCCCTAATACTAAGCCTTATATTAGTTATGGCCTCCTATCTTGCTAAATTCCCAATGCTCCCAATTGACCTCTTATATGTATTACAACCCCCACTCCCCCCCACCCCCAATTAAAATGCCCAAAGTGAGTTAAAAAAAAAAAATGTTGATGCTACTCACCTACGTCCGATCTCCCGAGGAGGAGCCTCCACCGCTGTTGCTTACTGAAGCAGCAGGACTTCTGTATCCTGGTATGGACGGCTCAGGACAGTGACTTCATGGCGCAGACATCTGTGCCAGGATGCAGACGTCTTAGGGAAGCTCGTAGGCCACAGGCCTGAAGTGGCTTGTGGCTTACGAGCTACTTATTAGCAGAGAAGTAAGCCAGAGGCTTCCCTCTCTACTATTTATTTCAACTGTATCGGTGTCTTGCAGACGCTGATGCAGTTGATGTGTGAGGGCAACCTGTGTTGCGGTGACCCCGAGGTGGGCCCCCAAGAGTCAGTGGTACCTGGAGGAAACCAATATAAACATGGGAGAATATACAAACTCCTCACAGATGTTGTCCTTGGCTGGATTCAAACCTAGAACTCCAGCACTGCAAGGCTACAGTGCTAACTACTGAGCCACCGTGTTGAATAGCACATCTATATTATGACTTTATCACTATGATTTTCCTGTACTTTCCTGACTTTTCCTAAACAAAAGTTGTCCATTTAAATATTTCTCAAACCTGCTTGATCCTCCCTGAAGGTTTCATGCGTCAATGCAGTAGATAGCGTAACCCTGAGATTACACCCACATTTGTTCAGATTGGTTCTTCTGCTTGACAAGCCTCACAACCTTGAACAATTTAACAAGTCTGGTTTTCCAGAGACATTTCATAACTCTCTTTATCTTTTGGCAACACTTTCGATACAACATGATAAGCCTCTAAAGAGAGCACATGTTAGTAAGACTATACAATGTATCCTTCGTTTTGCTTTACAAACGCCAGACATGTCTGTCATGTCTTCATGTATTTAGTGCTTACGTTAAGGGCCACATATTTTACACTTGGAAGAATGTATGTAATGTAAGTAGTGCACAATTATAAAATGTATTAGCCGCATCCTTATATCCTTATATTCCCAAACCGGTGGCATCGCAGCAGATGCGTAAGACACTAAATATCAGATTGCTTTTTAATAAATGAAAGATCACAGGTCAAAATTAAAAGCCAAGTACCATTTCATCTAACAGTAGTGAACATGTAAAGTGCATTTACGCTAAGGCCACACATGTCAGGTCCAGCTGGTTTTCTCTACAGCTTTAAGCCGCGATTCCCTGGCAGCTGGCCTTGGCTTTTAACCTTGCATTGCAAAGGCTAAAAACCATTGACAAACAGAGATCAACAAATGACATACTGTGTGTTTGAAACGCACAACACATTTTGTACAACGACACTTTGCTCTGAGTTTTTTTTTCTGCAGTGTGTGAATGGGATTTGTTTAAATCCTATCCACTGAACCATTAATATAGTTGGCAGGAGGTTAGCCACCGACAATTTCACAGAAGCTGTGAACTCACGAGTATCAGTACAGTAAAGAAACTGCTTTTGTCCACTATACAATAAAATACACAATGATTCAGTCATGAAATAAAAAAAGATCTGTAAAAGGTTCAGAATGCTGTAAAAAAAAACTTAAAAAATAGCCATAAATATCTCCTTCTGTTCTTCTTCCAACACTTCCCAGATCCCATTTTGATCTCTACTTCCTAGTCCCTATTGACACAGGAAATGACCAGCCAGTCAATCACTATCCGCAGTGGTGACCTGACTACACCAGGGATTGGTAGAGTGGCATTTCCTGTGGGGAAAAGGCCCCAGTGGGCAGTCTGGAAAGCATGACAAGGGAAGCTATGATGTATCAGTGAGGTTTTTTTTAATTATTATTATTTAGAGAATTCTGAGATTTCGCTACATTTTTATTGAAGAAACTTCAAAGAAAGGTTATTCCATGTCTTTACTAGTGAGTGCAGGTATGATGGCAGCAGACATGTGACTTCTCCACTTATTGGAGGCGACTGACAATAGATTTTATTGAAAAGACATCTGACAAAATGTAATTCGGCTAATGCTGTCAGGAAACACTCATCAGCACTGCAGAGGAAGGCATTGTGCTACACACCCTGAATGTACATATTGAAATATTGTTTTGGACTCTTGCCCAACAGTTTATATTCTGTACTGGCTGGAGAGTATTATAATGCCCCAAAATATAGGAAGAAGAAAACCTAAAAGCTGAAATCCAGTGCTAAATTCAGATATATATAACACTAATAATAAGGGACATACAACTGCAGTCTTACAGTCTTCATCTCTTTTACTATCTGAACATGCAGTGTACTATACAATTTCTTCCTTCCCGGTCCAGCTGGCTTGTATAAACACTCCCACAAATCTGTAGCTGATGTTTAAGTTATAAAAGTAGCTTGATGAAGTGCAGATATCTGTCACTGGAGTTTTAAAGGCCACTCTGACATGACATATGTCTGCTCCCACTGCCTGTTTATTCTTTAAAAATTGCTGTAAAGGCTCAATGGATTTACAATAGTTAGACTTGAACTCCCATGAACCTTTCTTCTGTGACTCCAGATACATGTCTGCAATGGACAGTCTGACATCACAGAGCAGTGACGAGCAGGCGATTTAGTCAAGGTCGATCTATTTGGCAGGGCGCTTGCACATTTAAACGCCAGTGATTTGGATGTTGAAACTCTCGCTCTCTTGAAAGGTCAGCCACCGGGGAAAGTATATGCTTTAAAAGGTTTCCTAACAGGTTAATATACCAAGCTCACAGATTTCTTTCCAGTAAAAACATGACAAATACACATTCTAACTTCAGGAAGCACTGAAAATGTAACATGCTTATTACTATCACACTGCTAAAAAGGCAAATTAATCCATTTCTCTACATGCTATATATATACAAATTATACATAAATCTTGTGACAGAAGCCATGCTATCATATTAACTACAGTAACCCCACATTCACACAATCGAGTTTCAGCTGTGAAATTTGGTCCGTATGTTGCCAGTTTTTCCTGGTCTGAACAGTATACTGGGAGAGGGACTCCTAGTATAATACTTATCTATGTTGCAAGGAGTGCCTGCATGCCAGCCAGGGCTCGCTCCAGCTTTGTGTGGGCCCTTGGGCAACACAGCCTCAGTGGGCCCCTTTTGGAGGAACTCATACACACCACAGCAAAAAAAACAACCAAAATTGGGTGTTTTTTGCTGAAGCAGGCCTACTGGAGTACACCTGCTTTGGATTCCTCTTTATTCTCTGACCCCCTTCCCCCCCCGGGCTCACGTTTGTGGATGCAGAACAGCAGTATTTCCTTGCGGCTCTCCACCATTAATTAGGCCTAAATTAATGGGTCTAATCAAGGGGAGCCTCAAGCTACAGCCTCCGAATCAGCTGTAGAATCCGGGGCAAGACTGAGCAGAAGGCTTTTTTTTTCCCAGTGTCCTGCTTTAATTGTTTTCAATGGGAGGCCGGGAAGAATCGCTGATTTCGCGTCGAAATCTGCCACAAAATCAGTGCCATATTCCACCATGTGAACAGGGCCTGATACTGCAATGAACGCTTTCATCTGTATATATATATATATATATATATATATATACAGTACAGACCAAAAGTTTGGACACAACTTCTCATTCCAAGAGTTTTCTGTATTTTCATGACTATAAAAATTGTAGATTCACACTGAAGGCATCAAAACTATGAATTAACACATGTGGAATTATATACTTAACAAAAAAGTGTGAAACAACTGAAAATATGTCTTATATTCTAGGTTCTTCAAAGTAGTTACCTTTTGCTTTGATTACTGCTTTGCACACTCTTGGCATTCACTTGATGAGCTTCAAGAGGTAGTCACCTGAAATGGTCTTCCAACAGTCTTGAAGGAGTTCCCAGAGATGCTTAGCACTTGTTGGCCCTTTTGCCTTCATTCTGCGGTCCACCTCACCCCAAACCATCTAGATTGGGTTCAGGTCTGGTGACTGTGGAGGCCAGGTCATCTGGCGTAGCAACCCATCACTCTCCTTCTTGGTCAAATAGCACTTACACAGTCTGGAGGTGTGTTAGGGGTCATTGTACTGTTAAAAAATAAATGATGGTCCAACTAAACGCAAACTGGATGGAATAGCATGCCGCTGCAAGATGCTGTGGTAACCATGCTGGTTCAGTATTCCTTCAATTTTGAATAAATCCCCAACAGTGTCACCAGCAAAGCACCCCCACACCATCACACCTCCTCCTCCATGCTTCACGGTGGGAACCAGGCATGTAGCGTCCATTTGTTCACCTTTTCTGCGTCGCACAAAGACACGGTGGTTGGAACCAAAGATCTCAAATTTGGACTCATCAGACCAAAGCACAGATTTCCACAGGTCTAATGTCCATTCCTTGTGTTCTTTAGCCCAAACAAGTCTCTTCTGCTTGTTGCCTGTCCTTAGCAGTGGTTTCCTAGCAACTATTTTACCATGAAGGCCTGCTGAACACTGTCTCCTCTTAACAGTTGTTGTAGAGATGTGTCTGCTGCTAGAACTCTGTGTGGCATTGACCTGGTCTCTAATCTGAGCTGCTGTTAACCTGCGATTTCTGAGGCTGGTGACTCGGATGAACTTATCCTCCGCAGCAGAGGTGACTCTTGGCTTCCTTTCCTGGGGCGGTCTTCATGTGAGCCAGTTTCTTTGTAGCGCTTGATGGTTTTGGCCACTGCACTTGGGGACACTTTCAAAGTTTTCCCAATTTTTCGGACTGACTGACCTTCATTTCTTAAAGTAATGATGGCCACTCGTTTTCCTTTACTTAGCTGATTTTTTTCTTGCCATAATACAAATTCTAACACTCCATTCAGTAGGACTATCAGCTGTGTATCCACCTGACTTCTGAACAACACAACTGATGGTCCCAACACCATTTATAAGGCAAGAAATCCCACTTATTAAACCTGACAGGGCACACCTGTGAAGTGAAAACCATTTCAGGTGACTACCTCTTGAAGCTCATCAAGAGAATGCCAAGAGTGTGCAAAGCAGTAATCAAAGCAAAAGGTGGCTACTTTGAAGAACCTAGAATATAAGACATATTTTCAGTTGTTTCACACTTTTTTGTTAAGTATATAATTCCACATGTGTTAATTCATAGTTTTGATGCCTTCAGTGTGAATCTACAATTTTTATAGTCATGAAAATACAGAAAACTCTTGAAATGAGAAGGTGTGTCCAAACTTTTGATCTGTACTGTATATATATATACATACAGTGGGGAAAAAAAGTATTTAGTCAGCCACCAATTGTGCAAGTTCTCCCGCTTAAAAAGATGAGAGAGGCCTGTAACTGACATCATAGGTAGACCTCAACTATGAGAGACAAAATGAGAAAACGTATCTAGAAAACCACGTTGTCTGATTTTTTAAGAATTTATTTGCAAATTATGATGGAAAATAAGTATTTGATCACCTACAAACAAGCAAGATTTCTGGCTCTCACAGATCTGTAACTTCTTCTTTAAGAGGCTTCTCTGTCCTCCACTCATTACCTGTAGTAATGGCACCTGTTTGACATTATCAGTATAAAAGACACCTGTCTACAACCTCAAACAGTCACACTCCAAACTCCACTATTGTGAAGACCAAAGAGCTGTGGAAGGACACCAGAAACAAAATTGTAGATCTGCACCAGGCTGGGAAGACTGAATCTGCAATAGGCAAGCAGCTTGGTGTGAAGAAATCAACTGTGGGAGCAATAATTAGAAAATGGAAGACATACAAGACCACTGATAATCTCTCTCGATCAGGGGCTCCACGCAAGATCTCACCCCGTGGAGTCAAAATGATCACAAGAACGGTGAGCAAAAATCCCAGAACCACACGGGGGGACCTAGTGAATGACCAGCAGAAAGCTGGGACTAACGTAACAAAGGCTACCATCAGTAACACACTGATCCTGCAGTGCCAGACGTGTCCTCCTGCTTAAGCCAATACATATCCAGGCCCGTCTGAAGTTTGCTAGAGAGCATTTGGATGTTCCAGAAGAGTATTGGGAGAATGTCATATGGTCAGATGAAACCAAAGTAAAACTGTTTGGTAGAAACACAACTCATCGTGTTTGGAGGAGAGTTAATGTTGAGTTATATCCAAAGAACACCATACCTACTGTGAAGCTTGTAGGTGGCAACATCATGCTTTGGGGCTGTTTCTCTGCAAAGGGACCAGAAGGACTGATCCGTGTACATGAAAGAATGAATGGGACCATGTATTGTGAGATTTTGAGTGCAAACCTCCTTCCATCAGCAAGGGCATTGAAGATGAAACGTGGCTGGGTCTTTCAGCATGATAATGATCCCAAGCACACCGCCAGGGCAACGAAGGAGTGGCTTCATAAGAAGCATTTCAAGGTCCTGGAGTGGCCTAGCCAGTCTCCAGATCTCAACCCCATAGAAAACCTTTGGAGGGAGTTGTAAGTCCGTGTTGCCCAGCGACAGCCCCAAAACATCACTGCTCTAGAGGAGAGCTGCATGGAGGAATGGGCCAACATACCAGCAATAGTGTGTGCCAACCTTGTGAAGACCTCTGTCATTGCCAACAAAGGATATATAACAAAGTATTGAGGTGAACTTTTGTTATTGACCAAATACTTATTTTCCACCATAATTTGCAAATAAATTCTTTAAAAATCAGACAATGTGATTTTCTGGATATGTTTTCTCATTTTGTCTCTCATAGTTGAGGTCTACCTATGATGTCAATTACAGGCCGGCCTCATCTTTTTAAGTGGGAGATCTTGCACAATTGGTGGCTGACTACTTTTTTTTCCCCACTGTATATATATTTATATATATATATATATATATATATATATATGCAGGGGCATCACTAGCAAAAACTGGGCCCCATAGCAAACTTTTGACTTGGCCCCCCCCCACCCCCACCTGGCATAGTGCCCCCTTTCCTGACCCCCACACAGTATAACGCCCCATTTGCACACAGTATAATGTTGCATAGCGGTCCCATACAGTATAATGTGCCAAAGAGGCCTCCACACAGTATAATGTCCCCTAATGGCCCATCCACACAGTATAATGTCCCACAGTGACCCATGCACACAGTTTAATGTCCCATAGTGGCCCCTCCACACAGTATAATGTCCCACAGCGGCCCCTGCACACTGTATATTGTGCCATATCGTCCCCTGCACACAGTATAACGTCCCATAGCGGCCCCTGCACACAATATACACACAGTATAATGTCCTACAGTGGCCCCTTCACACAGTAGTATGTCCCATAGTGGCCCCTACGGTGTTTGTTGCAAATATTGTAAAAATTTCATGTTCAGCAGAACCCGAGCTTTTTGGAGTTCACCACCCACAAACATTATTATACTCTCGGGTATCTTCAGACTCCAGAGTATAATGATCGGAGGCCCAGGGGAGTTAATCAAACATAAAAAAAAACCCAAAACTTATCTTCCTGGACTCCCTGCTGTCTGCAATGCTCGTTTGCACCGCAGTCTTTTCCGCAGCACTTTTTGGCTGCAGCTTGCTATGTGGGGCCTTTGCCTTAGAGTATCTAAGGTCTTCCACATTCTTGTTTTTAAAGCCAAAAGAACAGAAACAACTTAACTTTTTCTCAATCCCCCTGGTTTTGGCCTCAAAAACTGCATTAAAAAAAAAAAACATAACGTAGAAAATAAAAAGATGATCCTAGTCACAAAACAATTCTTGGCCATGTGTTTGCCTGATCGGTTTCATTCACAAACCTATTCACCTCAATGGGTGAATTGGACCCATAAAAAAAGATCCAAGAGCCCACTAAAAGAAAAAATAGAGCATGACATATTTTTATGCATCAGAGAAACTCAGTCATGTGAATAAACTCCTATTAAATTGATCTATGAAATTACAGATTACCTTGAGGCTAAGGCCCCATGTAGCGGGCCGCAGCAAGAAAGTGCTATGCATCACGTTTTTTTCCGCAGCGCTTTTCACAGAAAGTCTGCAGAGTTTTTGCCACGGCGTTTGCACCATGTGGAGCCCCGGCCTTAGGGTCTGTTTACACATTCAGGAAATACCATCTGTCCTTCATATTTTCTCTCCTGATCCACATGTGGAAACACACACCCACCCCCTTATAGAACACCTTTTACTACCGCCACCAAGTCCGGCTTGTTGCATTAATAGGTGCTTCTCTACTAATTCTGGAACAAATTTAATTTTTTTCTGTAGCCTCTACCATGCTGTTAGTTTCAGTACTCAATATGACAATTAGACATTCTACTGTCAGGGCCCTGTCAGGCCTGGAACAGTCAGGGAACGCCCACCAAACAGTGCAGAGACAAATTAGAATATTGGGTGGCAAAATTAACAGCGCCAATTGCTGAGAAATGGTAGAGGCTGGAGAAAAAAAATTACAACTATGCCAGAATCAATGGAGGGGCACCTATTGAAGGATGCAAAGAGTTTGAGTTGGTGGAGGCGGTGAAAGATCCTTTTTAAGGACATAAACCACACTTTTACAGTGGATGTTAGGGTTTTCATATGGTGAACAAACAGGAGTGCCATAGCCACTGTGTCTCTTCTGTTTTACACAGCATGATCTCAAAAGCAATATCCGAAATTAGAGATATCTCTGATCATGGGCATTTAACCAATATATGCTTTTAACCCTTATATGCACCTGTTCAATACCCTGTCATTCCGGAGGTCCCTGACAGCTTTTGTTCGCTATCTCTGTATATTTGACCATTGTGGAACATTCTCACCCAATAAAGTCTATGGATTCATAACCACAGACAGCACACAAAACCTATTGTTGTGCTGTAGGATTTTCATAGATCTAACACAGAAGAATACAAGAATACATGTTGAAAAAAATCAATAAGACTGTATTTCTCAGTGAAAACCATTAGACTAAACGAGGCTTAAAGATTCACTTTGAGCTTACTGATTTTATTGTAATTGTCCAACCAACACTAGAGCTAGTGAGAGTAAACCTGCAATAACCTGCTAAACTACAGAAGAGTTACAATAGTCAGCCTGAAATATATTTGATATAATGCACAGCAAAACTGTCCCTGAGAAAATTCTCTCCAACCTGTTTATCCCAAAATGTTTAGAATTCCTTTAACAGCACAAGGTCTAATACCCCACATACATTGTAATCCAGGATACAATATTTTTCTACCGCTAATCATAGTCATCTGTCTACTGTCCTCAATGTACCTGTCAGCAGCACTAAAATAAAATTGTTCATAACAGGCAATTGAATAAAGTTTTACAGTATTAGACTCAGTTCCACAGCTTTTTTAGTATCAGACTGTGGCCCACCATAAGAGATCCACCCACCTTCTACAGAGTCTGCACATCCACTTTAAATTGCATCATAATCTTTGTTGATATTATTGCATAAAGAGGGATTGGTTACAAAGTCATCTCCAAATGGGGTTGTCGTCTGCTGGACCTTTAGGGTCCATGACTGTAGGTTCTCTGGTACTCTGTTTGCTTATAGGCCCACTTTAAGAAATATAAGGGCTGATTATAATTAATACAACTACAATAATAAAGAAGAGAACTGGTCCTTCTTACAGAGTGAGAAGATACACAAGTTGTACTCAGTCTGCCATGTTTTGTGATTCATTTTTATCTGCATATAGTAAAACAAAAATCTTTGCAACAAAAAAAAAACTCCATATTAGAAGTGCAAATACACAGTACTCTCTCATACTTTCTGTTTATATAACACTTTTCGGCAAATGAAAACACCCAGTCAGCTGGAAACACAGTATATTGAGGAAGTGTTGGACACTGCTCTCACTCTTCTATGCTCCAAAATGTTGACTTAATCTATTTACTTGCTGTGCTAAAGCTAACACATACATCCTTAACCATAATTAGCCCCGTTTTATAGAAAACCTGTACTATTTTTTTACTGGTAAAAATGGATGCCTATTCACTATAGTGCAGAGTTGATTTCTTCATGGGACCATCTAAAACAGGAAATTGCTACCCAAGTTATTTCACAACACACTGAGGCCGATTTATTAAGGCTGTAGCATGCCAGTTTCAAAAATCGACCATGCCAGAGTGACCAACCGAGA
This sequence comes from Leptodactylus fallax, assembly GCA_947044405.1. Lineage (NCBI taxonomy): Eukaryota > Metazoa > Chordata > Amphibia > Anura > Leptodactylidae > Leptodactylus > Leptodactylus fallax. The sequence goes on from CAMRHE010000092.1 coordinate 2,616,515, forward strand.
TGCGCCTCTCAGATAGTCCATGAGGCGGAAACTAGGGACTAATTCAGTTTTCTTACTCAAATAATATAAAATGTATTGGGTAGTGAAGCTCCCCACTCCTCTCAAGCCCTTTTTCAAAAAGTGGTGAGCGCAGCACAAGTGGGGAAAAAGTTAAAATTTTTGACAAAAATATGGCCATGGTGATTTGTGTTATACACAAGAAACAGACTTAAAATGTATGATAAATTCCCCCAGATCAGTGTACCAGGATGCTAAACTGGAAGCTGTACAATTCACAGGTGTCAAACACAAGGCACCTGGCTGTACTAAAGCGACCTGAAGCGCTTCATTGCACTTACTAAGGGCGGAAGTTTTTTTTTTTAATCCGCCACTACCTATTGAATTATTGTTTTTTTTTTTTTTTTGTTTTTTTTTCAACTGTTTATTTTAAAAAGTTTTTGTCATATAGAGAGAATAACGATATACAAGAAAAATAAGGTAACTGAAGGTAACAAACATAGGACAGACGAGGATTTCTCAGCATTCTCAATAAATTACAAGGCTTTAAACAAACTGGCCAGAAATAGCCCCATAAAGGCCAAGGAATCCGACAACAAACAGGGGCAAACAAGACTGGAGGACAGACGGGTGACAGAAGGACATCCAGGAAGCAAGGGGCCACACAGCAGCCGGATCAGAGAGGGTGGACCACCCAAAACTCATCCCACGGTTTCCAAATCAGGCAGAACCTCTCCTCCTCATTATTAAGAAGGGCCGTCAGGTACTCCTAGCGTATAACTCCTCCAGGGCCGGATGCCGCCAGTGTTTAGCAATCAGACATCTAGCGGAGGTAAGGAGGAGCAACCGGAGCTGGAGAGCGGGCCTGCGCAAAACATCAGGGGGGGGGGGGAGGTTGAGAAGGTAAGTCCTAGGGGACAGGGGAAGGCTAACACCCAGGACCCCTTCCAGGAGACCCCGGACCTGGCGCCAATAAGGCTGGAGCAGGGGGCAGGTCCAAAAGAGATGGAAAATATGTGCGGGACGGGTGCCACACCACCAGCAGCAGTCTGGGACATTCTTGTCATAAGAGTGAAGTGCAGCTGGGGTATGATACCAATGCATCAACATCTTAAAAATATTTTCTTTTTGTGTAACACATCTAGAAGTCCTGGGTGCTCTACTCCATATGAGGGACCAATCGTTACTCGAGATGGGTGTCCCCAAATAGGTCTCCCACCGTGACATATAAGTATGTTGGGGCAAGACATCTGGGGTGGGATTCGAAAGAAGGCGGTATATATCAGAAATAAGCCCTGTTGTCCCAACACCCGTTTTACAGAGTTTCTCAAAAAGCGTAGGGATGGGTGCTGTGGGGCCTTGAAAAATAGAGGAGGCCAGATGGGAGACCTGTATACACGTGAACTCATTGGACCGGGGCAGGCCAAATCCGGACTGGAGATCAGCAAATGATAAAAGAGCCCGGGTCCTATAATCAATGATGTCAGCGTACCGAAAAAGGCCCGCTCTCAGCCAAGGACCTGCTACCAGCCCAGTGAGTCCAGGAGGGTAATTAGGGTGAAGAAGGAAAGCGGTCACGGAGGAACACGAGGAGGAGAGGGGGAAACGGGATACACATGTGCGCCAAATATCTCTCGTGAGTGCCATAGGGCCTAACAAGGCACTCCCGGGGGGGGGGGAATGAGGACCAGTCCAAAGCAGGGAATTAGGATGTTGCAGAGCAAGCCACAGCTTCTCGATCTCCATCCACTTAGTGTAAGCCTGGAGGATGGACCAAGCCAGGACCCTGCGTAGGTGGGCCGCCCAGTAGTATAAAACTAAATTGGGGAGAGAAAGGCTACCTCTCTCCCTAGGGGTCATCATAAGCTGCCTAGAAAGCCTGTGTCTCCCTCCAGCCCAAACAAACCGGAGGATTGAGCCCTGCAGCGCCCGGAGGTCCCTAAGGGGCACCGGGACTGGGAGGGTCTCAAAATAATAAAGCAGCTTAGGCAGAATAGACATCTTCACCTCGTTGATCTGGCCAAAGAGAGACAGAGGCAGTACCAACCACTTAGTAAGGAGGATCCGAATATGTCTAAAAAGGGAGGGGAAAATTGCCTGGTATAATTGGGAAAAGGATCCAGTTAAATATATGCCCAAGTATTTTAGCGAGGAGGACTGCCATCTATAACGAAAGGCGGCCTGAAGGCCAGCCAAGCTAGACGGGGGAATTCGAATAGGTAGGGCCTCTGTCTTTGAAGTATTGACCTTATAACCAGACAGATGGCCAAAGCGGGAAAGGAGGTCATGGAGGTTGGGAAGGGATACATGGTGGTTGGTAAGGGTCAGGAGGATATCATCGGCGAACAGGGAAAGCTTGAATTCTCGATTGCGTACACGAACCCCCGCAATATTGGGGCTCACCCTATTGAATTATTGTAATAGGTAGCAGCCAATAATTTAATCACCTATCCATACTCCAGTGCAGTCCGCCTCTAGGCAGCTCTACCCGATGCATCATGATGCTGAAAAACACCAGGAAGTTATGTTACATCCTGGTGTTCCTCAGCATCGGGTACAGGGCGCCCTGGTGGTGGCAGCAAAAGCTGGCCTGGACAGGAGTGTGGACAGGTAAGTAAATCATCAACAGCTAGTCATATACTGTTTGGGTGCAAAAAAAGGCGTTTATAAACTGTGTGGGGGGGAGGGGGCCATATACTGTGAGGGGACAAAAAAATGGGGCCATATGATATGTTGGGGTCTAGTAAGCCACATTACGTGATATCACATTGTTCTGCCTTCAGCCGGAAGGTCCCCAGCACTCTATAGCTGGAGATTGCTGTGACTTTCCAGCCAAGGACAGAACAAACAGCTATAACTTTTGCCCTTGCGACTGGGCTTCTAAACCTTGCCACACTACTGTTTCCAGTTGTAGGGAATTTCATACTTACCTCCTCTTCCAGCAAAATGCTGATGTGGCGCCGGGCTGTCCACCTCTTTTAATGTCCTTCTGGCCATGCTGTCTCCCGCTCTATGGTATCGCTTGCGGTACCATAGTGCAGGTGACAGGGTAGCTGGCAGGACAATAGAAGAGGTGCACAGTCAGGCGATGCATCAATGCGTTGCAGGAAAAAGTGATATAACTTAGGGATGGGTGGGGAGAACTATTACCTGTGGGGGTCACCAATAGGACACTATTACCTATGTGTTGGGGACTGTTATCTGTAGGGGGGAGATAATTAGGACACTATTACCTATGTGTATTAACAATATGTTAACATCAGCCTTATGGTTGCCTTCAACGGGATATAAATGTAACTACACCTAACTGGCAAAGCTACATTAATAGAATCCCAGAATTACTAATGGCCCTTTGAAGACAAAATGAGTTTGACACCCCTGCTGTACATAGCCTTAAACTGATGCTAAACTATTGTACATGGTCATGTATAGCAGCATTTCATTAACATTTTTGTAAAATAAAAAACTAAATTGAGTTATGATTTCAGCATATAAAATTTTACTGATATGCGTAACATGAAGCTTCTGAGCCCCAGTGCAAAATCTGTACCAGGCCCCCCAACTATAATGTATTTTTTAAATTATCCTTATTTTAGACAGAGACAATATATGCCCCCCTAAAGTTCCTGGCCCCAGGTGCCACCATACCTTCTGCACCCCTTCAAGTTATGCCCCTGTCAATTACTCACACTTTTCACTTACATGGAATGTATCATTTTTTTGCATTAAACAAAATGTGGTGAAATATATCAAGTTTTCTAATCTGCTTTTATTTGTAGATTTTTCTTATTAGATTTTCTGTACATGATTACCATCTTTGCTTTGCAGCAGTTGGGGGAGTGGATAAACTGTGACATCATCATTATCAGTAGTGGATGCAAAGATGAGTCAGTGGTGTTATCTATAGTGGTGTTGACTTCTACTGTAATCCTATTTGCATTGTAAATTAGGTGCCTGCAGTAAGGAAAACTCCTACAGAATTGTTAAGTATCAGTCTATTATTAGGCTTAGTGATGAAAGTGAAAATTGCATGATTTAGTGGTTGTTTTTTTTATATAGTGACATAAAAATTAAAAAAAAAAAAAAAAATTCTTATGTACAGTATGTACATGTAGACACTTATGTATGTATATGGTGACACATTTCTTTTAAAAGTGTTGTTTTGCCGCTCAATGAAAAAAATGCTGAGAATAGCACTAAAAAATACAAAATAAGTATAAATGGAACATCACCAGAACATGTCAACTGGCAACAAAGCTCATGACGGGCCAGCAATGTAATGGAGGCCCTGTAAATGATAACTTAGCTTTTTTTACAATATTTGCAGCCTGCGAGAAAACTTTGAGTTGGACAACCCCTTTCACGTATTTGTGCTCATGCACTGCAATGCACTACTTTAGTCCCATGCAAACTATAATTCATCACCACTTCATTTAAGTCCTTCTAAAGCTCTGGAAAAAATCCATCCCCCAATTTAAAATTGGATGGAACAGTAAAAGAAGGGGGAGGCATGTGGACTGAAGAAAAATGTGCCTTTCAACTTTCACTCCATGACTGTGAGTCATTCTATATTATTATCTAACATTAAAGCTGACCTTGTGTCAGAAAACCTAAATCTGTATGCAATATGTATGCTTGTGTCTCCAAATAAAAACAACCTTCTACCTCACAAAATGAAAATGCACTTGAGACACCTCAGGGATGCAGAACACTGGCATAACAACTCTGCCAGTTTAGTGTGGTTCCATTACTCCTTTCAATATGCTTTACAAACATCTTCATCTCCAGATTGTTCTTTCACCTGCAAAACAACAGTTCAGCTTGGATATAAACACTAACACACGACTTCGTACTCTACAAACTATCGGCCCACTCAGATTCTCAGGATGTCAATACTTACTTCAGAAACACTTATATGGTAATAGAGAAAAAAGCAAAGATTTATATACATGAATATGCTCTGAATATACAATTGCTTAAAAAAAAAAAAAGCTCATTCATAACATGGCAGGTTTACAAAAAAATGCTGACTTTTATATTAAGGCCTAACTCAGACTTAATAAGGTTAAGGCTACAAGGTGACATTTGTTGCGTGACTCGAAATCACAGTAAAGTCGCACAACAAAAAAGTCAATATATTTCTTTGGTGTCACATGCAACTGCATGCGACAGATGAACAAAATCCAACCTTGCTTGACTTTATGTTACATCAAAGTTGCATGTGATATTGCACCCATACACATCAATTATGTCACATGTACCTTTGCTTTCTTTATAATATTTGCTTTATTTTTGCTTACTGTCCATAGCATTCATATTTTAGTTCATGTGTATTTGTGCGGCTGTATAAAGTTAATTTATATATTTAAAGTTAAAAAAAACAAAAAACACAATCACAGACACATGCATGTTGCACCAAAATCACATTGTGCGACATTGTTGGAACATCGTGTTGTATTAAGGCCATTGGGTCCCACATAGAGAAAACGCCGCGATTTGGCCGCAGTGTTTTACAGTACCTGCAAAGTGGCTAATCCCATCCACACATTACAGAAAAATATCCGCAGCATTAATGCTGCGATTTCAAAAATCGTGTTTTTTAAATCACAGCAAACACTGGCGTTTTCCCTATAGGTATAATAAGGACAGAAAGTCTGCAGAGGAAAACTCTGTGGACTTTCTGTGAAAAAAGCTGCGGAATAAAATGTGATATGTTTCTGCCACGGTCCTTTACCCTGCGCTTTTTCGCTGCACCTTGCTACAGGGGCTTTAGCAAGTCACAAGTCCACTAATAACAATGCTAAACAAAGACTAAGTAAGGGTAAAGCACAACATTGCGAAAATACAGTGTTTTTTACAGTACCTGCAAAGTTAATCTGCGCATTGCAGAAAAAAATCTCCTGAAGAAAATCTACGTTTTCAAAAATACTTGCGTTTTTTGAAATTCGCAGCATGTCAATTATACCAGTGGAAACGCTGGAGTTTTCCCTATAGGTTTAATAAAGGAAGAAAACCCGCTGAGAAAAACTCAGCAAAAACACAATGAAAAAACACTGTGGAAAAAAATGCGATGCATTTCCACTGTGTTTTTTTCAGGAGCGTTTTTTAACTGCGTTTTGCTACGTAGGGGACTTGGACTATACGTGTAATCGGTCTGAATTCCTAGAACCCATTTCAATCTTTCAACAAACGAAGGACCATGTGATGCACACTGAATTACTATCAGGCACTGGTCTTAAAACTGACCAAATTATTTGGATTACATGCGGACTTGATATAACTGATCGCAGTACAACATAAAGTGAAGACCAGGTAAATAGAAGCAAATCTACAGAACTGCCGCTTTTTTTTCCTGCTGAATGTAATGAAATAAACATCTGTTAGAAATGTCATGATGGACTAGCATTTGCCTTATGGAACAATCATGAAGATACAGCAACTCAACACAATCCTGCTATTTACATATTTGTGTGCAGGCTAATAGCTATCCCCATAAATTATATTCTTTGTCAATATATGTGAATCTATTTGATGAAAAGAACAAGAACAAATATCTCATGTGACTACAAATCTTTGGATATAGACCTCTCCAAGTCTCCTAGATATCTTACAGTATATATAAGGCCCTATGGGCACCACATTGTAAATACATATCCAATCAACCATATCCTGCTATTTATAGATGCTGCTCATAATCCTGGAGCAGATAGCAATGCAAAGTGAAATGTATATATTAGCAGATCCACATCATTTTACACTCATGTGAGAGAATATTGCTGCTGATACACATAAAAGGAGTTTTTTTTTTCAGCACTGATGTGCAACCTACATATTTCACAAGCACGTGTGATTAAGAGATGTATATAATGAGGGTAGATTCATCTTACGCTTGACATGATAGCAAACGAATGGCTCAATATGTTGTCCAGAGTTCTGCTCACTTTCACCAAGGTTTCATATCACTGCCCTGACCATTATTTTACATTTACATCATGTGCAGGTCCACATTAGCCACTTCCATAGCATACGTCTTGTATGCAGTAAAAATATTCTCTAGATACCTATTACTTACTAGTCCTATGTAGGAAGCTGTTAATGTTGGACCGGCAGACTCTGCTGCCAGCACGTGTTACATAAAGCTGCATCGAAGTAAGCCTGGTAGAGTTTAGGAATGACATTGTGATGCAACGTCTTAAGGAGCACATGTCTTATCTTAAACAAATGTACAGTACATATCTTGGGACAAGCTTAAAATCAAGGTAACCTTGCTAAATTTTTTGCAAAAACATATATCAGAATTAATTATTATGGATTGTATATGGTATTCTGTTTCTTCATATTTTGACAATGCCTTAGTAATATTTTCTAGAGTTTAGAGAAAAGCAGTGAAATAATGGCATCTAGTATAAGTTTGTGTCCTGCAAGAAGAACTTATAAATGCTAGTAGGATCTCAGGCTGTGTTCACATGTGCGCTGACGGCTTCATTAGATGCATCAATGTAGTAAAAATGCTGGACAAAACAGCTACTCTGTTTTGACAAGTAAAATGTTGGAAGCCATTATAGTCAATGGGGTCCATCAGGCTTAATTCTCAATGTTTTTCTCATGTGATGGAGCAGAAAAACAGAAGTCAATAATGCAGATGTGAATAGAGCCTTAGCCAAAAACCTACGACACCAAGAACAATAAATTTGTAAATAATCATCTTTACTGCAACAGAAAAACTTGTGATTTATAACTATACAAAATATATGAAAAGCATTTTCCCATGAAGAGAATCCCTCTAAACGTTTCTTGTGGTAGGGGCTATATATCATCTGTGCCAAACTGCCAGCACTGCAGACAGAAGTCTTTTTATGTCTGTCGGTATTCTGTATATGGACTGCATGATGACAAGAAAGCATCCAGCTATTTCACTTGATGCAATAACATTATGTCTCCAGCCATGCTGAAGAAGCCAGGATGGGCAGTTGCAGTTAAACATATCCTTTAGAGAATGCAGAATAAAATAAAAAAGGAGACAGATCACTAATTGTAAACCCCAGGAAAAGTCACATTTCTAGCTCTATAAATCATTCCTTTTATTTCGCCTTAGAAACCATAACAAAAAGCTCATTGAATCGAGCCACAAGCTTGTTATTACTATCACAGAGGAAATTGCAATAGTTTTTTTCTGGACAAAATTACAGGTGGAGAGACGGTAACTAGTGATCAGGACTTCCAGGTATGAAGTGAATAATTTGTGTATAGGAGAATAATCCATCAAGGCTACTGCCACCATACAGACATAAATCCTTAGGACAGTGTTGGCGAACCTATGGCACGTGTGCCAGAGGGGTCACTCAGAGCCCTCTCTGCTGGCACGTGCGCCGTCACCCTGATCGCTCACTAACGGGGAATCCGGTACAGGATTCCCCGTTAGTGAGTGATCGCTTCTTTCAGCTGTATGTGCAAATGCAGCTTACACTGACTGCACAGTGTGGCCTCTGCCCCAACACAGGCGCGATGACGTCATTCATCAGCGCCTGCAGTCAGAAGGAGGGCGCTCTGCTCTTCGTAGGACTTTAGGTAAGTAGCATATAATACTGTGTGGGGGCCCCTTGTGGAGCATATAATACTGTGTGGGGGCCCACTGTGGAGCGTATAATGCTGTGTTGGGGCCCACTGCGGAGCATATAATACTGTGTGGGGGCCATTCTGGAGAATATAATACTGTGTGGGGGCCACTGTGGAGTGCATTGTACTATCTGGGGGCCACTTTGGAGCGCATTGTACTGTCTGGGGGCCACTGTGGAGTGCATAGTACTGTCTAAGGGCCCTACACTATTTATGTCACACAGTATCTGTTTTATAGCAGACGTGATATTAGTACAGGCTGTAATAACATTGCACGGTCACTATAAAACAGATTCTGTGCAATTTAAATAGTGAACATTAATTGTTCAAAGGTACAAAATGCAAACTTCTACTTTTCAGTACAAAGTTTTCTGTATTATTGAAAGCTCTGTAAAGCCCCATTCACACGACTGTATTTTGCAGGTCCGTAACTGTCCGCAATTATGGATCTGCACAGTATTAAGGTTAAATTGACGTGTTGGCACTTTGCGATAATTTAGTGGGGTTTGGGTTGCAGTTTGGGCACTCGGTCTCTAAAAGGTTCACCATCACTGCCTTAGGACATCTACAGATGTACAGGTTTAGCTTGGTCTAGTGCAGTGATACACAAACTTTCTGAAGGCGGCACCCATTTCTCATCCCAAATATTTTTTGGGACCCCCCACTACTGTACTTAGCCCCATATGAAAAATAAAAGTCCCTGTAAATTAAAAAAAAAAAAACACCTGTGTGTAGGGTTGCTGCCCTACCAACCTTTCCCCACTTGTTTCATCATGTCATTGTTCCCTCTTTCAGGTATCCCATTTAGATGGATATGATTGGTTGGCTTAGACATGGAGAATTTTTCCATTAATTGCATTGATCTATGCCTTCCTTGTTTTGCATGGGGTGCTGCACCACCTTGTTAGTTGTTGTGTTAATATATTGGAAAACCGTTAATAAAAACATTAGCAAAACAAAAATAACACCTGTATTTTGCCCTGCTCTTTTTTTTTCACCTGTATTCTGGCACTTATTCCGCTTTATTTTGCCTCTTATTTCCCTGTATTCTGTCTCTTATACTGCCCTGTTTATTGGCTGTTGTAGTTGCTCTTGTAATGGAATAAATTGTTTTGTAGCAACAGTGACAGAGCAGGAATGATGGAGAAATTGACTGAAGAACAAGAAATGATGAGTGTGTGTACACAGCGACCATTCCCAACTATGCCATACACACAGGGCACACAAGCATTACTAACATTGTCACTATATGCCCTCTGCTGCCGGCAGATCTCCCACCACCACCACCACCACCACATGTACCTGCTCTACTTGCACACATCATGTGTAGCTACACATGACCTGTATGGAGGCTAGCTAAACAGAGTCCACGGCTACCTGCAGATTACAGAACATAGTGCTGTTTTTTCACTCTTTCTCTATCCTCCACTTGCTGGTCTGCCCTCTAAAGTCTGTAAGCTCCAGAAATGGCCACTGATGGAGGGTCAGGTGACTCGACCAGTTTAATAGTTGCCATATCGGGACCATAACGCTAAACAGCACAATTATCATTTATGGTTTGCGACTCCCCCAACGGAGACCCTGGCAAAGATGTTAATGTAGCCCTAACATCCATTGACATCAAACAGTGCAGGACTGTAGTACCAATGCCCGGCCACTATACAGCCTGGGAGTTTTGTCGCTGTATACGGTTTTGAACAGGCACAGGTCCACATGCTGTTTTTTGCACTGAAACTGCAGCATGTCCTCTTCATAAAGTGGTTTCAGAAAACCAGTGGTATAGAAAAAAAAAGAACCATTTACACAATTGCATAGTTTCCTATTTAAAACAATGGGACTTTAGTGCGTGATTTTGTTCATGCACATTTTGTGGCAGAAAATGCACTAAAATCTGGGTCAAAAAATGTCTGAGTGAACATAATCTTATTCACCTAGAGGCACTGTCGCATTAGCCAATGTTGCAGTACACCAGTGTAGTTATGTGAACTGTGAAACGTGTATTTATCAATTAGACAGGTTGGATTTCCATAGTCACTTAAAGAGGACCTTTCACCATCTCAACTCTGCATTCTTTAACAGGTGATATTCCACTCATTCTAGTACGTTGGATTTTATTCCTCTAGTCCCCACTGTTCCCGAGCAATCAATTCTGTTATTTTCAGCACAGTTATGCCCTTTACTGTCAGGTGGGCAGGTCCTGTCTGTCTGTTCTTGACTGACACTGCCCACCTGACAGTAGAAAGACTAATTGTGCTGAAACTAACACTACTGATTGCTCCAGAATTTTGGGGGTCAGAGAAAAAATTCTAACTGCACTAGAATCAGTGGATCGCAACTATTGAAGAATGCAAAGGACTGGAGTTGATGAAGGTGGAGAAAGGTCTTTTTAAAGGCAGATTTGAAGAACAATTTGAGTACTTTTTGAAGATAGCTGGTTGTGCATATGATTTATAGCCATATGGAATGTGATTTTAACAGCCTATTTGAGGTTTATACTTCAGAGATCCCCAATATCAATGTGGACACAACAGTCACTGGCCAGTACAGAGAAGAAATGTGGGGATGACTACTGTAAACTGTTACATATATACATATAAATAGATGATAGATCAATAGATACATGGATAGATAGAAAAATGTATATAAATATATATAAAAATATATATATAAAATTGTATCTGTGAAAATAAAAGTGTATATTCATAAAGTAAAAAGTGCCCCTAGTATACTAGAAGAACTGTTACTACCATGACCTTGCAGCAGAGATCTGCTTTGTGTGACTTAATCGGCTTACAGTCACACAGCCCCTCTCCAAGTATATGTAGTCATTTTCTATATGCAGATGAATTAGAGAAGAACAGTTGTGAGGTTAACAATTTACCATTATCTTTCCCATCCAATAATAATGCCCTCTCCCCAATAAAGATACTATAAAACACAATTATGGGCTGGTGATAAGGGCATAGCAGTATCCTTAATGATTAGGACTACTGTCCCATCATTTACAGTGTTTCCCATACTTTACTACCTTGTCTCATTAGATTTTATTGCCCATGTGTTACCTCACTGCTTGTTTTTTTTGACACAACTATAATATTATTTTCCCTGTTCATAGCATAAATTGTTAGATATTTAGAGTTTGTAAATAGCCAGTTATCATTTGTCCTTTTGCAATAATATGGCATAAAATGGGGCATGTAACCCATGCTGAGGGGATGGGGAAGTCATTCAAATAGATGTAGCCATCTACCTCAATAAATGAATCTGTATTAGTGACACTAGCTATGTTGTGCTGGGAATTTATCCCCCAAACATTAAGAAATCCAAATGTCCTTAAACGTAGAAGTTTGAGGCAAACTGGCACTTGTTTCCTCCTGAATAGATGGTGGTACACATGTGTTATACAGAGGTATATAGATAAAGATGTATAGATAGTGCCCACTAGTATTATTACCTGGCAGTGCCCCCAGGGCATCCTCATTGGCCAGGAGACCCCTCTGTTTCACACTCTGGATGCCGTTCTTGGACTTCCATAGTAGTTTCACCATCTCTATGATTTCCGGCAGCTCACAGCTCAGACTCCCGGAGTGGTAGGTTGGCAAACTACCCATGTAGGTCGGTAGCAGCACCTCACCTGTCCTCCAGCTCTCTGCCACATTGTAGCATCGATCCAGCACTGGCATCCTGCCCTGGTGGGGGCACACAGGGGCCGTCACACCGTATACTGCTGTAGGGAAGCCTACACGGTGACAGCCTACGGGGTTAACCCCTGCAGTGCCGGGCGGCTGGAAGTGACGGCTACTCAGCAAGGGAAGAAGAGCCCTATGAAATGGGGGTCGCGCACATAAGCCAGTCCAGACACGGGGCTGTTTCCTCAGGTTAACGCTCTCCCATGGCTTTTGCCTTGTATCATGTCTTGAGTAGCTTTCAGGGACTTCTCAAGGCAAGCTGATGCAGAGGTAGGTGTCCAGGCAGCTCAGGACACGGTTGTGCCCAGCAGTGCAGACAGGGACAGACTGAGTGAGGAGTCCCACAGAGCAGCTGCCGCTTCCCCCTGTGTTGGCAGGGAGCCAGCTCTTCCTTCCTCTCACTGCCTGGTCATGAGGACACCGCTGCCATGTAATGACCTCTCTCCTGTTGTTCAGTCACACACGTACGGTGGCCATCCAGGAGAGTATGTGTGCAGGGACGCTGGTGATTCACTGACAGGCAAGCAGGCAGGCAGGCAGGCAGGGAGAAGTGAATCAGAGCTGCAGGCAGCAGCCAGCACATGTTGTGTAACTTAGTAATCAGCTCTTCTTCCTGTCTTCTCTTCACGAGGGATCTAATACCAGGGCAGAGAACAGGAGGGACTTACCAGGGCAGCTCAGGGCCACTCAGCTGATACTGTGCCAGGGACTGGAATCCCTTATCTCCCCACGAGGAGACACAGGTAAATACCTCAAGAAAAGAGGTATACAAAAAGAAGGAACACCAATGGAATTTACTGTTCGTGCACCTGATGTGGCGTACAGTGGAAAGAACATGTATTCCACACAAGTAGATATTCAATAATCTCTCTCCGCCCGATAGACATGGACTGAATAGGGTTAATATGTAGCATATAATGTAAAGAACACGTATTCCACACAAGTAGATATTTAATAATCTTCCTACACCTCATAGACATGAACTGAATAGTGAACACAGTTAACATGTAAGAACAGACAATTCTCTATAAGTAAATGCATATGAAATTTGCTTGCTAGACATCAAATGCACTGTATGTAGTATATAGTGGAATGAGTGGTAAATAGTGAAAGGGGGTGTCTTGGGCTAGCACTACAGCTTTGCAGGGCTGAAGCCCTAGATTCATATCCAGCCAAGGACAACATCTGCAAGCAGTTTCCTCTGGGTACTCTGGTTTCCTCCCACACTCTGAAGACATACTGATAGAGAACTTAGATTGTGAGCCCTACTTAGGACAGTGTTACCAATACCCCTGTAAAGTGCTGCAGAATATGTTTCACTAGTAAGCAAGCAGAATAATTAAAAATAAAGGGGTTGCCCAGGACTTAAATTTATATTATAAACTTGATTTATCTGGAGGGTACTGCATCATGGAGCCAGACACAGCCCCCAACCCGTGGGCTTCTCTGCCCCCTCTCTCGTCTCTTGATCTCAGTGGTAGTTTACCTGTACTATGGAAACTGGCTATAGTAAACCAGTGGCTGGAACCCCTAGGTCCTTGATGAAGAATCCACCAAATAAATCAAGGTAAATTTAAGTCCCCCAACAACCCCTTTAAGGGAGCCCATGATTTTATAAAGGCGCAGGAATACAGAGATTAAAGGGGCTGTAGGGGGAGTTAAAATTGAAAGCCTTAATTGATCTGGTGGATTCTTGATGGTGGACCTGTGGGTACTAGCCTGGTTCCAACCCCTGGGTTTCTCCGCCCCTTCTGTTCTCTCCTGATCGCATAGGTAACTTACCTGTGCTATGAAGGCTGGCTTTACTATAGTAAGCCAACTACCATATCACAGGTAAATTGTCAGTGAGGTCAGGAGCCTGTAATACAAATGCCAGTATTTTTCAATGGATTGGATTAGTGATCAGACCTCCCTGGGGTCTAATTTTTACAGTTAAAAAATATATATATATAAATTAAGAAGAAATAAAAATTCAAATCACCCCCCCCTTTTTTCTAGAATACACATAAAAGCTAAAAAATTATGTGAAACACATACACATTAGGTATCCCTGTGTCCAAAAATACCCAGTCTACAAAATTAAAACATATTTTTTCCAATATGGTGAACGCCGTAGCAGGAAATAAAATCAAAAGAGCCAAACCACCATTTTTTCGCTGTTTTACCTTTCATAAAAATTTGAATAAACAGCGATCAAAGCAAAAGACATTCCCCAAAATGGTATAACTAAAAAGTACATCTGGCATCACAAAAAAGATAACTGATGCAAAAAAGGTTACAGGTGTCAGAATATGGCTACGCCAAGAAATTTTTCTTTTTTGCTAAGTTTTAGATTTTTTTTAAAGGGGTGAAAACATAAATAAAACTACATAAATTTGGTATCAACGGAATCATACTGACTCATAGAATACAGAATACATGTCTTTTTGGCTGCACAGTTACTGCCGTAAAAACAAAGCCCATAAGAATGTTGCTGAAACTCAATGATTCTCCAATTCGATCCCATTCTGAATTTTTTTTCCCAGTACATCATACAGAATATTACAAAGTACAATTTGTCCCACAAACATTAAGTCCTCATATGGCTCTGTGAACGGAAAAATAAAAAAGTTATGGGGTTTGGAAGGCAGGTAGTCAAAAATGAAAAGTGAAAAATGTTTGCAGTAGGAAGGGGTTAATGTTTTGCACCTAATGCACCTTTGTACAAAAGTGACTAAATGTGGGTGTGGTTAAGGTGGAGCACAGATACACACCTAATTCACTTTATGGTAATTTTTATAAAGTAGCAACATTTTAGCGTACACATACTCCACTTCTAATGGTCTAAAAAGTACACCAAACTTGTGGAGCACAAATTGGGGTATGAATTGTGACAAATATATGAACCAGCGTGCAACATTTTGACAAATTTGTTGCATTAAGCTACAGTGGAAAAAAAAACCCCAGAAAAGTATCTTAAATTCATTATAAGTCACCAGGAGTCATATATTTGAGGCAGCCTTAATACCTTTCTGGACTGGTGATAGTCTCCAGAATTATTATGAGAGTCCTACCTCTTAAATAGTCTTTAACTTTTCTAGACAACTTATTCTCATTTTATAGAGCATGTGATTCTGGACCAAAATGTAATGCATTTTAATTTAAAAATGTGTCTGCTTTCTGCCTGAAAGTTCCTGCCACTAAGTGTCTCCCTTCTAGCTAATTTACAGTTCACTCTCTGTTGTTAGGCAAAGTTTATCCATAGATACATTAGATAAGCAAGACAGAATCACAATGAGTGAAGGGGGAGGTGCTTTTCTCTCTTCACACAGTGAATGCAGATGGGAAGGGTTGATTCTCCTCACAGACTGCACATACACATCTGCGAACTGTTGCTCTGTGTAAAGGAGTGAAAGTTCAGCAAATCTCAGTTTACAATGTAAGAAAAAAGTCTTCTATGACCTTGTATTTACTTCTGTCTGCTTATAATTCCAGATGGGATATTATTTACATTCAGCAAGTAGCTTTACTGACTGTGCTCATAGTTTTTTTTCCCCCTGTATTTTACCTGCTTGCATACACATATTTACCCTGCAATTGCAATCCAGTGTTCCTGGATCTCCTATATTAAGGTCATTAAGATATTTGTTTGCTATTGTACAGTTACTCCTGGCAGTAGGACAGAACAGTATCAGTAACGGATAGGGGAGCGAGTGCAGACAGCTCTTTGTTGTACATGCCCACAGTGTGTAAAACATTTCTCAGAGAGAGAGAAATGTAAACTGCCCTCCAGCCATAATGTGATTATAGCACCAGAAAAACTAATAGCACGCCATGCATGTGTGAAGGCTTATACAGTCACAGAACAGACTGCCCATGAAGACCCTGCACATATTTAAACTTTTCATGAAACTCAGGTACCGTTTAATAATTTTGGCATATCTCAGGAGGTCCCATGTTCCAGAATTTAAATCTACAGTACTACAGTATACAGTAGTAGGATAGTGAACAACTAAAACCTGCAGAGCAAAGTGATCTTTTAACCCATGGCTTTCAACCTCTGCAGTGCAAAAGTTCACATAGTTTTCAAAAAGTGATTCTAGATCAAAATAAAATGCACTTTAAAGGGGTTGTCCACTTTTAGACCAATATTGAGAGACCAATGTTATTGTTTCTATAATAAAAAGTTGTACAATTTTCCAATATACTTTCTGTATCAATTCCTCACGGTTTTCTAGATCTCTGCTTGTTGTCATTCATTCTGCTTACTCCCAGTGGATACAAATCAGTCCATGGTCATGTGATAAACAGTCCATGGTCATGTGATGAACCCACAGGTGCACAGCTCGTTATCAGGCAGATTTCTGATTACTGTGCTGTGACTATAATGAGCTGTGCACCTTTGTGTCCCCTCCAGAAATGTGCAGTGGATGATGCATAATAAAAATATAAATGTTCTTACATATAGAGTGCCTGATATGTCATGCCCAGCTTGTGGCACTGTGAAAGGTCAGCTCTACAGTTATTATACTCTGTTTCCTGATTTTGGAAACACACTACATGTGGCCCTAATCTTTTGCCTATAAATAAGACAGGGCTCAGAAGTGAAAGAGCATCAACGTACATTTGAGGCCGAATTTAGACATTTACACTGCATTGACGAGCATTTGCAGAGGAAATCAGAAACTAAATCCATCAAGGAATTTCTTAAGGGGTATTATTATAATTTTGAGCCCAAGAGTGCTTCCCAAAAATTAATGTACAAAGTAAAAATTTAAATTTTTAGTGCCCAATATGTTGTGCCCACTTTGTGTCAACAGAGACACGCACTCCTAAAACTCTAAAGTGGGTTACCCCGGGTACAAAAAAGCTGTATATGTGGGTGTAACCTACTGTTTGGGCACACATCAGGGCTCAAAAGGGAAGGAGCATTGTGCTTTTTAGCTTTTGGAGTATAGATTTAGAGTGACTGGTTTCTGGATGCCATGTTGTTTTTGCAGAGTCCCAGAGATGCCAGAGAATTGGAATTCTGCAAGAAGTGACCTCATTTTGAAGGGGCAATTATAGGGTCTCTACAAATGTGACATAGCATCCAAAAACCAAAAAAATTGGTAGTCATTTGCATGGGCTCTTTTGCAGGCAGCTGAGACGATTTCAATCCCTGCTGCTGCTTAGTGTAAAGGATCAGAGTTTGAGGACAGCATGTGGAAGGTGAATGTTCTATCCGGCCACTGTTATTGTAAATTATGTATGGGGGGTCCTAATGGGGAATTATACTGTGGGGAGGATACTAAGGGGCATACTCCTTGGATGCACAATAATGGGGCAATATACTTTGTGGGGACACTAATGTCCCATGCTCCTTAATACCCCTACTTACCATATAATGCTCCTCAGTGGCCCTCCTCAGTATGATGCCACGTTATTGCCCCCTGCACAGTATAATGCCACGTTAGTGTCCCCGCAAGTTTAATACCATGATAGTGCTCCTCTGCCAGTATAATGCCACATTAGTTGCCCCCACCCAGTATAATGGTATGCTAGTGCCGTCCAGACAGTATAGTGTCATGTTAGTTCCCCCTTACATTATAATGCCACGTTAGTGCCCCCACACTGTATAATTCCACATTTGTGCCCCCCACACAGTATAATTCTATGTTAGTGTCCCCAAACAGTATATACTTATCTAAACCTAGTGTGCGTCTTATAGTCTTTTTGTCCAAATAATACCATAAATACTGGATGTGTTCAGCTGCTGTTCAGCTTGGACCTTTACTTGATTGTGAAACCCAGACTACTTTTATGTAGTTGCGTACTCCTGCCCTATTGGCCTCGACAGTCCATCATGCATTGTGGACCATCTTGGTAAAAACTGATGGTAAAACTGATGTCAACTTACAGTTTTGAAGACAACTAATGCATTTTTGCATCAGTTTTGGCATGAGTTGTAATGACTTAAGGGACAAAAAACTGATACTGATGCAACTGATATATGTGAATGTACCCTAAATCAGTTTATTGTTTTTGACAAAGCCTTATTATTAGACTCTCCAATGTTTAGTGTTTACAAGCATCTTGAACTGATTGAATTTCATTCTAGAAATCTGTTTGTTCAACATGTAAAATTATTTGGGTATCTGCTTGGTAAGCTTCCTGCTATGTTACAGGGGTTTTGCCACAAATAAACTTGAGCCTCAGGAATGAGAGGGGTAGCAACCAAGTAAAACTGTAATAGTTCCCTATGGAGCACTAACCAGAACTGTTATTGGTGTGTTGAGTGGATTCATTAATTTTAGCCTTTTATTAGTTGATATATTTAAGAAATATAATAAATAGAAAAAAATTAGCAATAAGAGAGAAACCTGCCAAGGACAACATCTGCAAGGAGTTTGTATGTTCTCCCCCTGTTTGTGTGGGTTTCCTCCGGGTACTCCAGTTTCCTCCCACACTCTAAAGACATACTGATAGGGAATGTAGATTGTGAGCCTTATATGGGACAGTGACTGTCAATGTCTGTAAAGCGCTGCAGAATATGATGGCACAAGTAAGCATAATAAATAAATAATCATAATAAGTAGAATTGCTTCTTACCAACTACAGTGGAAATGGTGTAAGTCATTTGAGAACACATAAGATTAAGTACGTTTCAATCAAGCTCGCCAGAGTAGAAGAAGAGAGATAAAGAACATATGATAACGGAATGATTCAGTGATATCGTGTTTGGAGTATGGTTTATGGATATTTATTAATGCAATTTTTGACCCAGTGGAGCTGATTTATTAAGTTAGGTGCTTTGTGTGCTGGTTATTTAGAGGCTTCAGCATCGTGGGTAGTCCTGTGGAAGTTGCAGGAACATTGTACATAAGCACATGTGTCAAAAACTCTTGACTTTTTTTATGCCTTGCACACCAGAAAACTTGGGTATAAGGAATGATAAATTGGCCCCAATGTGCTATCTACAAATAGGTGTTTCACTTGTACTGTCATTGTCCAATATAGGCTTAAAAAGGACCTTTCATGTCCTCCTGCACCTGCGGTTTTATATACCGATAGAAAGCCGACAGTGCACTGAATTCAGCGCACTGTCAGCTTTTCCGTTATACGCCCCAGGGCTGGAGATAATGATGCCGTTAGTTTCAGCACCAATCTCTGCCCACTGTCAGAAAGGCGTTCCTGACAGTCTAGCTGGGCTGTGAGGAAAGCCCCCCTTGACAGTACTCATCCATAGACTTGTACTGGGGGGGCGTTCCTCACAGCTCAGTGTCATCGCTGCTCGGTAACGAGCACCCCCTCTGACAGTACAGGGCTATGGACGAGTATGGTCAGGGGGGGGGCGTTCCTTACAGCCCAGCTAGACTGTCAGGAAAGCCGACAGTGCACTGAATTCAGCGCACTGTCGGCTTTCTAGCGGTATATAAAACCGCATGTGCAGGAGGACATGAAAGGTCCTCTTTAAGTATTCCTTAATTTACTATTCATGACTAAAGTCTAATATTAAATATGGCCATGTTTGCCCTAATCTTTATAGCAGGACGATTCTGGCATTATTCCTCCTGGAAATGTACAAATAAATTGACAACTAGACATAGCTAATCCCCTCGTCAATAGGGGTTGTAAGAAAAAATGCTTCAGAATTGTTATTTCATGGAAAATATTTTACTAAAACAGACACGTTAGGAGAGGTATAGATTTTATGTAAGGAACTGTTAACAATTGAAGTGGTTTACAATTACTGACACACTCCGGGATGAATCCTCTGATGTTTTTGTCTACTCAACACAACACACTGGCCCAGATTTACTGCTTCCGTGTGATTTGTAGACAATGAACTTAGGCTTTCGTAAAATTTATCACAGTGATTGCTTCTAAATGATAAATCTAGTGCATATTTAGACTGACTAGTCTAGTTTATATTACCTATTTATTGGCTTGTTTTATGACCACAAAAACTGTCCACATGCGCCAAAAAATGACAACATGTGCCAAATACTGTTTGTATCCAAAAAATATTGTCCACATAAAACTTTATCTAATCCACACATCCACACATGCTGCAGATTACTCTGTACATCTGCCATAAATTTTGTCCTTTGTCAAACATTGAAATCCGAAACATGGATCATGCTGTGGACTCCAGTGCACGTGACTGAGGTAAAACTATATAACTTGAATTACACAGTAATTTGATGAGGATTTTGGGGAAGATTGGTGTTTCGTACAGTAGTCTTAATAAGGCCCTGACAGGCACAGGCATGGCTGATTATAAAGAATCAGGCATACTCCCGTGTGCCAGAAAGAAGAAAACTGGTGTGAATTATAATGAATATGTCGGGCAAAGGTGTCCCCACCCCAGCCCGCCCCTCTCTCTTCCCCATTCTGCCCACATTCACACAATGTGGCATGTGCAAGGCTAAAGTCCCACTTTGCGGAAATGCAGCTTTTTTTGTTGCAGATTTTGTTGCCTTTTTTTGAGCCAGGAGTGGAATGAGCAGAAGGTAGAAGTATAAGTACTTCCTATATATTTCCCATTCCTTTTGTAGACATTCTTGGCTTTGGCTCAAAAACCGCAACAAAATTTGCAACACAAAAAGCTACTTTTCCGCAAGGTGGGGCCTCAGCCTAATAAAGATTTGGTGCAGGAAAAGGCCTTGCACCAATTGTGCACTACAATACTATCCCTCTACACCAGAAAACTGGCGTAGAAGGATTGATAAATTTCCCTCTTTGTGTCTGGAATCTGCTCTGAAAATGTACAACTAACCTGCTTCATCAGCACATACCTCTTGAGTTCCCATCTTCCACTATCCATATTCACTCAGTTCTCCTTATTATCTTCTCATGTTTTACCGCTGCTTTCATCTGACAGTAAAAGACATATAATTGTTGGCAGAAAGTGTAGAAAGCACTGGAATGGATCAGTCATGGTTACTCCAGAAGGCAGGGTAACAGGTTAGATTAGAATGAATGGTTACATGTTCAGTAAATGATAGCTAATCAATATATTGTAAATGATTACATGTAGTAAAGCAAACTAACTGCAAGTAACTCAGTGTTTCCTATAGAATTTTCTGTAACAATTCAGAAGTTTACACAAGTTTAGCCTTACCTTAAAAGAGATCAACTATGTATACAACCTCTCCATTGAAAAACACTGTGACATTCCTGTGTAAACGATCCATCCTTAGAAAATGTGTATGTTACAGATTACATAGTGATTTAACACACATATTTCACTATATGCAATTGTAATTTGTAAATCCGCATTGCACATATCAGAAACTACTGACTGAGATAACTGGTGCAGAGCAGTTGGCAGGCTAGATATTACAGCAATATACAGTAACTAATAAGATCTTCCAGAATATAGACTAATTAACCACTTCTAAATGGAATGACAAGTGTGGCTCGTTTTTGCAGGTGTATGAACCATGTCCAGATAAGCCTAGAACTTTACAAGTCCCCCGATGAGTCCTTGTGATTAAGGCTTGGGATGGATGGGAGGAAGAAGTAGGGTGATCTGTGTGAGGGTCAGTTTGTGGGACTGCCCTTGTGAGGGTGGGATTCAATTTCTCAGGGACTTCATAGGGCATAACCTGGGGCATAAAAGGGCGAATGGGTCATCTATGGCAAACCTCCACCCTGGGACACTATCCAAAGTAATCCCGCCATTATATTGATCCGGTGTAGTGGTAAGACCATGTCTTGAATCATTTGTAGAGATCTGTTGTTTTGAGCATTACTCATGGGAATTTGGTGATTAAACATAGTGTGATTTATGTTTATATATGGATAAGACCTGGTGTTTTTGCTTTGTAAAAGTTAAGTTTTAATATCATTTAAAGATCCTTTTTCATACTTGGTAGGTTATTGTTAAAACAGGTGTACATATTATTTGATAAACTATTCCACTTACAGTATATTTCTGCTTGATGTGTCAGTATTTGTTTCATTAATAATTTTTGTAATATACTTTAACAAATTTGTTCTCCTTTCTGTGAATTCCTGCATTTTTTATACTTTCATTTACTTCTCTATTGAGAGAGGTCCTCGGCTTCTCACTGGGTTTGGTGTAGGAGCTTGTGTGTGTAATGAAAAGAAAATAAGGGTGGGAGAAGTAACTTCGAAAAGCTATATGTAAGGCATTACAAAACATATAAAACTTTCTGATCATATAAAACAGGCTGCAGTTCTACCTGTATGATTCCCAGGGATATCACAGGTTGAAAACACAGTTGGGATTTGCATATCTATCTGCAACTCCATATAAATTTCTCACTCCTGACTGTATTTTCAAACAGTGATATCCCTGGAAATCGTACAGGTAGAACTGCTTGAAGTGACCCTCCCCCAATCTTATTTTCTGTTCAAACACTGTACAAACCCATATACCAGGGGTCTCAAGGCTGCAATCTGCAGCACATGGCCTTCTCCCCAGTTCTGCCGGTCCAACTGGATTGGTAGAATCGGGGAGAAAAAACAAACAAACCCATTTCTGGAGCTTTACAAGCTTGTAGGCCACTACTGGGGAACATTAAATTGTGCAGACCACTTCTGGGACACATAAAATTATGCGGGGCCACTGCTGAGGGGCATTAAACTATATGGGACCACTTCTGGGTTATTTAACAATATATTTGTATTGTATAGAATTTATAATGAATGCAGCCCTTCAACTTTTTTCTATTCACGGCCCATTTGCCTTGCCAAATTTGAGACCCCTGCCGTAAAAAGGAGCCAGAATTTGTTTATAAAGTATAATATATATATATATATATATATATATATATATATATATACACAGATGCTGCCAGAAAATTAGAAGTTGTTAAAAATTTTAGTTATGTTTTAAAATCAATTAGTAGCACTCCAAAAAGTTGCATTGTAGCCCTGGCAAAAAAACACATTTAAGCGGTTGTATGGGCCATTAGTGTCATAGTGAACATACCTTTTTGGTCAAAGAGCAGTCTTTCTGGTGAGAAATTAAACTTTTAATCCATTTGACCTGTACTAATCCAATATGCTGTATGGTACACTTGGAGCATGGCACCGTCTGCCAGAGCATTTAGACCTGTGTTTTCCACCCAGTACCACTCCCTAATGTAAATCTTGACAGGTCCCAACGTGCACCGACCATTTGGCCACACCCCAGGAGTACCAAATAGCTCATCTTATAGATTTCATTAGCAGCAAGATTGTACTTTGACCCAAAATATGACAATTGAGTGGTTTGGAACAACTACATATCATTAAATATCAATCATAAATTTCAATGGCATTAGTTCTGGGATAAATGTCGAATTCAATGATGTCACTGAATTTACCTCACCTCTTGTGGTAAAATATTACAAGGCTTGACTACTCCTACTGTAGAGAAACCTTTTTGTCACTGATGATTGAACTGCCTTCTTTCTACAAATAAAAGATGAACTGGGGTGCTCTGTAATTTCATGTACTAGTTATTTGTATATATTTATACATTTTAATATGATAGTGTATCTGGAAAACAGAGGTCCTGTTTGCCAAATCTTCTTTCTTGGCTCTCCTCCTAACTTACATAGAGTTCAAAGGAGATGGCCGTGTGCAAGCAAGGCAATGTCACCAATGAATATTAAAATACTAAAGTGCAACCTTTTACCATTTAATATGACAATTTTTAATTTTTCATGGAGTAAATAAAAGTTATATTTTATAAGAAAGAAAGGAAAGTCATTCTCAAGCAAAATTGCTGGGTCCTATCAACAGTTGTTTTGTGAATATTAAAATACTAGCCATAGCCCTAGGTGAAACCCACACAAGTCACACACTCTTGGTATATGAAATAAATGTGTATTATGGAAAATGAAAGTTATTATCGATATTATCATTAACCCCTTCCCAACATCTGCCATAATAGTGCTGGGAAAAAAAAACAAAATGGCCAAACCGCCATATTTTAACCATTTCACCTTCCAAAAAAATTTCAAGAAAAAGTAATCAAGACATCATAAAAATCATATAACTATATAGTACATCTAGCCTAGCAAAAAAAAAAAAAAAACACCTTTTACAACCCCGTATACAGGTATCAGAAAATAGTTTTGGAATTTGGTCAAGGTATGAAAACATAACAAAAACTATAAATAATTAGTATTGTCATAATTGTGTGTGTATGGATATACTGTATATATATATATATATATATATATATATACATATATATGTGTGTGTGTGTATATATGTTTCACTGAAGCGCCTGTTATCATGTATCTATTTAATGCTGTAATAAACTCATAACACTTTACATTGCTTTATTGCTTTACATTTATATTGTACTCACCATTTTACTGTAAGTTATAGTTTGTTTTACTTCATTCAGTCGTAGAAACTTTGCTATATATGGCCAGGGAGATGAAGTTGCTCATGAGCAAATGCTTAGACAAGTCAACAAGAATAGTGTCATATGTAAGCTGTTGAAAATATGTTAGGGTAGGTGTCAACAGTAACTTGTAAAGTAATGCAAAAACCTCTATAAAGTTATGTTGATAAGATCACCAGACATATACCATGTGACAACTGGCAAACACAAGTTGCAGGTTGCTACGTGGTTGCTACTAAACAGACACTCTTGAACTGTGCAAACTAGAGGGATCATATTTGTGAGAGAGCTCGAAAGGACGGACCTGTCCTCTGACTAGAATGGGAATTTTTATGCCCTAAAGCTGACCTAAGAAAATAGTATTTAATAAGTTCAGCATGTTAGAACAAAGTTTTCACAGCAGTACAGGTAAATCAGGCAATTTTCAATATGCCCTAAAGCTAGCATAGAAAAGTCATGCAGTTACCTAGTAATATTTTACCAAGTGACTCAGTTGCTGTGTTCATTTTATTAATCCAGATCTGTACAACATGTAGTACAAAATAACTAGATCAATATCATGAACACAATTTTACATTAAAATATACACTGAGTGAAAATATGTAGATACAGTCTGCGCCTTGAAACATACAAGCATATCTTACATCAGGAAAAGACATAATGGGGAGATTTATAAAATTTTCTAAAAGAAAAAATGTTTTTGTTGCCGCTAACAACAATCACAGAACATCTGTAACATCCTTGCCCATTCGGGCTTTGGCGCCATCCTCCAGCCCCATGCTATGGCACAGGAGGCGTGTCCGGCTATGATTCCTTGTTTTAAGTTCTTCTGGTATTGTCTGAACAATGTCCTATTCCCTCACCTCTGTAATTGATTTTTCTCCACACCCATCTCCTTCACCTTGGTTTCCCTCTGCTCCTCTGAGTTAATATTAGCCTTACCTGTGTGATTGACAGCCTCTCTTCCAATCAAGTTTGGGGCGGGTTCTTCCTTCCTATTTATTGTTTGTTCACATTCACCTTGGCACTTGCTATTGCCTTTTGTGCATGCTGGCCTTCTCTGTTTGTTATCTCTATACATATTTATGACCTTTTGCTTCTCTTGTGACTATTCTCTTGGATTTTCATTCTATACTGCGCTGCTCGACTCATACTGACCTCTTGCCTAGCTGACCTCCCTTTTGTTGTTGTTGTTGTTTGTCTTGTCTGCGCTCTGTGTCATCACTTATGTCATAATGGACTGACGCCCACTTGTCTTCTGTCACATAGAGCAGTTCAGGTAAGTAGGCAGAAACAGGGGGGGATACAGCTTAGGGCTCATGGTCTTGTCATGCCCCTCTCAGCAGGGTTCACCAGCAGATACTGGGAAATTGCTCTTCTAGCGATTCCCTTACAACAGCTTTCATTTTTACAAATGAAGATAGTGTTATGATTGGTTTTTATGGGAAACAAAATATACTTTTTCTTTTCTATTCCTCATAACTATGCCCTATATTCTTAAGAAATGGTCAAATTTTAGAAACATGAAATAATAGGCTATATAAGATGTTGGTAAATGTAAAATAACACAAGAAATATGAAATAAACACAAAAAAAAATAAAATGTATTAGTAATTCAATGAGACAGTAAGCATCACTCAGTGTTGGCTTCAAGATGCTAAAAGTTAAAGTGGTATTTTAGGATATAGGGTTCTATATCCTTCAAATATGAGAGGATTGGTGAAATTAGCTTCCCCACAGATGCAAAATGGCCTTAAAAAAACATATGTTGTATTTTTTACATTTATTTGCCTCTAACCTTAGAGTTAGGCTCCACGTAGCCAGCCGAAAAAGCTCTGCAAGAAAAACCATGGCAGAAACGCATTGCGGTATTTCCCACGGCACTTTTCACAGAAAGTCCACAGAGTTTTCCTCTGCGGACTTCCTGCTTCAATTATACCTATACGGAGCAGCCAGCATTTCCGTAGGTATAACGTGACGGTTTTTTAAATCACAGCATGTACGCTTCGGATATTTTTCTGCAATGTGCGGATGGGATTACCCAGAATTCCATCCACTTTGCAGGTAATGTAAGATGCTGCAGCATTTAAGGTATGTGACGCCCCAGCCATAAATGGGAGGGTCATCTTGCAAGTCAGCTAGAAATAAGTTGTTTAATCACACTATAGTTGATGCCATCACAATTATAAATGGGGTGGAAGTTTTTCTGGGAGTGTTTTTTTTAAATATCTGCAGTTCAAAGAAATCCTTTGAAGTGTTTGCAACTCAGGGCACTTTGTGAACTGCAGCTGTCATTCTATTTAACCACTTGCCAGCTGCCTGATGAGTTTAACCCCCTCCAGCAGCATGATATACCGTATTTTTCAGACTATAAGACGCACTTTTTTCCCCCAAAATTTGAGAAATATGAGGTGCGTCTTATAGTCTGAATGTGGGTGTTTCGGCGGGAGAAGTGGGGTCGCAGCATCGCCCCGCTCCTGCTGCTGCCGGCTTCATGCAGCGGGAGGAGTGGGGCGATGCTGCGGGCCCTGGGCTTAGAGCAGTGGGTGTGCCACTGCAGAGCGGTCACCATAGCTACCGAGTCTCTGCTGTAACGTACTATTGATCACGGCATCCAGAGTGTTAATCCGCTAGAGTCGGAGTATCTTCAGACTCCGGCGGCTGGTCCCACCCCTCGGCTGTGTAATACTATTACGGCGTGGAGCCGGAAGGGGTTAAAACACCCAGTCACATGCTTTTCCTTATGTGCACTGCCAAACTGTAGTTACATTCAGATGTGGGGTATTTCCATAGTCGGGGCAAATTGCAAAACAAATTGTGGGATGCATTTTCTCCTTTAACCCCTTGTGCAAATTTTAAGGGTAAATGAAAATATTATTTAAATAGGATCTTTCAGCACCTCCAGTAATTGAAGTTCTCAGCATCTGATTCCAGCACAGTTGGAATTTTTTCTATAGCCCCCACCATTCCTGAGTAACAAGCACAGGTAGTTTTGGTGCCTGATGTGCTATTTAAGCTCTGTAATGTCAATAGGGCAGTGTCAGACAGGGAAGTGATTCAGAGCTCCAATCAGAGGAAGATAGTGTCAGAGTTCACAATCACACCCCTTGCCTGCTCCTGTCTGACACCGACCTCTTGACAGTACAGAGCCTAAATAGCTTATGAGGCACTAAAACTAACTGGATTAATTGCTCGAGAACAGTGGGGGCTACAGAAAAAATTCTAACCGAACCTGAATCAGTGAAGCGACACCTATTAATTGATGTAAAGAGTTGGACTTGTTGGAGGTGGTAAAAGGTCCTCTTTAAAAAAAAATTAAATGTCTGAATTCCACCATTTTGTTTATATTCTCATGAAACACTTAAAGGTTTAAAAAGCTTAGCAAATGCTATTATTATTATTTGAGGCATTTTGAACTGTTGTATACTGTAGGTAATATGCAACTGTAGTTTGAATTTAATCTACCACTACTCTGGACTGAGCCGATGGTACATTCTTTGATTAGGATATGTTAGGGAGGGGAAGAAGAGTTAGAGCACACTGTATGAGTGTAAGACTGCCTCTGCAAGGGATGACTGACCCAGGAAGTACCAACATGCAATCTCAGCCATATTCAATGTGGAGTTTCCCAAAGAACAGTACCTATATTGGATGAAATTTGCCGTTTTTCCTCTTCTGCAAGTAAAAAAAAGTGAGTTGTTGCTTTCACATGACCATCTCCTGAGTTTTCATCCTGCACAAAAGCGCTCCAACCACCATCAGTGTCAGGAAAGCTTACCACTAGGACGTGCTCCAGGGGATTCAGCTACCATCATACACCCTCCCGGCTCCCTCTGCACTACATAGAATGGTCTGGTAGATATCAGTGCCATCTTGACTACAGTTACGCTACTCCCAACCTCCTGGGCCTTCCTCTAACCAGACTTCAGCACATCCCATAAATAATCATAAAGGAAATGTAAAACAATTTTATAAAAGTATTGTAGTGGTACTTTGTGATTTTAAAAAGTAGAGAAAATTTGAAAAAACAGACTCCCCCGACCCTTTTTTTTTTTAACTGTGAATGTTTTTGAAGTGGAGAAAATGTCATATCCTTGAACTAGTTAAAATTATAAAGTAGTCCTAGAAAATATCTCCATGTAGCTCCAGCCTAAACTGAAGTTTTACCTTTCACTAACTTTAGCTAGATACAGTAATTACAAAATATACAAACTAATCTTTGATACATGTATTTTACATTACACTTATGGTTTAAAATAAGAAGTCTTTAGGACTGTTATATGGAAATGGACTTTAGTTGCAAACTGTATGAAGAAAACAGCACATGACAAATGAAAGCTAACTTAAGAAACAATGCTAAGAAGACAAAAGCAGTAATGTACTGTAAAAAGTAATTGTAAATTCCTAATTTGAGTAGGTATTAACAATAAAATGTGTCAGAATAATGAAACAGTATTTCACTTAGAACGATGTACCATTGGTGACTATAATAGCTGGTAAAATTCCAGTTGCAGTTCTTATGCACTAATGACAGTACCTTATATGGCGGCTTCTACACTTTCCAAAGAGACTTTTCTTATTTTGCATTGCAGCTCCATTTTCTTGAAAATCAGCGTTTTATTCTTATTCAAGTTAGCTAAAAAGGGCCTTAGGGGCGTTTCTTCTCCTGCTGGCTCTAGATAATCACCCCTAACTGCTGTCCAGCTCCGCCCCCTTATTACTTTTGTGACATCTTCCACTTTGTCACACTTAGGGGTGATTAACTAGAGTGGAGAGTGAACCCTTGATGGTTTATATGATAATGGGTTGTTTTAAATTAGTATTATTTTTACTTTTTCGTCTTCATTGTCACCACACACATTTGATATATTGATCTATTTGGACATGTACAAGGTTGACGAATGAATAGAATTTTTCATGAATTTTATTTAGCCTAAAAGCAACAAAAGTATACTTCCATTAATATGCACTGAATTTACCATTTAGTTTATTATTTCCACCAACCTGTCTCAATAGCAATAACCAGAAAAGACCGAATTTCATCAGTAAATGTTGCTATTAGTTTTTGATGATAGGAATGCCAATTATGAATCATGAATGTATCATTTTCAGCTTTATTACATTGATATGCTAAAAACAGAGAGTGCAACTTCTGCCTAGTGAATAGTCTGAAAGTAAAGTGCTGTAAATGTATAAAAACTTGATTGTATGACTTTATATGTGTGACTATCAGTCACAGGAGCTTTTCAAAAAGTGAAATTTCCCAAAAACAATTTATGCAACACATTTTATTTAATCTTTCTTTTTCTTTCTTTTATAAATTCTTTATTTATAGCAAACAAAAGAAGTAAACACACAATACAAAAACACAAAAGCGGGTCCCGAACAGGAAGGGCCAATAAACATCTCAAACAATTGAGAACAATAGCAATGCAGCATAATATAACATATCCACAGAACCAACGTAAGGAGACATTAGCATGGCTGATAAAAAAAAAAAAAAAAAAAAACATAGGGAAGAAAAGCTTAAAGGAAAGCAGAGAAAAACAGACGAGGGAGTAAAAAGGAGAAAGGAAGAAGAGGGAAGAAAAAAGAAAAACCCCCCACAAAAACGGGGGGGGGGGGGCGCGGTGGCATTAAGGAGAGGTAAGAAAGAGAGTGGGGGAAACCAGTAGCCCCAGCAACCACTCCATGAAAGCGAGACTTATCAAGTGGAGTTCAACTCAACAGGTCCCTATAGTCCTGGGTACCTTGAAAGAGGATCCAAGGCATCCAGGCACCTATGAAAGACTCATATGTGTCTCGAAGAGATGTGGTGAGATCCTCCATGCCCTGGATATCCTCCAACTTGCGGATCCAATGAAGGAGGGAAGGTGGTGACTTCCACAGCGCAGGAATACATGCTCTGGCGGCGTTACCCATGTGTCGTAAAGATTTGTGATAAGCGCGGAGGGAGTATTACAAGAGGTGGAGCAGGAAGAAAGCCGGCATTCAAGGAAGGGTGACCTGGAATACTTTACAAATCACCTGATGAACTCCCTCCCAAAAGTCTCTCAGCTCAGTGCACTCCCAGAAGATATGCAGCAGCGTCCCCTCCTCCATACCACAGTGCCAACATTTCGAAGAGGCGGATGGGAAAAATTTGTGTAATTTAGTTGGAACGTGGTACCATGTGGTCAGAAGTTTGTACCCCGTTTCTTGGTACTTACTCACTATAGAACTCTTGTGGGCAAATTCAAGGATCCTAGAGCATTGTGATCTTTCTTTCTTTCTTTTTTGACTTTCCACAATAGAAGTCTTAGGGTAGCAGCACAAGACCGTGTCTCACCTATGAAACTCGGT
This sequence comes from Leptodactylus fallax, assembly GCA_947044405.1. NCBI lineage: Eukaryota > Metazoa > Chordata > Amphibia > Anura > Leptodactylidae > Leptodactylus > Leptodactylus fallax. The sequence continues at coordinate 2,647,493 of CAMRHE010000092.1, forward strand.
CTATGTGTTAGCCAGATTTACCGGCATGAACTTCATGTTGGGAGCGGGACTTCTAGCAACCTAGTTATCTATGATGCTAGGAGTCCCTGCCTCCCAGCAACATACTGTTCCATACCAATTACAGTACGGGACAGTATGTCTCTGGAAGGCAGGGACTCCTAGCATCATACATAACTATAGCGGTAGGAGTCCCGCTTCCAGCATGAAGTTCAAGCCGGTAAATCTGGCTAACACACGGACCGAGTTTCACAGGTGAAATGCGGTCGTGTGCTGCTAACCTAAGGCCCCACATAGCATCCCGCAGCAATAAAGCGCTGCGGGAAAACCGCGGCGGCAATGCATCATGGTTTTTCCTGCAGCACTCTTCACTGAAAGTTCACAGAGGTTTCCTCTGCAACCTTCTGCTTTAATTATACCTATAGGAAAATCACCAGCATTTCCGTAGGTATAATTGACATGCTGCAATTTCCAAAACCGCAATTCCCATCCGCACCGTGCGATAAAATACACGCAGCGGACACGCTATGATTTCCAAAACCATGAGAGTGGTATGACACTTCTGGCAGTGACTACTTTTGCAGTTACAAAGGGTTAAAGGGGTTGTCCATAATAAATTGAGAATTCCTGGCTAAGTCCCCCCTGACCTACATATATTACATTTTTTATCTTTCCGCTGATGTAATGGTTCATTGGTATAATCCATATCCTGACCAGTTACAGCAGTGTAAAGGTCTCGCTACCCCCCAGCCCCATTGTACTTACCTCCTCTTCTTTTGTGTGCCAGCTCCCCACGCATGTACAATAGTGCCTGGGAAGCTGGCACACAAAACTTACCTATCTTCTCTTGCTTCTGGTCCAGAGCTGAGCCGTGACGTCACTTCTGGAAGTGGCGTCACTTCCAAAAGTGACGTTAGGCCTGGCTCCAGGCAGCATGGAAGGCCTGCAGCGCTCCAGAACACATCAGGAAGAGGAGGAAACAGGAAGACAGGTAAGTATTATATGGTGGGGCGGGGGGAGGGGTGGGCCAAGTTAGTTGGGAAGGGCTAGTAGTGGGCAGGCTAGCTAGGGAGACAGGGAGGGGTTGTAAGGGAGTGAGAGAGGGAGGGAGCAAAGCATTATGGTAGTTGTAGGATAGAAGCACAGGAAGTTACACCAAGTAAACAAATGCAGAAGATACCAGGAGCTCCCAGAGAAACCCAGAAATTACTCAAAACACTCCTAAAGGTATATGGATGCACTTATTAACCCATTAATAGCACTAACAGACCTTTTTTAAAAACATAATTTTTGTCCAGAAAACCCCTTTAAGCAGAATTACAGCACTATGAAAAAAATGTGGTAGGATATTCCCCAAGGTAACAGAAAAAAAGAGTGTCACTAATAAAACTTACACTAGGTTCACACTAGAATTCGGGTTCCTGTTCTTCGGTTCCGCTTGGGGACCAGAGATACGAAAACCCTATCCACTTAAAAAGTGGTTACCCGCGGAAACCCAAAAGGAGTAATCCTCCAGTCACAACTCAGCTAAAAGTGGACTGGTCTTACTGGGATTCAGAAGATGTGGTGTACTATTATCAGGTAACTCACTTGCTGGTCATCCATATCTGTTTGCACAGCCATAATCTTAGTAGCTAGTTACTGTGCAGCAGACAGCTATTTTAGCAGTTTCTACTAAAGGTTAAGTTTGATTAGCGACATTCCTTTTCTGATGCTTTCTCTACAAAGGATCAAGCATGCTGAAATCCATCGTGTCCAATCCTATTTTCCACTAGTATCTGAAATCTGGAGGCCCCCAAACACTTTTGACTGTTAACAAATGATGTTGACCTTCATGGCATGTGTATTTTCAACCTAAGATACTATCTGAGAAAATAAAGAATATTGAGAAAGGAACCTTTGGGCAAACACCAGTATTAATTCTCGTCATCACTGAAACAGTAGCATGACAAAATTAAGTGTGGCAAACCATATAATCTTGGACATGTTCCATCCACATGTATGCAGGTCAGACTCTGGGAAGCTATTAAGAAGAATTATTTCCCTATAAACCATATTACTTCACCTTATATACTGTATAAGAAAATTGTCTAAAAAGTTTTAATTCATTGAATCTGTCATAGTATATTTAAAGAGATATTGTCACCAAGGACAAAATGCTAAATGCCATGCATCATTTGCCCCTAAATAATGTGGCATTTTTTAAAAAACCTGTCTAAACCATTCAAAAGATACAGTCCCTGGAACTTTATATGAAATTTAGCTTTTTATTCACCAAGTGGACTGTAAACTTTTTGTTTTTCTCAAAGACAGTGAAAGGTTACTGTCCATTTGGAGAATAAAAGCTAATTTACATTTAGCCTTCCAGGGGCCTTTCATCCTAGCACGTTGCATGGGTGCAGCTGTCAAGTTAATTGAGTGTAAATCACACCCCAACACAGTCCACACACCCCAACCACCACCTACTGATTTTGGGACAGTAGGAACCTCACTCACATATGCACTCTATCAAGCAGCAAGCACACTTTAAAAGGCAATGGATTCATAGAGCATACCTGGACCATCATCAAAGTGAATGCTTTAATACCAAAAGGTTCAGTGCTGATATAAAATAGAGACAAAGGTGATATAGACAAGCAAAACAGTTTATAAAATAAAAAGGAGATAAAACAGAATAAGTTACAGTGGCAGGGGTGTTGCTGGGCTGCCAGGTCGCTCGCCCTGTGGGCGCTGTATTGTGGTGGTGGCGGTCGCTGTTCAGTGCCGCACCCAGTAGTGTAGGGACCCACTATGAAGAGGTCGCCGTGAAGTGGCTAGTGGGCTTATACACCTTGATCAATATGTATACTAAGAGCCTCATGTTCCGTATTGTAGAATTTGCTGAGAAGCACAAGATCAATGTATAATATTGGGATGCAAGGTCCATGTCTTTTTTTCTTTCTCTTTTTTTTTCTTTTTTATATTTTATTTTTTATCTGTCTTTTTTCATTTTTTTTTGTTTTGCCTTGGTACCAGCACTCCTCCCATTTGGCCCAGGTGTTTTAAATTAAGGGAGCCTTCTACTGGTCCAGTCCTCTGACTGAGACCATATGGCAAGGTGAACTCTTTGAGATCTGTTCACATGTTGCAGTCCTTTGACTGACACCATATGGTTAGGTGAACTTTTTTTGTTATCTGTTCACATGGTGCGGTGCTGTGCGGTGTCTGCCGTCGCTGTGGTGCAGTGCCCATAACCTAAAGGAGCGTAGTTATAAATTAATAAATGACAAGTGGCACAACATGATGGGTGGAATTTGCTATCCCCTCTAAGGCTGGAGGGCTAGTTGCTAAAATCCCATCCCCACAGTTCGGTAAAATAAGCGCAGAGGATACACTGCAATTTCCAAAACCGTCACGGTTTTGGAAATCGCAGCATGTCAATTATACCTACGGAAATGCTGGTGGTTTCCCTATAGGTATAATTGAAGCAGAAAGTTCACAGAGGCAACCTCTGTGAACTTTCTGTGAAAAGCGCTGTGGGAAAAACCGCCATGCGTTGCCGCCGTGGTTCTTCCCGCAGTGCTATTTTGCTGCTGGACGCCACGTGGGGCCTTAGCCTAAAACAGTTTTGTGGCGTAAATCATTTTGTCACATCGTAGGCACACAGCCCTTTTTACGTCAAAGATGCACCAATTTGATCTTTTGTACCCCTCTCGCTATATTTTATGAAAGTAGGCAAAGTGGGACAGGAAAGCATTGGCCTTGCCTTGCTTTGTGTAAGTTATATAAGACATCTATGCCAGTCCTGACTGGTGTAAATTTTCATTCTAGCACACAAGAGTGAGACAGAATTTTTAAGATGTTGGAGTCTCATTTCACGCCAGTAGAGGAATTGCTTAAGACTGGTGTAGGAAACGCCAGAATTAATTCATTTCTCCCATTGTTTTTGGAATCATGATTACATATTTTCATATTTGCAAAAAAGAGGGATTTTATATTATTTAATTTATAATACAAATTGGGTATATTTAGACTGCAGACATGTTTGGCTTGCTAGGTGGAGGGCAGTGGTTACAGAATTACAGTTGCTGGTTTATTGTGATATTAAATGGATAAAAGAATGTTTATTACAAGCTGTGAAAATACCATATGTGTGTTTGGCTTGCTGACTCTTACAATTATATGTGTGTGGCTTACATGTCAGCATATTCAATATAGAAGGGGTCAGCTTTACAAGCAAACACTGGCTATTAGAATTGATATATCCACATGACTTTCTACATAGTATTCTAGAAATGAAAGGTATTGGCAATGATTAATGTACAGTATTCACTTGCTCTTTAATGAAAAGAACTCTTTACACATGAAAGAGTTTTATCCCTCTTAATGGCATATATGTCTGATAAGTGCCCACCCAGAGAATGGGGATATTCTAACCCTGGTTATGCAAAACACATGTAATACCAGTAGGTCTCCTTTAGAAAGCAGCCATCGATTTGCAAAACTGTGGTTGGAATCCTCAATACTCATGGTAGGTGGGGCTCCCAGAGATGTGAGAAAAGATTTAATCTTTAAGGAGTTTCCTAGGTTATAGCTATATTGATACATATTGATAATATAACATATTGATGATCTATCAACAGGATATGCAGTGTCTCCCAAAAGGGTGCTAAGTAGTAAACAGTTTTTTTTGTTAACATTTGATATGTCTTATGATGTTATGCACTGTTTTAAGGCTAAGGCCTCACATAGTGGCCGCAGCAAAAAAAAAAAACGTCCTGTGGGAAAAACCGTGACGGAGATGCTGTTTTTCCCACAGTGCTTTACACAGAAAGTCCACAGAGTTTTCCTCTGCAGACTTTCTGCTTCAATTATACCTTTAGGGAAACCTCCGATGTTTCCGTAGGTATAATTCACATGCTGCAATTTCCAAAAACGCGCAGGAACTGTATAACACTACGGTTTTGCCATATAGGGATTTTTCGCATTTATTCCACATGGGGACCCCGGCCTTATACTGGCTTTTGCACTTTCTCCAGCTTTATTCCTGTTATTCCTATACTTCTTTGTAAACAGGAGTGGCTCCTATTCTGAGAGGCAATAATTTAGCTTTTAGCCTGTGAGTTTGGGACTTTTTTAGTTAGTCTGTAGACCTTCTTGAAACTACTTTTAACCAAACATCTCCACAGTACCAGTGAGGAAACTTTGGTGTCCATGGCTTAAACATGCCCTGCATCAATCTAAAAATCCTAGAAAACCCCTTTAGGCTGAAGGGCTAAATGTGGAAAGGTTGCATGTTTTTATTGCAGATTTTGCTGTGTTTTTTAACCCAAAACCAGGAGTGGATTTAGCAGAAACTAGAAGTATAAGTGCTTCACCATTCCTTTTGAAGCCACTTTTGGCTTTGGCCTAAAAAATTCACTGCAATTATTATTGCCTGACAATTTTAATATCTTCTGTTCAACTTGAAAAAATTAGACAACTTCTTTGATTGAATTGGTTGTTACTAAAGTCATAGGAGACATATTTTAATTTTTGCAGAGTACGCCTCTGGATTTTCCATTATGGTCCACAAAGCCAGTTTACAAGTTACATGGTGTTTTTTGGAAACAATGTGACATGTACCTGCATGGTGGTCTATGCAGGTACATTCCATAGTGCTACATCCCATGTCTCCTTGCACTAAGGAGCTTCGTAATACTGACATGCAAATGCTACTTACATGGTAAGTAGTATTTGTGTGTCAGTATTCATAAAAATACCAGTGAGAGTGTAAAATGATCTTTGTACTTACTATATGTTAATTCTGTAGCATAGTCACGCGTAAAGAAATCATAAAATAAAATTACCTTGTTTATTTAAATGAATGTTTTCCTTGTAGCTGGACATAACTCTGATGTTTTATGCAGTAGTATGATATCTTGTTACTGGATGTCCTAAATGTCTTAACAATCAGTGCACTTGTTATCAATAATGCCAGGATAGCAATGCCTACTAAGCAAAGGGCACTTCACCAACTGAAATTTATTGTGAACTGGTAGCTGCATCATGTGGTCCCAAAAGTTAATACTCCAACAGGTGCATATACAGTGGGGAGAAAAAGTATTTAGTCAGCCACTAATTGTGCAAGTTCTCCCACTTAAAAAGATGAGAGGCCTGTAATTGACATCATAGGTAGACCTCAACTATGAGAGACAAAATGAGAAAACAAATCCAGAAAATCACATTGTCTGATTTTTAAAGAATTTATTTGCAAATGATGGTGGAAAATAAGTATTTGGTCAATAACAAAAGTTCATCTCAATACTTTGTTATATATCCTTTGTTGGCAATGACAGAGGTCGAACGTTTTCTGTAAGTCTTCACAAGGTTGGCACACACTGTTGCTGGTATGTTGGCCCATTCCTCCATGCAGATCTCCTCTAGAGCAGTGATGTTTTGGGGCTGTCGCTGGGCAACATGGACTTTCAACTCCCTCAAAAGGTTTTCTATGGGGTTGAGATCTGGAGACTGGCTAGGCCACTCCAGGACCTTGAAATGCTTCTTTATGAAGCCACTCCTTCATTGCCCTGGCGGTGTACTTGGGATCATTGTCATGCTGAAAGACCCAGCCACGTTTCATCTTCAATGCCCTTGCTGATGGAAGGAGGTTTGCACTCAAAATTTCACGATACATGGCCCCATTCATTCTTTCATGTACACGGATCAGTCGTCCTGGTCCCTTTGCAGAGAAACAGCCCCAAAGCATGATGTTGCCACCCCCATGCTTCACAGTAGGTATGGTGTTCTTTGGATATAACTCTCCTCCAAACACGACGAGTTGTGTTTCTACCAAACAGTTCTACTTTGGTTTCATATGACCGTATGACCGTATGTTCCGTACCTCTGGAACATCCAAATGCTCTCTAGCAAACTTCAGACGGACCCGGATATGTACTGGCTTAAGCAGGGGGACACGTCTGGCACTGCAATATCTGAGTCCCTGGCAGCGTAGTGTGTTACTGACGGTAGCCTTTGTTACGTTAGTCCCAGCTTTCTGCAGGTCATTCACTAGGTCCCGCCGTGTGGTTCTGGGATTTTTTCTCAACGTTCTTGTGATCATTTTGACCTCACGGGATGAGATCTTGCATGGAGCCCCTGATCGAGGGAGATTATCAGTGGTCTTGTATGTCTTCCATTTTCTAATTATTGCTCCCACAGTTGATTTCTTCACACCAAGCTGCTTGCCTATTGCAGATTCAGTCTTCCCAGCCTAGTGCAGGTCTACAATTTTGTTTCTGGAGTCCTTTGACAGCTCTTTGGTCTTCACCATAGTGGAGTTTGGAGTGTGACTGTTTGAGGTTGTGGACAGGTGTCTTTTATACTGATAACAATGTCAAACAGGAGCCATTACTACAAGTAATGAGTGGAGGACAGAGGAGCCGCTTAAAGAAGAAGTTACAGGTCTGTGAGAGCCAGAAATCTTGCTTGTTTGTAGGTGACCAAATACTTATTTTCCACCATAATTTGCAAATAAATTCTTAAAAAAAAATCAGACAATGTGATTTTCTAGATATGTTTTCTCATTTTGTCTCTCATAGTTGAGGTCTACCTATGAAGTCAATTACAGGCCGGCCTCATCTTTTTAAGTGGGAGAACTTGCACAATTGGTGGCTGACTAAATACTTTTTTCCTCACTGTATATCGATGGTCCCACACATTTAGTAGTAATAGTGATGGTGGTTCTTGTGGAAGGGTTCTCCAACCCGCTATATAGTAAATAGATGTCACACCACACACCTTAAGTGCTATATCAGATGATGCATTTTATTTATTTTTCGTTTTTTCAAGGAGTATAGGTAATGTTCAATATTTCACATCACAATGTGCTTCCACCAACGCCCTCCACATCTCTTTACCCATATAATAAAGATCAAGACTGCCGAAGGTCATGGATTGACCGAAACGTTGCACGCACTTTTTTTTATCTGCATTTTGAGTATTATTCCCATGTATACCATATGATTTGGCATTGTGATATGAAATATTGAACATTACCTATACTCCTTGACAAAATGAAAAATAAATAAAATACATCAATTGATATAGCACTTAAGGTGTGTGCTGTAACATCTATCTACAATACTCCAACAGGTGACGTAATGGTGCCGTGAATTTATTGATCAACTTTCTTACTGCATAATATTGGATATTCTACATAGGCATATGTTTTGCAAATGTCATCATGTTTTTGTTTAATTAAACTTGCTTGGAAAAGGTCACCATGCACAAAGACTTGGAGTGGTATAAAGCATGCAGCCAGAGGTGGGGGAGGATTTAAAAAAAAAAACAAACAAAAAAAACAAACCCAAAACAATTCTGCCATTGGTTTTTAACATTTTAAATGTTTTTCCATTCACTGTACAATGTAAAATAACATGTTACCTTTATTCTATAGTTCAGTATAGTTTTTTTTTATATTTTACTGAGTTTGCAGAAAAAAATAAAACATTTTGGGAAAAAAGTCAATTGTTTTTGCATCACCATCTTCTGAGAGGCATAACTTTTTAAATTTTTTTAGTTTAGGGATAGTTTTTTGGGGGAACGAGTTGTACATTTTATTGGTATCATTTTGAGGTACATCATTTTTGATCTCTTTTTATTTCACATTTTTGGGAGATGAGATGATCATTATTTCTGGATGATTTGTTTAGTTTTTTTTAGGAAATTTACCTTGTGTTAAATAATACTATACTTATATTATATGGATTGGTAGAGATGCCACAATATTAAATATGTATTGTTTAGATTTTTTAAATTTTTTATTTTCATTCCAAAGCATTTTTATATGGTAAGTTAATTTGTTTGGTATTTTTATCTATTTAAATATATACACACAAAAAAGATTCAGACAGCACATCCCAATGTGAACAGGTGCAAGCTACTGTGGTAAAATGTATAAAAACAAAAAAGTGTAGCAGCACTCTGACACAGCACAAGGGTATATAGAGAACAGAGATAGCATTACTGCTATTATTGGCACCTACAAATTAATATGGTGTATAAACTAAAATTTTGAGGTTCTTAGTTAAACATATTTGATCAAACAGTAGTTAGCCCACCTGCCCCGACAAGGCGACCTCATTAAGGTGGGACCCTATACTAATACCTCTATTAAACCCAAAATAAATCTACGATGTGAACACAGGGCAATAACATACCTCTCTTGGACCCAGAACAGGTCTACAATGTGAACACAAGGAAATAACATGCCTCTCTTGGACCCAGAACAGGTCTACAATATGAACACAGGGCAAATAGGATCTAGAGGACCCAGAACAGGTCTACAATGTGAACACAGGGCAAATAGGATCCAGAGCATACTCAACTTAAAATAGCCTAGGGGCAAATGGGGAACTGAAAAATATCCTCTATTCAACTTAAATAAACCCGTGCAATTAAATGGATTGGTAGAGATGCCACAATATTAAATATGTATTGTTTAGATTTTTAAAGTTTTTTTATTTTCATTCTAAAGCATTTTTATATGGTAAGTTAATTTTTTTGGGTATTTTTATCTATTTAAATATATATATATATCTATATATCTAAAAAAAAAAAAAATATCTATCTATCTATCTATATAGATATATATATCTATATATATATAGATATATATATATTTTAACTTATTTTTAACTTTTTCTTAATCCCAGCAATCATGTAATCACTGGCTTACTAATATGCAGTACAGTACTCATCTGTTGTAGTATATGACAGCTGTCAGCCTATGCATATGCATAGGGAGACAGCCTATTAAATCAATCTGGGCATAGGCAAGATCAAAGGCAGGGAGTCAGAAGGTGCACTTGGGGTCACTGATCAGTCCCTGGGCTGCCAGGGAAAAAGCATCTGTGAAGTGATCGGAGGCTATTTCTGACCAGAGGTGGTACAGCACTTTTTTTTATGGCCATCTTGCACCCGAGGGGCACCTGTTTTCAGGGATTCCCTATACATTTTAGTGTATGGAGGGATCCATGAAAACGGCCAAAAATAGGACATGACCTATATGACCGTCAAAATAACAGTCATATGAATAGCCCCCATTCACTGTCATGTGAATCTAGCCTAAGGGCTTTTGATGTTTCCAAGGTAAGGAAAGGACAGATGGTGGAGATGTTTTTGTGGTGCAGGTGGCATAACCATGCAAGTAATTAAATATAGGGGGTAAAGGAAAGGTCTGAGTTAAACATAACCCCAACACAGTGGCCATGCTGCCGAGGTGTTTTGGTAAAACCATAAACTGAAATGGAAATATCAGGGACGGATTGGTTAGTAGATGGTGGAAACAGTAGTAGTGCAATCTTTGAAAGATTCAGTTTCAAATAGAAGGAAGACATGATGTTGGAGATGTTGGGTGCAGGGGTAATGTCACGGGAGGAAGTAAATAATTGGGTGTCAGCATAGGCATTGTACTGAAAGTCAAATTTGTTGATTGTTTGTCCAGTGGGTCTATGTAGAGTTAGAAGAGGAGGGGACCAAGGACTGAGCCCTGAGGTACCCTGGCAACAATAGGAAGAGGAGAAGAGACAGATCCTGCAAATGATACACTGAAAGTGTGGTCAGAGACATACAGGTGCATCTCAATAATTCAGAATATCTTTGATACGTTCATTCATTTCAGTAATTCAATTCATAATCAGCAGTCTTACATGATTGTGTTTCCTACTGAACCAGACTGAGGGACCATTTAAAGGCTTAGGAAACCTTGGCAGGTGACATACTTAATTTACAATACTGAACTTTTTTACAATATTCTAATTTTCTTAGATTTGGGTTTTCATTACCTGTAATCTATAATCACCATTTACAGAAATAAAACACTTGAAATAGAACACTCTGTGTGTAAAGAATCTAGAAAATATAGGAGGTCACTTTTTTAATTCAATTACTGAAATAAATAAACGTTTCAAAGATATTCTAATATATTGAGATGCACCTGTAGGAGGAGAACCAAGAAAGAGCAGTGTCTGTGAGTCTGATAGATTGGAACATACTGAGGAGTTTCTAGTCTGTGATGTGAAATGCTGCTGAGAGATCCAGAAGAATAAGAATAGAATAGTCACCATTAGATTTAGCCATCAGGTGATCACTGGAGATTTTTGTAAGATTTGTTTCAGTAGAGTGCAAGGGGTTGAGAAGAGAGTTAGCAGAGAGGTAGTGGAGTAAGTAAGAACAGACCAAGCACTCCAAGATTTTGAAGATGAAAGATAAAGTGGAGATTGGAGACAGGTTGATAATTCGCAGCATCAAATGGTTCAATGGAGAATTGTTTAGGGCTATTGGAGAGAAAGGAGGTGAGTGTGGTGAAATAGGCTTCAGGTGGCGGGTGGAGCTGCCTCATCCAGATCATTTTTAAGGTTTTCATTATAGTGACTTTTGACCAGGTCGGGACAGGAGAATTAAGAGATGAGGGACAGTAATGACTGAAAGGTGTCTGAGAGGTGATGGGTGTAAATGGCACATAGATTCTTGGTGTGTTCTGAAAAGGAGAGAAAGCACTGATAAAAGAAAAAAGGTTATGGTCATAAAGTCTGTGAAAAAAGTTAGTAAATTTAAAAACTGAAAGGAGTCTGAGGAAGACCAAATAAATCGTATTGCCATCTTTGTGTGTTGAATAAGTAGGAGGCCAAAAGAAGTGATTAGTGAAAGAAACTAAGAGGCAGCAGGTGTCAGGGGTATTAATGGGGATGTTGAAGTCATCCTGGGTAGAAAAAGAAGAAGCCAAGATGTGAAGTGGGTAAGGAATTGGTTGGGAGAGCCTGGGGGATGGTAGGTCACAGCAACTCTCAGGGAGAGTGGCATTAATAAGAAAAAGGGGGATTACAGTATATTGGGAGTATGTTATTATTAGAGATGAGCGAATTTCTCAAAAGTTTGATTCTGCAGTTCGATTCGAAGTTCCAAAAAATTTGCTTTGATCCGAATTAATTTGTGCTGAATATCGTTAAAAAACTCCTATTTCATAGCTTCAGAGAGCCTGTATATTGGTGTAGAACACTGTGCCTTGCAATAACACACATAGGGAGCCTACTGTGGTAGTCAAACAATACTGTGAACAAGAAAAGCAGAGACACCGAGCAGTACATAGTGTGATATTGTTTACAGACACAATGGTCTAATGGTAAAAAAAATGGCTTCTCACCTTCAAAGGTTGTATAACCACAACAGGAGGTGTGAACAGTATACAAGACCAAGGACCAAGGTTACAGGGACTGCGCAGGACTAATGATGATTTAGATAAATTCTTTTATTCCAGGAAATACAGAACACACACTACGCGTTTCAGGGTTTTAAGTACCCCTTTATCAAGTGTGTATAACACTTAGTTAGAATCACTGTATTTCCTGGAATAAAAGAATTTATCTAAATCATCATTGGTCCTGCGCAGTCCCTGTAACCTTAGTCCTTGGTCTTGTAAACAGTACTGTGAGTCAGTATTACACGCACATGACAGGCGTAGCTCTTAAAAACACTGCACACTTCACTTATTTGGACAGTTACGGGGCCAAAACTGATAAACTAACTCAAGTGTGAACTCAGCCTTACAGGTCCATGTTAGTGCCAGGTAGAAAGAACTGTGCCTGCCCTGCCTTTATCACGCTTTTATTAGAGGTGTTCATTAGTGGGGAAAGAAATAAGGGGCATATTTGCCGTCCTGTAGAAAATAATAGGCCTTTTTGCCCTTTGCAATTACATTTTTTCATCGAACAGTATGTCAGACAGAGAAGCGAGAGACCATGCACAGGGGAGAGCCACAGGCCTAAATGTTTCTGGCGCAGGCACAGGTCACAGTAGAGTAAGGGGGCATGGTAGCAGGGGTCAGTTACAGAGGCCTGAGCTCTCAGTGTCAAGTAGCAGTCGTGTCTTGACCAGCAACCCAACGGTTGTAGACTGGTTGACTCGGTCATCCAATTCATCCCAAGTCACATCAGATACCCCCAGACAAGAGTCAGTGGGTTCGTCAACCACAACCCTCAGTTGGCATGGCATGGCCAAGCAGCAGGCCCTGTGTCCTCACCTGTCCTCAACCTAACTCTGTCCTTTTCTGTTCCCTCAGCTAGAGAAGTACTTTATGCTGTGGGCTCAGATCCACTGTACAGTGAGAAGGTATTATTATTATTATTGTTTATTTATATAGTACCATTAATTCCATGGTGCTTTACATTTGAGGGTTAACATACGGTATACAAGATATACAAAACAGATAATACTAACAGTGACCAACTGGCACAGTGGGATACAGGGGCCTGCCCACAAGGGCTTACAATCTATGAGGGAAGAGGGATAGAGACAGAAGGTGGGGATAGAGGCTGTTCAGATGGTGGCATGGAGACAGTAGTGTTATTATGGAGACAGTAGTGTTATTGGAGGTTGTAGGCTTTCCTAAGGAGGTGAGTCTTCAGGGCCTTCTTGAAGCTTGTGATTATGGGGGTCAGTCTTATGTGTCTTGGTAATGAGTTCCAGAGTATGGGGGATGCACGGGAGAAGTCTTGGAGACGGTTGAAGAGCGGATAAGAGCAGAGCGGAGTAGTAGGTCGTTGGGGGATCTGAGGTTACGTGCGGGCAGGTAGCGGGAGATTAGGTTGGAGATATATGGAGGGGACAGGTTGTGGATGACTTTGTATGTCAGCGTTAGTAATTTGAACTCTATTCGCTGGGCAACGGGTAGCCAGTAAAGGGATTGGCAGAGGGGAGCGAACGATGAAGAACACAGGGAGAGATGTATTAAGCGAGCGACGCAATTTAAGGTGGACTGGAGGGGGGCGAGAGTATTTGCTGGGAGGCCATGGAGAAGGGTGTTACAGTAGTCTAAGCGGGAGATTATGAGGGCAAGGACTAGCATCTTTGTAGTTTCAGGGGTGAGGAAGGAGCAGATTTGATGGATGTTCTTGAGTTGGAGGCAGCAGGAGATGTTGAGGGTTTGGATGTGCGGCTTGAAGGATAGGTCAGAGTCTAAGGTTATCCCAAGGCAGTGGACCCATGGGACTGGGGTTAGTGTAGAGGACAGTCAGCAGCTACTGCTCAATCAAGATCTGGAGGAGACATCCGCCGCTTCCTCCAGTAGGCAGGCAAGTAGTGATGAAGAGAGTGGCGTGGGAGCTGGTGTGAGGAGGACATCAGTGACCTGCAGACAGTAGTGGATGACGATGTAGCCGATCATAGTATAATGTTGTACCGTGTTAGCCATAGAAAGTAGTGGAAGAGTGAAGAAATCAGGCGATACCTTTTAGAGGCTAAATGAGTATATTTGATGGTGAGCTTTTGAGAGTACTAGCTCCCTTTATCAGTCATATCAGACCGTATAACACCTTGTCTGATGAAGGAAGCTAGTACTCTCAAAAGTTCACTGCGTCAAGGAGGGCTGAGCCATGCGCCCTGCATGGTGCACATGTTCAATCTGGTTGTCAAGCGTTTTCTTAAGTGTTCCACCCATCTGAAAGACATCCTAAAAATGTCAAGGAAACTTTGCATGCACTTCAGCCACTCATACACCGCCAAGCACACCCTCCTTGAGCTGTAGCAGCAGAACAGCCTCCCACAACCTGTTGGAATTCAACCCTCCATATGTTGGATCGACTATATGAACAGAGAAAATCCATAAACGATTTCTTTATGATCCAAGTGGACAGAGGTACTCCCCTGTGTACATTTGTGCTAAAAAGTTTATATAACCCGGCAGATTTTTTTGTTTTTTTGGCCTTTCTTTCACAGAATGTGAATGATAACACAAAAACTTTTTCTCCACTCATGGTTAGTGGTTGGTTGAAGCCATTTATTATCAAACTTCTATGTTTTCTCTATTTAAATCATAATGACAACCAAAAACATCAAAATGACCCTGTTCAAAAGTTCACATACCCCAGTTCTTAATGTATTGCCCCCTCTATCATCAATGACAGCTTGAAGTCTTTTGTGGTGGTTGTGGATTAGGCTCTTTATTTTCTCAGATGGTATAACTGCTCATTCTTTTTGGCAAAAAGTCTCCAGTTCCTGTAAATTCATGGGCTGTCTTGCATGTACTGTGCGCTTGAGATCTCCCCAGAGTGGCTCAATGATATTGAGGTCAGGAGACTGAGATGGCCACTCCAGAACCTTCACTTTCTTCTGCTGTAGCCAATGACAGGTCGACTTGGCCTTGTGTTTTGGATCGTTGTCATGTTGGAACGTCCAAGTGCGTCCCATGCGCAGCTTCCTGGCTGATGAGTGCAAAATTTAATCTAGTATTTGCTGATAACGTGCTGCATTCATCTTTCCTTCAACTTTGACCAAGTTTTCTGTGCCTTTAGCACTTCTGTAACTTTAACGTTAACCAGTGGCAGCTCATGCGTGACACCTGCCGTTTGCTCGATCCCTTTGAGGAGGCCACTTTGTTAGTCAGTCGCCAAGACTACGGGATGAACAACGTCATTCCACTGATTCACATCCTGGAAAAGATGCTTTTCAATCTGGCTGGTCAGGGGACTGGAGATGTGGTGTCTACATCTCACAGCCACATGAGCCCTGTGGGGCTGAACTGGAGGAGAAGGAGGATTAGAAGGACATTGGAGCACAAATAATGTGTAGCCAAATGGGTGTAGAGCGCTCAACTTGCACTGGCATGGCAGCTGTGGGAGGGGATGGGGTGGCAGGAGCAGTATCAGCTCCATCAGCACAATGGGAACAAAATGGCGAATATGGTTCTCCTTATGGGTTTAGACACTAATAAACACCTTTAAATAAGTGATAACCGCTAAGAATTATTGAATTATTATTGACAATACTGTTTTTAAAAATGGCCTGCAACTTTATTCTGGTAACAAAATGGCAAATATGGTCCTCCTTATGGGTTTAGACACTAATAAACACCTTTAAATAAGTGATAGCCGCTAAGAATTATTTAATTATTATTGACAATACTGTTTTGATAAATGGCCTGCAACTTTATACTGGTAATTAAATGGCGAATATGGTCGTTATTTCTTATTTCCCTACTGTGATGATAAGAGACCGACAACTAGTTATTTTCCAGATATATATTTTGCGTCAGTGTGTTGTCATGGACTCAGATTACTCTTACACCAGGGGGTAGGTCTGCTGTGTATTCAACTCTTTGTGGTCCCACAACCCTTTGATCCGCAGAGAGTCATTTACACAGGCCTTTGTTTACATAACAGTGCTACACTCATTAACCCGGCATGGGCCCTGCAGAAAGGATGTGCTGGGGAAGCTCTCTGCACAAAGTCCACAGACAAGATGGAGCCAGCTACACATTAAAAAGATTATGGTTATATTTCCATATCTTCACCGGGGAACCTCTTACAGGCACCCCGATAAATTCCCCAGATGCATCAGGTCAAGGCACAAGTTTGAAGGTCCAACTAGTCATGGTTAATAGCCCAGGAAAGTTCCAGACACTGATCTCCTTGCCCAAAGCGGATTGGGGTGTCATCCTTGGGGTCTACACGATAGGGATCTCGCCACGAACACTATCATACCTCCTGCCCGACTCTACAGTCATCGGGCGAGGAAATATAAGGAAAGATGGTATAGAGAGTTTAAGAAGGAGGGCAGGGCTCCTCCTAGTGACATCACTTAGGGAGGAGACCTTTTTAGTTTAAAGTTCTCAAACCAAGGGGTCGTTTGGTCTTTGTTATCCTGGAAGAGATGTAACAGCATGTAGGAGACACATGCTCTGTAACTTGCTTAAGGAAGAACCCTGAAGCCTACCACATGGGCTCAGAGAAATGGACTATCTACTTGTTCTGGAAATTGATCTTCTTCTGCTGAAAGCCACCTGGATAGCACTGCCCAGGGCCAAGGGGGTGCTGCCACTGGAATAGCATGCCCAGATGCATGCTTTTGGACTGCTCTAAGTACGTGTCCTGAGCTCAACATCTGGAGCCCAGAGAACCAATCACAGGCTTGTGTTGGTAATATTTCCTTTTCTTCTGTTTATTTCCATTTTTATTTTGTGCACCATGTCATGTTGCTTTCCACTTGTATTTGCTTGATAACCGCTACATGTATTTTCTGTATGTGTTAAGTGTCTAGTACCAACCCTTTTAGGGGTTAATAAATATATAAAATTTAGAAAGCTCATTTTGTATTATCCTATGGGCCCAGAACACTCACTGGTGGTGGGTGTGAGGTAAATGAAGCAATCTCAGGTGTGCCGAAAACAGTTTCGGTAGGACGAGATCCTTCACACCCGCGTTAAAGGTGTTTATTATAGATAAGTGCAGATATACAGTACAGACCAAAAGTTTGGACACACCTTCTCATTCCAAGAGTTTTCTGTATTTTCATGACTATAAAAATTGTAGATTCACACTGAAGGCATCAAAACTATGAATTAACACATGTGGAATTATATACTTAACAAAAAAGTGTGAAACAACTGAAAATATGCCTTATATTCTAGGTTCTTCAAAGTAGCCACCTTTTGCTTTGATTACTGCTTTGCACACTCTTGGCATTCTCTTGATGAGCTTCAAGAGGTAGTCACCTGAAATGGTCTTCACTTCACAGGTGTGCCCTGTCAGGTTTAATAAGTGGGATTTCTTGCCTTATAAATGGGGTTGGGACCATCAGTTGTGTTGTTCAGAAGTCAGGTGGATACACAGCTGATAGTCCTACTGAATGGAGTGTTAGAATTTGTATTATGGCAAGAAAAAAGCAGCTAAGTAAAGAAAAACGAGTGGCCATCATTACTTTAAAAAATGAAGGTCAGTCAGTCCGAAAAATTGGGAAAACTTTGAAAGTGTCCCCAAGTGCAGTGGCCAAAACCATCAAGCGCTACAAAGAAACTGGCTCACATGAGGACCTCCCCAGGAAAGGAAGACCAAGAGTTACCTCTGCTGCGGAGGATAAGTTCATCCGAGTCACCAGCCTCAGAAATCGCAGGTTAACAGCAGCTCAGATTAGAGACCAGGTCAATGCCACACAGAGTTCTATCAGCAGACCCATCTCTACAACAACTGTTAAGAGGAGACTGTGCAGCAGGCCTTCTTGGTAAAATAGCTGCTAGGAAACCACTGCTAAGGACAGGCAACAAGCAGAAGAGACTTGTTTGGGCTAAAGAACACAAGGAATGGACACTAGACCAGTGGAAATCTGTGTTTTGGTCTTATGAGTCCAAATTTGAGATCTTTGGTTCCAACCACCGTGTCTTTGTGCGACGCAGAAAAGGTGAACGAATGGACTCTACATGCCTGGTTCCCACCGTGAAACATGGAGGAGGAGGTGTGATGGTGTGGGGGTGCTTTGCTGGTGACACTGTTGGGGATTTATTCAAAATTGAAGGAATACTGAACCAGCATGATTACCACAGCATCTTGCAGCGGCATGCTATTCCATCCGGTTTGCGTTTAGTTGGACCATCATTTATTTTTCAACAGGACAATGAACCCAAAAACACCTCCAGACTGTGTAAGGGCTATTTGACCAAGAAGGAGAGTGATGGGTTGCTACGCCAGATGACCTGGCCTCCACAATCACCAGACCTGAACCCAATCGAGATGGTTTGGGGTGAGCTGGACCGCAGAGTGAAGGCAAAAGGGCCAACAAGTGCTAATCATCTCTGGGAACTCCTTCAAGACTGTTGGAAGACCATTTCAGGTGACTACCTCTTGATGCTCATCAAGAGAATGCCAAGAGTGTGCAAAGCAGTAATCAAAGCAAAAGGTGGCTACTTTGAAGAACCTAGAATATAAGGCATATTTCAGTTGTTTCACACTTTTTTGTTAAGTATATAATTCCACATGTGTTAATTCATAGTTTTGATGCCTTCAGTGTGAATCTACAATTTTTATAGTCATGAAAATACAGAAAACTCTTGGAATGAGAAGGTGTGTCCAAACTTTTGGTCTGTACTGTAATTGGATGATAATTCAGTTTTCTTTGGCACAATAGTACTGACAAATGTAATGTTATGCTGTGGAAGAACAGTGAATAAGCCCTTTATAATAAACGCCTTTAAAAAGGCATTTTTTTTTTTTACAGATACGTGCAGATGATATTGGATGATAATTCAGTTTTTTTTTTGGCACAATAGCACTGACTAATGTTATGCTGTGGAAGAACAGTGACTAAGCCCCTTATAATAAACATCCTTTAAAAAGGCGTTTTTTTACAGACACGTGCAGATATTAGTGTATGATAATTCACTGGTTTTTTGCTGTACTGCACTGTAAAAGGCTTGTTGTGTTCCACCTTGAAGACACAGATATGAGTAATGAGCAGCAGTATAACAGCAGTGAGTGCTGCAATGTGAATTATGCTGCAAATTCTTGCTGTAAATGACCCTGCAACCACCCCAAGTTTTTCTCTCAATTCCTGCCTATCCTTTCCCTACAGTTCTAAGGTTCTTTCCCTGAATTTCTATCTGTTTTCTAAGTCTTTCCCTAGCTTTTGCTGACGTCTGTCCCTACAGTAAGAGCGATGTGAAATGACTGTACCTAAAATGGCAGAGGGTTTTTAAAGGGCTGTGACATCACAGGTCCGGCTGGCTGCTGATTAGCTGCACGCTTGGGGCATTGTGGGTGATCCCTTGCTCCAAGAGTCCCTTGCCCCTTGTCCTAACATGTGCGATGGCCATTTTATAAAAAAATGGGATTACTGTATATTGGGGACACTTTAGTATTATCTGAGTGGATTACTGCATATAAGTACATTATTATGAGAGGATTACTGTATATTGGGGACACGTTATTAAAGGAAGAGAGGGATTACTGTATGTTAGAGAGCACACTAATATGGAGGGCATATTAATATGGCAGGAGGGGAATACTCTATATAGGGGACTTATTAATATAAAAAGAGGGGATTCATGTATATATGGAGGTCATATTACTATAAATAGGGGGTACCTACATACACTATGGGATGTAGCAGTGGTATTACACCATGTGGGGTCATAAATTTATCTTAGTGAGAGTTATTTACACTCATTGACATGAAATGATGGATTGGCTATTATAGTCTATATGTTTGGCAAAGTCCCTTCATACATTGGGGAGGAGGAGACATGGCTGCGAGAATTAGGAGGAAGAATGACTGCCAACAGGAATCTCAAGGCTGCCAGCTCCTTTACATTAGAGTTGTGAATGGGCCACCAGTACTTCCATAATGATCACGCTGCATATACTGTGTTTCTCCAAAAATAATACCTACTCAGAGAATAAGCCCTAGCTAGCTTTTGCAGGTTTTTTGGAGTAAGCTTAAAATATAAGCCCTACTCCAAAAATAAGCCGTAGCTATAGTTAGTTTAACCCCTTCCAGACGTCTGCCGTGCGATTACTGCAGATGCTGGGTCCGTAAAGATAGTTACTGTACCAGGTCTCCACTGTAATCAGAGTCCACTTTGATCGCAGGCATTGCTGAGTGTGACAAATTATCACAACTGTTCCCGGTGGGGACCTGGCCCATACTTTCTGCTTTGCTGGCGGCCGCCATAGCTACTGTACTTAGTCTCCATTGTAATGTACAGCAGAGACCCAGAGCTACAGTAATGCTCGTGATCAGAACCAACTCTGATCGCAGGCATTGTTGCGTGTGACCCCCCTTCCCCCAAAAGTGCCACAACTGTCCCCGGGGCCAGTCCCCACTGGACCCGTACCTTTGTTTTTCTAGCAGACGCCTTAGCTGCTTTACCGGGTCTCTGCTATAATGTACAGCAGAGACCCGGAGCTAATGCCCGCGACCACTCTGAGTCTCCGAGTCCACTCTGATTGCGGGCATTGTTGAGTGTGACACCCCCCCCCAAAGTACCATTGCTGTCCCCACCGGCTCCCTACCTTTCTCGTTGCAGGCCTGCTCCTGCACAGCGAGATCGCAGGAGCCAACCTGTTCCTTTGAAAGCCAGGAGCCTTATGAAGGTTACCAGGTCTGTCATAGGAATATTACTATTGAGGCTGGTCTATGACCAGTCTCAATAGTAATGTACAGATTCTCCCATACACTGCAATATATACAGTCTATGGAATGATTGCAGGTTCATTTTCCCTGCGGGGGGGGGGGTTAATAAAATAGTAAAAAAAAATTTTTTTTTTAAAAGTTTAAAAAAAACAAAAAAGGTTCAAATCACCCCTTTCCTTAGAATACATCTAAAACTAATAAATACTGTGAAACGCATACACATTAGGTATCCTAGTGTCTGAAAACGCCCATTCTACAAACTTATAAAAAAAAAATTTCCCGTATGGTGAATGCCGTAGCAAGAAAAAAAAATCAAAAGTGCTGAACCACTGTTTTTTTCGCTGGTTTCGCCTCTGATAAATATTTGAATAAAAACTGATCAAATGTGTGATTGTTGTTCATGGAAAAATTAAGACCTACCCCAAAAATAAGCCCTAGCCCTTTTTCCTGAGAAAAACATAATATAAGACTTATTTTTGGAGAAACACGGTAGTGAGCATGGTTTTATTGCAGAGTGGTAAGACCTGTCAGTTCATAGTACGAAGATCAGATGAAGATAATCCTCCAGGAGTTATCTGCAGCTTAAAGGTACATTTAGTTACGTAAAAAATTGAATCCACTCAGTTCTCTTATTTAAAAAATATCAAGAACTTCAAACATATTAGACTTTTCTGCATAAAAATAAAAAAATACATTTAAAAGCAAGATACACAAAAAACATTAAAAACAAGGCAATAAAAATAGCCATAAAATATAGGTAAAAAGAGTTTAGAGTTCCAAACAATATTGATACAAGTTGTAATGTTGACCTGAATGCTTGTAATCTTGCGAAATCATTTTAAACTAGTTGCATTAAGTTTGAATTAAGTCCAAGAATAAAAATCTGATTTCTAAATTATTATTAATTACTTTTTTAAAAAAGTAAGCTTTATAAGGATACACGTCTATTGTAAGCACTAAGCCAAAGAGATCTAAACTTACCATATATTTAAACTTGAGATCAATGAAAATGCTGCTGACCAATCATACAGTGGATCATATGTACAAATGACCAACCACTACATGTCAGACTAAACTGGCAGATCAGGTATATAGTTTGAAATTGCATAAAGTGGCCTACGATCAGCCATAATCGGCCAATCATGCCAAACACATCTGGCCAAAAACTCCAACATTACTGTTTTGTCAGACAGTAGTCTTCCATTTTTACAGTACAGCTTTAATGAAGGGTTGACTGAATGCTGATTATTTCATATATAGTGTTTAGCAGCATTTTCTATTGCATTTTTCACACATATTTTTTAGCTTTTAAATTTTGAAACACTGCAGCAGCCAGATGTTGTTTGAAAGTCTACAGTAAAATCTGCACAATGCATTTATTTTCACTGATGTTTTCTCAAAACACAGCATGCTGTCATTATGGTGTTTTTTTCACATATTTTTCACATGTGTAAAATGACCCCAAAGCAAATCTACATATAAAAACACCGTAAAACATGCCTAAATTGGCAGGTTTGCCCCGTCTCCTGCTCTCATACTAATATTAAGGGTATACAGATTGGAGACCACAAATAGAAATCTAATCTATTCGCAGATGATATGTT
Organism: Leptodactylus fallax; assembly: GCA_947044405.1. Classification (NCBI taxonomy): domain Eukaryota; kingdom Metazoa; phylum Chordata; class Amphibia; order Anura; family Leptodactylidae; genus Leptodactylus; species Leptodactylus fallax. The sequence continues at coordinate 2,670,010 of CAMRHE010000092.1, forward strand.
GCTAACTATCACAAATCCTTTAGTTTCCCCCCCTCACTTGATTAATACCCTCTCCCGGTTTACGCAATCAGGCCTTAAACTTAATTTGTCTAAATCGGAAATTCTACACTGTAATGTCCCCCCAGGCACTGCTAAATTGACTGCCCTGAATTTTGGCTTCTAGTCTAGGGATAAATATCTGCCTTACCTAGGCGTTAACCTTTGCAACTCATTAGACGCCCATTTCAAATAGAACTTCGCCATATTAATCTCGAAGCTCTTAAAGGATCTGGCTGCATGGCACTGTCTCACCCTTTCCTGAATAGAACATTTCCATTTGGTTAAGATGGTTACCATACCCCGCATTCTCTTTTTCTGCACCCTCCCAACCCTGGTGTCCTCCACCTCCTTGGCCTCCCTTCAGAGAGAAATCTTTAACTTTATTTGGGCTTACAAACGGCTGCGGATACTCCGGCGCATTATTTTCATAAGACATTGGGAGGGTTATCGGTCCCTCATCTTAATAAATATCATGTTGCCGCAAAGCTCTCCCAACTTAGCAATATCCATAATGAGCACAACTGCCCACAATGGGTAACATTGAAATCAACACTCTTAACTCCAACCTCTTTGCAGGTCTTGCTGTGGGCCCTGAGGTCAGCGGCCTGCAGTCTTCCAGCTGATGCCAAAGTAACTGTTTATATGTTGCAGTTGTGGTGGAGGGTCCGTTTTCAGTATGGATTGCAAAGCCCGATTTTACCTTTAATACCAATATACTATAATACCTTCTTCCCTCCTGGCCTATCCCCTAAAGTGGGGATTTCCTCTGTAACTGGAGGGCTGTCACCAAAGAGTATTTTACTACTATATACTTCCCGCGCCCCTCAGAGCCGCTTCGGACTGCACAAGTCTTCCATTTTCTGCTTTCTCTCACCCCGCTGAATCCATAGATTTCCCCTACTAGCTTTGAGAGATTGTGTTTGTTTAGAGTGGCAGGCAGGGGTTCTTTCTCTTTCATACATGGTTTACTTAATGCCCCACCTCCGGTCATCTAGCTTGATTTTATGGCGGCTTAGGAGAGAGATCTTAATACTAAACTGATCTCAGCCCAAAGGATTGACTGTTGTATGTTTATCATCAAAGGCAGTTGGTAGGCAGTGTCGGACTGCGATGTCTAGGGCCCACCAGTGGAATTGTTCCTAGGGCCCACTGCCAGGACCCCTGCAGATGAGCTGTACCGACACAGTGCGGCTACAGGTAATAACAATGCCATGCTGCTCACCCGCCATACGATGTGCACCACTGCACTACCTAAACCCACCTCTACACTATGTATGACATTAACATGGCCCATACAACCATAGTACCCACAACTGGGGTTTTCAAGAATATGGTGATTGAGCAGCGCCCGGCTTGGAAACAATACTGGGAGCTGCGTGTTCTAGTAAACATCTGATCTGCAGGGTCCTAATAGTCTAAGACATCTATGAGATCAGTGGGAGTCTAATACCTATGGCCCCTGTTGATCAACTGTTTGAAGGGACCGTAGTGCTTTTGCGAGCACTCTCACCCCTTCGCTATTTACATTTAACAGACACTGAAGGCATCAAAACTATGAATTAACACATGTGGAATTATATACTTAACAAAAAAGTGTGAAACAACTGGAAATATGTCTTATATTCTAGGTTCTTCAAAGTAGCCACCTTTTGCTTGGATTACTGCTTTGCACACTCTTGGCATTCTCTTGATGAGCTTCAAGAGGTAGTCACCTAAAATGGTTTTCACTTCACAGGTGTGCCCTGTCAGGTTTAATAAGTGGGATTTCTTGCCTTATAAATGGGGTTGGGACCATCAGTTGTGTTGTTCAGAAGTCAGGTGGATACACAGCTGATAGTCCTACTGAATGGAGTGTTAGAATTTGTATTATGGCAAGAAAAAAGCAGCTAAGTAAAGAAAACGAGTGGCCATCATTACTTTAAGAAATGAAGGTCAGTCAGTCCGAAAAATTAGGAAAATTTTTAAAGTGTCCCCAAGTGCAGTGGCCAAAACCATCAAGCGCTACAAAAAAACTGGCTCATATGAGGACCGCCCCAGGAAAGGAAGACCAAGAGTCACCTCTGCTGCGGAGGATAAGTTCATCCGAGTCACCAGCCTCAGAAATCGCAGGTTAACAGCAGCTCAGATTAGAGACCAGGTCAATGCCACACAGAGTTCTAGCAGCAGACACATCTCTATAACAACTGTTAAGAGGAGACTGTGTGCAGCAGGCCTTCATAGTAAAATAGCTGCTAGGAAACCACTGCTAAGGACAGGCAACAAGCAGAAGAGACTTGTTTGGGCTAAAGAACACAAGGAATGGACATCAGACCTGTGGAAATCTGTGCTTTTGTCTGATGAGTCCAAATTTGAGATCTTTGGTTCCAACCACCGTGTCTTTGTGCGACGCAGAAAAGGTGAACGAATGGACTCTACATGCCTGGTTCCCACCGTGAAGCATGGAGGAGGAGGTGTCATGGTGTGGGGGTGCTTTGCTGGTGACACTGTTGGGGATTTATTCAAGATTGAAGGAATACTGAACCAGCATGGTTACCACAGCATCTTGGAGCGGCATGCTATTCCATCCGGTTTGCGTTTAGTTGGACCATCATTTATTTTTCATCAGGACAATTACCCCAAACACACCTCCAGACTGTGTAAGGGCTATTTGACCAAGAAGGAGAGTGATGGGGTGCTACGACAGATGACCTGGCCTCCACAGTCACCAGACCTGAACCCAACTGAGATGGTTTGGGGTGAGCTGGACCGCAGAGTGAAGGCAAAAGGGCCAACAAGTGCTAAGCATCTCTGGGAACTCCTTCAAGACTGTTGGAAGACCATTTCAGGTGACTAGCTCTTGAAGCTCATCAAGAGAATGCCAAGAGTGTGCAAAGCAGTAATCAAAGCAAAAGGTGGCTACTTTGAAGAACCTAGACTATAAGGCATATTTTCAGTTGTTTCACACTTTTTTGTTAAGTATATAATTCCACATGTGTTAATTCATAGTTTTGATGTCTTCAGTGTGAATCTACAATTTTTATAGTCATGAAAATACAGAAAACTCTTGGAATGAGAAGGTGTGTCCAAACTTTTGGTCTGTACTGTAATGTTCTCAATGGTTGATCCCACACAGTATAATATGCACCACAGTGGCCCCACACAGTATAAAATGCTCTACAGTGGCCCCACACTATAATATTTTCCCCACAGTGGCCCCAAACAGTATAAAATGCTTCCAAGAGTCCCCCTTAAGCCGCTTCAGGCGAACCCCACAAAATTCTACAAATTAGTTTTATTGCTATTATTATACAATGGGGTCACCTAAGAGTATAATAATTGGAGGCCCAAGTGAGGTGATGGAAAATAACAAACACTTATACTCACCTTACCTGCCTGGGGATTGTGACCTCATTCACAGGCTAGAAGAGGCCAGAAGAAGATGCTGAGAGCTGTTGGAGTCCCAGGAGAGGTGAGTATATGTATTAGTTATATTTAATCACCTCCCCTGGACCTCCGATTATTATACACTGGGATCTAAGGCGACCCCAGAGTATAATAATAGCGCTATTGGAAAGGGGCCGACATAATGCCGACCCCTTTCAGTTAACAATATGTATAGCGGTTGGGGAACCAGGCTGTTCCTGATCACTATTACGGTGCTGCAGGGCCCTAGCCATCTCCAGTGGGCCCCGTAACACTGTGTTTGGGGTTGCACCCCTTGCGACTGCAATCGTTACCAGACCTCCACTGCCTATTAAAAAAAGCAGTGGGGATCCGGTAGGGCCAACTAAAGGCACGGATCCCACCGGAAGATTCACCTGTACCCCGGTGGTCCAGACCGACCCTGTGGGCAGGTCACCCTTATGGATTCTTTCTTAAAAGCCCTCCATAGGACTTATCTGGTCCCTCATCAACTGCATAGCTTTTTAGAGGTTGCAATGCCTTAGGCACTACTTTCCATATGTGGTGGTCCTGCCCTCATGCCTGTCGATTTTGCTGGCTATTCATAGAATGACACGACTTTCTGGACAGTCTTTTCCATTATTGTCCCCCATATTTCTTCTTAACTTTAAACCTACCAGCTTCACATATGCCCAAATTAGATTATTTCAGTACATTTTAGTGACTGCCCAGATCCACATCCTCCAGCTGGAGATGATTTTCTCTTGGTGGCTGATGATGTTTGACGGGTTGACACCATCATGCTGCACAAAAAGATTAATACTGCTATCTCTGATACTCGCCCACTCTTTTATAAGTTATTGGCACCTTGGGTCCACAGGTCGCAGGTCTGCCATTCTGTCTTCAGCTCTGATTACAAAAGTGGATTGAGTATCTCTCTCTCACTCCCTCTCTCTGGCAAGACCCTGATTCTGTCTTCTCCTATCCATATGCACTTTAGCGCCGCATCCCTCCTCCATGTTCTTCCCTCAGTTGGTTTTAAGTTTTTAATATCACCTTGTTACCCTCCCTCATTTTATGTTTAAACTAACTTTGAATGTATAGCAGTTTCTCTGTTTTGCACTAATATTCCTATATAAATGTTTGTACCTGCATTACGTTTACCTTGCTGTTTACTATGTTTTTTTTGTTACTGCAATATTTCAATAAATACTTTTGAAGCTAAAACATGCCTGAATACCAAAAAAGAGAAATGTAAATCAAATCAATATTTGGTGTGACCACCCTTTGGGGGAAGGTCCTAGAAGTGGCCCCCAGATTCCACACATGTCTAAAATTTTTGCACAGTACTGTAGTTTTCAATAAACCATGTATCTGCCCTAGCTGTATGGGAAAATCAGCCTCAAAGGCTGTATAAATGCTGTTTTCCAATAGATTATGTTTTTCCGCCTATATAGGCTTTGTTTAGCATCATATCCCTGCTAGCAGTTATAGAGCAGTGTGTCTATATATAATATACAATATAGCACAATAAAGTTCTAGCCAAAAAACACTGGTTCTTTGTCTGCATTTCTACAGTTAAATCAATGTGGATGTTGGTCCTAGCTTCCCTATGCCAATTGAATGCTTTCGTGGAAATATTGGAGGGCATCAGCTGCTTTCTTTGTGGCAAGAATACACAGCTATTTACATGTACAGCTATTTACACCTCTCCTATGAGTTAGCACTGTAAAAAGAAGAGAGAGGATAAGTGTAGACCACGCTGAGCAAGAATGCTTATGCAACAGCTGCTCATATATTCTTCCCACATGATGTCATAATCCTGTTAGAACATCTTATTTCTAATGCCAAATCATTTGGATCTGTTTCAATGTACAATAAAAGAGAAAGGTTTATTAAGTCCTCTGGGGATGTTAATTTTCCAAGTGACTTTGAAAGTTCCAGGGACACAGACTAAAATATTGAAGTGGCTGGACAACTTTGATTGCTTTTTTTGCATGCTAGTAATGTATTGTTACTAAAAAAGTAAAGTCCACCTACCCATCAAAATTTAAAAATTGTTTATGTGGGCTGCAGCAAAAAAGCGCTGAGGGAAAAAAACCGCGACGGCAACACGCTTTTCACAGAAAGTCTGAAGAGATTAACTCTGCAGACTTCCTTCTTCCATTATATCTACAAGGTAACCGTCGCCGTCTCCGTAGGTATAATTGACACGCTGCATTTTGCAAAACTGTGCCGTTTTTGGAAATCGCTGCGCATATTTTTTTACAATGTGTGGATGGGATTTGCTAGATTCGCCACGTTTCATTCAGCGGCGTATACGAGGTGGCCAAGCCACGACGTTTACGCCACATAAGGCTCCGGCTTTAAGGGGTTTTCTATATTGTAGTAAATTAATCTAAGGGGATCCCAAATTTATGTTCTATTCACATTGCTTTTATGATGAGTTTGTCTGCAGTACTTTTCTTTCTGGAAAAAACAACATAAATGGCAATAGAATTCTGCAAGACTTTATTATGAGTCTATGAGATCCATCAGAATTAAGTTGTTTTTGAAAACACACATTTAGCACAGCTAACGCTAGGTTCACACTAGCGTTCGGCACTCCGTCCCAGATTCCACTTAAGTATAAAATTGGCGGAATCCGGGCGGAAACCCAGCAGACCCCATTATAGTCTATGGAGTCCACTGGTATCCTTGTAAACACTTTTTAAGCAGATAGGTTTTCAATCTTTCGGGTCCGCAAACAGAACCAAAGGATGGAAACCCAAACGCTAGTGTGAACCTAGAGTAAAAATGATGTAAACAGAGGCTCAAACTTGCTAATTAAATGTATCTAATGCTATATTTGTATAAAATACAGTTACTTGTTGTTGGGTAGTGATTATATCAATGCTTAGTCTTTTTTCTGTGCTGCAGTTGTGGGAGGGTGTAATTTAACTTTTCCCCTCAGGTGATAAAGCTTTTCTGCTGCTTGAGGAGATAATAAAAATGCCACCCTCCCATAAAAATTAGAATATTTTTTTTTTTTTTCTTTTCATTTATTTTAAGAACCCCTTGTGTGTTTGAGTGCTCATACAACATGCTGCAATACTTCGAGTACAACCTATCTGTGGCTTTTTATAGGCTCCTGGCTGTGATGAAAAATGATCTGCATCTCATATGACATCGCTGGGTTTCTGATCACTGGAGCCCACATAATATAACAGCGTAGATGCCATGGTTACTTCCAACTATGGCATCTAAGAGGTTCAACAGCTACAGTTGGTACACTCACTGCTCATGGCTTTCAGTACCTGGTACATATGGAGTAGTATATACCCCATTATATCAACTCTCCATAGTATTATCTTTCTCTTCCTGTCCTGTCTCTCTCCCCAATATTATGTACTCCTCCTCCCTACATATCATCTCTCCTACAGTATTATTTAGCCCACCTTCTACATATCATATTTCTCCCTAGTTTATTTAGCCTTTCCCCACATATCATCTGCTTGCACCAGTATTATTTACCTCTCTCCCACATATCATCCCGCTAACCAAGGAACATTTACTCCTCTCCTCAGAGTTATTTACCCCAGCAAAGTATTTCCCCCTCATATCTCTCCATCACCTCCTATAGCAAGGTAAGACAGCTCACAATCATGGCCATCCACTGCTAGTTCAGTCCATGCTTAGTTAACCTCTTCTTACTGTAGCCATTTTTCTATTTTTGTTTTTGACTCCCCGCCTTCCAAAAGCCATGATATTTTTATTTTTTCCATTCACAGAGCCATATGAATGCTTAATTTTTGCGGTACAAATTGTACTTCTTAATGGTACCATTTAATATTCCATACAATGTACTGGGAAACTGGAAAAGAACAACTGCGTTTGTTCGACTTTCTTACAGACTTCCTTTTTACTGCTTTCACTGTGCAGCCAAAATGATGTGTCAACTATATTGTTTAATTTAGTCCTAGGCAACTGGTATTTTCACTTCGATGTAAAGCTGCATTCACATGGTGCATTTTTGCACAAAAATGCATGCATTTTTTATTGGAAAACTGCCTGTGTTTTTGTGAAAAACACACCTCCATACAGAATAATGTCCCATAGTGTCTCCTCCACATAGTATAATGTCCCAAAGTGGCCCCTCCACATGGCATAATGTCCCATAGTGGCCCTTCCACATAGCATAATATCCCATAGTGGCCACTCCACACAGTATAATGTCCCATAGTGGCCCCTCCACATGGCCGAATTTCCCATAGTGTCCCTTCCATATGATATGATGTCGCACAGTGGCCCCAACAAATTTTCCAAAAATTTCAGGTTTGGCTTCTCCTCTCCTCATTAGCTATTATTATACTGTGCAGTCTCTTCAGACCCCAGAGTATAATAAGTGGAGGCCCAGGAGAGATGATTAAACATAAAAAAACAATGTTACTCACCATCCTTGGAATCAGGAGCGGCTCCCTGTTCTCTTCACCACTTCTACCTGATGTCAGCAACCACTGATTGGATCTCAGGGGTCACATCATAGTCATTATGCATCATGACGCTGACGTAACCCCTGATCTGATCAGTAATTCAATACACTACAATGCTAAAATACTGATGCTTCTATTATAGGCTGCCTAGCTATCTAATGACAAGCCTGGGAAGCCTTCAATAGGCTTTTGGCTGTCATAGTAATAAATCGCTAACCCTGGCTCTCACCCCCAGGGTCAGTAATCCATCCCAAAATGGACCCTGCAGGGAAAATGGCACCTCGGTCAGCTTTGACCAAAGCTTTAGGTAGGTTAATGCGGGCACTGATTGCAAATAATTATACAAACAGTTTATGTACACTTTTTCAGTAAAGCTCAAACTATTTATTTATATCACTGGTTCATGTCTGATATTGGGAGGTCATTTGCAGTACCTGCAAAGGGGATGGGATTCTGGCTAATCCCATCCACACATTGCATAAAAATATCTGCAGTAGAAAAGCAGCGATTTCAAAAACGCTGCTGTTTTTGTAAATCGCAGCATTTTAATTATACCTACAGAAACACTGGTTTCCATAGAGGTATAATAGGGACATAAAGTTTGCAGAGGAAAACTCTGAGGACTTTGTGTGAAAAGCACAAAAAAGTGATGCGTTTCCGCCACTGTGTTTTCATAGAGCTTTGTCGCTGCGGTTCACTACATGGGGCCTTAGCCACAGGGGCGTAAATACCAGGGTAGCAGCGGAAGCGGCTGCCACAGGGCCTGGGACATTAGTAACCCCAGCAGGTAATGGGCCCTATTTACTTACCCATCCCCGCTCCTGCTCATGGCCGCCTGCGCTTCCCCTTCTGCGGAAGCGGAGGCAGCTGTGAGCAGGAGCGGGGATCGGTAAGTAAGGCCGCGGGCTTGACCCCACAAACACTACTATCATTATACTGTAGCAGAGTATAATGATCGAAGGCCTAGGGGAGGTGAGGGAACATAAAAAACAATGTTACTTACCTCTCCTGTGCTCCGACAGGCTTCGGGCTGACGTCATTATGCGTCGCGACGCCGGCCTGGATCACGCAACATCTTGTCCAAGGAGTGCGCCAGAGCCAGAGAGAGGTAAGTAACACAGTTTGTTATGTTTGTATCCTCCCCTGGGTCTCCGATCATTATACTCTGGGGTCTGAAAAGATGGATGGTCCACAATGTGGCATAATAGTGTGTGCAGAGGCCACTATGGGGCATAATAGTATGTGCAGGGGCCACTATGGGGCATAATACTGTGTGCAGGGTCCACTATGGGGCATAATACTGTGTGCAGAGGCCACCAGGAGGCATAATAGTGTGTGTAGGGGCCACTATGGCGCATTATAGTGTGCACACGAGTGCAGTTTGTGTGGGGGGGGTTGGAGGGGGCGATTCGGGGGGGCCCCATGTCAAATGTTCACCTTGGGGCCCAGCCATTCCTAGTTACGCCACTGCTTAGCCTTATATAGATTTTTCAAAATTTTTGGACCATCTACATTTAAGAATGGATATTCTAATGTGGCTATTGTCAGTTCAATGCTTTGACAATAAATGTGTAAATCACAGGTGCAATCTAAGCTTTTATAGGGTAATCCTATACATTTTATACTTGTTTTTACTCCATATTTATAACAATTAATAATCTACACAACTTTAATCTCAAAGAAGTGAAGGACATATATTTCTTGATTTTTGTATGACACTAGCCCATTGACTCCATAAAATGTAAATTTAGGAGTTTATTGTAGCAAAGTACAATGTATACAAATTGAACATTGGAATTTATGGTTGCTGGCTATTAATCACTGTCATATAGTCATTTGTTACATATAGTACTAATCTGACTTGTTCTTTTCTCATACTGTTATACTATTCTTGGCCATAATAGTTTTTTAAAACTATTCTTGGCCAAATCCGTTTGTATCATTAAAACTCATGTTTTACATTTTTAGTGTGCAATAGATATGTTCTTTGTTAACCATCAGTGGCATAACAGGAAAACTTGGTTTACATATAGTGAGGAAGATTTATTAAGACTGGCGTATCATGCACCAGCCTTAACAAAGGGCCCAACTGATGCAGGGACTGAGAAATTGATGAAGGTGTAGATTTCCATTACTACTCAAGCTCGCCCCAATCCCAGCCTGAAATTATTTTAGCAGCAGAAATATCATGTGCCTCTACCAATACACCATTTAGTGCCTCTACAGTGTTTTTTATGAGAAAAGTTCTCACTTTTGAAGCCAAGTAAAGATTAAAAAGTTCATGTCATTCCACTAGCCCTACATCAGAGGATCCAGATATATGATAATATGTAGCTAACTAATGTCTAAAGGTAGTGTGTCTCCAAATAGATTTGGATAGAAAGAAAGTAGCTCAAATATCAGTATACCTAAGAAAATGATGTTTTATTTATGAATGAGTCATATGCCAATGAAGCCTAAAGTTGGCATTATTTCTTCAGTGAAAGAAATACTAGAATGTAACGGACACACCATTGAGGGAAGAAGACGCTTCTGGAGAACATGTTCTAGTCATAAATCCAGTGAAACAAAAACACACAGCACTCTCTTGTATGTACTCCAATAATTATTAGTTTTCTCAATAATGCATCATATCTTCAAAATGGTATTGGTAAAAATGTCATCATAATAGTAAGCAGTGGTAGGAGCTGTAGATACAATACATGACATTAGGGGGCAGATTAAGGGTACCATGGCCGCCGGATAGTCAGAAAACATAACCCCCCCCTCCCATTTACACCAAGGATTCATGTGACAGAATAATGTCCCATAGTGGCCCTCCACACAATATAATGTCCCATAGTAGACCTCCATGCAGTATAACATCCCATAGAGGCCCTCCATGCAGTATAATGTCCTCTTTTGTCCCCAAAACACTCCCCTGGGCTCTGGAGCAGGTACCTGTCCACATCAAGCCACTTCCAGAATTTTGCATGATGTCAAGGACTACTGTCAATTAGGAGACTGGAGAAGGCCCAAAGAGGATGGGGAGCCCAGCAGAGGTAAGTAAGACTGTTTGTTATGTTTACTCACCTCCCCCTGGCCTCTGGTAATTATACTCTGGCATCTGAAGAAACCCCAAAAGTATAATAATAGCAGTTCCAGTTTGGACATGTGCGGTCCTAATGAAACCACTGGGCGAACTTCATGAATATTCGTGATACAAATCTCTCCAGGTTCACCTAACAAATATTCAACTCCAGTAGACTCCCCACAACAGTAATAAACTGTATCAGCAAATATATTATGATTGGGGAAAATTGGCAAATACTTGCTGTTGGGGCCTCTTACAGCCTCGGCCCTCGGCAACCACACATTTCACTCCTGATGACATTCCTCAATTCTCAATGTTAATCAGGCATCTTGAGGTCACGTAAAGAGAGCCATAACTCCCACTAGTGAAGAGCCCTGGCTTATTGGTGGCAACAGCTCCCAAATTTCTTCCCTCTGTAGTGTTGTAGTGTGGATGCAGGTCACCTGAAATAAGTCCACTATGCGATAATAATTTTTATGGATCAGAACCTTTATTCCATGCTACCTCCAAGGCTCCCTGTCTAGCATCTCCTCCTCCTAGCTCAGCTCCTCCTCCCTTACTATCTCACTGTTGCTAGGTAGACAAAGCAAAATGAGTAAGCTGCAAAGAACATACAGAATACTTATAACAACATCACACCCTCTGCTCTTGATTCATATCCTGGAAATGACTTTGGATGTTACAGGACATGTCAATCAAAAAACAGAAAGAAGTGGTTTGGGATGGTTGACTGTTTTGGTTTGGTTTTGTTGACTTCAGTAAGTTAGGGCACTTCACTGCGGAGCGAACACCCAATGGTCACCTTAGGACCCTGATGGCGAACCTATGGCACGCATGCCAGAGAGGGCACGCAGAGCCCTCTCAGTTGGCACGTGCGCCGTCGCCATGATCGCTCACTAATGGGGAATCCGGTACAAGATTCCCCATTGTGAGCGATTGCGTCTTTCGACTGAGCTGTCAGTGTAGGCCGCGGTCCTGACTGCAGAGTGTAACCTCTGCCCCAATGCAGGCGTGATGACGTAAGTCATCAGCACACTCGAGCAGAAGGAGGAGGAGGAGGATGTTCTTCATGGGACTGCAGCTCTTCATGGGACTAGGTAAGTAATATAAACTACTGTGAGGGGCACCACTGTGAAGCATAAACTACTGTGTGGGGCCCCACTGTGAAGCATAAACTACTGTGTGGGGCCCCACTGTGAAGTATATAATATTGTGTGGGGCCCCACTATGAAGCATATAATACTGTGTGGGGCCCAACTGTAAAGCATATACTACTGTGTGGGGCCCCACTGTATAGCATATACTACTGTGTGGGGCCCCACTGTAAAGCATATACTACTGTGTGGGGGTCCACTGTGAAGCATATACTACTATGTGGGGGCCCACTGTGAAGCATATACTACTATGTGGGGGCCCACTGTGAAGCATATACTACTATGTGGGGGTCCACTATGAAGCATATACTACTATGTGGGGGCCCACTGTGAAGCATATGCTACTATGTGGGGCCCCACTGTGAAGCATATTCTACTGTGTGGCCCCACTGTGAAGCATAAACTACTATGTGGGGGTCCACTGTGAAGCATATACTATGTGGGGTCCACTGTGAAGAATATACTACTATGTGGGGGCCCACTGTGAAGCATAAACTACTATGTGGGGGCCCCCTGTGAAGCAAATACTACTATGTGGGGGTCCACTGTGAAGCATATACTACCATGTGGGGGCCCACTGTGAATAATATACTACTATGTGGGGGCCCACTGTGAAGCATATACTACTATGTGGGGGCCCACTGTGAAGCATATAATACTGTCTGGGGGCCATTCTGGAGCATATAGTACTATCTGGGGGCCACTTCAGATCGAATTGTACTGTGTGGGGGCCCTTCACTATTTATATCACACATTATCTGTGTTATAGCAGACATGTGATATTATTACAGACTGAGATAACATTGCACGGTCAATATAAAACAGATCCTGGTTAATTTAAGGTTAAATTGCCGTGTTGGCACTTTACGATAAATTAGTGGGTTTTGGGTTGCAGTTTGGGCACTCGGTCTCTAAAAGGTTCGCCATCACTGCCTTAGGGTATGTTCACATGGCATATCCTGCTGCTGATTTTGGGGCAGAAATCAGCAGCAGATTCAGAACTGATTTACTATTGTATTTAAAAGAGGACCTTTCATGTCCTCATCAATGTGCAGTATTATATACCACTAGAAAGCCGACAGACGGTATGTGCTGGAGATATCAGTGGTGTTAGTTTTGGCACCGATATCTCCAGACCGTCAGAAGGGCAGGCGTTACAGCTTAGCATCATCGCTGGGCTGTGAGGAACGCCCCCTGACTGTACTATAACATAGCCTTGTATTGTCAGAGGGGGCGTTCCTTACCGCCCAGCGATGATGCTCAGCTGTGAGGAACGCCCCCTCTGACAGTACAAGGCTATGTTAGAGTACAGTCAGCAGGGGCGCTCTTTACAGCCCAGCGATGACGCTAGACTGTAAGGCCCGCCTTTCTGACAGTCTGGTGATAGCTGGGAAAGCCGACAGTGCCGACTGTCAGCTTTCTAGTGGTACATAACACTGTACATTGATGAGGACATGAAAGGTCCTCTTTAATGGGAGGCAGAGATTGCAACAGGATGCTGAAACAATAAGTGTCCTCCTCAATTAGGCCACAACAGAATGCCAATACAGAGTGTTGGAAAATCAGGAAGAATTCGATGTCTGCCTCTAATTCCTCTTCATCTTCTGCCCTGTGAACATACTCTTAGGCTGAAGCCCCACATTGCGGAAAAGCTGCTTTTTTTTTTTTTTATGCAGATTTTGCTGCGGTTTTTTGAGCCAAAGTCCAGATTCGCTTGAAAAGGAGTGGGAAAAATAAAAGTAGCATTTGCATATTTTGCTTCTGTTAAATCCACTCCTGACTTTAGCTCAAAAATCTGCAACAAAAAAGCAGCCTTTCCGCAAATGTGGAGCCATAGCCTTAGGCTTCTTTAGCATATTGCGCATAGTTAAAGAACACATAATATTCTTAGGTATACTCACGTTATCACAGCAAAGGTTATGTTTTGGTATACTGTATATATAGAACTAGGTAAATACGAGATAAATACTGTTGTCCGGTACACTGTATCATGGAAGAGGCCCTCTGAAGCATATCATGCCATCTGATCCCACAATTTAATTATTATTTAGAATGCATCTCCCTTCATTCAAGTACAAGGACTTCACTGGAGTAATGAAATCCTGCATATACACTTTGCACACTGAAGGTTACAAGTACTAAAATAGTATAAACTATTCTTTTCAATGTACTTTTGTTAGTTTATTTTAGAACTTGCTATTAAAACCACTTTGAAACCCACGTTGTCTCCTAATTTAAAACTGTATTACTCAGTACTAATCCAGGTTCTCCAGCAGTGCTAATAGATGGTAATAGGAATTATATAGAAGGATGTGTGATAGCACATCTTATGCTTGGAAACATTGTATGATTTAATGATACCAGTTGGAGGGCTAGTGGATATTACAAGTGATTAGCATTTGTCCATTTTAGCTTAGACCGGTTATACCCAGCTACCTAAACTCCTTGAAAATGTCATCTAATAATGTATCTTTGCCAAGTTTATAATAGAAAATTTCCAAGAAATCAATGATTTACATTCTGTTTATCAAACTGTGCTTCTTATAACAATAATTCACTACTCAAGACTATACCTACCAAATGTATAAAAGCAGCTGACTGACTACGTATGACATGTACAATACCTGATTTTACAAGGACAGGAATGAAATGAAAGATATTAATGAAATCATATAGGCAATACAATGTTACCTTTATCTTACACTATTCTTAGATAAAAGTGAACCTATTTCAGCTTCTAACATATAAGTGTCAATAAATGTGCATCCTGTGAAGCCTGTGATATTGCACCAAAGTTGCATAAGAATTGTTACACATAATGATATGTATAACATTTGTCAGAGCAGGGGCGTAAATACCGGGGTAGCAGCGGTAGCGGCTGCCACAGGGCCTGGGACATTAGTGGCTTGGTGGGTCCCGATGCATTTTTATTTTTTTTTTTCAAATAGGCCGTTACCTGCTGGAGTAACCCCAGCAGGTAATGGGCCCTATTTACTTACCGATCCCCGCTCCTGCTCACGGAAGCGGAGGCGGCTGTGAGCAGGAGCGGAGATCGGTAAGTAAGGCCGTGGGCTGAACCCCACAAACACTGCTATCATTATATTCTGGGGTCTTTTCAGACCCCAGAGTATAATGATCGGAGGCCCAGGGGAGGATACCAACATAAAAAACAATATTACTTACCTCTCCTGTGCTCCGGCAGCCTTCGGGCTGACGTCATTATGTGTTGCGATGCCGGCCTGGATCACGCAACATCTGGTCCAAGGAGTGCGTCAGAGCCAGGGAGAGGTAAGTAACACAGTTTTTTATGTTTGTATCCTCCCCTGGGTCTCCGATCATTATACTCTGGGGTCTGAAAAGATGGGTGGTCCACAATGGGGCACAATAGTGTGTGCAGGGGCCACTAGGGGCATAATACTGTGTGCTGAGGCCACCAGGAGGCATAATAGTGTGTGTAGGGGCCACTATGGCGCATTATAGTGTGCATAGGAATGCAGTTTGTGTCTGGGGGGGTTGGAGGGGCCGGTCCAGTGGGGGCCCCATATCAAATGTTCACCTTAGGACCCAGCCATTCCTAGTTACGCCACTGTGTCAGAGCAAAAAGAAAGTATATGTATAATTTGTAAACACTAAATAAAAAAACATACAAACTTACATAGATTTAATAAATCGATCATTCTGCCACAATGTTCCGAGCGACAAAAATTGGAAAAAGTTTTTATGATGTTTTTCCATAAAGGGAAAGTACCACAAAAATTATCTATCTTTTTTAAACCAAATTTTTATGTTATACACATTTTTAAAGAATTTATAAGGATTTTATTTTTAATTCACTATGTCACTATCTATTTTTTATTTTTTTTTTTTTAAAGTGCAAATTCCGGCTCTTTTCACTCTGGCCACTAAGTCTAATAATAGACGAACACTTGCCAATTCTGTAGGGTTTTTCAATGCAGCAGACACCTAATTTGCATCGCACTCAGCATGTCTAGAAAACTGGCCACAGCCAAAAATCGCTGTGGTAAAAACTGCAGCAGAAACGCATCACGTTTTTTTTCGCAGTGCTTTTCACAGAAAGTCCATAGGTATAATTGACATGCTGCAATTTCCAAAACCGTGACGGTTTTGTAAATCACAGCGTGTCTCTCTATTAACAAAGGGATGAAAGGCTCAGGCAAGTTGGCAGCCCCCATAATCATGTAGAAAGGAAAAAAAAAGGAAATAAAAAAAAAAAAGGAATAAACAGAAAACTAAAATCTGAAAATAAAAAACAGCTTAGAAAAAAGTGATATAGTCTATCTAGTTTTAATAAATAAATAAATGGCAATACATGCCTTTTAACATCGCTGTGGAAGACAGTTATAGTTTTGTGAATTTAGAGGGGAAAAGGCAAGCGGACTGAAAAGAATGATGAATATGAATCTCCTTCTTCTATGTCATATTTGTTAAAGGATGGTTTGCGTGTGTCCAGGAGGAGTTAATCCTAGGCTTGTATAAATAAACACTAATTCTTCCTAGTTATTACTGCTGAAGTATTCTGTAACTGAACCAATCATTTCAAAAAGGAATCTTGTATATACGCATTGACCATGGTGATAGATAAAAGTGAAAAAGAGAAATAAATTTTTAAGCTTAAAGAAGGCAGCTTTATGAAATACTCAAAATAATTAGGGCGGAAAGCCATATATACGGATATTAAGATTTAAGAGAATATTTGCTGACCATTCTGCATAATTTTACCAATCTAATCCTAGGTCTTTATCTTTGTTTTTAAAAGAGTTACATAAACACTAAAACTGTGTAATGTTTTGGAGAGAAACTGTATAAAATGAGTAAAAATAATACAAACAAACAACTTAAGCAGAAAGGATCACACTGTCAATGTTAGACCAGACTATAATGGGGAAACAAAAACTGACATTTTCCCCTGATTTACTGTCTATACCCAATTGCCTAATGACATATTTGGCACATTTCCTATTTCTGCCTAATGATTTTAGTTTATACAGACTAAAAAGTAAAAACTAGCAAGCCTATGGGAATGAATGAATGAACATTATTGGCGTTAGGAGAGTTATTCCAAGAACAATGTACTGTAAGACCTAACTTGCAGAATTATATGTATAGGAGAAAACCTGATGTAGTTAAAGAAAAACTAAACATAGAATTATATGATAAAGGTAAACAATAAATATAGTAGCTGTCACTGTTTGTTAGTCTGCAACATTTTCTGTATGATACCAAGAGGAAGACACAGCAGAGAGAATCCTGCTCCAGCTAGTTTTCTTACAGCTTGTTACAGTGTAGTGAGGAGAAGGAGAGAAGGAGGGTGGCATGGGTGAGCTCCTGGGACACAGGAAATATTTCTTCATATATTTATCCATTTTAATTAAATATGAGAAAATATGATCAAAGCGATGAAGGAATGAAGTATTGGAATTTTTTTTTCTTTTTGTGCATTTTCTATATTTAGTGTTTCTTCAATACCCGTAGCATTTTTCTAGTAATTTTCCTGTAATATCCATCTAAATGACTGTATTTTGCCAGTGCCTTGATGTAAATGTATTGTAGACATGTGTTTCTTTTATGTTGGATCAATTAAAGGATGTTCCCAAATCTCTTTACTAATCAAAGCATTTTAAAAATAAGTAACATTTCTTACTACAAGACATAATATACTCAATATACTAAGAAAGTTTAGGAAAACATTTGCTTTGGTGTAGTAATATAGCTGCAGCAGTAATATAGCTGACATAAGAAACACATTTAGATGAAACCACATTCCTGGAAATATTTGGAGAAATAATCGACTTTAATCATGCTCCATTAAATGTAATTTGGACTACTGGGAATTCATTTGTAACCACAGGGAGTCACGGCTATCACTCTATATGACCTCTGGTATAATTTAACAAAACTATGAATACTGTTATGATAATGCTTGGTTTCTTCTGCTGCGATGCACCTTGTATACCCATTCTTTTCTCCATGATTGCAGTTACAGCCAGTTAAGGGTGGGTTCACACTTGCGCCCGGAGTCCGTCTGCCGCAAATCCAACCTAAATGTCGGAAAAAAGGATAGGGAAAGGATTGGGAAAGGTTTGAGACGCATTGCTTAAAAACCTATTCACTTCTATGGGTTTTTAAAGCAATGCGCGGGTGTCCAATTGCACACTCTGCGCCACGAAGTTGTTTTTTTTTCGTCGGACACAAAGTCCTGCATGTCCGACTTTGTTTCTGACAAAAAAAACTGGCTTCGCAGCGCAGAGGGTGCAATCGGACACACGCGCATTGCTTTAAAAACCCATAGAAGTGAATAGGTTTTTAAGTAATGCGTCTCAAACCTTTCCCAATCCTTTCCTATCCTTTTTTCAGACATTTAGGTCGGATTCGTGGCGGATGGACTCCAGGCGGAAGTGTGAACCCACCGTTATATGCAACATGAAATATAAGGATAACCATCAAAGCTTCATCATACCCTGATTCTATGATACAGTAGATACCAGGTTAGCAGGCATAGCTGTGAAAGTTCCCCCCTTTCATTTATGTGAGGTGTAGGAAGGATTTTTTAATTTCACTCACTGGTGAACTGGTTCAGTTCTTTCAGTTCTTTCCCTTCTTCTGGATCAGCCTGGGTTTATGAGTATAAAATAGTTGAAATTGGTGGACTGAAGTTTTTTTTTTTAATCAACTATGTAACAATATAAAGCACATGTGTACATTTACCTCTGAAAAGTGAACATATAATTGGCACTCTCCAATCCTTATAGGGATTAAGCAATGGAAAGAGCACTGAGAGGACTAGTGACCAAACTGTCAGGTATAGGAAAGTATTATTCCTCCCCTCCATATAGTTCCCATAGACTGTTAAAAAAATCTCCTACAGGAAGAGTATTGCAGAAAACCAGAACTAACTATTGCGTGTTCTGTTTCTGCAATTTCAGTTTAATTAGTGAAAAACTGCAAAACATAAAAAATACTAAAATATCTGCAGATTTTTTTTCCTTACATTTTAGATTAAGTCTTATTTTACCTGTAAAGAAGCTGTTTCTCTTTATTGATTCTGTTGTTAAATTTACTGATGGTTGACAGCATTGTTTGCTGTAAATTCTGTGACTGAGAGTCTTTTCCCTCCTACACTTTTATCCTTACCTAACCTCATACTCTAGCCACTTCTAATAGATCATTATATTTCATGCACAATAATGTGCGGCCGGGATATGGGTCATTTAGACCCACAAACTTGCTGCTGCTGCATTTTTTTCTTTCCAATTAAAGTCTAAATCATATTACTTTCAAGTTATGGTTTCCTGTAGAATGGAAAAATATGGTAAAGTTAATCCTAGAATACACATTTTTAACTAAAAAATCTAGGCTAATGGATTAACAGTGAAACAGGTGTGCCATATCATTCTACACAATAATGCATTTTACACTGCAACATGTAATTTTAAAATGCATTTTTGCATAAATCTGTAGTACATATGGATACTGTATACAAAACTTTCCAATGTATCTTATTAAGGGAAAAGTTAGAGCACGGAGTGCTGCAAGGAGTTTGTATGTTCTCCCCATGTTTGTGTGTGTTTCCTCCAACTACTCCAGTTTCCTCCCACACTCAAAATACATACTGATATAGAATTTAGATACATTCTGATATATGGGACAGTGACCAACAATGTCTGTAAAGCACTGGAGAATATGATGGTGCTATATAAGTAAGTAAGTAAATTAAATAAATAAACATCCATAGCCTCCAGTAGCATGTTGGTTTCCTTTTCATTGTCTGTAGACTCTTTGTAAATATATTTCTAGTCACAAAAATCTGTCTAAAATACAATGTTAAATAGCAAACAAGGTAGAATAGTAGAATAGGGGGTGCAGCTGCTGTTTCTCACTCATGGCATGAGGAAAGCAGCAGGTGGAGGCATCTCATTGGCTCAAATCCCATGACACAGCTCTGTTATCACACCAGAAAGAGTCCACCTACCAAGTAGAGTTCCAGTATATCCAATTCTTCTTTCTATCGAGATACTGTATATTGACATGGGACTGTCCAGTCTTTTCATACACATGAGAATAATTAGTAATACCGCCAAAGCATGCTGCTGCACACTCAAATAAAATTGTGGTGTTAGCAAAAAGGATTCTCCAACCCAAATCCAAGGAAAAATATATTTGCTGCACACACAGATGAACTAGTGTTCAAAAAGGGCACTCATTTATAACAAAATTAGATACTTCATAGGAATTGCAATGCCATGTTAAAGTAATAAGATGACAATTTTAGGAAAAGATCGAAAATTGCTGCAATGTTTCAGTCCTATGACTTTGATCTGGCTAGATCTTGTCACTCGTTAAGTATAGGGAAAATGGCGTTGGCAGCCATTTTCCCTATACTTACCGAGTGACAAGATCTAGCCGGATGAAGGTCATAGGACCGAAACCCTACATCAGGGGTCGGCAACCCCCAGCACGTGTGCCAAGAGTGGCACGTGAGGCATATTTCCCTGGCACGGCGACCCGAGTCCTCACCCAGCAGTTTCGATCGGACCAAACACGGCCGAAACTAAACTGCTATTATTATACTCTGGGGCCTCTTCAGACCCCAGAGTATAATAAGCGGAGCCCCCGGGGAGGTGATCAAACATAAAAAACAATGTTACTCACCATTCCACTCTCCGCAGCCACTCTGTGCCCTTCAGGCGCTTCTATCTGAAGTCAGCTGACAGGGCCTCAGGGGTCGCGTCTGCGTCTGGCGTCATTATGCATAATGACGCGACGTGACCCCTGAGACTCAATGAGCGGTCGCTGACTATAGGCAGAAGCGCCCGAAGAGAACACAGCGGCTGCGGAGCGTGGAATGGTGAGTGACATTGTTTTTTTATGTTTGTCATCTCTCTTGGCCCTTCGCTTATTATACTCTGTGGTCTGAAGAGACCCCACAATATAATAAAAGCTAGTGAGTGGCATAAATTGGAATATTATAAAAGTTAGAATATTATACCGTGTGCAGGGGCCACTATGGAACATAATACTGTGTACAGGGGCCGCTATGGAACGTAATACCGTGTGCAGGGGCCGCTATGGGACATAATACTGTGTGCAGGGACCGCTATGGGACAAATACCGTGTGCAGAGGCTGCTATGGGACATAATACCGTGTGCAGGCGCCACTATGGGACAGAATACTGTGTGCAAGGGCCGCTATGGGACATAATACCATGTGCAGGGGACGCTATGAGACATAATACTGTGTGCAGGGGCCGCTATGGGACATAATACAGTGTGCAGGGGCTGCTATGGGACATAATACCGTGTGCAGGGGCCACTATGGGACAAATACCATGTGCAGAGGCCGCTATGGGACATATACCGTGTGCAGAGGCCGCTATGGGACATATACCGTGTGCATAGGCCGCTATGGGACATATACCATGTGCAGGGGCCACTATGGGACATAATACTGTGTGCAGGGACCGCTATGTGACAAATACCGTGTGCAGGGGCCGCTATGGGACATAATACCATATGCAGGAGCCGCTATGGGACATACTACTATGTGCAGGGATTGCTATGGCTGTGCGACATAATACCATGTGCAGGGACCACTATATGTCATTATTCTGTATAACGGTGTGTTTTCTGTATTAAAACTCAGGCTTTTTTTTTTTTTGTGCACCAGTTTTACATTGAAGTAAAAGTTGCCTAAGAATATAGCTGCATCCAGATACATAGTGTTTTCACCATAAGGTGCTTCCATACGGTACTCCTGGACACATACATTTACCACTAATTGGGGGCTGCACATGGACTTTCATTGCTTCTAATCGGAAAATACAGGTGCGCCCCAGGAAATAGCAGTAAACACATGTGTCCTAAAGCATCTGGTGGCAGCACTTTTGTGTTATGGTTTGTGGTATATGACTTTAGTTTAAGGGTCGTCAGACTTTCAATTACCGGCACTCCGAGTACCTCATCTTTCATTTTTTTATTAAAATCGGCACGCCGAACAAAAAAGGTTGCCTACCCCTGCACTACATGGACAAATATACATGGTATACATTTCTAAAGGTAAGTATGCCAGGTGCAAGACTTTATACTGGTTTCAGTATCAAACTGTCGGAAGCCCGACAGGCACCCAGGAGACCCAATTATAGTCTTTGAGGTACGCTGGTGTCCTTGGGTAACTGCTTTTTTTTAGTGGACGGATTCTCTGTCTTACGGGTCCCCAATCACACCCGAACAACAGAGAGCCGAATGCTAGTGTGAACCTAGCGTAACTGTTAGTTTCATATATTAATGGGTTTGGCAGATACCTGAAGAATGTTATCCAGCAGTGTGCACAGTGCTCAGTGCACAATTTATAATGGAGGAATAAAGGTATACAGTTGCATTCAGAGTTTGGGCTAGGCTTCTTATTTCTAGTGAAGGGTATTGTCAGCGGTGGACTGTCTCATTGAAAAAACTGGAGGATCCTCTAGTGGGCCCAGGAACTGATCATAGCTGCCCCTTGCTACTTCACAATGCATATCACCAAAGTCGAGAGATGTACCTGCATTGTCAGTTCTCACTGCTCTGTGGGTTACTTGCTAACCAGAGAAAACAATGCTGAAAATAAGCCTAATACTGGTTGGCTAGCCAAACAGTGCTCGGTTTGTTCGCACTCCATCCCTGACCTAATAGCATCGGTTCTGAACAATGCTGTTCTCTGGTGAAGAAGACCTGTAAACATCTGAATGACAGAGGGAGAATTAGTGAGGACTAAAAGTGAGTCATATCGTACAGCAAAAACCTGGAACTGATGTAAAAAATCTCAAAGCAAGAGGGGAACTTTAAACTGTATGTGATTTCCTTCCCCACACTTAATAAAGGAGTTTTTAATAAATGTGTACACTCACGAGACCCCTTCTCCACCACATAAAAATTTGCCAAAAGTCTCCCTACACCCACCACTCACCCACCACCATGTATGAGGGAGGAGGGGTACCCTCTGTAAGGCTCTGATCAAATTATGTTTGTGAACTAGCTTCCACACCTGGGAAAGCTTACAATGCATACACTGTCTGTGTTAATAGTCCATATTTCACCTAGAATATGTAATAGTGTCATAGCAAAATTACGCATACATACATAGTAGCAGTTTGGGTCATATTGAAGACCTCAGTGATTGTAAATCTAGTACTCTCATAGGCTGCCACCATCCTG
Organism: Leptodactylus fallax; assembly: GCA_947044405.1. Classification (NCBI taxonomy): domain Eukaryota; kingdom Metazoa; phylum Chordata; class Amphibia; order Anura; family Leptodactylidae; genus Leptodactylus; species Leptodactylus fallax. The sequence goes on from CAMRHE010000092.1 coordinate 2,693,337, forward strand.
CATACTGTATGTAAAAAAGTGGAAACTGGGCCTGTATGTGACTGTCAGCATACCAGTTTTTGTTTTTATCCACTAAAAAATATATCTCACAGTATACTTTCTTTATAATGTGAGGCTATTGCTGTATGTCCTTATACATGTTGGGGCAGATTTAGGAAGACTGGTGAAATAGGCTGGTTTGACTACATGAAGGGCAGAGTTATACGTTTTGAGCATAAACTTGAAGTGAGGAAGTCTCCAGAAGGGATTGATTTTTTGTTTCTAATGTTCAGCACATCTTGAGCACCACTGAAGAAAACGTGTTTGTGGCATATGCTTTGTTACTGGCAGCTGTATTGGGAGGTTCAGAGGGTAGGAAGTACTACTTTATCTAGGGCAGTACAGCATTGTCAGGAGCATAACTAGGGGTTTAGCTCAGGGGGACAAACACTCACAAGTGGGCCCCCAAACCAGGTATACCAATGCTATCACTATACAGTGGCCATATAGTGTTAGATACTGGCTTTACACAGGGCTCCACAGACCATTTAGCTGAATACAGTATAGGAAATTTTAAGGTGATGTCGCAGATTGTAATTCACTTTTTTTGTCTCTTTCATCTGGACTGTAACGTTTGCAATACGGACATCTTTGGTTGCTCACTTTTCCAGGCACCTGACCCATATTTTCCTCACCTACACATTGTCTCCATCCAGCTGTTACTGCAAATGATAAAATATACAATATAAAAATATCCTGGAAATGAGTAATACCCCCCCCCCCCCATGTACTCTTTAATGTAATAATGCTTCTGTGTGCTCTATTTCATTAATAGCACCCCTCAATGAATAATGCACTTTGTGCCTGCTACTTTATAAACCCCTGGAAGTAAATAATTCCCCCCCATGTGCAACTTTAATTTAATAATGCTCCTGTGTTCCCCTTTTCATTAATAGTGCCCCTGTGTACCCAGGAGCCATAGCCAACGATCTCCGCTAAATTATACATTGGAGACCCTGCAGCAATGCCAGCGATCAGTGCCTGCAGCATCTGCAGTGTATTTTATTAGTGATCGGACCCCTATGGGTTCTAAAAATAAAGTAAATTTTTTTTTTTTTAAATAACATAATATTAAAAGTCTAAACAACCCTGTTTTCCCTAGATCAGATATATAAATACAGTACAACACACACATATTAGTTATCCTTGCATCCAAAAATGCCCAATTGACAAACTTATAAAAATATTTTTCCTATATGGTGAACAATGTAGCTGAAAAAAAAAAATAAAAAGAGCTGAACTGCCATTTTTTCACCATTAGACATTCTCCAAAATGGTATAAACAAATTGTACATCTGGCCCTGGAAAAAAGACACCTTATACAGTCCCATGTACAGAACTATAAAAAAGTTAAGGGTATCAAAATATGGCAACTCCATGGATTTTTGTAGTTTTGGACTTTTTTAAGGTGTTAAAATGTAACATAAACTATATAAATTTGGTATTTCCACAATCATAACGACCCACAAACTACAGGTAACATGTCATATTGGCTTCACAATGAATGCTGTAAGAACGATGTCCATAAGAAAGTCATGCAAAAGCAGTTTTTCTCAAATTCTACCCCATTCTGAATTTTTCTCCAGCTTCCTAGTACAAATATTAAATGGTACCACTGCAAAGTACAATTTGTCCTGCAAAAATTAAGCCCTCATATGGGTCTGAAAATGGAAAAATATAAAGTTATGGCTTTTGGAAGGCGGGGAGTAAAAAACAAAAATTTAAAAATAACTGCTGCGGGATGGGGTTAATATTCCCTGGTTAGCACCTTTAATACTGTCCCAATGCCCCTTTATATTGTTGTTGCCCCTTATATTCATATTGCCCTCTCATATAAATATTGCCCCCTTGTATTAGTTATGTCTCCTTACATAAATAATTCCCCCAATACCCCCTTACATTGTTACAGACCCTTAAAGCATACCTCCAATTATGAAACAACTTTTGATAAATGAATAGTGCAGGTGAATATAAGAAACTTCATAATATATCTTAATGAGGAGATCTGTAGCCATACCCAGCTCACACACAGAACTCTATGGATGGGGAAGGCGGAAAAGGCGGATATTAATTGATTTATTGCCTCATTCTGTACACTGGTAGCCTGTTTTCTCTAGCATAGCAGCATTAAAAGAGCTTCCTGACTCATAAAATAGCAGCGTGTAGTAGCAGAAGCAGCAGCAGTTATCTGTGTGTTTTACAGCAGCTTCTTCCTCTCTTCTCCCTTCTTCATAAACTAATAATAACAGATTGACTCAGCTTGAAAAGTGGAGAAGGACACATATTTATTAAATAATATATATTACAAAGTTTATTATTTTCACCTATACTATTCATTTTGGAAGTGTTGTTTTATAATTGGAGGTATGCTTTAAATTCATAATGCTCCCAATTCCAATCTAATATAAATAACCCCCACTTGTATTACAATGCCCCATAAAGTGTGTAAACAAAAATAATAAAGTTATACTTACCTATCTCCTATCCCCTGATGCTGCCGCTTCCTCTAATTGCATTCTTGTAGGCCGCACACCACTTCAAGCATGCAGCCTGGAAAGTGCCAGGACCACAGACAAGATCTCTGCTTCCTGGTGTGGAAGGCACAATACAGTGATGTCCTAGTAGGGGCACATTGTAGACCGTGGGATTGAAGTAATGTACGTCTTATAGGTTACCTAATAGTAGAGCATGAATATGGAGGCTCCCCCCTCTACATTGCATTTCAGCTGCATGTAGTTGAATGTGTAGCTTGAGTTTTCAGGAGGCCGGGGTCAGTTGGTCAGTTGGTCTGGGGCCACTGAACCCCTCCTCCACTAACTATGCCTCTGAGTATTGTGCATGTCCTGGAACTGCTAGCACATGCACAGTACTATAAGGAAGGATGATGCTCGCATGTGCTGGTTGTGGGGCAGTCAGCATAGAAGCAAGATTTCAGTTAAGGAGCTGTGATCTAGGCTAGTTCTAGGATGCTGTTGTATGAGCACCAAGAACAAGTTTTTCTGTGGGACCTAGACACCCTAGTGCGACACTGGATATTGTTAATGCTTCCATTTTTCTATGTCAACAGTCTCTTAAAAACCCTTTACCATCCCAACAAGACTTATAACCCAGTACACAAAGTGAGATATATAAAGACTTGGTTTGATGAATTTCATGTAGAAGAACTCAAGTGCAGAGCCTTGACCTCAAACTCTTCAAACATCTTTGGGATGAATTGTAATGCAGATTTCGAGCCAGATCTTCTCATCCAACATCAGTGCCTAACCTCACAAATGTTCTTTTGGCTGAATATGTACAAAGTCCCAAAGACACGATCTAATATCATATGTAAAAAGCCTGACTATTGCTGGCTGACTAGTAATATTAGACAATTTTGAATTATAAGATCAACAATTATGTGAACACATCTGCCCCGGGGTCTGCCAATACTAAAACTACCAATCGTCATATAGTAATGTCTTGCTGGTAAATTTTTGGTTTGAAACTAAAGTTCAAATATGACTACATAGTAGATAATATAGTTTTAATGTAATCCACTGCTAATGAGATCAATGTTATTTTTTATGTACCATTTCAGATTTCTTTTTATGGAGACTGAATTAATTCAATGTTACTTTAAAAGCCCCCAGGTGTATATATGTACGCGTTATTGAGACTGAACAAAGTTTGATGCTTACTGGTATTGTTAGTAAAAATTCAATTTCAATTAAAATGTAGCTGTATAATTTTAAAATGTATTTGAAAGATTAAAGGTTTCTTCTTTTATACCAGTACCTGCTGCAGAAAATAGCTGCTCCAGAACATCTTTCCTCATAAATATGTGGCACCATATTCCCTTCTGAATATTTATGAATAAACTGACAACAGTGTTTTGTTTTTTTTTCTCTGGAGAGCTGGGTGTTGTTATTACTGGGTGTTGCTATTTCTAATAATATCAACAATGTTTGGACAGTGTCAAACTGTGCATGGACACACCCCTACTTGGTAACACCCAGTTGTCAATTTATTCTCAAAAAATCTAAAAGGAATGACAGGGGAACAAAGATTTATGAGAAAAGATACTCCAGGATTATTTGCTAAAACAGATATGTCAGGGCTGTTTTAGGATTTTTAGAATTTAGAAAAACCTAATGTTACATAAAAGAACATTCACAATTACAGTGCTGGCCAAAAGTATTGGCACCCCTGCAATTCTGTCACATAATACTCAATTTCTTCCAGAAAATGATTGCAATCACAAATGCTTTGGTAATAATATCTTCATTTAATTTGTCGTCAATGGAAAACCACAAAAAGAATTGTCAAAAAGCCAAATTGGATATAATTCCATACCAAACATAAAAAAGGCGGTGGACAAAAGTATTGGCACCCTTTGAAAAATCATGTGATGCTTCTCTAATTTGTGTAATTAACAGCACCTGTTACTTCCCTGTGGCACATAACAGGTGGTGGCAATAACTAAATCACACTTGCAGCCAGTTGAAATGGATTAAAGTTGACTCAACCTCTGTCCTGTGTCCTTGTGTGTACCACATTGAGCATGGAGAAAAGAAAGAAGACCAAAGAACTGTCTGAGGACTTGAGAAGCAAAATTGTGAGGAAGCATGAGCAATATCAAGCCTACAAGTCCATCTCCAAAGACCTGAATGTTCCTGTGTCTACCGTGCGCAGTGTCATCAAGAAGTTTAAAGCTCATGGCACTGTGGCTAACCTCCCTAGATGTGGATGGAAAAGAAAAATTGACGAGAGATTTCAACGAAAGATTGTGCGGATGGTGGCTAAAGAACCTCGACTAACAACCAAACAAGTTCTAGCTGCCCTGCAGTCCGAGGGTACAACAGTGTCAACCAGTACTATCCGTCGGCGTCTGAATGAAAAGGGACTCTATGGTAGGATACCCAGGAAGACCCCACTTCTGACCCAGAGACATAAAAAAGCCAGACTGGAGTTTGCCAAAACTTACCTGAGAAAGCCAAAAACTTTTTGGAAGAATGTTCTCTGGTCAGATGAGACAAAAGTAGAGCTTTTTGGGAAAAGGCATCAACATAGAGTTTACAGAAAAAAAAAAAAAAAGAGGCCTTCAAAGAAAAGAACACGGTCCCTACAGTCAAACATGGCGGAGGTTCCCTGATGTTTTGGGGTTGCTTTGCTGCCTCTGGCACTGGACTGCTTGACCGTGTGCATGGCATTATGAAGTCTGAAGACTACCAACAAATTTTGCAGCATAATGTAGGGCCCAGTGTGAGAAAGCTGGGTCTCCCTCAGAGGTCATGGGTCTTCCAGCAGGACAATGACCCAAAACACACTTCAAAAAGCACTAGAAAATGGTTTGAGAGAAAGCACTGGAGACTTCTAAAGTGGCCAGCAATGAGTCCAGACCTGAATCCCATAGAACACCTGTGGAGAGATCTCAAAATGGCAGTTTGGAGAAGGCACCCTTCAAAACTCAGGGACCTGGAGAAATTTGCCAAAGAAGAATGGTCTAAAATTCCAGCAGAGCATTGGAAGAAACTCATTGATGGTTACCGGAAGCGGTTGTTCGCAGTTATTTTGTCTAAAGGTTGTGCTACCAAGTATTAGGCTGAGGATGGCAATACTATTGTCCAGCCCTTTTTTGGAGTTTTGTGTAAAATGATCAATGATTTGACTTTTTTTTTCATTCTCTTTTGTGTTTTTTCATTGCAAGCAAAAAAAATGAAGATATTATTCCCAAAGCATTTGTGATTGCAATCATTTTCTGGAAGAAATTGAGTATTATCAGACAGAATTGCAGGGGTGCCAATACTTTTGGCCAGCACTGTATCTGTGACATAATTTACTGGAAATTTTGACATCTTGGAAATCTGTACTGTTAGTCATGTTTAACTGTATACTTACTTGTCTTTGTGTCTACAAGACCAGAAAACCCTCAGCAGCAGCTTAACCTAAATCTAAGCTTTATATACTTCCAGGTTATTTAAACTTGGTCCCTGTAAAGGAAGTAACACCCTTGAGATGATTTCCTCCAGTACAAATTCATCCTGTCATATTATAACATAATCTTTTTGATGCCCAATCTATTTAACCTATGCCACCTTTCTATTTTTTATTCATTTCTGTTTTTTGGCCTCCCATTTGTGGGTTCTCGTAGTACATCTCAAAATTATTGCCTGTTATTTTAAAGTCAAGTAAGAAGCAATATATAAAGAAACCCATTATATTCTTCACATACCCCACTTTCTACATCATTTTTGGTTTGTTTTCCTAGGTTCTATAATTTTTAAGTCACACACTGTCTTCTCTAGTTCTTGCTTAAGTTAGGCAGAATTTACCACTTCTATGATTTAGGCGTAAAATTTTAGCACAGCTGGAGACTTGAAATAACAGAGGTCAAGAAGCAATTTATAGTATTTATGTATGCATAGAGAATCTAGTTTGACCTTTGATAAGCATAAAGGGTTTAAAAATTGACTAACAGAAGAAGGAGAGATCAATTCGGATTAGAGTAGTTAAGTGTTATGAAATTGCCACAGGAGCAATTTTCCAAAATTCCAGAAATTAGCAGATACCATAGACCAGTCAAACAAGTTACCTAAATCTCACACAGCACTGGGAGATAAAATCTAAGGCTACCGAAACGTCTTTGCCAAAGCCTGCCACGAAGCCAGTTGGTCTTGAGCTGGACCCCCAGAAGCTTAGTATAAGAAATAGATGCATTAGAAACTGAAAGCAAATCAGGACACAGAGCAAAACTCACAAGGCAGGTCAATCCAGGAGAGCAGAATCAAAAGCTATTTTAAGTTGAGTATGCTCTGGATCCTATTTGCCCTGTGTTCACATTGTAGACCTGTTCTGGGTCCAAGAGAGGTATGTTATTTCCTTGTGTTCACATTGTAGACCTGTTCTGGGTCCAACAGAGGTATGTTATTGCCCTGTGTTCACATTGTAGATTTATTTTGGGTTTAATAGAGGTATTAGTATAGGGTCCCACCTTAATGAGGTCGCCTTGTCGGGGCAGGTGGGCTTCCTACTGTTTGATCAAATATGTATAACTAAGAATCTCAAAATGTTAGTTTATGCACCATATTAATTTGTAGGTGCCAATAATAGCAATAATGCTATCTCTGTTCTCTATATACCCTTGTGCTGTGTCAGAGTGGTGCTACACTTTTTTGTTTTTATACATTTTACCACAGTAGCTTGCACCTGTTTACATTGGGACGTGCTGTCTGAATCTTTTTTGTGTGTATATATATATATATATATATATATATATATATATATACAGTGCCTTGCGAAAGTATTCAGCCCCTTTGAACTTTTCAACCTTTTGCCACATTTCAGGCTTCGAACATAAAGATATAAAATTTTAATTTTTTGGTGAAGAATCAACAACAAGTGGGACACAATTGTGAAGTGGAACGAAATTTATTGGTTATTTTAAACTTTTGTAAAAAATAAAAAACTGAAAAGTGGGGCATGCAATATTATTTGGCCCCTTTACTTTCAGTGCAGCAAACTCACTCCAGAAGTTCAGTGAGGATCTTTGAATGATCCAATGTTGTCCTAAATGACTGATGATATATAATCCACCTGTGTGTAATAAAGTCTCCGTATAAATGCACCTGCTCTGTGATAGTCTCAGGGTTCTGTTTAAAGCGCAGAGAGCAACATGAAGATCAAGGAACACACCAGGGAGGTCCGTGATACTGTTGTGGAGAAGTTTAAAGCCGGATTTGGATACAAAAAGATTTCCCAAACTTTAAACATCCCAAGGAGCACTGGGCAAACGATCATATTGAAATGGAAGCAGTATCAGACCACTGCAAATCTACCAAGACCCGGCCGTCCCTCTAAACTTTCATCTCAAACAAGGAGAAGACTGATCAGAGATGCAGCCAAGAGGCCCATGATCACTCTGGATGAACTGCAGAGATCTACAGCTGAGGTGGGAGAGTCTGTCCATAGGACAACAATCAGTCGTACACTGCACAAATCTGGCCTTTATGGAAGAGTGGCAAGAAGAAAGCCATTTCTCAAAGATATCCATAAAAAGTCTCGTTTAAAGTTTGCCACAAGCCACCTGGGAGACACACCAAACATGTGGAAGAAGATGCTCTGGTCAGATGAAACCAAAATCGAAATTTTGGCCACAATGCAAAACGATATGTTTGGCGTAAAAGCAACACAGCTCATCACCCTGAACACACCATCCCCACTGTCAAACATGGTGGTGGCAGCATCATGGTTTGGGCCTGCTTTTCTTCAGCAGGGACAGGGAAGATGGTTAAAATTGATGGGAAGATGGATGGAGCCAAATACAGGACCATTCTGAAAAAGAAAACCTGTTGGAGTCTGCAAAAGATCTGAGACTGGGATGGAGATTTATCTTCCAACAAGACAATGATCCCAAACATAAAGCAAAATCTACAATGGAATGGTTCACAAATAAACGTATCCAGGTGTTAGAATGGTCAAGTCAAAGTCCAGACCTGAATCCAATCGAGAATCTGTGGAAAGAGCTGAAAACTGCTGTTCACAAACGCTCTCCATCCAACCTCACTGAGCTCGAGCTGTTTTCCAAGGAAGAATGGGCAAGAATTTCAGTCTCTCGATGTGCAAAACTGATAGAGACATACCCCAAGCGACTTGCAGCTGTAATCGCAGCAAAAGGTGGCACTACAAAGTATTAATTTAAGGGGGCCGAATAATTTGGTACGCCCCACTTTTCAGTTTTTTATTTTTTACAAAAGTTTAAAATATCCAATAAATTTTGTTCCGCTTCACAATTGTGTCCCACTTGTTGATTCTTCACCAAAAAATGTAAATTTTATATCCTTATGTTTGAAGCCTGAAATGTGGCAAAAGGTTGAAAAGTTCAAGGGGGCTGAATACTTCCGCAAGACACTGTATATATGTACATACACTGTATGGAGCAGTCTGTATGTTTATGTGTAGCAGAAATGTGTGTATGTGTGGAGCACTGCTGCTTGTGTATTAGCACTGTCTGCAGCAGACTGCATTTGCGTACATGCATTGTGTGTTCAGTATTGCTGTGTGTAGAAGAGCTTTATGTATATTTACTGTAGATGTAGTAGAGCAGTATGTATTCACTGTGCTTTGAGTATATGTACAGTAGTGTGTGTCGTTAGTGGCACTGACCCTTAGGCTACATTCACACAACAGTATTAACCCCTTAAGGACCCGGCCATTTTTCGTTTTTGCATTTTCGTTTTTCCCTCCCCACATTCCAAGAGCCATAACGTTTTCATTTTTCAGTTCACAGAGTCACATGATGGCTTATTGTTTGTGAAACAAATTGTACTTTGTAATGTCACTATTCAATATGCTGTGCAATGTACTGGGAAGCTAGAAAAAAATTCAGAATGAGGTGCAATTGGAGAAAAACTGCATTTGCGCCAAATTCATATGGGTTTAATTTTTACACCATTCACTGTGTGGTAAAAATGACATGTTACCTGTATTCTGCGGGTCAGTACGAACATGGCGATACCAAATTTATATAGTATTTGTAATGTTTTGATACCTTTTAAAAAATTAAAAACTTTGCTAAATAGAAAAAAAATTTTGCGTCGCCATATTGTGTCACCTGTAACTTTTTCATATTTACATGTATGGAGCTGGGTAAGGCGTCTTTTTATGCGGGACAACATGACGTTTTTATTGATACCACTTGGGGAAAGATCTGATGGTTTGATCACTTTTTATTCAATTTTTTATAGGAGACAAAGTGTTGAAAAAAACGCTATTTGGCCATTTTGATTTTTTTTTCCCCGCTACGCCGTTCACCGTATGGGATAAATATTTTAATATTTTAATAGTTCGGGCATTTTGGAGCGCGGGGATACCTAAAGTGTTTATGCTTACTTTTGTTTATTTACTTTTATATCTGATCTAGGGAAAGGGGGGGTGATTTGAACTTTTGTGTTTTTTTTTTATTTTTACATACTTTTAAAAACTTTTTTTTTTCTACTTTTACTTGTATGATCAGACTCCCTAGGGACCTTGAAACCTAGGGAGTCTGATAGATCATACTATTCACTGCGATACTACTGTATCGCAGTGAATAGCAAAATGCTGTCACTGCTATTAGACGATGCCTCTGGCATTGTCTAATAGCTATACTGTAATGACAGGCCTGGGAGCCTTCAATAGGCTCCCGGCTGTCATGGCAACCAAGCGCTGCCCTCCGATGCCGTTCTGGAGGGCGGCGATGAGGTAAAAATGGCAGCGCCCATGGTGGCTCCGCAATTTAGATGCCGCGGTCGTGTTTGACCGCGGCATCTAAAGGGTTAACAGCCGTGATCGGTGCAGGCACCGATCGCTGCTGTTAGCTGCGGGTCCTGGCTGTATTATACAGCCGGCACCCGCAGTGTATGGAGAGCGCTCAGCTGGTAGGATGTGGCACAAAAAGAGAGCAAGGGATGTTCGTGATTTCTATCGCTTCATCATGGCTCTGATCATGTTTGGATGTGACTCTGTTTAAATGTGAACATGTACTTCACTCTCTTGCATTGGGCAACTCTTCCAAAGGCAACTCCATAAATCATATAATAAAGTACAATATAGAACCATAAAAACAAAGAGAAAAATTGTATTAGACCAACCTTCTCTAAGAGATAGATCATAAGAATAGACTCAAATTATTTCTGTCATTGAGACCCAATGGTCCCAACACCTCTGTTCTTTGTATGTTCATGTTCAACTCCTGTAAATCTCAATACTGTTAATGCCAACACTTCTGATACCTGCCCACTCTTTGATAGAGTTTGGTCACCCTGGATCAACAGGTCTAACATCCCAGGTCTGCAGTACTGTCTTCAACTATAATCTGGGGACTGGCTTGAGTGTGATATTATCACCCCTTCCCTTAGGCAAGTCTCTATTCCCACCCATTCCCTTATGGTTACACTATGGCGCTACTTGTTTTTCCCCCTTCCCTATTGGTTTAGTGTTGGTTTTTATGCCTTTCTAACCTTTTTCTTTTCTCACTCTAGCGGCAGGTTCCATAATGTTATGTGCTTATTTTCTCCTTTATGACCTGCAATGTCTTGCATATTTGTATTGACATTATGATTGTCTTCATACTTGTTTTGTATTCAGTTATTCTGTTTTATTTCAATAAATACCTTTGAAACTATAAATCTCAATACTCAAGACAACCCCTTCCACTTTCCATCGATCTCATGTGTCCCCACAACCAAGGAACCTACGGTTTTCCCAATGTAGTAATAATTTTACAGACAATATGCTAAATATACTACAAACATGGTCCTGCACATTATCAGCTGTTTTACAGTCTGTTCACAATATTCTATCATTATCATTTTAGAATTTATAATTTTATAAGTTATAATATATAATTATAATACTGTATATGATTTAAATATTTGCAAATGACCAAATTTATTATGACCCCTGGGAATCAAGATCCTCATCCAATTACCCAACTCCTGGTTGAACCTACTCCTAAGGAAATGATCTCTGAAATTGGCACGCCTGTTGACACAGATGTCACACTTCTGATTTTAGATAAGTAAATAACATGTTGTATCAGGATAACATAATTTTTTTTTTGCGGTATCTTTTATTAAAACAACTAATTATCACAAAACAATCAACAAACAAGTTCTATTCATTTATGGGACAAACTGCTGCCAAACTGTATCAGTTTCTTGACTATAAAGGTATAGATAAACAGATCTTTCTTTCATGTCCATCTCTTGCCACTGCTATGCCACTGATATTACTAGTGCTCAGTATAGACTAAATATGGGTTCATTCATAAGGACCAAAAGCAGCTCTAGAGGCATCTGATTCTTCTTGGCCATATTATTGATAAATAGTTTGTATTATTAAGAAGCAGTAGTTTGTAGCTTTGTAGGGGTATAATGAAACCCTTCTGTTTATTATACCATTAGGTAATACGTTTGTTATAAGGGCTTAGAATTTGAACGTGTGTTTGAATTACATTATGTGAAAAATGATGGCATATTATTTACAGTAATAGACAATTCTATAGGACAATACTACAATAACGATATTTAATTATGCAATAATGTAATCGTGCTGTTATCTTAGTTGTAGGAGGTACTGCAGTTTTGCTCAGTGCCAAAGAGGATAACAATTAAACAACGGCCTACTAATATCAGTTCACTGCAAGGGCAACACTAAAGAACAAAGAACACTTCATTAGACAAGAGTTTGTGCTTGCTGCTTGCCTCCAGTCTGCACTAACAATGTGGGAAGCAGTGGATTCCCACATTCCTTCACTGACGTCAGAAACCCATACACACATTAAATCCACCTCTTCAGAGAAGGAAAATGAAATACAGCAGCAAACCTACATGTTACATTATTAGCACATTCTAAGCTATTTTAAAGAATCATCAGATGCTCGGCAAAAAGGAAGCTGTGTACCTAAGTAGTAAATCAAGTAAAAATGAGCAAATGTGATTATTACTCATTCATTGATTTTACAAATGTTTCAATCCATTGGACTATATACAGTGCAGTTGATATCTTCTGCTGCTGCCTGGAAATTGACAACAATCAGGCTTGCATTTTAGTATACCGTATATACCAGGAAAATCTCCAAAAATATACTCTAAATCCATAGGGCTTCATTCACCCAAGAATGTACTTTTGGTCTCTGTTAGACTAGTATAGATTGGTATATTTTTTTTGTTATTGTATAGGAAGGCATAGTAGTTTTGATTCCAACCAAACATCATCTGCAAGGAGTTTGCACACACGTGGACAAAATGTTGGTACCCCTTGTTTAATGAAAGAAAAACCCACAATGGTCATAGAAATAACTTGAATCTGACAAAAGTAATTTGCCAAACTACATGTTGACAAGCCACAAAGCTTCTGGGAGAATGTCCTAAGGACAGATGAGACAAAAATCGAAATTTTTGGCAAGGCACATCAGCTCTATGTTCACAGATGGAAAGATGAAGCATATCTTGAAAAGAACACTGTCCCTACTGTGAAACATGAAGGAGGCTCTGTTATGTTCTGGGGCTGCTTTGCTGCATCTGGCACAGGGTGTCTTGAATCTGTGCAGGGTACAATGAAATCTCAAGACTATCAAAGGTTTCTAGGGAGAAATGTGCTGCCCAATGTTGGAAAGCTTGGTCTCAGTCGCAGGTCATGGGTCTTGCAACAGGATAATGACCCACAACACGCAGCTAAAAACACCCAATAATGGCTAAGAGGAAAACATTGGACTATTCTGAAGTGGCCTTCTATGAGACCTGACCTAAATCCTATTGAGCATCTTTGGAAGGAGCTGAAACATGCCGTCTGGAAAAGGCACCCTTCAAACCCGAAACAGCTGGAGCAGTTTGCTCATGAGCAGTGGGCCAAAATACCTGTTGAGAGGTGCAGAAGTCTCATTGACAGTTACAGGAATCGTTTGATTGCAGTGATTGCCTCAAAAGGTTGAGCAACAAAATATTAAGTTAAGTAAGTCCAGGCCTGTTTCATGAGTTTTCTTTTTTTAAAAATTCAGTTGAAGCATGGTTGAAAAGCAATGTCTGACTTTCATTTGTTCATTTTCATAGAATTTTTATATATTATTACTTTTGTCAGATTCAAGTTATTTCTGTGACCATTGTGGATTTCTCTTTCATTAAATGAGGGGTACCAACAATTTTGTCCACGTGTGTATGTTCTCCTCGTGTCTTCGTAGGTTTCCTCCGGGTACTTTGGTTTCCTTCCACACTCCAAAGACATACTGATAAGGAATGTAGATTGTTAGCCCTATATGGGACAATGACTGTCAATGTCTGTAAAGTGCTGTGGAATATGATGGCGCTACATATGTAAGCAAAATAAATAAATAAATAATAGACTTCTATACAGAGACAATCTACAGGAAACATATACCACTTGGTATAATTTTTTTCTTTAGCATGAGTTGCAGCTGTACATTAGAGGTATACATCTAATGCAAGGTGGGGGGGATACTCAGACCATGGCCAGATCCATCCTTAAATGGGTGCCAGGGCCACGTTGAGAGAAGTGAAAATCCCACTCATGTCTGGATGCCAGAAGAGCTACCACACATGCGTGGACCAGACAGAGTCATGCCCTCAATGGGGGCAGTGACCACATTGCTATTGTTATACCAAGTTAAATGGACAGTGCAGTTCCAATGTAAACAGAATGGCTAGGTAAAAGGACCATCATGGTACTAAAACAAGATAGGTAAAAAATAATAAGACAAAGTATTATGCAAGAAGAAACTTGAAGATGCATACAGTCTGCATCATATTTACCTGATAATACCTACAGTGGCATGCAAAAGTATTCATACCCCTTGAACTTTTTCAAATTTTGTCACCTTACAACCACAAACCTAAATGTTTGTTTCTCTCTGCTCCTCTAATAGTTAATCTCAGCCTTGCCTTTGTGATTGACAGTCTGTCCACCAATCCAGTCCGGGGCAGATCCTGACTTTCTATAAACAGGTTGTCAGCCCTCACATGCTCGCTGGCTATTGATTCTGTCTTGTGACTTTTCCCTGCTAGCTCCTATTCTGCTATTTCCTGTATTCCTATTCCTGACCTCTGGTTTTGTCTCTGACTATTCTCTTGGATTGTGATTTTGTACTGCATTGCTCGACTATTACCGACCCCTTGGCTAGATGACCTCCCTTTGTTTGTTGTTTGTCCTGTCTGCATTCTGTGTTGTCACCTATATTAGGTAGGGCCTGTTGACCAGTTTCTGCTGTCGCCTAGGACAGATAGGCAAGTAAGCCAGGGACAGTGGGGGGGGGGGGGGGGGAGGTTCAGCGTAGGGCTCACTGTCTTGTTGTGCCCCTCCCCCCAGGGTTCTGCAGCAGCACTGAGGAATTGCTCAACTGGCAATTCCCTTACACATGGTTTTCAAAATTTTAATCAAATAAAAATCTGAAAAGTGTGACATGCAAAAGTATTCAGCTCCCTGTAGTCTGATACCCATAAATAAAATCCAGTGCATACAATTGCCTTCAGAAATCACTTAATTAGTGAATAGAGTCCAGCTGGGTGTAATTTAGTCTCATTATAAATACACCTGTTCTGTGAAGGCCTCAGTGGTTTGTTAGAGAACACTAGTGAACAAACAGCATTAAGAAGGCCAAGGAACTCATCAGACAGGTCATATATAAAGTTGTGGATAAGTTTAAAGCAGGGTTAGGTTATAAAAACATATCCCGAGCTTTGAGCATCCCAAGGAGCACTTTTCAATCCATCATCCAAAAATGGAAACGTATTCTACAACTGCAAACCTACCAAGACATGGCCGTCCACCTAAATTGACAGATCAAGCAAGGAAAGCTCTGGTCAGAGAATCAGCGAACAGGCCCATTGTCACTCTGGAGGAGCTACAGAAATCCACAGCTCAGGTGGGAGAATCTGTCCACAGGACAACTATAAGTCGTGCACTCCACAAATCTGGCCTTTATGGAAGAGTGGCAAGAAGAAAACCATTGTTGAAAAAAAAAAACATAAGAAGTGCTGTTTGCAGTTTGCCACAAGCCATATAGGGGATATAGCAAACATGTGGAAGAAGGTGCTCTGGTTAGATGAGACCAAAGTTTATCTTTTTGGGCTAAAATGAAAGCACTATGTGAGGCGGAAAAGTAACACTGCTCATCCCCACTGTGAAACATGGTGGTGGCAGCATCATGCTGGGGGGATGCTTTTCTTCAGCAGGGACAGGGAAGCTGGTCATAGTTGATGGGAATATGGATAGAGCTAAATACAGGGCAATCCTGGAGGAAAACCTGTTGGATGCTGCAAAAGACTTGAGATTGGGAAGGAGATTCACCTTCCAGCAAGACAATGACCCTAAACATACAGCCAGAGCTACAGTGGCAAGTCATGGCAAGACATGAAAATTGCTGTTCACAGACACTCTCCATCCAATCTGGCTGAGTGTGAGCTATTTTGCAAAGAAGAATGAGCAAAAATCTCAGTCTCTAGATGTGCAAAGCTGGTAGAGACATACCTCAAAAGACTTACAGCTGTAATTGCAGTGAAAGGTGGCTCTACAAACTATTGATATAGGGGGGCTGAATACTTTTGCACATCACACTTTTCAGATTTTTATATGACTAAAATTTTGAAAATCGTGTATCACTTTCATTCCACTTCACAATTATCTGCTACTTTGTGTTGGTCTATCACTTAAAATCTCAATAATTTAAGTTTGTGGTTGTAAGGTGAGAAAATGTGTAAAAGTTCAAGGGGTATGAATACTTTTGCAAGGCACTGTATAGTGTACAGAATCGTACCTGGGGCCAATAGTAAATCATGCCCAACTTAAGTTAAATCATAAAAACAAAAAACACATTACTATATCCATAAAGATGTGTTGCAGAGATGTTAGCCAATACATCTGCAAAATTCTGTGATGGTCTTGCCTATATACTCCAAATTTAACTCCTATATACTCCACTTTAACAGGATCTACAGGCATTCATATGCTAATGTGTACCTCACCTGTTGATGGTTTCCATATATCAATCATAAAGTCCCCTTCTATACTTGCAGAATATGGTAAACCATATACCGTTCCTTACCAGTATGGTACTGTAAATTTTGTTGACTCTATAGCCACTGTTTATTAGAAGTGGAGCTTCCCTTTAAATTACACACTCTGCATTTTCCATGCTTCTGACACTTATTTGCTATGTACATATGCTTGTGGACTTAGTATTACAGCTTAAATATTTATTAAGTACAAAATATGAATAGCCTGAATAACCCTGTTCCTTATTCATCCAAAACCTTGTGGTTTGGAAGACTGCCATATTAAACTGTGTAATGGATGGCTTGGCCAGTAAGCTAATTACAGCCAACAGTTCCATTTGAACATCCTCAAAAGTAGGGGCCAAACACAGACACACTCAGGGCTGGCTCCAGGTTTGCATGGGCCCTTGGACTACTGAGCCTCAGTGGGCTCCTTTGCGGCGCATCTCATGCAGACACAGTGTGCTCCTGTAAATGCCGCCACAGCAAACACACCTGAAATTGGATGGTTTTGCTGCGGCAGACCTGATGGAATCATTATGGATGTTCCATAGAATTCAACCTTTCCAAGGTCCTGCAGCTATAATTAACATTTTGTGAGTGTAAAACCACTGAGATTTTTTTCTGCAGCATGTAGACGAGACTTAAAAATCTTATCTTTGCTGCTACTGTAAATGGAAGCGTATTAGCTGAGTTTGTAGCATCACAGTTTAATGGCCCACTTATGACAAATGACAAACACTTGTAATGCGCAGGAAGGGTTGTGGAGTAAGGGACCAGCAGGTTAGTAGAGTCTATACAGGTTATCATCTCTCTCTCTCCCACATGGTTCATTTGTTTTACAGGAAGCCAATTTCCCTATCAGTATATTTTTGGCATTTTGGAGGGAACTGGAGTACCCAGAGGAAACCCATGCAAATACACTCCGCACTCCATCAAGGACTTCAGCGCTGCAAGACAACAGTGCTAACCACTGAGCGACCATGCCCCACACAGTTTAGTTTCAATAATTTTATTTGAATTTTTCACAGAGTAAAAGGTACAGAACAATATTGACATATTTTGCGATGTACATTGGTATACAGTATAGCAAAAAAAAATGCAAGGCAATATGATGCTTTCTTTTCCAAAATACATCTTTGGGTCATTTATCAATAAACCAGATATTCAGAGCACTAACATAGTAAACCATAACAATAACAATAACTTTCAGGCACAGTCAACGGGCTATCATGAATCACACCTAGGACATGTTCCTCAATTCCGACCTTCCCTTGGTTGTAGGACCTTTGTTTGTGTGTGAGTATTGACACTCAATATCCTTCATTCCGTATTCCTACCTCCCCTTTGCTCCATCTACCCTGTGGTTGGCAGGTTTGTCCCCACCCACCCAGTCCCTGCATCCCCCCTCCCGGATTTCCTGTATCAACCTGGTTTTCTTTCAGAGCGAATCGGGAGTAGATCCACACATCCCAGAGTTTCTCAAAGCTATGGAAAGAGTCATTTCCCAGTGTGAGTACTCTTTCGTATGTGTATGTGTTGTGTACGGCCACTAAGAGAGCCGTCATGGGCGGAGGGGCTATTGTCTTCCATCTCTGCACTAGCAGCAATTTGGCTATCGTCAAAATTTTGCAGATAAGCTTTTTGTATGCCTTCAGTGCACTGGGAATTCCGATAATCAGAATAGCCATATCAGCGGTGTATGGGAGTCGGAAGTCGAATAACTCTGAGAGCATCTCAAAGACCTTTTCCCAGTATCCTTGAATTATGGGGCAATTCCCCAATATATGTAGAAGTGTTCCTCTACCACCACACCCCCTCCAACAATGCCCTGATTCAGAGGGATAGGCTAACTGTAACATAGTCGGGGTCCTATACCATCGCAATACTATTTTCATGGCTGTCTCTATATGTGTACTACACTTTAAGGATAAGTGGATCAGCTTAATTGCCTGCCGCCACTCTTCTTGGGTAATGGCTGTCCCTAAGTCTCTCTCCCAGCAACGGAATGGGGTAGATTTAGTGAAGGTCGAAAGTTCGTCCATTTTGTCATACAGAAAACACAACCCTCTCACCTTGGTTGACAGCCAAGTGAAGAGTGCGCCACTATGGGGCAAAAGTGTCACAGGATGTTTGGACACGAAGTGCCATATTTGAAAATATTTAAGGAAGTCTCCGTTAGGGATTCCATATTTCTGTCTAAGGTCTGCAAACAATATACAGTAGGTTGTTTAGTGTCAGAATATAATTGAGAAATCTGTGTCATCCCCCTCGATTCCCAGTCCGAGACTCTCAAACCGTCGATTACCCATGCCACTAGTGACAAAGGCATCTCAGCAATATGAAAATTTTTCATAGGGTTGGCTTTCTCGTGTATTAGCTTCCATGCCACCAATGAGGCCGCCATGACCGGGGAGAAGGAGCCAGGAGCCGAAATGTTCCAAAAGGGTAGCCACAGCGCATCTTCCAGTTTTAAAGGAGCTATAAATGCCTGCTCTATGTGCAACCATGGAACCGAGGTATCTATTGATTTCCACCTAGCGCACTGAGTGACCAGCGAGGCTATATAATAATTTCGTATCTTCGGAACTCCCAGCCCTCCTGCCTCCCTTTGTTTAAATAGGAAGCTTTTGTTGATTCTGGGTCTTTTCCCATTCCATATATACTTTGAAATCACTCTTTGTGCTATTTCAAAGAAGGAAGTAGGAAGGGATATCGGGAGCGTGCGAAACAAATATAAAAGTCTAGGAAGTAGTAACATTTTGAAGGCCGCTACTCGGCCTATCCAGGAGGTATCTGTTTTTGACATTCGCTCCGTCTCCTCTTGCAGTAGTTTTAACATTGGTGTATAGTTACTTCTATAAAGGGTCCCTAGGGATGTTGTCATCCGCGTCCCCAGGTATTGGACATCATCCTTCCTCCAATCAAAGTTATAATTTGACTTCATTTGTTGAAGCAAAGAAGGGACATTCAAAGGTAGCGCTTGGGATTTAGCCATATTCAATTTGTAAAATGATAAGTGCCCGAATGCAGTAATAGTATCCATTAGGCGAGGAATAGATGTTCGCGGCTTAGATAGGGTAAGAATAATATCATCAGCGTAGAGTGATATAAGGTGAGCTTTATTCCATATATCAATGCCCCCTATTCCCGTATCTAGTCTAAGTGTTTGAGCTAATGGTTCCATAGAAAGAACAAATATCAGGGGCGACAGGGGGCATCCCTGACTGGTCCCATTTGTTATCAGAAAAGGGTCCGATACCACTCCATTGGTAAATACTCTCGCAGACGGTGCAGAGTATAGCGCCTCTATTGCCCTCAAAATAGCTCCAGAGAACCCCATATTTCTGAGCACCGAGAAGGCATACGACCAGCAAATGCGATCAAACACCTTCTCAGCGTCCAATGCGAGAATCACCGCCTCCACCTTTCTACGATCAATATGATGTATGATGTTCAAAATGCGTCTGGTATTGTCGTAAGATTGCCTCCCCTTGACAAATCCTACCTGGTCATTATTTATCAAGCTCGGAAGACAGGTTGCCAACCTGTTTGCTATTAATTTGGCACATATTTTCAGGTCGGAATTTAGTAAAGAGATAGGTCGGAAGTTTTGGGGGCTAGTGGCCTGCTTTCCCGGCTTTGGCAGCGTAACCACTAAGGCCTCTTGGTTTTCTTTTGGGATGGTAGCAGAATCAATCGCGCCCGCCAAAAAGGACAGCAATGGATCCTTCAGGATTGGGAAAAATCGTTTGTAGTATTCATTAGTAAGGCCATCAGGGCCCGGAGACTTATGAGATGGCAGCGATTTAATAATTGACAACAACTCCTCTGAAGTAATGGGTGTATTCAAATAGTCCAGTTGTGACTCAGTGAGTTTGGGCAATTGGGCAGCCGCAAGAAAGCGTTCAATGTCGCAGCTCGTTGGGAGAGCTACCGCTGTGCCTTCCGCGATATTGTAGAGGCCTTCGTAAAATGATCTGAAGGCGTCAGCTATGCCCCTTGGGTCATATATTTTATATGTACCATCCTTACTATGAAGGAATTGAATTCTGGATTTCGCATGTTTCTGTTTAAGTTTGGAGGCTAGGAGTTTGCCTGCTTTATTGGACTGAGAATAATATGTAGCTTTGGTCCTTTTTAGATTTTTCTCGTATTTATGCAATAAACAAGCTGTCAATTGATGGCGCAATGTCATCAATTTGGCTGCGTTTGATAGAGATGGGGACTTTTTATTGCTGTCGTCGATTGATTTTATTTGGTGGAGCAATCTATCCATTTCTGCCAATCTATTTTTCTTTTCTATATGCCCCAAATGAATGAATGTACCTCTGATGAAGGCCTTGTGGGAGTTCCACAGTATATCAGGGCCAGGGGCAGAGGGGGCATTAATCAGAAAAAATTCCTTCAGATCAGTCTCTAAAGATGCTTTTAATTTCAGTTGTGTCATAAAAAATTTGTTGCAGCGCCATACGAACGCTTTTGGGCATTCATATTTTTCTGCTAAGGTCAAGGTTATTGCTGCATGGTCTGACCAAGTGATTACTGAGATATCAGATTGCATAACCATGGGGAGGCTGGATTGCTCAAGTAGAAATAAATCTATCCGTGAGTAACTATTATGTACAGAGGAGAAATAAGTATAATCTCTCTCAGTATTATGGAGGATACGCCAGGCGTCAAATAATTCATGGCGCCATAGCGCTTGCGAGAAAGAAGGGTGACGTGTCGACCCACCAGAAGTGGTATCTACTACCGGGTCCGGAGCCACATTAAAGTCCCCCATCAATATTAAACATCCCTGCTTCCTCTTTTCCACCGCCTTTACCAGTCTCCCTAAGAATGCCACTTGTTTCCTGTTGGGGGGCGTATGCTGATACTAGCGTATAAGTAACACTATTGAAAGTGCAGATCAGTATTATAAATCGCCCCCCGGGTCTGCATAATGTGACAATAACTGAAATGCTACCGATTCCCTAATACCAATCAATACCCCTCTACGTTTTGAGGAATAGTGGGCATGGAATACATTTGGGTATGTCGGATGTTGAATGCGAGAGGCATCTGCCTTCAATAGGTGGGTCTCTTGCACTGCAAGAATGTCACAGACTTGATCTCGTGCCTCGCGCCATAAATTGGCCCTCTTTTGAGGAGAGTTCAACCCTCTGACCTTCATAGACATAACTTTAAGCACCATAATACACAATTAGGAATGCATTAAGAGTCTTACCACACTTGCCCACACCAAAGGATGTCCCTGGTTGCAGGAGGCGGAGATGTCTCCACCAGTTGTATTCATGTCGCCCTGTGTGCCAGAACCAGAAAGGAAACAAACCATATAAACTACAGAACCGATGGGCAACCCATCTTAACTGCATCAAAGGAAGACAAAAGAGAAAAAAGACGAACATAGTACAGCGGACCAGCAGCTGTCGTAATCTTGGGGGGATAAGTTCAACAGCAGTGAACATATGGAATCCAAGATAGGTGAGTCTCTAGCTTTGAAGCCCTCTAGGTGGACGTCGTTGAGTTTTCACCTGGCGCCAGCCATCCGATATTGGACCAGGTGGATTCTTGATTGGAGGATCAACCATCGGAATATTCCATGCATTTAGCAATTTTTTCCCCTCCTCCAGAGTCTTGATAACATGTACAAGATTATTGCGGGAGACGATCACACGGACCGGGAATCCCCATTTATACAGAATGTGATGTTGATGTAATGTTGTAGTAAGAGGGATGAATTGTCGCCTGATTTGTAGTGTCGTGGCAGAGAGATCTGAATAGATGGATATCTTGTGATAAGGTTCAGGTAGGCGGTCTGTCTTTCGTGAAGTCAGCAGAACCAGCTGTTTTGTGCAATAAAAATGGATCTTTGCCAGAACATCCCTGGGTACTGTTTCATCTAAATGTGAGGGTCTCGGAATTCTATGAGCTCTGTCAATAGTTAAGTCCATTTTCGTGAGATTTGGTAGGAGCGATTTTATCATATCCTGAAGGAAAACGGTTAAATCTTTTGGGGGTACTGATTCTGGGATCCCTCTAAATTTTAGATTGTTTCTTCTGGAACGGTCCTCTAGATCGGCTATCTTAGCTTTAAGAAAGGACACATCCCTTTCCACGTCGTAGTGCGCATCTATAAGCTCATTATGTGATGTAGCAAATTCCACCATTTTAGATTCAACATGTACCGCACGGTTTTTTAACTCTTGAAGATCTCTATCTAACGGTTTCACCATAAGGGACATGTCTGTCTTTAATGATCTACAAAAGGCCATGAGCATATTTTTCATTGAAGCCTCAGTTAACAGGCTTTCTGTCGCAGGTATATCTGCAAAGAAATCAATAGATGGAAGTGTATGCTGTGTGATGTCGCTCACCTCCTCTCCCTGCGGACCAGCGCTCTGGAGCCTGGGCTTCTGCTTCACCGGGCTCGCAGTAGGTGATTCCTGTGTCCCCAGGCTGGATGCAGTTGTAGGCCTCGTGACGCCATTTTGTGTAGGCCCGAGGTCCGCGCCCCTCCCCGGCCCGCCGGGAGGGAGAACCAGCTGATCCCGAGTCTGCCCGTTCAATCAGCTGTGGCAGAGACGGGGCCGACAGTGCTCTCCGTTGCGCGGAGAGTGAAAGCGTGTCCTCCGGAGGTTCCCGCGGAGGAGTCAAGGCCCTGGATGCGGTGACTGCGCTCGGGCCTCCGCCATCTTTATCCTCTCCCCCTCCATGTGGGAAGAAGAAATCTAAGAGTTTCTGCGGTTTCACCGCCGATTTGCGCTTCCTGGGCATCCCCAAAGGTGAGATCTCGGTCCTGGGGTAAGTTTAATAGCTCACTCCACGGGCTTGTCGCTGGTAGACGTCGCTTAGTGAGACTCAGGCTGGGAGCTCTGAGATTATGCGACCATATCGTACCGCGGCTAGGCTCCGCCCCTCCCACACAGTTTAATGGACCCCTTATGCCACACCCACAATATAATGGCCTCTTGATCACCAACACAGTATAATGGCCCCATAGCCCCTTCTGGCCTCACACATGGTATAATGGTCTATTCTGCCCCCACACTCTGTATAATGGCTCATTGTGATGAACAGACCCTCAGTTATATATCTTTCTTGGAAATGTATTTTTACTTGCTCATACCAATCCTACACATACCTTTAGGAATGCCGTGTTTAAGTTGTGTTTACATTGGTGGTCACTTCACTTCAGTGGTGTTATGTGTATACCATGGGGCATGGCCTGCTCTAGCCAGCCAGTTTTATTACCCCCTGGACAGCAAATGCCATGGGGGAGGGAGGGCTAGCGACCTGCATCTCAACCCCAGACACACATCTCTCCCAGCACCTAGGAAGGTATCCATCTCTCCAAGGGTTCTGCAAGGGAGGAAGAAAGGGGGCGGCCTGGGGGAACGATGTGGCTGGACATTGAGTTTATACTGCAAGGAGAGGTGAGATCCTTTGTCTTTGAGTCTGGACAGCATGTAGGGGAGACGGGCTCTGTAACTTGCTTAAGGAAGGACCCTGAGGCCCACCACATGAGAGTTCAGAGAAATTGACAACAAACTTGTGCCGGTAATTTTCTATCTTTTATTTCCCATTTTATTTTCTGTATCCTAGTTTTACTTTTATCCGTATCTGCTTCATTATTCATTGATATATATTTCTGTATATGTTAATGCTTAGTACCGACCCATTAGGGTTAATAAATATATAAAATTTAAAAAGCTCATTTTATTATCCTATCGGCCCAGAACACTCACGGGAGGTGGGTGTGAGGTAATTGAAGCGATCTCAGGTGTGCCGAAGGTGGCTTCAGTAGGACAAGATCCTTCACAGTGGTGGCAGTGTTGTGGGATATAGGATAAACAGTGTGTGTGTGTGTGTGTGTGTGTGTGTGGTATCAGTCAGATGCTGGGGATTTGCGACAAATCCTATTAAGGGAGCTCGGTACTATAAAAAGCTTAAAAGATACGTTGAAAGTTGGTATGGTGCTATTTCCTTACCATTCTCTTTGTTTTTCTATCCTATCTTTTATATGGCAACAGCTTCTAGCGGATGGCTGGGGGTCTGAGGAGCAGAACCAGAGATCTCCAGCAGATGGCTGATGTGGAGGGTGCCACAGCCATGGAGGACATGGAGCAGAGTCCCGAGGTGCTGGGACAAGGAATTCTGGCCACTCCAGAAAGCCCAGCAACTTGCCCTGTCACAGAGATCACTTCGCCTGGGGGGACCAGTAGCCCCAGCCCTGTGGGGGGAATGGACTTATATTTGCAAATGGTCCTACAACAGCTGGGCCCAGTGACTCTAACGCTCATCTACAATTGATCCTCCAATATCAAGAGAGGGAAGCTGCAGAACGGCGGGCTGAGAGGGAGACCCAGGAACGTGAATGGCAGGCCGAGTGGAAGCATCAGCTTGAGCAAAAAAGGCTAAAAATCTCCAAACAGGTGCAATCTTTTCCTGCACAAATTCCAGGAGCCCAAGCACCAAGGCCCCGATGCGAGGACTTTCCAGTCTTAGAACCAAACAGTATCAGCTACCACAGACAGACTGGGTCCATTTCCTTGCTCCCCGACTGAGGGGAAAAGCTCGGGATACTTACACAAACTTACCAGCGGAAACCTGCCAGCAACGGCTGGAGGGGGGGGGTAAGACAAACTCTGCCCCGGGGAGCCCTTCGCCAGGCCAGAGGTCCCCACAGCCTCCTGGCTCTGAGTAGGGTAAGACAAACTCTGTCCCGGGTGGTCCTTCTACTTCCCCTGTCCCAAGAATTCTGGGTGCCCCAGTGACCACCTCCAAGTCCCAAGAAGTGGTCCGGCGGTATCGTGCCTTTAACCAGCCAGGACATTTCCAGGTAGAGTGCCCCAACCACCCTAAGAACACCACTGCTTCCCACATCACAGCAGCTGTCTCATCTGTGTATTTGGTTGGAAGGGGGGGTCACAACCAAAAGCCAACCGTCAGCCGGTCATTGTGGGGGATAAAGTGGTCATGGTATTCCGGGACACTGGGGTGGATGTTACTCTGGTGCAACCTGATTTGGTCCCTCCGGACAGTATTATTCCTGGGAAAACTCTGACCCTGGAGGGAATTGGACAGGAATGCTTAGCTGTACCCATGGCTTGTGTCCATCTGGACTGGGGTGCGGACAAAGGAATGCTGGGTGTGGGGCTAATGTCTGATCTGCCTGCTAATGTATTGTTGGGAACGGATTTAGGGCCCCTTGTGTCCCAATATGGGGTGAGGAGCACCCCAAATTACTGAGATAAAATGTCTATGAATAATGATGATGTTCATGAAATGCTGAGACCTGTCACACAGCCAGAGGGAGGGGTCAGCTCCCTGCTCTTCTATACTGTGTGCCCAGCTGAAGGAAACAGTGAAAATGCTAATGAGGTGCTGTGTAGTGCTGACCTGGCTGTAGACACGCCCACATCTGCGGGTGTTGATAGCCCTCTCACTGTGACCCTGTCCACTGAAGCTCAGTGTGAATTAACAGTTGCTAATGAATGTACTTTCAATGTAATTGCCAATGCTTGTTGTGAAAATGTACAGGGTAGCTCCTCTGAGACACTGGAGGCAACTCCAACCACCTCACCCAGTGCCTCAGATCAGTGCCTCGCTGTTGACTATGTGCCAGGTGGGCAGGTGGGTCACGAAGATCTCAGGGCCGATCCAGGTGAGGGACGGACTGCTGGTATTGCAGTGGTAACCCACAGCCAGAATGCCAAAAGGGTGGAAGGCGTTACGACCCTTGAGCCGTTCCCTATGTCACCTGGAGTCGGTACTGAGCCCGCCGTGACTAGCCTCACCACATTGAAGCCGGAGGAGTTCGGTGCACGTCTCTTCTGTCTAGTTCTATTCCAGGAGTACCTGTGGCCCAAGTGCATATGGCCTGGGGTGCTGGGGGTGGGATCCAAGAAGGGGGTATGTCAAGTGTATTACCTGTCAATGTATTGTGGGGAGATGGTTTGGGGGAATATGATCTCTGTCATTTGCCGAAGGTATCACCATCACCCAACCAAGTACATGAGGCAAGGGGCGTAGGCCCAGGGGGGACAATGTGTCTGAGAGGGAGAACAGAGTCCGGTTAAACCTGTGCCAGAACCAGAGGTGTCCCCAGGTAAGGAAGCGAAGGGGGAGGTGCGGAATTCCCTAGAACTCTCCCAACTAGCAGCTAGTCTGTGAGAGGCCCTGAGAGGCTACTGGGATGGGGTCTCTGGGCGTGTACCTCAAGGACCTGGGGTTGTGAGTGGGGATCTGTGGGATACCAGCACTCCGGAAAGGGACCCAGAGAAGGTTGAAGGTAGCCAGGTGTGCAGAGATTGCTGGGAAAGGGTTTCTGAATTGGTACCTCAAGGACCTGGGGTTGCAAGTGTGGATCTGTGAGATGCCAGTGCTCAAAATGAGGTCCCACTGCAGGCCGGGGGTAGCCAGGTGGGCAGAGACTGCCAAGACAGGGTCTCTGTACCGGTACCCCAAGGGCCTGGGGTTCGTGAGTGTGGGTCTGAGGGAGGCCAGCACTCAGGGAAGGGATCCAGTGCAGGCAGGAGGTAGCTAGGTGTACATGGCTCAGAGCCTGAGCCATAGAAGTGTCTTCATTCAGACTGGAGAGGAAGAGGGTATCAGTGTTCCGGGAATATGGTCAGGGACCAGCGCATGTCCTGGCTGGTGGTCACTTCACTTCAGTGGTGTTATGTGTATACCATGGGGCATGGCCTGCTCTAGCCAGCCAGTTTTATTACCCCCTGGACAACAGATGCCATGGGGGAGGGAGGGCTAGTGACCTGCAGCTCAACCCCAGACACACATCTCTCCCAGCACCTAGGAAGGTATCCATCTCTCCAAGGGTTCTGCAAGGGAGGGAGAAAGGGGGCGGCCTCGGGGGAAGGTGTGGCTGGACACTGGGTTTATACTGCAAGGAGAGGCGAGGTCCTTTGTCTTTGAGTCTGGACAGCATGTAGGAGAGACGTGCTCTGCAACTTGCTTAAGGAAGGACCCTGAGGCCCACCACATGGGAGCTCAGAGAAACTGACTACAAACTTGTGCCGGTATTTTTCTATCTTCTATTTTCCATTTTATTTTCTGTATCATAGTTTTACTTTTATCTGTATGTGCTTGATTATTCATTGATATATATTTCTGTATATGTTAATGCTTAGTACCAACCCTCTTGGGTTAATAAATATATAAAATTTAAAAAGCTCATTTTGTATTATCCTAAAGGACATCGGTAGGTTTTCCTGCACCTAAGCTAATGTTTCAGTTTGAAAGCTCCGTTTTCTGTTCTCTCTTCTTTCACCAATTAATGTATTGTAACCTAAACAGTTACTAACTTTTCATCAAATCTTGCATAAATCAATGGTACAGGCAATTTTAACAAAAAATATTTGTAATATACAGTATCTTATCACAGAAAGAAGGTTCTCTGTTAGGCTGACTTTAACAGAGAAGAAGAACTATTGAAGTCTGAAAAGTGGGAGGAATTATCACAAACAGAGAGAAATGGAAACAGTAGCAGAAAACATATATGAGTATATATATATATATATATATATATATATATATATATATATATACAGTTCCTTGCGAAAGTATTCGGCCCCCTTGAACTTTTCAACCTTTTGCCACATTTCAGGCTTCAAACATAAGGATATAAAATTGTAATTTTTTGGTGAAGAATCAACAACAAGTGGGACACAATTATGAAGTGGAACAAAATTTATTGGTTACTTTAAACTTTGTTAAAAAATAAAAAACTGAAAAGTAGGGCGTGCAATATTATTCGGCCCTTTTACTTTCAGTGCAGCAAACTCACTCCAGAAGTTCAGTGAGGATCTCTGAATGATCCAATGTTGTCCTAAATGACTGATGATGATAAATATAATCCACCTGTGTGTAATCAAGTCTCCATATAAATGCACCTACTCTGTGATAGTCTCTGTTTAAAGGGTTCTGTTTAAAGCGCAGAGAGCATCATGAAGACCAAGGAACACACCAGGGAGGTCCGTGATACTGTTGTGGAGAAGTTTAAAGCCGGATTTGGATACAAAAAGATTTCCCAAACTTTAAACATCCCAAGGAGCACTGTGCAAGTAATCATATTGAAATGGAAGGAGTAACAGACCACTGCAAATCTACCAAGACCCGGCCGTCCCTCTAAACTTTCATCTCAAACAAGGAGAAGACTGATCAGAGATGCAGCCAAGAGGCCCATGATCACTCTGGATGAACTGCAGAGATCTATAGCTGAGGTGGGAGAGTCTGTCCATAGGACAACAATCAGTCATATACTGCACAAATCTGGCCTTTATGGAAGAGTGGCAAGAAGGCCATTTCTCAAAGATATCCATAAAAAGTCTTGTTTAAAGTTTGCCACAAGCCACCTGGGAGACACAACAAACATGTGAAAGAAGGTGCTCTGGTCAGATGAAACCAAAATCGAACTTTTTGGCCACAATGCAAAACGATATGTTTGGCGTAAAAGCAACACAGCTCATCACCCTGAACACACCATCCCCACTGTCAAACATGGTGGTGGCAGCATCATGGTGTGGGCCTGCTTTTCTTCAGCAGGGACAGGGAAGATGGTTAAAATTGATGGGAAGATGGATGGAGCCAAATACAGGACCATTCTGGAAGAAAACCTGTTGGAGTCTGCAAAAGACCTGAGACTGGGACGGAGATTTATCTTCCAACAAGACAATGATCCCAAACATAAAGCAAAATCTACAATGGAATGGTTCACAAATAAACGTATCCAGGTGTTAGAATGGCCAAGTCAAAGTCCAGACCTGAATCCAATCGAGAATCTGTGGAAAGAGCTGAAAACTGCTGTTCACAAACGTTCTCCATCCAACCTCACTGAGCTCGAGCTGTTTTCCAAGGAAGAATGGGCAAGAATTTCAGTCTCTCAATGTGCAAAACTGATAGAGACATACCCCAAGCGACTTGCAGCTGTAATCGCAGCAAAAGGCGGCGCTACAAAGTATTAACTTAAGGGGGCCGAATAATTTGGCACGCCCCACTTTTCAGTTTTTTACAAAAGTTTAAAATATCCAATAAATTTCATTCCACTTCACGATTGTGTCCCACATGTTGTTGATTCTTCACCAAAAAATTTAAATTTTATATCCTTATGTTTGAAGCCTGAAATGTGGCAAAAGGTTGAAAAGTTCAAGGGGGCCGAATACTTTCACAAGGCACTGTTATATATAATAATAATAATAATAATAATAATAATAATAATAATAATAATTATTAGTATTATTATTATTATTATCATTATTTTGTTTACAGATCACAGACAGCAGATGCCTGAATAGGCTCCAAGGCTGATGCTGGGGGTAAGTAGCAGCTTTCTATCCCAACCAAAGTACTTTATTCACATCAGCATAGGATATTACTTTTCTGTATATGAACCTGGGGCTGTTTCAGAGTGAATAACAATAAAAGAGCAGATTTACTTTTAAGTATTGTGTGATCAAAGACTAATGCAAAGTAGAGATACAGTATGCAGAGGGGGAAACTGCTAAACATTTCAAAATTTAAATCATACAATGGCCAGCTATAGTGTTACTCATATACATAAATCATGTATTGATTTCTGGAAAGTTTGCTTAAAAGTTAGATAAACTTTAAAGCATACCTCCAGTTATAAAAAAAAACTTTTCATAAATGAATATAGATTAGTATATGAAACTTTGTAATATACCTTATTAAAGAAATATGTTTTCTTATCCACTTTTTGTGCAGAGTTAATTTCTACATATTAGTCTATCACTCAATTGCTGCTGTTACACTCTGCTACTCTGTTTTAACACTGCTAGGCTATAGATAAGGGGCTAACAGTACATAGAATTAGGCAATAAATCAACCAGCTGGCAGCAGCCCCATACTCCACCCCTCCCTTCTCCATAGAGCTCTGTGTCTGAGGCTGAATATGCAGCTATAATAATAAACAAGTAGCCTTATTGAAAATAAGGAGGAGGAGAACAGCTTAATAAGAGGTGATGGAAATAGATCTACTTAATAAGATATATTACAAAGTTTCTTATATTCAAATGCACTATTCATTTATGAAAAGTTGTTCATAACTGGAGGTAAATTTAACCAGTTCTGAACGGACCACCCATAGACTATATATGTTGAGGTGGTCCCTTTCTTATTCTGCAAGGACATACCCGTACTATCCAGAATTGGGGAGCTAGCTGAAGCTATTGCCGGAGCTCCTATAGAAAAGGCAGGGACAGTTTATTACCATCCCTACCTTCCCTATTGCTGTATACACAGCGCAAAACGGGAGCACAGCTATAGGCAGCTCGCCTCTGACCCAGCAGTCACATGATCCCCGGGGATCAGAGACTGTTAGAGCTGCTGGGTCCTAAAGGACCCAGATCAGCTCAGCAGTTATGAGCAGGAGGCTGCAATCCTTCTGTAACTGGGGCTAAATGTATCATCCCCAGTTACAGGGGAAATCAGCCCCCCACCAAAAAAATAACTTAAAATTATGACCTTATGGGGACACATTGTAAAATAAATAAATAGAAAAGTAAAAAAGTAAAAATGAAAGTAAAATAATGTAAATAATAAAAAGTGATACGCCCACATCACCACATACCATGCCCACATCACAGGTTCTAGCCCCACCACAATGACACAATACAAAATAAGAATTACTTTAACAGAGAGGGAAAACTATTTTAACATCTTCCCCCTGGTGGCATTTTTCGATTTTCGTTTTTGACTCTCTGCCTTCCAAACCCCATAACTTTTTTATTTTTCCATTCACAGAGCCATATGAGGGCTTAATGTTTGTGGGACAAATTGTTCTTCATAGTGGTTCCATTTATTATTCTGTACAATGTACTGGGAAGCTGAAAAAATTGGAGAAAAAGTGTATTTGTGCGACTTTGTTACGGGCTTTGTTTTTACAGCATTCACTGTGCAGCCAAAATGACATGTCATCTGTATTCTATGATTTGGTACAATTCCAGGGATACCAAATTTATATAGTTTTATTTACATAAATCCAAATTTACAAAAATCAAAAACTTTGAAAAAAAAAAATTTTTTGTATGAAAGTCACCATATTCTGACACTAGTAACTTTTTTTATATTTCCATGTATGGGGATGCATAATGCATCTTTTTTTAGCAGGGCCAGATGTACTTTTTAGTTATGCCATTTTGGGGAATGTCTATTGCTTTAATCACTTTTTATTAAAATTTTTATTAGAGGCAAAAGAGTGAAAAAATGGTGATTTGGCACTTTTGATTTTTTTTTTTCCTTTCACTATGGCATTCATTGTATGGGAAAAATATTTTTATAAGTTTGTTGACCGGGCATTTTCAGGCACAGGAATACCTAATGTGTATGTGTTTCACAGTAATTTTTAGTTTTATAAGGCTCCCAGCTGTCACAGGAACAGGTCAGCTCCTGCAATCTCTCCGTGTGAGAGTCGGCCTGCAATGTTTAACTTATGGGGCCGGTGGGGGTCCAGCATCGGGGGCAATTTTTTCACAGGGGGGGGGAGATCCTGACCTGCAATGCCCACAATTAGAGTGAACAGTAGAGAACCGGTAGCTACGGTGGAGCAGCTGCTATCTTTAAAGACCTGAAATCCGCCGTACTATTATGGCAGATGTCGGGAAGAGGTTAAAAGTTTTTTTAGTAGCACTTTGTGCTATTAAATAAAAAAAAAAAAAGCATTAAACGTGAAAAACAGACATGTTTCCCTCCTTTTTTGCTAAGATTTATGCAAAAATAAAACATAAAACTAAGCCCTATGTGTCACTGAAAAAAGATGCAAAAAATCATTGAATAACCCAAATGAAAAAAATGTTATAGCCCTTAACATAACCGCATATATGAAAAATCCCGAAAATTGGCCTGGTACTGAAGTGGTTAAAAACACAGCAAATTTTTTGTTTATACATTACTGTATTTTGAGAACCATTAGAAGATTCCCTGTCAGTTAAAACTACTGGCAAACTTTCTTCCAATCATCTCTCCCATTCAATATCATCATCGCAGCTAGCAGTGTCCATCACGTGTCTAAACCATTAGTTATTTTTCTTATTTTATCTCCTTATAACAGGACTGAAAAATGGAAATAAGAGAACAAATGTGAATCTACGCTGAACAGTAGCTGCCTCCATCATATCTACTGACTCTGTGAGTCACCCCCTATAGTCAGTAGTCTTGGGTGGGTGCTGCTGTGCTCTGCTCTACTGGTTGATTCAGCCTCCAGCTTCCTGGATCCTCCTGCTGACGGCAAATTAAGAGAGAGGAAACAGTGCTTGTCTCTGCATAGGAATATTTATACTAAAAGATATTAGTTAAAAAAAAAAATCAATATGTCCTGTTGTCTCCTCCTATCAGAGCACCAGCTGAGTGCTGCAGCAGCCACCAAACACACAGAGTTGTTTCCACATGACACACATGGTTTTTCAGAAGAACCATCTTGTGGCATTGTACCTGTTTCTTCTTGATGTTACCTGAGTGGTTGGCACTGCAAATCCTGTCGTTACTCTCTTTGCACCCAAATCACATGGCCCAACTGCCACCACCATAACTATAATCCTGCTGAAAGCTCTAAGTCACTATCTTTGTAAAGGAGTTCATAGTGTGCACTGTGAAAATAAAAGGAGCAGCTCATCCTGATACAGGTAAAAAGTACAGAAGTACTAGAAAGTAAACTACTTATACAGTATATCACAGATGTCTGCATTAATAGGTTGCCTATAAATCTCTAAGGCTGGTTGCAGACGGCTGTGTGCTGCCGGCTGGCCGTGAATTAATAGCACGTGCAGCACACAGGGACACGTGGATGTCTCCCGTGTGCCGCCCAAACACGAGCCGTGCTTCCGCGGCCTCTTTAATTAAATGACTAGGAGCCACGGCAGAAAGGACTGCAAAGTAGGACAGGAATAGGACCAGTTCTATATTTTGTGGCCTGGACTGTTGTCCCGCACACGTGACCAAGTATTTTACGATCATGTGTATGGGCCCATAGAAAT
Organism: Leptodactylus fallax; assembly: GCA_947044405.1. NCBI lineage: Eukaryota > Metazoa > Chordata > Amphibia > Anura > Leptodactylidae > Leptodactylus > Leptodactylus fallax. Next base: position 2,726,911 of record CAMRHE010000092.1, read on the forward strand.
GAATGGGTCAGTGTGCTATCCGTGAAATACACTGCAAGGTGCCTTAATCTGCTTTGTGAGTCTTTGACTCAGCTGTTTCTGATAGTTTATGTTCAGCCTTAATCCTGACACCATAGTGTTTACAAATTTACAAAGTTTGCTAGTGAAAAAGTAAAAATACTGATGCTATAAAAGTGCTAAATCTAGGCAAGGGGTTAGTAAAGTGGTCGCACTTTCAGAAACGTAGTTGTAATAACACATTGTTCAATGGAGAATGTGTTTCGGATATTTTCCTAGTGTCATTATAGGAGATAAGAAATTCATAAACTCTCTTGGTACACAATATTTGATGCAATAAAATTCAGCACATCTTTTCATATAGGGAACATGTTTTCTGGAAGTTTTAGCATGTGTGCTGAATTCAGCGTGCTGTCGGCTTTCTAGCGGTATGTAAAACAGCATATATATGAGGACATGAAAAGTCCTCTTTAAGTAGCATAGGCTTTATTATATAACTCTTCCATCTTCACCATGTACAGTCATGGCCAAAAGTTTTGAGAATTACACAAATATTATATTTTCACATGATCTGCTGCCCTCTGGTTTTTATGTGTGTTTGTCAGATGTTTTTATCACATACAGAAATATAATTGCATTCATATTATGAGTAACAGAAGCTTATATTGACAGTTAGAATGAGTTAATGCAGCAAGTCAATATTTGCAGTGTTGACCCTTCTTCTTCAGGACCTCTGCAATTCTCCCTGGCATGCTCTCAATCAACTTCTGGACCAAATCCTGACTGATAGCAGTCCATTCTTGCAGAATCAATGCTTTAATTTTGTCTGAATTTGTTGGTTTTTGTTTGTCCACCCGTCTCTTGATGATTGACCACAAGTTCTCAATGGGATTAAGATCTGGGGAGTTTCCAGGCCATGGACCCAAAATCTCTATGTTTTGTTCCCTGAGCCATTTAGTTATCACCTTTGCTTTATGGCAAGGTGCTCCATCATGCTGGAAAAGGCATTGTTGAGCGCCAAACTGCTCTTGGATGGTTGGGAGAAGTTGCTCTTGGAGGACATTCTGGTACCATTCTTTATTCATGGCTGTGTTTTTAGGCAAGACTGTGAGAGAGCCGATTCCCTTGGCTGAGAAGCAACCCCACACATGAATGGTTTCAGGATGCTTTACAGTTGGCATGAGACAAGACTGGTGGTAGCGCTCACCTCTTCTTCTCCGAATAAGCTGTATTCCAGATGTTCCAAACAATCGAAAAGGGGATTCATCAGAGAAAATGACTTTACCCCAGTCCTCAGCAGTCCGCTCCCTGTACCTTTTGCAGAATATCAGTCTGTCCCTGATGTTTTTTCTGGAGAGAAGTGGCTTCTTTGCTGCCCTCCTTGAGACCAGGCCTTGCTCCAAGAGTCTCTGCCTCACAGTGCGTGCAGATGCACTCACACCTGCCTGCTGCCATTCCTCAGCAAGCTCTGCACTGCTTGTAGCCTGATCCTGCAGCTGAAACACTTTTAAGAGACGGTCCTGCCGCTTGCTGGTCTTTCTTGGGCGCCCTGGAGCCTTTTTGGCACCAATGGAACCTCTCTCCTTGAAGTTCTTGATGATGCGATAGATTGTTGACTGAGGTGCAATCTTTCTAGCTGCAATACTCTTCCCAGTTAGGCCATTTTTGTGCAGTGCAATGATGACTGCACATGTTTCTTTAGAGATAACCATGGTTAACAGAAGAGAAACAATGATGGCAAGCACCAGCCTCCTTTTAAAGTGTCCAGTGGTGTCATTCTTACTTAATCATGACAGATTGATCTCCAGCCCTGTCCTCATCAACACCCACAACTGTGTTAATGGAGCAATCACTGAAACGATGTTAGGTGGTCCTTTTAAGGCAGGGCTGCAATGATGTTGAAATGTGTTTTGGGGGATAAAGTTCATTTTCTAGGCAAATATTGAATTTTCAAGTAATTGCTGTTAAGCTGATCACTCTTTATAACATTCTGGAGTATATGCAAATTGCCATTAGAAAAACTGAAGCAGTAGACTTTGTAAAAATTAATATTTGTATCATTCTCAAAACTTTTGGCCATGACTGTATAGCATTTCCACAGGGTATGCTCATAATCCTGCTATATGAAGTTCCCACTTTCACCAATAGGTCTGATAACTGGAGCCCACACACCTATCAGATAGTTATGGCATGTCCTGTGGAACATGCATTTACATTGAAGATGAAAATGCAATTTTAAGTAATCCAATCTAACAATTGACCCGAAAAAGCTTAACATGCCTAAATTTTCTTGTCAACCTTTCAGTCAGGGAGCTTCTTATTAGTTATCACAAAAGACAATAATGTGTCTACAACTTGTAGACATTACTGTGAAACAGACTGTAGCCGAATAAGATGGCAGCTTTCATCAGATGACATTCTGTAAGATCCAGCTAGAGTCATAACAAAGAGTTTATTTTCCTGCAATGTTTGTTTTATTGCTTGATGCCAATAATTTCTGAGCTGTGAATGTCCTTGCAATGGCTGCTGTACAGAGAACGCCAAGAAACTATTTTCACGTGGCTTGTGGGAATTGGGATTCAAACCACAAATATCTTCCAGCCCAATATTCATCAAGATTCCAGGCACATGAAAAAAGCACTTTTGACATCAATTTTATGGCCTAATTCGACTTTTATTTTATATACATATTTTTTAGAAAGAGTATTTCAGTATATAAAAATATTTTAACTTTGTGCACCCAGCCAAAACTAATAGGATTATTTTGTGAATGAAAACTGAGCAACATAATGACTGTATTCGTTTCACACTCTCTAGAATATAGTGTTAAAGCTCCAGGAGATTTAGCATTTATGTTAGAAAAAATGAAGACATCTTACCTAGCATGCACGCACATCTGGCATTCTGATCAGGGTTGTCAAATGGGATTTCTCCACACCTCTGAAAGGACAACAGAGTTTGACCGTTATAAAGTTCTCTGTATGATCTGCTGGTGAAGTATTATTATTCATGGCAGTATTATAGTTATATCAATGCGGAACATATAGTTAGTATCATATACCTAGGTTATCCAAGCTGAAAAGGAAATCCCATTCCTTGATTATAATTTGTTGTGCTGTTTCGTTTAGTGAAATTATTAGTGCCAAGTTATAAAGTAAAGGCATTAACAACTAACCTTATGTGGTTCTACAAAACTAATATTAGGTCACCATAGAACCCCAACTATAAGTTAAACCTTAGGGTCCAGTTGCTGTGGTGTGGTTGTAATACAAATTTTAAAATTCTGTCATATTATGGCCACATGAAAATAACCTAACCTTAAACTTTAATAAGTCAAAGTTGCAACATTCAAAATAGTTTTAGCCCATTTTATTACTCTTTAACAGCTATATACATAGTAAACTTATTTTACAACATTTCTAGAGATGAGCAAGGTGATTGGTAGTGAACCCGAACTTTGGGTTTGAACTAATGCAAACTTCAAACAAACTAGTTAAAATGGTGGCCACCATATAAAAGCAGGGAAGTAGGATCACATGACCTCAGGAAACAGAAGGGATTTCCAATAATGCCTTGCAAGTACGCCTCACATAAGGAAACAGCCAATCATGGGGGACTAAAGGCCAGAGGTTACTAATGACTCATAGGCAGCATATAAAATCCAGGAAAAAGAAAAGGTGTCCATATACACAGCACAGATAATACTATTTGGGGATTATGGTAGAGTAATGTGCTTAGAACTGGAGAAGAAGATATTTAATTGATAAAGAAGTATAGGATAGGAGACTGAGTCACTCTGTCTGTCACACTGTTAGAGCATCGGGGGCATAGGCTGTGTGTGTTGGTGAAGTGAAGTGCTAGCATTACTGTATTGTGTCAGAAGCAAAACATTCAAATTCATAAATGTCTGGTCAATTTATATAGTTTTTGTTTTTACTACTTTTATAGTTTAGTTTTAATACTTAAAAAATAAAATCCTTGTTTCATAACAAAACTTGTTTTCCATTACTATATTTTGACATTCATAATTTATTTATATTTCCAGGGTTCATTTTTTGTGAGATTAGCAGTTTGACTTTTTTATTACTTTTTATTAAATTTATTTTTGTAAAGCAAAGTTAGAAAAACGCTATTCAGACTTTGGGATCTTTTTCCATTACTGTGTTCATTTACTTATTTTTTGTTTCTCTTAATTAAATAATTAGTTTAGTAGCTTGGACTTTTTATATTCAGCAATACCTAATATGTTTATTTGTTAAACATAGTAGGTTTAAACTTATATTATTTGTGTTTTTTCAAATATATTTAACTTTAAACTATGGTTTACTTCTTTCTAATCCTCCTTAGGGACTTGAATAAGCATTTGTTTGACCGTATGTACACTACAATACACTACAATACTACAAAACACTACAATACTCCCACTTGACTGTGCATCTGAGTTAAATTACCAACTTGATAGTACTGATATCAGAAGCTGCTGATGGATGTCTGCTGTACATTATAGCTGACATGCACTGTGTTCGGACATCAGCTTCAGAGTCCTCTACATACTCTCTTCCTGACATTATGATAGACATGTATGTCAAATGTTGGGAAGGGTTAAAATTGATTGGTAAGTGTGTACATGATTTTAACACAAAACAGCTTATTTTACCCAGAAAACTGTGTGGCTAATTGTATTGGTTGTATTACACAACAAAGTCCTGCTTTCCAGCAAAAAGAAACAATCATGCAGCCAAGTATAACTCTACCCTTATAAAATGTATCTTGCTTAGTCATTTTTTACGGTACAATATGTTCACATGTGGCAGTTTTGTTGCAGACAAGTCTGTGATAGTTTCAGTAAGCAAAAATGAGGTTTACAGAAATACATGCACATATTACAGAAACAGCCCCTTTCAGATTTATTGCTTTAAGTTGCAGAAATCTGCTGCTTGTGAATATATTCTAATTTCTCTAACCTTGTCATGAAGCTTCACAAAAGTCCTTGTTTAGTTTTAAGCATTCATCACAGGTAACAACAAACATTACTAAAATGACTGAACATTCAAATAGCAAGTACAAGTCTATTTCCTCATCAAAACAATTAAGTATTTACATTACATTCTAAATTAAAAACATATCTTCCATTTCATAAAATGATTTTATTGCTTTGCCAATATATATCATATCTTACTAATCAGTAATATGACCTGGTTAAGAAATGGAAATATACTCGATGAAAGTTAATTTACAATATGAAAAAAAAAACACATGAAATGCTTGTGTGTGACAAATCTAAAAAGAAAAAGCTAAACTGTGAATTCTCTAGGGAAGTGTTCTCTTTCATTCTTAATTGTCTCCTGTACAATAGCTTTGAAGCGCTGAATACTTGTCTGTATTTAATTATTATCATTATCACTTATTTAGGACAAAGCATAGAAATTCACTCAGCAATGTTTCATTAATGTTATATATTGAATACTGCAGCAAAAAATAATCTTTAAAAAGCATTTAAAAGTTCAAGATTTAATATGTATGACTGATTTTATGTACATGACAAAGCCATGTTCACAGATCTCATAGTGCAGCACACAAAGTTCTTGTAGCTTCATTTTATGGTGGCATAAGCATTCTGTATCCTGCCATATGGTGGATTATACCAAAAGAATTCAAAATCTGATGCAACAAGCCACAGTGTTTTTTTCTGTTGGATTTCATATTTCTATGTTCTTCTTTATGAAATTGATTAATCATCATTTTTGGTCGGTATGAGGTTCATTTATTTACCATTGTTTATTGAATTATTGGTCTCTATGTTTCCCTTTATTGACTATGTAATATTGGTGGGTTACTTGCATACTTGGTGTGCGTTTTTTAACCTACACATTATAGATACTATTTGGGGCCTGGATCACATTATGTATACTATTTGCTATTGATGCCTCACGGCCTTTTTTTTGATGGTCACAATTTGGTGGTTATGTCTGATCCTATTTCCTTTTTGTCTATTTGTATGTTTTACTCTATTAATAAAATATTTACTTTTATTTTATTTTATTTCAATCTTTATTTAATATTTTCCAATAAAACAATAACACAGGGAGGCAAACAGATATGGTGAGAAAATGTACAGACAATATAGTGTAAGCAATACCATAACATCTGTAGAAAAGTAAGCGTCAAATCTAGAAAAAAAGGGGGGGGGGGGAGACATGAGGGGAAGTTACTGTGAGATGCCATTTATTTAGCCAAATAATTTAATGTATGACAGCTTCAGGGCTCCTAGGGCCCTATCTCCTATTTCTAGCCCTCCAAAGCAAACACAGGCAAAGAAATGTCAGAGTGAAATTAATGTATATGTCTATGGGAAAACGGTAGACAGTAGTCATCCCTTTTCTTGATCCTAAAAATACGCTAATCACTATGAAAGCAAGAAAGCATGCAGCTTCCCAATGCCACCATGTGCACAGACCCAGACGGTTGCCATAGTTGGTGGCCAGTGTGGTCATCATTATCATTTCAACATAGATAAGGATTAGCTTCGCCCTGGCTGTCAAATATAAGTTCCCTCTTCTTCATCCACAACGAATTCCTCCTCCTCCACGAATGACATCACTAATGCTGCATTTGTTTCTACTGACAAATTTGGTTGCCTCAGGAGGTGACACACTTCCCTCATAAGTCTCCAATAGCGGATCTCAAAATAACACATTGTTTTTGTGGTCTGTTGCATGCTGTAATCATTCAGCACCTTCTGCTGTTTATGCAGATGTTCCAGCATGTACAATGTAGCAGTACCTCCTTTAAGCTGTTATATATGTTTAGAAAGTGGATTTATCACATGCGCTATGCAAGGACAATGGTTGGGAATTTAGAAAGACTGGTATTTCCATTCATGCCAGCCTTAATAAAGGCTCCTACTGGCGTGAGGCTTGATTGAATTATCATCAAGTAGCTATGACCTCTAAAGAAATCAGGCACAAGTGAAATATGGAAATTTATGCCAGTCAGCAACTGGCATAGATTTCCTATATAACTTACACAGATAATTTTGGGACAATAATCATGCAGACTGCAGCTGCCTCACACTTGTTCGGGACCACCACGTGGGTCCTCCTCCTTTCCTTCCCTTCCTTTCTTGGACCCCTGATCGTCTTAATATCCTGACACACTCTCATACCTCTAATTGTGTGATGAAGGGCACTGAGAGCCCAAAACATTGGTCATATTCTTTGATTATGTAAAATTGATTATGTGGCTTCATACTTTACATGAATTCTAATATTTCTGTAACCATAACAAACTAAGCAAGTGCATCTGGGGTACTGTCCATCTTCTTTACTGCGGAATATTGTGGAGGAGTCCAGCCAGTCTGCCATGGAATTGTTCACTCTGTCTGCCTGTCTGTCCCATTGAAATGGTCATGCAGGCTGCCCACATTTCGATTGCCCATGGTACCACAACTGTCAATGTTCAGGAGGTGGCCCCTGGGTAGTACCCCAAGCCCTTCACGTGCATGAGTCTCCCTCCTCTCTGCTCTGACAGGGCAGCTAGGAGGAGTCAAGACTCAGGAGCATTTGGTGTCGAGAGTGCAGTCCTGAAGTATTAACCCCTTAGCAACACAGGATGTACTATTACGCCCTGGCTTCCTGGTACTTGGCACAATTGGGCATAATAGTACGTCATGTAATGGTCGTCTGCTCACTATTTGAGTGGGCGTCATCAGAAGCGGGTGTTAGATTTAACTGACAGCTAACACCTGCTCCATTAACCCCCGGTCGAAGCTGCACTGCACTGAACCCCTTGCATTCCGCGGTCAAAATTTATTCAATAAGTTATAGGCACCCAACATGAAAATGAAAACTTTGAGGATAAAGTGATGTTTTAGTAATTAACATCCCAATGTTAATTAAATTAGTGAAATGGCTGTGGGGTCATATGCTAAGTATACCCCTTGATAAATTCTGTCAAGGGTGTAGTTTCCAAAACTGGGTAACTTTTGGGGGTTTCTATTGTATTGGTACTCTAGGGGCTCTACAAATGAGACATGGCACCCGAAAACTTTTCCAGCAAAATCTGCTTTTCAAACACCCAGCATTGCTTCTTCCCTTCCGCACGCCCAAACACCAGTTTACACCCACATGTGGAGTATTTCTGTGCTCTGGAGAAATTGTGTAACTAACTGTGAGATGCATTTTCTCATTTAACCATTTCTGAATGTGTTAATTTTAGAGCTAAATGAACATATTATTGAAAAAAAAAAATTTCTAAATTTCACCTATATTGTTTTAATTCCTGTGCTACATATTTCTAAGTCTTCAAAGAGCCTTTGTGACTTTAGTGGTAAAACATGTAGTACACAGACTCTTTGATGAAGCCCAGTGGTTTCAAGTTATGACCATGAGAGTAGCTGATAAAAGAAAAAAACTCTGCAAGACTGACATTTAAGACATTCATTATTTTATAGGAAATCATACAATTATATGAGCCTATTTTGCTGTTAATGTCGAAGCAATACACAAATCTGGTATCACAGACCTGCAACACATCCTTGTATAAGTAATATGAGATTTGTGGGATTTTATTCAACCTGTGGTCAAATCGATATTTTTACTGAACAAGAGACTGTTTATGTAAGACTTTTAGCATTTCAAATGAGTGAGGCTCCTAAATCCATAGCTATTAATTATATGCAATTTCATACTAGAGCAATTTCAAAGAGAGATTTAATCCATGCCCTCATGAAGAAACCACAAATATTACTGAAATGATTTTAAAAAGCGAATGCAACAGAACAAAGGATGCACATTTCATGGCCACAAAATACCAAATAAAATGTAATTACCCCAGAATTACCCCTGCCAGAAACACTTACATCCATTAAACTAAAACAGTCATTGCAAAAAATTTGTTTGAAAGGTCTCTTGCGGGCAGGGCTCTGTATCCCACTGTACCAGTTGGTCACTGTCAGTATTATGTTTGTTTTGTATATTTTGTGTACCGTATGTAAACCCTCAAATAGAAAGCACCATGGAATTAATGATGTTATATAAATAAACAACAATTATAATAATAATAATATATTTTGTCCAAAATGCAAAACTAGAACAAGTGCAAAAATAAGTAACTTATTTATTAGTAAATATTTTGAGGCAAAAATCATCTTTTAACATATTTACCAAGAGAGATCCCAATAGCTTGGTCACTGATCCATAGGTGGAAAAGCACAGTACACTAAATAAGTGGATAGGTGATAAATAGTAATGGCTGGACGACCCATTTAAGGAAGACTAACGACTTTAACGACTTGTAGAATGCATTCAACTGTCAAAAAAGATACAATCCACCACTTACAGTACTGTATATCTCTGGATCAGTAAGGAAAATGACATATGTCGCCAGAGATATTAATACATGATATCATGACAGTACAGTTATGAGTCACTAGTGGACCTGCAAGGTTACCGAAGTCCTGGCATGGACTGGACATACTATACTACATAGGCTTACCATGCCAGACTCTTTATGAACATTTGAGCAAGGACTTTTCTAACTGTGACTTTATAGTACGTTGGAGGAAATATGTTAAGACTAGCGTTTCCTATGCCAGTCTTAATTTATTCCCATGCTGAAGCAGGATGCGCCAGAATTATTGAGAGGCTCTCAGGAGGTCCAGTGTCCTAGAATTGAAATGGTTGATATAGATTTCAGTAATACCTCAAGCAAGTTTTCTGGTGTGAGGCATTCCTGCCCCGGCCTACCTTAATCTCTGTCCACTCAACCCATCGTTTTAAAAAATGGTAAGCTGAAAAATGTCAAGATGGCACGTGTGCAAATTGGAGTCGTGTGCCAAAAATAAGCCACTTCTACTCCAATTTTCTGGCACGCATGGTATCTTGCCAACTTAGTTTCATAGTCTGGTTATCTTTTTTTTTTTTTTTTTACTTTTTAGAAAACACCCACGTTCTCCTGCAAGTTCCAATGTCCTGGAAAGAAATATTATCCTTACACTTATAATAGATACAAGTTACATTCTTTGATACTTCCACTATGGGGTGAAAAAAATGAAGTAAAATAGGCTGGTTAAGGATTAAGCACAATGTCAAATCTTCAAGCACTTTAATACCCAACAGTTGGGATTTGTCCAGCTCTTGCTTACCCTAATATTAATTTGTTAGGCACACTAATATTGATATTGCCTTATAAATCAGGAGCTTGTGCGATCCAGAGAGCGGTTGTCAGCTGTAAGAAACAGCTAACACCCATCTGTAACACTCAGACAAAGCTTGGCTTCAATCACAAATGCTAACCCCTTATATGCTGTGATCAATCTCGGCATCTAAGGGGTTTTCCTAGCAATGCAGTACCTTTTTCCTTCCTCCAGCAACATCTCAACATAGGCTGCTGTTATACACTCTAACACTTCTAATTCATGTCCCCTATTGGGAAAAAATAGGGTTTTAAAAAAGTAAAAAAAATAAATATAAATACGTCTGTAACAAACTGTACAATAAAATTAAATCATAAGTTAACCCCCACGGTGAACATTGTAGCAAAAAAAATGAATTGATGTTTTTTCAATCCCCTTCAAAAAGAGTTAACCCAATTTATTATTACCAAAATGGTGTAATTAGAAAATACATGTCATCCCACACAAAACAAGTCCTCACATGGCTACATCATAAAAAAATTCTAAATTATAGCTAGAGATGAGCGAACCGAAGCTGACGAAGTGGAATTCGATCCGAATTTCAGGAAATATTTGATTTGCATCGAATCCGGATTTCCTCATGCTTCGTGGTAATGAATCGCATTTTTTCCTAAAATGTCTTGATGCACATGTTAGGACATGGAGCAAGGAACTCTGGGAATGCGGGATCGCCCACAACACCAATTAGGGCTGGTGTGCAGCCAATCAGCAGCTAGCCAGCCCTGATTGGCTGCATGCATGGCATTGTGGTAAAGGCTAAATACTTTACTCAGTAAGGACCTTCTGACGTCAGTCACATGATATGCTTTAGTTATGTGACTGGGAAGGCATGTCTACTTGTAAGAAGGTCCGTACACATGATGAAAAGTTGTATCCCATGCAGTGGAGGAACATGGAGAGATGTAAGGTGCGTGGTGTACGGTGGGGGGGGGAGAGATGTGGGGTGCAGGGTGTAATGTGGAATGGGGAGAGATGTGGGGTGGATAGTGGACTGTGGGGGGGGTGCATGGTGGACTGTGGGAGGTAGAGATGTGGGGTGCACGGTGGACTGAGGGGGAGTTTTGGGGTGCATGGTGAACTTGGGGGTAGTGTGGTGGTGGGGATTTAGAGCTGTTATACTATAGGGGATGGCAAGCTATGGTCCAGGTTTGGTGGATTCAGCAAGCTGTGACCCCGTGGGGCTGAGCTGTAGGGGATAGCGAGCTTGATACCTTTGTGAGATGTGTTACTGTGGGGGATCTAGCGAGACACTGAGGCTGGATACTTCGTGCTAGGCCACATTGCTATGGTAACGTGTAAACTATCGGCTAGAGCGGCGTCCTTAGCAGCTACACCACTATACAGGCTCTCTGCAGCCAGGAAATAGCTGTTTTTTTAATGCAATTCACCACAAAATAATTCAGATCAAATCGTTTGGGAAAATTCGGCGAAGCTGCTGAATCGAATTTTTTAAAAATTTCGCTCATCTCTAATGTACAATTAGATAACAAAAAACTCTAAAATGTTTAGGATAAAACTAGCTGTAGCAGGAAAGGAAGGTATAAACTGTGGGGGCACATATCAGGTAACACTATATATTTAGAGCTTATGAGGGAAAAGACACCAGAAGTGACCCCTAGAGTGACCACACAATCAAAGGAGCTAATGGGAAAATAGAAGGGAATTTGGTGTACCCAATGTACTCCACAGAGATTAAATATTTAATTTTACCATCTGTGCATGTGCACATCTGGGAAAGCTCATGCTCACTACACCCCTTTATAAATTCTTTGAGGGGTGCAATTTTCAAAATGGGGTCACTCTCTAGGGGATTCCACTTTATTGGCACCTTAGGGACTCTATGTGACACTACCTCCAAAAACCAAACAATCTAAATCTGCACTTCAAAAGCCACATAGCGCTCCTTCACATTTGCACCCTGTTTTGTGCACAAACATCAGTATATTACCATATGTATGACACTGTTATACCCAGAATAATGTATTTCATAATGTCATATGTGAGCACACAGCAGGATGTGGAACGGAAGGAGTTTTTTTCTGCCTTCCATTCATTTCTATGGAATTCTCAGGCGGAATCCATCTAAAGATAGAGCAGGATGCTTTGTTTTTTCTGCTAGTTAAAAAAATCTGCCACTGGCTCCCTTTGAAATGAATGGGAGACAAATTTCAGGCATTTTTTTAAGCAGATTTTGAGGCAGAGTCTGCCTCGAAATCAGCACCAACAAACTCTGTGTGAACATACCCCTTCTGTTGTGAACCCTACCATGTACCCATACAGCAGTTTACAACCATATATGGGGTATTGCCATGTTCAGGAGAACATTGTGTAATGCACTGTGCATGGATTTTCTTTAGGGACTGTTCACACACTGGCTACCTGTGACAGTATGCTGATGCAGGCGCTGTGACAGTATTTCTGCTGCTGATTAGGCCCAGATGAATAGGCCTAATCAGAAGGGAGTCTCGAGCCGCAGCAAAATCAACCAGAACCTTATTTTCTCAAAATTCTGCTGCGATTTCTGCCTCCCATTGTTTTCAATCAGGGTGGAGTCTGCTGATAATTTGGTGCAGAATCTGCATCAAATTCCTACGTCCCCTAAACCCATTGTCAAAATGAAAAATATGGGGCTAAAGCAAAATTTTATTGGAAAAAAAAAGAATTTCGTTTTCACTTCCCACTATTAATAAAAATCTATGAAACAGCTGTGAGGTCAAAATGTTCGATATATCCCTTGATAAATTGGTGGGGTGTAATTTCCAAAATGGGGTAATTTTTGGGTAGTATCCATTGTACTTATAGTATAGGGTCTCTGCAAAAGAGACATGACACCTGAAAACCTTTAATCCACCAAAATCTGCTCTTCAAAAGCCCGGTGGTGCTCCTTGCATTCGCGCACTGCCGAAACAGCAGTTTATGTCTACATGTGGGGTATGGAAGAAATTGCATTACAAATTTTTTGATGCATTTATTTCTTTAACTCCTTGTGAATTTGTACATTTTAGGGCTAAATAAATGTATTATTGAAAAAAAAAATGTCTAAAATTTCACCTACGTATTGATTTAATTCCTGGAAACACTTAAAGGGTTAACATATTTCCTAAATGTTGTTTTGGATAATTTAAGGGGTGTAATTTTGAAAATGTGATTTATGGGGGTATCTAACATACAGGCCATTAAAATCCCCTATAAGGCTGAGGCCCCACATTGTGGAAACACAGCTTTTATTGTTGCAGATTTTGCTGTGTTTTTTTGAGCCAAAGCCAGGAGTGGATTGAGCAGAAGGGAGAAGTATAAGTGTTTCCTATTTACAGTCATGGCCGTAAGTGTTGGCACTTCTGAAATTGTTCCAGAAAATAAAGTATTTATCCCAGAGAATTATTGGAATTACACATGTTCTGTTATACACATGTTATAATACACATGTGACAGCAGTGGGATCCTCATGGGTCTCCTGCCATAGCGTTTCATATCATTCAAATGTCGACAGATAATTTGCACTGACACTGATGCACCCTGACCCTGCAGGATTGTTGAATTTCTTTGGAACTAGATTGGGGTGCTTATCCACCATCCGGACTATACTGCGTTGCAACATTTCATCAATTTTTCTCTTCTGTCCACATCCAAGGAGATTAGCTACAGTGTCATGGGTTGTCAACTTCTTGATTATATGCTCACCATCGACAAAGGAACATCAAGATCTCTGGAAATGGAATTGTAACCTTGAGATTGTTGATATTTCTCCACAATAACAAGTCCTCAGACAGTTCTTTTCTCTTTCTGTTCTCCATGTTTAGTGTTGCACACACAGACACACGGTGCAAAGACTGAATCAACTTCTCTCCTTTATATCTGGTTTCAGGTGTGATTTTTATACTGCCCACACCAGTTACTTGCCACAGGTGAGTTTCAATGAGCATCACATGCTTGAAACAAAGTTATTTACCCACAATTTTGTGCAGCCCATTTTTGGACTTTTTGTGTGGAATTATGTCCAATTTGCCTTTTTTTTCTCTGCTTTTTGTGTTGTTCCAATACACACCAAAGGAAATAAAGATGTGTATAATAAAACATGTGTAATTGCAATAATTTTCTGTGAGAAACAGTTCATTTTCTGAAAAAAATTTCAGGGGTGTCAACACTTATGGCCATGGCTGTATTTCATTCGTACCATTCTTAGCTTTGGCTCAAAAAAACGAAGCAAAATGTACAACAAAAAAAGCTGCATTTCTGCAATGTGGGGCCTCAGCCTAAAATGTGTTTGGGTAATTTTCTTTTAAATTTTAAATATTGTTGTTAGGCTTTTAAGCCTTCTAATGTCCAAAATAAATTCAGGGGCGATTAAAATATGATGCCAACATAAAGCATATTTATTAATTCGGGTAATATGACTTTGTCAGAAAAGCAGAGCATTTCACATTGTAACAACTGCAATTTTTTCCAAATTTCCACCAAAATTCATAATTTTTTTTTTTTTATAAATAAATGCATTAAATAACAAACAAAAGTTCACCACTTCCATTAAGTGCACTGTGTCACAAAAATGTATCAAAATCACCTGTGTAAGTTAAAGTGTCCCAAAGTTATTAGCACAAAACTTACACATCATTTTTGAAAAATTGGACTGTGTCTGTGTTCTTGAAACGCTGACAAAGTGTAGACGAAAAAGTTGTGTTTTTCATAACCCATGTTTCTTTGAGAAACACAGCATGTCAATTTTACCTGCAGAAATGCAATCATTTTCCCTATGGATTTAATAAGAAAAAAAAAAAACTGCCGAGAAAACCACAGCAAAAATGCAATGAAATACACTGCACAAAAAAATATGATGAATTTCTGTTGTGTTTTTTATTGCTGTGGGGTTTTTTTTATCTGCGGTGTGCTAAGTGGGGCCTAAGCCTAAGGCGGTTTTTGGCCATGTCTTTAAGGGATTAAATGATATCTCAAGGGCTGTACCTTATGTACTAATGCATTCAAAAGAAAAATAGTGATATTGTTATCATAACATTAAAGGGTGCTGTGACCCAATTGAATTACTTACAGCCTATTATGCTTTTTGTATCAAGTAAGAATGGATCAATTACTGGAAAATAATGATTAACCAGTACTGGATCCTAGGTATGTGTGGTATACAAAGCAAAATATAGCATAATTGGTAGCATAATTGACTTATTCTCATTTTGAAGGTTATAACTTCAATTTCCCTTGTTTATTTTATATACAATGTTTATTTTAGCCATCTTGCTGACATATTTCTATATGTAGGATGTAAGGGCACAGCAACTCATCAGCTAGCAATAAATGCAAAGTAAATCAATAGCAGGCAATATTATTTGCTATACTGATATTTAGTCTTCTTGGCTACAGGATTTTAATGATGTGTCATAAAGTATTATTAGACACAACTTCTCCTTTTTATACTGTCAATATGCAAAGTCAGCCACAGTTGCCACATTTATAGTCTTTGTTCATACTGTCATTTTCCTGAACATTACAGCAGAAAAAAAAATGCTGAATATTGCCCAAGGAGGGTAAATGTGTCTCTACTCCTTTACTTTGCTATAAATATGACTACTGCAACGATACATGGCACTGGTCCCCTAAGGTCAATGATTGGCAGCTGTAATCACGTGAGTATATAGTTTTGTCACCTCTACAGCCATGTAAACAGAGATTGTTGGGAAGGACTGAAGCCGCAGTGCTGGAATGGCAGGAGAATGAATTGTAAGGTTTGGGTTTTTTTGTTATTTTATCACATTTTCCCTTCTGGTTGTCAATTTTGTGCCCAACACAAAAATCTAATATCAGTGGTAAAAACATATTGAGTCAAAATGCATCTGTCACCAACTGTTATGGTTTCATTTTTGATCCACTAAGAACAACTGGGTGTTACCATTTCCCTTATGAATGGGTTACGTCCCTACAAAGCCTAACACTGGTAACACAGCACATTGTCAAACTCTGTAGAGCTATCCCTCTCCCCAATAATTACAGCTAGTTATCAATTTTATTAATTAATGTCCAGGAGGAATAACCGAGGACCCGCACAGAGTTCTAATGAAAGATGCTCCAGAATTGTTATATTAGGGGAAATACAATTATTCACTAAAATATACATATCAGGATAGGTGGCAGGTATTTCACGCAGTGGAAATACAGTCCCTGACAGAAGTTCTGTCGCTTATCCATGTTGTGGAATCAAAAACTTATAACCTGACTTTAAACTCATCCATTGGTTTTAGAAATGACTCATATGAAAGCTGAAACCCTCCCAAATGATTTTTTGGTTAAGAAAATAAATTGGCTTCACTGCTGAAATATTGATCATTTAATGAGCACAGAAAGGTCAGATTTTGGCAAGACAAAAGTTTTGTCGCCTTGTCATATAATGCACCCAATCCTAGTTTAAAGCCTCACCTGTGCTCACTAATTGATCGGTTAATTAGTGGGTGTGTATAAAAAGAACTCCAGCACCCCAGACCTTCACTTGAACTGCTACTTCACCTCTGACAACATGCCAAAAATCAACCCTGCGACCAAAGCCTTGATTATCAAGAGGCTGAAGACCAGATCCACTGCAGAGTTGGCTGTCACCTTTAATGTGTCTCTGCGTCAAGTACAAAGAATTAAAAAAAGATTTGAACAGACTGGAGATGTTTTTGACAAGCCCAGGTCTGGCAGACCCCGCAAGACAACTGCTCAGGAGGAACGTTTGTTGGTTAGAAAATCAAAAGCCAGCCCCTCTTCCACTGCAGCAGAGCTGCAACAGACCTGGTCACCTCAAGGCCCTGTGTCAACTAGAACAGTTTGTAGGATTCTGTCTCGAAATGGCCTCCATGGTCGAATCAGTGCCCAGAAGCCTGCACTAAACAAAAGGCAATTAAAAAAACGTGTGGCATTTGCCAAGGCCCACAGCCTGCTAAACGGATGGACGCTGGAAAAGTGGCAGAAGGTGGATTTCTCAGATGAATCTTCAGTTGAATTACATCACAGCCGCCACAAATACTGCAGGAGACCTACTGGAGCCCGTATGGATCCAATATACACCCAGAAAACAGTTAAGTTTGGTGGTGGAAAGTTCATGGTCTGGGGTTACATTCAGTATGGGGGTGTGCGAAACATTTGCAAGGTGGAAGGCAATATCAATAGCCTAAAATATCAAGAAGTATTAGCTTCCTCTTACATTCCCAATCATAAAAGGGGTCAAATCTTGCAGCAGTATGGTGCTCCATCTCATACATCCATCTCTACATTAAAGTTCCTCAAGGCAAAGAAGATCAAGGTGATCCAGGACTGGCCAGCCCAGTCACCAGACATGAACATCATTGAGCATGTTTGGGGTAGGATGAAAGAGGAAGCTTGGCAGACAAAACCAAAGAATCTTGATGAACTCTGGGAGGCTTGTAAGACTGCATTCTTTGCTATTCCTGATGACTTCATCAATAAATTGTATGAATCATTGTTGAAACGCATGGATGCAGTCCTTCAAGCTCATGGAAGTCACACAAAATATTAAATATGGCTCTAATAGCACCACAACTTCATTCACCAATGTTATGAAACATATCTTTGTTTTTGAACAGAATTATTGGTTTGATTTTCACATTACTTTATGTGTGCGACAAAACTTTTGTCTTGCCAAAATCTGACCTTTCTGTGTTCATTAAATGATGAATATTTCAGCAGTGAAGCCAATTTTATTTTCTTAACCAAAAAATCATTTGGGAGGGTTTCAGCTTTCATATGAGTCATTTCTAAAACCAATGGATGAATTTAAAGTCAGGTTATAAGCTTTTGATTCCACAACATGGATAAGCGACAGAACTTCTGTCAGGGACTGTATGTTATATCTAATATAGGTAAAAGACCAAATGATGAATATGACATATTAAATATGCAATAGAAAATGTTCCTTCTGTTCCAGTAAGGTTAAGGCCCCAAGTAGCGGGCTTTGGCGAAAAAGCGATGCAGGAAAAAACACGGCGGAAATGCATTGCGGTTTTTCCCACAGCGGAAACCTTTCTGCTTCAATTATACCTATAGGGAAAATGATGGCTTTTCTGTAGGAATAATTAACATGCTGCGGTTTCCAAAAACACAATGGATTTAGAAATCGCAGCATTTCCGCTGCACATATTTTTCTGCAATGTATGGATGGGATTCACTAGAATCCTAGCCACTTTGCAGTAGCTGTAAAACGCTGCGGTTTTTGCTGTGGCGTTTACACCATGTGGGGCCCCAGCCCAAAGGTCAGAATCAAGGACAAGATCCTGAAACCATCCTGAATGAATCTAAGAAATTGTCCTAAAAAATCCAGATTTTGTACTGGGGCTCAGCATATTATATGAATATTATATCTTGCACCACTAGACACAATTATAATGTTTTGGCTTAATTAAACTATAATTCATTGGAAAGGTTCAGGTACAGTATAAAATGAATAAGAATGCATTGTCAAAATGCAAGCAAATATTTATGGTTAGGTAAGCTTACAGTCAACAGGTGTTTTCTAAGAAGTATGTGCGTTCTTCGGTAGAATTTGTGAAACATTTGCCATTTCTTAATGATTAGATCAGTAAATATGTACATATAAACACTGGATATATTTTAGTTGCAACATTACTCAGCCTAACAAGTAACCTTAGTGTTTCTAATAAATACACAACAAGACTAAACATACAGTCTGGCATGTTCATATAGTACTATGCAAACGTTTTAGGCAGGTTTGGAAAAATGCTGCAAAGTAAGAATGCTTTAAGAAACAGAAGTGTTAATGGGGTTGCCAGGTGCTTTTAATTGATGACCTATTCTTAGGATAGGCCATCAATTTTAAGATCCTTGGAGGTCTGACACCCAGGACCCCACTGGATCAGCTGTTTGAAGTTGCAGTGGCGCTCCCTAAGCACCGCTTCCATTTCACAGGCCATGTGACATCAAGTTCATTGTTTACATAGTCTGATCACAGACGAGTCTCATTAAAGTGAATGGGCTGAGTTGCGATACCAAATAGAGTCACTATACAAATGTACGGTGCTGTTCTTGGTCAGTAGTGAAGAGGCAGCAGTGCTCGCACAAACTCTACAGCCTTGTAAACAGCTGATTGGTTAAGGGCTTTGGTGTCAGACCCCTGCAGTTCTTTCATTGATGACCTATCCTAAGGAAAGGTTGTCAATTGTAAAACCTGAAATACTTCTTTAATAGTTTATTTTTGTCAATTAAACAAATGAAGAGACCGAACAAAATAGAAATCTAAATCTAATTAATTATTTGGTGAGACCTTCCTTTCCTTTCAAAACAGTATCAATTCTGCTAGATACACTTGCACACAGTTTCTGAAGGAACGCAGCGGGGAGTTTGTTCCAAATATTTTATAGGACTAAGGACAGATCTTCTATGGATGTAGGCTTGCTCAAATCTTTCTGTCTCTTCATGTAATCCCAGACAGACTCCATGATGTTGAGATCAGGGCTCTCGAGGGCCATATCATCACTTGATAGACTCCTCCTCCAAGGTATGGTCAAACCAAATATTGATTTGATTTAGTTTTCTTTTTTGTTCATTTTGTTAACTGACAAAATAAGCTATTAACACTTCTATTTTTGAATTCATTACTTTGCATTTTTCTTCTACACCTGTCTAAAACTTTCGCACATCACTGTATCTTATCTTACAGCGTTTCTATTTTTGAATTGTGTAGTCCCTTAAATTCAAAGCTCAATATTTGCCCTGTTCCAATACTCTAGCCTTTTTTTTTACATATTTCAGAGTAGCATAATACTACACACCTTTCATACAACTAATTTTTGGGAATTTCTACGTCAGTGCATCAAATACAACAGTTTTTGATATTGTGACTCCCAGTCAGAGCTAGCAAACCCTGGACTTCCTTGTTAGTTTAGTGGTGAGTATCTCCAACACCTGTCGGGCAAGAGACCAGGGTACAGTTCCCTGATGGGGAGTGCTTCTCCTGGTTTTTGAGTAGATATTGTAGATATTGAATTAAAGATTATAAAAAAAACTTTTTCTGGGTCACCTGATGTTTTCAATATAAGACTCTGTTCACATATGCGTTGCAGCTTTAGTTTATAACATGTGCCACAATGCTGTGCTGGATCCATTACATGACAGACGCCAGTAACTTATAATGGAGTCTGTTGGGTTCCACCAAGATACTTAGAGCTTTGAAAGTTAAAATAGAGTTGTATGTAGAACAATTAATACATTATGCATACAAATGGTACGTGAAGGAAAAATGATGTGTCAGCAAACAGACAACTGAATAGGCCCATAAGAATACATTGATTTTAGTGTGCAGTCCGTGTACTGTCCATTATAAATTCTGACATGTTCAAATGGAAATCACTCCCTTTATATTTTGTTTTCTACTGGTTCCCTTACCTTTTCTTTTCCCTTGTACATAAAATTCTTAAAGAAAATACATCTTTATATTCTTTAGTATTCTGCGATCACTGAAATCTGGTTCTACTATTGTACTATCATGGTGCATAACTGGTTACGTAAATTTCAGTCAAAGTACAAAGCATACAGCAATCCACCTCTAAAGTTAAGACCTTGTCTAAAGGCGATTAAAGCATATTAATAAGAGGTTAATAATGAAAATCCTCCGTAACGCTGAGTGAAAGCTAAACTGACCTCTTTGTCTTATACCATTTCTTTAGGTACGGTTTATAGTATTGTCTTACAACACAGAAGCAAGTTTTTCCTGAGATGTTACAGTAATTTTGAAATAATGCTATATACATATTCATTTCTCTAACCTAAATAAAGTGGATAAATCTGCTATAATGGACATTGAAAATATTCTAATAAAGTTGATTAACCTCTGCATGCTTTGTAAGGCTAAGGTCACACTGCAAGTTCACAGTGAGACAGCCATAGTGGACATCCTGCAAAAGATCCATCAGCAGCTAAAACCAGACAAAATTGGCTAGTTTATGCTGGTTCTTGCCGCGGTTTCCCATGCGGCCAGCAAAGGGTTCCAAACACACAGCAATAGTTAACATGCTGTGTGTTCAAAAGCATTCCATGATGCACTGATCTCTATGGGGGCTTCAGATCCGTTCTGTTCTAAGGAAGGGGAGCAGGATAGGACCGACTCTATTTTCATCAGAATGGAGTATCGGCGGCTCCCTCGGATGTCATACTCGAATGTGTGCATGGAGCCTTAGACTGACAAAGTTCTGGAAAGCAGAAGTTATCATGGAGTTTGAAGTTGTAGTCATATGCAACAGATTAGGGCAGATTTATTAAGACTGGTGTTTTATATGCCAGTCTTAATAAAGGCTCAGACTGGTGCAGGGCACAACTGATTTATGAAGAGGCTCTTGCATCTTCATAAGTCAACTGCACGCCCCTGTGCCTGAATGGAGATCTATGTTGATTAGAAAATTGGTGTGGGTTATATTGGATATTTTGTGCCGAAGAGTCTCCATCCCAGCCACCTACATTCGCGCAACGTGGAAAGTGAGGCACAGAATGGAGGTTGTGGTGCATGTTTGGCACAAGAAGAGGCTTTGTGGCTAATGTACATCATAATATCATCCCTCTATGACAGAAAACTGGCGTAGAAGGATTGATAAATCTCACTCATTGTCTTGCAGAAACTCTGCAACTGAAAATCAGCTCCATTGATCTGAATGAGATTATTTCAATAACTAACCCCTGGACTTCTACAAGTTCCACATTCCAATATATGGAATTGATTATTTGTTATTTATCAATTACAGTTTTTTGCATTTCAATTTCACTTGGGTCTGTTTTTCTCTTGCTAATACATGTGTCTGATTTATTAAAAAAAAGGCATAGTTGGCTCTTACACCTTGTGTAAAACTCACTGGATTCGATTGTAATTCTGACATGGCAGATTTTTTACTGGAGTGCAGTTGAGCCTATTTTATGCCTTTTTAAAAGAGGAAAATGTATCAAAAAAGTGAGTCAAAATAAGTCACACCCCTTTTCCTGACAAAAATCTCAAAATGACCAGGAGAGTGATTTTGCTAAGAAATCAGGTGCAAATGAATAGTAAATCCCACTTACCAAGAAAAAAAGGGGCAAAGTTAGAATAAAAAGGTTTGATAAATATTACCCACAGTGTTCCAAACTGACTGCAGATAGAACTGCAGTCAGTTCTGGGGTCACAGGTGTTTACCCTAAGTTAGTGACACTGATTATTATTTATGTAATCTGTGCCTCACTTTCTACTTGGAAGTATTTATGCCTGCAGTCAGTTCTGGGGTCACAGGTACTGTCACTAATAAGTAAGTGACACACTGATTAATTCCAGGCTATTTCTCAATACTGAGGGGGTGACACACTGTGTACCTGAATGTAGTTATACCTGCAGTCAGTTGTGTTCTTTTCTTTGAAGGCCTCTTTTTTTTTCCTGTAAACTCTATGTTGATGCCTTTTCCCAAAAAGCTCTACTTTTGTCTCATCTGACCAGAGAACATTCTTCCAAAAAGTTTTTGGCTTTCTCAGGTAAGTTTTGGCAAACTCCAGCCTGGCTTTTTTATGTCAGAAGTGGGGTCTTCCTGGGTATCCTACCATAGAGTCCCTTTTCATTCAGACGCCGACGGATAGTACGGGTTGACACTGTTGTACCCTCGGACTGCAGGGCAGCTAGAACTTGTTTGGATGTTAGTCAAGGTTCTTTAGCCACCATCCGCACAATCTTTCGTTGAAATCTCTCGTCAATTTTTCTTTTCCATCCACATCTAGGGAGGTTAGCCACAGTGCCATGGGCTTTAAACTTCTTGATGACACTGCGCACGGTAGACACAGGAACATTCAGGTCTTTGGAGATGGACTTGTAGCCTTGAGATTGCTCATGCTTCCTCACAATTTTGCTTCTCAAGTCCTCAGACAGTTCTTTGGTCTTCTTTCTTTTCTCCATGCTCAATGTGGTACATACAAGGACACAGGACAGAGGTTGAGTCAACTTTAATCCATTTCAACTGGCTGCAAGTGTGATTTAGTTATTGCCACCACCTGTTATGTGCCACAGGTAAGTAACAGGTGCTGTTAATTACACAAATTAGAGAAGCATCGCATGATTTTTCAAAGTGTGCCAATACTTTTGTCCACCCCCTTTTTTATGTTTGGTATGGAATTATATCCAATTTGGCTTTTTGACAATTCTTTTTGTGGTTTTCCATTGACGACAAATTAAATGAAGATATTATTACCAAAGCATTTGTGATTGCAATCATTTTCTGGAAGAAATTGAGTATTATCTGACAGAATTGCAGGGGTGCCAATACTTTTGGCCAGCACTGTATGTACCTGGATATAGTTATACCTGCAGTCAGTTCTGGGGTCACAGGAGGAGTCACTAATAAGTAAGTGACACAGTGATTAATTCCAGGCTATTTCTCATTACTGAGAGGATGACACACTATGTACCTGGATGTAGTTATACCTGCAG
This sequence comes from Leptodactylus fallax, assembly GCA_947044405.1. Lineage (NCBI taxonomy): Eukaryota > Metazoa > Chordata > Amphibia > Anura > Leptodactylidae > Leptodactylus > Leptodactylus fallax. Next base: position 2,750,550 of record CAMRHE010000092.1, read on the forward strand.
TCAGTTCTGGGGTCACAGGTGCTGTCACTAATAAGTAAGTGACATACTGATTAATTCCAGGCTATTTCTCACTACTGAGGGGGTGACACACTATGTACCTGGATGTAGTTATACCTGCAGACAGTTCTGGGGTCACAGGAGGTATCACTAATAAGTAGGTGACACAGTGATTAATTCCAGACTATTTCTCATTACTGAAGAGGTGACACTCTATGTACTTGGATGTAGTTATGGCTGCAGTCAGTTCTGGGGTCACAGGAGGAGTCACTAATAAGTAAGTAACACACTGATTAATTCCAGGCTATTTCTCATTACTGAGGGGGTGACACACTATGCAGGTGGATGTAGTTATACCTGCAGTCAGTTCTGGGGTCACAGGTACTGTCACTATTTAGTAAGTGGCATACTGATTAATTCCAGGCTATTTCTCATTACTGAGGAGGTGACACACTATGTACCTGGATGTAGTTATAGGTGCAGTCAGTTCTGGGGTCACAGGAGGAGTCACTAATAAGACACACTGATTAATTCCAGGCTATTTCTCATTACTGAGGGGGTGACACACAATGTATGTGGATGTAGTTATACTTGCATTCAGTTCTGGGGTCACAAGAGGTGTCATTAATAAGTAACTGATTAATTTGGGAGTGGGGACACCTCAGCCCAACAGATTTATTATAACTAAATGTTGAAAGTCTAACTGGCATAATTTTCTATTCTGGAGCAGAGACATCTGACTGACTTATGAAGTGGCCCCAGTGTCTTCATAAAACTCTTTCCCTGCACTAGTCCTAATATATCTGCCCCAGTGTGTCACCACCCTTACTGTCTTTAAAGTTTTGCGTCAATAATGAGAAGTATCCTGTAAATGGTGTTTAATTTGTTTATACATGAGAGAACTTGTTGTCCCAGATCTGAATTCAGTTATAACTGTGTTTGGAACACTGGAGTGGATAATCTAATACTGTCTAAAAGATAGATTAGCAAGTCAGATTTATCAAAGTATTTGACACTGTTTGGTAAATTTACTATTAGTTGGCTTAAAGTGTTGTCTTAAAATTTCATTTAATTTTTTTTTTGCCAATGTGCTGGGGTGATTGCTGAACATTTTTCTAATATACTTCATTAACCTATCTAACTTCCTTTTGATAAGAAAAATTCTCCCTAGAAACCCTCTAACTGAGCTGTTTCTAAGAAAAGTCTGTACAAATTTGTTCTGCCAGTAGGTAGAATTGTAGCATTTTCCAGAGCGGGATGGTCACTTCAAATGAATGTATCTTCGGTTTTATACAACCTAGAAAAATGGTTTAGGAATCATAAAAAATCTGAGATTCTCTCAGTAGCAATAACTATAAAATAACCTGAGATATCACTAGTTAAAAATACAGTTGGGAATTTCCAATCTTGGTGGTATAAAAGCTGAGAACCATTTTCTAGGTTGTATAAAACTGGAGATACAACAATTTGAAGTGACCATCTGTCTTTGGCAAATACTATAGCTCTACATATTGCATTGAGTAAAAGTGTATAGGACAAACTGTCCGTGGCAATGCTTAGTGCTTAGAACATTGCCAGTAGCAACTTTGCAGACTGTTTTCTATTAAAAGGAAGTTAGATAGGCTATTTAAGGACATTACAAAAAAGTTCAACAAACACCCCCTAACACAATAGCAAAAAAAAATGGGAGTTACACTGTAAAGGTTCTATGCCCTATCCTATAAGACCACACTCCTTTCTGACATGCCACACTCCTTGTTTGCATGTGGAAACATGTCTAAAAAGTGTCTAAAACACTTGATAAATGTGGCACACAGCATGTTTGACAGTTTTTGGTGCAAATTACATCAGAATTCTCACACAATGGGGCAAATTTAGTAAGAATGGTGTGCTTATTAAAACATCTCGACCGCCCATCTGGCTGCATAATTCCCATTTATGTGGCAGCCCCATTCGTTCACTTACTTAGAGATGTAGATCACCCCTGACCCTATCAACCTCTATTGGCGTAATAATCCCCCTCCTTGAGAGAGCCATGGAAGACCTTCGAAAATATGGTGTACTCGACTTATCTTGGTTCAGATGCATTAATGTCTTGAAAATGGACGAGAGAGTGGAGAGTGTTTTACTGCAGCCTGATACCCCCACGCGAGTAATATCTTTACTCTACAGTGTTCTCCCGAGTGACCTGTACTTGCGCCTTTCTCCTGATTGGTCCAGATCTTTTCTATTCGCACACAAGTTGCCTCTTCTGTGCAGTGCCCAAGAAAAAAACTTCACGATACTGACTCGCTGGTATCGCTGTCCAGACCTCCTTCACAAGATTTACCCTGGCGCTGTGGCACCGAGAACGGGTCTCTTTTCCATATATGGTGGGACTGCACAGACATACATTCCTTTCTGGACTTCTGTGTTTGACCTATATGTCTAAGTTAGTGGTTGTTCCCTTCTGCCTTCCCACCAGGTGGCCCTCCTCTCAATTATTCCTGGAAACATTTCTATAGTGAAGGGCAACCTCCTACGTTACTTCCTCACAGCAACCAGAACGGTCATAACCAGATACTGGCATAGTGTCGTTGTCCCCATATTACTGGAGTGGCTCCAAGAATTTTTCCACATATGAAGGATGGAACTGCTTATAGTGAGAGACGCCGCTGATTCCTCTAAGTTTAATGCCCTCTGGCAGCCGTGGGTGGAGTTTCAGGAATCGGTCAATTTTATTAACACCTTTTCCTGAGCTCTGATATGGTGTTCTGGCCCCAGTTCTGTGTGGTTGTCTTTACTGTTGCTATGCTTCCTGTTCCCTCCTTCGTCGTTGTCCCCTTTGAGTATTCGTTTATCCTTGTTTTTCTGTATCTTGTCTTTTTTTTCTTCTCCCTTGTTTGCCGGACATGTCCACCTCAGACAGTTAGCATGCTCCTCCTAAACATCCTCGGCGTCTCCTGTCTGGCCCGCTGTTTCCATGTCACATTTTGTTATTTTATGAAAATCTGTGATAAAAACCGATTATACATAAAACATCCTGACCGGTGCAGAGACCAAGAGATATATGGACAAGCCAGAATGGAAATCAACATCAGTTAGAAACTGCCTGATGCTGTTTGATAATCTTGTGTATTTTTGCACTGCACTTAACATTACACCAGTTATTAGTTGGCTTAGTTTCAATAAAAAAATAGGCACCAAAATTGTGGTACATTTTTGGTGCATGGCAGCACATCTTTAACCCAGCTCCTTTTCATAAAAGTCATAAAATTGTCTAAAAAGTGTTTAAACACTTGATAAATGTGGTGCACAACACAGTAGACAGTTTTTTGGCACAAATTATGCTAGAATTCTGGTGCATTTTGGTTAGTAAATCTCCCTGACTGTGCTTATATGCCATAAAAATAATGGAAAGCCAAGAAACACAGAAGTTTAGCAGGGTTTCATAGAAAACTATGCACAATGGGGGGAAACCATTACTTCTACTCCAGTTTTCTGATGATATTGAGGTGCACATGAGGGATGATATTGAGGTGCACATTTGGCGCAAAGCCGTTTCTTTAGCAAATCATGCGCCTCAAGCCCTGACCTGCATCTTGCCCACCACATTCTACAGTGAGGCTTTAGCCTCTTCAAAAATTTCTCGGACCCTGCACCAGTTGGGCTGATTATTAAGACATACGATATGCCAGTCTTAATAAATTTGCCCCAATCTGTATAAAACATACTAAATACATGTATGTATATGCAGTAGTACACATTTTTAACTAAACCAATGACTTGTAGGCAACAACTGATCCTGCACTTTACTGCTGTCAATATACAGTATAACTAGTTGCTGAAGTCTGGGTAGTATCTATGATGCAGGTAGATACAATGGAGAAGTTTTATGAATATTGGCATTACTAATGCCAGTCTTCATAGCCCTTGGAGCAGTGGAGGGTGCGCCTCATATATGACAAGGTCCACCCTTCCTCAAAAATGAGGCATACCCTCCTGTGCACCTGGGGGAAATGTATACCAGTTCATAGATGGGATTCATATATTGCTCTCTGGGGGGAGAGTCACTGTCCTCACTGTTATGTAAAGCTCTGCCAACAGAACACTCAGTTCAGTTAATTGCTGTTAGCTCTCTGTGTAAACACAAAGATAACACTGTGTCTGCTCTCTGTAGAAGCATGGTAAGTGTTCTTTACAAACATGTGTAATCTAATATAAATGCAGATCAAATAATATGCACAGTAAATGTATATTAGATTTTTAGTAATCATAATAATCTTTCATGGTAAAGGCAAAATCTATACTGAGATATTTCATAGTGTCCTGACCATCAAACAGTCAATGCCGCCTCCCTCCAGATTGTTGGAGAATACAGAAAGTGAGAAGAAGAGACATCAGGCAAAGCTGCTTGTTAGGATTCCATTGCAGGGCCAAAATGACATGCACAACTCTACAGGAGAGTAGAAGCAGAAATGGGCTGACAACTGCGAGCAGTAGAAAATACTACTTAAAGGCAATACACCTCTGTGAGCCAAGACCGGCCCCAGGCACCTTCACCAGAGCTCCTCACAAGAAGAGATGGCCTTTCACTGAATCTGAAGATCAGAATTGTCACCAGAACAGAAAGTGTATCCCAAATAAACACACTGCAGCAGAAGCCTACACCAGAATTACACACTACTCACAGGAGCAAAGATCAAGGAATGGTCATCAATCACGGGTCAGCAGCTGAAGAGGGCAATAAGGAACCAAATCACGAGACAAAGACAAATCCGGAAAACAAAGCCAATAGTCAAAACCGATCAGGAATGCCAGAACAAAATCGTAAGACAGGGAGGAATCGAGGAACATAGCCAGTGGTCAGAATAGGTGTGATCAAAACAAGCTCAGCAAACAAATTGGAGTACAACGAGGATTTACCAGCAACCTGAGTAAGGAGGGAGTAGTTAATAAAGGCCTGCTCAGGTCCTGATTGATTAAGACCTGAAGGTCTAGGACAGGAAGCTTCCCTATGTTGTCATGGCAACCTTAAAGAAGCAACAATTCCTAAGATGAAGCTTCCCTATGTTGACACGGCAACCTTAAAGCAGCAATGACAGATGTAATACTTCTGACACTGCTAAGACAGGGAGATGGGAAAACTTCTTTAAAACATAACGTATGACACTGTCAGGGCTACCAGGACCCTATCTAGCCCATTTCCATCAAACATATACAGTACATATTAGTAAACCTATAATTCTCATATACTAGGTACCATAAATAACAACCATGCCTACCAAAGAAACATGCAACAATAGGAATGGCGATACCATAAATAAATAACATAAACACCAAATATAATGAAAATATCAAAAAGTCATACAAGAAAAGACATAAAAAAGTATTATTTAAAAACACAATGTGTCATAAACACAGACAAGAGGTAAAGTCATGGCTTTCCCAGGCAGGCACATCACAAAGAAAATATATATATATATATATATATATGTATGTATCACAACATATGCAAGAGTCCAAGAAGCATATATATCATATCATGCACAATGCACAAAACATAGTTACTGGACAAATGCATATACATGGCATATCAGAAGCATTATTTCAAGATACTCCACATAAATAACATTCACTGGAAAGACATGTCAGACATATTTCAGTAAATAGTATATATATATAGAGAGAGAGAAAGAGAGAAAGAGAGAGAGAGAGAGAGAGAGAGAGAGAGTAAACATTAGTCACCAAAATCAGACAGTCTTACCAATGAACAAATATAAATATGCAAGGGTACGCCGTCACCTCCACTCGCAGCCCCAACATATACATATTACTTTCACATTGACATTTCTTTGGCTATCTATGGAAAACAGATGGTAGGCAGTGTTAGTTTAACCATACACTGCGCTACAACTTTTTAAAAAGCTTTTAAACAATACAAACATTCCAAAAAGTAGTCAGTTTCAGAAGAAAATACCTGCTTTTTTAAAATATAACCACATGCACTGGTGTAATTATAGGGTTTGCCGTGGTCACAGCTGTCAGCTTGTTTCTGATTTTCTTTAAATGGCTGTCAATCTGTGGGTCATACATTTATGACCCTTGCACTTTGGTGAGCTGGAGTGAGAAGATTTAAGATATACAGTTTTCCACTCTCAGAGAAGAGAAAATTAACCCTTTAATGGCAAAAAAAAAAAATAGCCATTGGTCAGCAGCATATATTGAAGGAGGGATTCAGTAGGTGAGGCTGTGGCACAAAAGAGGGCACGATTACTATATGGGAAGCACCAACAGGGGATGGGAAGCTTCATTGCGGTCTGGACCTAGATAAAGGAAATATTAAGGCTGCTAAAATATGCGGATGGGACACAGCCGCTGATTGTGAGGAGAATTTACGCAGGGGGGCCCAAGCTAAGCTTTTGCAACAGGGCCCATGAGCCTTATGTCTGTCCACATGGCAGTTATATTGGTTTTTACAAAAATTTGCACATTTTAGGGACTTGTATCAATGTAACAGGTTTGTTATTTTGACGAAAAATGTGTGGCTGTGTGCCTGATTGAAAAGTGAAGAAGAAATAGCTTTAACAAAAAAAGCAACACAATGATCTCTTTATGGGAACAGAATGCAACAGAGTGTTGGTATTTGAGGAAGCAATGGGTTTTATTTTATTTTGCTGTTATTATGCCAATAGTGTAGCAGTGGCAACTGGCTACTACAGTTTGAAGAAAAAATTGTGTCAAAATGACTCTGGAAATGGAAAGAAGTGGCTTTAAAGAGGTTATCCAGCTTCCAAAAATTATCTGCAAATACATCCACAGCAGAGCTAAATACTTACTGTTTCCTTGTGCAGCTTTTTCTTGGCTTTATTTTACTTGAGAATCCTTGTATCACTGTATTTACATCTAGTGAATCTGTGAACAAACTACATTTCCCATGATGCATCCCCCCTCCAAAGAAATCACAGGAAACAAATCACTCCCACATCTGAAGACACATGAAGCTGTGATGTTTCATTTGGAAACTTACTCCCCCCTCCCCTCTGTGAACAGCAAACAGGGAGTTAGAGCAGGCAGATGCGGATTCCCCTAAAACCTGCAGCAAGCTGGTAATAATTTTGCCTCACTTTGGGAGCCAGAGAAAAATTGCCCCATTTTGGCTTTATAACGAGGGTCTAAAAGCATGGCAATCCTATATTCATCCCTTTGGTTCATGCTAAAATATGCTGGTCACTATGTAAGCAATGGGCATGCAGCCTGCCATGCTTGCAAATGTGTACACGGACCCAGTGACCTGCCATGGTGGTTGTCGTCATCATCATCATCAGCATCAACTCGATAAAACATAAGGGTCGGTCTCATACTGGAAATGCCCAATGTGTGTTGTTTTTAATTTTTTATTTATTTTCCTCCAGGAGGGAGCCCCATCCCTTCAAAACCCCTAAGGGGTTAAATGCCTGGGATCAGATGAGTACAAAGTCGGGCACCCACATCTGAGTGCAGGAGACCCTGCATTATTCCACTACAACTGATGTAGAAAATGAATTGCGGTGGACTAAGACCCATTAGTGATGGGCAGCATGTCAAAATTATACCTATTATGGCAAATTGCAGCATGTCAGTTATACATACGGAAACGCTGGCAGTTTCCCTGTAGGCATAATGGAAGCAGAAAGTCCACAGAGGAAACCTCTGCGAACTTTCTGTGAAAAGCGCTGCTTTTTTGCTTCGGAATGCTATGTGGTGCCTTAGCCTTAGACAGTATTAGTAAATTTTCCCCAGTGTGTGAGGGATGTCTTGGTGATATGATAAATACCATTTCCTGTGTATACATTATTTGTTCTGTTTCTACTAGCTAGGTAGACTGGTCCTAGGATGGAGTTTGGATGGGGGAATAACTCTTCTGTGCTGTCTAAGGATGTAATAGGAAAAATGAATGCCATGATTTTCATAGCATAAGAAAGCTATTATTAACCACGGTGTATGTTTCACAGGTCCAATTAAAGAGAACAAAAGCAAAATTCTAAATTATACTTTTGTTTTGTAAAGGAACGTATTGTGTTGAAATCCATACATGTATTTGCCTTGGACGATATAAGTTGTGGAGTAATTTCTGCAAAGTACTGAAAATTAAATGTGCATTCTTTAAGGCCAAAGCCCCACATTGCAGAAAAGCTGTTTTTTTTGTTGCAGATTTTGATGCGGTTTTTGAGTCAAAGTCAGGAATGGATTTAACAGAAGGGAAACGTCTAAGCTTTATATCCTTTATATTTCCTATTCCATTTCAAGCCGTTCCTGACTTTGGCTCAAAAAACCATATCAAAATCTGCAACAACAAAAAATCTGCGTTTCTGCAACATGGGGCCTCAGCCTAAAGTAGGAATGCTATCACAGCTGCCAATAAAGCTTCAGGGGTTTTAGTTGTAGTTATCCCACAGTGCTAATGGGAGTTGTTGCAATATGTATAGCATTGTTATGGTTAGCTTTGCAAATAAAAAAAGACTAAGATTGTTTAACCCCTTAACGCTATTTCACGTACAGTTGTGCTAAAAAGTTTACATACCGCGGCAGATTTTTTTGTTTTTTTGGCCTTTTTTCAGAGAATATGAATGATAACACAAAAACTTTTGCTCCACTCATGGTTAGTGGTTGGTTGAAGCCATTTATTGTCAAAAAGCACAACTACCACAAAAGACTTCAAGCTATCATTGATGTTAAAGGGGTAATACACGGTATAAAGTACTGGGGTATGTGAACATTTGAACAGGGTCATTTTGATGTTTTTGGTTGTCATTATGATTTAAAAAGAGAAAACACAGAAGTTTGACAATAAATGTCAAACTTCTGTGTTTTCTCTTTTTAAATCATAATGACAACCAAAAACATCAAAATGACCCTGTTCAAATGTTCACATACCCCAGTACTTTATACCGTGTATTACCCCCTCTAACATCAATGACAGCTTGAAGTCTTTTGTGGTAGTTGTGGATGAGGCGCTTTATTTTCTCACATGGTAAAACTGCCCATTCTTCTTGGCAAAAAGTCTCAAGTTCCTGTAAATTCCTGGGGGGGTCACTGCCTAGGGGATTCCACTATACTGGTTCTTTAGAGGCTCTGCAAACATGACATGGTGTCCAGATACCAAACATCTAAATATATACTTCAAAAGCCAAATAGAGCTCCTTCCCTTCTATGCCCTACTGTGTGCCCAAACTGCAGTTTATGCCACATGTATGACACTGGTGTACCCAGGATAATGTACTTAATGACATATGTGGTGTAAACTGCTGTTTGGGCACAGCCGGGCACAGAAGAGAAGGAGCACAATTTTGGTTTTTGGAGCACAGATTTAGATGGTTTGGTTTTTGGATGGCATTACATTTTTGCAGGACCCTGAAATGCCAGTAAAGTAGAATCCCCTGACATGTGACCCCATTTTGCAAACTACACCCCTGAAGGAATTTATCCAGGGGTACAATGAGAATGTGTAACCCCCAAGTTTTGTATTAATTAATTTTCCAGAAATGAATACACAGCTGTTGATGAAAGGTGAAAATGACAATTTTTCCAGGAATACATTTCAGTGCGTAATATGTTGTGCCTGGCTTATATCAGAGATGAATGCTCCAAAAGCTGTTGTGCCCAGGATAGCCACTTAACAGTTTTTGGAGTGTGTGTCTCTGCTGATCAAGTTGGGCACAACATATTGGGCACTGAAATGGTGTATTTCTGGAAAAATTGCAATTTTCACTTTTCATTATCAGCTGCGCATTCCTTTCTGGAAATTAGAGGAATGCAACGCTCAAGGGTTAAAAATACTCACTACCCCGCTTGATAAATCCCTTGAGGGGTGTAGTTTCCAAAGTGGGGTTATGTGTCTGCAGCTTCCACTTTACTGCCAATTCAGGGGCTCTGCAAAAGTGGCATGAGGTCCAAAAACTAAACTGTGCTCCAAAAACCAAAATAATGCTCCTTCCCTTCTGTGCACAGCTGTTCCTAAACAGCAGTTTATACCCACATATAGCATTGTTAAGTACGGTTATCCTAGGTTCAACAGTGTCATACATGTGGGCATAAACTGCCGCTTGGGCACACAAGAGGGCGCAGATGTCAAGAAACGCTATGTGTTTTGAAGCGCAGATTTAGATTGTTGGTTTTTGGACGTCATGTCACATTTGTAGAGACTCTAAAAATGCCCCTACAAAATAGGGTAATTTCTTTCCAATTTACTGGCACCTCCAGGGCACCACAAAAACAACATGGCATCCAGAAAATCCCTCTAAATCTGTACTTCAAAAGCTAAAAAGCGCAGTGCTCCTTCCGCTCTGAGCCCTGCTGTGTGCCCAAGCAGCAGCTTACACTCACATATACAACTTCTTTCTACCTGGGTTAGCCCACTTAATAGCTTTAGGAGTGCATGTCTCTGATGACACAATCTGGGCGCAACATATTGGACACCGAAATAGCATATTTCTTTAAAATTTTAAATTTTCACTTTGAACATTACTTTCAGGAAGCACTCTTGGGCTCAAAATGATAATACCCCTTGATACATTCCTTGAGAGGTGTAATTTCTAAAATGGGGTCACTTTTTGGGGGTTTCCATTGTACTGGTACTTTGGGGGCTCTGCAAAAGTGGCATGGCACCTGAACACTATTCCAGCAAAATTTGCCCTCCAAAAGACAAATAGCTCTCTTTTCATTCCGAGCCCCCCATGTACCCCTACAGCAGATTATGACAACATATGGGGTATGCCGTGTTCAGGAGCAATTGTGTAACTACCTGTGGGGTGCTTTTTCTCCTTTAACCCCCTTGTAAAAATGAAAACTTTGGGTATAAAGTGACATTTTAGTGACTTTTCATTTACACATTCCAATGTAAGTAAAATCTGTGAAAAGGCTGTTGGGTCAAAATGCTCACTATACCCCTTGATTAATTCTATGAGGGGTGTAGTTTCCAAAATGGGGTCACTTTTTGGGGGTTTCCATTGTTTTGGTACTCTAGGGGCTCTGCAAATGAGACATGGTACCTGAAAACTATTCCAGCAAAATCTACATTTCAAATATCCAGTGTCGCTCCTTCCCTTCTGTGCACTTCAGTTTACACCCACATGTGGGGTATTTCTGTGCTCGGGAGAAAGTGCATAACAAACTGTGAGATGCATTTTCTCCTTTAACCTTTTGTGAGTGTGTTAATTTTAGGGTTAAATTAATGTATTATTGAAAAAAAATGAAATGTTTAAATTTCACCTCCATATTGTTTTAATTTCCATGAAAAGCTTAAAGTGTTAACAAACTTCCCAAATTTTCCTGCAGGTCTTCCAATGTGGTGTATCTCACAATGTGTGTGCAATGTCCCACTAAAGGCCTCTATGTGGGGGAAACAGGGCAGAGACTCAGTCAGCGTATGAACTCACACAGATTCACCATTAATAACAGCAGAGCAGACCTCCCAGTGGCCGCACATTTCTCCAGAGAAGACCACTCTATTGAAGATTTGCGGGTTGTGGTTTTAATGGGACATTTTAAGACGCAGAGGGAGAGTAAGGAATGAGAATATAATTTAATGCAAAAATTTCAAACTCTGCAATTTGGACTTAATATTCATGCCAGTTTCATGTCACACTATGTATGAACTGTGAGGGTCACAAATCACTACCTGATTGCAAACAGATAACAGCAAGAATTACTGATCCCTCTGTCACACCCCCACAAGTTTTCCAGATTGCTTATTTCTTGACCTGTTGTAAATAACTTCTCTACTTATATTGCATTTTGTTATTCTAAGATCCTTTGAAGATCCATGTCTTGTGTGTGTGTGAATTTTCAGTTTCTTGTATAACACAATGTCTCAAGAAGAGAACTAGTACTCTCGAAAGCTCACTATCAAATATACTCAGTTAGCCTTTAAAAGGTATTGCTTGATTTCTTTACTCTTCCACTTTTAAATCTGGAAATTCGCTGTTACACTTGTGAGCTTTATAATGTCCAAAATACATTAAAGGACGATTAAAAGATGATGCTGATATAAAGCAGATATGGTAGGTAATATTTATTATTATATTTGGGTGGTATGACTATCTGTTTGAAAAGCAGACCATTTCACATTTTGAAAATTGCGATTTTTTTTTTTTTTCAAAATTTCCATCAAATTTCGTATTTTTTTTATAAACAAGTACAAATATAAATTTTAATTGTTCTTAATTGATTTAGTCTGTCTTATTTTGTGTACCAATACATTATTATATATATCTTCAATTATTTTGGTGATTCATTTTGGATATTTGGTTTTGGGGGGATACATGTAGTTTGATACTTCTCATTCCTGATCTAATTACCAGTAAATCTTCACAGTTGGTAATGAGAAATAGCATGGAATTAATCTGTATTCACTTACTTAGAACTAAATGCTCCAGTAGTCCCAGAACTAAGTACAGTTATAACTGTGTTCATCACATAGTGTTGAGAGCTGTTCACATAGTGTGTGCAGAGCTGATCTAGATCCTCTAGGACTCAACAACTCCTGCAATTCCCACCACCCAATGAATTATATTACATGCCTGGGAGGAAAGCTGCATTATGTCAGCACCCAAAGCAGCCCCAAAGTGGAATTCCATGGAGTTGGAATGTTGCAGATGAGGTGGAGCAAAAGCAGACTGTTTTATCGTTGAAAGTGCTGCAGAATGTTTTTAGCTCTATAAGCTAAAACGTGCAGACACTTTTATGTCCATGAGCAGTACCTCCACTATATACACACGTGGACAAATTTGATGGTACCCCTCGTTTAATGAAAGAAAAACCCACAATACTCACAGAAATAACTTGAATCTGACAAAAGTAATAATATATAAAAATTCTATGAAAATGAACAAATGAAAGTCAGACATTGCTTTTCAACCATGCTTCAACAGAATTTTTTAAAAAAGAAAATTCATGAAACAGGCCTGGACAGAAATGATGATACCCTTAACTTAATATTTTGTTGCACAACCTTTTGAGGCAATCACTGCAATCAAACGATTCCTGTAACTGTCAATAAGACTTCTGCACCTCTCAACAGGTATTTTGGCCCACTCCTCATAAGCAAACTGCTCCAGTTGTCTCAGGTTTGAAGGGTGCCTTTTCCAGATGGCATGTTTCAGCTCCTTCCAAAGATACTCAATAGGATTTAGGTCAGGGCTCATAGAAGGCCACTTCAGAATTGTCCCTATGTTTTCCTCTTAGCCATTCTTGGGTGTTTTCAACTGTGTGTTTTGGGTCATTATCCTGTTGCAAGACCCATGACCTGCGACTGAGACCAAGTATTCTGACACTGGGCAGCACATTTCTCTATAGAATACCTTGATAGTCTTGAGATTACATTGTACCTTGCACAGATTTAAGACACCCTGTGCCAGATGCAGCAAAGCAGCCCCAGAACATAACAGAGCCTCCTCCATGTTTCACAGTAGGGACCGTGTTCTTTTCAAGATATGCTTCATTTTTCTGTCTGTGAACATAGAGCTGATGTGCCTTGCCAAAAATTTTGATTTTTGTCTCCTCTGTCCATAGGACATTCTGCCATAAGCTTTGTGGCTTGTTAACATCTTAGTTTGGCAAATTCCAGTCTGTCAGATTTAAGTTATTTCTGTAACCATTGTGGGTTTTTCTTTCATTAAACGAGGGATACCAACAATTTTGTCCACGTGTGTATGCTAATAAAGCGTTGCAGCACTAAATTTAGCACATGCACCATACAGGGACAATGTGTTATTCTACCCAACTGGAGCGCAGCAACAACATTGGTTCCATTATCGTTGGCAACACTGCCCAATTGTAGTTTGCGAGCAGCCATCCATCGAGATACTTGCTGCAGCATACAGCGAAGCAGCCCCTCCACTGTTTGGCACCTGGCCTGGTTTGGTTTCTGGACTGTGGCTGCTGCCGCTCAAAACATTGATCCAGTGGGCTGTGAAAGGCATGTATTGTACTAGTCCATAATTGCTCTTCCATTTGTCGACAGTAGCATGCACCTTTCTCCATAATGGCATATCCAATGAAAGGACATGGCAGAGACAGCTTTCCTAAAGAACTAATAGTGCCTAGGTTATCTCCATTGACGCTGAGCGCATGCCATCAGTTGGCAAAATGCAGTGGAATCCACTAAGTAGTACGAAAGCGACTGTACTGCCAGGAACATGGCGAGGTGCAAGTTAAGTTGCATAACTGCTGGATGACTAGATGCATATTCCTGTTTCCTGGACACACACTCCCTTGGATGATTGATGGCATGGAAGAGGAGGAGTAGGAGAAATGACAACCATGTGGTAGATGTGGACGTGATCTGCTTACAAGGAAGATCAAGGGAAGGAGTGGGATGGTCTTGCCCACTTCCAGATAATGAGACCACTCTGCTATACAATGAATGCTCGATCCTTCCAATAAATATAGGAAAAAAGATGTTGTGACGTGCACCGCCAAAATAAATCATATATAAGAAAGAGAATGGCAGCAGCAGAATGATAAAGGGAAAGTAGATAAAACTTAACATTTATTATCAAAATTATGAAAAAAAGCAATAAATAAATTTAATAATGTTCTTGGTTTAATAGAATCAGAGCGTGAGGCATGAGGAGTCCCCTAATCCTATATTGAATGACTAATATATTTAGATTGATTGCCCTTTAAAGTGTTAATAAATACTAGATATCAGGCAAAAGTGTGAGTCTAAATTCAAAAACATTGTAAGCTGTAATAAGCCATTATAAATAGTGATATATAGTCCCAAGCTAGCGCTCTCACGATATCCCACGATAATTGGGGGTCCACAAGTTCCCCGGGAATAGCCGAAGTCTGTTGGAATTGTTCAGCAGACAGGGACTATCTATCGGCTTAGCTAAGGGGTGATCCCCTACTATTACCTCCACCATCAACATGTCTTCCTTTTCTATCTTCTTTACTTGAAAAAAATGCTCAATGTTCTCATCAAAAAGAGGTGGAAAACTCTGACTAGGAAAAGGGTGAAAGGGTGACCAGGACAGTGAGTATTAGATTAGAACACTCTGCATGTCCCTGCTGTGACAATGGCTAACAAGAAAACACCATTGCCCAAAAAAGACTCTTAAAAAGGAGGTTTTGCACTATAGACAACAACGCTCTGTATCAGTTAGATTGTTTTTTTGCCATGATAACAGCACTTTGGATTTATTGATTAGCCAAAAAAAAAACACTATTGCCCCAAAAACAATTAACAGAAGGAGATTTTACACTATAGTCTATAACACACATATGTCAATCAGCTTGTTTTGTTTTTTTGTCGTGATAAAGGTACTTTGTATGTTTTGCCCAAAAAATCCTTAACAAACGATTTTTTTCACTAAAAACACTAAGACACTTTGTGACTATTTAGACTCTAACCAATCCTGAAAACAGGGGTGTTTTGCTCCTGTTTAAAATGCAGCAGTGGATGAATGTGTGAAGAATGTGTGCCCCCACTTTATTATTTTTAACTATTTGATTATTTCCTTTGCTCTGTTCATTGTAATGAATGGAGCAGGGGCTCACATTCTGTGTTCCCTCACTATATTCTGCTGTAGAAGACCAATAATAGTTCTCAAAACCAATAAATCATATATAAACCTAAATTCATCTTTATTAAACAATAATTCCATTTGCTAGTGTTGCAAGAGAATTAACATAAAAACAATTAAAAAACCAATCTGGAAAAGTGTGGAACACAAGAATGACAGCTCATAAATTCATCAGAATTTAACACATGATAGGCAACTATATATGTCAATACACAATATATGATTTCATCACATATGCTAAAACCTATTGGAATTCATAAATAAATATATGTCAAAATCAAAAATAACAAGAGTAAATAAAATTCAGAAAAATAAGTAATAAATAAATTCATAAACTGAATAAATCCAAATAGCAGCAAGTCACAACCACAAATATACTGTAAGTGCACCAGTGCAATGTGCAAAAAGATTTATTTCCAATGGGCTCCTCACACATACAGTAGGGAAAAAAAGTATTTAGTCAGCCACCAGTTGTGCAAGTTCTCCCACTTAAAAAAATGAGAGAGGCCTGTAATTGACAACATAGGTAGACCTCAACTATGAGAGACAAAATGAGAAAACATATCTAAAAAAATCACATTGTCTGATTTTTTAAGAATTTATTTTCAAATTATGGTGGAAAATAAGTGTTTGGTCACCTACAAACAAGCAAGATTTCTGGCTCTCACAGACCTGTAACTTCTTCTTTAAGAGGCTCCTCTGTCCTCCACTCATTACCTGTAGTAATTGCACCTGTTTGACATTATCAGTATAAAAGACACCTGTCCACAACCTCAAACAGTCACACTCCAAACTCCACTATGGTGAAGACCAAAGAGCTGTGGAAGGACACCAGAAACAAAATTGTAGACCTGCACCAGGCTGGGTGGGAAGACTGAATCTGCAATAGGCAAGCAGCTTGGTGTGAAGAAATCAACTGTGGGAGCAATAATTAGAAAATGGAAGACATACAAGACCACTGATAATCTCACTCAATCAGGGACTCCACGCAAGATCTCACCCCGTGGGGTCAAAATGATCACAAGAACGGTGAGCAAAAATCCCAGAACCACACGTGGGGACCTAGTGAATGACCTGCAGAAAGCTGGGACTAACGTAACAAAGGCTACCGTCAGTAACACACTACGCCGCCAGGGTTTCAGATCCTGCAGTGCCAGTCGTGTCCCCCTGCTTAAGCCAGTACATATCCGGGCCCGTCTGAAGTTTGCTAGAGAGCATTTGGATGTTCCAGAAGAGAATGTCATATGGTCAGATGAAACCAAAGTAGAAACACAACTTGTCGTGTTTGGAGGAGAGTGAATGCTGAGTTGCATCCAAAGAACACCATACCTACTGTGAAGCATGGGGGTGGCAACATCATGCTTTGGGGCTGTTTCTCTGCAAAGGGACCAGGACTGATCCGTGTACATGAAAGAATGAATGGGGCCATGTATTGTGAGATTTTGAGTGCAAACCTCTTTCCATCAGCAAGGGCATTGAAGATGAAACGTGGCTGAGTTTTTCAGCATGACCATGATTCCAAGCACACTGCCAGGGCAACGAAGGAGTGGGTTCGTAAGAAGCATTTCAAGGTCCTGGAGTGGCCTAGCCAGTCTCCAGATCTCAACCCCATAGAAAACCTTTGGAGGGTGTTGAAAGTTCGTATTGCCCAGCGACAGCCCCAAAACATCTCTGCTCTAGAGCAGATTTGCATGGAGAAATGGGCCAACATACCAGCAACAGTGTGTGCCAACCTTGTGAAGACTTACAGAAAATGTTTGACTCCTGTCATTGCCAACAAAGGATATATAACAAAGTATTGAGATGAACTTTTGTTATTGACCAAAAACTTATTTTCCACCATAATTTGCAAATAAATTCTTTAAAAATCCGACTGTGATTTTCTGGATTTGTTTTCTCATTTTGTCTCTCATAGTTGAGGTCTGCCTATGATGTCAATTACAGGCCTCTATCATCTTTTTAAGTGGGAAAACTTGCACAATTGGTGGCTGACTAAATACTTTTTTTTCCAACTGTATACCATTATAGAGTAAGTTAAGGTAAATACCAACCATCCATCAAGCTAAAGATCCTGTGACCACACTGATCAGCACCTTCTGTATTCTGAATGGGAGTTAAAGACCTCCATATTCAGGATCAGTGGTGATCTCAGTAATGGACCCCCCACGATTATCAATTTATCCCTGAAACTAATAATAGAAGATTAATTTAGTAGCATAACACCCTTTATTGACTACTGTAGTCTAAGAATTATTCAACCCTCTGGATAGAATCCCTCATTTGAGCACATATTTGCAAATCAGGATTCATTAGTTGCATCATTTGTTCTTGAGATGAAACAACTTTTATCTTTGAAACTGTGATTTTCCATTGGATGCTGTCTTGGTTGCCTCAAAAAATATATTTGCTTCTAATACAGCCGGGTGAGCTATATAGTTGAAGCCTTGGGCTAAGGAGGCCAATTCAAAGAAAATTTTATGTGCTATTCCATTTGAACCTGGTCGCTTATTTGGTGAAAGCTAGATTAATTATCTAGAGGAAAAACTATTGTTTCCAAAAGCAAGCAAAAAAACATAGCCAGATTTCATTTTCAATGGAGATATGAGCCCTATACATGAGAAGGAAATGGAAGGATACCTGTGCAGGAGAAGTAGTCAGAGATATAGAACCTCTTTTGCAGACAGTTCAATGAAAAAGCAGGAATTCTGATGCCAGGGCTATTTTAATGGACAGGCGCTTAAAGCATTTATTGACTTCTTGGACAACCATTGGGAAAATCATCAGAGAAAGTTATACAATAGACTTTCTTCATAAGCCACAAAGCAGGTTCAGGTTCACTGTAAACAAACAAGAGGATCCTTCTGTGTTTGCCCTTGTGGGAGAAGGTCTTGGAGTATGTTCAAAACTATTTCCATTCTTGAAGCCAGATGGAAAATGGCCACCCATCATAGATTTAAGACACTTAAATCAGCATATAAAGAAGGTATTTTTCAAGATGGATACAATATGCACGGTTGTTTCTGTGCTCCAACAGTAGTAATTTCTAGCATCCCTAGACCTAAAAGACACTTACCTACATGTACCAATGTCAATTGCTTCCAGAAAGTTCCTAAGAGTGGCTGTGTCTTCACAAAACTGGCAGTAATAGTGGTGGCTGCCCTTCATCTCCAAGCAAACCAAGTTTTATCTTATCTGGACGACTGGCTAGTGGTGGCTTCTTCAAGGTTTCTCCTTTGAAAGCAACTGAAGACAGTGATGGTTTCCCAACAAAATGGGAGTCATTATCAACTAGGAAAAGTCTCAAGTTTCTCCTACAACCTCAAAAAAGTTTCAAAGATTCCAGATAAACTCAGTGTCTCAAAGGTTGTTGCTTTCATTTTGGGATCACAATTTATCATCAAAAATGTTCCTCAGAGCACAAACAAAAAAGGATCTTACCTGGTGGTTGATGGAAAACAATCTGAATTTGGGAATGAGTTTTCCAGTTCCAGGATTTAGTAGTGATCACCATGGATGCCTTGCTAGGAGGAGTTGGGGCTCATCTTCAAAACCATTTGGTTCAGAATGTCTGGAACAGAGACAACAGAAAGCTGTCCACCAATTGTCAGGAACTAAAAGCTATCAGACTAGCACTGCTTCATTTTCAACTGTTGATCTCAGGCAAATCTGTCATTGTTCAGACAGATAATCTGGCCTCTGCGTTTTACCTTAATAAGCAGGGAGAAACCTACAGCAAGCAGATGTTGACAGAGTGCAAAAGAATCCTTCTGTGGTCACAGTCAAATCTGTCACAATTAAAAGCATTGGATATAAAATGGCTCCTTGAATACCAGAACAGATCTACAAAGTTGTAACACGATTTATCCATCACAATGGGAGCTAAAGCAGAGTTATTTTAACCTTCTCACAGATAGACCTAGATCTGATGGCAACCATTGCCAAACGGAAAAATTAGTATTGCTCCATGAGTCCTCAGGGCCATCCAATAACGGTTAATGCTTTCTGCATCAGGGAAAGAGAAAGGGAACACAGGTTTCTTTGTGTTCCCTAATGAGCCATGCTGAAGACTCTGGTGGAATGACTTACGGTGATTCTTCTGGCTCCATTTTTGATCCTTGGGCTTGGTTTCCTCTATTATTGCTTTTATTGAAATTAGAACATTTTCAACTTCCTCAGTATCCATCAGTATCCAGACCTCTTGATCCAGAATGACCTGTATCACCTGAATCTTTAATACACAGTGTGAGGGATGTTAGGGAATATATACAATTTCCAGTGCATACATTAATTGTGTTTTTTTGGTTAGGTGGGCTGGTCCTAAGATGGAGTATGGGCGGGGAAATGACTCCTCTGTGCTAACTTCATACTGAGGGAAAGAAAACTATCAGATAACCCCAATTTTCACTATATACTATATAGCTTACAGCATATATATATACAGTGTGGAAAAAATGTATTTAGTCAGCCACCAATTGTGCAAGTTCTCCCACTTAAAAAGATGAGAGAGGCCTGTAATTGACATCATAGGTAGACCTCAACTATGAGAGACAAAATGAGAAAACAAATCCAGAAAATCACATTGTCTGATTTTTAAAGAATTTATTTGCAAATTATGGTGGAAAATAAGTATTTGGTCAATAACAAAAGTTCATCTCAATACTTTGTTATATATCCTTTGTTGGCAATGACAGAGGTCAAACATTTTCTGTAAGTCTTCACAAGGTTGGCACACACTGTTGCTGGTATGTTGGCCCATTCCTCCATGCAGATCTCCTTTAGAGCAGTGATGTTTGGGGGCTGTCGCTGGGCAACACAGACTTTCAACTCCCTCCAAAGGTTTTCTATGATGTTGAGATCTGGAGACTGGCTAGGCCACTCCAGGACCTTGAAATGCTTCTTACGAAGCCACTCCTTCGTTGCCCTGGCAGTGTGCTTGGGATCATTGTCATGCTGAAAGACCCAGCCTCGTTTCATCTTCAATGCCCTTGCTGATGGAAGGAGGTTTGCACTCAAAATCTCACGATAAATGGCCCCACTCATTCTTTCATGTACACGGATCAGTCGTCCTGGTCCCTTTGCAGAGAAACAGCCTCAAAGCATGATGTTGCCACCCCCATGCTTCACAGTAGGTATGGTGTTCTTTGGATGCAACTCAGCATTCACTCTCCTGCAAACACGACGAGTTGTGTTTCTACCAAACAGTTCTACTTTGGTTTCATCTGACCATATGACATTCTCCCAATGTTCTTCTGGAACATCCAAATGCTCTCTAGCAAACTTCAGACGGGCCCGGATATGTACTGGCTTAAGCAGGGGGACATGTCTGGCACTGCAGGATTTGAGTCCCTGGCGGCTTAATGTGTTACTGATGGTAGCCTTTGTTACGTTAGTCCCAGCTTTTTGCAGGTCATTCACTATTTCCTCCCGTGTGGTTCTGGGATTTTTGCTCACCGTTCTTGTGATCATTTTAACCCCATGGGGTGAGATCTTGCGTGGAGCCCCTGATCGAGGGAGAATATCAGTGGTCTTGTATGTCTTCCATTTTCTAATTATTGCTCCCACAGTTGATTTCTTCACACCAAGCTGCTTGCCTATTGCAGATTCAGTCTTCCCAGCCTAGTGCAGGTCTACAATTTTGTTTCTGGTGTCCTTCCACAGCTCTTTGGTCTTCACCATAGTGGAGTTTGGAGTGTGACTGTTTGAGGTTGTGGACAGGTGTCTTTTATACTGATAACAATTTCAAACAGGTGCCATTACTACAGGTAATGAGTGGAGGACAGAGGAGCCTCTTAAAGAAGAAGTTACAGGTCTGTGAGAGCCAGAAATCTTGCTTGTTTGTAGGTGACCAAATACTTATTTTCCACCATAATTTGAAAATAAATTCTTAAAAAATCAGACAATGTGATTTTTTTAGATATGTTTTCTCATTTTGTCTCTCATAGTTGAGGTCTACCTATGATGTCAATTACAGGCCTCTCTTATTTTTTTAAGTGGGAGAACTTGCACAATTGGTGGCTGACTAAATAATTTTTTTCCCCACTGTATATATATATATATATATATATATATATATATACAGTACAGACCAAAAGTTTGGACACACCTTCTCATTCCAAGAGTTTTCTGTATTTTCATGACTATAAAAATTGTAGATTCACACTGAAGGCATCAAAACTATGAATGAACACATGTGGAATTATATACTTAACAAAATTGTGAAACAACTGAAAATATATCTTATATTCTAGGTTCTTCAAAATAGCCACCTTTTACTTTGATTACTGCTTTGCACACTCTTGGCATTCTCTTGATGAGCTTCAAGAGGTAGTCACCTGAAATGGTTTTCACTTCACAGATGTGCCCTGTCAGGTTTAATAAGTGGGATTTCTTGCCTTATAAATGGGGTTGGGACCATCAGTTGTGGTGTTCAGAAGTCAGGTGGATACACAGCTGATAGTCCTACTGAATGGAGTGTTAGAATTTGTATTAAGGCAAGAAAAAAGCAGCTAAGTAAAGAAAAACGAGTGGCCATCATTACTTTAAGAAATGAAGGTCAGTCAGTACGAAAAATTGGGAAAACTTTGAAAGTGTCCCCAAGTGCAGTGGCCAAAACCATCACGGGCTACAAAGAAACTGGCTCACATGAGGACCGCCCCAGGAAAGGAAGACCAAGAGTCACCTCTGCTGCGGTGGATAAGTTCATCCGAGTCACCAGCCTCAGAAATCGCAGGTTAACAGCAGCTCAGATTAGAGACCAGGTCAATGCCACATAGAGTTCTAGCAGCAGACACATCTCTACAACAACTGTTAAGAGGAGACTGTGTGCAGCAGGCCTTCATGGTAAAATAGCTGCTAGGAAACCACTGCTAAGGACAGGCAACAAGCAGAAGAGACTTGTTTGGGCTAAAGAACACAAGGAATGGACATTAGACCTGTGGAAATCTGTGCTTTGGTCTGATGAGTCCAAATTTGAGATCTTTGGTTCCAACCACCGTGTCTTTGTGCGACGCAGAAAAGGTGAACTAATGGACTCTACATGCCTGGTTCCCACCGTGAAGCATGGAGGAGCAGGTGTGATGGTGTGGGGGTGCTTTGCTGGTGACACTGTTGGGGATTTATTCAAAATTGAAGGAATACTGAACCAGCATGGTTACCACAGCATCTTGCAGCGGCATGCTATTCCATCCGGTTTGCATTTAGTTGGACCATCATTTATTTTTCAACAGGACAATGACCCCAAACACACCTCCAGACTGTGTAAGGGCTATTTGACCAAGAAGGAGAGTGATGGGGTGCTACGCCAGATGACCTGGCCTCCACAGTCACCAGACCTGAACCCAATCGAGATGGTTTGGGGTGAGCTGGACCGCAGAGTGAAGGCAAAAGGGCCAACAAGTGCTAAGCATCTCTGGGAACTCCTTCAAGACTGTTGGAAGACCATTTCAGGTGACTACCTCTTGAAGCTCATCAAGAGAATGCCAAGAGTGTGCAAAGCAGTAATCAAAGCAAAAGGTGGCTACTTTGAAGAACCTAGAATATAAGACATATTTTCAGTTGTTTCACACTTTTTTGTTAAGCATATAATTCCACATGTGTTAATTCATAGTTCTGATGCCTTCAGTGTGAATCTACAATTTTTATAGTCATGAAAATACAGAAGACTCTTGGAATGAGAAGGTGTGTCCAAACTTTTGGTCTGTACTGTATATATATATATATATATATATATATATATATATATGTATATATAGGACACAGGGTAGTATGTACGTTAATGTTTAGTGACTTTTTTCATATTTTCCCTCATCTTCCAAAATTCATATATTTTTTATTTTTCTGTCGACATAGCTATGTGAGGACTTATTCTTTGCCTGACGAGTTGTAATTTAATTTGGCTCTATTTTGGGGTATATATAATGTTTTGATTAGCTTTTATTTACGTTTTTGGGGGGGCCATGTGAAATAACACACAATTCTAACATAATTTTTTTTTTACAGTGTTCACGCTGCATTAAAAATTACATGGCAGCTTTGTCCAGCGGGTCAGTACGATTACGGTGATAGTATATTTATATTGGTTATTATTAAGTTTTACCGCTTTTACAAATAAAAAGTCACTTTTTGAAAAAAAATGATTTTCCTGGGTTCACCGTATTCTGAAGCCTATAACTTTTTCAATGTATTGTTGATGGACATATGTCAGGGCTCTTTATTTGCTGGGCAAGTTGTGGTTTTATTGATACCGATGTTTGGTATGTATGACTTTTTGATCACTTTTTATTGCTATTTTTTGGGAAAGCAGAGTGACCAAAATATGTAATTTGTACATTGCAGTATATATATATTTTTTACGGTGTTCACCGTACGGGATAAATAACGCTATTTTTGGATAGTGGGGACTTACATGGGGATATCTAACATGTTTGTTTGGTTTATTTTTGTTTATGTTTTTTTTTTTTAAATTATACATTTGTTTTTTTTACTTTTTATTGTTTGTTTATTATTGTGTAATTATTTTTTTTTTTTTTTACTTTTTACATGTCCTACAAGGGGACTTGAAGCTGGGATCTCAGATCCCTATTGCAATGTACTGCAATATAAAGTATTGCAGAACATCGGACATTAGTTCCTGGCTGCCATGTCAACTCCTCGGGAAACTGCCATCTTATCATGGGGAGTCTGGGGGGCGGGAAGGGGGGCAATCTTGCTACCAGACCCATGGATGCTGTGATTGCTATTGATCATGGCATTCAGGGGGTTAATCCACAGGAGTTGGAGTATCTTCCGGCTCTGGCGGCTGGTCCCGGCCCTTGACTGTGACAGAAGCTGTGCCTGTGGCATTACAGTGCCATACTAATACGCCGCTGAGCAGTGTCGGACTGGGATGTCTAGGGCCCACCAGTGGCATTGTTTCTAGGGGCCCACCATCAGGACCCCTGCAGATCAGCGGTACCGAGACAGGGCGGCTAAAGGTAATAACATGTTGGGAGCCACGCTGCTCAACCACTATACCATGTGCACCACTGCACTACCTAAACCTACTGCTACACCTTGTATGGCAAGTAAGCAGCGTGGCTCCAAGAATTGTTACCTTTACCTGTAGCCGCACTGTCCTGGAAAAGCTGATCTGCAGAGGTCCTGGCTGTTGTATGTTGTATCATAGCAGATGTAATATTGATGGCCTATCCTAAGGACAGGCCATCAATATTAGAAAGATGGATAAATCCTTTAAAGAGGTTGTCCAGGCATAGGAGCAACCAATGTAGCTGGCGGGAGGTGTAAAGTAAAAAATAAGTAAATTAAAAACTTTAAAACATTAAACTGTGTGGGGCATATTAAAGGGGTTGTCCAGGGTTAATCTTTTTTATGGCCTATGCTCAGAATAGGCCATAAATACCTGATCGGTAGGGGGCTGACACACGGCTCCATCAACTGTTCAGAGCCACTTCAGGAGCCCGTTCTGTACACAACAGAGGGCCGGAAGCAGAAAGCTCCATCCACTGTATAGCAGCCCAGCGCCTTCACTGCAGCTCAGCTCCTACTGACCTCAATAAGTGCTGAGATGCAGTGAAGGTGCCCGGCTAATACACAGTGGACAGAGCTTTCTGCTTCTGGCCCTGTATTGTGTACAGTACGGGCATCAGAAGTGGCTCTTTACAGCTGATCGGTCCGGGATCGGCCCCCTACAGATCAGGTATCTATGGCCTATCCTGAGGATAAACCATAACAAATTATGCCTGGACGACCCCTTTAATATACCCCCCAGGGCCCCCCTAATGCGCCACACTTTAAAGAGGTTGTCCAGTATAATTTTTTTTCTTTTTTAATAATTAGTCCGGGGGAGGTGAATCCCCCCTACCCTCCCCCCCAAAAAAAAAACCAAAAAAAAACACACTAAACATATTCACCTGTCTCCGGTGCTCCGGTGTCCTCCCAGCACGGTCCGGTCCTGCAGCTCCGCTGTCTTCTTTTTGCCGGAATTTCTCACTGGCTGTGACGTCCCAAGTCCCTTCCCTTAGGCCACTGATTGGCCTCAGGGGTGACATCACAGATAGTCATGTGCAGAGGGAACTTCAGCTGGAAGAAAACAACAGAACTGCAGGACCGAACCGCGCTGGCAGACACTGGGGACAGGAAAGAAAGTTTGGGGTTTTTTTGGTTTTGTTTTGTTTTTTTCACCTGCTCCGGCGTAATTTAAAAAAAAATGAAGGAGCCACTGTATGGAGTATAAGCTCCAAAGTGGCCCCCACTCAGTATTATATGCTCTCTACAGTGGCCCCCACCCTGTATTATAAGCTCCACAGTGGCCCCCACCCAGTATTATATGCTCTCTACAGTGGCCCCCACCCAGTATTATAAGCTCCACAGTGGCCCCCACCCAGTATTATAAGCTCCACAGTGGCCCCCACACAGTATTATAAGCTCCATAGTGGCCCCCTCCTAGTATTATAACCTCCACAGTGGCCCCCACCCAGTATTATAAGCTCCACAGTGGCCCCCACACAGTATTATAAGCTCCACAGTGGCCCCCACTCAGTATTATAAGCTCCACAGTGGCCCCAACCCAGTATTATATGCTCTCTACAGTGGCCCCCACCCTGTATTATAAGCTCCACAGTGGCCCCCACCCAGTATTATATGCTCTCTACAGTGGCCCCCACCCAGTATTATAAGCTCTACAGTGGCCCCCACCCAGTATTATAAACTCTACAGTGGCCCCCACCCAGTATTATAAGCTCTACAGTGGCCCCCACCCAGTATTATAAGCTCCACAGTGGCCCCCACCCAGTATTATATGCGCCCAATAGCCCCCTCCGCTCTGCTTCAGTACTATTATTATACTTTGGGGTCTCCTCAGACCCCAGAGTATAATAATCGGAGGCCCAGGGGAAGTGATTAAAAATAACAAACATTCATACTCACCTTGCCTTACCTTTCCTTGGCATCCTCGCTCCATCCTGCCGTCTTCGGCGTCTTCAGGCCCTTTTCCGACGTCGCTGCTGAGGCCTGTGATTGGGCCTCAGCGGTCACGTGGGGGCGTACTGACGTCATTACGCGGTCGCGCCCCATGTGACCGCCGGGACCTAATCACAGGCCTCAGTCATGACGGAGGAACGCCGGAGAGAAGGCTGTGCCCAGGAGAGGTGAGGATATCTATTTATTATTTTCAGTCACCTCCCCTGCCCTGCCATCTATTGGAAAGGGGCCTGCAATATGCCAGGGCCCCTTTCCAATAACAGTATGTATAGCGGTCGGGGAACCAGGCTTTCCCCGACCGCTATCATAATGGTCCGGGGCCCGGCCATCTCCAGCTGGCCGCGGGTCCCATACCCCGCTGAGCCCGGTCGCGGTCGCACCCCCTGCGACCGCGATCGTTACGCCTCTGGTCAGGGGCCCGATTGGGATGGTCAGGATCCCGATCGGGCCCCCATGACATGAGGACTAATAGTCGGGGCAAGGGGCCCACCGGTGAATCCAGAAACCAAACATCTAAATCTGTCTAAAACAGGGCTGCTTTTGCACCCTGCTGTATATCCTAAACAGCAGTTTATGTCACATATGACATTGCTGTTTCACAGTGTCCTACATTGGCTTTATTTGCTGCTTGGACACACAGCTGGGCTCAGAAGGTAAGGAGCTCTATTTAGTTTTTGGAGGAGATTTCAACAGTTTGGTTTTTGGACACCATGCCCCTTTTGCAGAGCCCCTGAAATGCCAGTGAAGTGAAATCTCCTGAGTTGTGACCCCATATTGGTAATTTTATCCCCCTTAAGGAATTTATCTAGGGGTATAGTAAGCAATACCAATTCCCTTTCCCAATTAGTGCAGGACCCAATATGAGAGAGGGCACTTCTAGGTATAATTTTAACCAACAGCCCGACAGAATATCAAATGTAGATGTTGGGGTCACCTGGGTAATAGTGACCACAACATAATACTAAGGTGTTTACAAAAACACTACACTTCAGGAAGGCCAACTTTCATCAGCTAAGGGATGACCTTAGGCCCATAAACTGGGAGAATGTCCTTAAAAACAAAAGTACATAGGCTAAAAGGGATATTTTTATCTTAAGTACGTCCTGTGAAATATATATATCATATGGCAGTGATGGCGAACCTTTTAGAGACCGAGTGCCCAAACTGCAACCCAAAACCCACTAATTTATTGCAAAGTGCCAACACGGCAATTTAACCTTAAATTAACCAGGATCTGTTTTATAGTGAACGTGCAATGTTATTACAGCCTATAATAATATCACATGTCTGCTATAAAACAGATACTGTGTGATATAAATAGTGAAGGGCCCCCACACAGTACAATGCGCTCCACAGTGGCCCCCAGACAGTATTATATTCTGGCTGTTCCGGGTATTGGAACCCCACTAATTTTTTTTACCATTTAATTAGGAAACACCTGGGGCATTATTAATAAAGGGCACTATTTACAGGGGGTACACAAGGAAGTTATTAATATAAAGATGCACTTGGGGGTATTAATCATTATGGGGTTATATTATATATTTTATTGGGGGTAGCAGCAGGAGGGTTGTGCAGGTAAGGACAATGTGGGTCAGGTGCCTGGAAAAGTGGAGCCAAAGATGTCTGTGCTGCAAACTTTACATAGACTGGAATTAATGGTCATGGCGGTCCAGATGGAAGAGACAGGAAATGTGAATGATTAGTCAGAGACGTCACCTGTAAGTCATTAAATGTTACCCCTAGCTACACCTCTGGCTGGGAGCCATGCTGCTCAATCACCATACAACATAGTACAGAGGGTGTAGTTTCTGCAGCACTACCCCATAGACTGCCCCATATGGGAGCTGCAGTACCTAAACCCTCCACTATACATTGTATGGCGACTGAGCAGCCCAGCTCCCGACATGTAAACATTACCGGGAGCTGGGCTGTCAAGTAATAGCTGATCTACGAGGGTCCTGGCTGCTGGATCAGATCTAAAATTGATGGCCCATCCTAAGGATAGGCTGTTAATATTAGGAAGATGAATAACCCCTTTAAAATCCCCTACACAAATGAAGTGGTCCCTAATACATGGGTTTGAGAAATTTCTTGCAAATTTGCAAAATTGCTGTCCAAAATAATGTCAAGGACTATTAAAAGATGATGCCAACATAAAGCAGAGTTATGGTAGATAATATTTATTTCCTAATTTGGGTTGAATGACTAACTGAGAAGAAAAGCATTTCATATTTGAAAATTATGAATTTTTCTAAATTTTCACCAAATTTTCTATTTTTCATAAAATAAGTACAGAAAATATTGATCAAAGTTTGCCACAAATATGAAGTACAATGTGTCACAAAAAAACTGTCTCAAAATCACTTGGGTAAGTTAAAGCGTCCCAAAGTTATTAACCCATAAAGTGACACGTCAGTTTGGAAAAATGGGGCTGTGTCCTTAAGATGTTTTTTGGGCATGTCTTTAAGAGGTTAATGATGAAATGTCCCCAAAAAGTCTATTATGACTTATGGGAGTCACAACATGTTAATAAAAATAATATGAAAGCAAATAACTTAAAAGAAATCCCCAAAATCCCAGTCTCTCGTCCCACCTCTGGCAACAAAAAACTATACTTCACCTATGTAAAAATAACTATGACAACTATGACAAAATTAATTATTTTAAAAATAATTAATTAGCATTTTTGTGCTATTAAAGAGAAAAAAGCAGAAATAAGACTGTCCCCCATTTTTTTTCTCTTCTCCAGTTACTGAAAAAAAGAAAAAAATTATATTACATAAAAATAAATCCCTGTGTCACCAAAAAAGACACAAAAAATATTTGAATTACCTGAATAAAAAAATGTTATAGCTTTCAAAACCACATTTATCAAATAATCCTGAAAATATGTCTGGCCATCATACAGGAAAAATAGCTCAGTCTTGAAGTGGCTAATGTTCTTCTAATCACAGCTTTACAACAGATACATTTAATGGAATTTTCTCCACGCATTGTCTTTATGGCATTTTAACAGTACATCATATATTTTGCATCAGGTTACTGTGCCTCTGCAAATATTTACGATGATCTTAGAAAGTTAGAAAATTTAAGTATAGATATATTTTACAAGTATTTTAAATGCTGCTAAAAGTAACTGCATGTTTAAACTTTAACAGCCATGTAAAAATGTCCATATAATAGACGCTAGTAGTATAATGTTGTACCGTGTTAGCCATAGAAAGTAGTGGAAGAGTGAAGAAATCAGGCGATACCTTTAGAGGCTAAATGAGTATATTTGATTGTAAGCTTTTGAGAGTACTAGCTCTCTTCTTCAGACAAAGTGTTATACAAGAAACTGAAAATTCACAGACTTTTTATACACAAAAGACATGGACCTTCAAAGGATTTTAGAATCTTTAAAAATAACAAAATGCAATATAAGTAGAGAAGTTATTTACAACAGGTCAGGAAATAAGCAAGCTGGAAACTTGTGGGGCGTGACGGAGGGATCAGTAATTCTTGCTGTTATCTTTTTGCTATCAGGTGGTGATTTGTGACCCTCACAGTTCATACATGTGCCATCTTCCTTCCTGTCTGTGTGCCAATTGCTGCGGGCACCAACTGCCAGACTTTTGATATCACTTTGGCTGGCTCTGTTCCCTTCTGATTCGGTCATCTTTTCCTCAAAAAAAAAAAAAGAGCATTTTGCCTGAAACACTGATCGTGGGCATGAAGGCCCCGGCACATGGAACTTGTCTGGCATATACATTTATTATAGGCTGCTCTATGTAGCTTGTAACAGAAGTGTTGGTATTTTGCAATGTATTAGCTTTGCAATGCACTGAATTAGTAATCAGACGCCCTAGGGTTCCAGTTACGGTCAATGCCGTTTTATTCGCTGTTTCGCCTCTGATAAAAATTTGAATAAAAAGTGATCAAAGAAATAGACATTCCCCAAAATCGTATAACTATAAAGTACATCTGGAATTATAAAAAAAAAGTTACGGATGTCAGAATATGGCGACTCCAAGAAAAATGTATTTTTTCCAAAGTTTTGGATTTTTTTTTATGGAGTTAAAATGTAAACAAAACTATATAAAATTTGCATGCCGGAATCATATCAAAACATAGAATACAGGAGACATGTCATTTTGACTGCACAGTGAATGCTGTAAAAATGAAGCCCATATGAAATTCTCACAGATGCACTTTTTCTGCAATTCCATTCTGAAATGTTTACCCAGCATCCCAGTACATTGTACAGAATATTAAATGGTACCATTATGAAGAACAATTTGTACAACAAACATTAAGCTCTCATATGGCTCTGGAAACGGAAAAATAAAAAAAATTTATGGGGTTTGGAAGGTGGGGAGTCCAAAACGAAAATCGAAAAATGCCTCCAGCTGGAAGGGGTTAATTTTAGCTATGGAATCAAGAGTGTTTTCCCCATAGCTTTAATACCGGATGGAAAAAAGTAAAGAAAAATGCAGCAAAAACTCAATGAGGCTAAGGCCCCACGTAGCGGGTCGCAGCAAAAAAGCCCTGTGGGAAAAAACACTGCGGCAACATAGCATCAATGCCTTCATCATGCAGGAACTGCTGACGCACTTCAGCCCCATGAGGCCTAGCATTGTCATGCATCTGAAGGAATCCAGGGCCCACTGCAACTGCATATGGTATCACAATGGGTCTGAGGATCTCATCCCAGTACCTAATGTCAGTCAGGGAACCTCTGGCAAGCCCATGGAGGGCTGTGCGGCCCTTCAAAGAAATGCTTCCTCACACCATTACTGATCCACTGCCAAACCGGTCATACTGGAGGATATTGCAGGCAGCAGAACGTTTTCCACAGCATCTCCAGACTCTGTCACATATGTCACGGGCTCATTGTGAACCTGCTCTCATCCGTGAAGAGCACAGGGTGCCAATGTCTAATCTGCCAATCACCCTGCACAGTATTGGGCTGTAAGCACAACACCCACTTGTGGACGTCCGGCCCTCATTCCACTCTCATGGAGTCTGTTTCTGACAGTTTGAGCAGACACATGGATGTTGGTGGCCTGCTGGAGGTCATTTTGCAGGGTTGTGGCACTGCTCCTCCTGTTCCTCCTTACACAAAGGAGGAGGTAGCGGTCCTGATACTGGGTTGTTGCCCTCCTATGGCCCCCTTCACCTCTCCTGGTGTACAGGCCTGTCTCCTGGTATCTGCTCCATGCTCTGGACACTGTGCTGATAGACACAGCTACCCAACAAGTATAAAACGATCATTATTTGTTGCTGTCTCCATAAGGTTGAGGCCCCACATTGCAGAAATGCACCTTTTTTTGTTGTTGCAGATTTTGCTGCGTTTTTTTGAGCCAAAGCCAAGAATGGACACAAAAGGAATGGGAAATACATTGGGAGCTCTTAGACATTTCCCTTCTGTTAAATCCACTCCTGAATTTGTCTCACACAAACGGAGAAAAAATCTGCAACAAAAAAATGCTGCGTTTCTGCAACGTGGGGCCTCAGCCTAAAGGTAAATAAATAATAAAATTTTCACAAGCACTTACAAAAAGACAGAATATTTGGAGCATGCAATGCCTCTGCTTCATAATAACAAACTGTATTGAAGATAAACAAAGACTTTATAATAATAATAATAATAATAATAGTCCTTTAATAGTCCTTTAATATGTTTCATATATAAGGATCTCAGGAATTACATGCTGTACCAAGTGTTTACTGTAGGTTGCATCTAGCTCAGATCCAAGATGCAATGTGCCAAATTAATCTCACACCTCTTCAATTAATAAAAAATATTAATAAACTCTACTGAAAAGAAATATAAAAGTGGATTTATCATCTTTGAATGATCTACACTGAACCAATAATAATAAATTATCGATGACAAGATTTATGACTAATTGTACAGACAAATGCTCTATTGCAAATTTATCATTTTGAAGACTTTTATAAAAAACATATCTGATTCTGGTAATAATTATTTTCTTTTTTTTTAAGCAGCATGAAAGAGAAAGTGTCTTTAACGCTAAGGCCCCACGTGGCGTCCCACAGCAAAAATGCACTGCGGGAAAAACCGTGGCGGGAACGCCTCATGGTTCTTCCCGCAGCGCTTTAGACAGAGGTTTCCTTTGCGGACTTTCTGTTTCAATTATACCTATGGGGAAACCGCCGGCGTTTCCGTAGGTACAATTAACATGCTACGATTTCCAAAAATGCGCCGGTTTTGGAAATCACAGCATGTCCGCAGCTCGGTTTTTAGTGCAAAGTGGGCATGGGATTCGCTAGAATCCCATCCACTTTGCTCTGACTGTAAAATGCTGAGATTTTTCCGCGCTGTTTACGCCCCGTGGGGCCCCGGCCTAAAGGATTTAGCTTTAGGACAAGCCCACCCAGCACAAAATGAACTAAATTCATTAGCATAATTAATATCTACCAGTCTGGAAGGACCTGGCTGCTTAAGGTCAGGGCCACTTGAGACAAACATGGGGCAAAATTTTCCAT
Organism: Leptodactylus fallax; assembly: GCA_947044405.1. Taxonomy (NCBI): domain Eukaryota; kingdom Metazoa; phylum Chordata; class Amphibia; order Anura; family Leptodactylidae; genus Leptodactylus; species Leptodactylus fallax. Next base: position 2,783,567 of record CAMRHE010000092.1, read on the forward strand.
CAAGTATATCTTGAGAGTTCCTCTGCAGGTCACTGTGGCAAAAACCAATTGAAATTGCTGTGACTCACCTGCACATTTCTTTGTGGACCCAATGAAAATTTTTACTTTTTCATTATAGTGGTCTAGTCTAAGTCACGCGCTAAATGCATATTTGTTATTCTTTATAATAATAATAAATTTTATTTGTATAGCGCCAACATATTCCGCAGCACTGTACAATTTGATTCTTATCTTCAAAAGTTTGCTGACCTTCCTCTTTTTTTCTGGGAGCAAATTCAAGATTGATGTCAGCCCCCTGAGCTGAGTGCAGCAGAATCTTTTTAAGACATCTGTAATGTAGCTCCATGGCCATTCCCTGCATGTTTGTATGCCATTACGGGCTTGAGATCAAATCCTCTGAGAGCTCAGCCTTCAGAACTGGATTTCTTAATTATTACACATCTACCTGAAACCCCCAACCCTCCCATTTATCTTTGCTACACATGTCCCTTTGGTGCTTCTGTAATAACAAAAGGGAGAGCTAAAATTTGTCTCACCTGTAATATTCGTTTCTCAAGGCAGCACTACAGCTAACACACATTAACAGCTGTGGCTGTCTACACTGTTATCTTCGTGTGCCATACTCAACATAGAGCATCAGTCATACAGTACACGTACAACTAGAATGGCATTTTACATTAATAACAGCGCCAGACGTGTGCTACATCTGTGATTGCTTCCAAATAAACTTCTTTTTTTTTATCCAATTGAACTGTTATTACACAAGTGTATATTTGAGGTGTGTGATTATAAAAATGTATAATTGGTAGTTAATTACTTTGGCTAATTAATTCTCTTTATTTTGTGCTTTAACTCAGCATTCCCTAATAGTCTGTTTGAAAATGGGATTTCTAGACTAGTGTTATGAAAGAGTCTCTGGAGCAAATATCAGAAATTGCAGGAACTGGATGACAACAGTAAGCGCTGAGAAATAGATCCCAGACACCCAAATGCCTTCATCAGCACCAGCAACGAAGTCAGATGGACTTGTGCCGAATTGGGGACCCAAGTTATCACCACAGAAACTAGTACAAGAAATAAATGCTCCACAAACTGAAGTCAAAAAAGAACCCATAATACCTTGCAAGGCAGATCAGAATCAGAAATTAGGAGAGTGAACGTCCAAGCCAAAAGTCAGTCCGAGAGGTAACGTCAGAACCACAAGTATGAGACAAGTGGATTTCCAGTAAAAAGTCAAAGATCAGTACCCAGAGGTAACCTCAGAAACAAAATCAGAAAACAAGTTGATTTCCAGTAACAAGCCAAAGGTCAATATAGAGCAGTCCAGCAAAAATGATCAGGATATGAAAGCCAGACTAGGTACAACCAAATAGCAGGCACCTTGCTGAGGGGAAGATGATTTAAATATGCCTCCTCAGCTGCTAATTGGATAGGCCTAGAGGAACTCTGAACACTTAGGGTCCCTGCAGACGGGAAGTTTTGGTTCAGAAAGTATAGTCTTTATTTTGGCTATATTTCCCAACTGTACTGTGTCCGGCGACCAAAGAATCATAGTTATCTGTGATCCTGTGAGTCAGTGCCTTACTGTCAGACTATTGTCCCATCATCATTATAATAGGGGAAAGTAGTAATCCTACAGTGAGTCAGTGACTCACTGAATCATAAATTAATATGACACTGTGGGTCCGAGTGTTGGGACACAATGCAGACTAGGAAATATGACCGATATATGGACTGGTACTGCATGTGTGCAGGGACCCTTAACAAGTAAATTTCAATAAATTTACTCTATGAAGGAAAAAAGTAGCTCCTTCTAAGGCTGAGGCCCCACATTGCAGAAGCTCAGCTTTTTTTGTTGCAGATTTTTCTGTAGTTTTTTGAGCCAAAGCCAAGAGTGACTACAAAAGGAATGGCGAATATATAGGAATTTCTTCTACTATTCCCTTCTGCAAAATCTGCAACAAAAAAAGCTGCGTTTCCACAACATGGGGTCTCAGCCTAAAATGGAAATCAGCAGCAAGTTTCCTGGCTGGACTGACTTTTAAGAGATTTTCAAGTCTCTCAAGATATTGGTGAATTTTCTTTTTTTTTGTAGTGGATATTAAAGAGTATATGTGTTCTATACTAAAACTTTTATAAGGTTACCAGATTCACACTTTCAAGAAAGTAACAGGTAAAATAATGTAAAACTGTAATATTTGATAGCAGAAACAGACTATTATAAAACTGCTGATATGTTTTTAAACTGTGTTTCTGACTATAAGAAACTAGAAAAACTGGGGCATTTGCTGAAAAGTTCAATGAATCATTTGATACATTGGGGAAGATTTACTATTTAAAATGCACTATAATTCTGGGGCAATTTGTGCCAAAAAAGGGCACACATATTACAATACATTTGTTAAAACATAACTAAACTTTTTTGTTCATAAATCCATACATTAGGTGAAGATAACAAACTTTGTAATATACTTTATGTAAGAAAAATGCCTGTTCCTTCACTTATTTGCCTCTTTCTGTCACTGATCAAATCTGTACATAAGAAGCCTATGGAAAGAGGAGGGAGAGGAAAAGGAGATCTCCTCAAACAGAGAGATATAAGCAATATACAGAGACGGTTATTTTTCACAACACAAGTGAGTTATCAGGAGTTACTATCTAGTTGCCTGCCATTTAATGTTGTAGAAAGCCTTATATCTCTGCCTCTCTCCTTCTCCTCTTACCCCCTCCTGCCCATTGTAAACTAACACTGATTGAGTATGGACAGAATGAATCAGAATGAACCATTTAAGAAGTAAAGATAGGAGAAATACTTAAAAATACAGGCACTTTTCTTTAGTGAAGTATACTGAAGGTTTGTTCCCTTCACCTGCAGAATGAAGGTTTGTTCCCTTCACCTATAGATTTATGAAAAAATAAATAAAAGTTAACTGTTTTACATACTTTCTGCTCCCTGCCTAACAAATGATGGAGCTTATCAGAAAAGGTGGGTAGAATTGCTGAAAAGGACACAGGATTTAAGATGTAATGCCGTGTACCAAAAATGCCTAATAGTAGGGCCATATAAAGGGGCCTTTAGTGTCATATATTAAACCACTGTCCAAATAGCAAAGGTAATATGGTACAGTAAGGCAACTCAATGGCATTAGTAGAAGCACATCAGGAAAATATGAGCCCTTTCTTCATCACGGGTTCTCCCATGCACAGTTGGGTTAATTTAGAACACGTTCTGAGTATAAATGTTTAGAGAAATGGTGCCTTATGCAAACTTCATCAATGTCTGAACTTTAGTATACCACTGGCAATTTATAGATCTTAAGACTACCACACCAAATTGCATCTAGTCACGCATTAGAAATGTGCAGAGAATTTTCTCCAGTATATCTGGTATGGCACCTAGTCTAATAAATCTGGCTAGAAACAATTCAATAGTAAGCCATTTTTAAGGATCATTTTGATCGGGCAAAATACAATAGTTTCAATATCACCTAAAAAGAAACCTCAATAAATCTACTTGAAAGTCTGCATTATAAACATGATCAAATTTAATATGGATTTTGATGCAAAAACACAGATGTCACCCAACTCAATACAACAGTAGAAATCTGGCAGATTTTACTGGGAATTAACAGCAGAATAGATCAAGAAAGAAATTTAAACACGGTCTCTTATTTGCAGTAATGGCTGGTTGTGTAGCGCATTGTGTATTCCATTTCCATTCGTACTGTACATATCTTCTTGTGCCATGTACAATTTATTACTAGCACTATAAAGACTCAACTATGTTAGCTCTATTTATTTTATGCAGAATCCAGAAAGACCAGATACATTTATTGCATAATGTGTAAATGTTTGTGCTCTGCATGTGCTAAGTCATGACAGCTTTCACATCAAGTTTCCGACAAGACTAATTGAGTTAAGGAAAATCTCAGTTACTGCTTTTGGTGTGTGTTTTGTCCACAGATTTGTAATATTCAGACCCAATGGTTTATATATCCTACTTCCTTCAGACAGAACGCATATGACACACCTGCAGTGTTTGCGTCAGCCTTTGTATATGCTCTGCTGATGACTATTCATTCGTTCAGTTGGTATATAGTAGAGTGACATGAACACGACAAAGGAGAGAAAACTACCATCAAAGTGTAATGTAGTGAAGGACATGACTTGGTCAATGTGAAACTTGACACTTACATGAGTTACAGTACCATGAGTTATTGCAGTGCCTTCAGATGGAAATCTCATACAGTGTACAAATAACTATACCAACATATTCTTGAGTGATCAAATAACAGGTCCATAACTAAAAAGTGATATGTAATGTCTAAGTAATATTATGATATAACTAACTCTAAGTTTCATATGCAGCAACCCGGGGAGCAGCAATGAGGAAATGGTGTGGTCAGACATAGGCCCAAGATGGTGGCCACACTTGTCACGGTAGCTTTTGGTGGCAAATTCTCTTACAGGTCCTAGGCTGCCACAGGGATGAGAGGCAATGGCGTTAGTTGAGGGGGTGCAGAGGGTGCAGTTGCACCTGGGCCCAGAAGCCTTAAGGGGCCCATAAGGTATCTCTTTCCAATATGAGGAAACCAAACTATGAACGATACATTATCACTGGGGGAATTTGGAACAAATTTTGCATTGGGGCTCAGGAGCTTCATGTTTTGCTTCTGATTAGAGGGCTGTACTGAGGTGATGGTGTTGGGTCTGCTGGGGAACTCCCTACTACTGGTCTCCTATAAAAAGGCACAGGAGACAGGGTGGCAGTTGGAACAGGCACAGCTCATGGCTCAGTTTACTTTGTGAGATGTATCCAGTTACAAAGCAAATGCGTAACTGGATAACTGGTGCTCCATTCACTTCCATGGGACTGTAATCTCAGGCAGTGTCCGCAACCCTATAGAATTGAATGGAGCACCGATCATGCAAGCACACTGACGCTCCATTCACAAGGAAGCTTTAGGGGGACTTTTGGTTCCCTGTCTTCCTGATCACTGAGGGGCCTGGCTTTTGGGGCCACAGCAATCAGAAACTTACCCCTATCCTCAGGATAGGGGATAAGAATCCATACTTGTGCAACTCCTTTAACTGCTGCTACATACTGCGAGAAACTAAACAGCTAACTTCTAACGCCAACTCTCATCTATTATGAACCTCCTGGCTAAAACTGTGGGCTCCTAGCAACCACTAAGCTCTTCCCATCTGCTTGGAAACCCAGAGCACAAGCCCCTCCTTCTTACAGAGCAATAAAGAAGTGGCACTATAGAGGATGCAAGATTGTTCCTGTTCTCCATCTTACATTCCTTTTCAGGGCATACCTGTAGCCATCTTAAATTCCTTTCCTTTGTTCTGACCAGAGAGTTCACCCGCCCTTAGAAGCCATAACGGGATGTGGCTTCTTCTGTGCCTTATGCAATATCTATGTACCAGAACTATGTTACAACTTTATAGCCAATTATGTTGTTAATTATACTAATCGCACCTACAATGTATTATACCTCTTTCCCTCCATTAAACAGAACCCAATATGCACGCTATCTAGCTGTGTGTCTATGTTTGTATGAGCTGGCTTATTTACAAATAAGTACAAATTTAGATTCAATACGGTAATTCGTGGATTGCGCTCACAGCACATTAACTCTTACATAATCAGTGTAAAGCTGGAAAGTGCGAACAGCCGATTAAAAATAGCACAAAACAATATCAAACAACATAAAACTTTTTACAAACTAATACAATTGTTTGCGATTAGCAGTGACCCTTTTTGGTGGAACTTGCAAATATTACATTACAAACTTTGGGTTACGGGCTACCTATGACACCCCACTTCAGCAGGAGTGCATAGGTTGCACAACCTAATACCAGCCCTTACATCTATGAAGATTTGCTTCCACGTCCACTGACTGTTAGTAGAGATGGTGAGGCAATTTCTAATGAACGGATTCGACCCAAATATTTTCAAAAGTTTCAGATTTGTCCCAAACCCAAAACTTTGGGGGTTCGTCACCCGCAGGACAAAAGTGAAACTATTATACTCACCTTCCCTCACCTTTTCTGGGCCTCTTCCTTTAAGGTCTATTATGGAAACTCATTGGGGTCCATACGTAGCTTAATCTTTTGAATTGTATCTTAAAATAAAGCAGCTGAACACACATAGAGATAAAAATAAACAGCAGTTTTTGGGCACAATACTAGTTAGAAGTACTGTTGTAATTTCTGCCTTACTCTGCTGCTGGAAGTACCATGGTGACAAGATACAAACAGTCACATGACTCTTATACACACATGTGCGCCAAACAGGTGCCTATTTTTTCTCTTACAACTACTGAGACAAAGATTGAGAATATCCTGTTCAACTGACTTATGATCTCAGTGTTGTTCCATTACAATAATTCTGTGTCCAAGGAAACTAGTTGAGAATTATTACCCTGTGGAAGTTGAAGTCATAGCTGAATAGACTCATTTTAAGGGACCTATAAACCTTAAAGAGGTTGCCCAAGCAAAAATGTTATTTTTTAAATAGGCTGGGGGAGGTGAAAAAAAAAATAAAAAATATCATACTAACCGGTTCTGCCGGTCCGTTGATGTCTTCTGGCGGAAGTTTCCGCCACACCTGACCACTGAGGCCAATCAGCAGCCTCAGCGAAGGACACGGGACGTTACAGACGGCGAGGAATTTCACTTCAAGCACCCAGGTGCGGATTAGGATCTGAAAGTGGCCCTGGAAAAAATGGTCCCATTTTATAGGGCTCAGTGCAATTAGGCGGAGTCAATACAAGTAGGCAGGGCCAGCACAAGTAGCTCCTCCATGTAAAGCAGTCCTGTGTAAAGAATTTTGCACAGGACTGCTTTACATGGAGGCAGAGACAGTAGTCATATGTAAGTTACAATGTCAGACTGAAACTGTAACTTAAACAGGACTGTTGCCTCTCACTCCATGTAAAGCAGACATTTCTGTTACATAGGGCTTGCTGCTTTATATGTAAATGCAGCAGTCCTATGTAAGTAAAGTTATAGGAAGTGGGGTTAGGGTGGCAATTAAACTGTAGGTGCAGCATCAGTATCCATCACACTCACAGTCCACTGACTCCTCAATCTAGAGGCTCTAAGGATTTGGACAAACTCCGGAGGGGCTGGGGGCAGGTGTAACATACAAAAAAAAACCCACATTCCCTGGTGCTCTGGTGTCTGCTGCTGCAGCCTGTTCAGACAAACTCTGTGCTTCACCCTAGGAACCCATGCACCCCACGTGACTGCTGAGACCAATCAACAGACTCAGCAGTCGCTGGAGAGGGCTGGTGACATATGTGAGTGACATCACTGGTTTCTCTCCAGTGACCGCCTAATTGGCCTCAGTGGTCACGTGGGGTGCAGGGGGAATGAGGCATGGTGTGCGATTGAACAGGCTGTGGTGACACTCGAATGCGGGTGACAGGTGAATATGTTTTTTTTTTCTTAATGTTACTCCTCTTTAAGAATAATGTCCCATTGTGCACACAGTATAATGTCCCACATTGGCCCTCACACAGTATAATGTCCCATAGTGGCCCCTCCACACACTATGATGCCCTATCGTGGCCCCTCCACACAGTATAATGTCCCATAGTGGACCCAACACACAGTATAATGTCCCATAATGGCCCCTCTATGCAGTATAATGTTCCATAGTGGCCCCTTCACACAATATAATGTCTCAAAGTAGCCCCTGCACACAGTATAATGCCCTATTGTGACCCCGCAACACAGTATAATGTCCCATAGTGGCCCCTCCACACAATATAATGTTCCACAGAAGTCCCTCCTTACAGTATAATGTCTCATAGTGGCACCTACACACAGTATAATGTTCCACAGTGGCCTGTCCACACAGTATAATACCCTATAGTGACCCCTCCACACAGTATAATGTCCCATAGTGGCCCAAACACAGTATAATGTCCCATAATAGCCCATTCACACATTATAATGGCCTATCATGGTCCCTCCACACACTATAATGGCCTATCGTGGTCCCTCCACACACTAAAATGGCCTATCGTGGTCCCTCCACACAGTGTAATGCCCTATTGTGGCCTCTCCACACAGTATAATGTCAGATAGTGGCCCCTCCACACAATATAATGTCTCAAAGTAGCCCCTGCACACAGTATAATGTCCCATAGTGGTCCTTCCACACAGTATAATGTCAGATAGTGGCCCCTCCACACAATATAATGTCTCAAAGTAGCCCCTGCACACAGTATAATGCCCTATTGTGACCCCTCCACACAGTTTAATGTCTCATAGTGACCCCTCCACACAGTATAATTCCTTATGGTGGCCCCTCCACACACTATAATACCCTATGACGAGACCCCAGAGTATAATGGCAGTTTCAATTAGGACCTTTATGGTCCAAACAAAGCCACTGGGCGAACCTCACATGATGAATCTCGTGAGATTTGCCCAACACATATAGGTCAGTTCAGAAGGTATAGAGCAGGGGCCACTTGGCTGCACTCTGCAGCAATAGTCGGGACAAGGGCCGAGTCTTGGTGCTGGTAGTTTGCCAGCCCAGCGGCCCATATCCCAGTCAGCCCACCGGGAATTTTCCCCGTGATATATATGGCCAATCCACCCCTGCCAGCACCTGAAGGTCCAGAATTCCTACTGATCTGCAATTCTTCAAGATAATTTCTAGGTCAACGAAACAAATGCAAACCAAGAATCTAAACTTTAGAATGTAAGGTGTCCAGTTGTAAGTGTAAATATGCATATATATATATAAGGCTAAGTTTACATATGAATATTTGAAGCCCATTGTTCTGATCAATCATAGGATTAAACAATAGACTGAAAAACAAATATGATGGCAAATGCAAACAGAGCACATTCTGTCTACATTTGTCATCATTCACTGTAATGTAAAAAACAAGATGGAAGCTTTCTTGTGCATTGTTTTTTATCTCCATTTAAACAATAATATTGTGTGTAAGCAAACAAGACAGAAGAAAGCTTCTGTGTTGTTTTCCATACTTCGGTGAATGATACCAGATGTAGACAGAATACGATCAATTTACATTTGCCACCATATTATTTTTCAGTCTGTTGTTCTGACACTATTGCCGCAGCCCAGATGGAGGGAACCGGCAGATGGGAGTAGTAGTGGCGGTAGCTGTGCCACCGGATAGGCCGAGTGCCCTCAACCAATTTACCCAGCGCTCCTCCTATGCTGGACACCAACGATGGGGGCCTGCTGTGCTACCAGATGGTGGTGGTAGTAGTTCCCATGGGGTGCTTTAAGTTGGAGAGGGGTCCTCTCTTATCCTGAGCCAGTGTGATAGTGTCAGGAAGGGCCCTGATGTTAATGTAGGAATGACTCAGGAGGCATTAGTGCAGTTGAAACAGGTTGAACTTTACTCAGCAATTGTAACTGTAAACCTTGCAGCCTCCCAATGGGGGTAGTAGTCTCCCACTGTGTAGTATATCCAACCTTGGTCTTGAGGGATTCCCAGATATAATAAAGGCTCCAGTGCCATACTCCACTCCAACAACTCTCTCTGAAACTCAGCCACCTCCAGTAGATGATACTGGGGGCTGTAATCCAAGGTAGACCTTCCTGAGGTTAGGTTACCTTTTTGAGGCAGGTCCCAGATAACACCCCCTGTCAGAATACTTGACAGCTGAATTTCCTGCCTGAGGGCTGTCTCAGTAAGAGCCTTTGACTGAATCTTCACCCTCAGGGGCTGAATGGAAGCCGTTGGGTCTCAGCCTGTCAGTGCTTACTGCTAGAACTCCTACTACTCAACTACGAAGGCCCAACAGTTCCCTAGAGACAAAAGTCTCCCAGACCACACCCAGTGTCCTGTGATAGGTGAGGGCTGTACCAAATGTGGGGGGAACTACACAGTGGGGAAAGCCAAATAGGGAAATACACAAAGGGGAAGATGCAAAACAATATATGTAACATGGAAGATATAGTCAGCAAATACAAACACACCCAGAGGCACAAAGACAAAGAGAATTAAAGCAGGAGCACTCTGGGATGCTGCACTATGAAGGATCAGCGCAACAATCTGAAATTAAGCTGACGTGAACTTGGCCTTATATTCATATATTATGCTTCCAAAAGCTTGACTCTATCTTTACACTATATGGGTTTTCCGGACTACAAATAGAGATGTCGCATAGTTAACCAGTTAACCCGAACTTTAACAATTGGTTAAACTGCTGCGGCAATATATTTTATCAAAAACAACAAAAGCCAATAAAAAGTTGTTTTTCCAATGACTTTTCATTGGCTTTTGTTGTCTTCTGTGATAAGATATCACACTACAGCAGATTAACCAATTGTAGAAGTTTGGGTTAAATTTGCTACATATGAATTTATGATCTATCTATAAGGATAGGTTATGAATATTATATTAGTGGCAGTCCTATACCCGCCACCATCAATCAGCCGTTCTCAGCAGCTGATATAAAGGAAATAGAGCAGGAAGCAGTCAGTCTGTGTAATGGCCAGACCAGGTACTGCAGATTATAACCTACTCACTTGAATAGGACCTAAAATGCAGTGACATAGTTCCGCAACTACACAGAGAACAGAGCTGTCTGGTTCCTGTCCAGTTCTCTGTGTATCAGCTACAAAGAACACATAATTGACAGCATATTAGTAACTTATTTTTATCATTATTTTTATCCTGTTGTTGATGCAGGTTTTTAGTACAACATGAGTGAATCCAAAAGAGAAGAGAAGCTTCAGTCTTTCCTTTATATGTATGCCTTTTTATAGATCCACGTCTGGCTTTGGCTCAAAAACTGCATCAAATATCCTTTAAAAAACTGCATTTGTTCTTCTAGCCTTATTGTACTGGAAGAGTGCAAGCAGTGTTTTTGCAGTTGTTGCTATGCCTGTTTTTATTGCACCGCTTGCATGAGTGGCAACATATATATATCTAAGTATTTCTACAAGAATACAGTATATTTGCCATCTTCTTTGTCATGTAGATATTATGTAAAAAAAAAAATTAAGGGGAAATCCTGTCAAGAAAAAAACGCTTTCTTGTCCAGTTATTGTCAATCCATGTTTGTGATCACCTCTATACAACTGTTGCTCAGTACCTCAGTGTGCAGCTGCTTTGAAGTAGCTGTCAGAGTGAGGACCCCCTAAATCTAAGGAAGTGGGGGCCATGTAAGTAAAACTCTGGGGGCTCTTTTTCTTCCCTGCTACAGCATTTGCTGTATGGGAAAAATATTTTTATATGTTTGTAGCTCAGGCATTTTTGGACATGGGTATGCATAATTTGTTTTTGTTTATTTTTATTTCAAATCTAGGGAAAGGGGGTGATTTGAATTTTAAGTTTTTTTTAGATATCTCTAAAAACTTTTTGAATTTTTTTTTATACTGCTTTATTAGCCCCTCTAGGGGGCTTTTATCTGCAATCTTTCGTTTGCTTGTCCCATAGACTGCAATACAACTGACTGAAAATATGGCAGATGTCAGAAAAGGGTTAAAGTAGCCGGAGAAAACCCATTTTCAATTTTCAGTCTGGGTGTACAAGGTGAAGATCATTTACATAAGGTCTCTAGAACTCTTAATGACATATCTTGTCTTGCCTTACCATAGCTGGTAATGGGTGGGGAGAGGGCATGGCCAACCACAAAAGGGGGTTGGATTAAATTATTTCCAAAATTGGCGGTTTGTGAGCTATCCAAAGCAAAGAATCAAGAGTGGATAGAGCAAAAGGTAGAAGTATAAGGGCTACCTATATATTTCCCATTCCTTTTGTAGCCACTCTTGTCTTTGGCTCAAAAAACTGCAGCAAAATCTGCAACAAGAAAAAAGCTGCATTTCTGCAACGTGGGGCCTCAGCCTTATACTGGATTTCTGTCAAAACATAAGTAGTACAAACTGTTACAAATGTAGTTATTCATGTAATATCCTCTGTAAGCTCCAACAGTTATCTGCCGTAGCACTGATTGCCTATGTTACTTCTCTGAACAAACATTTGGTACCAACAGAAGCAACTGACAGCTGTGCAACTGAATTATATCATTTGAAGGCAGAGAGCAACTTCATACAGTGGGGAAAAAAGTATTTAGTCAGACACCGATTGTGCAAGTTCTCCCACTTAAAAAGATGAGAGAGGCCTGTAATTGACATCATAGGTAGACCTCAACTATGAGAGACAAAATGAGAAAACAAATCCAGAAAATCACATTGTCTGATTTTTAAAGAATTTATTTGCAAATTATGGTGGAAAATAAGTATTTGGTCAATAACAAAAGTTCATCTCAATACTTTGTTATATATCCTTTGTTGGCAATGACAGAGGTCTTCACAAGGTTGGCACACACTGTTGCTGGTATGTTGGCCCATTCCTCCATGCAGCTCTCCTCTAGAGCAGTGATGTTTTGGGGCTGTCGCTGGGCAACACAGACTTTCAACTCCCTCCAAAAGTTTTCTATGGGGTTGAGATCTGGAGACTGGCTAGGCCACTCCAGGACCTTGAAATGCTTCTTACAAAGCCGCTCCTTCGTTGCCCTGGCGGTTTGCTTGGGATCATTGTCATGCTGAAAGACCCAGCCACGTTTCATTTTCAATGCCCTTGCTGATGGAAGGAGGTTTGCACTCAAAATCTCACAATACATGGCCCCATTCATTCTTTAATGTACATGTATCAGTCATCCTAGTCCCTTTGCAGAGAAACAGCCCCAAAGCATGATGTTGTCCCAACCATGCTTCACAGTAGGTATGGTGTTCTTTGGATGCAACTCAGCATTCATTCTCCACCAAACACGACGAGTTGTGTTTCTACCAAACAGTTCTACTTTGGTTTCATCTGACCATATGACATTCTCCCAATACTCTTCTGGAACATCCAAATGCTCTCTAGCAAACTTCAGACGGACCTGGATATGTACTGGCTTAAGTAGGGGGACACGTCTGGCACTGCAGGATCTGAGTCCCTGGTGGGGTAGTGTGTTACTGACGGTAACCTTTGTTACGTTAGTCCCAGCTTTCTACAGGTCATTCACTAGGTCCCCCCGTGTGGTTCTGGGATTTTTGTTCACTGTTCTTGTGATCATTTTGACCCCACGGGGTGAGATCTTGCATGGAGCCCCTGATCGAAGGAGATTATCAGTGGTCTTGTATGTCTTCCATTTTCTAATTATTGCTCCCATGGTTGATTTCTTCACACCAAGCTGCTTGCCTATTGCAGATTCAGTCTTCCCAGCCTGGTGCAGGTCTACAATTTTGTTTCTGGTGTCCTTCCACAGCTCTTTGGTCTTCACCATAGTGGAGTTTGGAGTGTGACTGTTTGAGAGTGTGGACAGGTGTCTTTTATACTGATAACAATGTCAAACAGGTGCCATTACTACAGGTAATGAGTGGAGGACAGAGGAGCCTCTTAAAGAAGAAGTTACAGGTCTGAAAGAGCCAGAAATCTTGCTTGTTTGTAGGTGACCAAATACTTATTTTCCACCATAATTTGCAAATAAATTCTTAAAAAATCAGACAATGTGATTTTCTAGATATGTTTTCTCATTTTGTCTCTCATAGTTGAGGTCTACCTATGATGTCAATTACAGGCCTCTCATCTTTTTAAGTGGGAGAACTTGCACAATTGGTGGCTGACTAAATACTTTTTTCCCCCACTGTATAGAAGCTAGTATCATAATGGGGTTTGCCTTAGGATTGGGCATCAGTATTAAGATTGGTCAGTGAGGTGTCTGACACCTGGCACCCACATGTATCAGCTGTTCACAGCAGCCACCAGTACTGGAACTAATACAGAGATCAAATCTGAGCCATTACACAAAGAAAGAAACTGTGCTTCCAAATCTTTTCTCAATGTTAGTTAAGGTGTTGGCAGCTGCTAACAATAGTTACTCATATGCCCAGTTACCCAGCAGACTGTGCAGGGATACACTCCCAACTGGTAACTCCCACTTGTCACTTTCATCATACATTTCTGAGAAAAGTAAAAGATAAACAAAACAAGGCAAAGTTCTAAGAAACAGTGCTCCAGAATTATTTTAAGCTGGATGCCATAATTTACTAAAACAGACGGGTCAGGAAAGTGGAAAGGTCCATTTTAGATAATTCGCACTTATAGGCAGTGCTACATTGAGTCCATGAACAGTTGTTTAAAAAATAAACCCTTTTTTGTTAATTTTGTTAATTTAGACAAGCCCTTTAACCTACTAATGAAGGACCCCAGGGCTTCGTATGTACATTCCTGTTAGGCCATGCCTGTCTGAAAATGACAGGTAGTATAATTCATTGCACTACAAAGGTAGTGCAATGCATTATAAAAGCAATCAGAGTGCAAATTAAATAATAGTGTTAAAAATAAATAAATAAATAAAACATAGTAAAATCAAGCATTAATACATTAATCCCCATCCCAAAATGTTTAATAAATAATAAAAAATAAAACCATAAGTATACATATTGGGTATTGCTGCATCCGTAAGTCATCAATAAAAATGTCAGGTCTTCCTGCAAAAATAAGCCCTTGCACAATAAAAAATAATTAAGTTATTGGTGTTGGAAGTGGCGATTGTAAATGTAGTAAAACTTTAAAAACTATACAAATTTGGTATCAATTTAATCACATAGACCCAGTGAATACATTTATCAGGTTATTTAAGACGCATAGTGATTGAAAATTTTTTTTTCTATTTCTTCCCAGAAAGAGTTATTAAAATTAATCAATGAGGTATATCTACTCCAAAATGGTACCATTAAAACACTACCACTTGTCCCACAAAAAAACATGCCCTCATACAGTTACATTGATGGAAAAATAAAAAATATAGGGCTTGGTATGTGATGTAAAAAATAGTTTGGTCATCAAGGCCTAAAACAGGCCGGTCACTAAAGGGTTAAGAAAGTTGTCTTGACTTGTTTCTTCTGTTTTTTTCTGTTGCCATAGATAAAATACATTAAAGCGCATTCCTTCCTTCCTTCTTTCAATCATTTTTCCATTGAAGATGTGTTAATACAATTAAAACCTAAAATCTTTTCTATACAATGCAACAATTACATCTGTCTAGTTTTGATATTTTATAACAACCACACTTTCTAATGTAACAGGTAGTCAAGAGAAAATATGCATAGATATGGGCAGACATTCTCTGAAAGATATATTAAAAATATTCATCATATTTCTGTGCCTGTGTGGTAAGCATTTATCTGTTGTCTATCATTCATAACTCCCACTCACCATATCTTCCCATCTCTTCTAAGAGGCCAAGGCAGCCTACACACATGTAAATGAGTAGGGATCACAATTACCCAGCTGCATCATGGACTTGCACAAATGTTAAATGATATTCTTTAGTTTGCTAACTGCAAGAAAGCTCAGCTTATCATCAGTCATCATGTTTCTGGGTGTGTACTGGAAGTAGTAGATAGCATGCAAGCATCACCTTGCTCAGGTTGAAGATGATGAAGGAATGTAACTGCTGCATTACTTGTCCCTTAGAATATTACCCATCGACATTCACTAGTCTTAAAAACAAGAAATGCTCATTAAAGCAATGTGTACAATGCCACCATTCTCCACTAGTCACCATTCTCCACATTTAAGCTATAAGGGGAAATTCATACAAAAGTAATCTTCAAATGTACCATGTCACAGAGACATGTCCAAAGATCCTATAGATGAGTCCAGTACTGGAGCTTGGACCCCAGCTAATGTGAAAAATTTCAGAGCACCCAATTTCAGGCCTGCTCAGTAATGGCATATTGTCTAAAATGTTCTTTCAGTGATTCCCATTCCCAGACATTACAGCAGCCTCTTTATTCTGGAAATTGGTGGTATGAGCTCCAAGGCTTGGGTGGCCGTCTCACATTCATCTATGACATGGCAGAAAGTTATTTTTGGATAGATTTTCCACTCAGGTAAATGTCATATTCTTGGCAAATTTACAGCAAATTGTTTCCTGCCATCAATATCTACATGTGTGACAAAGAATAACATGATGTACAGTTTCACTTATAAACAAGCATATAAATATAATAGGACACATTTGTTTAGACAGTCGTTTAAACGCTGGTATTAATCTGTAGTCTCCTGGTGACAGATGCACTGTGGTGCATCTTGGGAAGTAAGCAATTTTAAATGTGGCAGGCAGTGAAGACCATGCCCCACCTTGCTCAACCTCTCCCACACCTCACCCACTTTTTTTTTTAGAAATTGTAATGCAAAACTGGCGTCAACCAAAAACTGTGCCTTTTTTTATGCCAGTTTTTTCTCCATGAATATGCCCAATTTGGGGAATTTATGAGGTATATTTCACCAGTATTGTGGCATGAAAAAGTTAAAGATGATGCTAGTTGCAAATAAAGCTATATTTTCACTTTAAGTGGCAGGAACCATGGGCAAGGTCATGCTTTGTTCACACTTGCGCCTGGTGTCCGTCCGTCGTAAATCCGCCTTAATATCAGAAAAACAGATTGGGAATGGTTTGCAATTGGTTCATTTAAAAACCCTTTCACTTCAATGGGTTTTAAAACAAACCGCAGATGTCCGTTTGCAGCCTCTCCACTGTGAATCCGCTCTTTTGGACGCAGACCAAAGTCGCACATGCAGGACTTTGTGTCCGTCCAAAAAATGTGGATTGACGTTTAGTCTGTTTTTCTGATATTAATAGTAGTATAATGTTGTACCGTGTTAGCCATTGAAAGTAGTGGAAGAGTGAAGAAATCAGGCGATACCTTTTAGAGGCTAACTGAATATATTTGATAAGTAAGCTTTCAGAAGTGCTAGCTTCCTTCATCAGACATGGTGTTATACAAGAAATGAAAATTCACAGATTTTTATACCCTATACACATGATCTTCAAAGGATTTTAGAGTCCTTAAAAAAAACAAAACAAAATGCAATCTAAGTAGAGAAGTTATTTACAACCGGTCAAAAAACAATCTGGAAAGTTGTGGTGCGTGACAGAGGGATCTGTTATCTGTTTGCTATCAGGAGGTGATTTGTGACCCTCACAGTTCATACATAGTGTGACATGAAGCTGGCATGAATATTAAGTCCAAATTGCACAGGTTGGAGTTCCTTGGCAATCCTTCGTAGGATTTCCAGCTGTGGGTTGTAGGTGACAACTAGAGGCACTCGGGTATCTTTCTGGGTCTCTCTATATGTGAGCAGATTGCCTCTGTTAATGGCTGCCGCTTTGTTTAGTTGGTTGTCCGTCACTTTTGGTTTATATCCCAATCGGAGAAATTTCATCCTCGGATCCAGGAGGTGCTTGTCCAGGTCTGCTTTGTCGGAGCAAATACGATTGTATCGTATAGCCTGGCTGTAGATAATAGATTGTCTTGTGTGCTTGGGGTGGAAGCTGTCGTTTCTCAGGTAGGCTGTTCTGTCTGTGGGTTTGTGGTATATCGATGTGAGTAGCCGGTGGTCTTTGATATATATTGTGGTATCCAGAAACTGAATTTCACTCCCTGAATAGCTAAGTTTAAGGTTGATGGTAGGGTGAAAGTCATTGAAGTCATTATGGAATTGAAGTAGGGCCTCCTGACCTGCAGTCCAGATGACAAGGATATCATCGATATAACGAAGGTAAATCATAGGTTTGGTGGCGCATGTTGATAAATATGTTCCTTCCAGTTCTGCCATAAAGAGATTTGCATACTGGGGTGCACATCTGGTCCCCATTGAAGTTCTCATTCGCTGTAGATATAGATCCTCTCCAAAGGTAAAATGGTTGTGGCTAAGGATGAATTGTAGGAGCTGCGTTACTGGTTCTGTTGGGAGGTTTTGTTTTGCCAGGTGTACCCGACATGCTGCAACTTCATCCTTGTGGGGAATGTAGGTATACAGGGATTCCACATCCATGGTGGCCAAAATGGTACCCTCAGGTAGTGGACCCAGGGCATTCAGTTTGTAAAGAAGGTCAGTGGTGTCCTGGATATAGCTTGGAGTATCCCTGGCAAGGGGTTTTAGGAGATTTTTCCACCCAACCTGAGATGTTTTCTGTCAGTGTCCCAATGCCAGAAATGATAGGCCTCCCAGGGTTGCCATCTTTGTGTATCTTTGGGAGCATATAGAAGCAGCCCGGCCTGGGATCTTGTGGGATAAGTCCTTTTACCTGATTCTGGATCTGGATTGGAAACTTCTTGATCACGCTCTTTAGTTCTTTCATATAGCTTTCATATAGGCCTTTGTGGGATCACTTCCAAGTTTGGAGTAATGGATGGGATTTGACAGTTGCCTCTTTGCTTCCTCGATATAGTTTGAGGTGTTCATTATGACTATTGCGCCCCCTTTGTCAGCCGGTTTTATTATTATATCCTGATTCAGTGAAGTAATAGCCTTCTGTTCCTGCAGGGTTAGGTTATGTACCTGTTTCTTTTGTTTCTCCAGGATTTCTGATTTTACTTTGCTCCTGAAACAGTCAATATATTTATCCAGTGCTGTATTAGTTCTAGGGTATGGGGTCCAGATAGATTTTTTGGTAGGATTCCTTATGGGCTGTTCCATCTCAGAGTCGCTGCTGTATGGAAGGTCTTTGTCATAAAAATATTCCCTCAATCTCATTTTTCTGAAAAACTCTATTATCTACAGCCAAGCTATACGATACAATCGTATTTGCTCCGACAAAGCAGACCTGGACAAGCACCTCCTGGATCTGAGGATGAAATTTCTCCGATTGGGATACAAACCAAAAGTGACGGACAACCAACTAAAGAAAGCGGCAGCTATTAACAGAGACAATCTGCTCACATATAGAGAGACCCAGACAGATACCCGAGTGCCCCTAGTTGTCACCTACAACCCACAGCTGGAAATCCTACAAAGGATTGCCAAGGAACTCCAACCTGTGCTACATAGGGACAACAGACTCAAGGACATATTTCCAGTCCCCCTCTCCTTTCCTTTCGACAACCACCAAACCTGAGGCGTATTATTGTCCGGAGTGCCCTGAAGGCCCCAACTGAAAATGGCACCTCACCTTGCCTACAAAAAAGGTGCATGACATGCAAGCACATCCACACCACTGACAGTGTACCTGTTCCACAGGCACAACAGGTGCACAGAATTAGGGGGACATTTTTCTGCAGGTCTTCCAATGTGGTGTACCTCATAATGTGTGTGCAATGTCCCACCACAGGCCTCTATGTGGGGGAAACAGGGCAGAGACTTAGTCAACGAATGAACTCACATAGATCCAATATTAATAACAGCAGAACAGATCTCCCAGTGGCCGCACATTTCCCCCGGAGAAAACCACTCTATTGAAGATTTGCGGGTTGTGGTTTTAATGGGACAGTTTAAGATGCAGGAGGAGAGGAAACAATGGGAGTACAAGTTTATGCAAAAATTTCAAACTCTGCAATTTGGACTTAATATTCATGCCAGCTTCATGTCACACTATGTATGAACTGTGCGGGTCACAAACAGTGGCGTAACTAGGAATGGCTGGGCCCCAAGGCGAACATTTGACATGGCCCCCCCCCCCCCGAACCGCTGCCCCCAATCGCCCACCCCCCGGACCGCCCCCTCCAACCCCCCCCCAAAAAAAACGCATTCCAGCGCACACTATTATATGCCATAGTGGCCCCTGCACACAGTATCATGTCTGTCCCATAGTGGCCCCTGCACATAGTATCATATCCCATAGTGGCCCCTGCATACAGTATAATGTCCCATAGTGGCCCCTGCACACAGTATCATGCCCCATAGTGGCCCCTGCACACAGTATCATGTCCCATAGTGGCCCCTGCACATAGTATCATGTCCCATAGTGGCCCCTGCACACAGTATCATGTCCCATAGTGGCTCCTGCACACAGTATTACTTCCCATAGTGGCCCCTGCACACAGAATTATTCCCCATAGTGGCCCCTGCACACAGTATTATATCCCATAGTGGCCCCTGCACACAGTATTATATCCCATAGTGGCCCCTGCACACAGTATTATTCCCCATAGTGGCCCCTGCACACACTATTATTCCCCATAGTGGCCCCTGCACTGAGTATTTTGCCCCATAGTGGCCCCTGCACTGAGTATTTTGCCCCATAGTGGCCCCTGCACACACTATTATATGTCCCATTGTGGACCACCCATGAACAATTATTATACTCTGAGGTCTTTTCAGACCCCAGAGTATAATGATCGGAGACCCAGGGGAGGATACAAACAAAAAAAAAACAAAGTTGCTTACCTGTTCCTCGCTCCGGTGCATGCCCGTGCTCTACTTCGGCCTTCTTCAATGTTGGACCAGGCCGGCGTCGCTACGCAAAATGACGTCCGCTGACGTCTGGGACGTCACCAAACAGGCCAGAAGCCTGGTGAAGCGTAGGAGAGGTAAGTACATAGTTTTTTTATGTTTCCTCACCTCTCCTGGGCCTCCGATTATTATACTCCGGAGTAAAATGATAGCAGAGATTATCGGGTTCGGCCCGCAGCCTCACATACCGATCCCCGCTCCTGCTCACAGCCGCCTCCGCAGAATCGGAAGCACAGGCGGCCGTGAGCGGGACCCCGGGGAACGGTAAGTATATAGGGTCCGTTAACTGCTGGGGTTACTCCGGCAGGTAATGGCCTATGTTTAAAAAAAAAAAAAAAAAAAAGCATCGGGGGCAAGCGGGGCCCCGTAATGTCCCGGGCCCTGTGGCAGCTGCTACCGCTAGTACGCCCCTGGTCACAAATCACCTCCTGATAGCAAACAGATAACAGATCCCTCTGTCACGTACCACAACTTTCCAGATAGTTTTTTGACCGGTTGTAAATAACTTCTCTACTTAGATTGCATTTTGTTTTGTTTTTTTTAAGGACTCTAAAATCCTTTGAAGATCATGTGTATAGGGTATAAAAATCTGTGAATTTTCAGTTCTTGTATAACACCATGTCTGATGAAGGAAGCTAGCACTTCTGAAAGCTTACTTATCAAATATATTCAGTTAGCCTCTAAAAGGTATCTCTTTATTACTTCACTCTTCCATTTCTGATATTAAGGCAAAAGGATGGACACCAGACGCAAGTGTGAATGCCCCCTTAACTAGAAAAGGGTGTTTGGCAATTCTGCAACAAATTTACTACTGTTGAAGATAGAACATGGCTCAAATTATAGGGCAAAGCTTCCTGCTTCCCCCAGATAAGTTGTTTGACATGACAGCAGTACTCTCTGAGCTTCACTACCACATTACAGGCCATGTGACATTAAATTCATTGGTCACATGGCCTGTTCGCAGCTTGGTCCCATTAATGTGAATATTGCCACAATACCAAGCAATGCACAGCACTGTGCTTGTTTTCTGTGAAGAGACTGCACTCGAACATTGTGATCTCTCCAAACAGCTGAAGGGCAGGGATACCAAGGGTCGGACCCTCGCTCATGTTCAATTGATGATCTAATGATAGCCAATTGTAGAGAGAAAAAAAGGAGGTATCACGGTTGTGCAGCTGGAAGGATCACTCTTCAATTACATATTATTGTTTCAGAAAAATATATTTATTCATTTTAAGGTTTCATCTATATGTTTCTGGACTGGACAGAATTTTTAAATACTTATACTTGCAAAAATGTTTAACTTTTAACTATCTACAAATATAGATATGATTATGTTCATAGGAATACCCCTTTAAGTTATATGGGCTGGATTTCTTGGACCGGAGGACAGGTTGACAGTGAGAGTCTTCCACTATGGGTTTTTCCCTAGTCCCAGGTGTCCTCAGGTGAGGCTTGCTGAAGTTCATTACTGGGGAAGGAAGCCTGAAAAGGGTTGATTGGTTTGCAGCCTGGGAGAGAGAGCAACCCTGGCTGCAAACTTCCTATATATTTTCCATTCCCTTTGTAGCCTCTACTGGGTTTGGCTTGAAAAAACACAGCAAAATCTGCAACGTGGGGCCTCAAATTCTCAGCCTAAAATGCTTCAGCCTAAAATGTCCTAACTTGCTTGAAGACAAAAGACAATCACTGACACAGTTTGAAGAGATGAAAGGATAGGAGTGGTAATGACCAAAAGATAAAAGAAAACCTAGTTCTTGACTAGTCACTCAATTACATTATATTTTCAAAAAAACAGACAAACAGTCATTACCTTCTACTTAACCAAAATAATGATAATAAATAAAGAAACCTATTAACAATGGTCTAGGACAGGGGTCAGCAACCCCCAGCACCAGTGCCGAAGTTGGCGCACCTCTACCATCTCTACCTGGCACAGGGCTTTCTTTGTTGCTTTAAACACAGAGCAGCGCTGCTTCAGGCACCAATCTCTCTCTGTCTCTCTCTCTCTCTCTCTCTCTCTCTCACCTCTCGGACCATGGAAATATAGTCAGAGGGGAAGAGACAATAAGGGGGTAAGTGTGAGGTGTGATGTCCTACTGTCCAGTCTGTGAATTAGTTTAGTCATAGGGCAGCAATTGCACTCAGGCAAACCCAGGCAAGTGCTGGGGTCCCAATCTCCTGGGGTGGCCTACTCGGCTGCTAGGTGCTGACTGCCTGAGGCTTCTAACAAAAAGAACATTCAAATTATACCTCCCAACTCACATTATTTCGGAGATAAGTAGGCACCGTCTTTCTGAGACTCCAGATGCACGGACAAACCTCACCGGTAAAGGTAGAAAGACTGCTTGAAAAATGTGTAGCGTCTAGCAAACAATAAAGCTCAGGTCTTGTATAAAACGTAACTTTTAATGAAAAAACATCACAAAAATAGATAAAAAACTTGCCTGAGGCTTCATTCACATCTGTGTCGCAGTCTCCGTATGCACGGAGGATTTTTCTCTCCACCGCTTTTAGTATAAAACTGGTGGAAAGTTTATGGTGACCACTGGTTACCGCTGCAAGCTCCCTGTCATTCATGTCCCATGGCAGATATGAACGACGGAGAGCACAGCACAAGTGTGAACCTAGCCTCACTTTGTCACTACCACTTACTTACCTTTGATCTTTACAAGAAAATGTGTCCACGCAGAGATGACAGGCTGATCGATTACATTGGACTCTGGCTGACTTGGCTCTAGGTACATGTGGTAAAAGATTTAAACTGACATAATCAGTCAAGTTTCTAGAAGTGACCAATCCCTAATACCAAAAGGAGACAACAATTTGGACTTTTAAGTCCCACTTTATTTAAACCCAAGAATATAGACCAAATCGCTCATATATGTTGACAACATGCAGTACTTATGAGATATCACTCATAAACAACAACATATCAGAGAAATGCTCTCTTCAAGCCCACCAGCTTAGAAGTCTCAAATTAATGGACTAGATCTTAAGTTAGAAGCCAAGGCTTCAATAATTAAAATAAACAAAAGTGGAGAAAGGGGACACCCCTGCTGGGTGCCACAGTACAGAGGAGACTTAAGACCACCCATAACTATTCTAGCCTTGGGAATCAAATATATTAAAGGGGTTCTGTCATTGGGGATATTCATTTTAAACTAAGGACACATCGGAATAGCTTTTAGAAAGGCTATTCTACTCCTACCTTTGGTTCAGTCCTCAACGCCGCCGTTTTTTTAAATAAATCGCTTTTTCCATCTATGCAAATGAAGCTCAGAGAGCACAGGGGGCGTTCTCCCTGTGCTCCGAGCACAGCTTCGTCATGACTTGAATCCTGTCTCCTCGACCATTGCTTCACGCCCCCTGCGATATCCTGGTCCTCCTATCTCGTGCAGGAATAGAATAAAGATGGCCACTGAGCATGCGCAGAGCCGACAACACATGCTAGGGAGACATCTTTATTTTATTCCTACACAAGCGTATTGCGCTCGTGTACAGTGCATGCACGGGATTTCAACCCCACTGAAGATAGCATAGCTGCTTAAGCAGCAAAGAGGAGGATCAGGACCTCGCAGGGGGCATGATGCAACGGCCCAGGAGGTGGCATTCAAATCATGACAAAGCTGTGCTCAGAGCACAGGGGAAATGCCCCCTGTGCTCTCTGAGCCTCATTTGCACGGAAAAAGCGATTTATTTCAAAAACGGCGGCGTTGAGGACTGAACCAAAGGTAGGAGTAGAATAGCCTTTCCAAAGGTTATTCCGACGTGTCTTTAGTTTAAAATGCATATCCCCAATGTTAGAGCCCCTTTTAACTTTATTCACTCCATAAACCCCTCACTGAATCCAAACTTACAAAGCATCCACCAAAGGAATCCCCACTATACTGTATTGAAAGCCCTGCTCGTGTCCAAAGAAAGGAGACCTCCTTGTATCGATGATTTTTCTTTAACAAACTGAATGATGGTGAACGCCCTCCTTAAATAAGCGGATATAGACCTACCAAGGAGAAAGCCAAACTATACAGGACCCAGTATAGTAGAAATTACAGCCACAAGTCTATTCACCAATAATTGTACCAGTATCTTTAAATCAGAATTAAAAGATTTCTCAAACAGTTGTCTCAGTCTTTACAGACTGGTCGGTAGTATATTTTATTATTATTGTATCATGCATTGTTTGCTATTGTGACTTTAGGGCTGCTCTTCCACTCTACAATGCCGTACTTGTTGTGCTTTTGCTTTATCACTGTTTACTATTACCTGTAAATAATTTAAAAGCTTTTTGTACAGCACCATTTGTCTGTTTATTTACTAGTATTTGTATGGTGAGTTGAGCTCCCCTTAGAGACATAATATATTTCTATATGCATTCCAATATTTTGATCATACATACTGTTTCCTATTAAGATGCACTTTATAGTGGTCATGTTTCAGTGTCCCCCTTTTTCATATCTGTGTCTATGTCATTATTTTTAATTTAATAAACGTGTTTTATTGCAAAGCTCTGTCTGGTGAGTTTCTTGTGCTGTTGTTTCAGTCTTTGCAGTGTTTCAGAGTATCAGAGTTCCCTCTTGCCATACATCTTTGCATCAGAGCTATTTAATGCCTTTTGAATATAAACAGGAATGGTTCTATTCACTGACCAAGATGTATTTGTCTTTTGGAAGGTATGGATTAATACCGTATCCAGGGGCGCACCGCTAATGAGGCGAAGTGAGGCGGCCGCCTCGGGCGGCACTGTCCGGGGGGGCGGCATTTTTACTATTTAATGTAAACCAGCCCAGGACAGGCCGCCTTAAAAAAAAAAAAAAAAAAAAAACAGAGCTGAGCCGGGCCTGTCCTGGGCTGGTTTACAAGACGTCGCATCTCAGGGCAGGCGGCGATACAATGACGTCATCACGCCGCCTACGCTGAGACACAGACGTCGCGGACAAGAAGAGGAGGCGGCGGCGGCTGCATCAAGGCATCGCATGTGAGTATAACTTTTTTTTTATATATATATAAATAGGCCGTAACCTGTTGGAGTATCCCCGGCAGGTCAGGGCCTATTTATTTACCTACCCCGCGTCTGCTCGTGGCCGCCCCCGCTTCCACCTTCTGCTATGCGCCACAGAAAGGGAAGTGGATGCCGTTGTGAGTGGCCGCGGGGATCGGTAGGTTAGGCCGCGGGCCGCAAATACTACTATTATTATACTCCGGGGTCTATTCAGACCCCGGAGCATAATAATCGGAGGCCTAGGGTTGGTGAGGGAACATAAAAACCAGTGTTACTCACCTCCTGCGATCCGATGTAACTCCGAGCAGGCTTGAGGCCTCTGGTAACGTCATCAGGTCACGTCGCCGGCCTGATCACGTGACGTGTGTGTGCAATTAAACAGGGCCAAAAGCTGCAAGGAGTGCACCGGTGTCCAGGATAGGTAAGTAACTCTGGTTTTTATGTTTGTATTCTCACCTGGGTCTCCAATCATTATACTCTGGGGTCTGAAAAGACTCCAGAGTATAATAATAGTTCATGGGTCGGCCACTATGGGGCATAATACCCTGTGCAGGGACCACTGTAGAGCATAATACCCTGTGCAGGGGCCACTCTGGAGCATAATACAAGTGCAGGGGCCACTATAGAGCATAATACCGAGTGCAGGGGCCACTATAGAGCATAATACCCTGTGCAGGGGCCACTATGGAGCATAATACCAGTGCAAGGGCCACTATGGAGGATAATACCAGTGCAGGGGCCACTATGGAGCATAATACCAGTGCAAGGGCCACTATAGAGCATAATACCAGTGCAGGGGCCACTATGGAGCATAATACCGTGTGCTGGGGACACTGTGGAGCATAATACCGTGTGCAGGGGCCAATATGGAGCATAATACCGTGTGCAGGGGCCAATATGGGGTATAAAACTGTGTGCAGGAGTTGCTGTGGAACATAATACCATGTGCAGTGGCCAATGTGGGGCATAATACCCTGTGCAGGGGCCACTATGGAGCATAATACCGTGTGCAGGGGCCGCTGAGAGGCATAATACAGTGTGCAGGGGCCGCTGCGGGCCATAACACTGTGTAATACTGTGTGCAGGGGCTGCTGTGGAACATTATAGTGTGTGTAAATGGGGCGCTATAAACATGGGCTATGGCACCTGTTTATATTATACGCTGTCTGTTTATAGTGACCGTGTGATGTAATTGTAGCCTTGTCACATACTGTAGACATGTACAGGACGAGGCTGTAGTTACATTACATGGCCGCTATGAGATGAATTACACTATGTAAACAGAGAAGCGGTCACGGCGCTTACACAGGTACCATTCAAACAGCTGGTCAGTGGGGGTCCTGGGTTTTTGAACCCCACTGATTAGTTTATTAATGACCTGGAAAACCTTTTAATTAGTTAACACCTGGGGTATTATTAATAAGGGGCACTATTTATACAGGGTACACACGGACATTATTAATATAAAGATGCACTTGGGGGTATTATTCATTATGGGGGGTTATATCACATATTTTATAATTGGGGGTAGCAGCAGAATGGGGGCTTTGTGTAGGTGAGGACAATGTGGGTTGGATGCTTGGAAAAGTGAGAAGCCAAAGATGTCTGTGTTGCAAACTTTACAGAGACAAGTCACAGCTGGAAGAAGTGGTCATGGCGGTCCAAAGGGAAGAGAAGGGAAATGTGAAGGATTAGTCAGAGACGTCACCTGTAAGTCACAGAATGTTACTGCACTGTATACACCTAAATGATAGAGGATAAATACCTGATTGATGGGGGTCTGTCTGCTGAGATCCCCACTGAGCCTGAGAATTGGGTTTTTTCCCCCCACTAGGTGGAAATCCAGCCTGACTGCAGCCATATATAGGTGTGTCACTTGGTGGATGGACGAACCCGCATGGCTCTCATTCACTTCAATGGGAGTGCCAAAGATAGCCGAAGTCCAGTACTCAGCTATCTGCGGCACTCCTATTATAGAGAATGGGGGCCACGTGGGCTCGTCCATCCACCAAGCAGAAGATATGTGAAGTTACTTTCATTGTTAATGCCATGTTGTTGATCTGATACTGAAGTAATACAGGAAGAAGAATTCTTAAAAACTGTTTTCTAACTTTGTGTATTGTGCATATTGTGCAACGATAACAGTGTGTTAAACTAGTAGCATGGAAATTCAGTTTTTTTTTTTTTTTTTTTTTGGGGGGGGGGGCGTCTTTCTATAGTCCGCCTCAAGCAGCAAAGAGGCTAGGTTCACCACTGACCGTATCCATATTCCTTTCCCAGAATTCTTAGCAGGGCATGCATGGTTTAATAAGCCCCTTGACCATTTTTCCCTAATGAGAAACATTCTGACCTCCATTCACTGACAGCAAGCATTTTTGAACATACAGTTTCATCTATTAGTTGACAATCAAAAATGCTTTTCTATAAAATCAGAAAATTCCTTTTAACATGCGCACATACAAAAACACACTAAATATCATAACACAGTGGTAATACCAGGAAAACAGATATTATACACCCCAGCCAATAGAAAATTGATTTCAACAATCGTTGAATGGTTAGCTGAAAAAGCAAGTGGAGGTATATCAGTATATACTCTCCAAGGAGGATTGGCAGTGTTGATTCAAGTTTTGTACAATTTGTGAGCAAAAAACTGAAGTTATATCAACATACATACCAGCCCATTCCAATGGCAACATATTTATTGAAAAATCCAGCTAAAAATAAAGCCAAAAATACACATATGCAGAAACGATTTCTTAGACAGGCTATTTTACATGCACAATGGCAGCCTTTGGCTAACGTATGCCACTGTATGCCTATAGTGGCACAATTTTAAATCCTTGCACATGGTTTGGAAATTTTTCAAATCTGATGTCTAACATGAGTAGTAATAAGGCAAAGATACTGAAAATCATATCACGAACACTAACACAGTTGAGAAATCTTAAAAGAGGATATGTCATGCCCTCACAGACTTGCAACTGGCTGCATACTGTACCTTCGCAGATGCATTTTCAATGAACATGGGAATACAACAGTATGCAAAGTTTTGCAGTGTGACATGGCAGGTACTGTTTAGAGGGGCCTTCCAAGATTTAGAAAAGGCCAAAGGCATAAACAGTGAAAAAGATAGCAAAAAAAAAAAAAAGCCAATACTCACCCATAATTGGCTGTAGCAGTTACTCACATATGTATTTGGGCATAAAAGCCAAGTAAACAAAGACTAGCAGGAGACATCAGAGCAACAGTGCTAGACTAATGGGGTACTTATCAGGTACTCTTTGCTTGTCATAGTCGCTGTCTTTGGCCACATTTTTGCATACAGTGCATCTCAGCAAACTACTTTAGTGAGCAACAGTATTCCCAACCAATATGTCATATTATTATTTATTTAGCTTATTTGTATAGAGCCATCATATTCCGCAGCGCTTTACAGACATTGTCAGTCACTGTCCCATATAGGGCTCACAATCTAAATTTCCTAGCAGTATGTCTTTGGAGTGCGGGGAGGAAACCAGAGTACCCGGAGGAATGGAGCTGTGCTTCCGACTCCTTTCTCTGCCCTTATGCCCTTATTTTTGTAGCTTCTGTGAACAGCTGAACAGTGGGGATGTTGGATATCAGATCACCACTGATCTGATATTGATGATATATCTTAAGGATAGAACATCTTTAAGCCAGTAAACACCTTTACAATGTAACTAAACTTTTTTTTTTTTTTAATAAATCCATAGTTCAAGTGAAGAAAACAAACCTTGTAATATACTTTATATAAGAAAAGTGCCTGTTTCTTCACTTATTTGCTTCTTGCTTCACTGATCAAATCCATACAATAGAACTCTATGGAGAAGGAAGGTTGGAAGGAGAGCGCCTCAATCAGAGTGATGTCAGCAATATATAGAGATGTTTTTTTTTTTTTCGCAAAACACAGCTGGGTTATTAGGAATTAATATTGAGGCATGTCCAGACAGAAATGACTCAATTAATGCTGTAGAAGGCTCCATATCTCTATCTTTCTCCTTCTCCCCCTCTGTTAAGAAGGAGTATTATTTGACAATAGCGGCCTTTTTCTAAAGTGAAGTTTATTGCAAACTTTGTTCCCTTCATTTACAATTTATTTTTGAAAAAATAAATAAAAGTTTACTTACACTTTAATAAAAGCCTTTTGAAGATTTATATTCCTTTTTAGCTTTCACTGTATAATTAATTGGAAACCTATTAGATGGCAGTGGCACAGATATCACTGCGCCTTAACGGTACGGAGGTTCATCAGAACAATCTACTTGCTTGTAATACATTACTATAGTGCAGGGCGCATAGGGGGTAGAAAATACAACAGAAACAGGTTGCTCTAAAAGTAAAAGTGACACATTTTCTGAAGTTTTGACACCGTATTTACTTCTAAGAGACCTACACATTGTCCACAACACTTTCACACTGTAATTAAAATATTCCAGTCAATTGTCCTTGGTGAAACTTTTAAGAGAAATCCTGATAAGATGCAATGTTTTACCGACACTTCAGAAAAGCATAAACAGGATGACATCGGGATTGCATCAAAGCTAGCATCCCCCACAAACACTGACTGTCATAATAAAGCTAGAAACACTGCATAAAGAATAAATATGGAGATTGCATGTCTCACTTAAAAATCAAATGCCAGCTACCAATAAGTGACAAAATCATTAATAAAAACATGCACCATATATTTTTCTATTTTTTGAAGTGAAAGATATAAGAGGATGACATTTTAAAACTATTATCAATCATAGATTTTAGGGAAAGCACTATATAAACCCCAAACTTCATACAAGTTCCATGTTTCTGTGTCATATTATAACACGCAGAGATGGTCTCAGTTTGATTTGAATACATTTATGGCACACCTTAGAGACAGGGCCGTAACTATCAAAGACTGGGCCCCATAGCAAACTTTACTTTGGCCCCTCACAAACACACAGCATAGCGCGCACTTTCCTAGCCCCCACACAATATAATGCCCCATTTACACACACTATAAAGTCCCACAGTGACCCCTTCAGCAAGTATAATGTCCCATAGTGGGCCTTCCACATAGTATAATGTCCCACAGTGGTTCTTCCACACAGTATAATGTCCAATAGCACCCTCTTCACAAAATATATTGTTCCATAGTGGCCCTTTCACACAGTATAATGTCCCATAATGTCCTCCACACAATATAATGTCCCACAGTGACCCCTAACACTTTTTTTATGTTTGCTCGCCTCACCTGGGCCTCCGATCATTAAATTCTGCGGTCTGAAGAGACCCCAGAGTATAATAATAGCAGACATGTCCAAAAGAAACCACCAGGTGAACCTCGTGACAAGAATCTGGTGAGATTCACTCAACAAATACACTTGCCATGGTACTACTTATCGATCCCCGCTCCTGCCCACATCCACTTCCCCTTCAGCCCTCCAGGGGCCCCTGTGCATCCCATATCACGTCTCTGGCGCTGTTCAGTGTCAGTGACATCATATGGGATGTGTGGGGCCCCCTGGAGGAATTGGAGGCAGCCGTGGCAGGAGTGGGGATCGGTAAGTAAATAGAGTCAGTTATCTGCCGAAGTAACTCCAGCAAGTAATGGCGTATTTAAAAAAAAAAAAAAGCAGCAGGGGCCCACTGGGTCCCCTAAGGTCATGGGCCCCGTAGCAGCTGCTACAGATGCTAGGGAGGTAGTTCTACCACTGGTTAGAGATTAAGACATTGAATAAAAACTAGAGTTAAATGTCAAATTGTTGTGTACACTGTTGTCTCATAAGCAAGGTCCCCATTTTCCCATTGTTGCAGCAGGCTCTTTCTTGATATGGACACTACAGTCTACACCACTGGTTCTCAAATTTTCTAAAGGTGGGATCCATTTTTGGATGACGATTTGAAAAGTGAAAGTCACTGTGTAATTGAAAAGAATACCTGTATCATGTCTCTTACACTGCCTAATACTGCACACCTTCATACCTGTGCTAATGGATAGTGCCCTCTTTATGCCCTCTTTGTGCTAATGGCTACTGCCCTTAAAGCCCTCCATGATATAATAGCCCATATAACCCCCAAATAGCATAATGCCTCCTTAGTTCTCCCCACGTGCCGAATGTGCCCCACACATAGGATACTAGCCCCTTAGTGTATCCCACATAGTATAACGATCTCATTTGATGCCACATATTATAAAGTCCCCTTAGTGTAATAGCCTCCTCAGTGTTCTTATACATGGTATTATGGTCTCTCAGTGCTTCCACACACAGTATAAAGTCCATGGAGCAAGAAGTGAGCTGGATTCATTACTCGCTTCTCTGTTCAATACCATATCTCTGCTCCAAGTTCTGATGTAATGTCAACACTCACCTCCTGAAGCAGAAAGTGAGTGCGGAACATAGCAGTGAGTAATGAATCCAACTCATCCCTCACTCCCTGGAGTGCCACTGCAATGAGCTCCGTTACTGATGTGCTTCTAAATTGCTGGTGTGGCAATGAGCAGGGGTGGGGTGGGGCAGCTCACCTTACTATGAACAGGGGGTGCAAATAGGCGCAGCGGATACACTGCGATTTCCAAAACCGTTGCAGTATTGGAAGTTGCAGCAAGTCAATTATACCTATGGAAACACCAGCTGTTTCACCTATAGACACAGGGGCGCACCGCTAATGAGGCGAAGTGAGGCGGCCCCTCGGGCGGCACTGTCTGGGGGGCGGCATTTTTACTATTTAATGTAAACCAGCCCAGGACAGGCCGCTTTAAAAAAAAAAAAAAACAGAGCTGAGCGGGGCCTGTCCTGGGCTGGTTTACAAGACGTCGCATCTCAGCGCAGGCGGCGATACAATGACGTCATCACGCCACCTACGCTGAGACACAGACGTCGCGGACAAGAAGAGGAGGTGGCGGCGGCTGCATCAATCAAGGCATCGCAGGTGAGTATAGCTTTTTTTTTATATATATAAATAGGCCGTAACCTGTTGGAGCATCCCCGGCCTGATCACGTGACGTGTGTGCGCAATTAAACAGGGCCGAAAGCTGCAAGGAGTGCACCGGTGTCCAGGATAGGTAAGTAACTCTGGTTTTTATGTTTGTATTCTCCCCTGGGTCTCCAATCATTATACTCTGGGGTCTGAAAAGACCCCAGAGTATAATAATAGTTCATGGGTCGGCCACTATGGGACATAATACCCTGTGCAGGGACCACTGTAGAGCATAATACCCTGTGCAGGGGCCACTCTGGAGCATAATACAAGTGCAGGGGCCACTATAGAGCATAATACCGGGTGCAGGGGTCACTATGGAGCATAATACAAGTGCAGGGGCCACTATGGAGCATAATACCATTGCAAGGGCCACTATGGAGGATAATACCAGTGCAAGGGCCACTATGGAGCATAATACCAGTGCAAGGGCCACTATAGAGCATAATACCAGTGCAGGGGCCACTATGGAGGTGTGCAGGGGCCAATATGGAGCATAATACCGTGTGCAGGGGCCAGTATGGGGCATAAAACTGTGTGCAGGAGTTGCTGTGGAACATAATACCGTGTGCAGTGGCCAATGCGGGGCATGATACCGTGAGCAGGGGCCACTATGGAGCATAATACCGTGTGCAGGGGCTGCTGAGAGGCATAATACAGTGTGCAGGGGCCGCTGCGGGCCATAACACTGTGTAATACTGTGTGCAGGGGCTGCTGTGGAACATTATAGTGTGTGTAAATGGGGTGCTATAAATATGGGCTATGGCGCCTGTTTATATCACACGCTGTCTGTTTATAGTGACCGTGTGATGTAATTCCAGCCTTGTCACATAGACATGTATAGGACGAGGCTGTAGTTACATTACATGGCCGCTATGAGATGAATTACACTATGTAAACAGAGAAGCGGTCACGGCGCTTACACAGGTACCGTTCAAACAGCTGGTCAGTGGGGGTCCTGGGCTTTTGAACCCCACTGATTAGTTTATTAATGACCTGGAAAACCTTTTAATTAGTTAACACCTGGGGTATTATTCATAAGGGGCACTATTTATACAGGGTACACACAGACATTATTAATATAAAGATGCACTTGGGGGTATTATTCATTATGGGGGTTTATATCATATATTATATAATTGGGGGTAGCAGCAGAATGGGGGCTTTGTGTAGGTGAGGACAATGTGGGTTGGATGCCTGGAAAAGTGAGGAGCCAAAGATGTCTGTGTTGCAGTTATATGGCAATAACTTTCAGATACTTTAACTTACCCAAGTGATTTTGAGGTTGTCTTTTTGTGACACATTGCACTTCATGTAGAAATGTAGAAAAGTTCGCAAATGTGAAATGCTCTTCTTTTCAGACAGTCATACCACCCAAATAGATATTATATAATATTATCTACCATATCTCTGCTTTATGTTGGCATCATCTTTCAATCGTACTTCAATTTATTTTGGACGTTAGAAGGCTTACAAGTGTAACAGCGATTTTCCAGATCAGAGAATCATGAGGATAAGTTGAAAAAGTGGCAAAAGGATTTTCAGGATCATGGTAATGATCGGGTATACAAATGGAGAAAACAAAAGGGAGGTGGCTGATCTTGGTCAGCCTCCATACATTTGCTTGATAGCGCCGTGTCCCATCAATCAGATCCCTCCCATAAGGGTAACAAAGATAAATGGATGTACAACACACGTTAAACATTAAACAAAAGAAAACATATATCGAATCCTAGTCCGGATGAAGGACCTGACTTGAAGGTAATAATTTATCTGACCATATTCTGACTGAACATCAAATATCTGTTTTGGCATTAGGTTTGACCTCTTGTCCTTCAGCATATTTTGATAGATATACAGCTGTCAAAGATGTTTTTTTATTTGCTAGGAAATTACTATTGACCAAGTATTTTCTAAAGGCAACATTTCTCCTATTTTTTCAGCCCAGGAGGAACTGATATTAGAAGACATACTTCTGGAACAGCATAGACAGCAGGTAGGCAAATTCCCTTCCTCAATCAAGAAAAAGTCGACCACATTTCCACCCTTGAATCTAAGTCCACATGTTGAGGTCTTTGTAAAAACCACTTGTGAAGCTATTATGCAAATTCCTGAACACAGGAGCTTTGACAATTTGTCTGTAAAACAGAGACAGGCTTTGTCTGAACTTCGATATATGAGAGATGTAGTATTTAAATCTTCAGACAAGGGTGGAAATGTGGTTGTATAGCCAACAGTGGCTTAAGGGAAAGAAGCCTTTCGCCAACTCAGCGACGTTCGCTCTTATAAGAAATTAACTTCTAATCCTACTCATATTTTTAAAAGGGAACTGCAGAGTATTTTATTACAAGCCTTGCAGGAGCATATTATTTCCAAACAGGTTTTTGATGGACTAATGATAGAACACCCGGTTAAATCCACCTGAACATCACATCGTATCTGGCAAAGGAGTCTTATGTGAATTGGTCTGTAAGTTTTTAGATTTTGTTTTTTTTGCAGTAAATAGCTTGCTAATGAGCTGCAAGGTCAGGTATATGAGCTACCATCATATACCAGAGTCACTATGCAGATACTCAACAATCTTGACAATTGCCACCTAGGTCCAGGTGAACTGCTTGTCACTTGTAACATAGAGAGCTTGTATACAAACTTTGGTCATGACCTGGGTTGTGCAGTGGTGGAGTATTTTCTGTTAAGGGACAATGAATTCAATCTGGCTAGACGGGAGTTCTTACTTAAAGTACTCAAATTTGTTCTTAAAAGGAACTACTCTGTGTTTGACATCCGCTTCTTCCTATAGACCCAATGAAACATGTCGGGAGTGGCCTGTGCGCCAACTTTCACCAATTTGCTCCTTGGGTGGTAGGAAGAGGCAGTCGTCTTTGGCGACACCTATGCTGAGTTTACACAATAAGTCAGCATATGGTGTTGCTACATTGATGATATTGTGTATATATGGAATGGTACTGAGACTGAATTAACTCAGTTTATTGAGACACTCAATACAAATCCATATAAAATCAAACTAACTCTAGTTTACAGTCCGACTCAGGTTCCATTCTTAGATATTTTGATTAAAATTGATGTACAAGGCAATACTGGGACAGAACTGTACAGAAAAGATACCACTACAATGGATTGTTGAGTGCCAAAAGTGCTCACCTGCCAAGAACTATTAAAGGAAACCCAGAGGGGGAATTCCTAAGATTGAGAAGGAATTGCTCCTGATTTCCAGGATTTCAAAAGACAAGCTGTCAATCTTAAACTGAAAACAGCGTATAACTATGCTATAAGAACTGACAGATCCACATTATTACAACCGAAAGTCAAACCAGAATCAGACAATAAAGTAAGATTCAATACCACATTTCATTCCCAATGGGACAGTATGCAATTTATTAGATCCGCATGTATCAGCTGGCTACAAAATGACCAATATTATTATATATTATACTATACTATATTATATTACTTGGTTCGAAGTTATTTTAGATGTACTAATCTTTCCAAATGTGACAAAAAAATTCCGTGGATTCTTTCCCTGTGGTATCTATACTGCATGCCAACTTTTACACAAACGCAATAAAAAATTCCTGGATGCATATGGGAATCCACAAAGAATCCATGACCACATTACATGCACTATGCAGGGCGTAATATGCGTCCTCTGGTGCACATGCAATATGTATTACGTCGGTAAAACCCGACGACAACTGAAAATCAGGACTCAGGAGCACATTTTAAGTATCAAAAACGTCAATCAGTTGGAAGCAGACTTTTCTCACAAAAACATCCAAGTCCCACCAGTAGCCAGACAGAATTGGAGGGATGGGGCATCCGTCATCTCCATACGGATATCCGTGGTGGAAATTTAGACGGCTTACTACTACAAGAAGAAAGCTGCTGAATTTTCATATTAATCAGGATAAAACCATTCTGACTAAACGATACCTACAATTTGAAGGTTTCATCTAAAAAGTGATCATATACTAGATATCCATGCATATGGTGAAAAATTATCATATATCTATCAACCCAGGAGCCATATAGTAGTAATAGTCTTTCCATTAGAAACTGACTTAGAATTTTTTTTTTTTCAGAATGAACCCTTTAAGGATGCAGGGTAGTTTGTACGTTAGTGGCTTATTTCATATTTTCCCTCCCCGTCTTCCAAAATTCATAACTTTTTTATTTTTCTGTCGACATAGCTATGTGAGGGATTATTCTTTGCGTGAGGAGTTGTACTTTCATTTGCCACCATTTTGGGGTACATATGTTTTGATTAGCTTTTATTTACGTTTTTGTGGGTCCATGTGAAACAACACATAATTCTATCATCATTTTTGCATTTTGTTTTTACGGCGTTCACTCTGCATTAAAAATGACATGGCAGCTTTGTCCGGTGGGTCATTACGATTACAGTGATACCAAATTTATATTAGTTTTTAATTACGTTTCACTGCTTTTACAAATGTTGAAGATATGTAAGGGATCTTTATTTGCAAGACAAGTTGTACTTTTTATTAATACCAATGTTTGGTATGTATGACTTTTTTAAGATTCAATAAATATAGTGGGCACCATAAAGTACTAATTTGGGGTTCATCTCTTTGTGCTGCCAAAAGTAAATGTAACAAAGAGAAGAAAGTTGCACATATATTGAAATGCTCAACCCATATTTCACAAAAAAATATATAGAAAATTTTATTATGATTTTTTTTTACAAAAGACAAATTATTTATTAAAAACATTTAAAATAGGCTGTTGTTCCCATACAGTAAAGTTTGTTTGATATACAACTATATATATTCAAATAGTGGCTTATCCAAGAAAGTACACAATGAATACAGAGTACAATGGTAGATATAATTAGAGATGAGCGAATCAAAGCTGAAAAGTGGAATTCGTTCCGAATTTCAGGAAATATTCGATTCGCATCGAATCCGGATTTCCTCACGGTTTGTGGTAACGAATCACATTTTTTCCTAAAATGGCCGCTGCACATGTTAGGACATGGGGCAAGGAACTCTGGGGATGCGGAATCACCAACAATGCCATGCGTGCAGCCAATCAGCAGCCAGCCAGACCTGTGCTGTCACAGCCCTATAAATACCCTCTGCCATCTTGGATTCAGGCATTTTCCAGTGTACTTAGTGCAGGGAGAGACATCAGCAGGCACTAGGAAAAGTGGTAGAAAAGACTTGAAAACTGATATTTTGCTCAATCGAAGTTCAGGGAAAGCGCAATAGAAGTGTAGGGAAAAGATAGGGAGGAATTTATACAAAGTATTGAAGCAGAACAGGGTTCATTTGGGGTGTTTGCAGCCTAGCTAATAGGAACAATCCTACGTCACCTTGCTGCACTGACTGCCATTATATTGCTGCTCATTGCAGGTTTGCAATAGATCATACCTGTGTAATTCAAATTATTGGGATCTTATTACAACTTGTGCGGTACAGATATATGTTGTAAAGCCTTTTCTTGGAGTTTATTAGTGGGGAAAAATAAGTGGTTATTCGCCATTGTGTGCTGAAGGGAGTAAATTACAGGCCTTTTTGCCGTGCATTAGTGTCAAAAAAAGGATTATTATCCATTAATCTCCGCTGCTATCTGTTATAAAGCCTTTTCTTGGCGTTTATTAGTGAGGAAAAAATAAGTGGCTTATTAGCCGTTGTGTATTGAAGGGAGAAAATTACAGACCTTTTTGCCTTGTATTAATTTCTTTTTCATTTACTTATTTGATCAGTATGTCAGACAGAGAAGCGAGAGGCCATGCACAAGGGAGGGCCGCAGGCCTAAATATTTCTGGCACAGGTCGCAACAGAGTAAGGGGGTGTGGCAGCAGGGGTCACTTCCAGAGGCCTGAGCTCCCAGTGTCAGCTAGCGGTCGTGTTTTGACCAGCAAACCAGTGGTTCTAGAATGGTTGACTCGGTCATCCACTTCATCCCAAGTCACATAAGACACCCTCTCAGCCAAGAATCGGTGTGTTCGTCAGACACAATCCTTAGTCCCAAACTTTTCATTTTCAAAAGGGGTTAACCTTCCTCTAGTGTTAGCTTTCTGTTTCTCTTTCTTATGTTAACGGGTCGGTTTTGACCCGTGTCTTAAATCACCCCTAGGATACCCTAAAAACAGTTATTTATGATCCAATTTGTTTCTTACCTCTTAGTTACGTTGTTAGGGTTTCTCATCCATGGAAGGATTGATTTTAATATTTTTGTTGTGGCCCCCTGGGCCTTTCATTTGAGAGAGTACCCTTCATTTTCAATATAAAAATATTGTCAAATGAACCTCAAGAGAATAATATAAACTTAAAAAAGTTTGTTATATTACCTGACTATTACTGAAGGGTTTTAGAACACATTTCTTAAATGTAAAAAAAATATACATATATATATATTTTATATTATTAACTCTAGTAACATCTATGGTGTTACGGGTCAATTTTGACCCATATCTAACTACTTTATGAAAAAGGCAAAAAACAGATTTTTTTTTTTATAGAACTTTAATACAAATAAAAGATGAAAATTATATTAACATTAATAGCAATAATAATAAAAAGTAGCTTTTCTAGGTCAAACAAACAACAATCAATCAAGCAAATCAAATCAACAGAAATCAAGTACTAGTTTTTAGATGCATTAGTATTTAGATGCATGTGTGGCAAAAAGTGACACTTTTTGTGTCTTCTTTGCAGAGGTATTTTTTGCAGGCGAAGCACGATGTGTTTGTCTTTCTGTCCTTATTGCTAGGGCAGACCTGACACCTCTTTCTTTCAGAATCAGGTGGTCTCACTGGGGTTGTGGCTGTTGTGGTTGATGTTGAGGCAGGGCTGGTTGAGGAGGATGCTGGTGATGATGCTCTTTGTGTTGCTGTGGGTGTGGGCGAAGCACTTGTTGAGCTCTGGAGTTGTCGGACCAAGGCTGCAGCGGCTGGGTCTCAGAGCACCCGTTCCCTTTGGTCAATGTGCGCCTTGACAAGGAATCTTCCTAGTTCCTCAAGAAACATCCTCCGCTTGTTTTTTTTCTTTGAATTCCATCCTTGGTGAATGTGGGTCCACAACACAAATGCATTGTATGCTGACACATCAAGGATGTTGGAAAATACAACCATTGGCCATCTCCTAGTCATTCGCTGGCAAGTGTAGGTGGCAGTCAGCTTGTCCAGGTTGTCCACTCCTCCTTTGTTTTTGTTATAGTCCAGGATGATTCTGGGCTTTTTGTCACTTCCTGATGACACAGCTGCATCTTTGTGAAGTGTGGACATCAGTACCACATTCCGTCGTTTTTTGGGGCAGTATGAAACAGCAGTGGTGGTGTCTGTAAAAACAAACTTTAAGGAAAGTGGAGCCCTGTCCTTCATCTGCAACAATTCAGCGGGCAGCTCAGGTTTGTTTTTTTTCACTGTGCCCACCATGGTGATTTTCCTCCTGAGAAGTTTTTGTCCAAGGTCATACCTGGTAAAAAAATTGTCACAAGTAATGTTGTGAGCCTGCAGTCCAGTAGTCATATCGAGGACTACATGTTTTCCTTGGTTTTTTTCAGGGATGCCGCTTGCAGACTTGCCTGTGTAAATCTGTAGATTCCATGCATAGCTAGTTTTTGCATCACAGGCTGCCCAGATTTTTATGCCGTATTTGCCTGGCTTACTTGGCATGTATTGCCGGAAGGGGCATTTTCCGCGGAAAGGGAGAAAACGTTCGTCTACTGTCACCTCTGGCCCTGGGTTGAACATCAGTGGAAGGATCTGCACCCATTTCTCTCAAACATCCCTGATGGGAGCAAGTTTGTCAGATTTTGTTCTGGTGTCTCTGTTGTCAAATCTGAGGACTCTTGATATCATTTGAAACTTTTGAAGTGACATTGTTGCCCGGAAAATATTCCTGCCTGTCGATGCGTCTCAGAGACTATCAGTGGCCTCATTGCAGGATTTGTACACTCCAGCAAGGAGAAGAACACCAATGTAGGCATCCAGGTCATCATCATGAAGGTCATTCCACGTGTTGCCGTGGACTTTTTTTCCTTCAAGGTTTGTCATAGCAATAATGACTTTTTTTATTGACAATGGCATAAACAGATCTAAACATGTCTTGATGTCACTTACTCTTGTCACAGCAAGCCTTGTGATCCCAGGGGTCATTTTTATGACATTTGCAGCATCTGCCCTGCCATGTACATCTGGAGGTACTGAGCTCCAAATGATCTTGCCACTTTTGGATTTGAATCTTTCAGCGGGAGCAGCTTCAGCACCGGTGACCTCCTCATCAGACTGATCAGAACTGTCTGTGTCTTCCGGTTGATACTCCACATCATCTTCCTCCTCAGAAACCTGTTGATCTGTATCAGTTTGCTGTTGTGTGTCCTCTGATTCATTATCGTCCAAGATATAATCCAGAATTTAGCTTGCATCTAATCTTCTCCTCATTGTTGCATGGTGTAAACTGAAGATGTATACTCTGCAAAGTACCAACTGTAAGCTGATTTGGCCATACATGCCTGGACATGTCCCTAACTCAAGCTGTTGGAGGTAGAGCTGGCTGTGGGCTGTTGGTTTATATTGTGTTTATGAGTTCAGTTTTGGGACTTATTATTGTTTTTTTACTCTTATATTAGACCTGGGTCAAAATTGACCCCAACAACACAAATGTTATAATTTTAATAAGAGCATTTTACAGTTTAGTAAAATAGTTTTATTTTATTGTATTTTGTTTAAAAATAAGTTCCTGAAAAAGTCAAAAAGTCTTGATGCAATAAACAAATGTATGTAGAATTTGTATGCATTTAAAACCTAAAACGGGTCGGTCACGACCCTAACACTAGAGGAAGTTAAAGAAGAAAAAGCACACAACAGTTCTTTACACAATTTCTCCTGAACATGGCAATAGGTAATTGTAATAGGCAATAGCAAGGTGTATATTGAGCAATTTGACCCAAGAGATGGTTTCCAAAAAGAAATGTGCAGTGGATGATGCAAAGTGAAAATTTTAATTTTTAAAGATATTTGCCCGTTTTGTGTCAACAGAGACTCGCACTACTTTTTTCAGAGCCCCAGAGGTGCCAGTAAATTGGAATTCCCTATTTTTTAAGGTTTCTGCAAATGTGACATGGCGTCCAAAATCCAACTATCTAAATCTGCGCGCCAAAAGCCACATAGTGTTCCTTCATATCTGCACCCTGCTGAGTGCCCAAACTGCAGTAAATGTATAACACTGTTGTACCCAGGATAACGTAATTAACAATGTCAAATGTGGATATAAACTGCTGTTTGGGCACACAGTGGGACACAGAAGGGAAGGAGCACTATTTGGTTTTTGAAGCAGAGTTTGGTTTTTGGATGTCATGACACTTTTGCAGAGTCCCTGAATTGCCAGTAAACTGGAATCCTCTGAAATGTGACCCTGTTGCTGAGGGCCGGTTTTAGACAAAGTGTGGCCATGGGCAAAATTAAAAGTGAGGCCCCCAAATTCTGACCAATAACACAGTCATATTCAGCCAAGGCCCTATGCAGAGCACTACAGCATTAATTTCTAGTACTTGGGGTCTTAAAAGATCAGATCTGACTCCTTACACACACCCTCAAAAAATGATTTATAAACATATATAGTTATCAAAAAATAACACTATACCAAATATTACCACCATACAGTGATTAAAT
The DNA here is from genome assembly GCA_947044405.1 of Leptodactylus fallax. Lineage (NCBI taxonomy): Eukaryota > Metazoa > Chordata > Amphibia > Anura > Leptodactylidae > Leptodactylus > Leptodactylus fallax. Next base: position 2,825,448 of record CAMRHE010000092.1, read on the forward strand.
ATTACATCCATACTGTTATGGAACAAAACACACAATGCAAAGACTAATATTAACAATAATACCTCTATACAAGGCCCAAATAATAGTGGAACACTATGACATGACAGCAACCATTGCATAATAACTTAAAGGCATTGTCTGGGCCTCAGAGTAGGCCATAAATACTTGATGAGTGGGGGACCGAGAGCTGGCCCCTGGACCGATCAGCTGTATGGAAGCAGAAAACTCTCAACCCTGTATAGCAGTCCGGGCACATTCACTTCACTGCCCACTGACTTAAATGAGCGCTGAGCTGCGGCTCACTATTTAGGGGACAGAGCTTTCTGTTTTTGGCCCTTTATAGCGTATAGGACGGGAGCTGGAAGCAGATCCATACAGACGATTGGTCAACGGGGGCCCCACGGATTTGGTGTTTTATGGCCTATCCTGAGGATAAGTACTAACTAGCTTTAAGCATGGACAACCCCTCTTTATTAGTTATAGCCCCCTTATTACATATAGTGCCTCTTTATTATAGTCCCCCTTAACATTTAGTGCCTCTTTATTACTTATAATTCCTCTTATTACATATAGTGCCTCCTTATTACAAATGTTATACTTGACAAGTGGAGTTGCTTGTTAATATGCATTTTGGCAAATTTCAATTTTGTTTTTTCATGATTTGCTTTCAACAGTGGTTTCCTCCTCAGCCATCTTCCACTTCCACTTTGGCAAAGACAGCGATGGATGATGCCATCAGACACTTATGTACCTTGAACTTGGAGTTCACCTCTAATCTCTTTGGAAGTTGGCTCTTTGATTGTATTGTCCGCCTCTTCAATTTCTCATCAATTTACCTCTTGCGGCCACACCCAGGGAAGTTGGCTACAGACCTTAATCTTCTGAATAATATGTGTTGAACCAAAATTGAGAGTATTACAAGTTATTTCAGTGACCTTTGTGGGGTTTTCTTTCTGCAATGGAAGGGTACCAACAATTTTGTCCACCTGTGTACCTGTAATGTGTTACCTAAAAAAATACATGGGCACTAATTTAGTAGTGGTTTGCCCTCTAATGTAGACTGTTGTATAAGAGTCTACTAACATACATTTACAGAACTGATCTAGGTCTGCTAAGACCCAACAGTTTCTGCAGCTACATAGTGGTCTTGTGATCGACTGGATGGAAGTAAGGTGCCTTTTCCTGAACTGTATACAGTTGTGCTAAAAAGTTTACATACCCCGGCAGATTTTTTGTTTTTTTTGGTCTTTTTTTCAGAGAATATGAAGGCGATATTCTTTGTGGCATTTGCACAGTAATGGCTTTCTTCTGGCAACTCGACCATGCAGCCCATTTTTCTTCAAGTGTCTCCTTATTGTGCATCTTGAAAGAACTACACCGATAGTTTTCAGAGAGTCCTGTAATTCAGCTGATGTTATGTGTGGGTTTTTCTTTGCATCCCAAACAATTTTCTGGGCAGTTGTGGCCGAAATTTTGGTTGGTCTACCTGACCGTGGTTTGGTTTTTACAGAGCCCCTGAGTTTCCAATTGTTAATCACAGTTTGAACACTGCTGACTGGCATTATCAATTCCTTGGATATCTTTTTGTATCCCTTTCCTGTTTTATACAGTTCAACTACCTTTTCCCACAGATCCGTGGACAATTCTTTCGCTTTCCCCATGACTCACAATCCAGAAACGTCAGTGGCTGGAGGAAAGATGCAACAGTCTGTCTGGATCCCAGAAACTCACTCAACTTTTATGCACAAACACTGGTTACAAGCAAGCAGGTCACAGGTGAGGATGTTACCTTCAGTAGCCATTCAAACCCCTTTATGTCAACTTCTGGCCATGTTATCAGGCCAAAATCACCAGGGTATGTGAACTTTTGAACAGGGTCATTTTGATGTTTTTGGTTGTCATTATGATTTAAAAAGAGAAAACACAGAAGTTTGACAATAAATGGCTTCAACCAACCACTAACCATGAGTGGAGAAAAAATTTTGTGTTATCATTCATATTCTCTGAAAAAAGGCCAAAAAAAACAAAAAATCTGCCGGGGTATGTAAACTTTTTAGCACAACTTTACATGACAACTCAATTAAACTCAATGTATAAGGCAGGAAGGCAGGATTAGTGATAAACATTCTTCTCTATGGGGAGGGCCAGCCCCACTGTCCTGCAGCTGCACAATTTTTTGTAGTTTATTACCATGCTTGACCTCCTCCACACCTACTCCAGTTCTGCTGTTTTCTCATTCTATATGGGTGGTCAATCCACAGAAAAAAGTTTATATTCATATTTTACTTCCAGGCATTACTAGTTCCTAGTGCCTTGGAATAGGTTCCATAATAACCATTTACCTGTGAAGTAGCTGTTACAGTTTAAGAACAGGGTTTAATAACAATATTTTACCCTTTTAGTCCACAAAGTTGAGTAACTTACACAGTAACATAGTAGATGAGATTGAATGAAGACACGCATCTATAAAGTCCAATCTATACCTTACAGTATGGATCCGAGGAATTTCAAGAGAAAAAAAATTCCTTCCGACTCCAAATCTGGCAATATATAATAAAATATATATATATAAAATCATGGATCAACTTGTCTTCACCAAACACCTAAAATCCGTAACCTGTACTATTTTTCCTTTGAATGAAAGGCATTAAGGCCCTTCTTGAACTTGCACAGTGAATCCACCATCACCACACCCTGTGGCAGTGAGATCCATAGCCTCACTGCTCTTACAGTAAAATATCCCTGTCTATGATGCTGGTGAAATGTTCTTTCCTCTAGGTATAGAGGATGTACTCATGTCACTGTCACAGGCCTAGAAATAAAAAGATCATTAGAAAGGTCTTTGTACTGTCCCTTCATGTATTTGTACGTTATCAGATCTCCCCGTAGACGTAGACGTCTTTTCTCTAAACTGATAACCCAAGTTTGTTAATCTGTTTCTATATTCCATTCAACCCACTTTGGGCATACACAGCAATCTCATACCACTCCTCTGTCAGACATGCAACCTATATGCTTATCTGTGTAATGTTAGCTTCCAAAATGCAACCAGGTTCCAATCCAATGTTCAAAATTGGATTTTACTCTTGGAATGATTTCACCGGTTAGGGAAGATCAATTTAACATAAAACGACTGAATTCACATAACCATTGGGAGCCTTAGCTCTAAGGCTAAAGCTCCATGTAGAGAGCTGCAGCAAAAAAACACTGCAGAAACCCATCTCATTTTTTTCTGCAGCATTTTTCATAGAAAGACTGCAGAGTTTTCTTCTGTGGACTTTCTGCCCCTATTATACGAAATACATTTTTCCATAGGTATAACTGACATGCAAGTTTTTTTGAAAACGCAGCTTTTTCTCTGTGGATTTTTTTCTGTATCTGTGTGGATGGGATTAGCCAGAATTCCATCCACTTTGCAGGTAAAGTAAAATGCAAGTTAAAAGGAGGTGCTTTTTACACCATAAACTGGCCCCACCATGTACAGGATGAAGAATTTCCCTTTCTGTTGTTGCCCCTCTATAATTTTTCTGTAATCAGACACCACTCGGGGATGAGTGACAGTTTCCTCATGTCACCTCATTCCCTGACATCAGGAGGGAGATACAGTGCCTTGCGAAAGTATTCGGCCCCCTTGAACTTTTCAACCTTTTGCCACATTTCAGGCTTCAAATATAAGGATATAAAATTTAAATTTTTTGGTGAAGAATCAACAACAAGTGGAATACTTTGTAGCGCCACTTTTTGCTGCGATTACAGCTGCAAGTTGCTTGGGGTATGTCTCTATCAGTTTTGCACATCGAGAGACTGAAATTCTTGCCCATTCTTCCTTGGAAAACAGCTGGAGCTCAGTGAGGTTGGATGGAGAGCGTTTGTGAACAGCAGTTTTCAGCTCTTTCCACAGATTCTTGATTGGATTCAGGTCTGGACTTTGAATTGGCCATTCTAACACCTGGATACGTTTATTTGTGAACCATTCCATTGCAGATTTTGCTTTATGTTTGGGATCATTGTCTTGTTGGAAGATAAATCTCCGTCCCAGTCTCAGGTCTTTTGCAGACTCCAACAGGTTTTCTTCCAGAATGGTCCTGTATTTGGCTCCATCCATCTTCCCATCAATTTTAACCATCTTCCCTGTACCTGCTGAAGAAAAGCAGGACCAAACCATGATGCTGCCACCACCATGTTTGACAGTGGGGATGGTGTGTTCAGGGTGATGATCTGTGTTGCTTTTACGCCAAACATATCGTTTTGCATTGTGGCCAAAAAGTTCGATTTTGGTTTCATCTGACCAGAGCACCTTCTTCCACATGTTTGGTGTGTCTCCCAGGTGGCTTGTGGCAAACTTTAAATGAGACTTTTTATGGATATCTTTGAGAAATGGCTTTCTTCTTGCCACTCTTCCATAAAGGCCAGATTTGTGCAGTGTACGACTAATTTTTGTCCTATGGACAGACTCTCCCACCTCAGATGCAGATCTCTGCAGTTCATCCAGAGTGATCATGAGCCTCTTGGCTGCATCTCTGATCAGTCTTCTCCTTGTTTGAGATGAAAGTTTAGAGGGACGGCCAGGTCTTGGTAGATTTGCAGTGGTCTGATACTCCTTCCATTTCAATATGATCGCTTGCACAGTGCTCCTTGGGATGTTTAAAGTTTGGGAAATCTTTTTGTATCCAAATCCGGCTTTAAACTTCTCCACAACAGTATCACGGACCTGCCTGGTGTGTTCCTTGGTCTTCATGATGCTCTCTGCGCTTTAAACAGAACCCTGAGACTATCACAGAGCAGGTACATTTATACGGAGACTTGATTACACACAGGTGGATTATATGAGTTGCAGCATGTCGAGTACACCTGGCAAAACAAAACCTCCCAACAGAACCAGTAACGCAGCTCATACAATTCATCCTTAGCCACAACCATTTTACCTTTGGACAGGATCTATATCTACAGCGAATGGGAACTTCAATGGGGACCAGATGTGCACCCCAATATGCAAATCTCTTTATGGCAGAAATGGAAGGAACATATTTATCAACATGCGCCACCAAACCTATGATTTACCTTCGTTATATCGATGATATCCTTGTCATCTGGACTGCAGGTGAGGAGGCCCTACTTCAATTCCATAATGACTTCAATGACTTTCACCCGACCATCAACCTTAAACTTAGCTATTCAGGGAGTGAAATTCACTTTCTGGATACCACAATATACATTAAAGACCACCGGCTACTCACATCAATATACCACAAACCCACAGACAGAACGGCCTACCTGAGAAACGACAGCTTCCACCCCAAGCACACAAGACAATCTATAATCTACAGCCAGGCTATACGATACAATCGTATTTGCTCCGACAAAACAGACCTGGACAAGCACCTCCTGGATCTGAGGATGAAATTTCTCAGATTGGGATACAAACCAAAAGTGACAGACAACCAATTAAACAAAGCAGCAGCCATTAACAGAGACAGTCTGCTCACATATAGAGAGACCCAGAAAGATGCCCGAGTGCCCCTAGTTGTCACCTACAACCCACAGCTGGAGATCCTACGAAGGATTGCCAAGGAGCTCCAACCTGTGCTACATAGGGACAACAGACTCAAGGACATATTTCCAGTCCCCCCTCTCCTCTCCTTTCGACAACCACCAAACCTGAGGCACATTATCGTCCGGAGTGCCCTGAAGGCCCCAACTGAAAATGGCACCTCACCTTGCCTACATAAAAGGTGCATGACCTGCAAGCACATCCACACCGCTGACAGTGTACCTATCCCACAGTCACAACAGGTGCACAGAATTAGGGGGACATTTTCCTGCAGGTCTTCCAATGTGGTGTACCTCATAATGTGTGTGCAATGTCCCACCACAGGCCTCTATGTGGGGGAAACAGGGCAGAGACTCAGTCAACGAATGAACTCACACAGATCCACCATTAATAACAGCAGAACAGATCTCCCAGTGGCCGCACATTTCTCCGGAGAAAACCACTCTATTGAAGATTTGCGGGTTGTGGTTTTAATGGGACATTTTAAGACACAGGAGAAAAGGAAAGAAATGGAGTACAAATTTATGCAAAAATTTCAAACTCTGTAATTTGGACTTAATATTCATGCCAGCTTCATGTCACACTATGTTTGAACCATGAACTGAACTCAATATTCATGCCAGCTTCAAGTCACACTATGACCTGTGAGGGACACAAATCACCTCCTGATAGCAACCAGATAACAGCAAGAATTACTGATCCCTCCGTCACGCACCACAAGTTTCCAGACTGTTTTTTTGACCTGTTGTAAATAACTTCTCTACTTAGATTGCAATTTTTTTTAAGGACTCTAAAATGCTTTGAAAACCATGTGTATAAAAATCTGTTAATTTTCAGTTCTTGTATCACACCATGTCTGATGAAGGGAGCAAGTACTCCTGAAAGCTTACTTATAAATATACTCAGTTAGCCTCTAAAAGGTATTGCCTGATTTCTTCACTCTTCCACTATATTTATCATCATCAGTCATTTAGGACAACATTGGATCATTCAGAGATCCTCACTGAACTTCTGGAGTGAGTTTGCTGCACTGAAAGTTAAGGGGCCAAATAATATTGCATGCCCCACTTTTCAGTTTTTTATTTTTTACAGAAGTTTAAAATAACCAATAAATTTCGTTCCACTTCACAATTGTGTCTCACTTGTTGTTGATTCTTCACCAAAAAATTAAAATTTTATATCCTTATGTTTGAAGCCTGAAATGTGACAAAAGGTTGAAAAGTTCAAGGGGGCCGAATACTTTCGCAAGGCACTGTATCATTCATGCCCAGGAGGCATTATTGGCAAGCAGACAGTGTGACTAGGCTGGAGCAGCTCCCCACCCACTACTAAGAGTAATTTGCATATGACTTTTTATGAAAAAATTACTGCAAGATTACAGAGGGTCACCAAAAGAGAATTACTTCATCCTGCACATGGTGGGACCAGTTTAAAAGATGGAAAAATCACCTGACAGGTTTCATTTAACAAAAAAATACCAAAAAAATTATGACATGTCTTGTATATTGGAAAATAACATCTTATTATAGTGCTGCATATATAAATCTGAGATCAGAGAAAAATGCTAGCTATGGGGAAAAGTCCTGGAGGAGCCCCCACTACTGAGTGGCAGGGGGTGATGGGGTAGGCAACAATTGGTCAAGATATTTAGATTTAATGCTAGGACAGAAACCTTAATCTTTACCCATTTCGAGGGAAAGCCTAGCTACAACTGCAGTATGTTTGGCCAGTATATAGTTTACTAGCATCAAGCCAGAAGTTACACCCACTTAAGGGTCATCATACTGTACTGTGTAAATTTCTGCCGTCTGTTTCACCAACCTCAGTAATGACATTATCCCAGACTAATCTGTAATTGACCTAATATATTATGACATCTGCCCACTACTTAGTAAATACCATCATGACCTTATAAATAATACTTACCATATAATGTAATCAGTTTTTGTAATAATATCACACTATAAATATACTGAGAGCATATGAAACATGATAGTAAAATAAAAAAGAATAAAAAAATACTTGGAAAACAACAACCTATTAATAAAAGTTACATACATGTAGCTTAGCAGCCGTTGTAAATAGGGCATTTCACAGTTTTTCTAAATTGTATTACCAATAATTTTACACATTTTACAGTGGATTGTGCCTTGAATGCAGTCATGTTAGCTTTTGACCAGAGGATGAAGAACCCTAATCTAAAAGCCCAGCTATTGAGTATGGTCCGGTAAGCACTAATGAAAGTACAGTAAAAGAAACTTTCAACTGAGGTTAGACCATGGTAAAGGACATCACATGGAACTGCGAAGTCTGTGTAGTCTTTTGGTCATAAGCTGCATATCATATTATTAGCACAATATTTACCATATAACAAGAGCAGCATTTAACAGTGGGATCGATAGTGTACCGTGACTTTTATTACATAAAAAATAACATTAAAGTGGTTTTCCGGAACTAAGAAAATGTAACAGAAATGCTTGTTATATGAATGAACAAACATAACTGAGTACCTTTATGTGTGTTTCAACCATTTTTACCATTCCTCATATTTTCAGGCTCATGTAATATTTCCTGGTTTACATTTTCTGGTCGTGGGATTGTCAGTGTTTTTTCAGACAGCCCAACCCGGCATCTACCCATGGAACCTCGTAGCAGTTTCTCATTCACGCCCAGTACACCGTCTGATGATGTGCAATATTCTCCCTGACTTATATATATTTAATTATCTATTTACCTATATATGTGTGTATACATGTATACATATATATTTGCATGTACAGTATATATATATATATATATATATATATATATATACACACACATGTATAAACACGTATATAGGTAAATAGATAATTATATATATACAGTGAGGAAAAAAAAGTATTTAGTCAGCCACCAATTGTGCAAGTTCTCCCACTTAAAAAGATGAGAGAGGCCTGTAATTGACATCATAGGTAGACCTCTACTATGAGAGACAAAATGAGAAAATATATCTAGAAAATCACATTGTCTGATTTTTTAAGAATTTATTTGCAGATTATGGTGGAAAATATGTATTTGGTCACCTACAAACAAGCAAGATTTCTGGCTCTCACAGACCTGTAACTTCTTTAAGAGGCTCCTCTGTCCTCCACTCATTACCTATAGTAATGGCACCTGTTTGAAATTGTTATCAGTATAAAAGACACCTGTCCACGATTGGGGGCGTGGCTAGCCGGCGACGTTAATGGACGCATTTCTGTGAGTTCCTGCCAGCAGCTCCGTGATTCAAAGGATTGTACCAGCATCCTAGCATCAATATCGGGCCCCTGCCTCCGGGCTTTCCCCTACACCTTGGGGTACACTCCGGTGGCAGTTTGGAGGACACCTTCATGGGGAGGAAGTAGCACGGGGACTTGAGGCCTACCTTACCGCCGGGCTCCTGACACAGCATCTGCTCCACACCTCGACTGACATACCGGCCGGCCCGGACACCGCGCTCTTCCCTGCTTCTTCTGCCGCTGCCAACGTTGCGTCTCTGCAGGATCGGAGAGCAGCGGTGGCGATACCTCCGTGTGGTGCGGGCCGCCGCGCGGAGCGGTGACTCGCGTGGAGCGGTGGACACCGCGCTGAGGCCTGAAGCAGGAAGCATCAGACCCAGACACTCAGCGGAGGCGGCCTACATCCCTGGACGACTTCGCCTGTCCCAGGTCTGTGACTCGGCTCCCAGGTAGGAGATCTACTGCGGACAGCAAGGGGAGGGGGAGTGCTGAGGCCTTCCATAGGCATTAAGGAGACCCCCGACCTGGTCCTCTGCCTTCCCTTCCATCTAGGCATAACTAGGCCCTAAACGGACCCTCACTGGCACTCCTACTCTGCAGGATCCTTGCCCTCTACAGGCCTACACCGCCACTTCAGCTCTGTGATTATCAATTGGCTTCCATACCTCAATCTCTGGCTGCAACATCACCGAGCCGTAGCTCGCATCCTCCTCACAGAATTCTCACTGGTTCCTACCTTCTGGGTGATGGCGACCTAGTTTTGGGGATTTAGTGCACCTTCTAGCAACCATTAGCGACAAATAGCCTGTTCTGGTATATCATACCTCTAAACGTTGAATTTACTGGAGATAATTACCTGCCAATATGGTGAAGGGTAGGAAACCCGCCAAAAAACCGGACAATAACCTGACTAATTATTTTGAGTGGGACCGTGGCGTAGACGGAGAACCGGGCCTCCCACCCACTGTCCAAATAGAGCTTATACCCTCAATGCCCACGACTGCTGCAGGAATTACTGCGACAATCATAGAGGGGGCAGACTTTAACCACGCCGAAGAACTGATGGATCTTCATCTACCTCCCACCCCTGACGATATCCGATATGCAACACAGCAAAACTACTCTACATCGGCTCAATCCACCAAGGAGCGGAGCTCTCTTCTGCGACAGCCACTGTCTCCGAATACTAGCCCACTTAAACAAAAGCCTCGGATGGAACTTCCTGGAGACCTAGATTATTCCAAAGACCAACCTTCCTTTGAGGCCTCTACATCCGTACCACCGATTGGCCTAGACGGCTTCCCAACCACCAGCGGACCCGCCTCTGAACATACGCTGAGAGACATGCTCTTAGCCCTCCGCTGCTCCCTTCAAGCGGACTTTACACAGCTGCTACAGCCTCTCCAGTCCTCGGTCAGTGCACTGGATAAGCGAGTAACGCATATTGAGACTAAGATGGGCGACCTAGCTACGTCACATAACAAAATCATTGATGCACACAATGACCTTGAAGACGATGTTGAAAACCTCAAGGCGAAGATGGCCGATATGGAAGACCGTTCCCGTAGAAACAACATCAAATTCAGAGGCATTTCAGAACAGGTTCAAACAGCTGATCTGTTTCCATACCTACAGGAATATATCAAATTTTTACTGCCCGACTCCTCAAACACGGATATCATTATTGACAGAGCGCATAGGCTTCCTCGCCCCAGACACCTAGGAGATGAGATCCCAAGAGACGTATTGGCTAGATTTCACTTCTTTCATGTTAAAGAAAAATTATTAGAAGCAGCTCGCAAGCAGAAATCTTGGCCTCCCAAATTCAGAGATGTACAGCTCTACACAGACCTCTCCGCTACAACCCTACGCCTCCGCAGGGAATTGCTCCCGGTCACGACAACGCTCCGAAAAAATAAAATTCAATATAGATGGGGGTTTCCTGTGAAGTTGATCATCCTGAAAGAAGGGTCCACCTTCACCATCCACAACCTGAATCAGGGTAAAGCATTGCTATCGACCTGGAGGATACCAATATCATCTCCTCAAGATACGGCAAGTGCCTCCCATCCCTCAACTGCAGGACGAGGATCTCCTACAAATCATAAATGATTTTCCAGGATGGCTACACCTCTATACTTAGGTGCACAACCTCCCTTTGCTCTAGTGGCTTAACCGGCAGGCCTCTAATAGATACCCCCAAACATACAGTCAACCTGTATTCGTCTTTGAACCGTTTGTTCACTCATTTTGTTTATTGATCTTCTCACTTGCGACACTGCCTACCCTTCTTCTGAGGACCTAACACACTCTGGACGTTCTCACTTTACAGTGACAATATGGTGCTTAAATTGGCCTCTCTCAATGTCCGAGGCCTCAATAGCCCACAGAAGCGTGCATACATCTGGAAGGAGGCTCTCTCACTTTCTGCGGACGTGTTTTGTGCGCAAGAAACTCACCTTCTACAAAAGGACGCCTTCAGGCTAAAACATCCCTCCTTCCCTGTAATCTGCCATGCACACCACCAATCGAAAAAACGTGGAGTCCTTGTCGCCTTTAGAGACTCCGTGACATTCTCTTTGACAGCACAAAGAGCAGACCCCCAAGGCAGATTCCTCATCATTGTTTGCCTCCTCAACAATGCCCCCTTTACAATAGTCAATGTATACGCTCCGCACCGAAAGACCCTGGCATTTCTGCATAAAGTCCAACGACAAATTCAAGACATCCAACAAGGTGAATTAATAATTTGTGGAGACTTTAACAACATAATGGATCCTTCTCTGGATTCGACTAACGCCAGTAGGGAGAGCACCTCCTGCCTGCATCAATTTCCGCATAATGAAAATCTACATGATATATGGCGCACGCATCATGCGGGCGAAAGGGACTTTACCTATTTCTCAGCAGTCCATGGCTCCTATTCCCGCATCGATATGTTCTTGGTAGACCTTCCGACCCTGATGAGTTCCATAAAATCTACAATTGAATCAATCACGTGGTCTGACCACGCAGCTATTACTCTCACTATAGAAGAAAAGACACCACCTTCCTCTACTAGACTCTGGAGAAATAACACTTACCTCATGAGTCATCCTAATTATCGCCCGATAATAGAAAAAGACCTCCAGGATTATTTCCAGACAAACTCCACCTCTACCGATGACCCCTATACTCTCTGGAATGCTCATAAAGCGTACATCCGTGGCACACTTATAAAAATAGCGCATGGGAATAAAAAAGAACGTCAGAAAGCAATTAAGGAGGCAATGTCTACACTTCGTACTGTGGAAGCTGCAAACAAAAGTAACCCTAATCCGACCACTTCGGAACAACTCAACCAGGTTAGACAACATCTACGTTTGCTTCTGCTACAAGACTACGAAAAAGCTCTGAAAAAATCTAAAGCTCGATTTTACTCCCAAAGCAACAAAGCCGGCAGATTGTTGGCTAGACAACTACGAGCAAGAGCAGCTAAATCAAGGATCCCATACATCAAGCATCCTATAACCAAAGTACAATTAACAGACCCGAGAGACATCGCCAATTCCTTTAAAGATTACTACGCACAGCTTTATAATCTACAAGAACATACTCCTCTCCCGCCAGATCATTCCACTTTGGTGTCCGGCTTCTTGGGCAACCTAAAATTACCAGGCCTGACAGATGACCATCTCTCGGCCCTAAACGCCCCTATTACTCTCCCAGAAGTTCTGAAAACCATACAGTCCTTACCTAAGAGCAAATCCCCAGGGCCAGATGGTTTCTCTAACGAGTATCTAATTTACTTTCAACAAATACTTGCCCCATATCTCATGAACTTCTTCAACCACGCTATGTCAGGTGCACCGCTTCCACGCGAATCCCTGGCGGCACTAATTATCACCCTCCCTAAACCAGGCAAACCGGCTGATGTACCGCAGAATTTCAGGCCAATCTCGCTGCTAAACTCGGACCCCAAGTTCTATGCGAAGATCTTAGCAGCTCGGCTGGCTCCCATTCTTCCAGATTTAGTTGGTGCAGACCAAGTGGGCTTCGTCAAGGGCCGCCAGGCTCCAGATAACACCAGACGTGTCCTCCATCTGATAGATCTTCTGGAACGCAGGAGGACTCCAGCCCTGATGGTAGCCTTGGATGCCGAGAAGGCGTTTGATCGGATTAACTGGTCCTTCGCCTTTTCTGTCCTGCAGAGAATGCGATTCTCTGGCCCTATCCTCACTGCTATATCCAATCTGTATTCCTGTCCATCGGCCAGAGTGTTTACCAACAGTACACTGTCGGATAGCTTTACTATAAGGAATGGAACGAGACAGGGATGCCCCCTTTCTCCCTTGATTTTTATACTCACCATTGAGCCATTGGCGCAGACCCTGAGGCAAAGCGACAGAGTTCAAGGAGTGAAAATCTTGGATTCATCTCATCTCATCTCCCTCTACGCGGATGATATCATATTGTCCCTGACTCACCCAGAATCCTCTCTGTCAGCTGCTATCGGAATTCTCAAAGAATATGGAGCCCTCTCCTTTTATAAAATTAATGAGTCTAAAACGCAAATTCTCCCGTTGGGAGTCCCCAAGCCACTTCTGGAACGGTTTAAGGAGGAATTTCCTTATGATTGGAGGTCGACAGACTTGGATTACCTGGGAATAAAGATCACTCCCTCTATTACACAAGCGGCCAAAGCCAATTACATGTATCGACTGATAGATCTAGAGAGAGAGTTCCAATCTTACTCAAAACATACCCTGTCATGGCTAGGCAGGATATCTGCCTTTCAAATGATGCTGCTTCCAAAAATCTTATACCTATTCAGAACTATTCCTGTAGCTCCCCCTCTTATATTCCTCCAGAAAACTAACGCTATGCTCAACAAGCTTATCTGGAATTCCAAGAAACCAAGACTCCCATCTTCTATTATGCACAGGAAACGGGGAGTAGGAGGTTTGGGAGTACCAAACATCTATGATTACTATATGGCCTCACACCTTTCTACTCTAAAGGACTGGTGGCACAACAACGCTCACAAATCCTGGTTACGTATCGAGTCTTATATGATTCCACAACACAACCTCCAATCTTGGCTTCTCTACTCCCTCTGGACTGAGGAGGTACCTTCACTTACATCTCCAATTCTAAAACACCTTATAGACAGCTGGCGACATATCCACCACTCTATAGGAAAGAAACAGTCACTAAACGTTAAGAGGGCCCCGATTGAATTCTTGGAGTTAGCAATTCTAGATCTCAATTTATCCATCTGGAAATCGTCGGGTATCACCTCTATCTCACAGATGTGGAGTGAAGAATCGTTGATCCCATTCCAGTCTCTGCAATCCACCTTTTCCCTACCCTCCACTTGCTTCTTTACATACCTGAGAATCAAGCACTTCCTAACCTCCAACCACAACAAACAAATTCTGTATAACAAATCTCTGTTGGACCTCCTCAAAATTCCCAACCCAGCCACCAAGACCCTCAGCTCCATCTACAACACCATAGGCTCTAAAGACCGTCTGGTCAAATCTACTCCGTTACTCAGCTGGGAAACACAACTTCATCAACAATTCTCGGTCGTACAATGGCAGAGAGCACTGGCCTTTGCGAAAAAGACATTCCGGTGTACAACTCACTATGAAACCACTGTCAAAATTCTCCTCCACTGGTACTATACCCCAGAGCGACTACACCGAATATTTCCGCAGACTTCGAACTCCTGTTGGAGGGGATGTAGCGAGAAAGGAACTCTACTCCATTTATTGTGGACATGTCCCCAAGTGGTGCCGTATTGGCAAGACGTCTTCCGGTGGATCTCTTCTCTGGTGGGATACTCCATACCCCCCTCACCAGCTTTGGCACTCCTATTTCTGCAGATCGACTCTTTCCCAGCGGTACATAGAGTGTTGATTGGCCATGCCTTACTGTCAGCGTCCTTGGCTCTTCTACGCAACTGGAAGTCTGCTAACATCCCATCTAGAGGAGACCTCGTGACCATGGTGGAACTGACCTACCAACATGAAAGAGTTCTTTCCCATGGCGTCCTTGGGGACAGCCAATTCCAAAAGAACTGGCTTCCGTGGACATTAAAGACCCAGCTGCATCGGCCGTAAATCCGGTTGTGCCGCCCTCAGAAGATCATAACTAATATTACTGTCACTTCTTGTTGTTTATACCCGTATAAACCTCTTTATTCTATCCTAACAACCCAACAACTCTTAGATAACTAACATATCTTCTTGCATATTAGTACCCTGTTTATTCTATGTTTATTTTGACTTATAGCTACTTCAGTAGAATATCCGATAATGCTTTTTTTTTTTTTTTTGAATGTTGTAATATGACCTTATAAAAATCTTAATAAAACTGATTGAAATGAAAAGACACCTGTCCACAACCTCAAACAGTCATATTTATGATTATGAGACCTGAGATTCCTTTTGGATTAATTTACCGTCAGTAACACACTATGCCGCCCGTGACTCAGATTTCTGCAGTGCCAGAGGTGTCCCCCTGCTTAAGCCAGTACATATCCTGGCCCCTCTGAAGTTTGCTAGAGAGCATTTGGATGTTCCAGAAGAGTATTGGGAGAATGTCATATGGTCAGATGAAACCAAAGTAGAACTGTTTGGAAGAAACACAACTCATCGTGTTTGGAGGAGAGTGAATGCTGAGTTGCATCCAAAGAACACCATACCTACTGTGAAGCATGGGGGTGGCACAGAGGCGTAGCTAGGGGTTCAGCACAGGGGGGGCGAACACATCCAAGTGGGCCCCCAACTCAGGTATACCAACACTATCACTATAGGGTGACCATATAGTGGTAGATAGCGGTTCTACACAGGGCTGTGAAGACCAGTTACGTAAATACAGTACAGGAACAATGTTGTGACTTACAGGTGACATCTCTGACGGTTTACATTTATCGTCTCTTCCATCTGGACCGCCATGACCACTTCTTCCAGCTGTGACTGTAAAGTTTGTAACACAGACATCTTTGGTTCCTCACTTTTCCAGGCACCCAACCCACATTGTCCTCAACTCCATAAAATCTCCATCCTGCTGCTACCCCAATTATAAAATATATGATATAAAATCCCCTGGAAATGAAAAATAACCCCATGTGCCTTTTTAATTTAATAATGCTCCTATGTGCCCCATTTATTTAATACTGCCCCTCAATTAATAATTCCCCCTAATTAATAATGCCCTGTATACCCCCTTAAATCAATTTAATGCCTGAGTGCCACCTAAAATTAATATTGCCCAATTTCCCTATTATTAATTACACCCTCTTATGTCTCCTTGTATTAATTATGCCCTCTTACATATTATGTCCTCATGTATATGCAGTTTTATATACCACTAGAAAGCTGACAGTGCACTGAATTCAGCGCACTGTTGGCTTTCCCGTTATGTGCCCCTGTGGAGGAGATATCGGTGCCGTTAGTTTCGGCACTGATCTCTCCCCACCGTTAGAAGGGCGTTCCTGACAGTCTAGCGTCATCGCTGGGCTGTGAGGAATGCCCCCCCCAAGACTTGTACTGGGGGAGGGGGTTTTCCTCAAAGCTCAGCGTCATCGCAGGGCAGTAAGGAACGCCCCCTCTGACAGTACAAGGCTATGTTAGAGTACTGTCAGG
This sequence comes from Leptodactylus fallax, assembly GCA_947044405.1. NCBI lineage: Eukaryota > Metazoa > Chordata > Amphibia > Anura > Leptodactylidae > Leptodactylus > Leptodactylus fallax. The sequence goes on from CAMRHE010000092.1 coordinate 2,841,893, forward strand.
GGGGTCCTTCCTCACAGCCCAGCTATGACGCTAGACTGTCAGGAATGCCCTTCTGACAGTGGGGACAGATATGTGCCGAAACTAACGGCACCGATGTCTCCTCCATTGGGGCACATAACGGGAAAGCTAACTGTCGGCTTTCTAGCGGTATATAAAATCACAGGTTCATGAGGGCATGAAAGGCCCTCTTTAAAGGGGTTGTCCAGGAAGTGGAAAAATCACAGTGGAGGTGGGGTTGGTGATAAAAAAAAAAATCACACTCAGGCTGGGTTCACACCAACACTTGAACCCCGTTGAGGGATTCTGTCACCCATTCCGTTTGAAAAATGTGGAAAGAAAAGCAAGCAGGTCTTTTTTTCTCCACATTTTTCAGGCAGAAACCAGACAGAAACCCAGCAGACCCCATTATAGTCCGTAGGTAACCGCTTTACAAGCGAATTGGGTTTCCGTTTTTCAGGTCCCCAAGTGGATCCGAAAAACGGAACCGAGCGCTAGTGTGAACCCAGCCTTACCTGTCCCCAGTGCTTTGGTGTCTGCCGCCACTGTCTGTTCAGACACGTGCCATACGTGACTGCTGAGGCCATCAGTGGCCTCAATATTGACTGGAAAGGACCCAGTCATGTATATGAGTGACATCACAGAGTCCTTTCCAGCCACTGCTAAGGCCAATCACATGCAATGCAGGACTTGCGACAGGGAAGCGGCGTGCGTGTGCCTGGACAGACAGCAGCAAAGGGCTGAGGACATCAGTAGCCCAGGGATAGGTAAGTATTTTTTTTATGTTTCACCTTCCCCGCCTCCTCTCCAATTTGCCCAATACAATCTTTACCAGTAAACTTTATTATTCCCTAGAAAACCCCTTTAATACTGCCCCAATGCCCCCTATTATTATCTCCCCTTACATTCATATAGACCCCACTGACCTTTCACTATAATTTATATCCTCTTTTATTAAAGCCCCCTAATACCCCTTATATTAGTTATGGCCTCTTATCTAAATTCCCAATTCTCCCAATTGACCTCTTATATGTATTACCCCCATCCCCCCACCCCCAATTACAATGCCCAAAGCGAGTTAAAAAAAAACAAGTCGATGCTACTCACCTACCTCCGATCCCCCGAGGAGGAGTCTCTACTGCCGCCGCTTACTTAAGAAGCAGGACCTGCGTCCTGGCGCGGACGGCGCAGGACCATGACGTCATTGCGCAGACATCTGTGCCAGGACGCAGACATCTTAGGGAAGCTCGTAGGACACAGGCCTGAAGTGGCTTGTGGTTTACGAGCTACATACGTGTAGAGAATGTATTTTAACTGTATCGGTGTCATGCAGACGCCAATGCAGTTAATATGTGAGGGTAACTTGTGTTGCGGCGACCCCGAAGTGGGCCCCCGAGAATTAGTGGGCCCAGGGCCACCGCCTCCCCTGCCCCCTGCTAGCTACGCCTCTGGGGTGGCAACATCATGTTTTCTGGCTGTTTCTCTGCAAAGGTACCAGGACGACTGATCCATCTACATGAAAAAATGAATGGGTCACTTTTAGACTCCTCAATCACACCTAATTCCAGCATGCGTTTAACTTCGGCTGACAGTACCTCCCTACGTGCCTCTGGTATTCTATAGGGTTTGAGGTTTATTTTCCGCCCAGGATCCATCTCCACACAGTGCTCTACTAGGTGTGTACGCCCTGGAAGATCAGAGAACTTACGTTTATTTCTCTGCAGGAACTCTTTTGCCTCTTGTTGTTGGGCGCTGACAGAGTCTCATTTATATGGACTGGAGGGATTGGTGGCAATGAATCATCCACTTCTGCATTTGAGGTCACCAAGGTTTCCCTCTGGGTCCAGGGCTTGATTAAATTTCCACGGTAAATTTGAAATGGCTTCCTTTTCCCTGGTTGGTGCACCTTATAGTTCACTGGCCTTACTTTTTCCACAATTTCATATGGGCCTTGCCACTTCGCCAAGAATTTACTTTCCACCGTCGGCACCAATATAAGTACTCTATCCACTGGGTTAAATTCTCAGATTCTGGCAGAACGATTGTAAATTCTGCACTGTACTAGGCCTGGTTTCTCCAGCAGAGAGTCCTGTTTGGGACTAGTGGAGTGCTTGGGAGACATTTCAGTCTTTCGCCCATGAGACCCCTCTAAAACTCTTTTCACTCTGTCTTCAATAAATGGAACAGTCTTACCGGGAGGTGCCCTCCACCTGGTGTTCCTAGGGGGTGATCGAGCTGCAGGGACATTGCGAAGTTCCAACTCAGTCGCAAGGAACCTTTCTATAAGGCTGACAAGTTGGTTGGCATCTTTGGGGTCTCCATGTCTGACCCAGCGCTGCAACACAGGAGGAAGAGATCTGACGAACAGGTCTAGGACCACCTTCTCCACAATCTGTGCAGGGGTACAGGAGTCTGGTTCCAGCCATTTCTTTACCAGGTGAATTAAGGTCGTACATCTGGGACCTGGCAGTTTTGTCCAAATGGTAACTCCAGGTATGCACCCGCCGGGCACGCACAGCCATGGTCACTCCCAGACGAGCATGAATTTCTGCTTTCAGTTTATTATAGTCTCTGACATCCTGTTGGCAGAGGTCATAATATGCTTTCTGGGGTTCACCTGTCAGATAAGGTGCGATGACATCTGCCCAGTCAGCAGCTGGCAGTCTTTCTCGTTCAGCCACCCTTTCAAAAACGGTAAGGTAGGCCTCTATATCATCATCTGGGGTCATTTTCTGCAAAGCTCTTTGCACAGCCTGCTTTACATCTTTGAGCTCCACAGATCTCTGTGGACTAGTGACACCAGTCTCTTTGATGATGGCCAGCTGCTCCATCAACAAACAGTTGTTTTCTTGTTGCTGTATATTAGACTGCACCAGATGCTTCAGTAGCTCTTCCATATTCCGGGTCTGGTCTTGTCTGGCGACAACAGCCTTCACCCAGGACATAAAAAATTTTTTTTTTTCTTTTTTTTAACAAGGAGTTGTGTTGTTGCCCATAGCAACCCCTGAATGCCAGCATCCTCCACCAATTGTCAGGATCTGGGGTGCTGGGTGGGCTGACATGAACACAGACTCCAAGGTATTAGTCCAAGTATTGAGTTTTATTCACTCAAAACACTTCTTGGTACATGCAACATAACAGAAACAAAAAAATAAATAAATACCTTCCCGTCTGGGCTCTAACTAAACAGAAATAGGTTACCTCACCTAGAATAGGAACAAGTTCAAACAGTCAGATTGTCTTCCAGCAGTAGCCACTTTCTTTGTGGCTTTCCAGCCAAGCTCTGCCACAGTCTGCTTTCCTAGCAGACTTCTTATATCCCCTTATCGAGGAGATCCCAGTCAGCTGGGGTTCTTCCAGGAGTGTCCACAAGGTGTGGACTGGAGATGATGGGAATGGCAGGTCCCACTACCAACCTACCCGCCATTCCATGAAAAATCCAGCCCAGTGCACAGCACTTAAATAATGCTCAGCAAACATAGTTGTCTGCTGAGAGCAAACTTTCAGGAATTCCCTCATCTCACCCATCTGAGCAAGCGGGGTGAGATGTACATCCCTTCCAATATTTTTCCAGTCATCGGCTTACAATATATATATATATATATATATATATATATATATATATATATATAATAAGCATGTGTATCTGTATATACAGTCATGGCCGTATGTGTTGGCACCCCTGAAATTTTTCCATTAAATCAAGTATTTCTCCCAGAAAATTATTACAGTTACACATGTTTTATTATACACATGTTTAATTCCTTTTGTGTGCATTGGAACAACACAAAAAAAAACTCAGAAAAATTGGATATAATTTCACAGAAAACTCCAAAAATGAGCCGGACAATTGTTGGCACCTTTTCAAAATTGTGGGTAAATAACTTTTTTCAAGTATGTGATGCTCATTCAAACTCACCTCTGGCAAGTAACAAGTGTGGGCAATATAAAAATCACACCTGAAACCAGAAAAAAAGGAGAGAAGTTGACTCAATCTTTGCATTGTGCATCTGAGTGTGCCACACTAAGCATGGAGAACAGAAAGAGGAGAAGAGAACTGTCTAAGGACTTGAGGACCAAAATTGTGGAAAAATATCAACAATCTCAAGTTTCCAAGTCCACATCCAGAGATCTTGCACAACATAATCAAGAAGTTTACAACCCATGGCACTGTAGCTATTTTCCCTGAACATGGACGGAAGCGAGAAATTGATGAAAGGTCACAACAGAGGATAGTCCAGATGGTGGATAAGCAGCCCTAATCAAGTTCCAAAGAAATTCAAGCTGTCCTGCAGGCTCAGGGTGCATTAGTGTCAGCGCGAACTATCTGTCGACATTTGAATGAAATGAAACGCTATGGCAGGAGACCCAGGAAGATCCCACTGCTGACACAGAGACATAAAAAAGTTAGACTGCAGTTTGCCAAAATGTACATGAGTAAGCTAAAATCCTTCAGGGGAAAATGCCTTGTGGACAGAAGAGACCGAGATAGAACTTTTTGGTAAAGCACATCCTTCTACTGTTTACTGAAAATGGAATGAGGCCTACAAAGAAAGGAACACAGTACCAACAGTCAAATATGGTGGAGGTTCAAAGGTGTTTTGGGGTTGTTCTGCCTCTGGGTGCCTTCACTGTGTTCGAGGCATCATGAAATCTGAAGATTACCAAAGGATTTAGGGCCAAAATGTAGGGCCCAGTGTCAGAAAGCTGGGTTTGCATCCTAGTTCATGGGTCTTCCAGCAGGACAATAACCCCAAAGATACTTCAAAAAGCACCCAGAAATGGATGGAAACAAAGCGCTGGAGAGTTCTGAAGTGGCCAGCAATGAGTCTGGATCTAAATTCCATTGAACACCTATGGAGAGAACTTAAAATTGCTGTTGGAGGAAGACATCTTTCAAATATGAGAGACCTGGAGCAGTTTGCATAAGAAGAGTGATCCAAAATTCCAGTTGAGAGGTGTAAGAAGCTTGTTGATGTTTCTAGGAAGCGATTGATTTCAGTTATTTTTTTCCAAAGGGTGTGCAACCAAATATTAACTTGAGGGTGTCAGTAATTATGTCAGGCCCATTTTTGGAGTTTAGCGTGAAATAATACCATTTTGGCTTTTTTCTCTGTATATTTTGTGTTTTTCCCATACACACAAAGGAAATAAACATGTGTATAACAAAACATGTGTAACTGCAATAATTTTCTGGGAGAAATACTTAATTTTGTGGAAAAATTTCAGGGGTGCCAACACTCATGGCTATGGCTGTATATATGGACTGAGAACGTAAAACCCAATCACACAATCTGGAATGTGATACAACACTTCTCAGTACGGCTGTGCTCCCATTGTGCGTTCTTGCTCAAAAATATATCAAATATGTGATTTTATCAGAAAACCACATGCATTTTTTAAAAAATACATGCATTCTTTTGAAAACCGCACATACGTTTTTAAAAACAGCATAGATTGTTCAAAACCTGCAGTTTTCTGATTTTTGTGCAAAAAACGTACTGTGTGAACACAGCCTGAGCAGGAAACTGCATGATGCTGATAATGTAGCATTCACATCTATTAAACATATTGTTCATCTCCTTTACTCTCTCTATGCATATACCATGCTGCAAGTCCATCAGTGTCCATAAAACCCTCCCCCCACTAACATAAGACTACTTTTCTTCAAATTTGTATTTTGAACCATTCTGATTCAGAGGGCATTTTTGCCACGGACAATACATAGGTTGCATGGTCTGCACTAGAGGGTTTAAAGTTTTGATCTAACAGTGCAAGTCTTACCTTTGATGTATGTTGGATTCTTAGCCCATCAGATGTAAATTATTGACTACTAGAAATGCTCTTTGAGGATGTGAGGACATTTTTCCCAGTTGACAGACTTTGAGAGGAGGAGCTGTCCACCATCTAGGCCAGTGATGGCGAACCTTTTAGAGACCGAGTGCCCAAACTGCAACCCAAAACCCACTAAATTATTGCAAAGTGCCAACACGGCAATTTAACCTTAAATTAACCAGGATCTGTTTTATATTGACCGTGCAATGTTATTGCATCCTGTAATAATATCACATGTCTGCTATAAAACAGATACTGTGTGATATAAATAGTGAAGTGCCCCCAGACAGTACATTGCGCTCCACAGTGGCCCCAGACAGTATTATATGCTCCAGAATTTCCCCCACACAGTATTATATGCTCCACAGTGGCCCACACTCAGTATTATATGCTTCACAGTGGCCCCGCACAGAATTATATGCTCCACTTTGGGCCCCCCACATTATATGCTTCACAGTGGGCCCCCACACAGTAGTATATGCTTCACAGTTTCCCCCACACTGTAGTATATGCTTCAGTGTCTCCCATACAGTATTAGATGCGTCAGTGTCCCTCACACAGTATTAGATGCTTCAGTGTCCCCCATACAGTATTAGATGCTTCAGTGTCCCCCATACAGTATTAGATGCTTCAGTGTCCCCCACACACAGTATTAGATGCTTCAGTGTCCCCCATACAGTATTAGATGCTTCAGTGTCCCTCACACAGTATTAGATGCTTCAGTGTCCCCCACACAGTATTAGATGCTTCACAGTAGGCCCCCACACAGTATAAGATGCATCAGTGTCACCCATACAGTATTAGATGCTTCAGTGTCCCCCATACAGTATTAGATGCTTCAGTGTCCCCCACACAGTATTAGATGCTTCAGTGTCCCTCACACAGTATTAGATGCTTCAGTGTCCCCCATACAGTATTAGATGCTTCAGTGTCCCCCATACAGTATTAGATGCTTCAGTGTCCCCCATGCAGTATTAGATGCTTCAGTGTCCCCCATACAGTATTAGATGCTGCAGTGTCCCCCATACAGTATTAGATGCTTCAGTGTCCCCCATACAGTAGTATATGCTCCACAGTAGGCCCCCACACAGTAGTTTATATTACTTACCGAGTCCAATGAAGAGCTGCAGTCCCACGAAAAGAGTCCTCATTCTTCTTCTGTTCGCAGGTGCTGATGAATGACGTCATCTCGCCTGCGTCGGGGTAGAGGTCACACTCTGCAGTCAGTACAAGCCGCGTTTCCGCAGACCGCGGCCTACACCGACAGCTTTCATCTGTATGTACTTATGCACATACAGCTGAAAGAAGCGATCGCTCACAAACCGGGATTCCTGTATCGGATTCCCCGTTAGTGAGCGATCATGGCGACGGCGTGCGTGCCAAGTCAGAGAGCTCTGCGTGCCCTCTTTGGCACGCGTGCCATAGGTTCGCCATCACGGATCTAGGCCATTAAGACTTAGCTGTTAGAAGGTGTTGGAAGCAGTGGCAATGTGAGTGCAAACACACAGTTCTAGACAGCCCAGACTGATCACCAATAGAGAGGATTGTTTAATTCGTTAGCCAAATAGGCAGTTCCCACAGTTTCCTTGTCTGTCATCCAGACGCTGGTCGGTCCCACAGTTTCCTTGTCCACCATCCGGACACATGTGGCACCTTCATTACACACCCCTTTCTCTGCCCTGACAATTTCCAGGTGCTTAACAAAAGGAAATTTGGTGTCACAGGGTAGATTATGTAAAGAGTGTGTGTAACCCTGCTAACAGACAGTAATGCGGGCCGTACACAGTAATGTATAATGCCTTCATACACTCTATAAGTTTAATGTTCCCCATGCTACATATGGATCCTGTAATAAATGTAATATCCTCAGTACCCACATTCCTCTTATTATACAGTAAATGTAATATCCCTTGTGCCCCCTATAATAAATTTAGTGATTCTTGTATCCCTCAGCCATGAGTCCTCCTTTTTATGCCCAGTGAGAAAACTGTGTGTAGGGACAGTGTGTACCGTTTGCTCCCCACCCCCTGCAATGAGCGTTTCCATCAATTGATGGAAGCACTCATTGTACTATAAGGGGATACACATGGTCATGACTTAGGGGTAGCCAAAGGAGTTCTTGCACTATAAATGGTTTTTTTCATGTGGGTGTTTTTTAACCTCTATTATTACTGACTTAGCAATTGCTGCTGTCTTATTGTAAGGTTCAATTACTAAGACAGAACTTAGTGTTATTTGTTAAATAGGTTAACTCTACCCCCCCCCCCCATTATTACTCTTGGACCCACCACCATCAGGGGTGCTGGGAAGAGTTGTGGTTGGGTGGCTCTAGTGATGGTCAGGTAATAGGGTGGCTGCAGGCTGATGTTATTAGGCTGGGAAAGCACCAAAACTGGGTTTTCCCACCCTGGTTTTTCCAGGCTGCTGGAGGTTTATTGGATCTGGCTGGTTCTGGATTTTATCACCTTATTTTTTCATAACCTTATTTTTGATTGCATTACCAGGTTGGGAAAACATATGGTTTTTGGACTTTCCTAACCTAATAACACCAGCCATAGTCACCCCAGTACCTGAATATCACTACATGGTCAGATAATAGACTGAATCCAGTTTTTCCCAGCACCCCTGATGGTGGATAATGGAGTGTTAGAGTTAGCCTATTTAGCAACTAAGCATGCCTTAGTAATGGTTGCTGTCAATCAGGCAGCAGCCATTACTAAATTAGTAATAATAAAGTAAAAAACCATCCGACATAATCCACTGACTCTGCCATAGTCCACAAATCGGATCTGCAAAACAACACAAACAAAAACAATACAGTTATTATACTCACCATTCCTGAGTCCAGTGATGCTGCTTCTCCCACAGTAAACCAGACAATGACAGCTCATTGCCTGGTTTATTGTAGATCAACTCTAGTAACCCTCTTTTTGGTGCATGGAGGCTCAAGATATACCACAGTATATGCAGGGACTCCTTCTGTTACAAATGGAGTCTCGGCATTAGGGGGGTTACTCATATTCATGTTATGAACATGTATAAATCCTTTATAACCCACTGAGGGCTTCCATCAGAGTGGTACACACTATTCCTGCACACCACTGTATGGACAAGGGGGGCATTAAATTTACAGTATTATAGGATGCACGGGGCACAATGGCATTAAATTTATTATATGAGGCACAGGAAGCAGGAGATTGGGCTCACAGGGGGCATTAAACATGACTGTATATGACAATCTCTACTACATGATAACTGCAAGTAACTCTTTCTAGCATTGGGACTCCAAAGTCCCTGGGTTAGGGGTTAATAGTGGTCACTTACTGCTAGTAACCAGGGTCATGTGATTTAAATTTCATGGTCCTGGATTGTACAGTAATACAGGACCCATGTACTCCTGCTCTCTCACCTGCAGTGCTACCAATCAAAGATCATGTGCCTATGGGAGGGAGAGGGGTAAGGAATCACACTGTGCGCAATATTTTAAATGAAATAGCACACCTACAGACAACTTGGCCATGACTACATCTGCATCAGCTAGAAATTTAAGTTTCTACATTTCCTGCATTCTTCATTTTAATCATTGGTCATGAGTATGTCTTCATTTATATTTTCTCAGACTAGTATTCTTCTTCTTCTTCTTCTTCTTCTAAGTAACTGGGCAACTGGCATAGGCTGTCAAATGTAGAAAAATGCCCCAACGACTGCATTCATTTATTAGAAAGAATTCCACATAATAAATCTGCATTTTCTTCAAGCCCTAAAATTTACTTCCTGCTATGTCATCTGTTAACTCAGCAAATTATATGCAAGATGATTTATTGCTGGATGATGACAGTTACTGATGAGGAAGTGAACCTTATAAATATCTACACTGACTAGCAAAAGGGTAACAATGATTTGAACTTTTGACTTTCAGGTTCCATATCTCACCATCCACTACAGCTTTGAATGTGAGACTACCATCATTTTATAGACAATCATCTTGGCCTTCTCATACATAAATTTGACTTGCAACTATTTAGCATATGATTAGTTATGCAGATTCTTGTCATGTAACTGTATTGTTACTGTTTTACTCGGTGGTGGACAAATCTTTTTCTTCTTGTATACTACAAATTACAACCTGTTCTCACATTCCCTAATAGCTCAGTGTGTTATTAGGTTGATTCCCAAGTGAAAGGTGACTGGTTCAAATTGATCATCAGCCATGAAGAAGATTTCCCCAAAAAAAGAGTAACAGCATCATCCAGCTCATCGATAGCAGTCTCTCAGCCAAGTAAATTGCCAAACTGCATCATGTGAGTGCCATGACTGTTGGAAGAATAAGAAATTAAGTCCATCCATCCATTCAAAAGTCAAGAGGTGGACGTCCAGGCAAAATATCAGAGTCAACAATTCAGCTCATCACAAGGTCTATCAGTTCAGATGCAACAAACACGGCAGTGGAGGTGATTTGTATGCTTCGTAATAGTGAGATCACAGACATCCATGCAAGCACCATGCGATACAAATATGGAATGGTTGCCTGAAAAAAGGTGAAGAAGCCTTCAATATCTTCATAAGAAGGGTTGGCTTGAGTTTGCTAGAAAGTACAAAATGTGGACAGTAGAAGATTGGAAACGGGTGATTTGAAGAGATGAGATGAAAGTCACTAGACAGGGCTCTGATTGGTGCAAATGGGTCTGGAAAAAACAAGGGAAAGGGGCTAATAGATGGAGAAATTGAAGGAACTGTCAAGTTTGGTGGAGGAAGCCTGATGATATGGGGTTGTTTCACAGCCAAAGGCATTGGAGACTTGACCAGGATCAATGGGGTTCTCAATACTGAGCTATATGTGAGTATCCTACAAACAAGTTGCTTTGTACACTCGAGTACTATGGGTATGAAAAGGATGACATAGTGTTCCAGCAGGACATAGACCTGAAGCGTATGTCGAGATTAACAAAGAAATGGTTCAATTACAATAAAGTAGGATGAAGAGCTGGATTGGTCTCCACAGTCTACAGACCAAAACCCAATCGAACACTTATGGGTAGAGTTGAAGAAAAACCTGTATTCATACTCAAGTGAGTTGACCAGTATGCACAAACATTGGGAACGTGTAAAAAGGACCTGGGATCAGATTTGAGACATGCTTGAGTCTGATCGAGAGCACGCCCAGAAGGATTCAGGCAGTGTTGAAAGCCAATGGTGGATTTACAAAATAATAAGAATTAAAATTTAGATTTTTGGGAACAAAACAGTAACAATGCAGTTACATGGCAAGACTCTGTATAACTAATTATGCACTAAATAGTTGCGAGTCAAGTTTATGTATGAGATAGCCAAGATGTCTATAAAATGATGGTAGTCTCACGTTCAAAGCTGTAGTGGATGGTGAGATATGGAGCATGAAAGTCAAAAGTTCAAAACATTGTTACCCTTTTGCTTGTCAGTGTATATATATATATATATATATATATATATATATATATATACAGTACAGACCAAAAGTTTGGACACACCTTCTCATTCCAGAAGTTTTCTGTATTTTCATGACTATAAAAATTGTAGATTCACACTGAAGGCATCAAAACTATGAATTAACACATGTGGAATTATATACTTAACAAAAAAGTGTGAAACAACTGAAAATATGTCTTATATTCTAGGTTCTTCAAAGTAGCCACCTTTTGCTTTGATTACTGATTTGCACACTCTTGGCATTCTCTTGATGAGCTTCAAGAGGTAGTCACCTGAAATGGTCTTCCAACAGTCTTGAAGGAGTTCCCAGAGATGCTTAGCACTTGTTGGCCCTTTTGCCTTCACTCTGCGGTCCAGCTCACCCCAAACCATCTCGATTGGGTTCAGGTCTGGTGACTGTGGAGGCCAGGTCATCTGGGATAGCACCCCATCACTCTCCTTCTTGGTCAAATAGCCCTTACACAGTCTGGAGGTGTGTTTGGGGTCATTGTCCTGTTGAAAAATAAATGATGGTCCAACTAAACGCAAACCGGATGGAATAGCATGCCGCTGCAAGATGCTGTGGTAACCATGCTGGTTCAGTATTCCTTCAATTTTGAATAAATCCCCAACAGTGTCACCAGCAAAGCACCCCCACACCATCACACCTCCTCCTCCATGCTTCACGGTGGGAACCAGGCATGTAGAGTCCATTAGTTCACCTTTTCTGCGTCGCACAAAGACACGGTGGTTGGAACCAAAGATCTCAAATTTGGACTCATCAGACCAAAGCACAGATTTCCACAGGTCTAATGTCCATGCCTTGTGTTCTTTAGCCCAAACAAGTCTCTTCTGCTTGTTGCCTGTCCTTAGCAGTGGTTTCCTAGCAGCTATTTTACCATGAAGGCCTGCTGCACACAGTCTCCTCTTAACAGTTGTTGTAGAGATGTGTCTGCTGCTAGAACTCTGTGTGGCATTGACCTGGTCTCTAATCTGAGCTGCTGTTAACCTGCGATTTCTGAGGCTGGTGACTCGGATTAATTTATCCTCCGCAGCAGAGGTGACTCTTGGTCTTCCTTTCCTGGGGCGGTCCTCATGTGAGCCAGTTTCTTTGTAGCGCTTGATGGTTTTGGCCACTGCACTTGGGGACACTTTCAAAGTTTTCCCAATTTTTCGGACTGACTGACCTTCATTTCTTAAAGTAATGATGGCCACACGTTTTTCTTTACTTAGCTGCTTTTTTCTTGCCATAATACAAATTCTAACACTCCATTCAGTAGGACTATCAGCTGTGTATCCACCTGACTTCTGAACAACACAACTGATGGTCCCAACCCCATTTATAAAGCAAGAAATCCCACTTATTAAACCTAAGAGGGCACACCTGTGAATTGAAAACCATTTCAGGTGACTACCTCTTGAAGCTCATCAAGAGAATGCCAAGAGTGTGCAAAGCAGTAATCAAAGCAAAAGGTGGCTACTTTGAAGAACCTAGAATATAAGACATATTTTCAGTTGTTTCACACTTTTTTGTTACATATATAATTCCACATATGTTAATTCATAGTTTTGATGCCTTCAGTGTGAATCTACAATTTTTATAGTCATGAAAATACAGAAAACTCTTGGAACGAGAAGGTGTGTCCAAACTTTTGGTCTGTACTGTATATATATATATATATATATATATATACACACACATATATATATATATACATATATACAATTTGACAGTGGGGATGGTGTGTTCAGGGTGATGAGCTGTGTTGCTTTTACGCCAAACATATCGTTTTGCATTGTGGCCAAAAAGTTCGATTTTGGTTTCATCTGACCAGAGCATCTTCTTCCACATGTTTGGTGTGTCTCCCAGATGGCTTGTGGCAAACTTTAAACGAGACTTTTTATGGATATTTTTGAGAAATGGCTTTCTTCTTGCCACTCTTCCATAAAGGCCAGATTTGTGCAGTGTACGACTGATTGTTGTCCTATGGACAGACTCTCCCACCTCAGCTGTAGATCTCTGCAGTTCATCCAGAGTGATCATGGGCCTCTTGGCTGCATCTCTGATCAGTCTTCTCCTTGTTTGAGATGAAAGTTTAGAGGGACGGCCGGGTCTTGATAGATTTGCAGTGCTCTGATACTCCTTCCATTTCAATATGATTGCTTGCACAGTGCTCCTTGGGATGTTTAAAGATTGGGAAATCTTTTTGTATCCAAATCCAGCTTTAATCTTCTCCACAACAGTATCACGGACCTGCCTGGTGTGTTCCTTGGTCTTCATGATGCTCTCTGCGCTTTAAACAGAACCCTGAGACTATCACAGAGCAGGTGCATTTATATGAAGACTTGATTACACACAGGTGGATTATATTTATCATCATCAGTCATTTAGGACAACATTGGATCATTCAGAGATCCTCAATAAACTTCTGGAGTGAATTTGCTGCACTGAAAGTAAAGGGGCTGAATAATATTGCACGCCCCACTTTTCAGTTTTTTATTTTTTACAAAAGTTTAAAATAACCAATAAATTTCGTTCCACTTCACAATTGTGTCCCACTTGTTGTTGATTCTTTACCATAAAATTTAAATTTTATATCCTTATGTTTGAAGCCTGAAATGTGGCAAAAGGTTGAAAAGTTCAAGGGGGCCGAATACTTTCGCAAGGCACTGTATATGTTGTGGGGAAGGTAGCTTGGTAGCAGCAATGGTGCGGACCCAACCAGTCAGAGACAGGGACACAAAACTGTAGCAAAACAGGTTTATTAAAAAACAGCAAAATAAATAAACCTTACGTCAGGCACAAAATGAATAAAATACAGCCTTAATTTCAGGTAAAAAAAACAGGTGTGGAACAAAATCCTGCTCGTCCGAGCACTAACTAACAGCAAAAACAAACTAACTATACGTGTGGCTTACTACCAGCCACACGAACAAACAACTTAGCACAATCCAGTCTCACCAGACTCAGTGTGTCAGGACAGACCAGACGCCTACTCTCACTCCCAGGATCTGCCCTGAAGTGCAGGCTCTGCATCCTTTTATGGCCCATTAACGAGCCTTGGACCTACACCTGGGTGAGGCCTATCCAAGACCCGTCCTGGACCACACATAAGTTAGAAATCTGGGGGAGATATATCAGGATTCCAGCACTCTGCCTGTCACCTTCTCACTATATATACAGTACTGTATATATATATATATATATATATATATATATATATATAAATAACTTAATATGTATGCATAGAAAAACAGTTTGGACCATATGAGCCTAGTGCCTAAACTTGTCCCTAAAGTTACTCTAGTAATGTGCTGTATGTGTAAGCTACAGGGGTGTAGTTAGGGTATATTTTCGTGGGGCAACAGAGTCCCTTTTTTATTCAGTATACAAACTCTGGGTGGTTTTCCTGAGAATACAAAGCTAGTTGGCCAGTAAGTTGCAGTTATTCTTACTTTTTTTGATTTTGCTTAACCCAGAGCGTGCTCTGCTCTCCCACTCAGTAGTGAAGCCATGGGGACCCTCTCTTTGTCTCCTTCCTGACCAATTCAATAGGTGCTCCAACTCCCAAGTCTGCACAGGAGTTTCCATCCTGTGTAGCTAATCTTCTGTAAGACTGCTCATGTGAGTAGGGCACTAACTGACCCCGAAACCATCATACAAATAGTCTCAGTGAAGACCCTTTCCACCAGTGTACCATGCAGTGATTTGGTAACTTTTCCTCTTTCAGATAGGCCTGGGTAAAAATAACTGTGTTCCTAGCACTCAATTGTCAAAATGTAACCTTTTTAAGGGAAAGCTCTGACCCATAACCAAATGCAGCAAATTCACACATAAAACTATATTTTGTTTACAGAGCTCCTATAAAACACCTCATGTTAAATGTCCACATGTTTTTGCAGCAAAAAAAATCTGCCACAGATTTTACTGAAAATCCAAGGGGAAAAAAAATCCACAGCTAATCTGTGGCCAAATCTGTATTAGTTACATACAGATGTAGCACAGATTTTTTTGTGGTGTTGCCACAAATTTCAACCTACTCATTGCAGGGCTGTTTTAACACATTGGTGGGCCCTGTGCAAAGATTTCATAAGTGGGCCGCCCCATCACCACCACCTAAAAATACCTGACTTGCACAAATTATAATGCTCCCTTACAATATGCTCCTTATAATGTCCTCCTCCAGGTTTCCCCCCACAGATTCATGTCCCCCCAGGTTGTCTCCACAGTATCATGTTCCCCCACACTGATATATACTGACATACCCCCCAAGTTGCTGATATAGTGTCATGCCCCCCCTCAGGTTGCCCCCACAGTATCATGTTCCCCCACACTGACATATCCCACTCAGTTTGCCCCCACAGTATCATATGCTCACCTCAGGTTGCCCCCACAGTATCATGTACTTCCACCCCCCAAGTTGTCCCCATAGTGTCATGTCCCCCCAGTATCATGTTCTCACCCCAATTTGTTCCCACAGAATCATGTCCCCCCACACTGACATACCCCCCTCAGGTTGCCCCCACAGTATTATGTCCTCACCCCAGGTTGCCCCCACAGTTTTATGTCCCCCCCCCCAGGTTGTCTTCACTGTTTCTTGTCACCCCACCCTCGCCTTTTACACCCATAGTGTCATGCTCCCCCCGGTTGCCCCCACAGTTTCATGCCCCTCCCACCCCCCGAGATGCCCTTATAGTGTCATGTCCCCCTCAGGTTGCCCCCAAAGTATCATGTTCCCCCACACTGACATGCCCCCCTCAGGTTGCTCATGTCCTCATCCCAGGTTGCCCCCACAGTATCATGTACTCCCACCCCCCCAGGTTGCCCCCACAGTATCACATACTCCCACCCCCCTGTTTGCCCCCACAGTTTCATGTCCCCCACTGTATATACAGTATCAAACAAAAAAACAAACCTTAATACTCACCTTTCCCTGTTCACTCCTCTCTGGTCCCGGAGTCCCGCAACTGACGCGATGTAAGTGAGGTCACTACATCACGCCTCCTGCTCCCAGGACACCAGGAGCAAACAAAGCGGCCGGGTGATGAAGCAGGGAGCTGACAGCTCTCTACTTCATCACTGGCTTCAACTCATTGGTGTCCAGAAGACGCCGCTGAGTTGGGGTAGCTTGTGCCCACTGCCTTGGACAGCAAATGTAGGATTGTCCCGCTGTTCAAAGGGGGCCCCCGCTACCATAGGGGCCGGTGCAAATGCACCGTTGGCCCTACTTTTAAAGCGGCCCTGATTCATTGAAATGGTGACCCCTTTCAATGAACAGGGTGAAATATACAGAAGCATGGAAACAGTGACAATAGTGATGACGGGTAGAAGTTAGAAGTAGTTTACTGATGATGTAGAACAGCACAAGATAATGTTGCTGTCTCTGACTAGTGGTCTGCCACCTGGCCTATGTAAGGAGAATATCTCTCATAGACACATGGATTGATGGCAGAAAAACCCATGGTCCATCTATTCTGCCCTTATGTAACATTTCCATTTTAACTTACGATAGACATATGTTTATCCCAGTCATTACTGTAGATTTCCCAACCATGTCAAGCCTCCAGTACTCTTTCAGCAAAATAATACTTCCTGACATCTGATCTTCTCCCAACCAATTTCAGATTGTGCCCTCTGGTTCTTATGTTTGCTTTCATTAAAAGAAAACTTACTGTCTGAACTGTATACCACATACAGTGGGGAAAAAAAAGTATTTAGTCAGCCACCAATTGTGCAAGTTCTCCCACTTAAAAAGATGAGAGAGGCCTGTAATTGACATCATAGGTAGACCTCAACTATGAGAGACAAAATGAGAAAACAAATCCAGAAAATCACATTGTCTGATTTTTAAAGAATTTATTTGCAAATTATGGTGGAAAATAAGTATTTGGTCAATAACAAAAGTTCATCTCAACACTTTGTTATACAGTAATACCTCGTACATTCGCGAGGTTAGGTGCCAGAGCGGGTCGCGGATCGCGAGGAATTGCGAATGTTTGGTACAAGCGCTTAGAAGCGCTTACAATGCCGGTTTCTAATGTTTAACCCCTAAATATCAATAAACTTTACCCTACAGTACTGTACAGTATACTAAAGTATACTGTACAGTACTGTATATTAATACATTCATTCATTTTTCTTATACACTCACAGTAAAATGAAACTAATTACCGGGTACGTAACGAACAGGACGCTACTACCCAATAGCGAAGGTGTTTTTTTTAATTAAATTTCACAGATCTGAAAAAAAAAGAGCAAAATCTATATATGTTAGTTGCCAAAAAAATATCGCGAATCTGTGAATTCGCAAATTCGGAAACGCGAGTGTACGAGGTATTACTGTATATCCTTTGTTGGCAATGACAGAGGTCAAATGTTTTCTGTAAGTCTTCACAAGGTTGGCACACACTGTTGCTGGTATGTTGGCCCATTCCTCCATGCAGATCTCCTCTAGAGCAGTGATGTTTTGGGGCTGTCGCTGGGCAACACGGACTTTCAACTCCCTCCAAAGGTATTCTATGGGGTTGAGATCTGGAGACTGGCTAGACCACTCCAGGACCTTGAAATGCTTCTTACGAAGCCACTCCTTCGTTGCCCTGGCGGTGTGCTTGGGATCATTGTCATGCTGAAAGACCCAGCCACGTTTCATCTTCAATGGCCTTGCTGATGGAAAGAGGTTTGCACTCAAGATCTCAAGATACATGGCCCCATTCATTCTTTCATGTACATGGATCAGTCGACCTGGTCCCTTTGCAGAGAAACAGCCCCAAAGCATGATGTTGCCACCCCCATGCTTCACTTTGGATGCAACTCAGCATTCACTTTCCTCCAAACATGACGAGTTGTGTTTCTACCAAACAGTTCTACTTTGGTTTCATCTGACCATATGACATTCTCCCAATACTCTTCTGGAACATCCAAATGCTCTCTAGTAAACTTCAGACAGGCCCGGATATGTACTGGCTTAAGCAGGAGGACACGTCTGGCACTGCAGGATCTGAGTCCCTGGCAGCGTAGTGTGTTACTGATGGCAGCCTTTGTTACTTTAGACCCAGCTTTCAGGTCATTCACTAGGTCATTCCCCCATGTGGTTCTGGGATTTTTGCTCACCGTTTTTGTGATCATTTTGACCCCACGGGGTGAGATCTTGCATGGAGCCCGATCAAGGGAGATTATCAGTGGTCTTGTATGTCTTCCATTTTCTAGTTATTGCTCCCACAGTTGATTTCTTCACACCAAGCTGCTTGCCTATTGCAGATTCAGTTTTCCCAGCCTGATGCAAGTCTACAATTTTGTTTCTGGTGTCCTTCCACAGCTCTTTGGTCTTCACCATAGTGGAGTTTGGAGTGTGACTGTTAGAGGTTGTGGACAGGTGTCTTTTATATTGATAACAATGTCAAACAGGTTCCATTACTACAGGTCATGAGTGGAGGACAGAGGAGCCTCTTAAAGAAGAAGTTACAGGTCTGTGAGAGCCAGAAATCTTGCTTGTTTGTAGGTGACCAAATACTTATTTCCCACCATAATTTGCAAATAAATTCTTAAAAAATCAGACAATGTGATTTTCTAGATATATTTTCTCATTTTGTCTCTCATAGTTGAGGTCTACCTATGATGTCTCTCATCTTTTTAAGTGGGAGAACTTGCACAATTGGTGGCTGACTAAATACTTTTTTTCCCCACTGTACCTTTTACATATCTAAAAGTTTCAGCCATGTCATCCCCTTTTCCCTTCTTTCCTCAAGGCTATACAAATGTAGTTCTTCAAGTGTCTACTCTCGCCTTTCTCTTAAACAGTGCTGACTGAGCTACTACTGTGACTGCCCACTCTGAACATGCATCTAGAAAGGTGTGCTGCTCGCTACATAGTCTCCCTTTCTGGGTATGGCTTACAAATACTAATATAAAAGACTGAAGTGTGAATCGACTTACACAACCCCAATTCCAATGAAGTTGGAACGTTGTGTAAAACATAAATAAAAACAGAATACGATGATTTGCAAATCCTTTTCAATCTATATTCAATTGAATACACTACAAAGACAAGATATTTAATGTTCAAACGGATAAACTTTATTGTTTTTTGCAAATATTCACTCATTTTGAATTTGATGCCTGCAGCATGTTCCAAAAAACCTGGGACAGGGGCAACAAAAGACTGGGAAAGTTGAGGAATGCTCAAAAAACACCTATTTGGAGCATTCCAGAGGTGAACAGGTTAATTGGAAACAAGTGCGTGTCATGGCTGGGTATAAAGGGAGCATCCCCATGGCTCCATGCAATGCTTCATCCTTCCTACGGTAATGCTGCAGAGATATTGAACATTTTAGTCCATGTCTCCCATAGATGACAGTTCATTACTGAGGTCCTAATAAAGGGACACCCTGTTAATAGCTCATTGTTTGTGAACATATGAAAAATAGATTATGCACAGCAGACATTCCCCTTAAGAACACAGCTTTCTTTTAAGTATGGACTATTGGAATTTTATGTGTACCAGTGGAGGCAGGATGTGACAACTTGTTCATTCCAGATTTTGCCAGACTTGTTATCTTCACATTTCTTCTCTTGCTCTGTTTTGTAAAGTCTGTCATCTAACCTCAGGCTACAAGCATATCTGGCTATAATACGCTGAGATTTATTTTTGATCCTTTACTTTACAAATACAGAGCAGATGTAGGAACATAGAGTCAAGCATCCAAGACATCTGCAGCATACTTATTAAAGCCAAACATCTCATTGTCTCTCAGGGTAATGTGTATTTCAATAAATAGGATACAGCCTAGTGCTTAAGAAATTGCATTTTTTTTGCCCCCTGTAGGGTTGCACAAAAGCATGAAAAATGTGCTTTATATTAATTGTGTTGCAGGTGTGTCTGTTCATTGGAGAAAAGTCTTAAAAATGATATGAATCAGCATACATTGAGGCATCATATGTAATATAAGACAGAAAAGAAACTGATGTTATATACCATAGAATCGAAATTATAGCACGATCAAATAACTTCATCAGTTACAACATTCTTGCTTAGAAACCAATATCAGAAGATTATAAAAGTTGGTTTTCAACTGACACAATGATACTGACATTGGAGAAATCATAACAGAAATCTATAGACCTTTACCTGGAGAAGATATACCCTGCAAAATGAAGATTAAGTAATGTTTTACTAAGGCCAACATACTATATTCTTTACTTGCTGATCTGAGACTATGCACATGGTATTTTAAAGTGTTTTTTATTGATAGACATATGCTATTAATGTGATAACATCTGGGACAGGTATAAGCAGTGGCACATATTGATCTGCAAGGAAAGAACTGCACATCAAGGGCCTCAATCACATGTCTATTTTATATGGAAGCACTATGTCTTTGTTACAGGGAACCTGTCACCATAAAAATGTTGTATAATCTGCAAACAGCATGTTATAAAGCAGGAGGAGACAAGTAGATTGATATATAGTTTTGTGGGAAAAATATTCAGTTTAACTTGCCATTTATCTATTTATTTCAGTTTTTCTAAGCATAAAAGCAGTATTTGACAGTTATTGACAGTTATCTTTGACAGCCTTCTTATATTACATGAGTATGGAGTTGTTCTGCACTCTGGTGAAGTACAGTGGGTATTCAGACCCCTTTAAATTTTTCACTCTTTGTTTCAGCCATTTGCTAAAAGCAAAAAAGTTAATTTTATTTCTCATTAATGTACACTCAGCACCCCCATCTTGACAGAAAAAAACAGAAATGTAGATATTTTTGCAAATTTATTAAAAAAGAAAAACTGAAATATCACATGGTCATAAGTATTCAGACCCTTTGCTCAGTATTGAGTAGAAGCACCCTTTTGAGCTAGTACAGCTATGAGTCTTCGTGGGAATGATGCAACAAGTTTTTCACATCTGGATTTGGGGATTGTGAGGGAGGTAGCTCGGTAGCAGCCTAGGTGCGGGCCCAAACAGTCAGAGACAGTGACACGAAAACTTAGGTGTAACAGGTTTATTGAAAAATGACAACAAAATAAATAAACCTTCTCTTCAGGGAAACAGGCAAAACAATATCAGCCTTAACATCAGGCACAAAAAAATAAACAAAACTCCTGCTCGTCTGAGCGGCTACCTAAACAGAACACTGCTTACTAACCTGTGTGGCTGTCTGCCAGCCACACCAGCAACCAATTTGGCACAATAACCGTTTTTGGGAGATCAGGACAGATCCAGACGCCTGCTCTCACTCCCCAGGATCTGCATTCAAGTGCAGGCTCTGCAGGTCTATATGGGCCAGTAAAGAGCCTCAAGACCCACACCTGAGCTGGGGCTTACTCAAAACCCCGTGCTGGACCAGCTATATGACAAAACCCGGGGACTGACATACCGTGACTCCAGCACTTGTCCTGTCACTTTCTCACATACCCCCCCCCCCCTTTGTTCGGACCTGTAGGGGCGGACACCTCTAGCCAACATACAATGGGTCCTGGACAGGGCTTCGGCATTCCCCTGCAGCTTGCCTGCTCTGTGTTCCACTGTAAATTTGAAGTTCTGTAACGTTAGAAACCACCTGGTTACTCTGGCATTTCTCTCTTTGGTATGGCACATCCAAGTAAGGGGAGAGTGATCAGTGATCAATTTAAAGTGTCGGCCCAGAAGGTAATACCTCAGGGATTCGAGGGCCCACTTAATGGCTAAACACTCCCTTTCCACAATACTGTAATTTTTTTTCTGGCGGTGTAAGTTTCCTACTCAGATAGGTAACCGGGTGCTCTTCACCACTACCATTTGGGACAACACTGCCCCTAACCCCACATCAGAGGCGTCAGTCTGAACTATGAATTCTTTCGTAAAGTCGGGTGTAATCAACACCGGCTGCTTGCAGAGAGCTGACTTCAACTCCTGAAAGGCCCCCTCAGCCTCTTCAGTCCACTTAACCATTACGGAGCTAGTTCCCCTAGTCAGGTCTGTCAGCGGGGCTGCAATAGTCGCAAAGTTAGGGATGAACCTACGATAGTACCCTACGATTCCCAAAAAAGCTGTCACCTGCTTTTTATTCAAGGGTCGGGGCCAATTTTGGATGGCCTCTACTTTATTAACCTGTGGTTTTATTACCCCTCGGCCTATTATGTACCCCAGGTATTTGGCCTCTTCCAGACCCAAAGCACATTTTTTTGGGTTGGCGGTTAAACCAGCTGCCCGAAGGGAATTTAGTACGGCCTGGACCTTTGGTAAGTGACTCTCCCAGTCTGTACTAAAGATGACAATGTCATCTAGGTAGGCTGAAGCATACCTTCGATGAGGCTTAAGGACTCTGTCCATCAACCTCTGGAACGTTGCTGGAGCCCCGTGTAAACCAAACGGCATAGTCACATATTGGAACAGGCCGTCTGGGGTGACAAATGCCGTTTTTTTCTCTGGCTTCCTTAGTGAGCGGCACCTGCCAGTATCCTTTGGTTAAGTCGAGGGTGGAGAAATATCTGGCATGTTCCAACCTCTCGATTAACTCATCGACTCTGGGCATTGGGTACGCATCAAATTTTGAAACTTCATTAAGCTTACGGAAATCATTACAGAACCTGATGGTACCATCTGGTTTAGGAATCAAAACAATGGGGTTGGACCAGTCACTCTTGGACTCCTCAATGACCCCAAGTGCCAACATATCTTTGACCTCTTCAGATATGGCTTGTCTACGACCTTCAGGTATCCGGTAAGGTTTTACATTAACCCATACCTGCGGCTCGGTGACAATGTCATGTTTTATCACATTAGTGCGTCCAGGTAACTCAGAAAACACATCATTATTTTTCTGTACAAACTCTTTTGATTCCTGCTTCTGTGCCTTAGATAGGGACTCTGATATTTGCACCTTAGGTGAAGCTTTAACAGGAGTCTTTACCCTTTCAGTAGTAACCTGGCCAGGTGTACCCACTACTGTCAATGTTTCCCTGTCCTTCCAGGGTTTTAGTAAATTTATATGGTATATTTGTTCGGGCTTTCTCTTGCCCGGCTGGTATACCTTATAGTTTACTTCTCCCATTCTCTCAACAATCTCATATGGCCCCTGCCACTTGGCCAGAAACTTACTTTCTACGGTGGGGACCAACACCAACACCCGATCACCTGGAGTAAAGGTCCTAAGTTTAGCCGTTCTGTTATAGACCCGGCTTTGAGCCCTTTGGGCCTGCTCCATATGTTCCTTTACAATGGGCATTACTGCCGTAATTCTGTCCTGCATCAGAGTAATATGTTCAATTACACTCCTGTAAGGAGTTTGCTCCCGTTCCCAGCTTTCCCTAGCTATGTCTAGGAGACCTCGTGGGTGTCTGCCATACACCAACTCAAATGGAGAAAAACCTGTGGAGGACTGGGGCACCTCCCGGATTGCAAACATTAGACAGGGCAATAGGCAATCCCAATCTTTGCCATCCTTGCTAACCACCCTCTTTAACATGCCCTTAAGGGTTTTATTGAACCTCTCCACTAGGCCATCTGTCTGGGGGTGATATACTGAGGTTCTCAGGTGTTTGATTTTCAAAAGTTTACACATTTCTCTCATTACCTTGGACATAAAGGGAGTCCCTTGGTCAGTTAGGATCTCCTTGGGTATACCTGTCCGAGAAAACATCTCAAAAAGCTCCTTGGCAATTAGCTTAGCCGAAGTATGTCTTAAAGGCACGGCTTCAGGGTATCGGGTAGCATAATCTAACACCACTAGAATATACTGATGCCCCCTAGCAGACTTTACAACAGGTCCTACTAAGTCCATGGCTATCCTTTCAAAGGGTACCTCGATAATGGGTAGGGGTACCAAAGGACTCTTAAAATGTGACACAGGAGCAGTTAGTTGACACTCTGGGCAGGAGTTACAATATTCTTGAATGTGCTTATCAACCCCTGGCCAATAGAAACGCTGAAGAAGGCGCCCTTTGGTCTTTCCATACCCCAGGTGTCCTCCTAACACATGTTTATGGGCCAAATCTAGAGCTACTCTTTGATAGGGTCGGGGCACCACCAATTGTTCGACAATTTCTCCCCTCACCTGGTTTACCCTATACAGGAGGTCCTGATTCATAGATATATAGGGGAACTCCTTGTCAGCCCCCGGATACTGAGGTTCACCATTTATCACCTTAACATTTTCCCGAGCATGAGACAGATTAGGGTCTCTAATTTGAGCAGTCCCAAATTTCTCATGGGTCACCTCAAGTTCAGGCATCTCGGGAACCTCCTCCTGGCCTTCAGAATCACCAGCTAACACAGACAGGGGAAACACACCACCATCTTGGGTCACCCCTACAGCTGGTGTTTCTCTGTCAGGATCAAAGGGTTCAGGGTTAACCTCAGAAAGGACATCACCAGTCTTATCATTTTTAGGACATGGCAAACCCTGCTTTTTCCACATAGCCCAAAACAACGGAAAATCCCTCTCTATGATCACGCTATGGAACAGGGACTTAACCACACCCACTTTGTGAGGGACGGTGCCAGAGGCAGTGTGTATGGTAACCTCTGCAATAGGGTACTCTCTAGTTTCCCCATGTATACACAAGACCCCAACAGTTTGTTCACCGCACAGTGCAGGGTCGACCAGTTCATGGTGCACGAGGGTTACCAGGCTCTCAGAGTCCAGGAGAGCCAGTACAGCACGCTCAGCTATAGTCACCGTGCACATCTGTGGTTCTGTTGCGATTTCTGCAGTACAAGCAGGTTGAGAAAACAGGGAAATACGCCTAGAGCTGTTGCAGTCCATAGGCTCAGTCGTCAGAGGACAGTACGCAGCGACATGACCTAACTCCTGGCACCGCCAACATCTGAGACGGTATGGGTCTCTATTTTGAGACCTGGGCCTAGAGTCCATAGTCCCTGCTGCTTGTTCCCCCTCTGAGCCTTCTCCCCTCACGACCTTCCTCACCCCCCGAAGTAAGTGGTACGGTCTTACCCGTCTTGGGGTTACCAGGTCTGGGAGACGACTGTCGTAGCTCATCAGTGGCTTGGTATCGTTCCACCAAACCTACCAGTTGATCAGCTGTGGTAGGTCCCGCTTGTCCGACCCAGAGCTGGATCTGAGGCGGCAGCGATCTGGTGTATTTGTCGAGTACCACTTTTTCCACTATTTGTGCTGGAGTGGCTTCCTCAGGCTGAAGCCACTTTTTCACGAGACTTATCAGGTCAAACATCTGAGACCGGGGTGGAAGACTCTCAGAGAAAGTCCAGTGGTGCACTCGCCCAGCACGTACATGCGTGTTTACTCCGAGACGTGCTAGGATCTCACCTTTCAGCTTGGAGTAGTCCTCAGCCTCCTGTTCAGACAGGTCGTAGTAGGCCTTCTGAGGCTCTCCGGTGAGAAAGGGCGCCACAACATTAGCCCACTGATCCTTCGGCAACTTCTCCCGCTCAGCCACCCGCTCAAAGACTTGAAGAAAGGCCTCCACGTCGTCTGAGGATGTCATCTTTTGTAGGGAAGTCCGAACGGCGGCTCGAGCAGCGGTCTGTTCCCTCGAGGTCTCTCTGGCACCAGCACCTTCTCCTGCCGTCCTCTGTTCAATCAGGGCCCGGCTGAGCAGCGCCAGGGTTTGCTGCTGCTGTGCCTGGGTTTGCTGCTGCTGTGCAAGGATCTGCCCCATCTGTTTTATAACGTCCTCCATGCTGGTGGTCTCCTTTTGGATCTCTCCTGCAGCCTTCACCCAGGACATAAAAAAAATAGGTATGTGTCTCTTTAAGACTGTTTAAAAAAAAAAAAAAAAAAAAAAAAAAAATTGGGCGTGCGCGCATCCGAAGCACCATATGTGAGGGAGGTAGCTTGGTAGCAGCCTAGGTGCAGGCCCAAACAGTCAGAGACAGTGACACGAAAACTTAGGTGTAACAGGTTTATTGAAAAATGACAACAAAATAAATAAACCTTCTCTTCAGGGAAACAGGCAAAACAATATCAGCCTTAACATCAGGCACAAAAAATAAACAAAACTCCTGCTCGTCTGAGCGGCTACCTAAACAGAACACTGCTTACTAACCTGTGTGGCTGTCTGCCAGCCACACCAGCAACCAGTTTGGCACAATAACCGTTTTTGGGAGATCAGGACAGATCCAGACGCCTGCTCTCACTCCCCAGGATCTGCATTCAAGTGCAGGCTCTGCAGGTCTATATGGGCCAGTAAAGAGCCTCAAGACCCGCACCTGAGCTGGGGCTTACTCAAAACCCCGTGCTGGACCAGCTATATGACAAAACCCGGGGACTGACATACCGTGACTCCAGCACTTGTCCTGTCACTTTCTCACAGGATCCTCTGCAATTTTTCCTTGCAGATCCTCTCCAGTTCCGTCAGGTTGGATGGTGAACGTTGATGGGCAGCCATTTTCAGGTCTCTCCAGAGATGCTCAATTGGCTTGAGGTCAGGGCTCTGGCTGCGCAAGTCAAGAATGGTCACAGAGTTGTTCCGAAGCCACTCCTTTCTTATTTTAGCTGTATGCTTAGGGTCATTGCCTTGTTGGAAGGTGAACCTTCGGCCCAGTCTGAGGTCCAGAGCACTCTGGAAGAGGTTTTCTTCCAGGATATCTCTGTACTTGGCCGCATTCATCTTTCCTTGGGCACGTGATGAGCAGTGCCTGGTTTTCTCCACACATACCGCTTAGAATAAACGCCAAAAAGTTCAATCTTCGTCTCATCAGACCAGAGAATCTTATTTCTCATAGTCTGGGAGTCCTTCATGTGTTTTTTGGCAAACTCTATGCGGGCTTTCATATGTCTTGCACTGAGAGGCTTCCTTCGGGCCACTCTGCCATAAAGCCCTAACTGGTGGAGGGCTGCAGTGATAGTTGACTTTGTGGAACTTTCTCCCATCTCCCTACTGCATCTCTGGAGCTCAGCCACAGTGATCTTTGGGTTCTTCTTTACCTCTCTCACCAAGGCTCTTCTCCCACGATTGCTCAGTTTGGCTGGACGGCCAGGTCTAGGAAGAGTTCTGGTCGTCCCAAACTTCTTCCATTTAAGGATTATGGAGGCCACTGTGTTCTTAGGAACCTTGAGTGCTGCAGAAATTCTTTTGTAACATTGGCCAGATCTGTGCCATGCCACAATTCTGTCTCTGAGCTCCTTGGGCAGTTCCTTTGACCTTATGATTCTCATTTGCTCTGACATGCACTGTGAGCTGTGAGGTCTTATATAGACAGGTGTGTGACTTTCCTAATCAAGTCCAATCAGTTTAATTAAACACAGCTGGACTCCAATGAAGGAGTAGAACCATCTCAAGGAGGATCAGAAGGAAATGGACAGCATGTGAGTTAAATATGAGTGTCACAGCAAAGGGTATGTATTCATGACCATATGATATTTCAGTTTTTCTTGTTTAATAAATTTTCAAAAATATCTACATTCTGTTTTTTTCTGTCAAGATGGGGTGCTGAGTGTACATTACTGAGAAATAAAATGAACTTTTTTGCTTTTAGCAAACAGCTGCAATGAAACAAAGAATGAAAAATTTAAAGGGGTCTGAATACTTTCTGTACCCACTTAGTATGGGTGCCATCAGGAAAGCTTGTCCCAGCCATATAAATAGAAAAGAAAAATTCCAGGCACTCCTTGTTTGCAAAGTGGAAAAGAATAATAATTTATTTCACATCACATGGTGATAGTACCTGGGTCTAGGCGGCCAGGGGCGTAACTATCGGGGTAGCAGCGCTAGCGGCTGCCACAGGGCCCGGGACATTAGGGGCCCCGGAGCCCTGTGGCAGATGCTACCACGAACCCCACAAACCAGTAATGATCGCGGTCGCACCCGGCAGGTTACGGAGCCCGCGGCCAGCTGGAGATGGCCGGGCCCCGGACCATTATGATAGTGGTCGGGGAAAGCCTGGTTCCCTGACCGCTATGCATACTGTTATTGGAAAGGGGCCCTGGCATATTGTAATGACGTCAGTGCGCCTCCATGTGACCGCTGAGGCCCAATCACAGGCCTCGGCAGCGACGTCGGAAGAGGGCCTGAAGATGCTGAAGACGGCAGGATGGAGGAAGGATGCCAAGGAAAGGTAAGGCAAGGTGAGTATGAATGTTTGTTATTTTTAATCACTTCCCCTGGGCCTCCGATTATTATACTCTGGGGTCTGAGTAGACCCCAGAGTATAATAATAGCACCGAAGCGGAGGGGGGCTGTTGGGAGCTATAATACTGTGTGTGGGCCACTGTAGAGCATATCATACTGTATGGGGGCCACTGTAGAGCATATAATACTGGGTGGGGGCCACTGTAGAGCATATAATACTGGGTGGGGGCCACTGTAGAGCATATAACACTGGGTGGGGGCCACTGTAGAGCATATAACACTGGGTGGGGGCCACTGTAGAGCATATAACACTGGGTGGGGGCCACTGTAGAGCATATAATAGTGGGTGGGAGCCACTGTAGAGCATATAATACTAGGTGGGGCCACTGTAGAGCATATAATACTAGGTGGGGCCACTGTAGAGCATATACAGTAATACTGGGTGGGGGCCACTGTGGGGGGCATATAATACTGGGTGGGGACCACTGTGGGGAGCATATAATACTGTGTGGGGGCCACTGTAGGGAGGATATAATACTGGGTGGGACCCACTATGGGGGCCATATAATACTGAGTGGGTACCACTGTGGGAAGCATATAATACTAGGTGGGGACCACTGTGTGGAGCATATTATACTGTGTGTGGGGGGAGAAATGTAGAGCATATAATGCTGTATGGGGGCCACTATGGAGCATATAATGCTGTGTGGGGGCCACTGTTGAGCATATAATACTATCTGGGGCCTCTGCTGAGCATATTTTACTGTTTGGGGACCCGTAACCGGTTCGGGGGGGGGGAGCCCCATGTCAAATGTTCATCTTGGGGCCCAGCCATTCCTAGTTACGCCACTTTTAGGCGGCATAAAATTTTCTTATATACGGTATCAAATAATGTGAGTATCACAAAGTGTTGAAACATATAAGTATAGGTCTAGTAGACGTTCGCAGACATTTCGGTAATTATGACCTGCAGTGGAAAGACCAGGTACATGTAGAAACGGGATAACGCTTCTTAAGTATATGCCATATACTGCACACAGTAAGTAGAGGAGAATCTGATCCATAACTGTCTCTCTCTCACCCAGAAACAGCCAAAAGAATATATGCAGATAGGGCTCACAATAACACTTTGATCAAAGTGTAAAAACAAAGAACCTCATTTTCACATATTCTTACATAAGCTAGGCATTTGCAGTAATGTTCTTGACACTAGCAGATTGCTGTTACTTTTGTTGTGTTCATATTAGTATTGCAGTCACAGTAACGTACATCTTCATTTTTTGTTCACATTGTTTGGCAGTGCTGACCAACATTTGTGTGTTTGTTGCATTGTGCTTTTGGGGGTGTGGCTGAACTCCATTTTAGTTCGTGCATGCATCCCATCTGCCCAAGGCTGATTTTAATTACAAGCTGGATTATGTACTGTATAATTTTGTATTTGTGTATGTAAAAATCATGTAATAATTGATCATGAATTTTTGGGATGACTTTTTGTTGTATTGGTGACTAATTTATTATGAATTCCTGGGTGTGTCCCTCATTTGTGTAGTTTTTGATCATGTCTGGTTGTGGATGTGTTTTTTAATTGTGAAAAACCTGTGATATTTATTGATACAATAAACAATTTATATATACAGATGCAGAGAGAGGAAGCTGTTTGTGGTATAGGCAGGACTTGATATGGCAGTCACAGCAACATGCACCTGCATTTTTTGTTCACATTGTTTGGCAGTGCTGACCAATTTTTGTGCATTTGTTGCGTTAGGCAGATAGATAGAGATGTACTGATTTAAATAAATACTTTAGTTGTGCTATTTAGCTTTTACCTTTTTAGTTTCAACACCAGGCTTAGTTTTTGTTTCAGTTTCATCAGAGTCATTTGACCTGGAGTTTATCTCAAGACTTTTTCATAGATTTTCATAGTAAAAGCTTGTTTAGCAGAAGGAGGGGGGAAAAAGGTAAACAGCCTGACAGGAGGAGAAAGAAGCATTTTTCTCTGATAAGCAAAGTTTCTTAGAATTGTCAATACTACTGACTATTTATGCAAAGTTAATTGAAATGTCTGTATCTATTTAATATTATTATCCTTCACATACATAATGTAAAGATGTATAGATATAGAGAGGAATGCCAGTACAATAGAACAGATAAAAAATAAGCATTACCTTTACTTCAGTAAATAATGTGGAAATAAATGCATTTTAGTTATTGGTGTATACTCTAGTATTAGATGTATGAGGGAGCCCACTGCGACTCTATGGTTCAAGAGTTTCGGTCAGCCTATAGCCACCCCCTGGTTCAGAAATAATTGAATATGTTGTTGTAACTGGAAAAATGTCATCCAGGAAAGATTTTTTTTCTTTAGTTGTTTTGCAAGAAAAGGTAGATGGATAGGAAACATGAAAGAGTCTGAGGGTGTGAGCAGACATTCGAGGTTGTAGATTTATATTGTTGCAGAGTGCGATTGCTGGATGTGGCAGAGTCAAAACCAGATAGACAGTTGTATATAACAGGAACAAACTTAGTGAAAGATGAGTGCAGTAAGAGAAGATCACCTCACATGGTGAATAACAGATCTAGTTCAGCACACACACACTAACAAAACAGGACATGTATATCAACAGCATCAAAACAACAAAAGTACAGAGTGTGTACAGATAAACATTCAGTAACAGCTACATCTAGTGTTATAAATGTGAACTGCAGTCAATCCAGCAAATATAGAGACGAAGCTGGCTGTTGCATATCTCCAACATATATGAGCTCCATATCTCCAATGTAATTTATATTCTACAACCTTAACTGTCACATCATATTAGAAAAGTGACCAACACAGTAGGACAGTCTTTATCTGCATCTAAATTTAGTGTAAAAAATATATAATTAAATACAGCAATAAACAATATATAGATGTATAAGGGCTTAGTAGATAGCGCTATTACAAGTAAAGTCTTGGGTTTGAATCTGTCCAAAAGCAATTCACCCACTCAGAAAGAATAAACACTGATGTCTTACTTGGCTTCCTGAGAAATTGACCCTTTTGTGTCTGAGATAGAGAAATCAGTTTTTAAAGCCAACTAGGTTAGCAGACTAATGTGAGCTATGGCAGCCCTGCAGAATGTGTTACATAACAGCAACAGGAAATGTAATTTAATAATTTCGTTTGTGCACTAAAATAACAAAGCGTGTTAATTAAGTATTCGCATGTTATGACATATCCAGAGGCCCTCTCTGATTCAAATCTGTTTTTATCTAATGGAGGACCCCCATCCTCCTGTCTTGTCTGATGCGGAGACCATGAATGCAGGGTTCTCTATTCACTTGTATTGGCATTCCAAATAAGACAGAGCATGTGTGCTTGGCAGTTTTTTTAATACTTAATAGAACTGAATGGAGAGAGAAGCACACATGTGGCCACAGCACCAGGCAAGACAGCGGGTCAGGGGCCCCATCCTAGAGATAGGTGTGAAGCCTTGAAAGATATATGCTATAAATGAAAATACCCCTTTAAGTTTTAGGAGACAGTGCACCAACCACAAATAGTTATTTATAACTGTGGTAAAATAAAACCATAGCTCTGCTACCTCTGCACAGCATTTATTTATGCTCCATAGAATATAGAATGGTATCTTTTTAGATGTACTGGTTTAATATAAAATCTAGATTTACTTATAAAGTAACACCATGCTCAAAATAATAAATAAGCAGAAACTAGTGTGCCCTGAGTGAATCATATACATGATCTGATATACAAACCAAAGTCAAGGCAAGTCTTTCTTATAAACTAAAACACTCTTACTAGGGACTGCTACTAAGCCAGTGATCATCTGAGTATAAGCAGTAATTATGAAACTTTCAAGGGCCTTAACATTTTTGCTTATCTCCTCTGTAACCTTGTCTAAAAAAGTTTGACCTACAATTCCAAGGATACTGCAAGGATACTGTTTTTTAAATCTTTTTATATTAGCTTTTGACCCTGTGCTATGCAATTCAAAATAGTTATAGAGATTAAACTATTTCACACAGATCATCTAAGCCAGCCTACTTAGACTAGGGTTCAGGGTGATACCGAGTCACCCACAGATTGGTAGTAAAAACATTTTACACTGTGATGACTGGCAATTCCATGGGGCTGTGGGGTCACAGTGTTTATGTTTTTTACACTTTCAATCATAAATTTTTGCTGCTGAAAGACTATGTTTACCTTTTACCATTATTCTACATCTTATACATGTGGGAGAGATATAACAAGCAAAATGTGCCATCAAATGTGTATCAAAAGCTTCAGACACTTTCAAAACGTTTTGGGTTTGTCACCCATGATTGATTATTATACTCTTGGTTTCTTCAGACCAGAGACTATAATAAGTGGAGGCCCAGAGAAGCTGGGGTATAATAATAAACACTTATACTCACCTTGCCTCAGCTGGCTACCTTGCAGTGCCTGGCGCTCCCTTGGCATCCTCTTCCAGCCTCCTGACTAATGTAATGCACCCTTGGTGGGGGTGGGATTACTCAGGCCTGTGGTTGAGCTTCAGCCATCACATGGGACACACCAACACCCTGATGCTTTAGCACAAAGGTGACTGCAGATGCCCAATCACAGATGCCCAGAAGAGGACAACAAAGGAGCACTGGATGCAGTGAGGGAGCCCAAGAGATGTGAGGCAGGGTGAGTATAAGTTTTTATTATTTTACCCCACCTCCTCTGGGCCTCCTGGAAACAATCCTCTGATAATGGCTGATAACACAGAACAACAGTGAGAGGGTGGCAGATATATGTATATATACAATCCTTTTATAATGTCTGATGTTAGTCTGATGTCTAAAAATGACAGTAATGAGAACTAATCTGTCAGCTTGTACGCAGATGAGGCAATTGGTAAAACTGAGAGGGTAAAACATGCAGATACTGGAGAGGGATTTATCAAGACTGATGTTTAGTACGATGATCTTGATAATCCCTGAAATCCCTGGAGGATTTATGATGAGATACACAATTTATCTTAAATCAGGTACCTCTTCCAGTGAGGCTGTGTGCCCGCACCGAAATCGTATCTGGCATAGATTTCAGACACCATTTATGCGTAAACTGTGACAATTTTAGTCTCAAGTGGCATTTAAAAAGTTGCAAACTCCAGGTTTGAGACTTTTATATCAATAAGTATCATAGAATAATAATAAATATGCCTTATTGTAACTGTCGGGACATTTACAAAAACCTTCATGAACACCTGATTTACCTATGTGCCAAATTTGCGGTCAAATGGTTCAGACAATTGTATGCCTACAGAAATTTGTTTAATAATATAGATTAACAGATCAAAGTGTCCACAATCATTCCAAAAATCTCAGAATAAGGATTATGGGAAATTGATTACTAATCTGCTACTTTTACAGTATGTGCAGAGAAAGAACAACATTTAGCCAAGACCATTCCATTACACAACACCGAACATGTAATTCCAAAGTAGCTACTCAAACAAACTACAATAAGCAGGACGTCTTCTTCAGCTATATAGTCAACTAAAAGCTAAAACAATCTAAGAATTTTCACTCAATACTTTGTATATTAGAGAATATTCATGTCTTCAGTTGTGCAAATCATAGCAACACATACCATGTTTTATACTGTAAGTTTGGTCAGGAGAAAAAAAGTTATGTAAACTTAAATGTGTTGTCTGCTGTCTGGACCAGGCTCGATACGATAGAAAAAAGCTAATTCCTTTCATCTCTTTCATCTATGACAGTACAAGTAGCTTTTCCCATAAATCATTCATGCTTAGCTGAGTATAGTGATCAATAGCCACACTCTTAGATGTGTAACTTTAAATACTCTAAATCACAAGGCCCTTCATAATCCCACTGCATAATAAACATTGAGTAGATTTTTTTCCGCTGGTTATTTTAGGTATGATTGGGGTAAATAACTTATATTCAACATGATATAGTTGATGTAAGTTCCCATTACAATTTCTATGTGATAAGGGGACCTGACTACTGAATTTCTTCCAAACAATTAATATAAAGCATACATCTTTAGACCTCTGCATTGCAACGTTCCTCTGTTATTCCTCCTAGAAATGTATGCCAGAATTGATAACAGGGTGTTACCATTACCTTTGTCAATCAGGCATGCATTCTTTGACATTATTTGATCATTTCTCAGGGATCTTTAAAGGACTATTTTGATAAGACATGAACATTTCCTTGTCAATTTGCCTTAAAGCATACCTTTATTTGCCATAAACAACTTTTCATAAACGAATACTACAGGTCAAAATAAGAAAATCTGTAATATACAGTCATGGCTGTATGTGTTGGCATTTTTCCAGAAAATTAAGTATTTCTCCCAGAAAATTATTGTAAATACACATGTTTTGTGACACATGTTTATTTCCTTTGTGTGTATTGGAACAGCACAAAAAAGCTGAGAAAAAAGCAAAAATTATATAATTTCACACAAAACTCCAAAAATGGGCCAGACAAAATTACTCGCATCCTCAACTTAATATTTGGTTAGACATCCTTTGGAAAAAATAACTGAAATCAACTGTTTCCTATAACCATCAGCAAGCTTCTTACACCTCTCAAGTTGAATTTTGGACAACTCTTCGTTTGCAAACTGATCCAGGTCTCTCATATTTGAAGGGTCCCTTCTCCCAACAGCAGGTTTAAGATCTCTCCATAGGTGTTCAATGGGATTTAGATCTGGACTCATTGCTGGCCACTTCAGAACTCTCCGGTATTTTGTTTCCATCCATTTCTGGGTGCTTTTTGAAGTATGTTTGGGGTCGTTGTCTTGCTGGAAGACCCATGACCTAGGACACAAACACAGCTTTCTAACACTGGGCCTTACATTGCAACCCAAAATCCTTTGGTAATCTTCAGATTTCATGATGCCTTGCACACAGTCAAGACACCCAGTGCCAGAAGCAGCAAAACAACCCCAAAACATCTTTGAACCTCTACCATATTTGACTGTTGGTACTGTGTTCTTTTCTTTGTAGACCTCAATCCTTTTTCATTAAACAATAGAATGATGTGCTTTAACAAAAAGCTCTATCTTGGTCTCAACTGTCCACAAGACGTTTTCCCAGAAGGATTTTGGCTTGCTCACATACATTTTGGCAAATTGCAGTCTAGTATTTTTTATGTCTCTGTGTCAGCAGTGGGATCCTCTTGGGTCTCCTGCCATAGCGTTTCATTTCATTCAAATGTTAATGGATTGTTCGCGCTGACAATGATTCACCCTGAGCTTGCAGGATAGCTTGAATTTCTTTGGAACTAGATTGGGACTGCTTATCCACCATCCGGTCTATCCTGTGTTGCAACCTTTCAACAATTTTTTTCTTCCATTCACGTTAAGGGAGATTATCTACAATGTAATGACTTGTAAGCTTCTTGATTATGTTGAGCACCGTGGACAAAGGAACATCAAAATCTCTGGAGATGGACCTGTAACCTTGAGATTGTTGATATTTTTCAACAATTCTGGTTCTCAAGTCCTCAGACAGTTCTGTTTTCCTGCTCCTTATCTTCAATTTGACTGTTTGTTTACATTATATCCATCTCCGTATTCATCCTCACACATAAACTTCTATGGAAGGGGGAGGATGGAGTGAGATTCTCCTGCTGGTTGGTTAACTGATTTACTGCCTTATGCTAGGTACACGACTGAGTTCTGGTTTCCATTCGGGGGGTCTGCGTGGGAACCCCCCGAAAGGAAACCTAATCTGCTTAAAAAAAGCAGATACCCAGTTGAAACCCATGGACCCTATAGACTATAATGGGGTCCGCCTTGGTTTCCACCCGGTTTCTGCCAGAAAAGGGCAAAAAATGCAGATACAAAAGTGCTGCTTGCAGGACTTTTCTCTCCGCATTTTTAAAGCGGAATGGAGAACGGAATCCTCAGGCAGAGAGCAGGGGCAGGTGTGAACCTAGCCTTAGTTTGTGCTCTTAGTGAGCCTCTTATCTACAACTTAGCATTAAAAACCAAGTTTTAACAGAGTTTAACAGTAGCAACTCTTTTCTATCTCCCTCCTCTCTTCAGAAACTAATATGGAGAATTAACTGCCTGAAAAGTGTAGAAGAAAACATATTTCTTTAGTAACATATATTACAAAATTTCATATATTAACCTTTACTATTCAATTATGAAAAGTTGTTTATAACTAGAGGTACGGTTTAAAAATGAATAAGCTAGAAATATTTTCACAGCATTTGTTATATTTTCATTCACTCAATTCTTGGTAGACAAGTGCACGACTCAAATGGAGGACAAAGGGTTTCATGTACTGATACAGACAAAAAGTGTCAACAATTAAGTCAGATGCTTTACTATGACCCATACTAACTAAAGTTTTGTTTTGTGTAAAAAAAAAAAAAAAAAACTACTTTCATTTATCTTTTTATTTAATATTATGTTGATTTTAAAAGACTGAACACAACTGTGATTAGAATACAGTGGGTAGATTAGTGTTCCCTGTGCTATTGTAGCTTTGTAAATTCTTTATTACTACATAACTTAAGACATAACAGAAATATCACAGGGCTGTCATAAGCCACCCGCAAGGTTTTGGCAAATGCCAGGGCCAACACAGTGAGCGTTCAGGTGCAATATTGCATTCCCACTTGCAATTCTCTGCCTAAATGCCCTAATATTATTATTATCATTCTACCATATATACATATGTAAAACTATGCTTGTATACTTTACTGTAGGTATAAAAAAGTCACTGACTGGATTCAAAATATACAACCAACTTTCTGTAAAGTAGGTACTAAAAAAATAAAAGCACTAAAAAATAAATTTAGAAGTGCAGAAAAATGGCAGCAAAAATGTCACATGAAAAATGGCATTGATGGCATGATTTTTATACAGTATACTAGGGAGGGAGTGAAAAGATTGGCCATAAGCCCTCATTAATGTAGTGCCGACCTTGACATACATATAGAATAGTATAAAATATTTTAAAGGGGTTATCCAATTTCTACTATTGATGGCCTATTCTTAGGAGAGGCCATAAATATTAGATCAGCCACTGATATAGTTTCTACGGCGAGTGAGCAGCATGGCCCCTGGCATGTAAACATTACTGGGTTCTGTGCTGCATAGTTTATCAATAGTAGAAACTGGATAACCCCTTTATCTAAACAAACAGATTTGGTTAATAGAACCACATAAAATTGTGATTGTCTAATTCTGTACTTTATTCAATCAAGGAGAATATAGATTCATCAGTTCTACAAAAGAGAACATAAATGAGAGTAATGGGCATCGGGGAAAAGAATTGTGAGATAAAAACTAAGACCATCCACTATGCTAGTCATTGGCACACTTTCAACAAGAATTTGTTGATAAACAATGAATATCCTATTATTTATAAATTTTTAGTAGGTTTTCCACAAAATTTAATTCTGGTAAGAACAAGACTTAAATTGATCTTTGGCTGCAATACTTTATACCAGCAGAGAAAATCGAGTTTTCA
Organism: Leptodactylus fallax; assembly: GCA_947044405.1. Classification (NCBI taxonomy): domain Eukaryota; kingdom Metazoa; phylum Chordata; class Amphibia; order Anura; family Leptodactylidae; genus Leptodactylus; species Leptodactylus fallax. Next base: position 2,879,690 of record CAMRHE010000092.1, read on the forward strand.
TCACACATATACAGTGGGTACGGAAAATATTCAGACCCCTTTAAATTTTTCACTCTTTGTTTCATTGCAGCCGTTTGCTAACATCAAAAAAATTAATTTTATTTTGCATTAATGTACACTCAGCTCCCCATCTTGACAGAAAAAAAACAGAAATGTAGATATTTTTGCTAATTTATTAAAAAAGAAAAACTGAAATATCACATGGTCATAAGTATTCAGACCCTTTGCTGTGACTCTCATATTTAACTCACATGCTGTCCATTTCCTTCTGATCCTCCTTGAGATGGTTCTACTCCTTCATTGGAGTCCAGCTGTGTTTAATTAAACTGATTGGACTTGATTAGGAAAGGCACACACCTGTCTATATAAGACCTCACAGCTCACAGTGCATGCCAGAGCAAATGAGAATCATGAGGTCAAAGGAACTGCCCAAGGAGCTCAGAGACAGAATTGTGGCAAGGCACAGATCTGGCCAAGGTTACAAAACAATTTCTGCAGCACTCAAGGTTCCTAAGAACACAGTGGCCTACATAATCCTTAAATGGAAGAAGTTTGCGACGACCAGAACTCTTTCTAGACCTGGCCGTACAGCCAAACTGAGCAATCGTGGAAGAAGAGCCTTGGTGAGAGAGGTAAAGAAGAACCCAAAGATCACTGTGTCTGAGCTTCAGAGATGCAGTAGGGATATGGGAGAAAGTTCCACAAAGTCAACTATCACTGCAGCCTCCACCAGTTAGGGCTTTATGGCAGAGTGGCCCGAAGGAAGCCTCTCCTCAGTGCAAGACATATGAAAGCCCACATAGAGTTTGCCAAAAAACACAGGAAGGACTCCCAGACTATGAGAAATAAGATTCTCTGGTCTGATGAGATGAAGATTGAACTTTTTGGCGTTAATTCTAAGCGGTATGTGTGGAGAACACCAGGCACTGCTCATCACCGCCCAAAACCCAAAGGAACAGGGGGGGGGGGCGCCGGGGGGGGGGGGGGGTTTGGGGGGGGGGGGGGGGGGGGGGGGGGGGGGGGGGGGGGGAGGGGGGGGGGGGGGGGGGGGGAGGGGGGGGGGGGGGGAACCCGGGGGGGGGGGGGGGGGGGGGGGGGGGGGGGGGGCGCCCCCCCCCACAAAAAAAAACAAAAACAAAAAAAAAAAAAAAGGGGCGCGGCGGGGGGGGGGCGGGGGCGGGGCCCGCGCCCCACCCCCCGGCGGGGGGGGGGGGGGGGGGGGGGGGGCGCCGGCGCGCCCCCCGCGGGGGGGGGGGGGGGGGGGGGGGGGGGGGGGGGGGGGGGGGCCGAGGAAAACCCGGGGGCGGGGGGGGGGGGGGGGGGGGGGGGCGGGGGGCGCCCCCCCCGATAAAATGAAATGAGCGATATAAATTTTATATGTTTAATAACCCAAGTGGGTCGGTATGAATTAATAGCATATACAGAAATATACAATATTAATATGATCAAGCATAAACATACAAGCAAAAGGGAAATGATACAATACACCAAAATAAAAGGAAATAAAGATTAGAAAAAATACCTGAGCACACAGCTTTGTCCTAGCTGTCTCTCTTCCATGCTCAACACAATAGACTTGTAGTCCGTTTCTCTAGGCCACAGCAGAGTTTTGGGCCTAGGGCGCAAGCTTAAGCAAGTTGCATAAAACAATCCTTCTACATGCTGTCCAGAACTAGGCCCTCAAAGCATTCCTCAGTAGGGCAGGCCCTCTCATCTTCTCCCAGATCAGAGCTCCTTACTGCCTCTTTGCTGAATGACCCCAGAATCCAGGTCTGCCCACTGCATATGGCTAGTGCTCCACCCACCCCTTGCACCCAGGCAGCCCCCCTTCTCCCATCTTTGCAGAACCCTCGGAGAGAAGGATGAAGTTAAGGCTTGCTATCCCCCATCCCATCTGGCCAGGGATAATAAAAGTGCCTGGCTATAGCAAGCCATCTCCAATGAACACACATAAAACCAGTGAAGCCTATCGTCCAGCAATGTGGACTCCACTAAAGCACCGCATTCCAAGTGGGGGAAGGACTGACCTAAGCAAGTAAAACACACTTCCAAGAAAGATATAAAACTGAGGGTCGGTTCATCACACCTCCCCCTTTTAGAGCGTGTCGGGAGGAAGGACGATCCTAAGATCGCCTTCCGCGGACACCTTGGCGGCCTCACCCCGCCGGGACCTGCGCTGGTCCCTGACCATATTCCTGGCGTACTGATACCCTCTTCCTCTCCTGTCTGAATGGAGACTCTTCTAAGGTTCAGGCTCGGAATTAAGTAGACCTGGCTACCTCCTGCTTGCTCTGGGTCCCTCCGACCCACACTCACAACCCCAGGCCCTTGTGGTACCGGTGCTGAGACCCCATCCCGGCAGTCTCCGCCCACCTGGCTACCCCCGGCCTGCACTGGGACCTCGTTGTGAGTGCTGGCATCCCGCAGATCCACACTCGCAACCCCAGGCCCTTGTGGTACCGGTGCTGAGACCCCATCCCGGCAGTCTCCGCCCACCTGGCTACCCCCGGCCTGCACTGGGACCTCGTGCTGAGTGCTGGCATCCCGCAGATCCACACTCGCAACCCCAGGCCCTTGTGATACCAGTTTAGAGACCCCTTCCCGGCAGTCTCTCAGGGTCTCTCCCACACTAGTCGCTAGTTGGGAGAGTTCTAGGGGATTCTGCACCTCCCCCTTTGCTTCCAAACCTAGGGGCACCTCTGGTTCTGGCACAGGTATGTTTGGACCCTGTCCTCCCTCCCAGACGCCTTGCCCCTTTGGGCCTACACCCTGTTCCTCCTGTACTTGGGTGGGTGATGGTGATACCTTGGGCAAATGACTGAGATTATGCTTCCCCAAACCATCCCTCCACAATACATTGACAGGTAATACATTTGACACACCCCCTTCTTGGGTCCCACCTCCAGCACCCCATGCCGTCTGCACTTGGGCCATGGGCATGACTGGCACACCTTGGATGGCTGTTTCTCCTTCCCAGGACTCTTTCACAAGAGTTAGGGGCCCACGTACACGTCTCCCGTACAAGAGCTCAAAGGGGAAGAACCCCGTTGAGGCTTGCGGCACCTCCCGGTAAGCGAACAGCAGGTGCGGGAGATAAGGCTCCCAGTCGCGCCCGTGGGACTCGACTAACATCCTGAGCATCTGCTTCAGGGTGCCATTGAACCGTTCACACAGGCCATTGGTCTGTGGGTGATACGGGCTGGACACCAGATGTTGCACCTCTGTTACCTTACACAGGCCTTGCATCAAGGCAGACATGAACTGGGTACCTTGGTCTGTGAGCATCTCTCTGGGAAATCCAACACGGGAGAAGATGCCTACCAGAGCCTTGGCCACTACATCAGCCCGGGTGGAAGACAGCGCGACAGCTTCCGGGTACCTAGTAGCGTAGTCTACTACCGTTAATATGAAACGTTTCCCGGTGCGACTGGGAATGGACAGGGGTCCAATGAGATCCACAGCCACCCGCTGGAAAGGTTCGGTTATGATGGGCATAGGTATCATGGGTGCTTTGGAGCCTTGCCCCGCCTTGCCCATCCTCTGACAAGTGTCACATGAACGGCAGTATTTAGCTACATCTGTCCCCATCTTAGGCCAGTAGAATAAGTGGCTGAGGCGAGCCTTGGTCTTAGCGATCCCCAGGTGGCCTGCCAGTGGAATATCATGAGCAATCCGCAACAACTCCACCCGGTAGGGTTGGGGTACCACTAAATGTTTCTCCCTGAGCCGACTTTCTTTTCCCCTTGTGGGGATCGTTTCCCGGTACAACCTCCCTTGCTCCCAGTACACGCGGTCCTTGTCCGACTCCAAGGGAGGTTGATCAGCACGCTCCTTCAATGCATCCAGACTGCGGTCAGCTTGGACAGCGTCCCTGAACTCCTGACTGGAACCAGACAGAAGAGATGTGCATGTCATATACCCGCCGGGCTCCTCCGGCTCCAGGGTGGGGAGGTTAGTCATGGCGGCCTCAGTGCCATCTCCGGGTGACAGAGGGAACGGCTCAGGGGTCGGAGCGCCTTCCACCCCTCTAGCACTCTGGCTGCGGGTCACCACCGCAACACCAGCAGTCCGTTCCTCATCCGGATCGGCCCTGAGATCCCCGTGACCCACCTGACCACCTGGCACATTGTCCTCAGTTGGGGTTGCCCCCAGCATCTCAGAAGAGCTACCCTGTAAACCTGCAAGGCAAGAATTAGCAATTACATTGACATTGCATTCATTCATTGATTCACAGTGAACTGCATGGGGGAATGGCTGAGCCAGGGTCACACTGAGGGGGCTCTCATCACCCGCAGATGTGGGCGGGGCTACAGCCAGGTCAGCATTCCACAATGTCTCATTCACATGCTCACTGATTACTTTAGCTGGACACACAGCAGGGGGAAACAGGCAGCTGACCCCTCCCTCTGCCTGTGTGACAGGCTTCAACACCTCATTAAAATCATCCTTCAGTACAGACATTTTGTCACAGCGAGGTGGGGCTGCTCCCACCCCATATTGGGACACCAAGGGCCCCAAATCTCTTCCCAATAGTACATTGGCAGGCAGATCAGACACTAGCCCCACATCACGCATCCCTTTTCCCGCACCCCAGTCCAAATGGACGCAAGCCATGGGCACAGTTACGCGTTCTTGTCCAATACCCTTCAGGGTCAGAGTTTTTATAGGGATAATACTGTCCGCAGGGACCAAGTCAGGTTGCACCAGAGTAATCTGCGCCCCAGTGTCCCGAAATCCCATGACCACTTTACCCCCCACAATGACCCGTTGACTGTTGGCATTGGATTGCAACCCCTCCCTCCCCACCAAGTATACAGATGAGCCAGCTGCCGTGGCTGGGGAAACAGGGGGGTTCTTAGAGCGGTTGGGGCACTCCGCCTTGAAATGTCCTGGCTGGTTACAAGCATGACACCGCCGGGTCTCTCCTTGGGACTTGGAGGGGGTCCCCGGGGCGCCCAGAGTTCTTGGGACAGGGGAAGTAGAGGGGGCACCCGGGACAGAGTTTGTCTTACCCCACTTGGAGACCGCAGGCTGTGGTGAACTCCAACTTTGCCCCTCCTTCCAGCTTGAGGGTCTCTGCAGTGTGGCTCCTCTCTTGATCCCTTGCTCCCTGGTGGACACATAGTCGTCAGCAATCTCTGCAGCCTTGTCTGCTGTTTTGGGTTTCCAGTCACACACGAACTGGCGGACCTCCAGAGGGCACACCTGGAGAAATTGTTCCTTTATCATAAGATCCCCAATTCCCTCAAACGTGGTGACAGTAAGTCCTTTGATCCACTGCCAGAATGTAACCTGTAAGTGGTGCAGAACATCCGCATAGCTCTCTGTGGGACCCCGCTGGATATTCCGGAACTTTTTGCGGTACACCTCCGGCGTGAGCCGGTATGTCCGGATCAGCGCCGCTTTGATGGTCTCATAGTCCGCGTCCACTGGTAAGCTTGTGGAAACATCCAGGCCTTTTCCCTTCAGCCGGGGGAGACAGGTAACGGGCCCATTCTGCCTGGGGAATATGATGCTGCTTACACACCCTCTCAAATCCCCGCAAGAACGAGTCCAAGTCCCCGTTATCTTCCAAGATTGGAAAGTCCTCGGATCGGATCTTTAGTGCTCGGGCTCCTGGAGTTGGTGCAGGGGAAGGTTGCGCCTGCTGGCAAAGTTCCAGCTTTTTTAGCTCAAGCTGATGCCTCTCTCCGCCCGGCGCTCTGCAGCTTCTCTCTCCGCCCGACGCTCTGCAGCAGCGGCCTCTCTCTCCGCCCGGCGCTCTGCAGCTTCTCTCTCCGCCCGGCGCTCTGCAGCTTCTCTCTCCACCCGGCGCTCTGCAGCTTCTTGGTACTGGTGAATCACCTGCAGACGGGCGCTATAGTCACTGGCGTCTATCTGCTGTAAGGCCATTTGCAAGTATAAGTCCGTTACCCCCACAGAACTGGGGTTACTGGTCCCTCCAGGCACAGTTACCTCTGGGGTCCGGGCACCTGCGGAACCGTCTGGCATGGTGATGTTTTCTGGTGCCAGCCTCTCAGGACTTTGCTCCGCCTCCTGCATGGCTATGGTAGCTTCCATATCTGCCATCTCCTGGAGTTCAGCAGCAACCAAGTCCTGCAGACGTTTGGTTATGCTTCTGGTCCCACCAGCCATCCACTGGAAGCCGTTGCCAAATAAAAGATAGGACAGAAAAAAGAAGAAGGGAGGGAACAGTACTGTACCAAACTTTCACCGTATTTTAAGCTTGATCTCATACCGCGCTCGTTCCATAGGATTGCCGCAATCCCCAGTGTCTGCGTGATACCACACCCACACACTGTTACCCTAATATCCCACAACGCTGCCACCACTGTGAAGAATATCGCCTCGCCCAGCCGCCTGGCACGCCTGCGATCAAACTTCTTTCTTAACCTCCCACTCACACACCGTGAGTAGACCGGGTCATAGGATAAAATGAAATGAGCGATATAAATTTTATATATTTAATAACCCAAGTGGGTCGGTATGAATTAATAGCATATACAGAAATATACAATATTAATATGATCAAGCATAAACATACAAGCAAAAGGGAAATGATACAATACACCAAAATAAAAGGAAATAAAGATTAGAAAAAAATACCTGAGCACATAGCTTTGTCCTAGCTGTCTCTCTTCCATGCTCAACACAATAGACTTGTAGTCCGTTTCTCTAGGCCACAGCAGAGTTTTGGGCCTAGGGCGCAAGCTTAAGCAAGTTGCATAAAACAATCCTTTTACATGCTGTCCAGAACTAGGCCCTCAATGCATTCCTCAGTAGGGCAGGCCCTCTCATCTTCTCCCGGATCAGAGCTCCTTACTGCCTCTTTGCTGAATGACCCCAGAATCCAAGTCTGCCCTCTGCATATGGCTAGTGCTCCACCCACCCCTTGCACCCAGGCAGCCCCCCTTCTCCCACCTTTGCAGAACCCTTGGAGAGAAGGGTGAAGTTAAGGCTTTCTATCCCCCATCCCATCTGGCCAGGGATAATAAAAGTGCCTGGCTATAGCAAGCCATCTCCAATGAACACACATAAAACCAGTGAAGCGTATCGTCCAGCAATGTGGACTCAACTAAAGCACCGCATTCCAAGTGGGGGAAGGACTGACCTAAGCAAGTAAAACACACTTCCAAGAAAGATATAAAACTGAGGGTCGGTTCATCACACTGAGCAAAGGGTTGGATTTTAGGCCAGGGGGTATTTTTGTTTTTTTTTTTATAAATTAAAAAAAAAAAATTTTTTTTTTGGGGGGTGGGGGGTAAGGAAAAAAAAAAAATTTAAAAAAAAAAAAAAAAAAAAAAAAAACTACCCCCACACACCAAAAAAAAAAAAAAAAAAAAAAAAAAAAAAAAAAACATGGCGGCAACGCATTGTAGTTTTTCCCACAGCGTTTTCACAGAAAGTCCGCAGAGGTCTCCTCTGTGGACTTTCCGCTTCCATTATACCTATAAGGAAACCACCAGCATTTCTGTAGGTATAATTGACATGCTGCAATTTCCAAAACCACAATGTTTCTAGAAATTGCAGCATGTCCGCTGCGCATATTTTTTCGCAATTTGTGGATGGGATTTGCAGAGCCTGTAAAACGCCACGTTTTTTTTCTGCAGTGTTTACTCCACATGGGGCCCAGGCCAAAAGAGGAATAAAATTTTTAGGCTGAGGCCCCACGTTGCGAAAAGCTTTTTTTTTGTTGCAGATTTTGCTGCGATTTATTGACCCAAACCCAGGCGTGGCTACAAAAGGAATAGGAAATATCTAGGAAGCTCTTATACTTCTTCCTTCTGCTCAATCCACTCCTGGCTTTGGCTCAAAAAAACACAGCATAATCTGCAACAGAAAAGCAGCTTTTCTGCAACGTGGGGCCTCAGCCTCAGGCTAGATTGCAGTAATGCCCAGAACATTGCTTTGGCTTTCACCTTTAAGGTAATGGTCATTAAATTGAAAAGTTCTGGTTTAAAGGTGTAGTAACAATGATAGTAACAGATGGAACGTGGTTGAGGGTCACAAACAGAATTAGACTTTAGTTACGTCTCTGATAATAAACTATATTTATATGTGAGATAACCTAGCATGGCTACAAGATTGTACTACATACTTGTATTCCTCTATATTTGTATATCTTTTATGGCTGATTGGACTGTCAACCCCCTGGGTTCTGCAACTTGTAAAGCTATAGCAGTGTTCACTTATGAAAATGATGTCTATTGCTCCAGAGCAACATACGCTAGACTCCTTAGAATAAGTCATTGTTTTGAATGATGATGGGAAAGGGCTGCAACACTCCCAAATGAATGGGACTAGCTGCAGAACCAAGCATAGACACTTATAGAGAGGTTACACCTACACTAATCAAACACTGATAGCCTATTCTTAAGGTCCAAAAGAACCTCTTTAATTCTGGGGGACATACAACCTAAACACCTTCATTTTTCTACATTGTTTATGGCACATTGCCTGGATATGTCACAGCAGGTCCGCTTTAACCATAGGGCCAATGGTGCACTTGCACCGAGCCCTATGGTAGCGGGTCTCCTTTGGGACAGCAGGACAGTTCTCCATAGGCTTCCCCACCGTTCTGGGCTGCCCTACTTGCATACAATGATGAAACAGGGAGCCGTCCATTCTCTTCTCCTGGAGCTGCAGGCGCAATGACGTCACTTACATTGCGCCAGCAGCTGCCTGAAGACTCTGGACTGAGACAGCAGGGAAGCGAGGAGAGGTGAGGATTAGTGTTTTTGTTATTAATTTTGTGTGGTAGGAGAGGGATATTAAACTGTGGGGATAACTGTAGGGGGACTTTAACCCTTTACCTGCGATCTGGGCAGGGTGGCACTTTAGTTGCAGAAGACATATCATTTCTCAGGATCCGTTAGAGCTATGAAGATGATCTTGGATTCATTTTAAACATGATAATCTCATTTTTAAAATGGTACCAAGATCATCATGATAACCCTTACAGATCCAGAACGATGTTCAGCATTGAAATCACAATGCAGATCTCAATTCCCAACAGCATTTTTAACAGCAGATCACTCTGTATCTGTAAGGGCTATCATGATTCTCAACTTTAAAACAAATCTAGGGTCATCTTTATAGCCCTAACGGATCCTGAGATATGGGGTTCTAAAGTGTCATCACCCTCCTGCCTCTGGCAGCATCTTTATGCTGCATGAAGGAGGGGGAAGGAGCAGAGCTGCAGAGACAATGATAAATCATCATTGTCTGTGCATAACCTGTAGGTGACTCCAGGGGTTAGCAGGGACATCTGTCTATGTTATCTCCTCTCCTATCAATCAGAAAGCATACTATATTTTTGCTCTCTGATTGTCACATAGAGCGATAATGTAATACCCCTCTGAGCCTAATCACAGGGGTATTCTTATGTAATACCCCTCTGAACATAACAAGGAAGTGTATTGGCGCTGTGACACAGATGTTTACCATTGTCGAGGTGACAGCGCCAAAACTGTTTCACCAAACACTAACACAATACATACACAAAGTCATCAATAAAGTTTACATTTTTTCACTGTCCCTGTCCTGTCCATACCTGATCTTTATAGAATGCAATACTAAATTGGGCTATCAATAAAGTAACATAGTAAACAGGTGTGCCCTCTATCAAATCCATATATATACACAATAAATTGTGGACACCTGAAAAGTAATAAAAGGTATAAATTTTATTTTAAACATCTGTTAAAAATAACACATAATGGAAGAAAGTTTAACCACATAAACAATCAAGAATATCACCTGGGGTAAGTATACAAGCATTTAAATCAGTTATAAAGCAGTAAGCCATAGGGAATATACAATCCACATGAATAAAGTGACCAGTGCACACTAAGTAAACCAGTTCAATATGTGGTACAACATATACCTGAGTAGTCAAAATAGCACTGCAACCTAGAGTGAATCCAGACGCGTGTTTCGCCCCGCTGGTTCCCCTGGACAAAGCAGCTTTATACCTCTGGCTTTATACCTGATTTAAATGCTTGTATACAGTACTTACCCCAGGTGATATTCTTTGATTGTTTATGTGGTTAAACTTTCTCCCATTATGTGTTGCTTTTAACATACTGTATGTTTAAAATAAAATTTATACTTCTGATCTTTATAGAGTAAAATACGCCGACTGCCTCTCTAGCGATATCCGTTACACACTAAAATAATTACAATAACGATTATCACTAGAGATGAACGTATAAAACACTTCTGACAGGCGGAAAAGTTCCATCAGTCACATAACACATTTTCACCCATTGAATGTCACTATATAAAATCCCAGTTTTTGGCAGCTTTCAGATGGGTATAATAGCGGGTGGTGATGGGGGCCCACTTATTAAAGCTTTGCACTGGGCCAATGTGTTAAAAGGTCCATGGTCACAGTAGTTAGTGGAGGCCTGATAAACAACATTACAGCACCTAATTGCTACAGTATTTCAGTAGAGAAGTAGCCAGTCCATACATCTGAGATATCTGTGGTGGGAAAACCTACCAGATGGCCTAGTGTTCACAGTGAGCCTTCCTCCTCTTTATCCCACGAATCCCAGATTTCTGGAGATCCAGTATGCAATGATCCATCATCCCCCTACTTTTCCTAGGTCAGCTGCTGCCTGGCCATGTGATTATACAGAGAACTGCAGCCTGTCCCATTCACATGATGTTTTTGGGCAAGAGTTTACATTTTTTCATTCAATGTATAGAAACTGCTGTCCTAGCAGCAAAACACTGATTCCGCCTGCGTTAATTTGAAAAAAAAAATCTGTCATTTAAGCGTTTTTTTTTCACTCAATATACAGTCTGTGTGTTATGGAATTGCCAGTTGAGCAATTCCCCAAGGTAGCTGCTGAAACCAGGAAGGAAGATAATGACAGGAACATTGAGCCCTAGGCTAAACCCCCCTGTCCCTGCCAACTTGCCTGAACTGTCCTAGATGACAGAAGACAACTGGGCGGCAATCCCTTCTTAAGATAAGTGTTACACAGAAAGGAACAAGACAAACAACCCAGAAACAGAGTCAGCAAGCAGAGATTAAACCAGAGAGACAAACAGTACCAAATCGAAATCCAAGAGAATAGTCAAAGGGTAAGTCAGAGGTCAGGAATATTGTTATGCCAAGGGAAAAGATTCTTTGGATTCCGTGTAATAGAATAAAGTTATAGAATAAAACACTGGACTATCAACAATAGCTTAACATTTTATTAAGAAGAGTATAAGAAGATATCAAAAAGGTCTTATAACAAGGAAAAGTATAAAAGATATTAGAATGTAATTAAATCAACACTTCCAACACTTAAAAGTATATCAGAAGGTATATCAAATCAACACTTGCAATAAAGCAAGGTATAGCAAGGTATATCAAAGTTAAGCAAACTGTGATATAATCAACACTTGCAATTAAGCAAGGTATAATCAACACTTGCAATAAAGCAAGGTATAATCAGATATCAAACTGTGATATAATCAACACTTACAATACTGCCAAGCTTCATGGATTAAGGTATTCTTCAGGAAATATCACTAAGCCGTAGTGACAGGTCTCATTATGCAGCACCAGGCGTCCCCAATCACTGCTATCAAGATTGCCAGGGGATATCATCCGTCTTTATATACCCTTTGTGTGGTCATAAGAGTGGGCGGTTACAGAAGTGTATACACCTCTGTAAGGCTTTACTCGTCTCCAAGCTCACATTCCTGTGAAAGGGGCCAATTTCCACTGGAATATGTCTCGTGACACGTACGCTTCATACAGCGTTAATCTTTAAGCTGGCGTTTAAGTCTATGTAAACATTACCTCAAACAGAGTTGAACCTTTGAGCTGGTTTTATGTCTATCTAGACATTATCTAGTTAAACTTTAAGCTCGCTTGATGTGCATGTAAACATCATCTTGAACAGAGTTGAACTTTGATCTGGCTTTATGTCTATCTAGACATTATCTCATACAGAGTTGAAATTAAGGTTACTATGAGCTGGCTTCTATAATAGCTTATCATAGGCAGCCATTTTATCAAGGACAGCCATTTTGGTTTCTTTTGCATTACAAATATGAATACAGGTAACAAAACAGCAAGAGAAGCGCTTAGCAAGGAACAGGTCTCAATAGCCAGCAAACGTGTGAGCAGATGACCTGTTTAAAGGAAGTCCAGAATCTGCCCCAGACTTGATTGGTAGATAGGCTGTCAATCACACAGGCAAGGCTAAGATTAACTATTTGAGGAGCAGAGGGAAACAAAGGTGCAGGAGATGGGTGTGGTAGAAAATCAATTACAGAGAACAGGTAATAGAGCAGTGTTCAGACAGAGCAACAAGAACCCTAAGCATGGAATCAAAACTGAACACGCCTCCTGCGTCGCAGCGTGCGAGCGGATGGCACAGAAGTTCGAATGGGTGTGTATGTAACACTGTGCTAATCTGGAAAAAAAAACTCTGTTAGGCTTAGGCCCCACATAGCGAATACACAGCGTTTTGGCCGTGACATTTTGCAAAACATGCTGCATATTACAGTACCTGCAATGTGGATGGGATTCTGGCTAATCCCATCCACACATTGCAGAAAAAAATCCACAGCAGAAATGCTGCAATTTCAAACAACATTGCATTTTTGTAAATTGCAGCATGTCAATTATACCTATGGAAATGCTGGCATTTTCCATATAGGTATAATAGGGGCAGAAATTCCACAGAGGACTGTGTGATGCTTTTCCACTTCAGTCTTTTCTGCAGCTTTTTTTGGCAGGAATTCGGTACGTGGGGCCTTAGCTTTAAGGCTTATCTGCTCAGCTCATCCATACACAGTGTTAAGGAGTGTGCTAATCTGAAAAAATATTTGTTTCTTAAGTGTTTTTTATTGATGCTTATATACAGTTGCATCTCAATAAATTAGAATAACTTTGAAACATTTCTTTCTTTCAGTAATTAAATTAAAAAAGTGACCTCCAATATTTTCTAGATTCTTTACACACAGAGTGTTCTATTTCAAGTGTTTTATTTCTGTAAATGTTGATTATGGATTACAGGTAATGAAAAACAAAATCTAAGAAAATTAGAATGTTGTGAAAAAGTTCTGCCAAGGTTTCCTAAGCCTTTAAATGGTCCCTCAGTCTGGTTCAGTAGGACACACAATCATGGAAGACTACTGATTATAAATTGAATTACTGAATTTCTGAAATGAATGAACGTTTAAAAGATATTCTAATTTATTGAGATGCACCTGTATACTGTCATACAACCTGCGCTAATCTAGAAACAAAATCTCTATTATTTAAGAGGTTTTTTTTGTGGGGGAAGGGAAGAAAAATTGGAATATTTTCAAGGTAGGCTGTATACCCATCTTACCACAGAGTTTAGGCATACCACTGCAACTGCCAGTTGCATGTGTACCCAGGTGGCTTCTGCCAGCTCCCAATCCAGCTCACTCAGCCAGTGCTCCACCTCCTCTGCCACTGCCACAGCTACAAGCATCAGGGGTAAAAGTAGAAGCATCAACAGCTAGTACAGTATCTGGAACTTGATATACCAGACATTCTTCATTTCACAGCACCAACCAGAGCAACAACAGGCAACTGACACCCACCGCTACACAAATAGGTACAGGCATACCTAGAATCCACCCATATCCAGCAGATAACTCTGACCCCATGGAATTCTGGGTCAATGGGGTAGAGCAGTGGAAGGAACTGACCCAGTTTGCCATAGGAGTTTTATCTAGTCTGGCCTTGAACCTAATGGCCACGAGTGTGTTCAGAGCTGCCGCTGGCATTGTAACACCTAGAAGGACGAAACTATCCACAGCTAGCATGGAAAAATTACTTTTGTCAAAATGAATCAGGCATGGGTCCGTGAGGATTCTCACACACCTCCTGTTGATGCTTCTGAATAGTGGTGCCACCGTCTCCCTGTATCATCATGTTCCATTTACTTTACTGCTGATGTGGCCTGATACTCCTACAGCTACCACCACTGCCACCACTCAGTAAGACATGTCCTGTGGCCTGGTACATCAAATCATTCCATGTCGTACTGCCACTCATGTTGCCACAGCTACCACCACTCAGCAAGAAATGTCCTGCGGTCTGATCTATCATATCATTCCATGTCGTACTGCCACTCATGTTGCCACAGCTACCACCACTCAGCAAGAAATGTCCTGCGGTCTGATCTATCATATCATTCCATGTCGTACTGCCACTCATGTTGCCACAGCTATCACCACTCAGCGAGAAATGTCCTGCGGTCTGATCTATCATATCATTCCATGTTGCACTGCCACTCATGTTGCCACATCTGCCACCACTAAGCCAGACATGTCTTGCGGCCTGGTCCATCACATACAGTACCACTATACCACACCGTGCCATAGTATTGGCATAAAAAAACAAAACTATTTTGATTTCATATTTGCTCCCATAAAGGAATACTTTTTGGTGGCTTTTTTTTTTTTGAAAAGCCAATTCTTCATCACTTTTCAACTAGGCTTACAGCCACAAATTTGTCTCCCAAATAACAAGCCTGTAGCACTTACAAGTCATCAAAATAGCCTACTTTTTCTTCAAAAACCATTGCTTTTTGCAATATAACTGCCATGTGTGTCTAAAAACCATGGACAAGCACCTTTCTCCCAAAACAAAGTAATTTTTGGAGCATTTTAATTTTAAAATGCAAGAAAGGTGAGTGTTAGCGCAGTGTATGGTTAAACTTGGAGTTTGTACCCACTGCTTACCATACGTTTTTCCATAGACATACATGTCAATTTCAGTTTGACATTACTCCAACTGTGATTGTCTTAGACATCTAGAAATTGGATAGATAGGTTCCTAGGAGCCCTGAGAGTATTATACATTATGTTATAAGCCAATTTAAGTTGTAGTTTGGATCAGACTTGTTTGACCTGAAACAAATCTGGGACCTGAGGCACCAGAACCTGAAAAAAAAAAACAATTCTTAAGAGGTTTTCACATCTCTAGGAGCCACTTGTTCCTTATTATACCAGGTGAGTCGGTTGGCATCATGCGCATCCAACCACAGACAGAATAGCAAGTTGGTCTTTCATGTACTTGGCTCTCTTCATTCAGGTCAAGAGTTTTGATGTCGGCTATATGGCTGAAATTTTATATGAACTACATGTGATCTCATTGATTGTAAGCTCTTGCGAGCAGGGCCCTCAGTCCCAGTGTGTGAATTGACTATTTCTTTGTAATGTATCTTTTTTGTCTGTACTTGAACCCTACAAATTGTACAGTGCTTCAGAATATGTTGGCGCTATATAAATAAAATATATTATTATTGTTATGTGATTTCTTCAGATTTCCCCTTGTCCAATTTCACAATATAAAGTGACCAAAATATTGTAAATCCTGGACTAAAGCATACAAACAGACCAGGAAAGTGTTACTTGATGGAAAGTGACTTTTATTTTTAAAAAGTGCCATATGGTAAGCACTTAAGTACATACAGTACAGATAGTTCTTTCAATTGCTATTGGTCCTGAACACAGAAGAGTCAATGCTCAAGATGACTGACATACTTCCCCTTTACCACAGCATGTCCAACACCAGGTGACAAGGGCATATAAAGTATACAGTGAAATACAAGGCAATCCATAACCTGTTTCTCCTATAGATCTTTGAACTAATCTCTCAATAACTCTCCACAAGGAATTTCCAATCTTTACAAGACCTCCTTCTTTGTTCTCCTCTTATTTTCTCACACATTCATCATCAAGATTTTTCCTGTTCCTCTCCCATATTTTGTTACCCATTACCCCAATACATAAGACTGTCCTCCACAATTGAAACCTTGAAAAACAACCTATAAGCCTACCTACTGCCACTATACTACCATAAGAGCAACTTCTACTCCCCTTGTCGATTGTAAGCCCTCATAGGCAGGTTTCTGGTTCCCTCTGTAATAGTCAGGCGCTCATTTAGTTCCAATTTATTGAACTTCTTTTTTGCTTTATGTTATAAATGTAAACCCTTTCATATGTACAGTGTCATGGAATTAATGGCACCTTAAAGATAAATAATAATACACTATCCCTTGCCATTGCTATAGGACCTAGGCAGAGAATAGAAAGGGCAGCTTAGTAATATCCCGATTCCACACTGGAAGCATGAAGGATGTCCTTCATGAGGTAGATGTGTCATTTATTATGTATTTTATTCAATCTCTCCTGCATTATTGTTGTAATCCTTCTTGTTAAAACACTGTTTAGTGCTGAGTGAGATCTAGGACAGAATATGTCAATTTCCAGGTACCCTGGACTAAAATTATTATACTTTTTTTTTCGTAAAAAAAAAACAACTGTTTTGTAATATCCATAGCAAATTTTCTGCTCAGAATTCTAGTTGGAAACTGAAGCACAGAAATACTATGCCATTATTTGCTCCTGGAGAGCATTATTATTTGCTCAGAGTACCGGTTATTGTCTGAATTCATACAATAGAAGTAACCTATTCTGCACACTGTGTACTGTATTTGTTTTGGAAATTCCCCCAATAAAATTTCTGCAATTAATATCTGGAAAAACTGCTAGCACTGGCAAAGCATTATTTTTCAAATAGGACCTTTCACCACCTACACTATTACTAGTTCTTAGCTTCTGTTAATAGGGGTCATTCCACTGATTCTAGCACAGTTGGAATTTTATCTCTAGCCTCCACAGTTTCCAAGCAATAAGTGCTGTTAGTTTTGATGCCTGAAGTGCTAGTTAAGCTCTGTAATGTCAGAGGAGCAGTGTCAGGCAGGAGGACGAGATTCTGAGCTCCAATCAGAGACAGCCAGTGTCAGAGCTCAGAATTACACACCCCTGCCTGACACCCCCTTCTGACAGTACAGAGACTAAATAACATATCAGGCACCAAACCCAACAGCACTGATTGCTCGGGAATGGTGGGAGCTAGAGAAAAAAATCCAACTGTGCTGGAATCAGTAGAGCTGTGCCTATTGAATGAAGAGCTAAAGTAAAGAGCTGGACTTGTTGGAGGTGGTGAAAAACCTTTAAGGATTTGACTAAATCCTATGATATATTCTCTAGTTATATTTGTATTTATCAGCATTGTTAAAACAGTAATATGAATTCTATAAGTCTTTTACAACAGTTTGGGCATCCATCATCATCCATGTTGATTTTCTAAGTGAAATTAAATTAGCACAAACTATGCAGGAAACTAACTTGAGGCGTATGTAACCTTTAGGCTGAAGCCCCATGTTGCGGAAAAACTGTTTTTTTTTGTTGCAGATTTTGCTGTGGAATTTTGAGCCAAAGCCAACAATGGCTACAAAAGGAATGGAAAATATATAGGAAATACTTATACTTCTCCATTCTGCTCAATCCACTCCTAGGCTGAGGCCTTAACCTTAACTGACTTCTCAGGATCAAACTGCATGTGTGATCACAAGTAGTAGCACTAATTACAGCCATACATATGACTTTTATTCTGCATTTTTAGTTCTCTTTATAGTGTAAAGAGTTAGTGTGGATCAAGCACCCTATGTCATGCATGTTTATAACTTTAATTTGCAGAATTCAACTGTAGGGCAAGGTGAAAGGAGGGATTTAGGTTCAGGTGAAGTTGGTTAGTTCAGACTTTATGGCCAGTCACACTCATGTTGGAATGCTAGAGTCACCAACAGAGTTGAAATAAGCATAATCTCATGTTTTGAGGGGATTCAGGGCTTATGACCATGTCACCTACAGCAGCACAGATAGAAATGAGATATATAGGTGGGATTCCTGCCACACAGCAATCAGCTTGAATATATTCAGTCCAGTCCAATTCAGTTAAACTAAGAGTGCAGCTGAGCCTGAGTATAGGAACAGACCTGAGCACATGTTTTGTTCAGCAGTTAGGACACAGTGCTATAGACCCAGGCACTGCAAGGTAAAAACCAGCACATCCCGCAACCAGTGCAGGGGGTTAGAGGTAATAGCAGTGTCGGACTGGGATGTCTAGGGCCCACCAATGCAATTGTTTCTAGGGGCCCACCATCAGGACCCCTGCAGATCAGCGGTACCGAGACAGGGAGGCTAAAGGTAATAAGATGTCGGGAGCTATGTTGCTCACCCACTATACCATGGGCACCACTGCACTACCTAAACCTACTGCTACATCTTGTATGGCAAGTGAACAGCGTGGCTCCTAGAATTGCTACCATTACCTGTAGCCACACTGTCCTGGAAAAGCTGATCTGCAGAGGTCCTGGCTGTTGTATCATCGCAGATGTAATATTGATGGCCTATCCTAAGGACAGGCCATCAATATTAAAAAGATGGATAAATCCTTTAAAGAGGTTGTCCAGGAATTGGAGCAACCCATGTGGCTGGTGGGAGGTGTAAAGTAAAAAATAAATAAATTAAAAAGCATACTCGCCTGTCCCCGGCGCTCCGTTGTCCACTGCCAGTGTCCATTCAGTCTCATACCGGCGACTCCTTTCTGGGAGTCCTGCACCTCATGTGACCGCTAAGACCAATTAGGAACAGAATTTCCAGAAATGAGGAGCCGCCATAAGACCGAACAGACACAGGCAGGGGACAACGGGGTGCTGGGGACAGGTGAGTATGCTTTTTTTTTTTTTTTTTAATTTTCTTATTTTTGCACCTGCCTGGCAGCCGCCACAGTGGTCGCTCCAGTTTATGGACAACCTCTTTTAAGGGGTTGTCTTTACCAAATTTTTCTATGGTCACTTCACTGGTTCCCCCACATAGTGGCTTCTTCATTGGTCCCCCATACTGTATGGGGAACAGTGATGGGGTCATTATATTGTGTGGGAGCAGTGATGGGGGCTAACATCCTGTGGGGGGAGGGACATTAAACTGTGTGGGGCATATTAAAGGGGTTGTCCAGGGTTAATCTTTTTATGGCCTAAGCTTAGGATAGGCCATAAATACCTGATCGTTAGGGCTGACACACGGCCCATCAGCTGTTGGGAGCCACTTCCAGCATCCGTTTTGTACACAACACAGGGCCAGAAGCAGAAAGCTCTATCCGCTGTTTAGCAGTAAGACGCCTTCACTGCAGATCAGCTCCTACTGACTTCAATATGTGCTGAGATGCGGTGAAGGTGCCCGGCTAATACACAGTGGACAGAGCTTTCTGCTTCCGGTCCCGTAATGTGTACAGGATGGGCGCTGGAAGTGGCTCCATACAGCTGATCGGTCCGGGGTCAACCCCCTACAGATCAGGTATCTATGGCCTATACTGAGGATAAACCATAACAAATTATGCCTGGACAACCCCTTTAATATACCCCTCTAATGCGCCACACTTTAAAGAGGTTGTCCAGTATAATTTTTTTCTTTTTTATAATTAGTCCTGGTGAGGTGAATCCCCCCTACCCCCCCAAAAAAACAAAAACAAAAAAAAACATACTAAATATACTCACCTGTCCCTGGTGCTCCAGTGTCCTCCCAGCACGGTCCGGTCCTGCAGCTCCGCTGTCTTCTTTTTGCTGGAAGTCCTCATTAGCTGTGACGTCCCAGGTCCCTTCCCTTAGGCCGCTGATTGGCCTCAGGGGTCACGTGACATCACAGGTAGTCACATGAAGGGGAACTTCAGCTGGAAGAAAACAACAGAACTGCAGGACCGAACCGCCCTGGGAGACACTGGGGACAGGAGAGAAAGTTTGGGGGTTTGTTTTGTTTTTTTCGCTTGCCCCAGTGTAATTAAAAAAAAAAATGTTATCCTGTGCACCCCCTTTAATGTACCCCAGGCTATTGGCCTCCATCACTGCTCCCCCCAACAATATAATGGCCCCATAAATGGTCCCCATACAGTATAGGGGACCAGTGAAGTTGCCAATGTATGGAGTATATGCTTCGGTGCTATTACTATACTTTGGGGTCTCCTCAGACCCCAGCATATAATATCGGAGGCCCAGGGAAGGTGATTAAAAATAACAAACGATTAAAAATAACAAACATTCATACTCACCTTGCCTTACCTTTCCTTGGCATCCTCGCTCCATCCTGCCGTCTTCAGCATCTTCAGGCCCTCTTCGCTGTGATTGGGCCTCAGCGGTCACGTGGGGGCGCACTGACGTCATTACGCGGCCGCACCCCATGTGACCGCTGGGGCCTAATCACAGGCCTCAGTCACAGGATGGAAGAGCGCCGGAGAGAACGCTGTGCCCAGGAGAGGTGAGAATATGTATTTATTATTTTCAGTCACCTCCCTTGGGCTGCCATGTATTGGAAAGGGGCCTGTAATATGCCAGGGCCCCTTTCCAATAACAGCATGTATAGCGGTCCGGGGCCCGGCCATCTCCAGCTGGTCACAGGCCCTGTACGCCGCCGAGCCCGGTCGCGCTCGCACCCAGTGACCGCGATCGTTACGCCACTGGTCAGGGGCCCAGTAACATGAGGACTAATAGTTGGGGCTCGGGGCCCACCAGTGAATTCACTGGTTCCCTGGTGGGCCAGTCCGACCCTGGGTAATAGTATAGCATCGGAGCTGCCAGGAGAGAGGAATGCAGTGGGTTGGAGATGTTAGTACAGCACTGAAGCCTGCCAGATGGAAAAAACCAGAGGAAGTGCAGGAGTAGAAAAAAAAGACAAGCTTAGACATACAAGCAAGTTCAAGGTCAAAAGTTGTTAGGAGGAAGCCACACAGAGTCAGCCTGGAAAGACACAGCTGGGTATTTGCAGCCGAGTCTCACTAGAAAAAAAGGGTTAAACTGAACTTTAATGACTGGTCCCTCAGAGAAGAGAAAGAGTGTGTTTAAGAACTGTGAACTGCGGTGAGACTGTTTGCCAGCAAAGTACTACCAAAGTTAAAGTTCCAATACCTGCTTTTAACCACCTGGTGTCCAATTGATTTTCCCAATGCTTTGCCCCAAAACCTTTAAGCTACTTGCACCTTTTTCGGCATAAATTGAGAATTTTTGAAGACTTTTCCTGCCCTACGCTTCAATTATGAAGCTTTTGTGCCTTTTATTCCAGATGTTATACTGCCCTCACCACTTTTGCTTTTTGTCGAGAAAAGCGTGTGGCCTAAATGGAGATCCTTTTCATGCTGTATTTATGAATTGAGCCTTTTCAAAAAGGGGCAAAAAAAAGCGCAAATGCACTCCAGTCCATGGGCAGTGTAAAAGAACAGCTCAGAAATCATTAAAAAGTGGCAACTGCACAATTTTTTTGCAGCAACTGCGCCTTTTTGAACAAAAAAGGGGCACATGGCCTAAAAAGGCACATCTAAACTAACTAACATGTGCACAACTTTTAACAAGGAGGTGCGCCTACATCATAAATAGGCACCACAGTAAAACTAGTATAAAAGAAAGCGCACCTGTGAGAGGTATGGCCGGAAAAGGGGCAGATGATAAATAACCCCCTGTATCTATAATAATTCTCAGTTGACTCTGAGGTAATGGGTGGAATAAAGCTGATATGATGTCAGCCATAAACATCACATAAAGAAGACAGGAGATTCTGCCCACTAAAACTTTTCCACTCAGAGCTAGCAGAAGGACAATATATACAGTGTCCATATTAGGACATCCTCAGATATCAGAGTCAAACATCAGATTAATGGCAGTTTACAACTGTGATACCTGACTTCTGACACCAGATTTGTCTGACACCTGACACCTCATTTTTGACACCTGACTTCTGACATCTGACTCTGACCCCTTTTTGCACAAGTCATAAAAGTATTTAAAACACTTGATGACTGTGGTGCACAACATGTTAGAGAGTTTATTTTGTGAAAATGATACCAGAATTATGGAGCATTTTACTTGATAAATCTTCACCATTGCATGTGCTGGCTGGCTTGTATTTATATGAAAAACTCAGATGACTCTCATCTCTGACTGAGTCAGAAGTCATGTATCAGACTCATGTATCAGACCTCATGGAGCTTCTCAGCCTGCAGCCTTAAACAATGTATCTTCTACTCCTGAGTGTGAGCAGTGAGGTCAGTCAGAGGTCAGTCATCCTGGCCAATCATTAGGAGGCACACAGTGTAACATTGTATGTGCTCTATTGCTGACTGCTGACTTCTGACTCAGTCAGAGATGAAAGTCAAAAGTCATCTGAGTTTTTCAATCAGCCCACAGATTGCACAGTGTGAATAGGTCCCGTTTAAATGGCATTCACTATGCTATGCCACTAAATTGCCACAAGTTAGCCACTGGCAAATTTGTAGATAGCCCAGGGGGATTTCACTGGGATTTGATATGTTGTCCATTAATGTCCTTTTTCACCAAATCCATAACATGTCCATTTTTTTTAGTGGACAGAATAACGTGGGGTGCAGGCATTAACTGTCCATTATTTTTTAACATTAATGTCTATGGGTAACTGACGGTAATGAACGGTTGTCCATTATACTGTTGGGTTTTTTTCTGCGTATGCTCAGAAAGAAGAACAAAAAAATAAGCAAAACGGACAGTCTAAAAAACAGACATATTAACATCAGTTACCGTCTGTTATGAAAGGTGTCCATTTTTTTTTTTTTTTTTTTTTTTTACGGACCCTATCAGAACAGACATCCAACAGTAGTGTGAACACCCCCTAAGGGAGCAGTAAAAAGGAAGTATTATTTAGGATAGGTAAAAGTCAGAAATGTCTGTACCTATTGATGCATTGAAATGATTTTTCTGCCACTATTGTGAGGAATGGAATCTGAAGCCCCTGTAAAGTAGAGTTATATAGGGGGCAGACCTCATCTGTTGGACAGTCAGAAACTGCATATGTTAAATGTTGCAAATAATAAAGAAATTGGAAAATAATAAGAATCAAGTATCAGTAGTCAGGTGTCAGGTCGGGTGTCAGAAGTCAGGTATCACAGTTGTAAACTGCCATTAATCTGATGTTTGACTCTGATATCTGAGGATGTTCTAATATGGACACTCTAAATATAGTGCATTACAGAAAAGTACTGAACAGAACTGATGTGAATAAAGCATGTGGGGTGAGATAGAAAACCTACTATTAACAACATCAGCCTCTCTCCCACTTGCTCTCCCCTCCATAGACCTTTATAACTGTGTTGTGCTATTTTAGCTTTTTACAACTAGTTTACTAAATAACGCAATTGTTATTGTTACAGATCACACACAATAGAACATGATAGAAAGTGAAGCCCTCATATCATTATGTCCAAGTCAGACTCAGGGATCCTGCAAGAAGGTTACTCTGTGTTCATGTACTGAATTCTGACATAGATTTAAGGGTGGGTTCACACTACCGTTATGACACCCATCATAACAGACATTAATGGACACTAACTGATGTTAATGTGTCTGTTTTTTTAACTGATCCATTTATTGGATCAGTTAAAAAAAACGGACACATTAGTATCAGTTAGCTAGTGCCCGTTCTTATAGTGTCCGTTTTTTGCTTTTTTTTTTTTTTTTTTGTTTCTACTTTCTGAGTATGCGCAGAAAAAACCTGACAGTAATACTGGACAGTATAACGGACACCCGTCTGTTACTGTACGTTACCCATAGACTTTAATGTTAAAAAATAACAGATGCTTGACGGCTGTAATGAAACCGCTTTTTTTTTTTTTTACGGACACAAAAGTCCTGCATGTTGGATTTTTTTGTCCGCGATAAAAAACGGACATGTGACAGATTTGGTGTATAATGGACACTAACGGTCAATAACGGACACAAGATAAAATCCCATTGAAATGAATGGAAATTTTAACGGATTTCTGACAGTTCATCTACTGTCTGTTACTAAAATCTTGTAACGGACAATAGCAACGGACGCGACTGACGGTCACCAGTGGTAGTGTGAATGACTCCTAAACCCAAGAAAGTTGAACTACTGCATGGTATTTTGGCTACCCGTTTATTATGTGTTTGCATGGGTACTCTGATTTTTCAGACACCCCAATCAGAGTACTCTCCAGGTACCCTGATTTTTCAGACACCCCAATAACACTGATAAATTTTATAAGAAATCAGTTAACCAAAGATTGTGTGTGTATCTGCCTGTGAGCTCCATTGTGGAAGGGTTCATGTGAATTGTTCCAATCTGTGTACAGCTGCAGAGATGTCCACCTAGGAGACCCCTTTACACGGTGATATCTGGGCAGCAAGTCATGGCAAAAAGGAATTTGGTTGTTTTAAGAGGTTTGGTTAATAAAAAAAGGGTGTGGCTAAAGATAAATGCATCAAAACCTAGATAACACAAATAAATTCAGACCAAAACAAATTAATCTCTATCCCGTGTCTATACATTGTATCAACCCCTGTTCCCCCCCCCCCCATGCATTGTATTAACCCATACGTCTTCCTATACATTGTAATGATCGCTGTGTCTCCCTATACATTGTATTAATCCCTGGATCACTAAATTCCAAATCTGCCTTCTGTACTTGATCACACTCAGCTCTTCTAACTTCAATGTAAGATTTCTGTGAATGAAATGAACCCTTAAACTCCACACACCCTCATTAAATACATTGTATTAACTCCTACAGGTGCATCTCAATAAATCAGAATATCTTTGAAACGTTTATTCGTTTCAGTGATTCAGTAATTCAATTCATAATCAGCGTCTTCCATGATTGTGTGTCCTACTGAACCAGACTGAGGAATCATTTTAAAGGCTTAGGAAAACTTGGCAGGTGACACACTGAATTTACAATACTGAACCTTTTTACAATATTCTAATTTTCTTAGATTTGGGTTTTCATTACCTGTAATCCATAATCAACATTTACAGAAATAAAACACTTGAAATAGAACACTCTGTGTGTAAAGAATCTAGAAAATATAGGAGGTCACATTTTTAATTCAATTACTGAAAGAAATAAACGTTTCAGAGATATTCTAATTTATTGAGATGCAACTGTATACATATCTGTACTATCTGTCTTCTAGGTAAACTCCCTCTCATCTCTTACTGTTTACACTTGTCACGACTACTCCTGTGGCTGCAGTCTGTTTGTTAGCTGGATGTCAGCAGGAGCACACACAGCCAATGTACTGCCTAAAGGGAGTCTACCACCTTCCCCAAGCATATTCAACTACTACCGATGCAATACAGAGCACATTACAGTGATAAATAGCATTACCTCTATTATGTATGTCACGCAGTGGCGTAAATACTGTGGTAGCAGCGGTAGTGAGTGTCACAGGGCCTGGGACATTAGGGGGCCTAGCGGGCCCCTGATGTTTTTTTTTTAATAGGCCGTTACCGCTGGTGTAACACAGTTTTTTATGTTTGTATCTTCCCCGGGTGTCCAATCATTATACTCTGGGGTCTGAAAAGTGAAGGGGCCACTATGGTGCATAATAGTGTTTGCAGGGGCCACTATGGGGCATAATAGTGTGTGCAGGGGCCACTATGGGGCATAATATTGTGTGCAGGGGCCACTATGGGGCATAGTAGTGTGTGCAGGGGCCACTATGGGGCATAACAGTGTGTGCAGGGGCCACTATGCTGCATAATACTGTATGTAGGGGCCACTATGGGGCATAATAGTGTGTGCAGGAATGCAATTTGTGCGGGGGGGGGCGCTGTTACCGTGGAGTCCCCATGTCAAATGTTCGCCTTGGGGTCTAGCCATTCCTAGTTACGCCACTGATGTTACATTTATAGATTTGGCGAAAAACAACTATGAAGTCTTATGCAATAGAGCACTGCTCTTGCTGTTCAAGTAGGATGGGTGATATCATAGCAGTGGGATGATTAACTCTCACTGCATAAGGTGAAGGAGGCAGGAGATGGTAGGGATCTGAGTGGCAAGAACTGTGCTCCAGGGATCTGAAGGCCTTCCCCCAGTGCACCAACTGTTTCATTTGTATAAGATTTCAAAGTTCATTTTCTTTCATTCTTTTCAAAACTTGCATACATAACAAAGGTATTCCTCTTATCACTGTAATGTGCTCTGTAACATGGTGGTGGCAGTTGAATATGCTTGGGGAGGTGATAGAATCTCTTTAAGGATGCTGGATTGTTAATTGTTGTAGATTAATGCTCAGCAACACATGTCATATTTTTCCTTCCCTGCTTTCCAAAACTTTTTTATTTTTCTGTTGACAGAGCTATGTGAGGGCTTATTTTTTGTGTGATGAGTTGTAGTTTAATTTTGCACCATTTTGGGGTACATATAATGTTTTGCTTATCTTTTATTAACAATTTAGTGTGTCTGAGTGAAAAAAAAAAAAGAAAAATTTCTACGGCATTCACTCTGCATTAAAAATGACATGGTAAATTTGTCCGGCAGGTCATTTAGAATACGGCAATACCATATTTATATTGGTTTTATTATATTTTACCGTTTTTACAAATAAGACCACTTTTGAGCATGAACGATTTTCCTGGGGTCCCCGTGATCTGACACCTATAACTGTTTTACTGTTTTGTTTACGGAGATATGTAAAGTCTTCATTAGTTGGGCAAGTTGCACTTTTTATTGGTACCAATGTTTGGTATGTATGAATTTTTGATCACTTTTTATAAAATTTTTTTGGGGGGAAGTGAGGTGTCCAAAATACAAAATTAATTGCAGTATATTTTCTTTACGTTGTTCACCATACAGAATAAATAATACTATTTATGGATAGTGGGGTTTATAAAGGTGGGTTTTTAAAATTTTATTTGTTTCTTTTTTTATACTTTGACTTTTTGAACTTTTTTTTTTTTTTTTTTTTTTTTTACTTTTTACCTGTCCCAGAAGGGGATTTGAACCTGGGATCTCTGATGCTCAGTGTAATGTACCAAGCATTGCTTGGCCTCCTGACTGCCATGGCAACCCATGGGACCCTGCGATCTTATCACGGGGGATCCAAGGGGTGGCAGGTGGGGCGATCTTGATTGTGGGAGCCCCCTTAGCCACTCTAGATCGAACGGGACAGTCCCACATTTCGGGTGTTGTCCCGCTGTTCCCGGTGGCAGGCAGTGATTTTAACTATGTGTCCTTAGGACACAGATTGAGGTTGAATACAATAGTGGAGCTCCATTATTCAACCTTCGGCTGATGATGTCTGAGGCAGGGAAGCGCAATGAGCGCTAAGCCGCAGACATTACCTGCAGGTCCGCAGGACAGAGGTAGAGTGAGAATTCTTATTGTTTTTTTTGTTTTTTTTTATGTAACATTGATGGTTGAGGGGGCTGGGGAAATTAAATGATGGGGGAAGGGCCCTGTGTAAAAGTGGGCCCCCCGATGCATGAAAATGGTCCTGGGTTGTGAGGGCTCACAGAATGAAGGCCACATGTGGCAAGCTATTGTCCAGCTTTCTGATTGCCGTATCAGAAGTGAGTGCAATGATGCCCTCTAGTTTTCCATTATAAGGCTGAAGCCACACATTGTGGAAAAGATGCATTTTTTGTTGCAGATTTTTGTGGTTTTTTTTCTAACCAAGAGTGGCTTCAACTGGAATGGGAACTATAAGGAGGCACTTACACGTCTCCCTTCTGATAATTCCACTTCTGACAAAATCTACAACAAAAAACACAGTTTCTACAAAACGTGTGGTCTCAGCGTCTGTAAGCTGCCAAGTGAAAGATCTTTCCTGGGTCCTTTTAATGAATGAAGAAATACTGTATCTAGCTTCAATAAAGAGTGCAGTACAAATTCAACACATGGTATTAGGCAGTACAAAGTCAACACATTATCGTGGATATCACTCTAGACCACACAATGGTTGGCTGTGATTTCAGTAGGCAACAGGTATACAGAAGTGCAAAAATGGTGCTACATGCAAGATTACAGCATCAATCTAATGATTAATAGCATCAACAGCCATAGCTCTTCTAAAGTCTAGAGCATATTATTTCACCAAAAAAACAGTCCACAAGATAGAGTGAAGGAAATGTTAGAGTCTCAGTCATGTGTAAGCAACACACAAAGTCCCTGTTTTCCAACCAAGCACTGCAGAATAGCAATTGTCCATTCACAGCACATACCACATCCTCTGCATTTTTTCCTGATAATATATGTACAGTCCTTAACTCCAAAGCTGCTTGGAAACACTGCAGCACATTGCAAAGTAACACCTTACACAACACCAACCATTCTTAGAAACACTAATGAATAAATGAATGTAAATGTGATGTGCAATGTAATAAGTACTTTAAGTCCAGTGTATTGCCTATTCCAAGTGAAGCATTGCAAGCAAATTATATTTTATCCCTTTTTACCTGATAGAACTAATATTTCGGGTCATCAAATCCTCTGCCAAGATCCAGCATTTGGCATTATGGAGCCAGTTGCTGCCTCTTGTACAATATAATTTATTCTAAGTCATTATTAACCCTTATTTCAAGTGGAAAAAACAGGACATTTTCTAGCACTGTAGCTGCTGTTTACTCAGGTATTCTGCTTTAAATGTCATGCATCTATGATTTCCAAGAAATGTCTCTTTTTAAATGCACATCTCGAAAGGATGAAAGAACAGATGCTGCAAATGATGACATGCTTAACACAGTATTTGCAGTGTGGGAATAGACAAAACATTAGGGCCAGCTGCTGTTCCAACTCGCAATGGGTTAAGTTGAAAAACAATCCACTCTACCTTATGACATAATTTGTAACACTATAAATATATATATATATATATATATATATATATATATCATGTTACCAATACCTGTTGTACTCATTCACTAATGCTATGCAGTGTGTTGTACATTCACACACTGCAGCAATCTCCCAACAAGCTCTGCATTGCATGAGGGGGCTGAATGTTGTATTGCTGCCTAGGCCACAAAGGATTCATTCTTATTTTTACAATTTGATTTGACTTAGCAGCAGCTCTTTTCATAGGCTGGGAACAGAATATTTGGAGGTTAAGGGATAAAGAATAATATTTTGTTTTAATTCAGACTGGATGAATTATACCTCTAAACTTGATCCAAGCAAAGCTTCCTCAATATGTATAAATACAGTAAATATGGAGCTGTGGTGGTGAATTTGTCATTTTAAATCTTTTTTATGTTGCTACAAGTAGCGCGGTGTGTGTGTGTGTGTGTGTGTGTGTGTGTATATATATATAATTTTTTATCCTGTAACTTTTAATGCAACAGATTAGGACATGAAGTTACGGTTTAGGGCACAGCTCTGGCTACACAAAAATCATCCACAATGTACCAACGTGTTATTTGGCATTAACTTGTCTAGTACATGTTTACTGTCATATTCAGACATGACCACTCAAAGCGTTATAAAAATAGAGTTGTTATCTGTATAAAATGACTGTGAAATCAAGCCATTGCGGGCATGAGATTGATCACCTACCTATTAGCCATGCACATAACTCATTGCTTACCAGGTATGTAGCCTGCAGCAGAAATGAAAATTACATCTAAGCAATGAATAAATATTGGTGAAATACATCTTTGTCACTATATATATTTTTTTTTTTTTATACAAACTACACACTTGTAAGCACATTCCCCATTAAGGCAAATCAGATCTGCTATAGAGTCAGCATGAAGGCAGCAGATACTACAAACCTGTTACCATGGAAATATAATTGTATCATCAAATCACAAGACCAAAGCAACATGTAAAATAACTAATAACAATACTAACGACATCCAGCTTTATCACTTGCTGCTGGAGTCTGATCTATACTGCTGCTAAGATCATATGGAAATGCAATAAGTGCAGTAATACCTACCTCAACCATTAAACAAGACATTTAACCATAGTTGCAGCTCAGTGACCTCCGATTGCCTTGAAATGTGTGATCGATGCTGCTTGTACATGTAGACTTGTGCTGCAGAGTCCAGCAACAGCATCCAGGATTAGATGTGGGAATGAGTCAATAGTAAATGGAAGGAGGGGGTTAATGAGAAAGGGTAGCTGAAGCAGGTGAGGGTCCCAGCCTGTGGTAGATGTGGGGGTTCTACTTTAGTTTGTGGCTGCTGCAGTGTGAGTAACTATAGGACTGTGTATTGGTGAAGGCTGTACAGCTGGGAGGTGCTGGAGTCAGTCGCCACTGGCAGACAGCAGCAGACCAATAAGCTTGAACACTGTCAGCTCCCAGCACTGAGCTCCCCTTTCTGTGCTTGTTTCCTCATTTCCAAAGTGACGTCAAACAGAGTTTTTCCTCTTCTCCCTTGCTGCATGCACAATTCATTTCACAGAGTGGCTATGAGAGGAATGTGCTCTTACACTTATGCATAGCTAGAGGTGTTCTGCACATACCTTACCATCATACGCATTGTTCGCTGCCCGCTTCACAGACTTTGCAGAGCCAGCCATTTTATGGTCTATATCCTTCCTTATCACCAGGATGAAATTCTTTTATTTCAGTAAACGTTTAAAACATACAACTATAGACTTATAGTGACTAAGGCAATAACACAATTGTGCCTAGACACAACTCATGTCCCCGTAACCGTAAATATATGTATGAAAGAAGGCATTCTGAGAAATGTAATACAGTGAAACCTCTCCAGAACACCACTACTTTCAGAAGATCCCCTCTCTTAAAAGGATCATGCCTCTGACCATCCCGATCGGGCCCCTGACCAATGCATTTGGGCAGGGCCACTTTAATCATAGAGCTCATTAAAAGGATTGTAGAGATTAAAAAATAGCATCTCCTGTAAGCAGCACCATTTCTGTTCTTTCTGGTATTCACTTGAATAGGACTTACAGTTCTTTGGACTGTATCAGCAATGAACAACTTAGATACATCAATACATTCTAGTACTGAGACTGAATCAAGCATGGCAAGCTGATGCAGCTGATATCACACTTGAGAGTCAAATCTATTTCTATGAGACTAGACTAGATTGGGACTAAAAACCAGCTCAGGCACACATATCACACAAAGGCCCACATACGTATACCACACATTGGGGTCATGATCACATAATTTAAATGAATCATTTGCAGTATAAACTAAGTCAGTGCCAGACTATTGTGCCTAGTGCCCACCAGCATACCTACCAACCGTCCCGGATTCAGTGGGACAGTCCCGGATTCCGGGTCCTGTCCCGCTGTCCCACTCAGAGGGAGGTATGTCCCGATATCAACTCATCTGAGTCCTTCGTTAAATACAATGATGAAGCTGGAGCCGTCTGCAGACAGCTCCTGCTTCACCACTCTGTGTGAAGCACATCCCTGTAGCACATGCCCCGATGTCACTCACATCGTGCTGCAACTCCCTGTACACTCTGGGACAAAAGACTGCAGACAGAGCAGCAGAGGAACGAGGAGAGGTGAGTATCAGTGTTTTTATTATGTTAAACTTTGTGAGCAAATGGAGGGGGAACATTAAACTGGGGGCAGATGGAGGGGGACATTAAACAGTGGGGGTCGCTGGACTGGGACATTAAACTGGGGAAAGTTGGAAGAGGACATTAAACTGGGGGCAACTGGAGGAGGACATTAAACCGTGGGGGTAGTTGGAGGAGGACATGTCTGCCTCTAGTTGCCCCCAGTTTAATGTCACCCTCCAGCTACCCCCACGGTTTAATGTCCCCCTCCAGCTTCCCCCAGTTTAATGTCCTCCTCCAGCAGCCCCACTTTAATATCCCCCTTGAGTTTCCCCCAGTTTAACCCTTTCCCTGCCACCTACGTATTTATACGTCCTCCCAGGGTGCCACTTTTGTATCCGAGGACATATCTAATACGTCCTTACTACTAATGCCAATATCTCAGGATCGGTTAGGGCTATGATATGAGCTTGATATCATTTTAAAGATGATATTCTCTTGTTTAAAACGAATACAAGATCATCATGATAGTCCTTACAGATCCAGAGCAATTCGCTGGTGAAAACGCTATATGTCATTGAGATCCCAATGCAGATCACAATTCCTGACAGCGTATCGCTCCAAATCGGTAAGGGCTATCATGCTTATCTTTAAAATGAATCCGAGCTCATCTCCATAGCCCTAACGGTTCCTGAGATATGGAGATCTAAAGTGTCCTCCCCCCTCCAGCCTCTGGCAGCATCTTAGAGCTGCGTCTAAAGGAATAAAGAGGAAGGAGGGGGGAAGGAGCAGAGCTGCAGACTGCACAGACGATGATAAATCATCATCTGTGCATAACCTGTATGTGATCCCAGGGGGAGAGGTAACATGGACTTCTGTACATGTTATCCCCTCTCCTATCAATCAGAGAGCATATTATACTTTTGTCACATAGAGAGATAATGTAACACCCTTCTGAGCCTAAACAGAGGGGTATTGTTCTGTAATACCCCTTTGAACATAACCAGGAAGTTTATTGGTGCTGCGACCCAGACATTTACCAAAAGTGTTGCACCAAACATTTATACAACAAATACACAAAGTCATCAATAAAGTTTGCATCTGACCCTGTCCATACCTGATCTTTATAGAGTAAAATACGCCTCTCTAGCGATATCCGTTACACACTAAAATAACAGCAATAACGATTATCAGTAGAGATGAACGTATACATTTCTCCAATTTTTATAGGGGGATAGAAAATTATATTCTTATGTATGCTCCTATTTAATTTGCATGCACAAAATTGGTTGACACATTTCTGCAATTTTTCCAATTTTTCTTTAACACATGCACCTGTAAATATATATTTATGTGGTATGTATGAATTCCTCACATCTTGCAGTTTTTTGGAAAGTACAGTCATGGCCAAAAGTTTTGAGAATGACACAAATATTATATTTTCACATGATCTGCTACCCTCTGGTTTTTATGTGTGTTTGTCAGATGTTTTTATCACATACAGAAATATAATTGCATTCATATTATGAGTAACAGAAGCTTATATTGACAATTAGAATGAGTTAATGCAGCAAGTCAATATTTGCAGTGTTGACCCTTCTTCTTCAGAATCTCTGCAATTCTCCCTGGCATGCTCTCAATCAACTTCTGGACCAAATCCTGACTGATAGCAGTCCATTCTTGCAGAATCAATGCTTTAATTTTGTCTGAATTTGTTGGTTTTTGTTTGTCCACCCGTCTCTTGATGATTGACCACAAGTTCTCAATGGGATTAAGATCTGGGGAGTTTCCAGGCCATGGACCCAAAATCTCTATGTTTTGTTCCCTGAGCCATTTAGTTATCACCTTTGCTTTATGGCAAGGTGCTCCATCATGCTGGAAAAGGCATTGTTGAGCACCAAACTGCTCTTGGACGGTTGGGAAAAGTTGCTCTTGGAGGACATTCTGGTACCATTCTTTATTCATGGCTGTGTTTTTAGGCAAGACTGTGAGAGAGCCGATTCCCTTGGCTGAGAAGCAACCCCACACATGAATGGTTTCAGGATGCTTTACAGTTGGCATGAGACAAGACTGGTGGTAGCGCTCACCTCTTCTCCGAATAAGCTGTTTTCCAGATGTTCCAAACAATCGAAAAGGGGATTCATCAGAGAAAATGACTTTACCCCAGTCCTCAGCAGTCCACTCCCTGTACCTTTTGCAGAATATCAGTCTGTCCCTGATGTTTCCCCCCCCCCCCCCCCCCCCCCCCCCCCCCCCCCTTTCTGGAGAGAAGGGGCTTTTTGGCCCCCCCCCGGGGGAGCCCCCGCCCCCAAAGGGCCCCCCCCCCAGGGGGGGCGGACCCCCCCCCCCCCCCCCCCCCCCCCCCCCCCCCCAACCCTTCTTTCGGGGGGGCCCCCCCCCCCCGCAGCAAAAACAATTTTAAGACCGGCCCTCCTCTTTTTTTTTTTTTTTTGGGGGGCCCCTGGAGCCTTTTTGGCACCAATGGAACCTCTCTCCTTGAAGTTCTTGATGATGCGATAGATTGTTGACTGAGGTGCAATCTTTCTAGCTGCAATACTCTTCCCAGTTAGGCCATTTTTGTGCAGTGCAATGATGACTGCACGTGTTTCTTTAGAGATTACCATGGTTAACAGAAGAGAAACAATGATGGCAAGCACCAGCCTCCTTTTAAAGTGTCCAGTGGTGTCATTCTTACTTAATCATGACAGATTGATCTCCAGCTCTGTCCTCATCAACACCCACACCTGTGTTAATGGAGCAATCACTGAAACGATGTTAGGTGGTCCTTTTAAGGCAGGGCTGCAATGATGTTGAAATGTGTTTTGGGGGATAAAGTTCATTTTCTAGGTAAATATTGACTTTGCAAGTAATTGCTGTTAAGCTGATCACTCTTTATAACATTCTGGAGTATATCCAAATTGCCATTAAAAAAACTGAAGCAGTAGACTTTGTAAAAATTAAAATTTTTATAATTTTTAAAAATTTTGGCCCTTCCCTACCATTTTCTTTTGGAAAAGGGTTTGTTTTCTCCCCTTTTTAATAAAAAAAATAAAAATTTTTTTTTTTTTTTTTTTTTTTTCTTTATTAAATAATTTTTTTTTTTTTTAAAAAAAAAATTGTCCAACTTAAAAAAAAAAATTTTTTTTTTTTACACCCTCTTTTTTTTTTTTTAAAAAAATATTTTATAAATAAATAAAAAAAAAAAAAAAAAAAATTTTTTTTTCTGTTTTTTTTTTTTTTTTAGACCGCGCTTTTTTTTTTTTTTTTTTTTTTTTTTTATATAAAAATTATATACATTTATTTTTTTTATAAAATTTTTTTTTTTTTTTTTTAAATAAAAAAAAAAATTTTTATTTTTAAAAAATATGTATAGGTGCATTTTTTCAAAAATTATTTGTGTTTGTGACAAAGTTACATGAAGGTGGACATGGCTATTGATAGCCCATTGAGACACATGTAATCTTCAGGTTGTCTACTTTCAAGAAATATATAGGGTTTAGGAGTGACCTTGCTTTTCACAGTGTGCAATCCCTACATTTAATAGGATGATGCTTTTTTAAAATTTCCAGCTTCAAAGCAGATTTTTGTCCCTTCCAGTTCGGGTTATTTTATGAAAATATCTGCATGCAGGTGTAGACCTTAGTATTATGAATGAACTCTGCACATGTTGAACTCTTATTTTTAGGAGGTTTGGTGCATATAACTTTTTGTTTGGTTTCCACTTTTAGCAACTAATATACATTTATTTGCTTTTTTTTTTTTTTTTTATCAAAAATACACTTTAAATCAAAATTGCATGAAGGTGCCTGTTCATATACAGTACCAAGTGGCATTTTGACAATGCTGCATGTGTCTACTTTAAGAAAATATACAGATATGGGATGTTCGTATGATTTTTTAATGTTGCAATTTAGAGTAGTAGTGCTATGTCGAGGTCATATATTTGGGATACGAGTAGTAGTGCTGTGTAGAGACCATAAATGCAGGATAAGAGTAGTAGTACTGTGTAGAGGTCATATATGTAGGATAAGAGTAGTAGTACTATGCATTACCCACATACACAGGATAAGAGTAACAGTGCTGTGTAGAAGTCATATATGCACAATAAGAGTAGTAGTGCTAATCCAAGGCCATACAGTGCTGGCCAAAAGTATTGGCACCCCTGCAATTCTGTCAGATAATACTCAATTTCTTCCAGAAAATGATTGCAATCACAAATGCTTTGGTGATAATATCTTCATTTATTTTGCTTGCAATGAAAAAACACAAAAGAGAATGAAAAAAAAAGTCAAATCATTGATCATTTTACACAAAACTCCAAAAATGGGCCGGACAAAAGTATTGGTACCCTCAGCCTAATACTTGGTAGCACAACCTTTAGACAAAATAACTGCGAACAACCGCTTCTGGTAACCATCAATGAGTTTCTTACAAAGCTCTGCTGGAATTTTAGACCATTCTTCTTTAGCGAATTTCTCCAGGTCCCTGAGATTTGAAGGGTGCCTTCTCCAAACTGCCATTTTGAGATCTCTCCACAGATGTTCTATGGGATTCAGGTCTGGACTCATTGCTGGCCACTTTAGAAGTCTCCAGTGCTTTCTCTCAAACCATTTTCTAGTGCTTTTTGAAGTGTGTTTTGGGTCATTGTCCTGCTGGAAGACCCATGACCTCTGAGGGAGACCCAGCTTTCTCACACTGGGCCCTACATTATGCTGCAAAATTTGTTGGTAGTCTTCAGACTTCATAATGCCATGCACACGGTCAAGCAGTCCAGTGCCAGAGGCAGCAAAGCAACCCCAAAACATCAGGGAACCTCCGCCATGTTTGACTGTAGGGACCGTGTTCTTTTCTTTGAAGGCCTCTTTTTTTCCCCTGTAAACTCTATGTTGATGCCTTTTCCCAAAAAGCTCTACTTTTGTCTCATCTGACCAGAGAACATTCTTCCAAAAAGTTTTTGGCTTTCTCAGGTAAGTTTTGGCAAACTCCAGCCTGGCTTTTTTATGTCTCTGGGTCAGAAGTGGGGTCTTCCTGGGTATCCTACCATAGAGTCCCTTTTCATTCAGACGCCGACGGATAGTACGGGTTGACACTGTTGTACCCTCGGACTGCAGGGCAGCTAGAACTTGTTTGGATGTTAGTCGAGGTTCTTTAGCCACCATCCGCACAATCTTTTGTTGAAATCTCTCGTCAATTTTTCTTTTCCGTCCACATCTAGGGAGGTTAGCCACAGTGCCATGGGCTTTAAACTTCTTGATGACACTGCGCATGGTAGACACAGGAACATTCAGGTCTTTGGAGATGGACTTGTAGCCTTGAGATTGCTCATGCTTCCTCACAATTTTGCTTCTCAAGGACACAGGACAGAGGTTGAGTCAACTTTAATCCATTTCAACTGGCTGCAAGTGTGATTTAGTTATTGCCACCACCTGTTATGTGCCACAGGTAAGTAACAGGTGCTGTTAATTACACAAATTAGAGAAGCATAACATGATTTTTCAAATGGTGCCAATACTTTTGTCCACCCCCTTTTTTATGTTTGGTGTGGAATTATATCCAATTTGGCTTTTTGACAATTCTTTTTGTGGTTTTCCATTGACGACAAATTAAATGAAGATATTATTACCAAAGCATTTGTGATTGCAATCATTTTCTGGAAGAAATTGAGTATTATCTGATAGAATTGCAGGGGTGCCAATACTTTTGGCCAGCACTGTATTTGCAGAGCAGATAGGATCAAACTGATACAGAAGAAGATTTAGAAGTAGCGTTGAATGCCTGAGGAGCTTTGGAGGACCTAGAACAGCTCCTACATACATCTATGTCAGAAGCTAGCACACACATATGCAGGAGTCTAGGGCTGGAGCCAACAAACGTGCAGTGATCCTCCTCTCAGCCCTAGCGCGTTCCCCTGAGGTTGAGGTGTGTACCCCTGGGGTATGCGTACCGCAGGTTGAGGTCCACTGGCATAGCTTATCAATCAGCTAATAATTCATGGCTGACTCTGCTAAGCATGTATGTTATGTCTGTGTATGCAGAATTCATATACTGTATGTAGGAGGCCACAGATGGTTACTTTTAAGGCATACACATATATGTAGGTGGACACAGATGGTATGTTTCAAGGGAACTTTACTGATAAGAGACATTTAAAGGGATTTTCTCAAAAGAAGCAGCTTAGACACTTATTTGTGGAAGTTATGGACTCCTCTATAAGGGTACAACTCATAATATGTCTTAAAATAAAGAGAAAAATATGAAATATTAATTGTAATAAAAATATCCACAGACTGTAGTTTCACCCTGCTGCCATATTCAATTTGGCTGGAATGTTGTAAGGACATCACATGACCCATGACATCATAAGACCCATGACATCACAATGTGCATGACAACAGGTAAGTGAATAGAATGTTCTAAATCAGAAGCAGACTTTGTCACTTGAGGAAGACATCTTGAGGACAGGTCTAGGTATATATTGCTTATTCACTTAATGTTTTTCACCCTTGTTCACACATAAGGGAGGAGAGATGGAGTGCTTCAAATTAAGTACTCCATCTCCAACACCAAAATCTCAAGTACTTGGCAGGAGTGTTTGATGACAGATTTCATCCGACCAAATATCCAAAATCTATAGATATCTATCTAATTCACACTCCTAGAAAATCCCTTTAAATGCCCTATAAATTGTCTACTTCCTGCATCATCTGGTATATCAGTGCAATAAAAATATTGACAGCCTGTGATTATACCCCTGACAGATATTCAACTTGTTAGAAGGTTGGAAAATGAGTAGCTATGACATTGCAGAACTTATAACATCATAGACACCAGAACCTTACCATGCGTATTACATCTCAACAGGTGCAGAGTATTCCAAGTTCTACAATGGAAGAAGACAACTAACATAAACCTAAATTTATGTTTATATAGTACGTGAGTATATATATTATAGTAATAAAAATCTCTATATACGGTATGTGTATATAGAGCCCATCAACCACTTAGTGGCCTTTTTATGATGGGTCCCTATACTAACACTTGGGGCAGGAGATAACTTTCTTCTAAACTCACTGTTACAGTGCTGTCTCTAAGAATGTTACAGTCTCCTAGTATCTTATCTATAGGGAGAGTATAGTATTTATTATAGAAATAAAGTCTTAGTGTAGGGACCCATCTGAATGAGGTCGCCTTGACGTGGCAGATGGGCTCGCACAATTCACCAAAGTGTGCGCTAAGAACCTCACATTTATATCTCTGGTCAGTCATACATAAAAGTGCAGGTGAAGAATTTTATCATTTAAAGCTCCGCACCAGATATATAAACTCTCTTGTCAGAATTAGATCTAATCTTCTAGGCTTCTCTATTCTAGGTGTATCAGTCCTCATCTAGTCTACCTGGTCTTTTACTTGCCTGCCATCCTCTTTGTTTGATCTAAAGGGTTATAGCAGCAAAAACATTTCTCAACCATCCACTGGGTAGATGGCAAATGTTAGATTGGTTGGTATACAAGTAGAGTTGACACTAGACTGGTAAATCACCAGCCCAGCTGGTATTACTGCCTGGAGACTGCTGAAAGCAAAATGGGGAAGCAATAGTCTAACCCCGTATTCACATGTCCGAGTTTTAGCCATCAAACTCAAGGTCCGTGTGTTGTCTGGATTTACCAGTCTGAACAGTATGCCAGGAAAGGGACTCCTAG
Source organism: Leptodactylus fallax (assembly GCA_947044405.1). NCBI lineage: Eukaryota > Metazoa > Chordata > Amphibia > Anura > Leptodactylidae > Leptodactylus > Leptodactylus fallax. The sequence goes on from CAMRHE010000092.1 coordinate 2,918,533, forward strand.
CAATACAGTTATCTATGATGCTAGGAGTCCCTGCCTCCCGGCAACATACTGTCCTGTACTATAATCATTACGGGACAGTATATTGCTGGTAGGCAGGGACTCCTAGAATCACAGATAACTACAGTGCTAGGAGCCCTTCACCCAGCATACTGAAACTCAGTCATGCTAATGCGGGTTAGCTCTGTGTGCATGCGGGGTAAGTCTGTGCTGAGGCTTGTAATAACACATCAGCTATGTCTTAAGGAGGCCATACACATTAGATGAATGTTGTTACAACCCACTGAATTTGGTATGAGCAGGTGACCATCAATGTGTATGGGCAGGTACTTATCAAGTAAAACGCAATAAAAAACATTACATAAATAAATTTGGACAAGTTTATGCACATTTTGCTAAATCCTTGCAACCCTTTGTGTAAAACCATAGTGCCTGACATCTCCCTCACAGTCTCCTCACTGATGTCACAAGGGAGTTGTCAGTCACACCTTAGAGGTGTGATTAGTAAGGTGACAGTGTGACTAGGCTGAAGCTTCTCCCCGCCCACCGTGACTACTTGGGGTCATTTCAAACAGTTATAACTTCACTTTGATGCAACAGAAAGATCACAGAGGACACCAATGGAAAGGGAATTACTTGATTCTGTACATATAGCCAGTTTATGGTGAAAAAAACAGCAGACAGGTTCTCTTTAATAGCTCAACCTTACTCGCAGTGGGTTAGCTGCTGGAAAAATCATGGGCGCCTAACCCACTGGTAAGTACAGTACCAGTGTAGTGGATGAAAACCACAGAAACAAACCTGCAGTGCAAACTGTATGGTGCTGTGTGTTTCAAACATGTAGCATGTCATTTATTGCTGTCATTTCATCTGTGGCTTTCAACCTTTGTAAAGCAAAGGTATAAGCTGGGGCAAACCACTCAGGAATTGCAGCTGAACAGCCGTTTTTGGCTGCATTTTTTGCTGCAACTGAATCAACTGCGGGCTGTCTGTTGTGGACATACCACAGTGGACCGGACATGTTGAGCCTTACACTAACCCAGCGACATACTGTCCTATACTGCATATTACAAGACAGTATGTAGAGGAGAGGCAGGGACTTCGAGCATCATAGATAACTATACTGCTAAGGGTCCCTCTCCCGACATAATGTTCACAGGTGAAACTCGGCCATCTGAATGCGGGGTTAGGAACACTCTAATTTACAGGAACATCTACTGGTCTTGTCATGTCCCAGGACTTGGTTTAATTCACTGACATATATCTGTGATACTGTTTGTCTTTGTAGTTTGTCCCTTTTCTCTCTCTGTATCCTTAGCTGTGATGCTGTAGCTCCTCCTCTCTCGCTCAGTTTAGTTTCACTTCTTTGTAAGCAACATGTCTGCTCAGCTCCTGGTATTTCATCATTTTTCACCTACTGCTGTATGAGGTTCTACAAGATTTACTTGGATTAAAGCATCTGAAATCTTATCTACGCCTCCTCAGTTGAGTTGAACACTATCTGATAGATATCTTGGTGTAAATTGCTGGTTAGCATAGAGACTACAGGACACTCTCACAACCTCACACTTGCAGCCAAGCTATTGAGTCAGAACAGTGAAAAATGATGCATAAAGACTGCCAGATAGGGCTGTAAGACAGTTCACCAACTTCTGACATACAGTCAGTCACAGCAAGTTACCTGAAGCCAGAAGGAATCAGCATTGTGTAAGTTGCATCTGCAGCTCAGACCCCCTCAGCATAGAAGATTCTATCAAGCAGCCATCTTACTCCAGCAAGGTTATATTTATCCTGTTTGTGTTGCATCATGGCTGAAGGGCACCCTGAAGCACAAGGTAGCATGGACCTCAGTCTGCAGCCCAGTGAGAAGGCTAGACGCTTGATTAAACCTACGTGGAAGGTTAGAGACAATCTAGAAGGTTTAAAGCATGAACTTTCCTGTGAACTCTCAAAATGGTGGCAGAAAATGCAGACTAAGATATCTGCCATGTGCTTGCCTGCATACCATATATCACCACTAGAGGGAGCTCTGCGACAGCTTTATTCTATGCATGGACATTATAAAATGAAAGCTGAGGAGTATGAAAGCATATTGAGGAAATTTCATACAGACGATTCTTTAGCTGAATTGCAAAGCTTCCAGCATCTCAATTCAGAACGAGACAGCTTAGTACATGAAACTAAGTTAAGGACAGAGGCAAGAATTGCGCAACTGCAGGAAATGGCATCCCATGTTTCTGAGTCTACCAAGCGTTCAAAGCGTACATCTAAGTCACGTTCCTCAAAATCTTCCACACTCAGTGAGCAACTTATAAAAGCACGTGCAGAGGCGGAAGCTACTAAGATACAGGCAGCCTTTGCACAACAGAAAGCAGAAATGGAAGCTAAGGCAGCTCAAAAAAGGGCAGAACTAGAGGCTCTAGAGAAACAGTATGAGCATGCTGCAGCCATGGCAAGGTTAAGCATTTTAGAACAGGCCATCAGTGGAAGTGAAAGTGACAGCACCAGTTTGTGTGATGTGGAAGCAGAGGATCCCCTCAAGCGCACAAGAGACTATGTACTAAGCCAAAGCAGTGAATCCCTATTTGCCACAAATGTTCCTGTCAGGGACAACATTTCTCCAGTGCAACAGGGCACAGTATCTTCTGAAGCACACCGCATTCAAGGTCAGTACAATGCCCTGCCTGTCCAGCATCCAGTTTCTTCTTCCTTCATGGATTCCCAAAGCCTTGCACCTCAGCAAATGCAATATACTGATACTCAGGTAAACACCAATGTGACACCATACCACCAGACTGCAAACAACCGTCCAGTCTCACATCCATATGTGGCTAAACCTATGGACTTTAAGCTAGCTCCTAGGCTGAATGCCTACGCAGCCCCTACACTACCTACCTCTGTTAACCAGAACCCCACTAACAACATAATCACCGCTACTCAGCCAGCAACTCAATATTTAAAGTCAGAGAGAACAGACATGTCAGAGTTTGCAAGGTACATGGTTCGCCGTGAGCTTACTAAGACTGGACTCACAAGGTTCGATGACCAACCTGAGAACTACAGAGGCTGGAAATGTGCCTTCAAAACTGCAATTAGTGACCTTGGCATTACTGCAGCTGAAGAATTAGATTTGCTTATCCGGTGGCTTGGCCCACAGTCCACAGAACGTGCTAAAAGACTCAGATCCGTCCACATTTACAACCCCATAGCAGGCCTTACCGCTGCTTGGGAAAGACTGGAGAAAACCTATGGCAGTCCTGAAGCAATAGAGAATGCTCTGTTCAAACGATTGCAAGGGTTTCCAAAGATATCTGGTAAGAATCATCAGAAATTTCAAGAACTTAGTGACCTACTCATGGAGCTCCTACTGGCTAAGGCGGACACTCTCCTACCGGGCCTCAGTTACCTGGACACTGCTCGTGGGGTAAACCCGATAGTCATCAAGTTGCCATATAATATTCAAGAAAGGTGGACCACAGTTGGGTCAAGATACAAAAATGAGAATCAAGTCTCCTTTCCTCCATTTTCCTACTTCTGTGAGTTTATCAAGAACATTGCAGAATCCAAGAATGACCCAAGCTTTTCCTATGGGGATCCCAGTGTTCCTGGTTCACCTCCTGTTAAGTATGACAGCTCACATTCTAACTACAGAAACCGCAGAGGCCCAGTTTCGGTGAAAAAGACTGATATTCTTCCTACACCTACATCAGCACCAGAAGAAAGCAGTTGCAACAACCAAGATGAAAAGGTAGAAAATCCTAACCGTCTGTGTCCTATTCACAAGAAGCCTCATCCCCTCAAGAAGTGTATTGGCTTCAGGAGGAAACCAATCCAGGAACGTAGAGAGCTTCTTAAGAAACTAGGAATATGTTTCAAATGTTGTTCCTCTACTGAACATGTTGCTAGAGACTGTAAAATTGCTATTAAGTGTATAGAGTGTGGCAGTGAGAACCATGTACAAGCTCTTCATCCATCCCAGCCTAGTGCCACACCGCCTAGAGGTTCCCCTTCCCCAACTAAGCATGGCGGGGAGAACACAGATCAAGCAGCAAATACTACCACAGTATCTTCCTCATGTACAGAAGTCTGCGGAGAAGACCTTTGTGACAAGTCCTGTGCAAGGATATGCCTAGTCAATATATACCCCAAGGGCCAACCAGAAAGGGCTCTGAGGGTGTACGCCATTTTGGACGACCAGAGCAACCACTCACTTGCAAGGTCAGAACTCTTTGATCTGTTTAACTTAAAGGGTGATACTTATCCATATACCTTGGGTACTTGTAGTGGCATATCAGAGGTTTCAGGAAGAAGGGCCAGTGGTCTTGTAATAGCTTCTCTCAAGGGCAATTTGGAGATACCTTTGCCCACACTTGTTGAGTGCAACCAGATACCATCAAACAGAGAAGAGATACCCACACCAGAGGCGGCTTTCCAGCACCTTCATCTAAGGGCTATAGCCAGTGAAATACCATCCCTTGACAAAAATGCAGACATTCTAGTTCTGCTAGGTAGAGACATTCTCAGACTGCACAAAATACGCCAGCAAATTAATGGACCGCATGATGCACCATTTGCCCAGCGCCTCGATCTAGGATGGGTTATCATTGGCAACGTCTGCATAGGTAGGATGAAAAGGCCCACCAATATTTCTTCATTTAAGACGCATATGTTACCAAATGGTCGCAGCACTTGTTTTCAGCCATGTCCACATCACTACCAAGTGAAAGAGAAGATAAGCAACAGTAAGTGGCTGCATAATTACCGAGACAACGTGAATACTTTCCTGCCTGGGGACGACACCCTTGGATTAACAGTGTTCAATACAACAAGTGATGACAACAAGCTGGCACCGGCAATAGCTGCTAAAGAATTTCTCAAACTTATGGACAAGGAATTCATTCAAGATGACTCCAACAGCTGGGTAGCACCTTTACCTTTCCGCTCCCCGAGATCAAAACTACCAAACAATCTGAAGCAAGCAGTTTCTAGATTTTCCTCTTTAAAACGTACCCTCAAGAGGAAACCAGAGATGGAGAAACACTTTGTAGGTTTCATGCAGAAGGTATTTGAGAGAGATCATGCAGAACCTGCACCTCCACTAAAGGAAGGAGAAGAATGCTGGCATCTTCCATCATTTGGCGTGTATCACCCTCGCAAACCTGACCAAATCAGGGTCGTGTTCGATTCTAGTGCTCAGTATGAAGGCGTCTCTCTCAACAACCTGTTCCTCACTGGTCCTAACCTAAACAACAGCCTCATAGGAGTCTTAATCCGTTTCAGACAGGAACCAGTTGCAGTGATGGCCGACATCCAACAGATGTTTCATTGCTTCATTGTTAAGGATGATGACAGAAACTATCTCAGGTTCCTATGGCATAAGGACAATGATGTCAACAATGAAGTCATAGATTACCGGATAAAGGTACATGTCTTTGGCAATAGCCCATCTCCTGCAGTAGCGATCTATGGACTGAGAAGGACCGCCCAAGAAGGTGAGAAAGAGTATGGCTCTGATGCTCGTCAGTTTGTTGAGAGGAACTTCTATGTTGATGATGGTCTTAAATCCTTACCTGCAAGTGAAGAAGTGATCGATCTCCTCTCTAGAACACAGGAAATGCTGTCTGTAGCTAACCTCAGACTTCACAAGATCATCTCCAACAATATGGAGGTAATGAAGGCATTTCCCTCTGATGATCATGCAATCAACTTGAAGGATCTTGATCTCAGTTCTGATGCTCCTCCTATGCAACGCAGCCTAGGATTGCTATGGAACACTGAACAAGACACATTCACATTCCAAGTGTCTTCTTGTGACAAACCTTTCACCAAACGAGTTGTTTTATCTGTTGTGAACAGCATTTATGATCCTCTTGGTTTCATTGCTCCCATCACCATTCAAGGCAAGCTACTACTAAGACAGCTTACCACTGAGAACATGGACTGGGACACTCCACTGCCTGCTGAGAAACAACTGAGGTCTGACTGTGGCACTAACTTCGTTGGAGCCTGCAAAGAACTGCAGTTAGACAACTTCTTATCCAACAATGGGTGCACTTGGACGTTTAACCCTCCACATTCATCCCATATGGGAGGTTCCTGGGAACGTATGATTGGGATCACACGCAGAATCCTTGACTCTATGTTGATGGACCACAAGTCGACACTGCTTACCCATGAGACGTTAATAACCTTTCTTGCTGAAGTGTCTGCGATAATCAATGCAAGGCCACTTGTCCCAGTATCTTCAGACCCTGAATCTCCAATTATCTTAACCCCAGCAACGCTTCTTACTCAGAAAATTGGTACTGCTGCTACCTCTCCACGTACCTTAGATCACAGTGACATTTACAGACGCCAATGGAAACAAGTTCAACACCTGTCCAATGTGTTCTGGCACCGCTGGAAAACAGAGTACCTCCACATGCTACAGAGCCGTCACAAATGGCAGACCTCAAAACCTAATCTCCAGGTGGGTGACCTCGTCCTTCTAAGGGATAAAGAAGTCCATCGGAATGAATGGCCTATGGGTCTCATCACTAAAGTTGTCCCTAGTGATGATGGGAAGACTCGGAAAGTGGAGGTCAAGGTAACCAAGGGAGGCTCAGTGCGAGTTTTCTTCCGCCCAATTAATGAACTGGTGCTTCTTCTTCCAAGAGGAGACGTCACATAAAAGAAGATAAGGACACCATTCACAGCTCATGGCGGGGAGCTTCCTTCCATGAACTAAAACCGTGTTCTTGTGGATTACAGTGTGGGTCGGTGGAGGTGTTGGCAAATTGCGGCTTCCCGATCTGAAGATTGGTTTATTTGGACTAACTGTTGATTATTGTTTGTTGTGCATGTTTCTTTTTTGTTTTTCAGGTTTGAAGAGGACTTTATGGACATTTCAGGACATTATTAATGTTTGTTTTCATTGAAATCTAAAGATTTCAGGCGGGGAGTGTCATGTCCCAGGACTTGGTTTAATTCACTGACATATATCTGTGATACTGTTTGTCTTTGTAGTTTGTCCCTTTTCTCTCTCTGTATCCTTAGCTGTGATGCTGTAGCTCCTCCTCTCTCGCTCAGTTTAGTTTCACTTCTTTGTAAGCAACATGTCTGCTCAGCTCCTGGTATTTCATCATTTTTCACCTACTGCTGTATGAGGTTCTACAAGATTTACTTGGATTAAAGCATCTGAAATCTTATCTACGCCTCCTCAGTTGAGTTGAACACTATCTGATAGATATCTTGGTGTAAATTGCTGGTTAGCATAGAGACTACAGGACACTCTCACAACCTCACACTTGCAGCCAAGCTATTGAGTCAGAACAGGTCTTATGAATCATTTTCATAATTGAAGAGGGCAAAAAAAAAGTTATTCCACCATTGTTTTATGTAATTTTTTTTTTTAATAAAAGGGAGGGGGGTGGGTGGAAACATAAATATTTGTTTTATTTTTTAAATTTGGGGAAAAAATGGGGGGGGGGGCCCCCGGGGGTTTTATTGGGCGGGGCAGGGGGGGGGGGGGTAAAAAGGGCCCTTTCCACTGGGGGGGGGGGGGGGGTGGGTGGAAAAAGAAGGGGGGTTGTTGTCTCTCTTCCCTGGGTGGGGGGGGGGGGGGGGGGGGGGGGGGGGGGGAAAAAAAATATAGTGTGTGTGTCTTTTTTGGTTGGGGGGGGGGGGGGGGGGGCTCTGACTGACCTCACTGCTCACACTCAGGAGTAGAAGATACAGTGGGGAAAAAAAGTATTTAGTCAGCCACCAATTGTGCAAGTTCTCCCACTTAAAAAGATGAGGCCAGCCTGTAATTGACATCATAGGTAGACCTCAACTATGAGAGACAAAATGAGAAAACAAATCCAGAAAATCACATTGTCTGATTTTTTAAGAATTTATTTGCAAATTATGGTGAAAAATAAGTATTTGGTCAATAACAAAAGTTAATCTCAATGCTTTGTTATATATCCTTTGTTGGCAATGACAGAGGTCAAACGTTTTCTGTAAGTCTTCACAAGGTTGGCACACACTGTTGCTGGTATGTTGGCCCATTCCTCCATGCAGATCTCCTCTAGAGCAGTGATGTTTTGGGGCTGTCGCTGGGCAACATGGACTTTCAACTCCCTCCAAAGGTTTTCTATGGGGTTGAGATCTGGAGACTGGCTAGACCACTCCAGGACCTTGAAATGCTTCTTACAAAGCCGCTCCTTCGTTGCCCTGGCGGTGTGCTTGGGATCATTGTCATGCTGAAAGACCCAGCCACGTTTCATCTTCAATGGCCTTGCTGATGGAAAGAGGTTTGCACTCAAAATCTCACGATACGTGGCCCCATTCATTCTTTCATGTACACGGATCAGTCGTCCTGGTCCCTTTGCAGAGAAACAGCCCCAAATCGTGATGTTGCCACCCCCATGCTTCACAGTAGGTATGGTGTTCTTTGGATGCAACTCAGCATTCACTCTCCTCCAATCACTACGAGTTGTGTTTCTACTAAACAGTTCTATTTTGGTTTCATCTGACCCTATGACATTCTCCCAATACTCTTCTGGAACATCCAAATGCTCTCTAGCAAACTTCAGATGGGCCCGGATATGTACTGGCTTAAGCAGGGGGACACGTCTGGCACTGCAGGATCTGAGTCCCTGGTGGGGTAGTGTGTTACTGACGGTAGCCTTTGTTACGTTAGTCCCAGCTTTCTGCAGGTCATTCTCTAGGTCCCCCGTGTGGTTCTGGGATTTTTGCTCACCGTTCTTGTGATCATTTTGACCCCACGGGGTGAGATCTTGCGTGGAGCCCCTGATCAAGGGAGATTATCAGTGGTCTTGTATGTCTTCCATTTTCTAATTATTGCTCCCACAGTTGATTTCTTCACACCAAGCTGCTTGCCTATTGCAGATTCAGTCTTCCCAGCCTGGTGCAGGTCTACAATTTTGTTTCTGGTGTCTTTCCACAGCTCTTTGGTCTTCACCATAGTGGAGTTTGGAGTGTGACTGTTTGAGGTTGTGGACAGGTGTCTTTTATACTGATAACAATGTCAAACAGGTGCCATTACTACAGGTAATGAGTGGAGGATAGAGGAGCCTCTTAAAGAAGAAGTTACAGGTCTGTGAGAGCCAGAAATCTTGCTTGTTTGTAGGTGACCAAATACTTATTTTCCACCATAATTTGCAAATAAATTCTTAAAAAATCAGACAATGTGATTTTCTGGATTTGTTTTCTCATTTTGTCTCTCATAGTTGAGGTCTACCTATGATGTCAATTACAGGCCGGCCTCATCTTTTTAAGTGGGAGAACTTGCACAATTGGTGGCTGACTAAATACTTTTTTTTCCCCACTGTACATTGTATAAGGCTGCAGGCTGAGAAGCTTCATGAGGTCTGATACAAAGAGGTCTGATACCTGACTTCTGACTCAGTCAGAGATGAGTCATCTGAGTTTTCATATACCTACAAGCAAGCCAGCACATACAATGGTGGAGATTTATGAAGTAAAATGCTCCATAATTCTGGTATTCACCAAGTAAATTCTCTAACATGTTGTGCACCACATTCATCAAGTGTTTTAAATAATTGTATGACTTGTGCAAAAAAGGGAGTGAACTTGCAGTAAAGGGGCATGGTCATCCTTTATACTGTTTGCTTTTTTTTCTGTGTATGCTCAGAAAGAAGAACAAAAAAATAAGCAAAAAAAAATGGACAGTCTAAAAAACGGACACATTAACATCAGTTACTGTCTGTTATGATAGGTGCCCATTTTTTTTTTTTTTACGGACCCTATCAGAACAGACATCCAACAGCAGTGTGAACGCCCCCTAAGGGAGCAGTAAAAAGGAAGTATTATATAGGATAAGTAAAAGTCAGAAATGTCTGTACCTATTGATGCACTTAAATGATTTTTCTGCCACTATTGTGAGGAATGAGATCTGAAGCCCCTGTAAAGTAGAGTTATATAGGGGGTGGACCTCATCTGTTGGCCAATCAGAAACTGCATATGTTAAATGTTGCAAATAATAAAGAAAGGGGAAAATAATAAGAATCAAGTATCAGGAGTCAGGTGTCCGAAGTCAGGTGTCAGAGGTCAGGTGTCAGACAAATCAGGTGTCAGAATTCAGGTATCACAGTTGTAAACTGCCATTAATCTGATGTTTGACTCTTATATCTGAGGATGTCCTAATATGGACACTGAAAGTGTATAGGACATCAGGACTTTAAGGTGTCCACCTACCAGGGCCGGCGTTAGGGGGGGGCAAACTGGGCAATTGCCCAGGGCCCCGTCCCCAAAGGGGCCCCCGGGATCCGGAACCTGAAGACTCTGGATCCTGGAGTCAGGCCCGGCCAAATCAATAACAGAAAGGGACCGCAGGGCCCCTTTCCGAGGTGAGTAAAAATAACAAACATTTTTACTCACCTGTCCTTGGCATCCGACGTCATCTTCTGGCGTTCCGGACATCACTGCTGAGGCCAGGCCTCAGCCGTAGCGATCACGTGGGGCGTGCTGACAGCCTGCCTCACGTAATCGCTGAGGCCCAATCACAGGCCTCAGCGGTGACGTCCACAACGCGTGACGTCAGCCGCAGAGAAGAAGAAGCCTGTGCCGGCGGGGCTAGCGGAGCAGCGTGAGGAGGCCAAGGAGAGGTAAGACAAGGTGAGTATAACTGTTTGTTATTTTCCCTCACCTCCCCCGGGCCTTCGATTATTCTGGGGTCTGAAGAGACCCCAGAATATAATATAATAATAGCACTGTAGGGCCCCTGTGGAGCATTATACTGGGGGGCCCCTCTGGATAGCATATTATACTGTGTGGGGCCACTGTGGAGCATTATACTGAGAAAGGGGCCCTCTGGATACCATATTATATTCTGTGGGGCCTCTGTGGAAAATTATAATGTGGGGGGGGGGGCTCTGGAGATAATGTTATATTATGTGGGGCCACTTTGGAGCATTATGCTCTCCAGAGGGGCCCCCCAGTATAATGCTCCAAAGTGGCCCCACAGAATATAACTTGCTTTCCAGAGCCCCCCCCACTTTATAATACTCCATAGAGGCCCCACAGAATATAACATGTTCTCCAGAGGGCCCCCTCCCCAGTATAATGCTCCACAGTGGCCCCACACAGTATAATATGCTCTCCAGAGCCCCCCCCAGTATAATGCTCCACGGTTTCCCCACACAGTATAATATGCTCTCCAGAGGGGCCCCCCAGTATATTATACTGTGCAGGGCCACTGTGGAGCATTATACTGGGGGGGGGGCTCTGGAGAGCATATTATACTGTTTTGGGCCGCTGTGGAGTATTATACTGGGGAAACCTCTCTGGGCAGTATATTAGAATGTGTGGAGGCCATTTCTGGAGCATGTTATACTGAGTGGGGTCACTGGAGGGGGCACTGTGGTGCATTATACTAGCGGGAGCCCTCTGGGGAGCATATTATACTATGGGCCACTGTGGAGCTTTATACTGGGGGAAGGGACAGTGTGGGGAGCCTGTTATACTGTGTGGGGCCACTGAGGAGTGTATTATATTGTGTGGGGCTTTTCGGGAGCATATGATACTCTGTGGGGCCATTGTAGAGCATTATACTGGGGGGCACTGTGGGGAACATATTATACAGTGGGGGACCACTGTGGAGCATTATACTGGGGGAACCCCTCTGGGGAGTATATTATACTGTGTGGAGGTCATTATGGAGCATGTTATACTGTGTTAGGCCACTGGAGCACTATACTGGGGGGGGGCATTGTGGGGTGCATATTATAATGTATGGAGCATATTATATTGTGTGGGGCTGCTGGGGAGCATATTGCACTGTCTGGGGCCACTAAGGGGTAGTATAGTGTGTGGCCACTGTGGAGTATTATACTGTGTGGAGCCTTACATACCATGTGGGGCCACTATGGGGGGCTCAGGGGAGCATTTTATACTGTGTGGGGTCACTGTGGAGCATTATATACCATGTGGGGAAACTGGAGGGCTCAGGAGAGCATTTTATACTGTGGAGCATTATATACCATGTGGAGCATTATACTGTGGGGGGGGGCTCACAATTCCTGCTGGCAGCCCTGTGTGCTATGTCTGCATCACAGCTCCCTCACTATAATCTTGCACATATGTGTAGTGCTCCATGGCCATATCATTCCCCATACAGTACTGTGCATGAGCTTTCCATGGAGTTATTGGGACCTGCACAGTACTATAGGGGCCGACTATACTGGGAACATACTCAGTAACACCAGATAGTCAGCACATATGTAAGACTTCAGTGAAGGAGCCGCGGTGTAGGCTATTAGCAGGAAGCTGTTGGGTGGGGCCCCAGAACAAGTTCCTCTAGTGGGCCTAAGTCCCTTCAGTCCGACACTGTATAACGGAGAACTATTATATATAATGGCGGGTTACTATATATAATTGGGAAACTTAAATTTGAGGGGGCTATTATAAGGGGGAACTATTATTTATAAGATGGGCTATTATTTATAAGGGGGAAACTATTATATATAAGGCATCCAATATAAGGAGGGGAGCTATTATTTATTAGAGGGGAACTATTTATAAGGGGGGTGTAATTGTTAAGTGGGCTTATTTATAAAGGGGGCTATTAGTGATAGTCGGGACTTATTTATAAGGGTAACTATTATTTATGAGGGGGCTATTATTTATAAGGGAGCAGTATTATTTTTACAGGTTGACTGTTACTGATAAGGGGGAATATTACTGATACAGGGCACTATTTATCATTTATAAGGGCGCTATTACTGATAAAGGTGTAATATTATTTATAATCAGGGACTATTATTTATAAGGAGGCGCTATAATAACTGATGACTGGGTGCAAAAATCTATTAGGTGGTACAAAGGTGCTCATTTGAATTGTTTGTGGTAAAATGGGGCTTGTTATTACCTTTTTGTTGGCAGAAAGGAGGCGTTATTATAGGGGTTGTCACTGGAAGACGATGGTGTTGTTTGCATATCAGCATTTGGGGCCCCGCATTTAATTTTGCCCAGGGCCCCACTTTGTCTAAAACCGGCCCTGCCACCTACCACTGTCTATTGGCAATCGGTTCATGTCAGGTGGTGATAGAACGTCACACTGACTCACAAGACACGTGTCTCTTCTATATTTTTCCTGCACAACACATGTTAAAAACTGAACATTTTGGAATATTCACATCAAACCCAGTACGTAATTAATCAGTTCACCCAACTCTAGTATTTTGCCACAAATTATAGCATGTCTTCTATGCTGAAATGTGTGTTTAAAATGGTCATGTAATAATAGTGTTGCTTTCAAAGTGTGGAATAAAAAAAAAATTCAGAAAAAAAAGGGTCTTGAGAAGGTGCCAAAACTATCAGTCAATAGGAGACATCATGTATAAGCACTGAGGAGTCCCAACTTGAAGAACTAAAAATCAGGGCTCACAGAAATATCCTAAATATCACACAAAAACCAACATGTAGCCAGGTTCTGATTAATTGCATGTATCAGAAACATCCACAATGCAATCTACACGGAATTTGTTTTGACTGCTCCTCATTGGCAGAAGTTTTCTGCTGCAGGATCACACATGCACTGCTGGAGAGTCCGTCCACTAAAACAGCAGTTACCCACGGACCCCATAGACTATAATGGTGTCTGCCATCTGTCCGTCGGTTTTCCGCCGTTTTTATACTGCAGGACTTTTCTCTCCACTGTTTTTCAACAGTCTCTGTGGTGGAGTCTCCAACGGATGTGAACCTAGCCTTATATGTGGAGTTTGCTGCAGATTTCACCCCATACAGTGGAGAGATGGTATCCGCATCTAAGATGAACATGTTGCACTGTACCGGTTACTGGCTCCACCTGCACTTGCATCACTATGACCTTATTGCTTAATGTATTAAGAACCTTTCAACTATGACACAAACTAAAAGCATTTTCTATATTGATGACCTATCTTTAGGATAGATCAATACAGTGAAACCTCTCCTATTATACTCTATGGAAGTTACCTTTCAGCAGACCGCCCCCTTGGGAACCCCTTTGAAAAGTCTACATATTGGGCTTACATACACCATTAGACCATTGCTGTGCTGCATCACTGGACTACAGCAAGCGACAGCAAGGGATATCAGGGGAGAAAAATGATCAATATTACACTGAAGCAGAGGGACCATGTCATAGTCAATGAAATTTGCCACTGATGTCAACTTGGGAATGGAGTCACAAAAAGGAATGGGTTCTATGTATACCACAGACCAAAATGGGCATTCTTGGGGTGTTCCCTGGTGGGCTTTAAAGTTCATATTTTTGCCAATGTTAGCATTTTGAAGGGAAATGGAAAGAAGAGTCATGATGGGGTATAGGAATTATGGAAACGCCAGCTAGAAAGCAGGAATGAGAGGGGTAGCCATTCTGGGGTCCAAGGGGAAACCATGCTGAGGGCCAATATTTAAAGGGATTTCATTGTGACAGCTAGGAATGAGAAGGAAGCCATGCTGAGTACCAAGGATAATGGGGCTATCTTGAACTAGGAAATCTGCACTTCACCAGAGGAGTAAGAAAGGTTGTGTTTGTGTGTTGTAGTGACTTGTGTACAGTATGATGGTTAATTTATATACTTTTATTTACATTTTAACCCCTTAACAAAGATCTAAAACTTTGCAATAAAATTATTTCTTAAAGTCGCCATATTCTGACACCCATATCTTTTTTGGATTTCTGTTTACAGGGATGTATAGCGTGTCTTTTTTTGCAGGGCCAGGTTTTTTATTTTAGTTATACCATTTTGGGGAATGCCTATTGCTTTGATCACTTTTTATTCAAATTTTTCTCAGAGGAAAAACAGCGCAAAAAACAGCAGTTCAGCACTTTTGTTTTTTTCTCCTGCTACGGTAAGAGATAGATTTGTAGACCAGACGTTTTTGGACACCGGGATACCTAATGTGTATATGTTTCACAGTATTTAAGTACATTTATATGTGTTCTGGGGAAAGGGGGGGTGATTTGAATTTTTAATATTTTTTATTTATTTTTTTCTTGCATTTATTAGACCCCCCCCATGGGGGTCTAATTCATTGCAATGCATGGCAAAATATCAGCACTTCTATTGCAAGCTGCATATAGCAGCCTGCAATAGAAGGTAGTGCCAGACAAGCCTGGGAGCCTTCAATAGGCTTCTGGCTGTCATGCCAATGGGATGCTGGCCCCGGATCTTGCTCCAGGTGCCAGCAATCCCCTGCAAAATGGCGCCGAGTCTCTGCGGCTATGGAAGCCACTGAAGCTCCT
Source organism: Leptodactylus fallax (assembly GCA_947044405.1). NCBI lineage: Eukaryota > Metazoa > Chordata > Amphibia > Anura > Leptodactylidae > Leptodactylus > Leptodactylus fallax. The sequence goes on from CAMRHE010000092.1 coordinate 2,933,768, forward strand.
GAGCAGCTGCCATATTTAAATACCCGACATCTGCCATATAAGTGGTTAAAAACACAAAAATTAATTATGAGCACAATTTACCTTGAAAATTCTCACCTATAAAAATGCATGAAAATTAGCCTGATGTGACTAATATCTCTGCTACATTTTGTAAGCTTTTAACCCATTCCTGGCATCCGCCATAATAGTACGACGGATGTCGGGTATTTAAATATGTATTATATACTTATATGTATAAGTATATATATATATATAAAAGTGGTGAGGTGCTTCTCCAATAACAAACCATGGATTAACTCTGATATAAAAACACTACTTAAGGAGAAAAAGATGGCATTCAGGTCAAGAGATAAGGAGGGGTTGAGGGAAGTACAAAAGGAGCTGAGGCATCAAATCAGGCAGGGAAAATCCAGTTATAAAGAAAAAATGGAAAAGCAAATGGAAAGAAAAGACATAAGGGGGGGTCTGGGAGGGGCTTAAGTCAATTTCGGGTCATAAACAGTCTGTCTGCCAGATTGAGGCAGATGTTAACTGGCTTAATGAACTAAACCTATTCAACAGATTTGATCACACACCAGCTCCTCCCACCCCAGTATGTCCTTCAGCTCCCCCCACCACAATGACTTCTCCCCATGCGGCCACTTCCCAACAGACCAGTAAATCCAGAAATCCATCTTTATCTGGCCACAGTCTGACCTTCACACGGGCCCAGGTGAGGAAGGAGATGAAAAAGATCAAGGCGAGGAAAGCCGGAGGGCCAGATGACATCAGTGCAAGGCTAATTAAGACTTGCGGGGACCAGCTGTGTGGTATAATTACATATATGTATAATATGAGCCTGAGGCAGGAAATAGTCCCTGAATTATGGAAATCTTCTTGTGTGGTACCAGTTCCAAAGAAACCCCACCCTATGGACCTCAACGACTACAGACCTGTAGCACTGACATCCCACCTGATGAAGATCTTGGAGAGATTGGTTCTCACACATCTCCGCCCTCTAGTGAGCCCCGCTATGGACCCACTCCAGTTTGCTTATCGGCCGGGCATTGGGGTAGATGATGCCATCATCCATCTTCTGCACAGGGCTCTGTCTCACCTGGAGAAACCAGGGAACACAGTGAGAATAATGTTCTTTGACTTCTCCAGTGCTTTTAACACCATACAGCCCAGGTTATTGAGGGACAAGCTGGGCCTTGCTGGAGTGGACCACCACCTCTCCAACTGGATCCTAGACTACCTCACAAATCGACCTCAATACGTGAGAGCCCGAGACTGTGTGTCAGGTACAGTGATCTGTAATACGGGGGCACCTCAGGGTACGGTTCTCGCCCCTTTCCTCTTCACACTGTACACTGCAGATTTTAGGTGCAACTCATCCAGCTTCTACCTACAGAAGTATTCTGACGACTCTGCAATAGTGGGTCTCATCACAGATGATGATGACAGGGAGTACAGAGAACTGAACCGGGATTTTGTGGACTGGTGCCACCGGAACCACCTGAAGATTAACGCGGGGAAGACCAAGGAGATGGTGGTGGACTTCCGCAAAGGCAGAAGCCCTCCTAAACCAGTGGACATCCTGGGGACGGGCATCGAGATTGTGAACACCTATAAGTACCTGGGTTTGCTCCTTAATAATAAGCTGGACTGGGCAGATCATATGGAGGCCCTGTACAGTAGGGGCCACAGCAGGCTCTACCTGCTTAGGAAGCTGAGAGCCTTTGGAATCCGGGGGGCACTTCTTAGAACTTTCTTCAACTCGGTAGTGGCATCAGCCATCTTCTTTGGAGTGGCCTGCTGGGGGAGCAGTATATCAACCAGGGACAGAAATAAACTTGACAAGCTGATTAGAAGGGCCAGCTCTGTCCTGGGGAGCCCACTGGACCCAGTGCAGGTGGTGGGTGACAGAAGGATACTGTCCATGGTGAGCTCCATGCAGAAGAAGAAGTCCCATCCCATGCATGAGACTGTGATCGCGCTGAGCAGTACTGTCAGTGACCGACTGCTCCACCCTAGGTGTGAGAAGGAGCGCTATCGGAAGTCTTTCCTCCCCACCGCGGTTAGGCTGTACAACCAACACCGACCTAAGCGGAGATCATTACACACAGAGAACTGAAAATATCTCTCTGCCTGTTAAATCCCCCCCCCCCCACCTGCTACGCCCTATCTGTCTGTCTGCTATCAATGTAATGCCTCTCACCTTGGAATATTCCTGTACATGTTGTATTTGTATTTGTATCTGCTTATCTTTGCTGCTGTAACACACTGAATTTCCCCATTGTGGGACTATTAAAGGACTATTATTATTATTATTATTATTATTATATACTGTATATACATACACACGTGGAAAAAATTGTTGGTACCCCTCGTTTAATGAAAGAAAAACCCACAATGGTCAAAGAAATAACTTGAATCTGGCAAAAGTAATAATATATAAAAATTTTATGAAAAAGAACAAATGAAAGTCAGACATTGCTTTTCAACCATGCTTCAACAGAATTTTTTAGAAAAGAAAACTTATGAAACAGGCCTGGACAGAAATGATAGTACTCTTAACTTAATATTTTGTTGCGCAACCTTTTGAGGCAATCACTGCAATCAAACGATTCCTGTAACTGTCAATGAGACTTCTGCACCTCTCAACAGGTATTTTGGCCCACTCCTCATGAACAAACTGTTCCAGTTGTCTCGGGTTTGAAGGGTGCCTTTTCCAGACGGCATGTTTCAGCTCCTTCCAAAGATGCTCAATAGGATTTAGGTCAGGGCTCATAGAAGGCCAATTCAGAATAGTCCAATGTTTTCCTCTTAGCCATTCTTGGGTGTTTTTAGCTGTGTGTTGTGGGTCATTATCCTGTTGCAAGACCCATGACCTGAGACTGAGACCAAGCTTTCTGACACTGGGCAGCACATTTCTCTCTAGAATCCCTTGATAGTCTTGAGATTTAATTGTACCCTGCACAGATTCAAGACACCCTGTGCCAGATGCAGCAAAGCAGACCCAGAACATTACAGAGCCTCCTCCATGTTTCACAGTAGGGACAGTGTTCTTTTCAAGATATGCTTCATTTTTCCGTCTGTGAACATAGAGCTGATGTGCCTTGCCAAAAATGTCCATTTTTGTCTCATCTGTCCATAGGACATTCTCCCAGAAGTTTTGTGGCTTATCAACATGTAGTTTGGCAAATTCCAGTTTTGTCAAATTCAAGTTATTTCTGTGGGTTTTTCTTTTATTAAACAAGGGGTACCAACAATTTTGTCCACGTGTGTGTGTGAATATTTTATATTTAAATATGTATTATACAGCAGAGACCCAGCGCTAATGCCTGTGATCAATGCCCCCGGAACGAGATCCAGGGGGATCCATTGCCATGACAGCCAGGACCCTATTGAAGGCTCCCAGGCTTGTCTGGCAATGATTTGTATGACAAGCTGCTCTATGCAGCCTGTCATACAAATGCCGATATTTTGCACTGCATTGCATTGTAATGCACTGCTTTAGTGATCAGATGCCCTGGGGTTCAAGACCCCAAGGGGGTCTAATAAATACAATAAAAAATGTAAAATTCAAATCACCCCCCCCCCCCCTTTCACTAGAATACATATAAAAGTTAACCAAAAATACTGTGACACACATACAGTGCCTTGCGAAAGTATTCGGCCCCCTTTAACTTTTCAACCTTTTGCCACATTTCAGGCTTCAAACATAAGGATATAAAATTTAAATTTTTTGGTGAAGAATCAACAACAAGTGGGACACAATCGTAAAGTCGAACGAAATTTATTGGATATTTTAATCTTTTTAAAAAATAAAAAACTTAAGTTAATACTTTGTAGTTCCACCTTTTGCTGCGATTACAGCTGCAAGTCGCTTGTGTTATGTCTCTATCAGTTTTGCACATCGAGAGACTGAAATTTTTGACCATTCTTCCTTGGAAAACAGCTCGAGCTCAGTGAGGTTGGATGGAGAGCATTTGTGAACAGCAGTTTTCAGCTCTTTCCACAGATTCTCGATTGGATTCAGATCTGGACTTTGACTTGGCCATTCTAACACCTGGATACGTTTATTTGTGAACCATTCCATTGTAGATTTTGCTTTATGTTTAAGATCATTGTCTTGTTGGAAGATAAATCTCCGTCCCAGTCTCAGGTCTTTTGCAGACTCAAACAGGTTTTCTTCCAGAATGGTCCTGTATTTGGCTCCATCCATCTTCCCATCAATTTTAACCATCTTCCCTGTCCCTGCTGAAGAAAATCAGGCCCAAACCATGATGCTGCCACCACCATGTTTGACAGTGTGTTCAGGGTGATGAGCTGTGTTGTGCTTTTACGCCAAACATATCATTTTGCATTGTGGCCAAAAAGTTCGATTTTGGTTTCATCTGACCAGAGCACCTTCTTCCACATGTTTGGTGTGTCTCCCAGGTGGCTTGTGGCAAACTTTAAATGAGACTTTTTATGGATATCTTTGAGAAATGGCTTTCTTCTTGCCACTCTTCCATAAAGGCCAGATTTGTGCAGTGTACGACTGATTGTTGTCCTATGGACAGACTCTCCCACCTCAGCTGTAGATCTCTGCAGTTCATCCAGAGTGATCATGGGCCTCTTGGCTGCATCTCTGATCAGTCTTCTCCTTGTTTGAGATGAAAGTTTAGAGGGATGGCCGGGTCTTGATAGATTTGCAGTGGTCTGATACTCCTTCCATTTCAATATGATCGCTTGCACAGTGCTCCTTGGGATGTTTAAAGTTTGGGAAATCTTTTTGTATCCAAATCCAGCTTTAAACTTCTCCACAACAGTATCACGGACCTGCCTGGTGTGTTCCTTGGTCTTCACGATGCTCTCTGCTCTTTAAACAGAACCCTGAGACTATCACAGAGCAGGTGCATTTATACGGAGACTTGACTACACACAGGTGGATTATATTTATCATCATCAGTCATTTAGGACAACATTGGATCATTCAGAGATCCTCACTGAACTTCTGGAGTGAGTTTGCTGCACTGAAAGTAAAGGGGCTGAATAATATTGCATACCCCACTTTTCAGTTTTTTATTTTTTACAAAAGTTTAAAATAACCAATAAATTTCGTTCCACTTCACAATTGTGTCCCACTTGTTGTTGATTCTTCACCATAAAATTAAAATTTTATATCCTTATGTTTGAAGCCTAAAATGTGGCAAAAGGTTGAAAAGTTCAAGGGGGCCGAATACTTTCGCAAGGCACTGTAAGGATCTATCTATCACCGTGCATAATTCCCTCAGAACTCAGGGGTGTATACCATCTGGACCCGGCGATTTCTCTATTTTAGTGTTTTGAAGGCGGCGCCGCACTTCCTCCTGGGTTAAACAGGTGACATTTAATGGAGAGTTAACATTACCCCTAATCATGTTGCTGGCTATTGGATTTTCTTGTGTAAACACCATAGAGAAGAAGGCATTTAATAGTTGTGCTTTTTCCTCATCCTTCTCCACGTTACGCCCGATTATTTTTGAGAGGGCCCACTTTGTCAGTTTTTATTTTCTTATTATTTATATAATTGAAGAATAATTTTGGATTAGTTTTACTTTCCTTGGCAATTATTTTCTCAGCCTCCATCTTTGCCTCCTCGATCTTTGCCTTCCTATTTGCCTTTTACACAATTTATTTTTCTCTTTATAGTTTTTTAATGCTGCGTCACTACTTTTTTGTTTTAGTACCTGAAAAGCTTAATTTTTATCCCTCATTGCACTCCTTACCGTTTTAGTTAGCCATATTGGTTTTCTATGATTTCTGGCCAATTTATTCCCATAAGGTTTATGTTTTTACATGGTCCTATTTAGAATGCTTTTGAAAATGTCCTATTTTGTTTGTGTTCTGGTCACTTTGAGGACATTGTCCCAGTTTATGTTGCTAATCTCCTATCTTAGCTGGTTAAAATTGGCCTTCCTGAAGTTTAGTCTTTGTACCCCCTTTACTGAACATCATATTAATGTGTACAAGAAAACTTATTATTATATGGTCACTATTACCTAGATGTCCCCCAACCTCCACTTTTGACAATGTGTCTGGTTCATTTGTTAAAATTAGGTCTAAAACCGCCTCGCCTCTAGTTGGGTCCTGCACTAGTTGCGATAGGTAATTGTCTTTTATTACTGACAAAAACCTGTTCCCTTTGTTGGACCTGCAGGTTTCTGCCTCCCAGTTGATATCTGGGTAGTTGAAATCCCCCATAATAATGACTTTATTGTGCTTTGCGGCCTCATCTGTTTGTTTTATTAGTACATTTTCAGCTTCTTCCATTATATTTGGAGATTTATAACAAATCCCTATCAGTATTTTATTATTCTTTGTTCCTCCCTTAATTTCCACCCATAAGGACTACATGTATTCATTTTCCTCCCAGATGTCCTCAAGCAGGACTGGCTTAAAGCAGGATTTTACGTATAAGCAAACCCCTCCTCTTTTCCTATTGGTACGCTCCTTTCTAAACATACTGTACCCCTGTATATTTACAGCCCAGTCATAGCTAGAGTCCAGCCATGTCTCATTTATCCCCACTATGTCATATTTTTCTTCCAACATTATCACTTCTAGTTCCTCCATCTTATTAGTGAGACTTCTGTTGTTAGTATACATACTTTTCATGGATTTATCTTTATCCCTACTCTTCCACTGCCTACTGACTGTTCTAACCCCACCCCCCGCTCCACCCCCAGTTACATTATTTAGCCCTCTTTCAATTTCTACACTATATTGCCCTCTACATCTGTTACCCTCCCCCCAGTCCTTAGTTTAAACACTCCTCCAACCGTCTAGCCATCTTCTCTCCCAGCACAGCTGCACCCTCCCCCATTGAGATGCAGCCCATCCCTACCATAGAACCTGTAGCCCACAGCAAAGTCAACCCAGTTTTCCAGGAACCCAAACCACTCCTTCCTACACCAGCACTTGAGCCACTTGTTTACCTTCCTAATTTCCTGCTGCCTTTCCTGTGTGACCCGCGGTGCAGGTAGTATTTCTGAAAATACTACCTTGGAGGTCCTTGCCTTTAGCTTACTCCCTAAATCCCTGAAACCATTTTTAAAGGACCATCCACCTACCCCTAGCTTTGTGATTTGTGCCAACATGCACCATGACCACTGGATCAACACCAGCCCCACCCAGTAATCTATCAAACCGATCCGCGATGTGTCGAACTCGAGCACCAGGAAGGCAACACACCGTTCGAAGATCCCGGCCTTTGTGACAGATTTCCCTGTCTGTTCCCCTAATAATTGAATCCCCCACTACCAGCAACTTTTTATTCTGCTCTGCACTCCTATCCCCCTTCTTACTGGAGCAGACATTCCCCTGGCGGTCAGAGGAAGTGTCTTGCTGCAGCAGTGTTACCCCTGTACTAACATCCCCCTCATCTGCCAATTTAGCAAACTTGTTGGGGTTTGCGATTTCAGGACTAACCTCCCTGGCACTCTTCCCTCTATCCTGCTGCTTTCTAACTCACCCAGCTAGCTGCCTCATGTTCTTGCACCTCCTTGCTACCATCCCCCTCTGCACTTACCCCAGCGAGTTCCTGCTCTGTGAACTCCTTTCCAAGTTATCAATGGATCTCAATCTTGCAATTTGCTCATTTAGATCCATGATCTGGGCTTCCAAATGTGCAACGTGCTTACATCTTGCACAGCAGTATGCCCCCTCAAGCAGCTGCTCAAGAAGAGAATACATGCTGCAAGACGTACACTGGACTGCATTGGTAAGAATGGGGCACATCTTACCTGATGGGGATTATTACAGCAAAACAAAAATTACAAGTAAATAAGTACAATTCAAATAAAAGATATATGAAATATTCAAATGATCCATTAGAAGTTACAACGTGTTGCCCAATGAACAAGCCCTCATACAACAATTTGTGAGGAAAATAATAAAGTTTTAGCTTTTCGAATATAGGGAGCATAAAAAAAAGAAGAAAAAAAAAGGAAAATGACAGCAGCAGTATGAGAGTATAATAATTTCGCCATGTTCTATGTGAATGGTTAATGGAATAATCAGAACATTTTTTTTATATTCACATGCATCTTAGACTAACCTCACAGATGCACTGGAGTTTCAGTCAGGAGCCACCATCGCAGAGTTCATTTAAAATTAAGGATGGAAAACTCCTACTGTACATGCAGGACTTTTTCACCTGGCAAAATGACAAACACCATAACAGACTCTCAAGAGAACCTATTAGAGAGATCAGTTTTTATTGTTCTTGCAGTTTTTCTGTCCTATGAAGGACCAGAAGATCAGAAAAAATTAATGGAAATGTAAACACCCCTACAAATTTTTTATTAGGCGGATATAAGAAATTTTGTAATATATTATAAAAAAAAAAAAATGCTTAATTCTCCATATATCAGACATAGAAGTTTATGAAGAGGGGAAGGAAAAGGAGGAGACTACTGGAAAAGATATTGATATACTGCAGCTGGTACACTCTAGTATACTGAGCAAGCATACATCTCCTCTACCCTCCATAGACTTCTGTGGAAGGCCGAATATGGGTATGGGTTAGAGATAGGTGAACCTCTCAAGATTTGTTTATTTTTGGGGTGTTCAGGTGGCTCGGGTCCAAGATTTGTTTTGGGTTAAACAAATTTGGTATGAACCACACCTTAAAATGGCTTAAAACATAGTGTAGTACACTCTCAGGGCTCCTAGGAACCTATGTATCCAATTTCTAGCTCTCTAAGGAAAACACAACCAAAGATATCTCAAAGTGAAATGACTTTGCATGTAGATCTATGAAAAAACGCATAGTAAGCTGAGGATAGAAACTCTGAGTTTTAACCATACACTGCGCTGCCACCCGCTTTTACACATTTTAACATTTAACATGCTCCAAAAATCACCCTTTTATTGGGGAAAAATGTGCTTGTCCGTGGTTTTTTAGACAAACAAGGTTGTTATATTGCAAAAAGCAATGGTTTTGTAGAAAAATTTGCATGTTTTGAAGATATGTAAGTGCTACAGGCCTCTTGTTGTTATTTGTGGCTCTGAGCTCAGTTGAAAAGCGCTGAAGAATCGGCTTTTTAAAAAAAAGCCACCAAAAATTATTTCTTGATGGGGGTATATGTGAAATCAATTTTTTTTTTCTTTAATGCCAACACTGTGGCACCAACAGTATGGTATAGTGTAATGTGATGGACAAGGCCAATGGACACGTCTAGCTGAGTGGTGGCAGTGGTATTAACTGTGGCAACATGTGTGGCCGTGCAGCAGGGGTAACATGATGGATCAGGCCACAGGATATCTGAGTGGCAGCTGTTTAGGAGTAACAGGCAGCATCGCCAGCAGTAAATAGAACATCATGATAAAGGGAGACGGTGACACCACTATTCGGAGACATTAATGGAGATGTTTGAAAAACCTCACGGATCCATGACTGATTTATTTTGACAAAAGTAATTTTTTTCCACACTAGCTGTGGACAGTTTTGTACTTTTAGGTGTTACAATACCAACAGCAGCACTGAACAACCTCTTGGCCATTACGCTTGAGGTTGGACAAGATAAAACTCTCACGGCAAACTGGGCCAGCTCCTGACACTACACTGTGCTAGGTGTAGATGTGGCCTGCCTACAAGGAAGATCACAGGGAGAGGGAGTAGAAACAAATACCATGGATGGCAATGTGCAAAAAAATTCCCACATGGAATGTATTCACATAGTCACTGCCACCAGCAGCAGAAACATGTCTGTCACTACCACCACCCCCACCCCGCAAGCTTCCTCTAGGTTTGCCCTGAGCAGGCTTTTTTGATGTTGGGCCAGTAACAATAGTTGGAATTGTTACTATCACCACTGTCACCACCCTCTTTATCTGATGTCACCTTGTCACCGTGATGCAGTTGCCAGGTCTTATCCACAAAAGAATCATCATTGGCAATGTCATCATCATCTTCCCTGCTTTTTTCTGAAACATCATGGTCATGCACACCCTCATAATTTCCACCTTCAGATTTTCCCCTAGTACCAGAATGACTACCAGTAGTAGTACCAAAACCCCTGCCACTATTACCTCCACCACCACCAGTCATGTCTTCTTCCTCTGTTTGCACACAATGCTGACTGTTCTCATCCAACTCATCAAAAAGAGGAGGATGACTGCTCTGACTAGGAGAAATAGATTTACCAGCAGGTGCCAAATCACTACCAGGGATATGTGTTAGTAAAGAATGTGAAGGAGACATGGTTGACAGTCAATAAAGGCCCTGTGGTAAATTACGTGTTATGTAGGAGGAGGAACACACAGAAACCTGACTCAAGATCCCATCACTCTTGGATGCAATATCCTTCTGTGACTGAGATGAGTGGTCTAAGTAGTCAAAAACTTCATCTTTATTATCAGGATGTACAACAATCCTGCGGCTGCTGGCAGTGCCACCAAGACCAGAAGTAGTGTTGTTGCCACCCACATTCTTATTTTTAGTAAGTATTAGTTTTAGTTTAGTATTTTTGTTTCCTCATCCACCTCCTTTTTCTTCCTCTGACCTGTTTTTTCCCAGTCATATTTTTACAGCACACAGTGCTTAATTATACAATATTTGGTAACAATTCTGGCACTGTGTGTATGTGTTTTCTTTTCACAAAACAAAAGATTTTTCACTAACAGGATTCTTTTGTCAGTAATAAGTATGTTTAGAGACTGTGTATCCAGATAAAACTGCTTTACTGAACAACAGCCTTAAACAAAATTAGATTATTGGCAATGAAAGAGTTAAGTCCTATCTGTGTGTCTGTAATAAAGCAGGAATGCAGGTCATCAAAATCTATTACCCATGGGTCTTAGATAACACCTTTTAATCTATTTAAAAATTATGGGTTAATTGGCATCCACCTCATAAAGCTTTTTTGGCTTTCTTCTGGCTCAATGCAGTAGGATTATTGATTGAATATGATGGACATGTGTCTTTTGTAAATAGATAGCTATGGAGATAGCTCTTGGTTAAATAACTTCATACAGCTGATGGAGCACACCACAATTTGTAATTTTGTATAGAATCCAACAAAGAAAACCTCAGTTGTCTTAATATGAAATAGAAGGCAAACAGAAGTATAGATTAGGCCTATGGCCCTCAATGTGAGTCTAGCTTCATAGAAAACAAAATCATAGTATGGCTGTGACCATGAGTGATAAAGGAAAAATTTATCCATCCCACTCAATTTTTATCAACTCTTTGTTTTGCTTCAAAATACAAACAGCATAAAAATTTGTTTTATGTGAATCTGGCATAACACACTTGTATGTTTTTTTACATATTGCAGTATCTTTAAATTGAAAGGATTTTATTAAATAGATTTGTTTATACATCATACGAAAATAACTGTCTATAACTTGAAAAGCAGGAAATCAGTATGCAAAAAAATACATTCTAAGTAGGAGAAAAATTTGCAAGAAAAAGCACAAAGAAGTGGATAAGCGTATAAAACATTGTTGGTGGTTGTTCCCCCTCAAATAAAATGTTTATCAGATCACAATGTGTGGGCCTTCAGTCCTTAAACATTTAAACTAACATTACTGAATGTCTGTGGGTGAAGGGCTTTTAGATTCACTTGAGTTGCCAAGCATTGACTAAACATTGGATTCTATTTTCATGGAGGCCTTGGAGGTAGTGAATGGAACATAAACATTACAAACCTCATGGCGGAAGATGCACAATTCTAATTGGGTATCTGAATCTTTGTTGCCTTCCTCTCGTGTTACATCCCATTTCCTTTACACAGTTTATTTGAGTGTGAAAGCAAGACAAATTGACTGGACGCCAAGTTGCACAAAGTAAACCCAATAACCTGTTAAAGTCATCACTGAAGTCCAGCATTAAGCTAGGCTTAGCATTTATTACCAAATACCATAAATTTATATTCAGTGCTTGGTGGTTTGCATTTTAAACAATCTTTTCTAAGATTTAGATGTCCTTAAATAACTTTTTCTTTCTACAAAAAAATATAAAATAATATGTATGGTAATGTCACAGAAAAAGAAAGTGAATAAACCCAGTTTTTAAAATGATTACTACATTTAAGTTAAAAAAAACTTAAATTTACTTAGAATTACTCAACAGCCAAATCAACCACGACAAAAAAGTAACTGCACCCTTTTACATTTAGGCAAAATGGCTTGTTTATGGCTGCACAACTTGTACAGGTGAAACACATAATAAGGCTACATCCACATCTTTGTCGGTGTTTCCTCTGCAGAGTCTTTCCAAAATAAAAAAAAAAAGAAAAAGTCCTGCAAGCATTATAGTTGATGGGGTCACTTGGGATCTATTGTTGTCTGGCATAAAACGGATCTGTCTTTAATGTTGAAACAGCACAAGTGTGAAAGCACCATAACAATGTGTTTCACTTGGGCAAGCAGTGACCTGGTTTACAGAATTTATTTTATTATTTTTAAAATAACCTATTACACAGTGACAGAACTACCACTGCAATGGGGCCAGTGACTGCTGCTTTCTTTTTTTTTTTCTCAATCGGCTGTTACCTGCTGGATTAATAAGCATTACCTGCTGGAGTATTCACTTACTGATCTTTGCTCCTGCCCATGGTTGCCTCTGCTTCCCCTTCAGCCTCCAGGAGGTCCTGTGTACTGTGCTAAAGGGCCTCTATGAGATGTGCAACACACGGGGCCCCCTGGAGGATGAAGGGGAAGCAGAGGCGATCATAGGCAGGAGTGGGAATCAGTAAGCGAATAGTGGCAGTTACCAGCTGGAGTAATCCAGCAGGTAGCCTAAAGACACTATGAGGGCACTTAATGAATGGTGGCCTGTAAACGGGCAATTTACTGTGTTGAGGCCAGTGAAGGAGACAGCACACTGTATGAGGGGCCAATAAGGAGGCAATATACCATGTGGTGGGAGTAAAGGGAGCTTTCTACCACAATGGAACCAGTAAAAGGGGCATTATACCATGTGGGGTTCAGTAAAGGGGGCATTAAGCCATGTGGGCACCAGAAAAGGGCGGTGTTATACCATCTGGGGACCAGGAAAGGGGAATTTTACCATGTGGATGCCAGTAAAGGGGGTGCCAAGTCAAAAGTTTGCTATCGGGCTCAGACTTTGCTAGTTATGCCCCTGCTATTACAGTAGTTTGAGTAAATAGATAGAAGTCCTTCATTCAGGACCATCATGCCACAATAGTGAGCGACTACAAAGAGGGACTGCAAAGGGAGGACATGATAGCTGCCAGGTACTACACAGATTACAACTGTTTATTAGGATTCCCAGTAGTGGTACTTCCAGTAGTGGTACTTCCTATTTTTGAGGGATCCTTCTAACAGAAAAAGATTTGTTACTTGTGATTGTGTATGAATGTTTGTTCACCAAGTATTTGCAACATTTGCATCAGTTGAAGGAATCAAGCACTACTTTGTAATCTATTGGTTTCATAAAAAAGCAGCTTACCTTGTGACATAAATCACAAAAGCAAGTCTTACATCTGCAGTTTATAAAAATATCTGACTAAAATACAGCACTAAATTTAGTACACAGCGTTCCAAATCATTATGAAAATCAGATTTAAGCATCATAAAGATTTCATTTTTTTCAATTAAACTCATGGTTGATATTGTGTCTCAGGGCTCTTTGGATCAATGAATTCAATCATAAACACCTGTGAAAATTAGTTTGGCAGGTGAGCCCAATTAAAGGAAACCTACTTAAGGATGAGGCGCTGTGTTACGGAAATTCAGTTTTTTTTGTTGCAGATTTAGCTGTGTTTTTTTGAGAGAGCGACTACAAAAGGAATGGGAAATATATTGGAAGCTCTTATACTCCTACCTTCTGTTCAATCCACTCCTGGCTTTGGCTGAAAAAACTGCAGCAAAATATGCAACAACAAAAAAAGCTGTATTTCCGCAACGTGGGGCCTCAGCTTAAGAAGGACCTTCCACATTATTAAGCTGGTCTCAGGTATCAAGCAATACGGGATCTTTCTGCTGTCTAAAAGCGTCAAATAGTACAATGCCTTGGACAAGGTATGAAAACATTAGATATTTTTATGAAAACTTAAGCGTGATCATTGTACTGTGAAGAGATTTGTGGCTGATTCAGAGCACGGACAGGTTCATACAGATAAAGGCATGATGAGGAAGGTTTCTGTTAGACAAATTCATTGAGAGCAGCTACTAAAATACCATAACAAAGCAGTAAACAGGTATTTGAAGCTGCTGGTGCCTCTGGAGTTCCATGAACCTCAAGGTGTAGGATCCTCTAGATGCTTACAGTTGCGCATACACCTACTATTCGTCACCCCCAAAATAGTGCTCATAAGAAGAAACATTTGCAATGGAATATTGCATATTACATGATTATACAACCACATAAACAGATGAGCACCACTCATTGCAATTGTGCAAAGGTTGGCAAAAAATTACTAAACACTGTTGATTCTGTTTTCAACTGTGTGATATAATCAACTTTCTAGCAGAAACCACTATTGTGTCATTAGACACAACCCTAACCAACCATGTTTCCATCAAAGCAGTAGCTGATTATAGCAATCTGGGCTATATATAAACCAGGGTCAGATAATGTTGAATACATTGACCGTGTTTACTGATTGAAATGTTATGTCTCAAGGCTCTATCACTGGTTCACCACATCTTGTCAGGCAACTGGTTTTGTTTTCTATAACTCCCTATGTAATGCCTTACCTCTGAACATTTCCATAGACATACAGTAGATGAAGAACAAAGGATTACAGCATGTGTAAGATAAAGTCATCATGCACAGTAGATGCTTTGTGTTCCAGTTCTAATTCGCTTAAAGGTACAGGACTTGCATGCAGAAAATTACATGAATATAGACATAAATACGCATGGAAAATCCACAAGAAGCAATTTTCTAGTCAGTATAAAACCAGAGCTACAGCTGTTTGAAGTTTCCTCCCCTCTTTTGAAACTGCTATATCATTACATACATGCAATACAAAGTGATTTCAAGATGGATCTCCCTGCCAAAGTTTAGTCAGATAGAGCTTTGCTAGGGAAAATTTTACAGCCTGTTTTTGAGAAACGACACACGTTAAATTCTGAAGTCTGTTCATTTCTATGTTTTTGTGATTGTGCAGGTGGCTGAGAGTAGTAGTAGTCGTCGTCACAGTGGCAAAAATCAAACCAAACCCTCTAGCTCTCCTTCTAGGTTGGTGAAGTGCTCAGGAAGCCTGAATTGTGTCTTATGTTGGTAGTATTGTTTCCACCATGGCATGTCCTAATTGGTGTAAGCCAACTGTAGGGAAGCAGAAGGTAAAATAGTGGATGGTAGATACCTTCTGCTAAGATGGCTGGTATCCACAATGTGACTAACTGGAGTCTGGGTTCGGGTTTTAGGAGATAGTTGCAACTCAAGTCTATACTCTGAGAGTAGCTGTGAGCTGCAAACCACACTGCACTGTGTGGACAACAGAAACTGGACACAAACTGCTATCTGGTGAGCATTTTTGGGCTACCTGTTGGTCTTATTCCCTGCAGTAAGGACTGTTTTGTTGATGAACTTTTATACCCTACTGCTGAAGAAAGCTGTTCTTTTGGTTTGGTCTGTACACCTGTTAGTAAATAAACTGCACATGTGAACTGTTACCAAGCTCTCCCTATGCCTGAGTCGAGCATCTGCAAGCCAATTGAAGGGTCCTGTGTTTACACTACCTAAGCCTTAAGATGGTTGGAGGTCCCATGATGGTGGTGCAGGAATAAGATTCAAGAGACAGGGTTTTGATAGCACAGAGTAACTCACAGTATTTGCTTGAGGTAGAACTGGGTAAATTTAACAGCATCCATATGCAAGAATTACAGCTCTTGAATAGCATTTCCTGACAGCTAAGGCTGAGCCGGTTGATGGTACTCCCATTGACAATCTATGTCTGCCTTGCTGGGGCAGTCTTCTACTTAGATTATGTGCTATACTATTTTAAAATCCGCAACTTTTCTATAAGTTCCCAGGCTGCAGGGTGTAGATGCTCAAGATTGCTCTTTCTGACCTGAGGCTACAGGCAGGGTCTTAGCTATGAGGTCCATATAACTTTATTCCCATACCCTGACCTTGCACACTTGCACAAGGTGATTAGGGATTAATCCCATCTCCTGGCTGTAGATCAACACACAACTACCTGAGCTGGTTTTCTTCCAGCTCAGTCTCCTAGCATTTATTCACACTCCCTCCTTCCAACTCAGAGAGGTAGAGAAGACTGACTCCTTCTCTTCCCAAAACTCTCTGCCAGGATTGTAACATCGACTCAGTACCCATTCTCCTGTGGTTTTGTCCATTTAAAGATATATATGTACACATGCTGATCAGTGGCATAACTAGGAATGGCTGGGCCCCAAGGCGAACATTTGGCATACTACCCCCCAGCACAAACCACATTCCTGCGCACACTATTATGACCCATAGTGACCCCTGAGCACACTATTATGACCCATAGTGGCCCCTGCACACAGTATTTATACCCCATAGTGTCCCCTTCACACAGTATTATGATGCTGCCTCCCTTGTGTTTCACAGTTGAGATGGAGTTCTCAGGCTTGGCCATAATTGTTACATTTGGAGGAAAAAGAGAGATGCTTGCAAGCCTGAGAACACCATCCCAACTGTGAAACACATGTGAACCGAGAGCAAGGCAGGTGGTTTGGACTCCGCAACCAGAAATGAACGCACACGCGGTAGTTCAAGAAAAAAAAAAATATATTTACTATAAGTTAATAAAGGCTAGTTAAAGGTAAAATGACAGGGCTAAAGACAAGCAAAATATACAATATAGCATGAACAATTTCAAGGCAAATTCTGCAATGGTTTCTACTTTTACTCTGTCCACTTCTGCAGTATGGACACTGAATGAACAATATACTCAAAACTATCCCTAACTGACCCTGACTTCAAATTTGGGTGCACCCCCTTTTCCCCAGTGGTCCAGGTGGACCGCTTACAGTCCGTAGAAGCGCGCGGTGGGGCCCAAAGTCGGTCCTTTCTTTTATAGTGAAGCGTCCTCTCCTCACGGTTATCAGGATCTTGGGAGAAATGAAGTCCTCTTTAACAGACAGGGAAACCAACTGAATGCAATGTAATCCAACAGCAGATTCCACTCAGCACACTGACAGTCCTGCAGAATCCATACACTGAGCTGGGATGTAAGCCGGGATTTAGCAGGTGCCGTCCAGTACATCAACAGCACTGCGAGTCTCTATCTGTGGTATCCATATACACAGTCACAATGTCAGTCTCACTGATCAGCCACTGAGCACAGTTCCTTTCACGTGGACTCACTAGTCCTGTTGTCTCTTTACACTCTGTTTGTCTCTGGACCAAGATACAGCTTAGCTGTACAGAAAAATCTCCACACCAGTTCAATACAACACTTGCCAAGATGGCTGCTGCTCGCTGTCTCGTCACTTCCTGCTTCTCTGCTCACACTCTGTCTGCAGAACAGGCAGGCTGACATAAAAGGGGGGGGGGGTCTCACTCCAGCATCATGTCACAATTACAATGGCTGCTGTCTTAAAGGAACAGAATCACAGAAATACATTCAACATTAACAGTTTATACAGACAAATGAAGCTTAAGACAACATTGGCTGTCTCTTACATATTCCCCCCCCACTTTAAGATTGGCAGTCCCTGCCTATGACTGTATATCCAGAGGGTTGTACTTTTATGCACAGGGTGGTAGTATACCGATGTATGGCAGGCCAAACAAACTCATCCTGCGCATACCGAACAGGGGGAATACCAGCATTTGGCCTAGTGGTCCGTCTGAGGACCGGTGGTATATTATGGGGTGCTGCAGCTATGGGCTGAGAAGGACCAGCGGATTCCGCACCAGAGGGGGCACAGGCCGGAGATACAGTAGTCACAGGTGGAACATCCCCAGGAGCAGGGATCGGCCAACAATCATCCTCCTCGTCGGAGGCCCATTCCGCACCTCCATTCTCTGACTGTGGGAGCTCATTCACATTGGCAGGCCCATCGTGATTTGTCCCTTCAGAATGACACAGGCGCAACATATTTCGGTGAAGTACTCGAACACAATCAGTTCCTTCTTTCTGGACCTGGTACACTGGCCCATTCGCATACTTGCGGCCAACAACACGATACGGCAAAGCCTCCCATCTGCTTTCCAATTTCCCTTGGGGTTTCTTGACACGAACTAGCACCAGGTCGCCTGGTTGCAATGGTGCTTCTTGCACTGGGGTCTTATCAGGATGGGGATGTTCTTGCAGGCGCTGCCGCACCAATCGATGGATCGTCTCAAGTCTCTGCCGATGCGCCCGCACCCAAGAGGTTGGATCCCTCGGAGGGAACCCATCCACATCATTCAACTGTAATTCTCCTATACTTCGCCCAGACCGCCCAAAGAGAAGTGTATAAGGAGAGTACCCCGTTGTAGAATGGACCTGATTGTTATAGGCCCACACCATTTCAGACAAGAACTGAGGCCACTGTAACTTCTTGTCTTCCTCCAGAGTCCGCAGCATCTGTAGCAGAGTTCTGTTGAATCTTTCACAGGCCCCATTTCCCTGAGGGTGGTATGGAGTCGTGTGCGACTTCTTTATCCCGTAGATACGTTGAACTTCTTTCATTACGTGTCCCTCAAAGCAGGCGCCCTGGTCGGAGTGGATGCGTTGGGGGCACCCATATACTCGAATGAAATCTTGGCACAGAGCACGAGCTGCTGACTCAGCTGTCTGGTCCTTGGTGGCGGTTACCACCGCAAATTTGGTGAAGTGATCCACCATTACGAGGCAATACTGGTGTCCGCTATTGGATGGGCCCACCATTAGATAGTCTATCATGACGATTTCTAAAGGTTCCTGGGTCACGATGGTTTGCAGGGGAGCTCTCTGTTCTATTGCCTTATGGATCTCACAAGTTCGACAGCTGCGGCATACTTCTTCGACCATTTGACGAAGACCAGGGCAGTAAATCAGTCGCTGTAACCAACGAAAGGTCTTCTCATGACCAAAATGTCCATTCTTATTATGAGCCTCAACTGCCAAGGAGCGAGCCAGTTCACTAGGCACCACAATTTGGTATCGAATGTCGATCTCAGAAGGTAAATAGACCTTTCGGCATAGCACTCCATTTTTCATCTCCAACTTTTCCCACTGACTCAAAACAGATAATATCTCACGTGTCAGTCGTTCTCTTTCCTCTCTACAGGGCTTCTGGCCTTTCTCAACACACTTGATCATCTGCGCCAGCCCCTCATGGGTCTGTTGTATCTGTGCCCATTCCTGTCGTGAGGGACCAAAGAAAGGAGCCATTTCAGTCCCCTCCATCTCAAACTGATTAGTGGCGGTCAAGGCCTGTGAAAATCTGCTGAAATCGGGCACCTCCACATGCTCCAACTCATGATCCACGTCTTCTGTGGGAGTCTGGGCAGTTACCGTAGAAAGTCCGTCAGCATTCTGGTTCTCTGTCTTGGACCGATACTTAATGCGGTAATTGAATGTAGACATTCGGGCTATCCACCTCTGCTCTAACGCCCCGAGCTTGGCATTTTCCAGGTGAGCTAGTGGGTTGTTGTCAGTCAGTACTAAAACTTCAGCACCGGTCAAATATTCAGAGAATTTCTCGGTCATGGCCCATACCAGTGCCAACAGCTCCAATTTAAATGAACTATAATTCTCGGGGTTTCTTTCAGAATCTCTCAAAGACCGGCTGCCGTACGCTATGACCCTCTCCTGGCCATCCTGAAGCTGGGAAAGCACTGCTCCAAGACCATACAGGCTTGCATCTGTATATAGCTGGAACGGCAAGTGGTAATCAGCATATGCCAAGATTGGGGCTGTTGTCAGTGCATCCTTCAATGCCTGGAAGGCTTGTTCCTGTTCAGGTCCCCACTTCACGGACCGGTTCTTTGGACCACCGGATGTGCCTCGTAGGAGAGCATTAAGTGGTGCTGCTACCTTGGCGAAATCCTTAATAAACCGTCGATAGTAACCGGCTACTCCAAGGAACGCCCTCACTTCTCGCAGGGTAGTCGGTATTGGCCAATCTTGAACAGCCGCTATCTTGTCTCTTGATGGTCTCACCCCTTCTCCTGATACGCGGTGACCCAAGTAATCAATTTCAGATTGGAACAACCGACATTTACTGGGTTTCAATTTGAGCCCATGTTCCCGCAATCTTCGAAATACTTGCCCCAACTGGTGGAGATGGTCTTCAAAGGACGCAGAATACACTATAATGTCATCCAAGTAGATGAGAGTGAACTCAAAGTTGAAGTCACCGAGACATTTCTCCATCAACCGCTGAAACGTTCCGGGTGCATTTGTCAACCCGAATGGCATCCGGTTAAATTCGTATAGTCCCATGGGCAAGATGAATGCCGTCTTCTCCTTGTCTTTTGTGGCCATCGGCACCTGCCAATACCCACTAGCCAGATCTAGTGAGGAGAAGTACCGGGCTCTCCCTAGCGCTGAGAGGGACTCCTCAATCCGTGGCAAGGGGTAGGAATCTCGTACGGTGCAAGCGTTTAACTTCCGATAGTCTACGCAAAATCGGATGGACCCATCTTTTTTTCTTACTAACACCACAGGAGCCGCCCAGGGACTCTGGCTTTCTTGGATGATCCCACCCTGTAGCATCTTAGCTAACAGTTCTTTCACTTCCTGATACAACTGTGGAGGAATTTGTCGGTAGCGCTCTCTAATTGGAGGGGTGTCTCCTGTGGGAATCTCATGGTAGATCCCTGTGGTACATCCAAAATCTTCAGCATACCGTGCAAAGGTGGCTTGGTTCTCCCACAACAGCTCATCTACCTTCTGTACCCATTCCAGAGAACATGAACTTACATCCATCTTCATCTGTTCTCGAATTGCACAGCCATTCCATTCAGAGGTGGGTTCCTCATCTTCTCCCATGGACACAGTTACGGTCCACTCATCCCTTTCAGTCGGCTTCAGCTGCATTGGAGTTACTTTCCTTACTTCCTCCGGAGTCACATAGATGTTAGCCAGCAGCCTCCCTGGGGTCAGGTCCACACTCTGGTCCTGAGTGTTTACACATCGAAGTGGTACTCTTCCATTGCGAACTATTGCCAAGGAACGGGCCACTAGCGGATCAACACCTCCTTCGGCTGCCTGCAGTGGTTCTACCAACACAGCTATGCCCTCTAGTTTCCGACAGGTGCCTACGGGCATGGACACTATTGTCTCCCGACTGGGTGGCAGTGTAACTTTTGTATGCAAAGGAACTGAAATTCGAGCCAGAGGACGCTGTGCATCTGAACTTTTCTGTAAGCCACATGTCCGGATCAGCCGCTGGAAAGCTGTTTGAGTAGGCCGATGGGTGGTGGTTTCTTTCCAATAACCGTGACCTTTCTTTTCAAAGAGGATCTGATCTAATTCTTTTAACACATTCATCCCCAAAATGACAGGGACCTTTACTTCATGTGACTCCTGTACCACCACAATGCCTTTCCTACCTAGATCTTGGCCACATACCCGGACATTCATCCAGGCCACTCCCACGACCGGAACTGGTAACTGGTTAGCTGCGACCACTCATACGAATGTATGGGGATCATATTTCACATGTTGCCGGAAGTACCGTTCATAACAGTCTCTACTCAAGGTCGTTACTTGGGAACCCGTGTCAATCATCCCGGTAACCGGAATACCCTCCATTTCCACCTGTATGACAGGACTTGCAGCGATCAGGTCATCATCAGGGCATTCTCCCCACATAGTCTCCTTGTCAGTCTCCCCTACTACACGCCCTTCAGCAGCAGGGGACTTCAGTTTAACGGCGGTCTCTCATAAGTTTGTCGCTGCTCTGGACATCTAGCAGCAACGTGGCCCATCCGTCCACACTCCAAGCAGCGTATCCCCCGTCGTTCTGGCCATCTGTTTGGGCCCCTTCGGTAAGCCCCTTCGATTTCTCCTGAGCACTGCACTAAATGATTTGGACCCCTTCGGTAGGTCCTATCCTCACCCCTCCAGCGGGGTGGTGGGTGATTCTGACTTGCTGGGTGTGGATGGCTCACCCTTTCATCTCCAGTCTTCTGGAAGTCTGCAATTTTCATAGACTGCTCATCACAACGAGTGTGCAAGTGTTCCATTTGTTCTTGCAGTTTCTGCATTACTGTGAGAATTTCTTTAACCGTCCCCTTTTCTACTGTCTCTGAGCCAGAACTAGCCCCCTGTGACAAAGTAACTCCAACTGCGGTCTGCGGCCTCGGGACCATACTATTGGCACGGGAGATGGCCTCTACCTGTACATCATGGAATTTAGCATCAGTCTCTCGTCGTATAAAATCCTGCATAGTCACAGTTAAACTGCCGTCACGTATCCCCAGGACAAACTGGTCACGGAGAGTCCGATCAGGGTTACAGAAGGCTGGCGAGCCCCCTCTTTCCTTCACTTGAATATCTCGGAGCAGTTCTTGTAGGGCATTTGCATATTGGGGAAGGCTTTCATTCTCCTGTTGTACCCTCTGGAAGAACCGAGCCTGCAGAGACCCCAGCAATGCAGTTTCTCCATAGATGGTTTCTAGAATCTGGACTACTTGCTCAAATGTCTGCCTTTGTTCAAATGGCCTCAGTATCACCGTGGTCTTAGCATCCCCTTGTAATGTCAATATTGCTAGCTCTACTAGTACTTCTGGTGCGGTCTGGTACATTCGCTGTATCATTCGTATCTGTTCCACCCACATACTCACTGACATATTATTGCCATCAAATTTAGCTAACTGACTCATTATAGCCCCTGCTGGCATTCTTCCTCCAGCACCATTCTCCCGAACGGGTGCGTCACCGTCCATTCTGGTAAGCGGATCCTGCCGACTACGCCAATTTGTGAACCGAGAGCAAGGCAGGTGGTTTGGACTCCGCAACCAGAAATGAACGCACACGCGGTAGTTCAAGAAAAAAATATATATTTACTATAAGTTAATAAAGGCTAGTTAAAGGTAAAATGACAGGGCTAAAGACAAGCAAAATATACAATATAGCATGAACAATTTCAAGGCAAATTCTGCAATGGTTTCTACTTTTACTCTGTCCACTTCTGCAGTATGGACACTGAATGAACAATATACTCAAAACTATCCCTAACTGACCCTGACTTCACATTTGGGTGCACCCCCTTTTCCCCAGTGGTCTAGGTGGACCGCTTACAGTCCGTAGAAGCGCGCGGTGGGGCCCAAAGTCGGTCCTTTCTTTTATAGTGAAGCGTCCTCTCCTCACGGTTATCAGGATCTTGGGAGAAATGAAGTCCTCTTTAACAGACAGGGAAACCAACTGAATGCAATGTAATCCAACAGCAGATTCCACTCAGCACACTGACAGTCCTGCAGAATCCATACACTGAGCTGGGATGTAAGCCGGGATTTAGCAGGTGCCGTCCAGTACATCAACAGCACTGCGAGTCTCTATCTGTGGTATCCATATACACAGTCACAATGTCAGTCTCACTGATCAGCCACTGAGCACAGTTCCTTTCACGTGGACTCACTAGTCCTGTTGTCTCTTTACACTCTGTTTGTCTCTGGACCAAGATACAGCTTAGCTGTACAGAAAAATCTCCACACCAGTTCAATACAACACTTGCCAAGATGGCTGCTGCTCGCTGTCTCGTCACTTCCTGCTTCTCTGCTCACACTCTGTCTGCAGAACAGGCAGGCTGACATAAAAGGGGGGGGGGGGTCTCACTCCAGCATCATGTCACAATTACAATGGCTGCTGTCTTAAAGGAACAGAATCACAGAAATACATTCAACATTAACAGTTTATACAGACAAATGAAGCTTAAGACAACATTGGCTGTCTCTTACACACAGGGGTGGCAGCATCATGTTGTGGGGTTGTTTTGCTGCAGGAGGAACTGATACACTTCACAAAATAGATGGCATCATGAGGAAAGAACATTATGTGGCAATACTGAAGCAACATTAGCCAGGAAGTTAAAGCTTGGGCGCAAATGGATCTTCCAAATGGACAATGACCCAAACCATACTGACAAACTGGTTACAAAGTGGCTTAAGGATAACAAAGTCAATGTTTTGGAGTGGCCATCACAAAGCCCTGATCTCAATCCTATTGAAAATTTATGGGCAAAGCTGAAAAGGCAGGTGCAAGCAAGGTGGCCTACAAACATGGCTCAGTTACACCAGTTCTGTCAGGAGGAATGGGCCCAAATCCCTACCAACTATTGTGAGAAGCTTCTGGAAGGATATCCAAAACATTTGACCCAAGTCATATAGTTTAAGGGCAATGGTACCAAATACTAATGAAATGTATGTAAACTTTTGACATTGCAGAAAGTAATAAAAATGCCTTAAAAATTCTCTCTCTCTCATTATTCTGGCACTTGGCAAACTATAATTAATTTTGGTAATCCTAATTGACTTAAAATGGGAAAGGTTTATTCTGATTTCATATCAGATAGTGACAAAAACATGTATATGCTAGGGAGCGACCCAGGCCAGCCTTGAAAAGGCCCTCAGCCACACCTTTGGGTGTGGCGCGTAACTCCAGAAGGGCTGGAGTATCCTGCAGGGAGCAGGAGATGGTGGACCAGCTAAGGACAGAGAGAGAGGCTCTGTCCCAGAAGGGCTGGCGTCCACAGGGTACTGTTGCTGGAGCTGAGCAATAGTCAGGACAGTTAGGGGCTCAAGGAGTCAGTTAGTGCCCTAACTGTGGCCTAGGTGTTTGTTGTTTTGTTATGTTGCAGTTAAGCTGAATAAAGCCAGTTTTATTTTACACTTGGACCGTCTGAACGCTATCTTTCCGGCGCCCAGTACCACGAATCACCGCTGTCCGGACCAGGAGTCTGCTGCCATTTTGAGACTAATTCCCCAAGTTGTCACATATGGTGGAGAATGCGGGCATAAAGAGATCCACGCAAGTCCTGGAAGACAAGTGGTTGGTGACTGCAGTACTGCTAAGTGTGCATTGTGGCCTACAGCTGGAAGAAATCGGTGATTTCAACTGAGAAACCCAGGAAGGGGTGAGTGAATTGCAACATAGCAAAGTGTGTGCAAAACTGGTGAAAGTAAAACTCTGGAAGAGGAATCCAGGGAATGGACTTTGTGTATACTGTGGCACAGAAGTCTGTAAAGTGCTTGCTGATGGCAAGAAAGTAGGCAATGTGTATAGAAGCTTGATATTGCAAACAGTCTATGTGAAAGGCTATGGTGCCATGTTGGTGTTTTCTGTGGAAGACAGAAGAAAACGCTGGTTGTTGTAGTGCCACATAAGTTAACTGTTTGAATACATGTGAAGATAGCAAAAAGTTGCTGCCGGTTGAACCCAAGGTAGCTGTGGAATATTGTGTAATCTTGTTAGTAAACCATGGGCAAGAAAAAGAGAATTTCAGCTTGTAAAAAAGTAGAGAAGTTATGCACAGTGTGAACGATCCTCAGTGCGCCAACACCGCGTTGGCCCACACCTGAGACATCTTTACTAAAAACCACACTCACCGCCAGTGAGTGCTGGGTCCACAAGATAAATACTAGACAAGCTTTCTAAATTTTATATATTTATTAACCCCTAAATGGGTCGGTATTAACATCTAACACATGCAGTTCAGAACAGATATGCAGATGTATGCAAGCATTAACAGTTACTAGTTACAATATACAGCACTTAAAATAAAAAGGGAATAAAAGTGAAATAATTACTTTACCACACATATCCTTTATGTGGCTCTATAGTCCAACACTCACACATAGCATGTGGAGATAACCAGTGGAGGCTTCTAGCAGCAGCATCACAGCATTCCAGCCAGCCTGCATGCTCATCACAGTATATCCTCAGTAGTCTCCTCACAGTAGCATCTCTCCCACTGACCTCTTACCTCATCTTTTATACCCTTCATTACACCACCCAGAATGAGGTCACCGGCGACGGCAAGTCTGATTGACTAACGCACTCAAGTCAAGATTCTTTATAAGGAGATGGGACCAAGTGGAATGACACAATGCCGTCTATATGTTATCAACCAGGTCGGATCAACAGCCCAGGCCAAACAATACATGTGTATTTGATCACCCAGGGCTATGTAGGAATTCAATGGAGCCATTCTGGGATGAGTACAAAGCCCTATTGTTACATTGTTGCCACTACTAACAACATACACCTAGGATTAGAGCTATGCACAGTTAAATTAAATAGAATTAAGAGGGAGATACGATACCCAGAGATCAAAATACATCTTTGAGTTATAGCCATATTTAAGTGGAATCATCACACACAGGTTTATTAGTGCAGCAGTCTGAATGCAGAGAGACACAAAACCCGGAACAGATAATGTGGAGTGCAAGTAAAGATTATGGGTTGCATGATGGTGACTCCGTTTTTCTAAAGCACCTCTGTTCTATGATTGAATATGTCCCTGCTGACTGTATGTCTCATACTGGAGTGCATCAAAGCGCCAAAGATGGAAATATTATGGTGCATCAGCTTCAAGATGATATTAAAACCATCAGGTTCAGGTATGAGAATGAAATATCTGATTGGAAATGGCAGCTTTTGGTATTAGAAAAAGAGAACCTTAAGTTAAAGAATGAGCTTGACTCTATGAAGAGGTTATATCCTAGTCATTGTGAAAATGTGGTACTGGGTTTGCCTGGAATGGACTGTGTCACTAAGAAGGAGTTTGCTGAAATGAATTGTGCTCTATCTAATAAAGTTATACAGGTGTGTAGAGCAAAAGCAAGTGCTTGAGAAGCAATTGCAGGATTTAAAGGAGCAGCATGTTCAAGACTCCATTGCCAAAGAGCGTGTCATTGAAAAATTAAGAGATGACCTTGAAACTGCTAAACGTGAGAGAAGTGAATTTTTGCAGAGTCAGTCAGAATGTCTGGATGACCAAGTCAGGATGTGTGAAAAACTTTCGGCTGCATTAACTGACAAAGAAAATGAAATTGCCGAGCTGAGGAAGTATGTGTCTGGCCGAGAGAGTGATTTAGAATCTGTAGTGCAGACATTACAGTCAGAACAAAACTTGCATCAGGTACGCCTAAATGGTGAAATCCACAAATGGCGAAGCAGAGCTGGAGTTCTGGAACAAAGAGAAAGGGAACTCAAAGCTAGAATATGTAGCCTGGAGAGGGCGCTGTCAGGATCTTGTGAAGATAATGAGAAATTGTCTGTTTTGGTGCAAAATAATTGATGGAGATGTTGTCTGTCCATGCTCAGAAAGTGCAAACCTTACAGGAGAGTCACAAAAAAGTAGAGACTCAACTTCAAGTGATGCAACTAAAAGTCACAGAAGGGGACAGGTTTCAAGCAGAACTGCTAGACAAGGCAAACAGACTACAGGTGGAATTGAATAATGTCACAGGGCTTCTTTCTCAAGCAGACAGCAAGTTTATCAAACTTTCCAAAGATTTTTCTACACTAGAATCTCAGCTTCAGGACACTCAGGAACTTTTGAAAGAAGAAACCCGTCAGAAGCTTGACCTTAGTACAAAACTAAAACAAATGGAAGATGAGAAAAATGCTTTCCTTGAGCAACTAGAGGAAGAGGAGGAAGCAAAAAGAGATTTGACAAAGCAGATTTCAACACTACAGCCTCAGGCGACTGATATGAAGAAAAAAATGGAGGATTTGGTTAGCTCCAAGGATGAAGTTGAGAAAAACCTGGAATCTGTGCAGATATTGTATGAGAACAAAGCTAATGCTTATGACAAGCTGGAAAAGGCCAAGAGAGAATTGGACCTCCAGATAGAAGACATGAAGATTCAGTTTGAGGGAAACCTGACTAATTTATCTGCTGAGATTGTAGATCTAAAAATGCTTGTTGTTAAACTAAAGGTGCAAGTGAACAAGCAGGAGGAAATTGCACGCATCAAGAAACAGCTGGAGTTTCAGATGGATCAAGTGAAGCGTGAGTCAGAAATAAAGTTGGAAGAGCGCACTTTTCAGATTGAACAGTTAAAAACCGAAGTGGAATCTAAAAGAGAAGAATTGGATCGATTGCAGCAGTCTTTATCCAATACTGAACAGTCGGCATCTGCCCTTTCTTCAAAGCTGGCAGCACTAGAAGCTGAGAGAGACTCGCTGCAGAACCTGTTAACCTCTAAAGAATCAGAGCTGCAAAGTGCACTAGTAAAAACTGAGATGGAAGCTGCTCAGAAAAATGTGGCAGTGAAGAAAGTTCTGGAGCTGGAATCAGAGATTTGTGCGCTACAGAAGGCGTTAGAATTGGAGAAAGCTGCCAGCATAGAGGCAGAGAAAGGAGAATCATTAAGTCAGACAGACATGAGTGACCTGTCCACTGATGTTGATACCAATGATCAGATTATGGTGAAACCGCGTGATTCGGTAAAACGTCAAGTAGAGGGTATAGTTCCCCAGGAAGATGCTGCTAAAGGTGGACTTCCTGCAAAATGTGAGGAGGCCAAAGAAGGCCCAACAGAAGAAGAAACTGTGATTGGTCACACACTGCCTGTGACAGAGTGGGTCCAGCTTCAAACCAATGAGGTCCAAAGCCTAGAGGGCCGTGAGAAGGTAAATAAGGTGAAGGGTCATCAAAAGTGTGGAACAAGAGTCCGTAAATGGACAAATGATGAATAATGACTCCATGTTGTCTGTGAAGGGGGAGTCAGGAAGTAATACAGTCAACCCAAAAAGAAGAGAAGAGGCAGAAGTTGTTTTACCGCCTGATGCTAATAGCAACAAGAAGAGGCTGAGATACAATGTTGCTATGTCCCTAACTAATGGAAGTAACCGTGGTAGAGGTTCTAATGCAGAGACTGAGCAGCCGTCATTTGCATGCAGAAGTAAGAGATGGTTCCATGTCACCAATGATGTGACAGTTGTTAAAGACATGCCAGAAAATGTAGTTCAGCGTGATCTATTATGTGAGGGTGTATTGTATGGCCCTCGTGCAGAAGGAGAAGATATTGCAGTACAGAGCTTGTGTATCTCAAACAAAGAGGAGAGCAAGCAGCCTATGTCTCCTAAACTTCTAAGCCTTGATGGTGATGGCAAAGTTTGCTTTGAGACGAAGGTTACGGAAAAAGTACCCGTGAAACAATTATACTCTAAAGACATTGATGTGCATGAAGTACGTGTTAGTTGGTCTCTGAGCTCTTGTGGATTCATGATAGGAGAAGATGAAGATTCTTACGGCTATTCACTAAAGGAATCAAAGTCATGCAATGGGATGGCTGAAGACTATGGTGAGAAATGGGATGAAAATGATGTGATCCCCTGTATGGCGAATTGTGAAGGTGATGAAGTAAAACTTGCCTTTGCACAGAATGTCCAGGATCTTGGCGTAGCAGTTAAAGTGATGAGAAACCAGAAATGTCGAGTAACCGGAATTTGTAAGAAGAGACCGCCAGATTGGGACTTCTGGAGAGACCCTGGACAGGCATGCATGGTTGAAGAGGGACTTCGTCATAGGATGTCTCGTCCCATTGTAGCTCACCCCATGGGTAGTGAGCTGAGGGGGAAGGTATGTGAGTATATGAACCTAGAGGGTGCTAGGGAGCGACCCAGGCCAGCCCTGAAAAGGCCCTCAGCCACACCTTTGGGTGTGGCGCGTAACTCCAGAAGGGCTGGAGTATCCTGCAGGGAGCAGGAGATGGTGGACCAGCTAAGGACAAAGAGAGAGAGGCTCTGTCCCAGAAGGGCTGGGGTCCACAGGGGACTGTTGTTGGAGCTGAGCAATAGTTAGGACAGTTAGGGGCTCAAGGAGTCAGTTAGTGCCCTAACTGTGGCCTAGGTGTTTGTTGTTTTGTTATGTTGCAGTTAAGCTGAATAAAGCCAGTTTTATTTTACACTTGGACCGTCTGAACGCTATCTTTCCCGCGCCCAGTACCACGAACCACCGCTGTCCGGACCAGGAGTCTGCCGCCATTTTGAGACTAGTTCCCCAAGTTGTCACAATATATATATATATATATATATATATATATATATACAGTACAGACCAAAAGTTTGGACACACCTTCTCATTCCAAGAGTTTTCTGTATTTTCATGACTATAAAAATTGTAGATTCACACTGAAGCAATCAAAACTATGAATTAACACATGTGGAATTATATACTTAACAAAAAAGTGTGAAACAAGTGAAAATATGTCTTATATTCTAGGTTCTTCAAAGTAGCCACCTTTTGCTTTGATTACTGCTTTGCACACTCTTGGCATTCTCTTGATGAGCTTCAAGAGGTAGTCACCTGAAATGGTCTTCCAACAGTCTTGAAGGAGTTCCCAGAGATGCTTAGCACTTGTTGGCCCTTTTGCCTTCACTCTGCGGTCCAGCTCACCCCAAACCATCTCGATTGGGTTCAGGTCTGGTGACTGTGGAGGCCAGGTCATCTGGCGTAGCACCCCATCACTCTCCTTCTTGGTCAAATAGCCCTTACACAGTCTGGAGGTGTGTTTGGGGTCATTGTCCTGTTGAAAAATAAATGATGGTCCAACTAAACGCAAACCGGATGGAATAGCATGCCACTGCAAGATGCTGTGGTAACCATGTTGGTTCAGTATTCCTTCAATTGAATAAATCCCCAACAGTGTCACCAGCAAAGCACCCCCACACCATCACACCTCCTCCTCCATGCTTCACGGTGGGAACCAGGCATGTAGAGTCCATTAGTTCACCTTTTCTGCGTCGCACAAAGACACGGTGGTTGGAACCAAAGATCTCAAATTTGGACTCATCAGACCAAAGCACAGATTTCCACAGGTCTAATGTCCATTCCTTGTGTTCTTTAGCCCAAACAAGTCTCTTCTGCTTGTTGCCTGTCCTTAGCAGTGGTTTCCTAGCAGCTATTTTACCATGAAGGCCTGCTGCACACAGTTTCCTCTTAACAGTTGTTGTAGAGATTTGTCTGCTGCTAGAACTCTGTGTGGCATTGACCTGGTCTCTAATCTGAGCTGCTGTTAACCTGCGATTTCTGAGGCTGGTGACTCGGATGAATTTATCCTCCGCAGCAGAGGTGACTCTTGGTCTTCCTTTCCTGGGGCGGTCCTCATGTGAGCCAGTTTCTTTGTAGCGCTTGATGGTTTTGGCCACTGCACTTGGGGACACTTTCAAAATGTTCCCAATTTTTCGGACTGACTGACCTTCATTTCTTAAAGTAATGATGGCCACTCGTTTTTCTTTACTTAGCTGCTTTTTTCTTGCCATAATACAAATTCTAACACTCTATTCAGTAGGACTATCAGCTGTGTATCCACCTGACTTCTGAACAATACAACTGATGGTCCCAACCCCATTTATAAGGCAAGAAATCCCACTTATTAAACCTGACAGGGCACACCTGTGAAGTGAAAACCATTTCAGGTGGCTACCTCTTGAAGCTCATCAAGAGAATGCCAAGAGTGTGCAAAGCAGTAATCAAAGCAAAAGGTGGCTACTTTGAAGAACTTAGAATATAAGACATATTTTCAGTTGTTT
The DNA here is from genome assembly GCA_947044405.1 of Leptodactylus fallax. Classification (NCBI taxonomy): domain Eukaryota; kingdom Metazoa; phylum Chordata; class Amphibia; order Anura; family Leptodactylidae; genus Leptodactylus; species Leptodactylus fallax. The sequence continues at coordinate 2,965,147 of CAMRHE010000092.1, forward strand.
CACACTTTTTTGTTAAGTATATAATTCCTCATGTGTTAATTCAGAGTTTTGATGCCTTCAGTGTGAATCTACAATTTTTATAGTCATGAAAATACAGAAAACTCTTTTGGACTGTACTGTGTGTATGTATATGTACATATACATATAGACATGCTGGACAAATGATTTTTCTGACTTACATGCCTTCAGGCACAACTTAGGCCAATGTGAGTTCCAGTCAGGGCTGGTTTTAGACAAAGTGGGGTCCTGGGCAAAATTAAAAGCGGGGCCCCAAATGCTGATATGCAAACAACACCATCGTCTTCCAGTGACAACCCCTATAATAATGCCTCCTTTCTGCCAACAAAAAGGTAATAACAAGCCCCATTTTACCACACACAGTTCAAATGAGCACCTTTGTACCACCTAATAGATTTTTGCACCCAGTCATCAGTTATTATAGCGCCTCCTTATAAATAATAGTCCCTGATTATAAATAATATTACACCTTTATCAGTAATTGCGCCCTTATAAATGATAAATAGTGCCCTGTATCAGTAATATTCCCCCTTATCAGTAACACACCCCGTAAAAATAATACTGCTCCCTTATAAATAATAGCCCCCTTATAAATAAGTTACCCTTATAAATAATAGTCCCCATTATCACTAATAGCCCCCTTTATATATAAGCCCACTTAACAATTATACCCCCCTTACAAATAGTTCCCCTCATAAATAATAGCTCCCCCCCTTATAATGGATGCCTTATATATAATAGTTTCCCCCTTATAAATAATAGCCCATCTTATAAATAATAGTTCCCCCTTATAATAGCCCCCTCATATTTAAGTTTCCCAATTATATATAGTAACCCACCTTATATATAATAGTTCTCCGTTATACAGTGTCGGACTGAAGGGCCTTAGGCCCACCAGAGGATCTTGTTCTGGGGCCCCACCCAACAGCTTCCTGCTAATAGCCTACACCACGGCTCCTTCACTGAAGTCTTACATATGTGCTGACTATCTGGTGTTACTGAGTATGTTCCCAGTATAGTCAGCCCCTATAGTACTGTGCAGGCCCCAATAACTCCGGTTCATGCATAGTACTGTATGGGGAATGAATGGCCATGGAGCACTACACGTATGTGCAAGATTATAGTGAGGGAGCTGTGATGCAGACATAGCACACAGAGCTGCCAGCAGGAATTGTGAGCCCCCCCCACAGTAGAATGCTCCACATGGTATATAATGCTCCACAGTATAAAATGCTCCCCTGAGCCCCCCCATAGTGGCCCCACATGGTATGTAAGGCTCCACACAGTATAATACTCCACAGTGGCCCACACAGTATACTACCCCTTAGTGGTCCCAGACAGTGAAATATGCTCCCCAGCAGCCCCACACAATATAATATGCTCCATACATTATAATATGCACCCCACAATGCCCCCCCAGTATAATGCTCCAGTGGCCTAACACAGTATAACATGCTCCATAATGACCTCCACACGGTATAATATACTCCCCAGAGGGGTTCCCCCAGTATAATGCTCCACAGTGGTCCCCCACAGTATAATATGTTCCCCACAGTCCCCCCCAGCATAATGCTCTACAATGGCCCCACAGAGTATCATATGCTCCCGAAAAGCCCCACACAATATAATACACTCCACAGTGGCCCCACACATTATAACAGGCTCCCCACATTGTCCCTTCCCCCAGTATAAAGCTCCAAAGTGGCCCATAGTATAATATGCTCTCCAGAGGGCTCCCGCTAGTATAATGCTCCACAGTGCCCCCTCCAGTGTTTTGCTCCACAGTGGCCCCAAGCAATATATTATGCTCCCCAGAGCGTCCCCCCAGTATAATGTTCCACAGTAGGCCCCACGCAGTATAATATGCTCCCTAGAGCGCCCCCTAGTATAATGCTCATTAGTCCCCCCCCGAATAATGCCCCACAGTGGCGCCACGCAATATAATAGGCTCTGCTGATGGCCCTGTGAACCGAGAGCAAGGCAGGTGGTTTGGACTCCACAACCAGAAATGAACGCACACGCGGTAGTTCAAGAAAAGAATATATATTTACTATAAGTTAATAAAGGCTAGTTAAAGGTAAAATGACAGGGATAAAGACAAGCAAAATATACAATATAGCATGAACAATTTCAAGGCAAATTCTACAATGGTTTCTACTTTTACTCTGTCCATTTCTGCAGTATGGACACTGAATGAACAATATACTCAAAACTATCCCTAACTGACCCTGACATCACATTTGGGTGCACCCCCTTTTCCCCAGTGGTCTAGGTGGACCGCTTACAGTCCGTAGAAGCGTGCGGTGGGGCCCAAAGTCGTTCCTTTCTTTTATAGTGAAGCGTCCTCTCCTCACTGTTATCAGGATCTTGGGAGAAATTAAGTCCTCTTTAACAGGGAAACCCAATGAATGCAATGTAATCCAACAGCAGATTCCACTCAGCACACTGACAGTCCTGCCGAATCCATACACTGAGCTGGGATGTAAGCCAGGATTTAGCAGGTGCTGTCCAGTACATCAACAGCACTGCGAGTCTCTATCTGTGGTATCCATATACACAATGTCAGTCTCACTGATCAGCCACTGAGCAGAGTTCCTTTCACGTGGACTCACTAGTCCTGTCGTCTCTTTACACTCTGTTTGTCTCTGGACCAGGATACAGCTTAGCTGTACAGAAAAATATCCACACCAGTTCAACACAGCACAGACACCTGTCTTCTCTCTTGCCAAGATGGCTGCTGCTCTCTGTCTCGTCACTTCCTGCTTCTCTGCTCACACTTTGTCTGCAGAACAGGCAGGCTGACATAAAAGGGGGGGGGGGGTCTCACTCCAGCATCATGTCACAATTACAAAGGCTGCTGTCTTAAAGGAACAGAGTCACAGAAATACATTCAACATTAACAGTTTATACAGACAAATGAAGTTTAGGACAACATTGGCTGTCTCTTACATATCCCCCCCCCTTTAGGGTGGGCCGCCCCCCCCTGGGGTTGTTTTTCCGGGGGGGGGTTTTTTTTTGGGGGGGGGGGGGGGTTGCGGGTGGGGGGGGGGCCGAACCGACCTCCCCCTCCCCTGCCCGGGGGGGGGGGGGCGTTGTTGTGGGTGGTGGGCCGCGTGGGGGGGGGGGTGGTGTGTTGTGGGGGGGGGGGGTGGGGTGGGGGGGGGGGGGGGCGCGGCGGCGGCGGGGGGGGGGGGGGGGGGGGGGGGGGGTGGGGGTGGGGGGGGCCCGGGGGCGGGGGGGGGGGGCCACCCACTTTCTTCCTCCTTGGCGCGTCCCCTTTCTCCCTTTTTTTTTTTTTGTGTGGGGGGGGGGCTCATTCACATTTGCAGGCCCATCATGATTTGTCCCTTCAGAATGACACAGGCACAACATATTTCGGTGAAGTACTCGAACACAATCAGTTCCTTCTTTCTGGACCTGGTACACTGGCCCATTCGCATACTTGCGGCCAACAACACGATACGGCAAAGCCTCCCATCTGCTTTCCAATTTCCCTTGGGGTTTCTTGACACGAACTAGCACCAGGTCGCCTGGTTGCAATGGTGCTTCTTGCACTGGGGTCTTATCAGGATGGGGATGTTCTTGCAGGCGCTGCCGCACCAATCGATGGATCGTCTCAAGTCTCTGCCGGTGCGCCCGCACCCAAGAGGTTGGATCCCTCGGAGGGAACCCATCCACATCATCCAACTGTAATTCTCCTATACTTCGCCCAGACCGCCCAAAGAGAAGTGTATAAGGAGAGTACCCCGTTGTAGAGTGGACCTGATTGTTATAGGCCCACACCATTTCAGACAAGAACTGAGGCCACTGTAACTTCTTGTCTTCCTCCAGAGTCCGCAGCATCTGTAGCAGAGTTCTGTTGAATCTTTCACAGGCCCCATTTCCCTGAGGGTGGTATGGAGTCGTGTGCGACTTCTTTATCCCATAGATACGTTGAACTTCTTTCATTACGTGTCCCTCAAAGCAGGCGCCCTGGTCGGAGTGGATGCGTTGGGGGCACCCATATACTCGAATGAAATCTTGGCACAGAGCACGAGCTGCTGACTCAGCTGTCTGGTCCTTGGTGGCGGTTACCACCGCAAATTTGGTGAAGTGATCCACCATTACGAGGCAGTACTGGTGTCCGCTATTGGATGGGCCCACCATTAGATAGTCTATCATGACAATTTCTAAAGGTTCCTGGGTCACGATGGTTTGCAGGGGAGCTCTCTGTTCTATTGCCTTATGGATCTCACAAGTTCAACAGCTGCGGCATACTTCTTCGACCATTTGACGAAGACCAGGGCAGTAAATCAGTCGCTGTAACCAACGAAAGGTCTTCTCATGACCAAAATGTCCATTCTTATTATGAGCCTCAACTGCCAACGAGCGAGCCAGTTCACTAGGCACCACAATTTGGTATCGAATGTCGATCTCAGACGGTAAATAGACCTTTCGGCATAGCACTCCATTTTTCATCTCCAACTTTTCCCACTGACTCAGAACAGATAATATCTCACATGTCAGTCGTTCTCTTTCCTCTCTACAGGGCTTCTGGCCTTTCTCAACACACTTGATCATCTGCGCCAGCCCCTCATGGGTCTGTTGTATCTGTGCCCATTCCTGTCGTGAGGGACCAAAGAAAGGAGCCATTTCAGTCCCCTCCATCTCAAACTGATTAGCGGCGGCCAAGGCCTGTGAAAATCTGCTGAAGTCGGGCACCTCCACATGCTCCAACTCATGATCCACGTCTTCTGTGGGGGTCTGGGCAGTTACCCTAGAAAGTCCGTCAGCATTCTGGTTCTCTGTCTTGGACCGATACTTAATGCGGTAATTGAACTAAGACATTCGGGTTATCCACCTCTGCTCTAACGCCCCGAGCTTGGCATTTTCCAGGTGAGCTAGTGGGTTGTTGTCAGTCAGTACTAAAACTTCAGCACCGGTCAAATATTCAGAGAATTTCTCGGTCATGGCCCATACCAGTGCCAACAGCTCCAACTTAAATGAACTATAATTCTCGGGGTTTCTTTCAGAATCTCTCAAAGACCGGCTGCCGTACGCTATGACCCTCTCCTGGCCATCCTGAAGCTGGGAAAGCACTGCTCCAAGACCATACAGGCTTGCATCTGTATACAGCTGGAACGGCAAGTGGTAATCGGCATATGCCAAGATTGGGGCTGTTGTCAGTGCATCCTTCAATGCCTGGAAGGCTTGTTCCTGTTCAGGTCCCCACTTCACGGACCGGTTCTTTGGACCACCAGATGTGCCTCGTAGGAGAGCATTAAGTGGTGCTGCTACCTTGGCGAAATCCTTAATAAACCGTCGATAGTAACCGGCTACTCCAAGGAACGCCCTCACTTCTCGCAGGGTAGTCGGTATCGGCCAATCTTGAACAGCCGCTATCTTGTCTCTTGATGGTCTCACCCCTTCTCCTGATACGCGGTGACCCAAGTAATCAATTTCAGATTGGAACAACCGACATTTACTGGGTTTCAATTTGAGCCCATGTTCCCGCAATCTTCGAAATACTTGCCCCAACTGGTGGAGATGGTCTTCAAAGGTCGCAGAATACACTATAATGTCATCCAAGTAGATGAGAGTGAACTGAAAGTTGAAGTCACCGAGACATTTCTCCATCAACCGCTGAAACGTTCCGGGTGCATTTGTCAACCCGAAGGGCATCCGGTTAAATTCGTATAGTCCCATGGGCAAGATGAATGCTGTCTTCTCCTTGTCTTTTGTGGCCATTGGCACCTGCCAATACCCACTAGCCAGATCTAGTGAGGAGAAGTACCGGGCTCTCCCTAGCGCTGAGAGGGACTCCTCAATCCGTGGCAAGGGATAGGAATCTCGTACTGTGCAAGCGTTTAACTTCCGATAGTCTACGCAAAATCGGATGGACCCATCTTTTTTTCTTACTAACACCACAGGAGCCGCCCAGGGACTCTGGCTTTCTTGGATGATCCCACCCTGTAGCATCTTAGCTAACAGTTCTTTCACTTCCTGATACAACTGTGGAGGAATTTGTCGGTAGCGCTCTCTAATTGGAGGGGTGTCTCCTGTGGGAATCTCATGGTAGATCCCTGTGGTACATCCAAAATCTTCAGCATACCGTGCAAAGGCGGCTTGGTTCTCCCACAACAGCTCATCTACCTTCTGCACCCATTCCAGAGAACATGAACTTGCATCCATCTTCATCTGTTCTCGAATTGCACGGCCATTTCATTCAGAGGTGGGTTCCTCATCTTCTCACATGGACACAGTTACGGTCCACTCATCCCTTTCAGTCGGCTTCAGCTGCATTGGAGTTACTTTCCTTACTTCCTCCGGAGTCACATAGATGTTAGCCAGCTGCCTCCCTGGGGTCAGGTCCACACTCTGGTCCTGAGTGTTTACACATCGAAGTGGTACTCTTCCATTGCGAACTATTGCCAAGGAACGGGCCACTAGCGGATCAACACCTCCTTCGGCTGCATGCAGTGGTTCTACCAACACAGCTATGCCCTCTAGTTTCCGACAGGTGCCTACGGGCATGGACACTATTGTCTCCCAACTGGGTGGCAGTGTAACTTTTGTATGCAAAGGAACTGAAATTCGAGCCAGAGGATGCTGTGCATCCGAACTTTTCTGTAAACCACATGTCCGGATCAGCCGCTGGAAAGCTGTTTGAGTAGGCCGATGGGTGGTGGTTTCTTTCCAATAACCGCGACCTTTCTTTTCAAAGAGGATCTGATCTAATTCTTTTAACACATTCATCCCCAAAATGACAGGGACCTTTACTTCATGTGACTCCTGTACCACCACAATGCCTTTCCTACCTAGATCTTGGCCACATACCCGGACATTCATCCAGGCCACTCCCACGACCGGAACTGGTAACTGGTTAGCTGCGACCACTCGTACGAATGTATGGGGATCATATTTCACATGTTGCTGGAAATACCGTTCATAACAGTCTCTACTCAAGGTCGTTACTTGGGAACCCGTGTCAATCATCCCGGTAACCGGAATACCCTCCATTTCCACCTGTATGACAGGACTTGCAGCGATCAGGTCATCATTAGGGCATTCTCCCCACATAGTCTCCTTGTCAGTCTCCCCTACTACACGCCCTACAGCAGCAGGGGACTTCAGTTTAACGGCGGTCTCTCATAAGTTTGTCGCTGCTCTGGACATCTAGCAGCAACGTGGCCCATCCGTCCACACTCCCAGCAGCGTATCTCCCGTCGTTCTGGCCATCTGTTTGGGCCCCTTCGGTAAGCCCCTTCGATTTCTCCTGAGCACTGCACTAAATGATTTGGACCCCTTCGGTAGGTCCTATCCTCATCCCTCCAGCGGGGTGGTGGGTGATTCTGATTTTCTGGGTATGGACGGCTCACCCTTTCACCTCCAGTTTTCTGGAAGTCTGCAATTTTCATACAATGCTCATCACAACGGGTGTGCAAGTGTTCCATTTGCTCTTGCAGTTTCTGCATTACTGTGAGAATTTCTTTAACCGTCCCCTTTTCTACTGTCTCTGAGCCAGAACTAGCCCCCTGTGACAAAGTAACTCCAACTGCGGTCTGGGGCCTCGGGACCATACTATTGGCACGGGAGATGGCCTCTACCTGTACATCATGGAATTTAGCATCAGTCTCTTGTCGTATAAAATCCTGCATAGTCACAGTTAAACTGCCGTCACGTATCCCCAGGACAAACTGGTCACGGAGAGTCCGATCAGGGTTACAGAAGGCTGGCGAGCCCCCTCTTTCCTTCCCTTGAATATCTCGGAGCAGTTCTTGTAGGGCATTTGCATACTGGGGAAGGCTTTCATTCTCCTGTTGTACCCTCTGGAAGAACCGAGCCTGCAGAGACTCCAGCAATGCAGTTTCTCCATAGATGGTTTCTAGAATCTGGACTAATTGCTCAAATGTCTGCCTTTGTTCAAATGGCCTCAGTATCACCGTGGTCTTAGCATCCCCTTGTAATGTCAATATTGCTAGCTCTACTAGTACTTCTGGTGCGGTCTGGTACATTCGCTGTATCATTCGTATCTGTTCCACCCACATACTCACTGACATATTATTGCCATCAAATTTAGCTAACTGACTCATTATAGCCCCTGCTGGCATTCTTCCTCCAGCACCATTCTCTCTAATGGGTGCGTCACCGTCCATTCTGGTAAGCGGATCCTGCCGACTACGCCAATTTGTGAACCGAGAGCAAGGCAGGTGGTTTGGACTCCACAACCAGAAATGAACGCACACGCGGTAGTTCAAGAAAAGAATATATATTTACTATAAGTTAATAAAGGCTAGTTAAAGGTAAAATGACAGGGATAAAGACAAGCAAAATATACAATATAGCATGAACAATTTCAAGGCAAATTCTGCAATGGTTTCTACTTTTACTCTGTCCATTTCTGCAGTATGGACACTGAATGAACAATATACTCAAAACTATCCCTAACTGACCCTGACATCACATTTGGGTGCACTCCCTTTTCCCCAGTGGTCCAGGTGGACCGCTTACAGTCCGTAGAAGCGCGCGGTGGGGCCCAAAGTCATTCCTTTCTTTTATAGTGAAGCGTCCTCTCCTCACTGTTATCAGGATCTTGGGAGAAATTAAGTCCTCTTTAACAGGGAAACCCAATGAATGCAATGTAATCCAACAGCAGATTCCACTCAGCACACTGACAGTCCTGCCGAATCCATACACTGAGCTGGGATGTAAGCCGGGATTTAGCAGGTGCTGTCCAGTACATCAACAGCACTGCGAGTCTCTATCTGTGGTATCCATATACACAGTCACAATGTCAGTCTCACTGATCAGCCACTGAGCACAGTTCCTTTCACGTGGACTCACTAGTCCTGTCGTCTCTTTACACTCTGTTTGTCTCTGGACCAAGATACAGCTTAGCTGTACAGAAAAATATCCACACCAGTTCAACACAGCACAGACACCTGTCTTCTCTCTTGTCAAGATGGCTGCTGCTCTCTGTCTCGTCACTTCCTGCTTCTCTGCTCACACTTTGTCTGCAGAACAGGCAGGCTGACATGCAGCAAGTCCATATTTGCAGTGTTGACCCTTCTTCTTCAGGACCTCTGCAATTCTCCCTGACATGCTCTCAATCAACTTCTGGACCAAATCCTGACTGATAGCAGTCCATTCTTGCAGAATCAATGCTTTAATTTTGTCTGAATTTGTTGGTTTTTGTTTGTCCACCCGTCTCTTGATGATTGACCACAAGTTCTCAATGGGATTAAGATCTGGGGAGTTTCCAGGCCATGGACCCAAAATCTCTATGTTTTGTTCCCTGAGCCATTTAGTTATCACCTTTGCTTTATGGCAAGGTGCTCCATCATGCTGGAAAAGGCATTGTTGAGCACCAAACTGCTCTTGGACGGTTGGGAGAAGTTGCTCTTGGAGGACATTCTGGTACCATTCTTTATTCATGGCTGTGTTTTTAGGCAAGACTGTGAGAGAGCCGATTCCCTTGGCTGAGAAGCAACCCCACACATGAATGGTTTCAGGATGCTTTACAGTTGGCATGAGACAAGACTGGTGGTAGCGCTCACCTCTTCTTCTCCGAATAAGCTGTTTTCCAGATGTTCCAAACAATCGAAAAGGGGATTCATCAGAGAAAATGACTTTACCCCAGTCCTCAGCAGTCCACTCCCTGTACCTTTTGCAGAATATCAGTCTGTCCCTGATGTTTTTTCTGGAGAGAAGTGGCTTCTTTGCTGCCCTCCTTGAGACCAGGCCTTGCTCCAAGAGTCTCCGCCTCACAGTGCGTGCAGATGCACTCACACCTGCCTGCTGCCATTCCTCAGCAAGCTCTGCACTGCTGGTAGCCCGATCCCGCAGCTGAAACACTTTTAAGAGACGGTCCTGCCGCTTGCTGGTCTTTCTTGGGCGCCCTGGAGCCTTTTTGGCACCAATGGAACCTCTCTCCTTGAAGTTCTTGATGATGCGATAGATTGTTGACTGAGGTGCAATCTTTCTAGCTGCAATACTCTTCCCAGTTAAGCCATTTTTGTGCAGTGCAATGATGATTGCACGTGTTTCTTTAGAGATAACCATGGTTAACAGAAGAGAAACAATGATGGCAAGCACCAGCCGCCTTTTAAAGTGTCCAGTGGTGTCATTCTTACTTAATCATGACAGATTGATCTCCAGCCCTGTCCTCATCAACACCCACACCTGTGTTAATGGAGCAATCACTGAAACGATGTTAGGTGGTCCTTTTAAGGCAGGGCTGCAATGATGTTGAAATGTGTTTTGGGGGATAAAGTTCATTTTCTAGGCAAATATTGACTTTGCAAGTAATTGCTGTTAAGCTGATCACTCTTTATAACATTCTGGAGTATATGCAAATTGCCATTAGAAAAACTGAAGCAGTAGACTTTGTAAAAATTTATATTTGTATCATTCTCAAAACTTTTGGCCATGACTGTATACTGTGTGGGGCCACTGTGGAGCATTATACTGGGGGGCCCCTCTGGAGAGCATATTATACTGTGTGGGGCCACTGTGGAGCATTATACTGGGGGGCCCCTCTGGATAGCATAATGCTCCAAAGTGGCCCCACATAATATTACATTATCTCCAGAGCCCCCCCCCCACGTTATAATTTTCCACAGAGGCCCCACAGAATATAACATGCTATCCAGAGGGCCCCTTCCCCAGTATAATGCTCCACATTGGCCCCACACAGTATAATATGCTATCCAGAGGGGCCTCCCAGTATAATGCTCCACAGGGGCCCACAGTGCTATTATATTATATTCTGGGGTCTCTTCAGACCCCAGAGTCAGAGGCGTAGCTAGCGGGGGGGGGGGGGGGGGCAGAGGGAACAGCTGCCCCGGGCCCACCCTGGGGCCGCCATTAATACATCCTTTATTTCTAACTAGATCGGTGTCTGCAGACACCGATCTAGTTAAAACGCTTCCTGCAACTTAACAGTATTGTAAACCGCAAGCCAATACAGGCCTGCGGTTTACAAGACGCTGCGACCACCTGATTCTCAGCACAATGACGTCACAACATCGCGCCGCCCGCGCTCAGACACAGACGTCCTGTGCGTGGACCGGGAGGAGGCGGCTTTTTCTGGGTATATTAACAGCATAGCTCCCAGTGGGGGAGTCACGATTTTACACAGCTGTCCCGCATAGCTTGCAGTTTGTCCCGCTATGTCCCTGAAGTGTTTTGCTGTTAAACTTTATTAGTGTAGTGTAAATGCTAAATCCTAGTGGGTAAAGGACCTTTGATGACGTCATGACCATGCGATCAGACTCTTGCGTGGGCAGAGCTATTCTGGATACCACGGGGCAGTGTGATGTTACATAGAAAGCTGCTGGGAACAGAGAGTGATGGAAGAGACTGAGACATAGCATGTGTGAGCAAGATGGGCTAACTGGGGGCAGATGCAGGGGCCAGTTAAACTGAAGCTAGATAAAGGGTGCAATTAAACTGGCAGATAAAGGGGGACATTAAGCTGGTGGTAGATGGAGGGGCAGATGAAGGGGGGCACTAAGCTGGGGGAGCAGATGGACGGTGACATTAAACTGGGGGCAACTGGAGGACATTAAACCGAGGGGGTAGCTGGAGGGGGACATGTCTGCCTCTAGTTGCCCCCAGTTTAATGTCCCCGTCCAACTACCCCCACTGTTTAATGTCACCCTCCAACTGTCCCATAGTTTAATGTCACCCTACAGCTGCCCCAGTTTAAGGTCTCCCTCTAGTTTCTGCCAGTTTAAACCGGGGCACGATTAGAGGGACTTAATAATATTCTCCTCCAATTGCCCCACAGTATTATGTGGGGGCATATAATGTTAGGGTTACTGTAGGAGCATTATACTGTGTGAGAGCGCATGGGAAAATAGATGAGAATGGGCAGAGTCAATGTAGAAGTGGGTGGGGCTAAATTTGCCGTGTCGCTCATAGCAAGCCGTGTATTTTGTCCCTCTTTTGTCCTTTGAAAGTTGGAAGGTATGTAATAGTATAAGGGGTGGTTAGGAGGTGGAAATATGACTATAAGGGAGGATTCATTAGGGGGCATTATGACGATGGGGGGTCATTTATATAAGGGTTATTAGGAGGTATTAATACAAGGGGGAGGTTATTTATATAAGGGTCCATTAGGGGGCATCATTTATATTAGGAGGCATTATGAACATTAGGGGTGGTCATTGATATAAGGGGTCATTAGAGATGTAGTATTTATGTCAGGGTGAATCAGGGGCATAATATGAGGGTCAATTAATTTAATTAAAGTGGCACTTGGGCTTTATTAAGACTAAGGCCCCACATAACAGGCTCCAGCAAAAAAAAGCTCTGCAGGAAAAACCGCGGCAGTAACATTGTAGTTTTTCTTGCAGCACTTTTCACAGAAGGTCCGCAGAGGTTTCCCCTGTGGACTTTCTGTTTTTAATACACCTATATGGAAACCGCCAGTGTTTCCATAGGTATAATTGACATGCTGCAATTTCCAAAACTGCAACGGTTTTGGAAATCGCAGTGCATCTGCTGAACATATTTTTTCGCAAAGTGTGGATGGGATTTGCTAAAATACCACAGATTTTTCTGTGGGTTTTCGCCACATGGGGCCTCCATCCCATCCCCACTTTGCAGTAAAATACACGCAGCGGATACGCTGCGATTTCCACAACAGTCGCAGTTTTGGAAATCGCAGCATGTCAATTATACCTACGGAAATGCCAGCGGTTTGCCTATAGATATAATTGAAGCAGAAAGTCCACAGAGGAAACCTCTGCAAACATTCCGTGCAAAGTGCTGCAGGAAGAACCGCGATCAATAAGAGGAGCTAAAGATGTCTGTGTTGCAAACTTTACAGAGACTGGAAGAAGTGGTCATGGCCATCCAGATGAAAGAGATGCGGAATGTGAACGATTAGTCAGAGATGTCACCGGTAAGTCACTAAATGTTACTGCCCTGTATTCACCTAAATCGTCTGCAGAGCCTTGTGTAGAGCTGCCATATACTACTATACGCTCACTGTATACTGATAGTATCGGTATACGAACTTGTCCAAGTAGGGGGCCCACTTGGAAATGTTCGCCCCCCCCCCCTGTGCTGAACCCCTAGCTACGCCTCTGCCCAGAGTATAATAATCGAAGGCCCGGGGGAGGTGAGGGAAAATAACAAACAGTTATACTCACCTTGTCTTACCTCTCCTGGGCCTCCTCGCGCTGTTCCGTTATCCCCGCCGGCGCTGGCTTCTTCTTCTCTGCGGCTGACATCACGCGTTGTGGACGTCACCGCTGAGGTCTGTGATTGGGCCTCATCGATTACGTGAGGCTCGCTGTCAGCACACCCCACGTGATCACTACGGCTGAGGCCTGGCCTCAGCAGTGATGTCCGCAACGCCAGAAAATGACGTCGGACGCCAAGGACAGGTGAGTAAAAATATTTGTTATTTTTACTCACCTCGGAAAGGAGCCCTGCAGTCCCTTTCTGTTATTGATTTGGCTGGGCCTGACTCCGGGATCCAGAGTCATCAGGTTCCGGATCCTGGGGGCCCCTTTGGGGACAGGGCCCTGGGCAATTGCCTAGTTTGCCCCCCCCCCTAACACCGGCCCTAGTTCCAGTTTACAATATCATTGCTAATTTCATATTGGAAAAGGGTTAAGTGATAATTACAAAGATAAAACAAGTAAAAAATACTTTACATACATACAGTAAAGGTTTTCACAAAATAAACAATTTAAATAGTGCTTAGTAATGTCATATTTTGCCCACATGGATCCATACTGTACCCTCATACCGTGTTTCTCCAAAAATAAGACCTACCCCGAAAATAAGCCCTACCTACATTTTCCAGGTTTTTTGGAGTAGGCTTGAAATATAAGCCCTACTCCAAAAATAAGCCCTAGCTAATTTAACCCCTTCCCGACATCCGCCGCGCAATTACAGCGGATGCCGGGTCCTTAAAGATGGCGGCCGCTCTGCTGCAGAGCGACTACCATAGCTGCCGTACAGGGTCTCTGCGGAGACCTGGAGTTAATGCCACTGATCGCGGGCATTGTTCAGCGTGACTTCCCTTTCCCTTCCCTCCCACCAAAGTAGCATAACCCGGAGTTAATGCCCGCGATCAGAATGGACTCTGACCGCGGGCATTGCTTAGTGTGACCTCCGCGCTTCCCCCACCCCCCTATAGCAGCTATACCGGGTCTCCTTGTACACCGGAGACCCGCAGTTAATGCCCGCGATCAGAATCCACTGATCGCGGGCATTGTTAGGTCTGTCAGTCCGTGACCCTCCCCTCCAAATCGACCCCCCAATGCAGAATAACTATCCCCGGGGCTGGTCCCCACCGGCCCCGTACCTTTTACGTTGCAGGCCGGCTCCCGCGGGTGAGATCGCGGGAGCCGACCTGTTCCTTTGACAGCCGGGAGCGTTATGAAGGCTCCCAGGCCTGTCATAGGAATATTACTATTGAGGCCAGCCTCATTAGTAATATAGATAATCTCCCATAGACTGCAATAGGTTGTATTGCAGTCTATTGGATGATTGCAGGTTCAAGCCCCCTAGGAGGGGTTAATAGTGTAAAAAAAAAAAAAAATGTAAAAAAATATTTAAAAAAAAAAACAAAATAAAAGTTCAAGCCCCCTCCCACTTTCACTAGAATACATATAAAAATAAAATATTACTGTGAAACACATACACATTAGGAATCCCTGTGTCCGAAAAAAACGCCCGGTCTACAAACTTATAAAATAATTTTACCTCTATGGTGAATGCCGTAGCAAAAAAAAAAAAATTAAAGTGCCGAACTGCTGTTTTTTCACGGTTTCACCTCTGATAAAAGTTGAAATAAAAAACGATCAAATGTGTGATTGTTGTTCATGGGAAAAATTAACACCTACCCCGAAAATAAGCCCTAGCCCTTTTTTCAGAGCAAAAAATAATATAAGACCCTGTCTTATTTTCGGAGAAACACGGTAGTAGCAAAAGTGTAAACCGAGAAGGAAACACTTTGATCTCCTTGATCCTACATTGAGAATTTACACTCTCCACTGTGCAGGATAGTGATACTACCCTCTGCTGGCAACAATCAGCAAAGCAAGCAGGGACTCATTTACGTTACTGGTTTTACTATACTGTAGAAAACTTTGCTGAGTCTTTCTAGCAGTAATGACTGTCATAATAAGATGGGGGAGAGGAATAACCCAAAACCTGTGTTCTGCTGAACAGTCATCAATTCCCCAATAGGTGTCCATAAACTTTAATGCTAAAGTGATTATCAACAGTTAGCATGCAAGGAGAGCACAGGAAAGGGAAGTTACTAAGGCTAGGTTCACATTTGCGTTGGGCTCACGGTGGACCCAAACGACAGAGAGCTGGACCACAAAAACAGTGGTTACCCGCATACCCCATAGACAATAATGGGGTCCGCCGGGTTTCCAACATTTTTATGCTGAAATCAGCGGAGAGAAAAGTCCTCCATGCAGGACTTTTCTCTCTGCCAATTTGCAGCGTTTAAGAGACTTTGATGGTGTTGCAAGGCAGAGATGGGTGAGACTTTGTGTACAATAATCTCAAAGTCTCAGACTTTGAGATTAGCTATATACATTCACACATTTTGTAGAACAATAGTCTTAATATCAACTGTTCTGTTCCAATAGAGCATGAATGTCTACTGTTTCAGAGACACTATTAGTGCTTCTTATATCCTATGCAAAAAAAGGAATCAGGCATGTTAAAAGTTAACATGAAGAATCCTTTTTAACCTTAATATCTGCTGGTGATGGGTTTTTTTAAGCGTTAAAGGGGTTGTCCAGGCAAAAATGGACAGCTGGGGGCAGTGAAAGAAATAAAAAAAAAAAATGCATACCTTTCCACAGTGCTCCAATGTCCTCCCACGCGGCCTGGTTCTTCTGCTTCGGCGTTCCACTGAAGTCGCTGATTGGCCTCAGCGGTGACATCACCACTGAGGCCAATCAGCGAAGGGCCTGCAATGTCACTACCTGTGACATCACGGGTCCTCTTCCTGAGGCCGCTGATTGGCCTCAGCGGTCACGTGACCACTGAGGCCAATCAGCGGCTTCAGCGGAATGGCGGAAAAGACCCGGGAGACACTGACGGAGCAGAAGAACCAGGACGTGCGGGAGGACACCGGAGCACCGTGGAAAGGTGAGTATGTATTTTTTATTTTTTTTATTTGTTTCACTGCCCCCAGTTGACTTAAACGTTATAAGGGTTGTCCATTTTTGCCTGGACAACCCCTTTAAGCATTCATTCTCGTACATTCAGCAACCCTTATTTACAATTTTGCTATCTCTTCTATGTTCAGACTTTTGGCTGAAATATGACTTCTTCACCTGATCCAAGCAGTAGTTCAGTTCCAGACTTTTCTTCAGCTCTGCCTATTGGTTTAATGTAGATTTTTATTTATTATTATAAATGTGAGGATCTATTTCTGCCAGACAAGCTTTCAAAATAAAGATTCTTGGATTCTTCTTCTAGATTATTATGATATAAATACCCAGGAAAATAGATAAGAAAATCCCTTCATCTCTGTCACCTTAGGAATGTTTCAGCTATCAGATCTGGCATATGTTACTTTTTCCATGTTTCTGCTTTATTTCTGCCAAAAGAAACAAATTGACAAGATTCTGAACTTAATAGATCTCTTAATAATAGTTTATTTTCTGTTCTATGACATAGTAATGTTATTACAAACTGCAGAACCATTGACAGCATTCCATAATCTGGTGATTTAAAAAAAAAGAAAGAAAAAGAAAAAAGGGTGTTAAACAGAAGTAAAAACCAAAATTGTATGGAAGTAAAAGTATGTACACAAGATTGATTACTTTGGTATCATTCAGTACCTTCTGTCAGGTGAGAATACATACAGGTGCATCTCAATAAATTAGAATATCTTTGAAACGTTCATTCATTTCAGTAAGGGTGGGTTCACACCTGCGCTTGAGTCCGTCCGCTGTCAATCCGAGTGAAAATCTCAGGAAACAGGATAGGCATCGGATACCGACAGGTTAGCGACGCATTGGTTAAAAACCAATTCATTTGAATGGGTTTTTAAAGCAATGCGTCAGTGTGCGCTTACACACTCTGCGCTGCGAAGCCGTTTTTTTTCGTCGGACACAAGGTCCTTCATGTCTGACTTTGTTTCCGACAAAAAAAAAGGATTTGCAGCGCAGACGGTGTAATGGGTTTTTAAGAAATGCGTCGCTAACCTGTCGGTATCCGATGCCTATCCTGTTTCCCGAGATTTTCACTCGGATTGGCAGCGGACGGACTCAAGTGCAAGTGTGAACCCACCCTAAGTAGTATAATGTACCGTGTTAGCCATAGAAAGTACTCTCGAAAGCTCACCATATAATATACTCAGCCTCTAAAAGGTATCGCCTGATTTCTTCACTCTTCCAGTAATTCAGCATTTCAATACATAATCAGTAGTCTTCCATGATTGTGTGTCCTACTGAACCAGACTGAGGGACCATTTAAAGGCTTAGGAAACCTTGGCAGGTGACACACTGAATTTACAATACTGAACTTTTTTACAATATTAAAATTTTATTAGATTTGGGTTTTCATTACCTGTAATCCATAATCAACATTTACAGAAATAAAACACTTGAAATAGAACACTCTGTGTAAAGAATCTAGAAAATATAGGAGGTCACTTTTTTAATTACTGAAATAAATAAACTTTTCAAAGATATTCTAATTTATTGAGATGCACCTGTATGTGCATCCTGCAGTCTCCCGCCAGATGCAACTAAAACCCTCCTATTTTGGAGAAGGTGGGAATCTTTATATTATGGCTCCATACAATCTTCACATTGTATAGAGCAGTAATCAGGGGCGTAAATACCGGGGTAGTAGCGGTAGCGACTGCCACAGGGCCCGGGACATTAAGGGGCCCGAAGCCCTGTGGCAGACGCTACCACGAACCCCACAAACACTGCTATCATTATACTCCAGGGTCTTTTCACACCCCGGAGTATAACGATCGGGGCCACGAGGAGGTGAGGGAACATAGAAAACACTGTAACTCACCTCTCTTACGCTCCGGCAGGCTTCGGGCCTGTTTAGTGACGTCCCAGACATCAGCCGACGTCATTATACGTCGTGACGCCGGTCTGGATCACGCGAGAGACCTGGTCCAACATTGAAGATGGCCGAAGTAGTGCACGGGAGTGCACCGGAGTGAGGAAGAGGTAAGTAGCATTGTTTTTTATGTTTGTATCTTCCCCTGAGTCTCGGATCATTATACTCTGGGGTCTGAAAAGACCCCAGAGTATAATAATTGTTTATGGGTGGTCCACAATGGGGCATAATACTGTGTGTAGGGGCCACTATGCTGCATAATACTGTGTGCAGGGGCCACTATGGGGCATAATACTGTATACAGGGGCCACTATAGGGCATAATACTGTGTGTAGGGGCCACTATGCTGCATAATACTGTGTGCAGGGGCCACTATGGGGCATAATACTGTATACAGGGGCCACTATATGGCATAATACTGTGTGCAGGGGCCACTATGGGGCATAATACTGTGTGCAGGGGCCGCTATGGCGCATAATAGTGTGCGCAGGAATGCAGTTTGTGCAGGGGGGGTTGGAGGGGGCGGTCCGGTCCAGGGGGGGGCCATTCCTAGTTACAACACTGACAGTAATGTTGCACCCATAGACAGGGCCTTATCTGGATGCTGCTGCTTCATTAGCAGTAGAGGCAGAAGCTCGAGTGGGTGGCTGCCCATCACTCCTGAACTAAAAGTGGAGGGGGCGCTGCTGCATACTGCAGCTCTCCCTCCACCACATGATTCTGTCACTGACATATGCAGACGCACATGACAAATACAGAGCAGGCACGACCTCCTTCATGATCATCGTAGGAGCTGCTACAGGGCCTGCTACAGGCCCCTGCTGCTTTTTTTTTTTTTTTAAATAGGCCATTACCAGCTGGAGTAGTCCCAGCAGGTCCCCGCATTCCAGGGTGCCCAGTGCATCCCAGCGACATGATATGGTACACACGAGGCCCCCTGGAGGGCAGAAGGAGAAGCAGAGGTCGGGGATCTGTAATTAAGGCTGCAGGCCCGCGGTAACAGTATTTGTTGGGCGAACCCCAACAAATACTGCCATTATTATACTCTGGAGTCTCTTCAGAGTATAATAATTGGGGGCCCAGGGGAGATGAGTGAACAAAAAAAACAGTGGTACTCACCTCTCCTGGGCTTTGGCGTGACTCCATGCTGTCTTTAGTCCTCTGTAGTGATGTCATATGGGTCAGGCCTCTGATCATTATACTCTGGGGTCTGAAAATACCCCAGAGTATAATAAATAGTTTGTGGATGGTGTACCCCATAATACTGGGACAATGCTTATGATTATATGTAGGGAAGGGGTAAATAACATTGGACCAGGGAGATGATATGTAGGAGAGGGGTAAATAATACTGGAGCAAGGAGATGATCCTGTATGTGGGAGATGATATGTGGGACAGGGGTAAATAACACTGGAGCAGGGAGATGATAGGTGAGGTAAGGGTGAATAAAACTGGAGCAGGGAGGTGATATGTGAACAATGGGTAAATAAAACTGGGAGAGAGAAAATATGTGGAAGGTGGGGTAACTAATACTGGAGGATAGAGATGATATGTAGGGAGGAGGAGTAAATAAGGAGAAAATTATGTGTAGGGGAGGGGTAAATAATATTTGGGAGAGATGATACTAGGGAGGGGAGAGATAGGATAGATAACACTGTGATATTTAATACAGTAATAATGAAGCATTAACTGGGGGAATGTAAAAGATGGTACTCAGATGCTTCATGTACACTAGGTTCTGACAGACTCAAGTGATGAGTATGCCAACTGTAGCTGTTAAAGAATGTAGATGCCATGGTTAAAAACAACCATGGCATCTAAAATGTTGCACTACCTCGGTGTCGTCATCATTGGACCAATCAGCAACCCAGTGATGTCATAGAAGCTGCTGATCAGGTAGCATCACACAAGGAGCCTATTGAAGGTTCACAGGCTTGTCATTATGGAACTTCTATTACATCCTGCCACTGGCAGGATATAATAGAAGTGCAGCAATCTGACAATATACTACAATACAGAAATATATTACATGAGTGATCAAACACACTAGGGGTTCTAAAAATTAAATGAAAAGTTAAAAAATCCCAAAATAATTAAAAATTATCACCTCCTTCCCAGTTTTACATAGAAATAAACATGTTAGGTATTACCACATCAGAAAATGCCTGAACTAATAAAACATACAAAAAGGAGAAAACATACTGCCCCTCTAGAAGATGGAATAGAAAGTGACCCAAAAGTTATTTTTAGCCCATAGTGGTACCAATAAAAATTACAGTGTGCCATAAAAAAAAATAATGTTACATATCTCTGTAGATGATAATATAAAAAAGTTATGGGTGTCTGAAAAAAAAAGTTTATGTTGCCATGTTCAATGTCTACTTTTCGAAGTAGTAAAGTGGGGAAAAAAAAACTATATTAATTTGGTATTAATGGACTCGTACAGGCCTGTAGAATACAATTAACGGTCATTTTTACTGTAGTGCATGAAAACCCAAAATGAAAAATGAAACAAAAAAAAATGGCAGAATTTTATTTCTTCACAGTTTTGTTACACCTAACAAATAATTACAGAGAGAAAATGCCTGACAAGTGAATATGTCTTTCCTCTTCATTCTCAATATCTTATTAGGAGATTAGGAGAAGTAGGAGAGTAGGAGAAGGACAGACTGTGGCTGCTAGAGCTGCATATTTACAAAGGCTTGCAAAAGTATTCATACCCCTTTGAAATTTTCACATTTTGTCACCTTGCACCCACAAACTTAAATGTATTTTATTGAGATGTTAAGTGATAGACTAACATAAAGTAGCAGATAATTGTGAAGTGGAAGGAAAATGATACATGGTTTTCAAAATTTTAATCAAATAAAAATCTGAAAAGTGTGACGTGCAAAAGTATTCAGCCCTCCTATATCAAAACTTTTTAGAGCCACCTTTTGCTCCAATTCCAGCTACAAGTCTTTTGGGGTATGTTTCTACCAGCTTTGTGCATCTAGAGTCTGAGATTTTTGACCATTCTTCTTTGCATAATATCTCAAGCTCAGCCAGATTGGATGGAGAGTGTCTGTGAACAGCAATTTTCATGTCTTGCCACAGATGCTCAATGGGTTTTAGGTCTGGACTTTGACTGGACCATTCTAACACATGAATATTCTTTGATCTAAACCATTCCACTGTAGCTCTGTCTGTATGTTTAGGGTCATTGTCTTGCTGGAAAGTGAATCTCCTTCCCAGTCTCAAGTCTTTTGCACCCTCCAACAGGTTTTCTTCCATGATTGCCCTGTATTTAGCTCCATCCATCTTCCCATCAACTCTGATCAGCTTCCCTGTCCCTGCTGAAGAAAAGCCTCCCCCCAGCATGATGCTGCCACCACCATGTGTCACAGTGGGGATGGTGTGTTCAGGGTGATGAGCAGTGTTACCTTTACGCCATACATAACGCTTTGCATTTAGGCCAAAAAGTTCAACTTTGGTCTCATCTGACCAGAGCACCTTCTTCCACGTGTTTGCTGTGTCCCCTATATGGCTTGTGACAAACTGTAAACGGCACTTCTTATGTCTTTCTTTCAACTATGGTTTTCTTCTTGCCACTCTTCCATAAAGGCTAGATTTGTGTAGTGCATGACTTATAGTTGTCCTTAGGACAGATTCTCCCACCTGAGCTGTGGATTTCTGCAGCTCCTCCAGAGTGACCAGCCTCTTGGCTGCTTCTCTGACCAGTGCTTTCCTTGCTCGATCTGTTAGTTTAGGTGGACGTCCATGTCTTGAAGGTTTGCAGTTGTAGAATATTTTTTCCATTTTTGGATGATGGATTGAACAGTGCTCCTTGGGATGCTCAAAGCTTGGAATATGTTTTTATAACCTAAACCTGCTTTAAACTTCTCCACAACTTTATCTCTGACCTGACTGGTAAGTTCCTTGGTCTTCATGATGCTGTTTGTTGACTAGTGTTCTATAACAAACCACTGAGGCCTTCACAGAACAGGTGTATTTATACTGAGACTAAATTACACACAGCTGGACTCTAGTAACTAATTAAGTGACTTCTGAAGGCAATTGATTGCCCTGGATTTAATTTAGAGGTATCAGAGTACAAGGAGCTGAATACTTTTGCACATCACACTTTTCAGATTTTTATTTGATTAAAATTTTGAAAACCATGTATCATTTTCCTTCCACTTCACAATTATCTGCTACTTTATGTTAGTCTATCACTTAACATCTCAATAAAATACATTTAAGTTTGTGGGTGCAAGGTGACAAAATGTGAAAATTTCAAAGGGGTATGAATACTATTGCAAGCCACTATGCAGTTGGCTACCTGGTTTTAGTACTTAAGAGTTATGATTTTTATGGGGGGGCATTTTTGATTTTTGCCTCAGGCAGCAGAAAAGCTAGATTCGCCCTGCCCATAGAAATCTATGGGACTCCACAATACATTTGTATGTCTCCAATTTTT
This sequence comes from Leptodactylus fallax, assembly GCA_947044405.1. Taxonomy (NCBI): domain Eukaryota; kingdom Metazoa; phylum Chordata; class Amphibia; order Anura; family Leptodactylidae; genus Leptodactylus; species Leptodactylus fallax. The sequence goes on from CAMRHE010000092.1 coordinate 2,987,678, forward strand.
CATGATGGATTGATTCTATGTTAAAGAAATGCAACAAAACTAATCATTACACATTCTATATTTGTGAATATAGAAGAGAAATATCACTTGTATGCTCCTAATTCGTACCAAATCCTTTTCCTTATGAAGGTGTTACGACATCTACAGGCCTTCTCTGGCTTGGCCCTGCTGTTGGGCGGTGATTTTAATATGGTTTTCTCTGAACATATGGACAAATTGTCCTTATCCGGCGGTGCCCTGGGGGCCACCCCAGCTTCGCCTAGCCAGGGAATTCCGACGCCTGATTAGATCCCTCGCCCTTTATGATCTCTGGCGCGTCCACAACCCTACTGCCCGGTCCTACACATTTTATTCCCACCCCCGTAAGACGCACTCCAGGATAGATTATTTTTTTGTTAACACCATAGCCCTTAGACTCCTGGTTGATGCTGATATTGGCCCCATTTCCTGGTCCGATCATGCCCCTGTCCTGCTCACTCAGTTCCCTACCTCCATCCCTACTAAACGTTGTCACTGGCAGTTGAATGAGTTCCTTCTCTACTCCCCAGCCTCCTGTGCTACCCTCCGTACTGGATTATTTCAGCCATAATGTACATTCGGTCACGTCTGATTCCCCCTTTGGGAGGCCCATAAGGCGGTCATGAGGGGTCACTGCATAGCCTTAGTCACCCGACTTAAGAAGGATAGAAAGGCCAGGGAGATGGCCTTAGTGTCCTGAATCCGATCACTGTCAGACTGTTTGGTCCAAGCCCCCTCGATCTCTACTCTTCGCCGCTCAGTAGCGGCTAGAGCAGACCTCCGTGACCTCACCACTCAGGCTACCCACCGTCTCCTCCTATACAGTCGCCAGCTCTATTATGAAAGAGGCAATAAAGCTCACACCCCGCTTGCTAAGACCCTGCGCGACCACCAGTCCTCTTCCATACCACATGCAATTTGTGACTCTCATGGTGTTCTTCATTATCATCCTGATTCTATAGCATCCCTATTTAAAGACTATTATACTAAACTATATGACCTCCCTTCCTGCTCGGGTGCTGACCCTGTGTCCCGGAACGTGGCCTTATGCTCGTATCTGGACGTCTGCCCCCCCTCCTAAGCTCCCATCCTCAGTAATTGCTAATCTAAATGCTCCTGTCACAGAGGAGGAGCTTACTGCTACCCTTGGGGGTCTCCCGAATGGCAAGTCTCCGGGCCTGGATGGGTTTACGTACCTGTATTATAAAACATTTCAATCTGACCTGCTTCCACACATGTGCCACCTCTTTAACTCCTTCCTTGAAGGCGCCCATTCCCTCAGTCCATGCTTCATTCTCATATCACCCTAGTCCCTAAACCTCGCAAGGACCATCAGGACTGCTCTAATTACCGCCCCATTGCGCTCCTAAATACCGACTTAAAGCTTTTCACTAAGGTTTTGGCCAACAGGCTTGGCGTCTGACTTCCATCTCTTATCCATAAGGACCAGTTGGGTTTTGTCCCTTGTCGTCAAGGGGGAGATAACACCAGAAGGACTGTGAACTTAATAGATGTTGCCAACCGCTTTGCCACCGCAACCCTCCTTTTGAGCCTCGATGCCGAGAAGGCCTTTGACCTCCTTGACTGGTCATTTATGACCGCCACTCTTGAAAAATTCTGGTTCTCTGGAGCCTTTCTCAAGGCAATTAGGGCACTCTACGCTTGGCCCTCGGCTGTGGTAAAACTCCCTAACTCTCTCTCATCACTGTTCCCCATCCGTAATGGGACGCCTCAGGGCTGTCCTTTATCCCGGCTCATATTTGCATTGTGTATTGAACCCCTAGCCTCCCAGATTCGATCTAACCCTGACATCACTGGGGTGGCGGTTAGGGATAGAGACTTTAAAATTAGCTTGTTTGCTGACGATGTTCTTTTAACCCTTACGAATCCTCACACGTCCCTCCCCAACCTTTTCCAAGTGCTGAAAACATATGGTGACTTTTCTGGCTATAAAGTTAATCCTACCAAGACCTCAGCATTACCTATTAAGATCCCTAACTCTACTTTACAGCTGCTCCAGTATACAGTGCCTTGCGAAAGTATTCGGCCCCCTTGAACTTCAAACATAAAGATATAAAATTTTAATTTTTTGGTGAAGAATCAACAACAAGTGGGACACAATTGTGAAGTGGAACAAAATTTATTGGTTATTTTAAACTTTTGTAAAAAATAAAAAACTGAAAAGTGGGGCGTGCCATATTATTTGGCCCCCTTAAAGTTAATACTTTGTAGCGCCACCTTTTGCTGCGATGTCTCTATCAGTTTTGCACATCGAGAGACTGAAATTCTTGCCCATTCTTCCTTGGAAAACAGCTCGAGCTCAGTGAGGTTGGATGGAGAGCTTTTGTGAACAGCAGTTTTCAGCTCTTTCCACAGATTCTCGATTGGATTCAGGTCTGGACTTTGACTTGGCCATTCTAACACCTGGATACTTGTATTTGTGAACCATTCCATTGTAGATTTTGCTTTATGTTTGGGATCATTGTCTTGTTGGAAGATAAATCTCCGTCCCAGTCTCAGGTCTTTTGCAGACTCTAACAGGTTTTCTTCCAGAATGGTCCTGTATTTGGCTCCATCCATCTTCCCATCAATTTTAACCATCTTCCCTGTCCCTGCTGAAGAAAAGCAGGTCCAAACCATGATGCTGCCACCACCATGTGGGGATGGTGTGTTCAGGGTGATGAGCTGTGTTGCTTTTACGCCAAACATATCGTTTTGCATTGTGGCCAAAAAGTTCGATTTTGGTTTCATCTGACCAGAGCACCTTCTTCCGCATGTTTGGTGTGTCTCCCAGGTGGCTTGTGGCAAACTTTAAATGAGACTTTTTATGGATATCTTTGAGAAATGGCTTTCTTCTTGCCACTCTTCCATAAAGGCCAGATTTGTGCAGTGTACGACTGATTGTTGTCCTATGGACAGACTCTCCCATCTCAGCTGTAGATCTCTGCAGTTCATCCAGAGTGATCATGGGCCTCTTGGCTGCATCTCTGATCAGTCTTCTCCTTGTTTGAGATGAAAGTTTAGAGGGACGGCTGGGTCTTGGTAGATTTGCAGTAGTCTGATACTCTTTCCATTTCAATATGATCGCTTGCACAGTGCTCCTTGGGATGTTTAAAGTTTGGGAAATCTTTTTGTATCCAAATCCAGCTTTAAACTTCTCCACAACAGTATCATGGACCTGCCTGGTGTGTTCCTTGGTCTTCATAATGCTCTCTGCGCTTTAAACAGAACCCTGAGACTATCACAGAGCAGGTGCATTTATACGGAGACTTGATTACACACAGGTGGGTTATATTTATCATCATCAGTCATTTAGGACAACATTGGATCATTCAGAGATCCTCACTGAACTTCTGGAGTGAGTTTGCTGCACTGAAAGTAAAGGGGACGAATAATATTGCATGCCCCACTTTTCAGTTTTTTATTTTTTACAAAAGTTTAAAATAACCAATAAATTTCATTCCACTTCACAATTGTGTCCCACTTGTTGTTGATTCTTCACCAAAAAATTAAAATTTTATATCTTTATGTTTGAAGCCTGAAATGTGGCAAAAGGTTGAAAAGTTCAAGGGGGCCGAATACTTTCGCAAGACACTGTAACTTTGATTTCCAATGGAGGGAGCACTCCCTCCGTTATTTGGGAATTCAACTGTCTCCTTCTTACTCCACCCTTTACTCAGTTAACTATCCTCGCCTGTTTAGTGAATTACGCCCTCTCCATATTTCCCTCATAGGCCGTGTTACCATTGTCAAAATGACCCTCCTCCCAAAGCTTTTTTACTTCTTCGAAGCACTCCCAATCGCTGTCCCTCGCTCAGAGCTGCGCGCCCTTCAAAAATTGATCTTTCAGTTTATCTGGAATGGCAAACGCCATCATATTCCCCGCTCTGTCGGGCAGAGGTGAGGGGGGGCTGGCAGTTCCACATGTTTTGCATTACTACGGCGCATCCCATTTGCGTTGTATCCTGTTCTGGGCTGCATCGCAAGCCTACACGAAATGGATCGAGATTGAGAAGCTCTGGCTAGCACCGATCCACCCTAGTGCATTCTTGTGGTCCTGTTCCTCTCCCCTTCCTTCCACCCCTCTCCTGGGACCCATCCGCTTCACGCGAGCTATTTGGATCACCTGTTCCAAACTCTTTCCTCTGGCCTCTCCATGTTCCTCTATGGTTTCCTTCTGGTACAATCCTCTCCTCCAGGGGAAGGGGGGCTGACGGCAGCTATGGTACGGCCCTGGAGTAAACGGGGCCTTTTTCACATTGCTGATCTGGTGGATCCGTCGACCTTGGAGCTCAGGCCCTTTGTCTATTTTACCTCTGTGCTACATTTGCTTACCTGTGAGTGGTTCCACTACCAGCACATTGTCCACTTCATGACCTCCCAGTTTGGTTCCCTGAACTACAGTTTAAAAAAAAAAGAAGAGAAATATTGAGAAATATTTGTGGCTGTGTGTCTGGTTTAAAAAGTGAAAAGCCACCAAAAATTCTCAATTTATGGGAACAGAATACCGTAACCAACATTGATACTGGTTTTCTTTTTAGTGATTGAGATAATGTCTATCATTGAGAAGGGGTGATTGGTATAAAAGGATTGTGATAAAGGGAGACAGAATTGATATAAAAAAAAATGAAGATTGAATTAAATACTTTCATATATGATCATTGGCTGATTATTTTGACTGATGGGCCTGTAAACCAATTATAAGCCATTATAAGATGGGTTTTAGACTGTGCGGGTTACTGAGCAGGTTATTTAAATTACCTGTGAGATTAGGTGAGTGGGTAGGAGCATTGGCTCCAATCACATGACCATGGAATCAGAACCATCCAGAATCACCGGGTCAATCATCAAAAGTTGGCCGGATCAGGTAAGGTAATCTAAACTCCGCAGACAACCCCTTTAAAGTGTTCTAATGAACCTCCTATAAACGAAGGGGAAACTTGAGATTAAAGATATTTCTCTGTACATGCATGGGCAACTAATGGAAGCTACCTTGGTGCAAATTCCGAGCTGGAAGATACCCTCAGACCGAAGGCATATAAACTAGAAGATCAACTACTGTATAATGTGGCTGGTTTAGGGATAGCTAGAGACAGGTTTTACCCTCCAAACATTACCTGCTGGTAATCTTTATTGTCTGTCATAACTCAAGTTTAACTGTATTGAAGATGTACAGGAATCACGTTCACCTTGGGAATGTAAATATGTCTATTGACTTCTGGATGACTTTGTAAATACCACTTTCTGTTCTTATGCACAATTTGATTAACTGATGTATGTAACATTTCATTTGGGCTTTTATATGGTGTCCTGTTTTAGAGGATTATATTATAGATTAGGTTTTATGCATGTGAAGCCTTATTTCTGTGACAGTGGCAATAATTAACACTACAAATTCCCTCCAGCACCACCACAGGGAAAATAAAGCATTATGTGGAGCCTATTAAAATTGCTTGACTGTATATGTAAATGCAGACTGTTCACCAGAATAAAAGAAATACTCTCCAGCCTGACTAATTAATGGAGAGCTTGACTGAGTGATCTCTACTCTTCTAACTCAGAATTCTGTTAGTGTCATAATGCTAATTTTAAGATTTGTACATTTTTGGAATTTTGATTCATGTTATTATCTACTTTAGCTTTTTTGTGTGATGTCATTTTTTGAGGTTGGTTCAGAGAGTAGAGCTTTTCAATGGCATATTTCATAGTATCTTGTAGCCTGAAGGCAGAAGTTCTTCATTAAAATCAAGATACTGTAATTTCCAGAAGCAGAGTAAAGAAGAAAAAATAGATGTGCAGACCATCAGGAGAGTGACAGAAGTAGTTCAAAAATGTCAACAATTTCTGTGGTCTGAAAAAGGGAATTGCTTCCCGATATGTGCTACATTTGAGATCAATAAATTGATTAAATGGTCAATAACTTTTCAGAAAACTTATTCTTATTTAATTCATGTGATTCTAAACTAGAATGTAATACTTTTTGTTTAAAAATGTTTTTCTGCCTGATAAACCTCTCTAAGGCTGAAGCCCATTATTGCGGAAAAAAAAGCTTTTTTTGTTGCAGATTTAGCTGCGGTTTTTTGAGCCAAAGCCAGGAGTGGATTGAGCAGAAGGTAGACGTATAAGAACTTCCTATATATTTCCCATTCTTTTTGCAGCCATTTTTGGCTTTGGCTCTGGCTCAAAAAAACTCAGCAAAATCTGCAACAATAAGAGCTGCGCTTCTGCAACGTGGGGCCTCAGCCTAAAGTTGCTGCCACTAGGTGTCTCCCTTTTAGCTAATTTGCTGTTTAAAAGAGGACCTTTCACGTCCTCATTTATATGCTGTTTTGCATACCACTAGAAAGCCGACAGCGCGCTGAATTGTGTGGTGTAAGTTTCACGGTTTACTGTCAGAAAGGCGTTCCTGACAGTCTAGCTTGGCTGTGAGGAACGCCCTCCCTGACAGTTCTCGTTCATAGACTTGTACTGGGGGGGCCTTCCTCACAGCTGAGCGTCATTGCTGAGCTGTAAGGAACGCCCCCTCTCTGTACTCTTCTATAGCGCTGTACTGTCAGAGGGGGCTTCCCTAACTGGCTGGCGATGACGCTGAGCTGTGAGGAACGCCCCCCCAGTACAAGTCTATGAACGAGAACTGTCGGGGAGGGCGTTCCTCACAGCGCAGCTAGACTGTCAGGAACGCCTTTCTGACAGTAAACCGTGAAACTTACACAGCCGATATCTCCAGCCCCGAGGCACATACCAGGAAAGCCGGCAGTGTGCTGAATTCAGCGCGCTGTCGGCTTTCTAGCAGTATGTGAAACCGCATGTGCCTGAGGACATGAAAGGCCCTCTTTAAGCTGTGTTATTAGGGAAGTTCTTGAGTGATTTTGAGATTGTTTTTTGTGACATATTGTACTTCATGTTAGTGGTAAACATTGATCCTTTTTTTGTTTAAAAATAAGAAATTTGGAAAAAAAATAAAAAATCGCAATTTTCAAAATGTGAAATGATCTGCTTTTCAAATAGCCATACCACCCAAATACATTAATAAATATTATATACAATATCTCTGCTTTATATTGGCATTATTTTTTAGTCGTCCTTTATTTACTTTGGACATTAGAGGGCATACAAGTGTAACAGTGATTTTCCAGATTTACAGTTCTGAAGGGGATTATAAAAGCCTATATATTAGAAACCCCGATAAATCACTCCATTTCCAAAACTGCACCCCTCAAATAATTCAAAACAGCATTTTGGAAGTTTGTTAACTCTTTAAGCATTTCAGGGGAATTAAAACAAAATGGAGGCGATATTTAGACATTTCATTTTTATCTACTAATCCCTTCATTTAGCCCTAAAATTAACACATTCACAAGGGTTAAAGGAGAAAATGCACAGTTTGTTATGCAATTTCTCCCGAGCTTAGAAATACCCCACATGTAGATGTAAACTTATATTTGGGCGTTTGAAAAGCAGATTTGGCTGGAATAGTTTTCGGGTGCCATGTCCCATTTGAAGAGCCCCTAGAGTTCCAATACAATGGAAACCCTCCAAAAATTACCCCATTTTGGAAACTACACGCCTCACATAATTTTTCAAGGGGTATAGTGAGCATTTGCACCCCAAAGCTGTTTCACAGATTTTATTAACATTGGGATGTGTAAATGAAAAATTACTAAAACATCACTTTATCTCCAAAGTTTTCATTTTCAAAAGAGGATAAAGGAGAAAAAGCTCCCAAAAGTCTGTTACACAATTGCTCATGAACATGGCAATGAACCCCATATGTGGTTGTAAACTGCTGTATGGGTAGATGGTGGGGTTCAGATTGGAACGAGCTCTATTTGGCTTTCAGACGGCAGATTTTGCTGCAATAGTTTTCAGGTGCCATGTCGAATTTGCAGAGCCCCTAAAGTACCAGTACAATGGAAAGGCCCAAAAAGTGACCCTATTTTAGAAACTACACCCCTCAAGGAATTTTTCAAGGGGTGTTATAATTTTGACCCCAAGTGTGCTTCCCAAAAATTAAGTGAAAATTGAAATTTTTAAATTAATATGCCTTTTCAGTGCCCAATATGTGGTGCCCACTTTGTGTCATCAGAGACACACAATCCTAGAACTATCAAGTGGGCTATCCCGGGTACAAAAAAGTTGTATATGTAGGCGTAAACTGCTGCTTGGGCACACAGCAGGGCTCAGAAGGGAAAGAACGTTGCGCTTTTTACCTTTTGGAGTACAGATTTAGAGAGACTTTCTGGTCACCATGTTGTTTTTGAAGAGCCCTGGAGGTGCCAGTAAATTGGAATTCCCCAAGAAGTGACCCCACTTTGTGGGGGCAATTTTGGGGTCTCTACAAACCAACAATCTAAATCTATGCTCCAAAAGCACAGAGCGCTCCTTCACATCTGCATGTAGGCATAAACTTCAGTTTGGGCACACAGCATGGCAACAGAAGGCTATGTGGCTTTTGGAGTGCAGATTTAGATGTTTGGTATCTGGACCACAAGTCATGTTTGCAGAGCCTCTAAGGTACCAGTAAAGTGGAATCCCCTAGGAACTTTTGAAAACTGCACCCCTCAAAGAATTTATCAAAGGGTGTAGTGAGCATTAGTATCCCAGACGTGAATGCACAGCAGACGGTGAAAAGTAAATATGTAAGCTGTGCAGGGTTCAACGGGAATACCAAATTCCCTACTATTTCCCTAGTAGCTCCTATAATTGGGCAGGTCACTTCTGGGGTCTTTTCCATTGTAAGCTCTAAATCTGAGGTGTACCCTGATATATGCTCGCACAGCTTATACATTCCCTTCCTTTTGTTCTTATGATTTTGCGATTTTTGAGGATTTTGTCTTCACATTTTTCAAGCTATATATATATTTTTTCTGGTGTTGAATACATTTTATTAACTTTATCATGTATAAAAGAAAATCAATCATCAATTCTGGCATTGCATTTTAGCTTTTAAATTTTTTGCCATGCAGCGTACAGAATAAGTAACATGTTTCACTTATTCTGCAGGTTGGTACGATTATGACGATACCTAATTTATTGTTTTTTTTATGCATTACTAATTTTGCAGAACAAAAACCCATTTGGGGACATAAATCAATTATCTTTGCATCGCTATATTCTGAGATGCGTAACATTTATTTTTCAGTTGACTAAGGGCCAGAGGCGTAGCTAGCGGGGGGTCAGGGGGGGAGGCGAGCCCACTAGCTTTATAGGGCCCACTCCGGGCCGCTGCAAGTGCACACAAAAACTTCAACTTTATCGACATCTGTAGGACACCGATGCAGTTGAAATACATGGTAGATCAGGAAGCAATAGCTTCCTGTTCTACCATACTATAAACTGTTCATGTGGCAGTGATGGGGTGAGCAGAACTCCTCCTGCACATAGCCTGTGCGCATCTTCTATTTTCTTGCCAGTGGTACCATAGAATAGGGGGTCAAATCACACCCCAGCTGCACTTTACTCTTTTGACAAGAATGTCCCGGACTGCTGCTGGCGGTGTGGCACCTGCCCCGCACGTATTTTCCATCTCTTTTGGACCTGCCCCCTGCTCCAGCCCTATTGGCGCCAGGCCCGGGGTCTCCTGGAAGGGGTCCTGGGTGTTAGCCTTCCCCTGTCCCCTAGGACCTACCTTCTCAACCTCCCTCCCCCTAATATTTTGCGCAAGCCCACTCTCCAGCTCCTGTTGCTCCTCCTTACTTCCGCTAGATGCCTGATTGCTAAACACTGCCGGCAACCAGCCCCCCCGACCCTGGAGGAGTTATATGCTAGGATTAATGATGCGCACTCCCTGGAGTATCTGACGGCCCTTCTTAATAATGAGGAGGAGAGGTTCTGCCTGATCTGGAAACCGTGGGATGAGTTTTGGGCGGTCCGGCCTCTCTGACCCGGCTGCTGTGTGGCCTCTTACTTCCTGGATGTCTTTCTGTCACCATGCTGTCCTCCTGTCTTGTCTGCCCCTGTTTGTTGTCGGATTCCTTGGCTTTTTTGGGGCCATTTTTGGCCAGTTTGTTTAAGACTCTGTAATTTATTGAGAATTCTGGGTAATCCCCGTCTGTTCTATGTTTCAGTTAACTTCAGTTCTCTTATGTTTCTCGTATATTGTTATTCCCTCTGTATGACAAAAACTTTTAAAATAAACAGTTGAAAAAAAAAAGAATAGGGGGTCAAGGTTCCAGGAGGAAAGTAGAAGATGCGCACAGGCTGTGTGCAAAAGGAGGTTCTGCCCGGAACCTTGACCGCTATTCTATGTTTCCAGTGGGAAGAAAATAGAAGATGCGCACAGGCTATGTGCAAGAGGAGGCCCCGCCCACCCAATCACTGCTCTGTAAGTACAGTATAACTATACAGGGCAACAGTATATGGAATGGAATGTGGGGGAGGGGGACTATATCCTGTGGGGGTGCAATTAGCTCACTATTACAGTAATAGTGCCCCCCATAAGTAACAGCATTACTTTTGTGGGGGAGGGAACTATTACCTGTTGGGGGGAGTGTTATTACAGCACTATTACAGTAATAGTGCCCCCCACAGGTGAGGAGGCTATTACCCATGGAGGGGGGCACTATTACATGTGGGGTGGCCCTGCAACTCAAATCCCGCCCCCAACCAGCACCACCCTCCATGCTCCACAGGGCTGCAGAGAAATTGCCTCACTGAAATTCGTCTTTAGTGAGAAAAAGGATGGGGACCAGTGTAGGCCACAGGCTTGTAGAGGCTTGCGGCTTACAGTTCCCTAGCGACAATTAAGACGTCAGCGTCCTGGTGCAGGCGGGTGCAATGACGCCGCTACATAGTGCTGCCTGAGCTGGGATATAGATGTATCTGGTGGCAAGTCTGAGCAAGGGATTCTTAGGCAAGTAGGGAAGTAGGCCAGGGAAGGTGAAACATAAAAGAACCCAACATATTCACCTGTCTCCAGCACTCCGATGCCTCCCACTGCTGTCAAGTTGAACGCCGCCCACGAGCTTGTTCTGGCAGAAGTCCTCGCCACACGTGACTGCTGAAGCCAATCAGTGGCCTCAGAAGTCACAGAAAAAGGACCCGGAACGTCACCAGTGACATATGTGAGTGATGTCCCGGGTCCTTTCCTGTGACCGCTGAGGCCATGTACAGCAAGGACTTCCGCCAGAACAAGCCCCCGGGCGACGCTGGACCTGACAGCAAAGGGGGACACCGAAGCGCTGGGGACTGGAGAGTATGTTTTTTTTTTTTTTTTTATGTTTCACCTTCCCCGGCCTCCTGCCCCAGTTCTGCATTTCCTGGACAACCCCTTTAAAGGAATATACAGGAGAATTATTAATTAGGGGGCATTTTTAGCTGAGGTATTATTAATTTAAGCAGGCATACAGGAGTATTATTAGGGCAACACAGGGGGCATTATTGATTTAATGGGGCATACGGGGGCATTATTGATTTAATGGGGCATACAGGGGCATTATTGATTTAAGGGAGCACTATTAATTTAAAGGGTTGTGCTATGATAAATTTTAAAGCAGGCAGCAGGCGAGTGTTATAATTTACATTCCCCCCTTTACCTGCACTGGGCTGTCTGTCACCGTTGCTTGTAGTAGTATAATGTTGTACCGTGTTAGCCATAGAAAGTAGTGGAAGAGTGAAGAAATCAGGCGATACCTTTTAGAGGCTAAATGAATATATTTGATAATAAGCTTTCGAGAGTCTAGCTCTCTTCTTCAGACACACCAGACTCTCGAAAGCTTACTATCAAATATACTCAGTTATCCTCTAAAAGGTATCACCTGATTTCTTCACTCTTCCACCGTTGCTTGTATACAGAGTGGCTGCAGAAAGATGTCACAACGGCGGAACCACAGCAGCCCAACACTATGCACTGCTGTACTGTAGAGAGAAGTGATTGGCTGCAGCGGTCTTGTCAGCTTGACATCAGTGCTGCAGCCGCTCCTTATACAAATAGTGCAGTGAAGGTGATGGCTGGCCCAGGGCAGGGACAGAGGGGAGGATGCAGGTAAGTGTCAGTGAATTTTTATTTACAACCCTGTCCTGCTGCCTGCATTAATATTTCTGATCCTGAACAATCCCTTTAAGGGGAACAAAGGGGCATTGTTAATTACATACAGTACATAATGCGAGTATCAATCATTTACAGGGGATTTTTATATCATGTATTTTATAATAGGGGGTAGTAGCAGGATGGGGACTTTGAATAGGCAAGAATGAGGAGACGAGAAATGTGAAAGATTACAATTAGAGAAGTCACCTGTAAGTCACAACATTTCCTTGTACTGTATTTACTTCAACTGTATGCAGAGCCCTGTGTACAGCCAGTATCTATCACTCTACGTAAAGTGATAACATCGGTATACCCAGGTAGGGGGCCCACTTGGATATGTTTGTCCCCCCTTTGCCGAACCTCTAGCTATGCCTCTAATAAGGGCTTATTTTTTTATGGGGCAAGCTGTTCTTTTTATTGGTACTGTTTTAGGGGGAACATATGATTTTTGATCACTTTTTATAGCATATTTTGTAAGGTGAGATGGCATTTTTTTTTTTCCAACTTTTCACCGTGCAGGTTAAATAATGTTTCAGTTCTATTGTGTGGGTTATTACGAACACGGCAATACCAAATATATATTGTTTTATTGATTTTTAGTTTTTTTTTTTTATATACAGTATATAACTCATTTTATATAGGATGGGGACATTTTGGGGGCTTTATTCATTTATTAATTTTTTTTAAACACACTTTATTTTGTTAACACTTTATTTATTTATTTTCTATTGTCCCACTAGGGGACCTGAACCAGCAATGCTCTGATCACTGGTTCAGTACTATACACTGCAATACACAAGTCTTAAGTGTATGTTTCCTCCATCTGTATTAAGAAGCTAAGACACTCCTGCTTCCATCATAACTGTATCACTGCTTGCTTTTATTATCATCTCTGTTGGGATGATGTATCCTACTTTGTTTGTAATTATATGAGCTTTGAAGACACTAGTGGGGTACATTTATCAATATTGTCTACTGTACCTTTTTACGAATCCCATTCGTAGTTTTAGACATGTTTCTGAATCTGTCGTACAGACCTTCATAAATATCGAGAGTTTCTAGAAGCTCCAAAATTCTCACTCACCATGAGTCAAATATTTGGTGCAAAAATGTAGACAAATGTTTGCTTGCTGGCTGTAAGGAACAAATATTTGGTGCAAGTATCAAAAGCCCTACAATTTTTGGCACAAAATAAGCAGACACAAATCATCTCTTACTTATTGAGGAAACAAATATGTGGCGCACAATGGGAATTTATGGTGCACAAAGTAAATTGTTGTAAATTCATTACACCATTTTAAACTTGATTTACTTTGCACAAGAAAATCTGCACCATATTTTTTATTTTCTGTTTCATAACTGTGTCATAACGTTAGACACTTCTAAACCACCCCTATTCTGGTGCATATTTTTCAAAAGTGTCTAGCCTGTCGTATTGTTCTGTTCTTTCTGGTGCACACGTTTCATAAATATATAATATAATATAATATGAACTCTATTGATAAATATACCCCACTGTCTCTATTCCCCTGCTGTGTACTCCCCACTTTTCTTACTTGATCCTTTCCCTGTCTCTGATTCTATCTGCATGCATTCCCACCCCTATTCACACCAGTAACACATACAATTAATGTAGTGCTTGCTAGTATAAATCTAAGTGCAGAGGTCAGTTTCGGCCTTGGTTAGTTTTGTGCAACATCCTCAAGTGCAAATCTTAAGTGTATGGATCAGAATTAGGCCAGAATGTGATGAGAAGGGAACTGAAGGTAACTGCAAATATTCACCTACATACACATCCTAATAAATACAACACCTACATAATGTCACCACTTTTATTCACTGTTGTTCTTACCTTACTTGTAAAAGTTACTCTTCCACCCCAAACCACCATTGTCAGTAATCAAATCTTTATCTCTCCATCTAGTCTACCCCACCATCTGACCTTCTCTGCACAGCTACTCCCAAAATTGCAAGCTTTCCGCCTCAGAAACACAAACCTCCCCACACTCTCTCTTACTTACACCTGATATCTCTCTCCCTACGTTTCCTTACTTCTGGGGACATATCTCCTAATCCTGGACCACCTCAGCACATCCTTACTGTCAGATCTTTTTTCTCTTACCACACAATCAGCACCTAAATCTCACACCTATCTTCCTTGCTCCTGTTCCTCCCCCCGCCCTCTCAGATGCACTGTGGAATGCTCGTTCCATACATAAACTAGATTACATTCATGATTTCTTCATTTCACATGAATTTTCTTTTCTAGGGATTACAGAAACATGGCAGACACCTGCCCTGCTGCTCTCTCCTTTGGCAGTATGCATTTCTGTCTCACTCCCCGCCCCAACAACAAACTACCTTTACCCCAATCCAACCACTCCCTGCTCTCACCCTCCCCTCCTCTGAAGTGGACTCTCTCCACATTTAGTGACCCTCCAACTGGCTGTCCTATACCGACCGCCAGGACCTACCGCCGCCTTCATTGATCATTTCACCACCTGGCTAACGCACTTCCTATCCACAGACACCCCCAGCATCATCATGTGAAAATTCAACATCCCCATTAACTCAAACTACCTTTCCGCTTCCAATCTCCTATCCCTCACCACTTCCATTGGTCTCTCTCAATGGTCCTCTTCTGCCATTCACACAAAGGGGCACACACTGGACCTCTTCCGTCTCCTCAATAACAGAACCCCCTCAACACCTAAATCAACACGCCCAGGGCAGGAACCTTAACCGCCTTGACATCTGCATGCTCTCTGACTCTCTACCACTCTCTGACATAACCTCGCTCCTGGATGCAGATACCACTACTGCTTTCTATAATACCATCATTACTTCAGCCCTCGACTTGGTGGTCCCCTTCACACACACCAGAGCTCAACCGATCAACAGGCAATCCTAGCACATGGTCCTGACAAAAAAAGACGTGCTTCACGGGTTGCAAAACCCCTCTGGTAGATAAGCCACTCCCAGGAGGACTTTATCATCAGGTATAAGAGGCAGTTGTTAACGTCAAGAACGCACCTCTGTAAAACAGGTCTATTTCACCACACTCATATCTTCCCTATCCCACAACGCCAAACAGCTATTCCCTACCTTCATCACTTTTCTCAGCTCAACTTTGCCTCTTATTTAAAAAAAAAAATTGACACCATCAGAGACAGTCTCACCCTACACCCACCACAACCACTCTATCCAACTGTTCGGTGCTCTTCACCCTTAACCTGTTTCTCCACAGTCACCAATGAGAAGCTCTCCACCCTAATTTCAAAATCTCACCTTACTACTTGTGCGCTTAACCCAATCCAGTCGCACCTCATCCCCAACTTCACTGAAGTCTTTACTCCTGCCCTAACCCATCTCTTCAACCTCTCTAACCAGAGGTTCCTTCCCTTCCGCCTTCAAACACGCTACTGTCACACCTATCCTTAAGAAACCATCCCTCGACCTGTCCTCTCCAGCCAACTTTTACCCCATCTCATTGCTCCCGTAGGCCTCAAAATTGTTTGAGCAACACGTCCACTCTGAACAATCCTCAATATCTCTAGTCCAAATTACTCTTTGACAGATTACAGTCAGGCTTCTGACCCCATTACTTCACAGAAACTGTATTAACCAAAGTCACGAACGACCTACTAACTGCCAAGGCCAAGTGTCACGACTCTGCTCTCCTCCTTGACCTTTGCTCCACCTTTGACACAGTCGATCACTCCCTATTATTACAAACTCTCTCATCCCTTGGCATCACAGGCTTGGTCTTTTCCTGGATCACCTCATACCTCACTAACCACACATTCAGCATCTCCCACTCGCACACCACCTCCTCACCGTGCCCTCTTTCTGTAGGTGTTCCCCAAGGCTCTGTCCTAGGACCCCTCCTGTTCTCCATCTACACCCTTGGCCTTGGCTAACTCATTGAATCTCACGGTTTTCAATACCATTGCTATGCCGATGACAATCAAATATATCTCTCTGGAGCAGACATTACTGCTCTGTTGTCCAAAGTTCTAGCAGCCGTAGCCTCCTTCCTCTCCTCCTGCTTTCTCAAAGTTAACAGAGTTTATCATCTTTGCCCCACCTCACATGGCTCCCCTACCTGGCCCGCTGCCTTGGGATAACCTTTGACTCTGAACTATCCTTAACGCCATACATCCAAACACTCAACACCTCCTGCCGCCTCTAACTCTAGAACATCCATGAAATCCACTCCTTTCTCACCCCTGAAACTACAAAAATGATAGTCCATGACCTCATAATCTCCTGCATCGACTGATGTAACGCCCTTCTCCATGGCCTCCCAGCAAATGTTCTCGCCCCCCTCCAGCCCACCTTTAATTGTACCTCTTGCTTAATCCACCTCTACCCCCGTTCTTCTGCTACTCCCCTCACTGACTACCCAACGTCCAGTGAGTTCAAAATGTTAATGCTGACTTAAAGCCATCCAGAACGTGTCCCCACCTAATCTCCCGCTACCTGTCCACACGTAACCTCCGATTCTCCCAAGACCTACTACTACATTCTGCTCTTATCTGCTTTTCACACAACCATCGTCAAGACTTCTCCTGTGCATCCCCCATACTTTGGAATCTGTCTCCAGCAATCACAAGCTTCAAGAAGACCTTAAAGACTTACCTATTCAGGAAGGTCTACATCCTCCAAAAACACTACAGTCACAACACCACCATCTGAGCAGCCTCTACACTCACCTACTATCTCTATCCCTCTTCCCTCATAAATTGTAAGCCCTTGCCGGCAGGGCCCTCCAATCGCGCTATGCCAGTTGGTCACTGTTAGTATTGTATTTGTTTTGTATACTGTAAGTAAACTCTTAAATGTCCAGCACCATCAAATTAATGGTGCTCTATAAATTAATAATAATAATAATATTTGCTCAGACCCTGAACCATTCACAACTTGAGCAATGACCTTATGTAACACATTTTTTTCTTTCTAATTTTGATTACTGTATGAATTGGAGATGTACAGAGGTACAATGAGGCTCTAACAATTGCAATAGGTGTTGCATTATGAAACTATAAGGGTAAATTCATGCGGTAGAAAATGAAGAGGAATATTAGGTAGACATGCGTCTCAGATCCCTATTCATTTTCTCCCTACAGCGGCACAAAGCCTTCTGTGCAGGTCAGAGGTTGGGAACACTGGGGACCTGAACAGAGACTCACCGGTGGATCCCTGGACGAACGAGCAGGTAATTGTATGTATATTGTTTGTTATTTTAGGCCTCCCATTTAGCACTGCAGTCTGCTACTTTATTATAGTCTGCCATCAGAAATTTTGGGGTCCCATACCAGCAAAATTTGTGTGTAACTCTCTTCCCCAAAATATCTTACAGTTTCCTGTCCTATGGCCACCACACAGAATATATAATGTTCCCCACACAGTATAAAATGCTCCACAGTGTCTCCACATGGTGCGTGGTCCTGCCACACAGTATAACACTCCATATCAGCCCCAAACAGTATAATGCTCCACAATGGCCCCACACAGTATAATGCTCCACAGTGGCCTAAACACAGTAATATGACCCCTTTTTTTGGCCCCACACAGTATATGATCCCTTTTTATGACCCCCCCAACAGTATATGATCCCTTTTTTATGGTCCCCCACAGTATATGATCCCCTTTATGTATGGCCCTCCCACAGTATATATTAGACAGCTACCAAATAGGTAGCGGCCGATAATTTACTCTCTCATCCCCGTTCCTGTCTGGGCCAGCTCCACTGCCACCTCCAGGATGCACTGTACCAGACACTGAAAAATGCCAGAATGCTGCACGTAACATCCTGGCGTTCTTCAGCACCATGACATAAATGCAGTGCTGCCTAGAGGTGGCAGCAGAGACTGGCCCGGACAGGAACGTGAATAGGTGAGTAAATTCTCGGCCCGCTACTTATTGCAATAATACAATAAATAGCTCCCGATTAAAAGAATGCCACCTCCCCTGGGACACAATCGTGAAGTGGAACAAAATTTATTGGATATTTTAAACTTTTGTAAAAAATAAAAAACTGAAAAGTGGGGAGTGCCAAATTATTCGGCCCCCTTAAGTTAATACTTTGTAGCGCCACCTTTTGCTGCGATTACAGCTGCAAGTCGCTTGGGGTATGTCTCTATCAGTTTTGCACATCGAGAGACTGAAATTCTTGCCCATTCTTCCTTGGAAAACAGCTCGAGCTCAGTGAGGTTGGATGGAGAGCGTTTGTGAACAGCAGTTTTCAGCTCTTTCCACAGATTCTCGATTGGATTCAGGTCTGGACTTTGACTTGGCCATTCTAACACCTGGATACGTTTATTTGTGAACCATTCCATTGTAGATTTTGCTTTATGTTTGGGATCATTGTCTTGTTGGAAGATAAATCTTCGTCCCAGTCTCAGGTCTTTTGCAGACTCCAACAGGTTTTCTTCCAGAATGGTCCTGTATTTGGCTCCATCCATCTTCCCATCAATTTTAACCATCTTCCCTGTCCCTGCTGAAGAAAAGCAGGCCCAAACCATGATGCTGCCACCACCATGTTTGACAGTGGGGATGGTGTGTTCAGGGTGATGAGCTGTGTTGCTTTAATGCCAAACATATCGTTTTGCATTGTGGCCAAAAAGTTCGATTTTGGTTTCATCTGACCAGAGCACCTTCTTCCACATGTTTGGTGTGTCTCCCAGGTGGCTTGTGGCAAACTTTAAACGAGACTTTTTATGGATATCTTTGAGAAATGGCTTTCTTCTTGCAACTCTTCCATAAAGGCCAGATTTGTGCAGTGTACGACTGATTGTTGTCCTATGGACAGACTCTCCCACCTCAGCTGTAGATCTCTGCAGTTCATCCAGAGTGATCATGGGCCTCTTGGCTGCATCGCTGATCAGTCTTCTCCTTGTTTGAGATGAAAGTTTAGAGGGACGGCAGGGTCTTGGTAGATTTGCAGTGGTCTGATACTCTTTCCATTTCAATATGATCGCTTGCACAGTGCTCCTTGGGATGTTTAAAGTTTGGGAAATCTTTTTGTATCCAAATCCGGCTTTAAACTTCTCCACAACAGTATCACAGACCTGCCTGGTGTGTTCCTTGGTCTTCATGATGCTCTCTGCGCTTTAAACAGAACCCTGAGACTATCACAGAGCAGGTGCATTTATATGGAGACTTGATTACACACAGGTGGATTATATTCATCATCATCAGTCATTTAGGAAAACATTGGATCATTCAGAGATCCTCACTGAACTTCTGGAGTGAGTTTGCTGCACTGAAAGTAAAGGGACCAAATAATATTGCACGCCCCACTTTACAGTTTTTTTTTTTACAAAAGATTAAAATAACCAATAAATTTCGTTCCACTTCACAATTGTGTCCCACTTGTTGATTCTTCACCAAAAAAATTAAAATTTTATATCCTTATGTTTGAAGCCTAAAATGTGGCAAAAGGTTGTAAAGTTCAAGGGGGCCGAATACTTTTGCACGGCACTGAACCTCCACACTAAGCAGCAGGGAGGCCAGTCATACGGTTAGTCTCAGGCTTATATGTACTGCAGTGGGTGAATCTGGATATTATTGACCTACATTTGATCTAGATCTGCTTTATTTGATGTTGGTGGTATGAGAGGAATATATATAGGTGTGTGGTCACCAAGTATAAACCATTTAATCTTCACCAAACACTAGGGCAAGGGTGTCAAACTCATTTTCACCGGGGGCCACTTCAGCCTCACGGGGTACCTTGAAGGGCCAAGATTATTTTACACGTGTAAAAAAGTAACTTCTTCTTAACAGTTAAGTGAGCTATTAGACAGCGTATAATATAAACAGGCGCCATAGCCCCTATTTATAGCGCCCCATTTACACACACTATAATGTTCCACAGCAGTCCCTGCACACTGTGTTTTGACTCGCAGCTGCCCCTGCACACGGTATTATGCACGGTATTATGCTCCCTAGTGGCCCCTGCACACGGTATTATGCTCCATATTGGCCCCTGCACACGGTATTATGCTCCACAGTGGCCACTGCACATGGTATTATGCTCCATAATGGCCCCTGCACTGGTATTATGCTCCATAGTGACACCTGCACTTATATTATGCTCCATAGTGGCCCCTGTACTGGTATTATGCTCCACAGTGGTCCCTGCACAGGGTATTATGCCCCATAGTGGCCAAACCATGAACTATTATTATACTCTGGGGTCTTTTCAGACCCCAGAGTATAATGAACGGAGACCCAGGGGAGGTGACAAACTTAAAAACCAGTGTTACTTACCTATCCTGGACAGGGGTGCACTCCTTGCAGCTTTCGGCCCTGTTTAATTGCGCACACACGTCACGTGATCAGGCTGGCGACGTGACCTGATGATGTCACCAGAGGCCTCAAGCCTGCTCGGAGTAACACCGATCGCAGGAGAGGTAAGTAGGATATGTTTTTATGTTCCCTCACCTCCCCTGGGCCTCTGATTATTATACTCCGGGGTCTGAAAAGACCCCAGAGTATAATAATAGTAGTGTTTGAGGCCCGCGGCCTCACTTACCGATCCCCGCTGCCGCTCACAGCAGCATCCACTTCCTCTTCTGCGTCCCATAGCAGAAGGAGAAGCGGGGGCGGCCACGAGCAGACGCGGGGTAGGTAAATAAATAGGCTGTGACCTGCTGGGGATACTCCAGCAGATCATGGCCTATTTATATATATAAAAAAAGTTATACTCACCTGCGATGCCTTGATGCAGCCGCCGCCGCATCCTCTTCTTGTCCGCGACGTCTGTGTCTCAGCGTAGGCGGCGCGATGACGTCATTGTCTCCAGCGGATTATTGATCATTGAGCATTTGGTTTGTCTGGTCTTGGTTGGCCTCTCTGGAAACCCTGTCACATCTTCTCCACTGCCTACATACTTGTACCCCCACAGACAGGTAGTCCATTGAAACCAACTAGAGTGGACTTTTATAGATCAGTACCATTGGCAGTCTTTGGTCTGAACTCCTTGTCAGGCCACTATTTCGACAACTCCTGCAGACCACCAGTGCAGTTTGCTTCAACTCCAGATACTAGCAGTACCTTTGCAACCAGGAAAAAGTCTTTCATCATAGGATAACAGCAATGGAAATGAACTGTAGTACAGTAACCTCTGTCTGTGTCTGTTTCCATTGACTATAATGTAAACATCATGACAGACACTCTCTTTTGTCATGTTTGTTTATTTTTGTAACAGAAGAAAAAGTCCTGCATGCAATGGGCACCTGCCAGTAATTGCTGGTCAAGCATACCATTAGAAATATCCATCAACGAGTCCTGATCCCCGAACCCATACACATCCCTCCTGTATAGTGTAAAATGTTCCACTGATAACCACCCATTCTCGATCCAATACAGCTCTGGCCTCACCAAAACTTGTTGCAGTTTTCCACCAGCAATGGCACCAACACCCATTTACTAGTGGACAGCTTCACTGGCGTGGCGAAGAGCATCTTTATTGCCGTGACTTTTCCAGGCAGTTTCACGGCATAGTTTGGACTAGACACCCCTTTAACACTTGTTGCAGTGCCATCTGCAGAGGCTTCTGATTTAGGACCACCTTACAGTACTTCAGGTCCAACTCTTGTGGCATTAATCAATCCAAATCCTTTAGGACATTTATCAACAAAATCACTGGGATCCATGGACTCCTCGTCCATCAGCATGCCCTTCTTGCATAACGTCTACACCCACACTTTGATGTCCACACACATCACTCCCACCTTCCCAATTGGCAAAGTTTAAGTTCAGCCACTGGGCGGCTTCCAACCACATCACAGAGGAGAATAATTGTTCAAACACTGGAAAGGCCAGGGTGGTGACCTAGTATCAACCAGGCAAGAAAGCTCCACTTTTCCAATCATGGCTCAAATTACTGGGCTTTCCCCCACCACATCTACGGTTTCTACATTAAGGCATTCAACAATTTTTCCTTGTGATTCAACCCTTAAATGCGAGCCATCTTAGTTTAAATTATTCTGCTACGGGGCCATCCTCAAATGGTGGTACTCTCAAGGAATGTGCCCCTCCTCCCTGTATGTCTAGCATGAACTGGATGTGTTCCATGGCCTCCTTCTAGTCTTTGGGCCTTCAACTTCTGGTCTCACAGCTATTGCCACCACCATTTCCTGGGTCACCCACATTTCCTTCAGGGCTTCATCCAGAGAGGTTAAACTCTCGATTGTGATCCCCTTCCAAAGAGAGGTCTCCTTCACAAATCTCTAGCAGATGGGCCATCAACAGAGTTTGTCCCTCTTGTTCCCAGATGAACCCTTCCCTGAGTACTTGATGGAATGGTTTTTGGGTGTAAGGCTCCAGTCTCTTCTGTAGCATTTTCTTCACGGAGTGATCCTACAGTCCTATGATTAACTGGTCACAGTCCTATGATTAACCGGTCTTAAAGCATGATTTTAGTATGTTGGTCAATGTAGTGTTTGCCCTGCCTTCCTCCTCACCTGCCGACGAGAACTAATGGATAAAGGCACAGACAACCAGCTCCCCTTAACGCTTTTGTTTACTGGCAACAAACCTGAAAATACAGAAATCAAGGAAAAAGAATAAAACAGCAAGCTCAGGATTCTTGATGCATTCTGTAGGTGAGAACACCTTCTGCGGTTCTCACTTTCCTGAAAGACTCTCTAAGCTAGCCTGCCTTGGCTGGTCTCTATGGAAGCATCTCTGTTGTCTTCCCCACTGTCTGCGTGCCAACTGTCACATGTCCCAAATGCTGGATCAGATACCATTTCCACTGACTCAGACTTTTCCTTCACCACTGTTGATGCAGCTTTAGAGCCATGAATTCACAAATTTATATTTTTGTAAAGTTGGCTTACTGTAGAAGAGGGTATAGTTGGAATGTAACAATACAGAAGAGACATTGGAGGAGATTTACTAATCGAAATGTGCCAAAATTCTGTCTTGAATTTGTGGCAAAAAGCATACATGCATTACACCACATTTATTATGTTTAGACACTTTATCCTCCTCGTCTGGCAGTCAGGAGTGTGTTGAAGAAGTGTGGTCAGTCAGAAATGGATATTGTTTAAGATGTGCCAATTTGCTCTAAAATTCTGGTGCATAATAAGCCCATGATTTCACATTAGCCACAATGATACTATGTGGCACCACACAAGTCCCATGGACACGGCCCCTGGTTGTGTTAGCTAACGTGTTAACATTTGAATTCATTAGAACATGCTGGTCATATTTATGTTATGCATGCAATTTCTGAATATTGCACAAAACAGCATATGCTAAGCATTTCAGGAAATCGACCACTTTGCTACTACCAGTGTCCTAAGAGGACTTTACTGATGTCCTAGACAGAAAATCCAGATTTATGCAATTAAAATATCAGCACCTGGCACTCGAACACCAGGCCTAAGTCATTTACGTCAGTAGACTATGACAGCTACACTACTGCCAAGCTTTTCCTTGTAATAAAATAAAATTAGTGGAGGCTGGGGATTTGAAATACACGGTTTAAATTGTGCTACATTTGAAAGATAAATGACTGATGTTTTATTTTATTTTCTAAAAGGGAATTGAATTACTTCCCCCCCCAAATATAATGTGCTGCACATTGTTTAATACGAATGTACCTCTTTCACACTCATTAGCAGTGGAGCAATACTTAGTAAATGTACAAGAATGTATGCTACAATTAACACTTTTTATTTACTATTCTTGGCTTTGGCTCAAAAAAAAAAAAATGCAGCAAAATCTGCAAAAAAGCAGCTTTTTGCAACATGGAGCCTTAGCATTAAAGAGTATGTTAATTGTGATCACTATATTATACTAGCTTATATGCATTAAAGTATAACTTTTAAGGAATTTAGGAATTTTACAGTATGAATTACAATAAAAAGCTGCAGTCACAACTTTGCTGATTGTTCTTGGAAACCGTCTACAAGCTTGACCACAGACACATCTTGATATAAAAAGCATCAGTTTTAAGGATACAAGAGATTTTAGTTTTGAAGTCATTTAAATTATTAATGCAGTTCTATGGTATCAAAGCCTTTACTTTCCGTTATGTCTAATGTTAACAATGTTCAAAGGTGCTACAATCAATATGTAAAGTATAGGGTTGGGTAAACTGATTCCTTTAGATCCAGATTCAATCTGAAATTTCCAAAAGTTGTGGGTTCGCCCAAACACTAAGCCTTTGGGGGTTCGTTACCCATGAAGCAATATTATACTCTGGGGTCTCCTCAGACCCCAGAGTATAATAAGTAGGGCCCCAGGGGTGTTGAGGGAAAATAACAAACATTTATACTCACTTTGCCTCACCTCTCCTGGGCTTCCGGCAGTCCCTGGCATCCTGTTCAGCCCTCTTCCGGTTTCCGGCTGACATTACACACCCTGGCGTCACCACTGAAGCCTGTGATTGGCCCTCAGTGTTGACCCTAGGCACATGATGTCAGAGGGAGGCCAAAGGAGGCCTAAAGAGAACACCAGGAACTGCCATAAGCTATAAAGAAGCCCAGAAAAGATGAGGCAAAGTGAGTTTAAGTGTTTATTTTTCCTCACCTCTCCTGGGTCTCCACTTATTATATTCTGGGTTCTAATGAGAACCCAGAGTATAATAATAGCCTTTCTGGTTCTATCCAAACAAGTTCAGCATGAAAGTGACCAGAGGGCCGAACCTTACAAAATGACTCTCATGAGCTTTGCCCATCTCTAGTGGAGAATTATCATTAAGCATAATAAAAGGCAACTGTGAAGGATCTCACATTGCCAAGCCACTTGGCACACCTGGACCAACCTTCTTTACCTCCCACTCACACACCGTGAGTGGACCGGGTCATAGGATAATACGAACCGAGATTTTTAAATTTTATATATTTATTAACCCAAGTGGGTTGGTACTAAGTATTAACATATACAGGAATATATATATAATTACCAAGCAAAAATAATACAGATAAAAGTAAAATTACGGTACAGAAAATAAAATGGGAAATAAAAGGTAAAAAAATACCGGCACAGGTTTGTAGTCAGTTTCTCTGAGCCCAAGTGATAGAACCTGGGTAGAGTTGGATGCCTTCCTAGGTGCTGGGAAAGATGTGTGTCTGGGGGCTGAACTTAAGGTCACTGATCTCCTCTCTCCCCTCATGGACATCTGTCCAGGGGTGATAAAACTGGCTGGCTAGAACACATAAAACCACTGAAGCGTATCGTCCACCAGTGTAAACACAACTTAAGCACAACATTCCTAAAAGTATGTGGAGGACTGATGTGAGCAAGTAAAAATACATTTCTAAGAAAGATATAGAACTGAGGGTCTGTTCATCACAGCAACAAACAATTAAATGCAAAATTACATAGACTGTGATAACTACACTGCACAAAAAAATTAGGGGAACACTTTAATAGTTACTCCCATCTCGGGAAATCATTGCCAAGACAGGAGTAACTTGCCATAATATCTGATTTGCCAACATGGGAATAACCCTTTAAGCATCACAATATAACTGCAAGTCAGTTAAACTTCATGAATATTAATATGTCTAGTTAGAAAGCAAATGTTATTGAGAATCAATTTCACCTGCTTTAATGCAAATGAAAGTGGTGCATAAGCAAAAGCAAGACAACCCTCAAAACGTGAGTGGTTTTCAAGATGGTAGCCA
Source organism: Leptodactylus fallax (assembly GCA_947044405.1). Classification (NCBI taxonomy): domain Eukaryota; kingdom Metazoa; phylum Chordata; class Amphibia; order Anura; family Leptodactylidae; genus Leptodactylus; species Leptodactylus fallax. The sequence continues at coordinate 3,013,376 of CAMRHE010000092.1, forward strand.
CAATTGCTTTCCTTACCCTTCCTGATTGTTTTTTTTTCTCTAGTTTTGTGTTTTCCTAGTGTCCCTGTCCCTTCTGGTATCATGGCGTGGTACCTACTGCGCCTTCAGGTTGTATAGGTAGGCCATGAGTCAGTGATAATCTGGGGAGGCATATTGTTTGAGGGCTGCACAAACTTCCCTTTGATATCAAACAGCACCCTGCCTTCTCTTGGGTATCAGAATGAAGCCCTGATTTTCTCCTGCTGCAGGACAATGGTAGGTCTCATGAGACCCGAGTGTTTAGGCAGTTCCTGGATGACAAGGATACTTATGCCATTGAATGTCCACACGTTCTCCAGGCGTGAATGCAATAGAGAACGTGTGGAACATTATGAATCAGTATACCCAACATCACCAAGTAGTGCCACAGATTGTCCAGGTCTTGGAGGAGATCCCCCATGACACCTGTCTCATCAGCCCAGACAGGAGTGAAAGTGGGCATGTGGGGGCCAGAGACACATAATGTGATTACAAAGTCGCAATATCATTTGATGATTGCAAATTGGATCCACCTGTGAGTTAAAAGTTTTTACTTTGATTTTGCACGCCAACCCTCACCTGGCTGAAGGGAAAGGACACAGAACAAGAATTCTATACTTTTTAAATTATCTAAACCTTTTTTGAAGTCATCCCTATTGTTTTGCTGTGACCAGCTTCGTAATGTATGATATGATGTTATTGTATATCGAGTGTGGTCCAAAGAAAGGGTATAGACAGTGCATAGCCTAATCTGACCTTGTAGAGAAACCAGCACTAAAGAAGGCCATACATATTAGATTTTAGACTGCCATTGATCGTATGAAATGAACTGTGGTTGGTTGATCATACAGCCAACTATCCCACACAGATGAACAACCATGAATCTTCCAAAGAGCATTTGACCCCAAAAACTTGGAAAATTAACAGATGAAAGTCATTCAATGCTAGTGAAGAGGAATGACAAACATTTTGTGGGTGTGTTAGTAGTACAAAAACATGCCCACAATACAAATATTGCCCATAAGACTGTCAGTCTAACCTTTACGCAACAGATGACAGCAGAAAAAATCCAATACAACAGATTTTTGTTCTAACCAACTTTAGGCATGCAGTCTAAAATCTAATGTGTATGGCCAGTTGACTTTGGCTTGTTCCACCAAGTTGTCTTCTCAGTTTTATCTTTAGTGGAAGAGTGAAGAAATCAGGCGATACCTTTTAGAGGCTAACTGAGTATATTTATAAGTAAGCTTTCGCTCCCTTCATCAGACATGGTGTGATACAAGAACTGAAAATTAACAGATTTTTATACACATGGTTTTCAAAGCATTTTAGAGTCCTTAAAAAAATGCAATCTAAGTAGAGAAGTTATTTACAACAGGTCAAAAAAACAGTCTGGAAACTTGTGGTGCGTGACGGAGGGATCAGTAATTCTTGCTGTTATCTGTTTGCTATCAGGAGGTGATTTGTGTCCCTCACAATTCATACATAGTGTGATTTGAAGCTGGCATGAATATTGAGTTCAGTTCATGGTTCATACATAGTGTGACATGAAGCTGGCATGAATATTAAGTCCAAATTGCAGAGTTTGAAATTTTTGCATAAATTTGTACTCCATTTCTTTCCTTTTCTCCTGTGTCTTAAAATGTCCCATTAAAACCACAACCCGCAAATCTTCAATAGAGTGGTTTTCTCCGGAGAAATGTGCGGCCACTGGGAGATCGTATCTGCTGTTATTAATGGTGGATCTGTGTGAGTTCATTCGTTGACTGAGTCTCTGCCCTGTTTCCCCCACATAGAGGCCTGTGGTGGGACATTGCACACACATTATGAGGTACACTACATTGGAAGACCTGCAGGAAAATGTCCCCCTAATTCTGTGCACCTGTTGTGACTGTGGGATAGGTACACTGTCAGCGGTGTGGATGTGCTTGCAGGTCATGAACCTTTTATGTAGGCAAGGTGAGGTGCCATTTTCAGTTAGGGCCTTCAGGGCACTCCGGACGATAATGCGCCTCAGGTTTGGTGGTTGTCGAAAGGAGAGGAAAGGGGGGACTGGAAATATGTCCTTGAGTCTGTTGTCCCTATGTAGTACAGGTTGGAGCTCCTTGGCAATCCTTCGTAGGATCTCCAGCTGTGGGTTGTAGGTGACAACTAGGGGCACTCGGGCATCTTTCTGGGTCTCTCTATATGTGAGCAGACTGTCTCTGTTAATGGCTGCTGCTTTGTTTAATTGGTTGTCTGTCACTTTTGGTTTGTATCCCAATCTGAGAAATTTCATCCTCAGATCCAGGAGGTGCTTGTCCAGGTCTGTTTTGTCGGAGCAAATACGATTGTATCGTATAGCCTGGCTGTAGATTATAGATTGTCTTGTGTGCTTGCGGTGGAAGCTGTCGTTTCTCAGGTAGGCCGTTCTGTCTGTGGGTTTGTTGTATATTGATGTGAGTAGCCGGTGGTCTTTAATGTATATTGTGGTATCCAGAAACTGAATTTCACTCCCTGAATAGCTAAGTTTAAGGTTGATGGTCGGGTGAAAGTCATTGAAGTCATTATGGAATTGAAGTAGGGCCTCCTCACCTGCAGTCCAGATGACAAGGATATCATCGATATAACGAAGGTAAATCATAGGTTTGGTGGCGCATGTTGATAAATATGTTCCTTCCATTTCTGCCATAAAGAGATTTGCATATTGGGGTGCACATCTGGTCCCCATTGAAGTTCCCATTCGCTGTAGATATAGATCCTCTCCAAAGGTAAAATGGTTGTGGCTAAGGATGAATTGTATGAGCTGCGTTACTGGTTCTGTTGGGAGGTTTTGTTTTGCCAGGTGTACCCGACATGCTGCAACTCCATCCTTGTGGGGAATGTTAGTATACAGGGATTCCACATCCATGGTGGCCAAAATGGTACCCTCAGGTAGAGGGCCAAGGGCATTCAGTTTTTTAAGAAGGTCAGTGGTGTCCTGGATATAGCTTGGAGTATCCCTGACAAGGGGTTTTAGGAGATTTTCCACCCAACCTGAGATGTTTTCTGTCAGTGTCCCAATGCCAGAAATGATAGGCCTCCCAGGGTTGCCATCTTTGTGTATCTTTGGGAGCATATAGAAGCAGCCCGGCCTGGGATCTTGTGGGATAAGTCCTTTTACCTGATTCTGGATCTGGACTGGAAACTCCTTGATCATACTCTTTAGTTCTTTCATATAGGCCTCTGTGGGATCACTTCCAAGTTTGGAGTAATGGATGGGATTTGACAGTTGCCTGTTTGCTTCCTGGATATAGTCTGAGGTGTTCATTATGACTATTGCGCCCCCTTTGTCAGCTGGTTTTATTATTATATCCTGATTTTCTTTCAGTGATGTAATAGCCTTCTGTTCCTGCAGGGTTAGGTTATGCACCTGTTTCTTTTGTTTCTCCAGGATTTCTGATTTTACTTTGCTTCTGAAACAGTCAATATATTTATCCAGTGCTGCATTAGCTCCAGGGCGTGGGGTCCAGGTAGATTTTTTGGTAGGATTCCTTATGGGCTGTTCCATCTCAGAGTCGCTGCTGTATGGAAGGTCTTTGTCATAAAAATATTCCCTTAATCTCATTTTTCTGAAAAACTCCTCCATATCATTGCAGAGTTGGATATGGTCAGTGTGTGTCGAGGGGGAGAAGGAGAGACCTTTGGAGAGAACTGACATTTCGTGTTTGTTTGGCTCATAAGAGGAAAGATTCACAACACAACTTTGCTGAGCTGGGCTAGTACTTGCGGTTGTAGTAATGAGACCTTTTTGTCTCAGTCTGTGGAGCTTTTTCTTTTTGTTGTTAATAAGCATATCCTGAAGTTTCCAGTAGTATGTGTGGAGTTTGGCCTTCATTTCCTCTGTGTCATTAGCCAATGATGATTTCAGGGCCTGTATCTCCTCCTGTGTTCTTTTTTTGTTGTTATAGGAAATTTTTATCATATTGTTCCGCAGCCTTTCAGATGTCCGAATACATAGTTGTTCTGCATATCGGCTGTTGTAGGTGTTCCGGGTTGGGTTACGTAAATTGAAGCCTTTTGGGATGAGTCTCTCCTTTTTGCATTTTGTTAAGAAGAAGATGTCGCTGTTGAGTTGTGCAAGTTTCTTAAGCCGGTTTTTCAGTTCCATTCTTTTGCGGTACATTGTGGTATCTTTCAAGTTGATAGTAGTATAATGTTGTACCGTGTTAGCCATTGAAAGTAGTGGAAGAGTGAAGAAATCAGGCGATACCTTTTAGAGGCTAACTGAGTATATTTATAAGTAAGCTTTCAGGAGTACTCGCTCCCTTCATCAGACATGGTGTGATACAAGAACTGAAAATTAACAGATTTTTATACACATGGTTTTCAAAGCATTTTAGAGTCCTTAAAAAAATGCAATCTAAGTAGAGAAGTTATTTACAACAGGTCAAAAAAACAGTCTGGAAACTATGACAACAAAAAAAGAACACAGGAGGAGATACAGGCCCTGAAATCATCATTGGCTAATGACACAGAGGAAATGAAGGCCAAACTCCACACATACTACTGGAAACTTCAGGATATGCTTATTAACAACAAAAAGAAAAAGCTCCACAGACTGAGACAAAAAGGTCTCATTACTACAACCGCAAGTACTAGCCCAGCTCAGCAAAGCTGTGTTGTGAATCTTTCCTCTTATGAGCCAAACAAACACGAAATGTCAGTTCTCTCCAAAGGTCTCTCCTTCTGCCCCTCGGCACACACTGACCATATCCAACTCTGCAATGATATGGAGGAGTTTTTCAGAAAAATGAGATTAAGGGAATATTTTTATGACAAAGACCTTCCATACAGCAGCGACTCTGAGATGGAACAGCCCATAAGGAATCCTACCAAAAAATCTACCTGGACCCCATGCCCTGGAGCTAATGCAGCACTGGATAAATATATTGACTGTTTCAGAAGCAAAGTAAAATCAGAAATCCTGGAGAAACAAAAGAAACAGGTGCATAACCTAACCCTGCAGGAACAGAAGGCTATTACATCACTGAAAGAAAATCAGGATATAATAATAAAACCAGCTGACAAAGGGGGCGCAATAGTCATAATGAACACCTCAGACTATATCCAGGAAGCAAACAGGCAACTGTCAAATCCCATCCATTACTCCAAACTTGGAAGTGATCCCACAGAGGCCTATATGAAAGAACTAAAGAGTATGATCAAGGAGTTTCCAGTCCAGATCCAGAATCAGGTAAAAGGACTTATCCCACAAGATCCCAGGCCGGGCTGCTTCTATATGCTTCCAAAGATACACAAAGATGGCAACCCTGGGAGGCCTATCATTTCTGGCATTGGGACACTGACAGAAAACATCTCAGGTTGGGTGGAAAATCTCCTAAAACCTCTTGTCAGGGATACTCCAAGCTATATCCAGGACACCACTGACCTTCTTAACAAACTGAATGCCCTTGGCCCTCTACCTGAGGGTACCATTTTGGCCACCATGGATGTGGAATCCCTGTATACTAACATTCCCCACAAGGATGGAGTTGCAGCATGTCGGGTACACCTGGCAAAACAAAACCTCCCAACAGAACCAGTAACGCAGCTCATACAATTCATCCTTAGCCACAACCATTTTACCTTTGGAGAGGATCTATATCTACAGTGAATGGGAACTTCAATGGGGACCAGATGTGCACCCCAATATGCAAATCTCTTTATGGCAGAAATGGAAGGAACATATTTATCAACATGCGCCACCAAACCTATGATTTACCTTCGTTATATCGATGATATCCTTGTCATCTGGACTGCAGGTCAGGAGGCCCTACTTCAATTCCATAATGACTTCAATGACTTTCACCCTACCATCAACCTTAAACTTAGCTATTCAGGGAGTGAAATTCAGTTTCTGGATACCACAATATACATTAAAGACCACCGGCTACTCACATCAATATACAACAAACCCACAGACAGAACGGCCTACCTGAGAAACGACAGCTTCCACCCCAAGCACACAAGACAATCTATAATCTACAGCCAGGCTATACGATACAATCGTATTTGCTCTGACAAAACAGACCTGGACAAGCACCTCCTGGATCTGAGGATGAAATTTCTCAGATTGGGATACAAACCAAAAGTGACAGACAACCAATTAAACAAAGCAGCAGCCATTAACAGAGACAGTCTGCTCACATATAGAGAGACCCAGAAAGATGCCCGAGTGCCCCTAGTTGTCACCTACAACCCACAGCTGGAGATCCTACGAAGGATTGCCAAGGAGCTCCAACCTGTACTACATAGGGACAACAGACTCAAGGACATATTTCCAGTCCCCCCTCTCCTCTCCTTTCGACAACCACCAAACCTGAGGCGCATTATCGTCCGGAGTGCCCTGAAGGCCCTAACTGAAAATGGCACCTCACCTTGCCTACATAAAAGGTGCATGACCTGCAAGCACATCCACACAGCTGACAGTGTACCTATCCCACAGTCACAACAGGTGCACAGAATTAGGGGGACATTTTCCTGCAGGTCTTCCAATGTAGTGTACCTCATAATGTGTGTGCAATGTCCCACCACAGGCCTCTATGTGGGGGAAACAGGGTAGAGACTCAGTCAACGAATGAACTCACACAGATCCCCCATTAATAACAGCAGAACCGATCTCCCAGTGGCCGCACATTTCTCCGGAGAAAACCACTCTATTGAAGATTTGCGGGTTGTGGTTTTAATGGGACATTTTAAGACACAGGAGAAAAGGAAAGAAATGGAGTACAAATTTATGCAAAAATTTCAAACTCTGCAATTTGGACTTAATATTCATGCCAGCTTCATGTCACACTATGTATGAACCATGAACTGAACTCAATATTCATGCCAGCTTCAAATCACACTATGTATGAACTGTGAGGGTCACAAATCACCTCCTGATAGCAAACAGATAACAGCAAGAATTACTGATCCCTCCGTCACGCACCACAAGTTTCCAGACTGTTTTTTTGACCTGTTGTAAATAACTTCTCTACTTAGATTGCATTTTTTTAAGGACTCTAAAATGCTTTGAAAACCATGTGTATAAAAATCTGTTAATTTTCAGTTCTTGTATCACACCATGTCTGATGAAGGGAGCTAGCTAGTACTCCTGAAAGCTTACTTATAAATATACTCAGTTAGCCTCTAAAAGGTATCGCCTGATTTCTTCACTCTTCCACTACTTTCAATGGCTAACACGGTACAACATTATACTACTATCAGTTTTATCTTTGTCATAAACAATGGAATCTTGAATCTCTAACAGAGCCTCTGAAGCAGCAAGCTATCCTTTACAAGAAACAGGAACACATTGTACAATTTTGTGTTTTTCTACAATATTACAAGACTATTACATAGTACACAAAAGAAAAATTATGATATTCAAACTGACAAAATAATCAGATTATTTTGGCATTGAATATTGATGCTTCAGACTAGGTGACTACAGGATAGGAACTTCAAGCTCATGAGGTCAAGCCTGGATATAAGTCTGTGAACTTTTGGGCAGTCATACTTTGAACATTTGCTTTCACTGGCTGCTCTCCTCATTATGCCACCTATGAAGCTAGGAAACACATTGGGCTTCCTGTCCTTCTGGCTGCTAAGCAGGAAAAGCTTGGCCTTTACATTAGTATCCATGTGTGTTGGTATGTCAGGATAGATAACAGGCAATACTGTCTCAGCAAGCAAAATTGTTTTCATCCTCATCTAAGCTTTCATGATGCCGTGTCTCATTTACATCCTGCTAATCTTAGTCATTGCTTTGTGTGTTGTATAATGTATCTTAATTTAGATGTCTTATGCAATAATACATAGCTCATAGTGGCAGAGCAGTTAACATTACCATAGGTGGCACAGAGGTAGAAATGGCAAAAGGACTTTGTTGTCTGGAGCGAATCAATGCCCAGGGTCGTACTGGCCCACCAGAGTACAAGAGGATCCTCTCATGGGCCCCAAAGCTTCTATTTCTCATTGATTAAATCACAAATAACAACTTCTTAAAACTCATTAATAGGTCTTGTATGTGCAATGATCACAACAAAGGTTTAAATGCAATTCATGCTAAGGCCCCACATAGTAGAATCGTAACGGAAAAAAAAAAACGCTGTGCTTTGCTGAACCAGCAAAGTGAATGAAATTTCATTAATCTCATCCGCACATTGAGGGAAAAAAATAACAGCTGAAAAGCTTTTGAAAATCGCAGAATATTAATTTTAGCTAATGAAAAGTGTTTTCAGTATATATTGAATAGGGGAGGAATAAAGAAGAGAGCAAAAACTCAAATATGCTGTGGAAAAATATCTCGATAGCATTTTTTTAGCTGCAATTTGCAATGTGGGGCTTTAGCCTAAGGGCTTATTCACACGACCCTGAAAAATGTATGTATGACGGCCATTTTAGCAACATACAGTACAGACCAAAAGTTTGGACACACCTTCTCATTCCAAGAGTTTTCTGTATTTTCATGACTATAAAAATTGTAGATTCACACTGAAGGCATCAAAACTATGAATTAACACATGTGGAATTATATACTTAACAAAAAAGTGTGAAACAACTGAAAATATGTCTTATATTCTAGGTTCTTCAAAGTAGCCACCTTTTTGCTTTGATTACTGCTTTGCACACTCTTGGCATTCTCTTGATGAGCTTCAAGAGGTAGTCACCTGAAATGGTTTTCACTTCACAGGTGTGCCCTGTCAGGTTTAATAAGTGGGATTTCTTGCCTTATAAATGGGATTGGGACCATCAGTTGTGTTGTTCAGAAGTCAGGTGGATACACAGCTGATAGTCCTACTGAATGGAGTGTTAGAATTTGTATTATGGCAAGAAAAAAGGAGCTAAGTAAAGAAAAACGAGTGGCCATCATTACTTTAAGAAATGAAGGTCAGTCAGTCCGAAAAATTGGGAAAACTTTGAAAGTGTCCCCAAGTGCAGTGGCCAAAACCATCAAGCGCTACAAAGAAACTGGCTCACATGAGGATCGCCCCAAGAAAGAAAGACCAAGAGTCACCTCTGCTGCGGATTATAAGTTCATCTGAGTCACCAGCCTCAGAAATCCCAGGTTAACAGCAGCTCAGATTAGAGACCAAGTCAATGCTACACAGAGTTCTAGCAGCAGACATATCTCTACAACAACTGTTAAGAGGAGACTGTGTGCAGCAGGCCTTCATAGTAAAATAGCTGCTAGGAAACCACTGCTAAGGACAGGCAACAAGCACAAGAGACTTGTTTGGGCTAAAGAACACAAGGAATGGACATTAGACCTGTGGAAATCTGTGCTTTGGTCTGATGAGTCCAAATTTGAGATCTTTGGTTCCAACCACTGTGTCTTTGTGCGACGCAGAAAAGGTGAACGAATGGACTCTACATGCCTGGTTCCCACCGTGAAGCATGGAGGAGGAGCTGTGATGGCGTGGGGGTGCTTTGCTGGTGACACTGTTGGGGATTTATTCAAAATTGAAGGAATACTGAACCAGCATGGTTACCACAGCATCTTGCATCGGCATGCTATTCCATCTGGTTTGCGTTTAGTTGGACCATCATTTATTTTTCAACAGGACAATGACCCCAAACACACCTCCAGACTGTGTAAGGGCTATTTGACCAAGAAGGAGAGTGATGGGGTGCTACGCCAGATGACCTGGCCTCCACAGTCACCAGACCTGAACCCAATCGAGATGGTTTGGGGGTGAGCTGGACCGCAGAGTGAAGGCAAAAGGGCCAACAAGTGCTAAGCATCTCTGGGAACTCCTTCAAGACTGTTTGAAGACCATTTCAGGTGACTACCTCTTGAAGCTCATCAAGAGAATGCCAAGAGTGTGCAAAGCAGTAATCAAAGCAAAAGGTGGCTACTTTGAAGAACCTAGAATATAAGACATATTTTCACTTGTTTCACACTTTTTTGTTAAGTATATAATTCCACATGTGTTAATTCAAAGTTTTGATGCCTTCAGTGTGAATCTACAATTTTTATAGTCATGAAAATACAGAAAACTCTTGGAATGAGAAGGTGTGTCCAAACTTTTGGTCTGTACTGTACATCACACGTTTATTTTGACAATAGAAACCACACTATAAAGGGGTCAAATTATAAATAATAACCGCATATAGAAAAATACAAAGGAGAAATATGTCTAATCTCGATGATGCCCACATGAAAGCACTTTTGGAATTAGAGAGGGATAAGAATATCATTATTAAGCCCTCCGATATTTTGATGTGTAATAATATTCTTACACATAAAGATTCATATAGGGTACTCGAGAATGATCCAACTTTATTGTTCTCCGAAGAATTAGATACCATCCTGAGTTCAGCCATGGATAGGAGTCTGATAGACACAAATGAATATAAATTCATGAAACCACAACAACCACAGGTGGCCACCTTTTATGCGTTACCTAAAGTGCATAAAGGGGTGGATCCTCTCAAGGGGCGTCCTATAGTCTTGGGCATAGGGGGGTTAACACAGGGCATTAGTACATACGTTGATACCATCTTACGACCATTTGTGCTGGCCCTTCCCTCCTATGTCCGGGATACAATGGACATCCTGAGACATCTTGAGGATATTTCTCTTCCACCTAAAACCAAGGTGGCCAGCCTGGATGTGGAGGCATTGTACAGCTCCATACCCCATGATCTGGGGTGTGGAGCTGTGCGCATTTCCTGGAAAAGAGGGGAAATTATTTAGTAGAACACAATGCCTTCACTCTAGAGCTCTTGGACTTTGTCCTAAAGAGAAATTATTTCTTGTTTAATGGGCGCTTCTTCCACCAGCTCCAGGTACCGCGATGGGGAGTCCAGCTGCCCCTACATATGCAAATTTATACCTGGGCTGGTGGGAGGAGCGCCTGGTCTTCTCTGAGAACATGGAGAGGTGGACGTCATCAATTTTAATTTGGTTCCAATATATAGATGACGTATTACTCTTTTGGAGTGGCACTGATGAGGATTTTTGGCTGTTTGTGGAAGCACTTAATCACAATCAGATTAATCTGCGGTTTACGGTGGAAATTAATGAGAGAGAGATCTCTTTTCTTGACCTTTCTATCAGAATTGAGGAGAATGGAACTATTAACACCACTGTTTTCCGGAAAAAAAAGTAAACGAATAGTTTACTTCGTTGGGACAGTTTCCATCCTGAGTCCCTCAAGAGGGGAATACCAAAAGGGCAGTTCCTTCGGATATGGAGGAACTGCTCTGAGCTGAATGATTTCCAAAGCAAAGCAGATGATCTTGAACATAGGTTCAAAAATAGTGGTTATCCATCAACAATAGTGAAAAAAGCACGTAGCCATGCATTGGCGCAAAATAGAAGAGATCTCCTCACTCCTAAGATATCTAGGGAGACGGATACACAGATTCGTCTGATTGGAACTTTCGATAACAAACCTAGAGAGATTAAGCATATTTTAACTCCCTTATGGAAGATTCTACACATGGATCAGGATATTCAGGATTCCATTACCCTTGGTCTATCAATTACATATAGACAGGGCAGGAATCTGAAAGATATCTTGACCCATAGCCATTTGAAATCTGACACTTGGTTAGACAGGACGATACCAAATGGTACGTTTAAATGTGGACATTGTAAAGCTTGCCCTTTTATTAATAAAAGTACATCTTTTGCGAGCGTGTCAACTGACTGCTCCTATGAAAATCGTGAATTCATTAATTGCAGATCAAAGGGCGTCATTTATTTGGTTACCTGTACCTGTCCAAAAAATTATGTTGGGAAGACTATCCGAGAACTAAGGAGGAGAGTATTGGATCACATTGGGAATATTAATAGGTGTGAAGATCAACCCATTAGTAGACATGTATGGTAAACCCATGGGGGAGATCCGAATCAAATCTCCTTCCAGGGTATTGAAACCATTAAACCTACTATACAGGGGGGTGATTTGGACCGCAAGATTCTACAAAAGGAAGCCCATTGGACATACCGACTGAAGTCGGTTAAACCTTTGGGCCTCAATTAAGTGATTTCTTACACTTCCTTCATTTGAACTTTGTGAGTCCTGTTAATCACCCCCATTTGTAATTGGTTAGTCCCGTTCTTTATTTAATTATGGGATAATAATTTATAATCTATTTTTTTTTTCTCAATAGTGACCTTAGTTCTATCTTTATAAAACCAAATATATATTTTTTATGTTTTCTTTGAATATTTACTATACTAGTATTACTATACTATTGGAGCATAAAGATACTCTGTGCGGTTTAGGGATATATTGTCTATATCTAAGAACAGTTTTTAATTGAGTGTTCTATTAGGCTTTTATATAGAGATATTTGTAGCAAACCATGTTGTTATCGAAACCCAAACTGGGTTCAAAATCCTGATTGTCAAGTGGTTCCAAATTATTTATAATCCATATTGATATATATATACAGTAAAGACCAAAAGTTTGGACACACCTTCTCATTCCAAGAGTTTTCTGTATTTTCATGACTATAAAAATTGTAGATTCACACTGAAGGCATCAAAACTATGAATTAACACATGTGGAATTATATACTTAACAAAAAAGTGTGAAACAAGTGAAAATATGTCTTAAATTCTAGGTTCTTCAAAGTAGCCACCTTTTGCTTTGATTACTGCTTTGCACACTCTTGGCATTCTCTTGATGAGCTTCAAGAGGTAGTCACCTGAAATGGTCTTCCAACAGTCTTGAAGGAGTTCCCAGAGATGCTTAGCACTTGTTGGCCCTTTTGCCTTCACTCTGCGGTCCAGCTCACCCCAAACCATCTCGATTGGGTTCAGGTCTGGTGACTGTGGAGGCCAGGTCATCTGGCGTAGCACCCCATCACTCTCCTTCTTGGTCAAATAGCCCTTACACAGTCTGGAGGTGTGTTTGGGGTCATTGTCCTGTTGAAAAATAAATGATGGTCCAACTAAACGCAAACCGGATGGAATAGCATGCCGCTGCAAGATGCTGTGGTAACCATGCTGGTTCAGTATTCCTTCAATTTTGAATAAATCCCCAACAGTGTCACCAGCAAAGCACCCCCACACCATCACACCTCCTCCTCCATGCTTCACGGTGGGATCCAGGCATGTAGAGTCCGTTCGTTCACCTTTTCTGCGTCGCACAAAGACACGGTGGTTGGAACCAAAGATCTCAAATTTGGACTCATCAGACCAAAGCACAGATTTCCACAGGTCTAATGTCCATTCCTTGTGTTCTTTAGCCCAAACAAGTCTCTTGTGCTTGTTGCCTGTCCTTAGCAGTGGTTTCCTAGCAGCTATTTTACCATGAAGGCCTGCTGCACACAATCTCCTCTTAACAGTTGTTGTAGAGATGCATCTGCTGTTAGAACTCTGTGTGGCATTGACCTGGTCTCTAATCTGAGCTGCTGTTAACCTGCAATTTCTGAGGCTGGTGACTCGGATGAACTTATCCTCCGCAGCAGAGGTGACTCTTGGTCTTCCTTTCCTGGGGCGGTCCTAATGGGAGTCAGTTTCTTTGTAGCGCTTGATGGTTTTGGCCACTGCACTTGGGGACACTTTCAAAGTTTTCCCAATTTTTCGGACTGACTGACCTTCATTTCTTAAAGTAATGATGGCCACTCGTTTTTCTTTACTTAGCTCCTTTTTTTCTTGCCTTAATACAAATTCTAACACTCCATTCAGTAGGACTATCAGCTGTGTATCCACCTGACTTCTGAACAACACAACTGATGGTCCCAACCCCATTTATAAGGCAAGAAATCCCACTTATTAAACCTGACAGGGCACACCTGTGAAGTGAAAACCATTTCAGGTGACTACCTCTTGAAGCTCATCAAGAGAATGCCAAGAGTGTGCAAAGCAGTAATCAAAGCAAAAGGTGGCTACTTTGAAGAACCTAGAGTATAAGACATATTTTCAGTTGTTTCACACTTTTTTGTTAAGTATATAATTCCACATGTGTTAATTCATAGTTTTGATGCCTTCAGTGTGAATCTACAATTTTTATAGTCATGAAAATACAGAAAACTCTTGGAATGCGAAGGTGTGTCCAAACTTTTGGTCTGTACTGTATATATATATTGTGAGCTCACAGAGAAAGAACTAGCTTGACACACTCAGTCGGTGTTAAGCAAGTTGTGTTTATTAAAAACATAGCATAAGCTTTTATAGAGAACAGTAAATAATTATGAATTATATCAGAGCATGCGTGAAAACTGGTTAACCTGATTGACCATTGGCGGGAGGAGGGTCTTGACACACCTCCTTACTCATCTCAATAATCAAAGTATATTAGTACTATGAGCTGCGTAATGCAAAGCATGGCTGGGACCTGTTGTTCTACATTGCACATCTGAGGGGAGAAATTGCGCAGCTACGTGCTGGGGGTTGTTTGGGGGCTGTTTGCGTAAGCAGTGTTAATCTCCAGACTCCTCGAAGGACAGCTCACCGAAAGTTTATAAACAAACAAGTCCACTAGGACATGCTGCCCTAGACTGGGTGTCTGGCCTTGCTCTCAGTGTATATCCTTATCATTAGAAGCTATAAGCTTCTTCTACTAGATGCATTTCTATAATTGTTAAGAATAGCAAGCTAATGAGAAGTTAAAGTGACAGACATTTAATTTCTATAACATATTCCCACCTCTTGTGATTTTTTTAACACAATACATGCCTGTACGTTCAGTTTCTAGAACTGCTGGACTTTAATTCTCTTCACCAGATTCCAGGTCATGTGGACATACTATTGTGTTAAACATCACAACATCCTGACTTCCTGCACACATTGAGTGGGATATACACGTCTGCAGTGTTGGTCATATTCACATATGTCCCTTTCTTACAGGTAGTACATTTCTGTACAATACATATGATCAGTCTGTACATTGTATAGAAGCATAACAGGATTATGGGTGCAAATCCATCAGTCCAATAGTCTTTAGGTTTTCTTCTCAGGATCCATATTCTTTAACAGTTTATTGTCCCATTTGTCTTTAAGAACATCATCCAGTGGGGACACCACCATGACAACAAGGTTTTCTTTGTAGCTTCACAGCTGTACTGGTTGTCACCAGGACCTGGAAGGGACCGTTGAATCGAGGACCTTCTCACGTGGCTCTTTATCTCCATCCAATCTTTGGGTTGTAGCTTATAGGTTCCTTAAACTAACTCAGGATCTGGAAGGAAGGAAGAAACTCAAGAGTGTACATTAGTCAAAAGTTCTTGGTAATCAATCACATAGTCAGTCTGCACACCATACTACATCTGGAACAATTGTGAAAAATACAATCCAAATACTCTAGGGGCTGAGGCCAATCCTTCTGTCAGGAGTGTACCTTACAGAAAAACAAATACAAGTGACAATATTCTCCACTTCTCTGGGGACGGTATGGGTAAGGAACACTTGCTGTATTCCCACAGCCTCCATTATTTCTCTCGTTACCTGTCCTGTATAGTGAGTTCCATTATCTCTTTGATGGTCTTGGGGATCCCATACCTGCACACTACTTCTTTCAGTAGTTTATCTGCAGTTCCTTTTGCGCTGGCTTTCTGCACCAGAAATGCCTCAGGTCATCCTGAAGAGAGATCAATACACACAAGCACGTACTCATACCCTCCCACCTTTGGTAACTGTATATAGTTAACCCGCAATCTCTGAAACAGGTACAAGGACTTCGGGGTGTGTTTCTAAGAAACCTTTCACCTTCTGGCCTACATTGTGTTTGACACATGTTATGCAGGCTTACACGTATCTGACTGCAGTGATGCTAAATCCTGCAGCTACCCATCATCTGCTCACCAGGTCACACATGGCTACTTCTGAGTGATGCCCTTGAGCTGCTTGCGCCATCCTTGGGAACAATGCTCTCGGTAACATACTCTCTTACCACTGGCCATCAGGACTTGTTCATCTTTTTTCTTCCTCCTTGCAGTTTCCAAATCTTCTTTTCTTCTGGGCCATTTTGGTCCTGCAGTATTTTTAGAACCTGAAAAGAGAGCTGAGAGTTTTGGTCCAGTATGGTGACCCCCTGTGCTGAGGCATGTTCCCTAGGCTTTTCTGCAGCTAGTTTGGTGGCAGTATCTGCCCACACGTTACCTCTACTTTCTTTTGTATCAGCCTTGGTGTGTGCCTTGACTTTGATTATACCCACCTGTTCGGGTAGCAGCAAGTCCTACAAAACCTACTGACTTGCCTGGACATTCTTTTAGGCTTAACATTAAACGCACAGATTGGACGATAGTCCTGTGCTAAACCGAAAGCCCATCAGGCTTACCCTCAGCCATTTTACACTGTTTCAGTGAGTGCTTTTAGGGGGATTCTGCTTGTTTCACCTCGTGTTCAGGGACCATGGCATAGAATAATGGTGTAGAATTTACCATCCTTCCCAAATCGAGAGCCATCTATAAAAGAACTCAAAATCAAGGTTAGCAAATTAAGGTTAGCAAAATCAGGGTTAGCAATAGGTTCATCAAAGTTTCTTGTGGCATAAAAACATATTGTCAGCAGAAAATATTTGTGCCTTTCTCCCCCCAGAACCTATTGGTAACAGGTGAAAAGGGATTTTTTGTAGTGACGTGCAGCGTGCAAAAATGACATGAGGAGGCATAAGTAAGGCACACTGTAGTCTGAGACACTCACAAGATTGTTATAAACAATCTTCATGTATTAAATTACTTTGCGTTCTGACTCTCAAGGACAAAATCAAGTTCTCTTATCATGCAATACATAGTTTTTAAAGGGCCAGTGGCTTGTATGTGTGGAGTTTTTTTTTTTTTTTCCCTTTTCTTTTTTCCTCTCTACTACTTCTACGCACTCCAGAATTACAAACAATTCAATAAGGTTAGTAAATTCTCAGAATATATCAACAGAGAAGGCCCCTGTTCACATAACAAAAATTATACACAAAAAGACATTACAGCATAGCAGATATGTGAGTGACTTCTAATTCACTTAGTTAGCGTTGAAACACAAAAATTTGTCTCTTTTTTTCTTAAAAAAAATATACAGTGTCACATAACCGTCTTTTGATTAACCAATGTACACATATATGTTCACAAATTTGGAAATATGGGACACGTTATTCATTTTCTAAGTCTTCATGACAATCTTTCTACAATGGGGGACAATTGGGGCACGGTTCATAACAAAGTAACAAAATGAAACAGATTTTGCTGTCTACATCTAAAGCAGGCAGGTTCGGCCGGCTGGTTAACCGTCTATTTAAACCAAAGATGATGCTGAAGCGCTTCCACCTGCATACAAAACAAACATTGGCACCAATTCCTTTATGTGTTCTCAACTGACTTAAATCAACCCTTGTCCACTTGAGGGACCACGGACGGGTCGTCCATGTTACCACAGGATAAAGACCAGCTCTTGGAGGATGCAGGTGTGGTCGGGGAACTCCACATGCTGCACAGAATTTTCTCCAATCAGGGTTTTGTTGACCGCAATCTCTGCAGGTCCAACCTTCTAGACTGCTGTTTGCCGGTGTTTTCTCTGGGTACTTAGGAGATTTTAATACTTTTCGTTGCTCTTTCTGAATCACTTTTTCTGAATCACTTTCTTCAACTCCTTCTCCTTAGAATCACTTTCCTCTTTTTCCCTATTATTCTCACTATCAAAGCACTGATAATAGTACTTATTACCTACTTCTGTCTCTCTACACCCTCCTTCCTGCACTTCCTCTGACACCTTCTGCCACATACATGCTCCATCTATTAACCCGTAGTCTCTTAACCTCTATGTTGTCTCACTATCTTATCTCACTTTCTTGGTACCTCTCCATTGCATCAGCATCTTCTTTTACTCTTCCAATCTCTGTAGCTGGAATTTCTCTATTCTTGGGATCAGCTCCACACCGCCCAGGCAAATTCTCCCACACCTAGTGTTTAATGAGTGCAGCTCCTTGTTCAGAACCTGGAAAGATATATCCCGGACACACACAGTAGCCCTGGGTTGCTACATTCTCCTCCACCACAATTTGGAGAAGATGGGCGGTGGGGAAACCTATCCTTCAAACTTTTCACATGATCCAGCACATTAATGAACCAAATGGGATGCCAAAAACACAGCACAAAATCTCTTGTTGGTTATACATTGCTAAAACACAGAGAATGTGCGATTAGTATCATTAACATAACATGATTGGGTATAAAGTTATAACATAAGTTTTAACACATAACTATTGGATAAAACACGAAGAAGGTTCAGAACATGATGGATAACAGTTTTCAATAAAGGAGGGGGATGAGCTCTGGGCAGCGCCCGAGAATGGAATGTAAGATGGAGACAGACAAGCGGCATCACTCTCAGCATTTCCCACCTCTGTAAATGATATAACCCATACTCAGGGTACATTAGGAGCTGCTAGTCAGATCCTGAGGACTTTTCCAGAAACTTCACCTCATTCCCCATGAATATGTTTATACCATTTACATACCTATCGGTTTTAGAGGCATGTCTTCACCGTCACGTTTCGCAGTATAACCAACCACCATAGTCCCACTGTCCCAGGCTTGTGTCTCCTTCTAGCAAATGTCTTTGTAAACCAAATTATGTAGATAATACATGAACACATAGATACATAAACACAGCAATAATATTCAGAATATTCCCTGTAATATTCCCATAATCCCTTTGTGCCTTGAATTCTTGCACTAGGGATTAGGCACTTTAGAATAAAGATTCTCAAACCCTGTGCTGTGGGCTGCTTTGGCAATGGAGTGGGTGAGGGGCCCTTCTCTTCCCCTCCATGGCCCCCAACATACCCACTCTGTGGAGATCCAGAATCTTTCACTGCCACCTTTTTGCTCTTTTAGCAGATACCTTACTTCAGGTGATAACAGGCAAGACAATAAATTCACATAACATAGTACAAGACATAATTCCATATGTTTGAATACTTTCTTGAATATTTTACACATATATATTACACAATATTATACACATATATATTGTCATTGTACCTTACTTTTCCATTTAACCTTAGGCTAACACTTTTATCAAAATATTTTCCCTTTGGGCATAAATAGTCATCATACCCAGGCTGCGGACCCCGGAGGCCCAAAGCCAAGTTTCACTTAGTAATAATTGACATGTAACATTATTGGGTAACACAGCATCATGTTTAACTTGTGATTTTCTGCGTGTCCATCACATCAGATACAACGTCCTTGGAGTTACTTGGCAGTCAATGAATGTTTTGGTTATTCCCTGCAGAACATCTGCATAGCGCTACAACAGAATACAGGAATACAATTCAAGCAGATAGCAGTTAATACTGACACCAAAATTACATATTACTATTTTTGTACAATTTTCTGATATTTTCCAAACCCCACCTTTTGTAATTACCACAGGTGTTCAAAACCCCTGAGTTGTACTTCAGGTTACCTTAAGGGCAAACTGCCAGACTTTAGAATTTTCTTCACTGGATTCCAACCAAAAGTTGAACCCCTGTGGAACATCACAATATCCTAGTTTCTTCTTTTTAGGGGACATTTCCTGAAAGCGGATTTAATTTTATAAAAAAACCATAAAAGTTGAATCCTGGCATTGATCTAGACAGAATGAATATTACAAATACAGGTTGACATATATATAATGCATAATCCAATAAACATCATACCGATGGTGTACAGGTTTTCTCTTTGCACTATATCAGATTATCTGAGTGTTTTGTTAAGGTAAGTAATATCTCACACAGAACTGGGAGATAAGATGGGTTATTTTAAACAATAATACTGAGAAGGGTGACGTCTCCCTTCAAGCCTGATTCTCGGAGTGAGGTGGGGGTGATTCATTATTTCCTGAATTATCATCCCCTTTGACCTTCCTTCTTGGAGCTCTGCACTGCCTTTTCATATGTCCTGGTTTCCCACAATTGAAGCAGTAGATCACCTTTTGATTACCCATCCCATAACAGGGGTCAATGCCAGCCACTGCAGGTTTGCAGGGTCTACTATCCAACTCTACCCCCTGAGCAATGTTACACAAAGTGGCTGGATCCATTGTCCTCCATTTTGGCCTGGATTTTTGTATTGCATTTCTTACTTGCCTTACAAGCCCCTCCATGAAGGCAGAGGCTAACAACCTCACATGTATCTTATCTGCTTCATATCCCATATCTTCCCACGCAGTGCACACTCTGTTGTAGAATTTTTCTACACTTTCCCCTCTGCCCTGTTTCAGGTCTGTCAAATTGACTGATAATTCACTTTGTCTGTCTCTTGCCCATTTCTCCAATTGAGCAACATAGTCTTGTCCTGAAACTTTAGTTGTCAAATAGTCCTTTTCCATTAATATAACATCACGTAACATGGTACTAGTCATTTTAGCTTTAACCAACTGTTTCATGTCATTTCATGTGGCCCCATAACTTGTCTGTATTAGAGACAGTACTGTTACGAAGGGCAGGGGTCTAATCTCTGGGTCTGGCAAGGTTTTGAGCAACCTCATCATGTCAGTCGGGGACCATTTGTACACCTGATATTGTCTCACTGGAGGCTGAGCCATTTTACACAAAGACTCTACAACCACGTTTCATGCCCTCGCTCTCCCCTCCACTTCTATCAATAATTTCAGGTGACCCCGCTGACTCTTGAATCTCTCTGTTGTTATCCATATTTGTCAGTTCACCTCCCAGTACAGTATACTGGGGAAAATCATCAGAAAACCTAGGTGATACATGTGTCTTAACCCTTTCTTTTTGGGGAGGTTTCATTTCAGTCTCTTGTGGAGAGTCAGAGAAATCAACCTTAGTCCAGTCTGTCTGTCTTGTTGAGCTGTCTAGTCATCTATCCTCATGTCTGTCACAATTGTCACAAATGGGAACTCCTGTCACTATGATTTTCCGGTTCTTATCACTTCCAGACTTTGATTTAGTTCTGGTTGTCACTGTGGCCACTACACCTGTGGATGTTTGCTGAGGAGTCACAATAGGATTGCTGGGTGAATGTCCCGTCTGTGACAGGATGACCGAATTTATCCCTCCAAATGGGATTCTGATTCTGCTGTCCACACGCCAGACACACCCAACCTCCTGGATTATTTATTGAGGATGGTACATCAATATCTACCTCTGATTCTTTGAACACTTTAGACCACATCCTGGCTTGCCCATTCAAGCCACTGTCTTTCAACCACCCCCTTCATGAGCTTATACATATTCTTTATGGCTTCTTTTCCCTCCCTCTGCATCACAATCTCTGCAGGGGTTAAGCCTGGTTTGGGCTCACTACTGGAGGAACCCCCCATCTTTGCCGCTTTTGTGTTTCCATACACAACCACACTCTGGCCAGAGAATTTCCCAGCAAAGGATGCACCTTAAGGTCAGACCCAAACTCTTGTCCGACCAAATATGGAGGTCCTCTCCCTCTCCTACTCTCTCCCGAGCCCAATACCACCCAAAAAAAATAAAATCACTTTCAACACTTCTTCACACAAATAAATTCCCTTCTGGTTGTTTGGGTATGTGGTCTCTTCTGTTTACCAATTTGTCGATTCTTATTTCCTTCCAGTGTTTTGGGTGTGGTACAGCAGTATCAGCATTTAAAACTACAAATATAATAAGTCCAATCATCAAAATGTGTTACTCCACCAGCTCAGGCACGGTACATATATAATTCATACATGGCATCTATCCAAAACAAGGAACAAGGATCTTTAGCAATCATTTGTTACACTCATGACCTTTCCCGACCAAAACAAACCACCTGACAATCATCTTTCATATCTGAGGGAAAAAACAGAATTCTTTTTACAAAGGACCAACCAAATGTAACTTCCCTTTTACTTACCACCAACACACAACATCTTGAGCTGGTATACAACGGAAGGGACAGAATTTTACCAAGAAACACTCTTACCGTTTTGCAGCGCTGCTATTCTGTCCATTCAGATGAGCCAATAATCTCGGGCTTGGTGGGTTAACGGGTTGGTCCTTGATCTCAGCAGTGCCTCCATCTGTTATCGAAACCCAAACTGGGTTCAAAATCCTGATTGTCAAGTGGTTCCAAATTATTTATAATCCATATTGATATATATATATTGTGAGCTCACAGAGAAAGAACTAGCTTGACACACTCAGTCGGTGTTAAGCAAGTTGTGTTTATTAAAAACATAGCATAAGCTTTTATAGAGAACAGTAAATAATTATGAATTATAACAGAGCATGCGTGAAAACTGGTTAACCTGATTGACCATTGGCGGGAGGAGGGTCTTGACACACCCCCTTACTCATCTCAATAATCAAAGTATATTAGTACTATGAGCTGCGTAATGCAAAGCATGGCTGGGACCTGTTGTTCTACATTGCACATCTGAGGGGGAGAAATTGCGCAGCTACGTGCTGGGGGCTGTTTGGGGGCTGTTTGCGTAAGCAGTGTTAATCTCCAGACTCCTCGAAGGACAGCTCACAGAAAGTTTATAAACAAACAAGTCCACTAGGACATGCTGCCCTAGACTGGGTGTCTGGCCTTGCTCTCAGTGTATATCCTTATCATTAGAAGCTATAAGCTTCTTCTACTAGATGCATTTCTATAATTGTTAAGAATAGCAAGCTAATGAGAAGTTAAAGTGACAGACATTTAATTTCTATAACAATGTCAATACATTATATCAATAAGGTTTAGTAGTACGGGAGATTATATTTTGTAGTCTACCTATTTATTTACAGTGCTGGCCAAAAGTATTGGCACCCCTGCAATTCTGTCAGATAATACTCAATTTCTTCCAGAAAATGATTGCAATCACAAATGCTTTGGTAATAATATATTCATTTATTTTGCTTGCAATGAAAAAACACAAAAGAGAATAGAAAAAAAAAGTAAAATCATTGATCATTTTACACAAAACTCCAAAAATGGGCCGGACAAAAGTATTGGCACCCTCAGCCTAATACTTGGTAGCAGAACCTTTAGACAAAATAACTGCAAACAACCGCTTCCGGTAACCATCAATGAGTTTCTTACAATGCTCTGCTGGAATTTTAGACCATTCTTCTTTGGCAAATTTCTCCAGGTCCCTGAGATTTGAAGGGTGCCTTCTCCAAACTACCATTTTGAGATCTCTCCACAGGTGTTCTATGGGATTCAGGTCTGGACTCATTGCTGGCCACTTTAGAAGTCTCCAGTGCTTTCTCTCAAACCACTTTCTAGTGCTTTTTGAAGTGTGTTTTGGGTCATTGTTCTGCTGGAAGACCCATGACCTCTGAAGGAGACCCAGCTTTCTCACACTGGGCCCTACATTATGCTGCAAAATTTGTTGGCAGTCTTCAGACTTCATAATGCCATGCACACGTTCAAGCAGTCCAGTGCCAGAGGCAGCAAAGCAACCCCAAAACATCAGGGAACCTCCGCCATGTTTGACTGTAGGGACCGTGTTCTTTTCTTTGAAGGCCTCTTTTTTTTTCCTGTAAACTCTATGTTGATGCCTTTTCCCAAAAAGCTCTACTTTTGTCTCATCTGACCAGAGAACATTCTTTCAAAAAGTTTTTGGCTTTCTCAGGTAAGTTTTGGCAAACTCCAGCCTGACTTTTTTATGTCTCTGGGTCAGAAGTGGGGTCTTCCTGGGTATCCTACCATAGAGTCCCTTTTCATTCAGACGCCGACAGATAGTACCGGTTGACACTGTTGTACCCTCGAACTGCAGGGCAGCTAGAACTTGTTTGGATGTTAGTCGAGGTTCTTTAGCCACCATCCGCACAATCTTTTGTTGAAATCTCTGGTCAATTTTTCTTTTCCGTCCACATCTAGGGAGGTTAGCCACAGTGCCATGGGCTTTAAACTTCTTGATGACACTGCGCACGGTAGACACAGGAACATTCAGGTCTTTGGAGATGGACTTGTAGCCTTGAGATTGCTCATGCTTCCTCACAATTTTGCTTCTCAAGTCCTCAGACAGTTCTTTGGTCTTCTTTCTTTTCTCCATGCTCAATGTGGTACACACAAGGACACAGGACAGAGGTTGAGTCAACTTTAATCCATTTCAACTGGCTGCAAGTGTGATTTAGTTATTGCCACCACCTGCTATGTGCCACAGGTAAGTAACAGGTGCTGTTAATTACACAAATTAGAGAAGCATCACATGATTTTTCAAAGGGTGCCAATACTTTTGTCCACCCCCTTTTTTATGTTTGGTGTGGAATTATATCCAATTTGGCTTTTTGACAATTCTTTTTGTGGTTTTCCATTGAAGACAAATTAAATGAAGATATTATTACCAAAGCATTTGTGATTGCAATCATTTTCTGTAAGAAATTGAGTATTATCTGACAGAATTGCAGGGGTGGCAATACTTTTGGCCAGCACTGTATATATTTATTAGGGAGCTACATGCCTGCTATCACCTGTTGATTAATCTATAATGAATGTCTCTAGAGGGATATCCTTTATCAAAACCTAGCGCGGGTCTATACTCCTCTTTTCCTAATTATTTGGGTGTAGATTTGATTATATATTTAAAAGAGGATGATCGTTATGTTCCTTTTCTTTGCTCTATTTTGAAATTGCTCAGTAATTACTATCTGACGATGTCAACATGAAAACATATGATCATCCATAGTAGTTTCACTGACGCTGTGCTCTAGCGTCGGTGTCTCTATAGTAACAGCCTCGTTCTCATCTACCAAAGAAAGGATGTGGGTGTGGAGCTTCTGACACACCCACTATACAGACGAGCGGGACTGGTCAGTAGCACTCAGACATTTGACATACAGTATATAGATCTCGGAAAAGCGCTGTATCCGAGGCTTAACATTTAAACACCGGCGCCTACCATCTGGGTGTCGGGAACTGTGGTTTTTACCACATTATTTTTGTTATTTTTGAATTTATTCTCCATTTAGTTAAAGAAACTCCCCTGATGAACCTGGTGTTATGATTATCCGCTAGGGAAAACGCGTAGGGAGATGAGGGAGAGAGGAGATTTCTATCTTTTTCTTAAAGGGAGGATTTCATCAAACATTTGGTATATCATGCCCGGATGTGGGATCAGTGATCATTCACTTCCTTAGACCTTTTTGTATAGAGTTTGGGTTTGGTGTTTGGAGTTTTATACGTTTTATCTGGAACTCCATTTCATGATTATATTACCTACACCATCTCTAATATTATTCATATGACAAGGATATTTTTAGCGCTTTATCTGAATATACCGCGGCTTCAATGTATTGTTCTGCGGTTTTTATAACCTATTATCCTGGATATATATGGGGGGATAGAGGTTAATACAGGATCTGTACCCATTTTCCTAAGCCAGGATAGGTTTATTCAGAATGTCACATATGTTGATATTGAGTGATATTAACATAGCTATATGTCATAGGTTTTAATTATTTAAATAAAAGTTGAGTTTTATTTTTACCTTTTTCTATCTTTAATATTTTGGCAATTTTTTCTATATGTGGTTATTATTTTGACAATACATTGAAGTCAATGTGTCTATTCACATGTCTGTTTTTTGACAGTCCATTTTTCACAGCCATCAAAAAAACCTAACATGCACTTTCTTTGCGAAAACTGACATAGATAGAAGTATGTAAATAGCCATATTCTATAATGGCCTTGTCACGGCTGTTTCAAAAATGGTCATTGCATGTCCATTATTCACTGCCATGGTCATAAGGGCCGTCCATGGACACACACAACCATTTTTCATGAAAATTAGGTGAAAGTGCACATGGTCTACATAATTGTAAGGTGGGACTGAGAACCATTCCTCTACCATAGAAAAAAAACAGTATTAATCAATTTTTAATTATTAAAGGACTTATTATAATTATGACACATCATATACAAGATACCTGTTACAGATTTTGTATTTAGGCCCAGGAGTTTAAAGCGTATCTCCAGTTACAAACAACTTTTCATAAATTAATAGTACGGGTGAATATAAGAAACTTTGTAATATATCTTAATGAGTGAAGAAGAAAACAGGTCTCCTTAATAAGTTCTTCTCTTCCTCCTCCTCATCCAGAATCTGACTGCTTCACTTACATTTTATCTGTCTCCGTATTCAACCTCACACATACAGCTCTATGGAGCAGGGAGAGGTTGAGTAGGATTCTCTTGTGGGTAAATTGATTTATTACCTCATTTTGTGCTCTAACAGATTCTTATCTACAACCTAGCAGTGTTAAAATAGTTTAGAATAGCAGAGCATAGGAGCAGCAATTATATAGGATATCTTATCTATGTTCTTAGAATCTAATAGATTTCAAGGATATACAGTGGGGAAAAAAAGTATTTAGTCAGCCACCAATTGTGCAATTTCTCCCACTTAAAAAGATGAGAGAGGCCTGTAATTGACATCATAGGTAGACATCAACTATGAGAGACAAAATTAGAAAACAAATCCAGAAAATTACATTGTCTGATTTTTTAAGAATTTATTTGCAAATTAAAATAAGTATTTTGTCACCTACAAACAAGCAAGATTTCTGGCTCTCGCAGATCTGTAACTTCTTCTTTAAGAGGCTCCTCTGTCCTCCATTCATTACCTGTAGTAATGGCACCTGTTTGAAATTGTTATCAGTATAAAAGACACCTGTCCACAACCTCAAACAGTCACACTCCAAACTCCACTATGGTGAAGACCAAAGAGCTGTGGAAGGACACCAGAAACAAAATTGTAGACCTGCACCAGGCTGGGAAGACTGAATCTGCAATAGGCAAGCAGCTTAGTGTGAAGAAATCAACTGTAGGAGCAATAATTAGAAAATGGAAGACATACAAGACCACTGATAATCTCCCTCGATCAGGGGCTCCACACAAGATCTCACCCCGTGGGGTCAAAATGATCACAAGTACGGTGAGCAAAAATCCCAGAACCACACGGGGGGACCTAGTGAATGACCTGCATAAAGCTGGGACTAACATAACAAAGGCTACCGTCAGTAACACACTACACCGCCAGGGACTCAGATCCTGCAGTGCCAGACGTGTCCCCCTGCTTAAGCCAGTACATATCCGGGCCCGTCTGAAGTTTGTTAGAGAGCATTTGGATGTTCTAGAAGAGTATTGGGAGAATGTCATATGGTCAGATGAAACCAAAGTAGAACGGTTTGGTAGAAACACAACTCGTCGTGTTTGGAGGTGAGTGAATGCTGAGTTGCATCCAAAGAACACCATACCTACTGTGAAGCATGGGGGTGGCAACATCATGCTTTGGGGCTATTTCTCTGCAAAGGGACCAGGATGACTGATCCGTGTACATGAAAGAATAAATGGGGCCATGTATCGTGAGATTTTGAGTACAAACCTCCTTCCATCAGCAAAGGCATTGAAAATGAAACGTGGCTGGGTCTTTCAGCATGACAATGATCCCAAGCACACCGCCAGGGCAATGAAGGAGTGGCTTCCTAAGAAGCATTTCAAGGTCCTGGAGTGGCCTAGCCAGTCTCCATATCTCAACCCCATACAAAACCTTTGGAGGGAGTTGAAAGTCCATGTTGCCCAGCGACAGCCCCAAAACATCACTGCTCTAGAGGAGATCTGCATGGAGGAATGGACCAACATACCAGCAATAGTGTGTGTCAACCTTGTGAAGACTTACAGAAATCGTTTGACCTCTGTCATTGTCAACAAAGGATATGTAACAAAGTATTGAGATGAACTTTTGTTATTGACCAAATACTTATTTTCCACCATAATTTGCAAATAAATTCTTTAAAAATCAGACAATGTGATTTTCTGGATTTATTTTCTCATTTTGTCTCTCATAGTTGAGGTCTACCTATGATGTAATTTACAGGCCTCTCTCATCTTTTTAAGTGGGAGAACTTGCACAATTGGTGGCTGACTAAATAATTTTTTTCCCCCACTGTATATATATATATATATATATATATATACTGTATATATATATATATACAGCATAAAGTCTTTTTAGACCATGCACATATTTTGCTACTTTTCAAATTTGGTGCTTTGTAAATTTAGGTTATCCTGTTTTAAAACGTAAAAGAAAAACATTTAGAGCCAAGACATACAATATGGTCTAAAAGCCTACATCTGGTCTAAAAGTCTATATTTTATCTGCAGCTGCATGTGCCACTGGCCACCAGGGCTGGTAGGGATTCAGATGAAGCACTGGCTGCATTGTGCATCCTCATCCTCATAAGAGAAGGTTATGTGCATTTCTTTTTATATTTTACAACTGTAATCAATCATTGTAAATCTTTTAGATATTTTGAGACTTCAATGTCTCTCCCAAAGTTTCTTCACATCCAGTGGTATTCACTTGATTTTACCAATTTTTTCTGTGTTTTGAAGAAAGATTTTGGTCAGCTTTCTTTCTGCAGAAAGTGATACTTTTTCCATTACACCTGACAGATATTGGACCCTTTCCTAGGCTTTCAACAGAAAACATGTTTCACCTTCCATCCATCTTTAGTGGAAACGAGCTTTAAAGAATAAAATAAGTTTCCATCATATCAAGTTGCCACATATTCCAGTGCAATCTCACACTCTTTACCACATGACTGCATTTTTGCACTTGGCAGACTCATCTTTTTAAGTGGGAGAACTTGCACAATTGGTGGCTGACTAAATACTTTTTTTCCCCACTGTAAAGTGTGCAACACAATCATCAGATTATGTTACCTTTAACCCCCTCAACCCTTATATTAAAGCCATAGACCGTTATACAAGTGTTTTCTGTGATCACATAGTGCTAGTGGGACTAAGGCTGGATTTACACCTGAATACATCCAAAAGGATGTAAATGTATAAAAGGATCCCAAAGTAAAATATAAAAGGAGAATTTGAAGTCTCTCCTTTCTTTTGGATTCATAGCTACCTCACAAGACTACATCAAAAACTTCCATAAAAACTGAAATCACACATGTAGTTTTGTGGCAGTTTTTTGAGCAAAACTGAGGAGTGAATATAAATAGAATAAAAGTATCAGGTTTTTACTTTAGACTAAGGCCCCACATTGCAAAATGCATAGTGTTTTTTTTTTTCCTCAGTGTTTTTAATTGCTTTTTGCTGCGTTTTTCTCTGTGGTTTTTCTTCCCTTATAAAATTGATAAAGTCACTGAGTGAGAATATTTCGACCTAATCGTAAAATACACTTTCACTGGACAAGATCATAATTCTCAACAAACAATTGAGAGGAAAAATGATAAAACCTAATTTTTATTGGGGGGCGTGGCTAGCCGGCGACGTTAATGGACACATTTCTGTGAGTTCCTGCCAGCAGCTCCGTGATCCAAAGGATTGTACCAGCATCCTAGCATCAATATCGGGCCCCTGCCTCCGGGCTTTCCCCTACACCTTGGGGTACACTCCGGTGGCAGTTTGGAGGACACCTTCACGGGGAGAAAGTAGCACGGGGACTTGAGGCCTACCTTACCGCCGGGCTCCTGACACAGCATCTGCTCCACACCTCGACTGACATACCGGCCGGCCCGGACACCGCGCTCTTCCCTGCTTCTTCTGCCGCTGCCGACGTTGCGTCTCTGCAGGATCGGAGAGCAGAGGCGGCGATACCTCCGTGTGGTGCGGGCCGCCGCGCGGAGCGGTGACTCGCGTGGAGCGGTGGACACCGCGCTGAGGCCTGAGGCAGGAAGCATCAGACCCAGACACTCAGCGGAGGCGGCCTACATCCCTGGACGACTTCGCCTGTCCCAGGTCTGTGACTCGGCTCCCAGGTAGGAGATCTACTGCGGACAGCAAGGGGAGGGGGAGTGCTGAGGCCTTCCATAGGCATTAAGGAGACCCCCGACCTGGTCCTCTGCCTTCCCTTCCATCTAGGCATAACTAGGCCCTAAACGGACCCTCACTGGCACTCCTACTCTGCAGGATCCTTGCCCTCTACAGGCCTACACCGCCACTTCAGCTCTGTGATTATCAATTGGCTTCCATACCTCAATCTCTGGCTGCAATATCACCGAGCCGTAGCTCGCATCCTCCTCACAGAATTCTCACTGGTTCCTACCTTCTGGGTGATGGCGACCTAGTTTTGGGTATTTAGTGCACCTTCTAGCAACCATTAGCGACAAATAGCCTGTTCTGGTATATCATACCTCTAAACGTTGAATTTATTGGAGATAATTACCTGCCAATATGGTGAAGGGTAGGAAACCCGCCAAAAAAACGGACAATAACCTGACTAATTATTTTGAGTGGGACCGTGGCGTAGACGGAGAACCGGGCCTCCCACCCACTGTCCAAATAGAGCTTATACCCTCAATGCCCACGACTGCTGCAGGAATTACTGCGACAATCATAGAGGGGGCAGACTTTAACCACGCCAAAGAACTGATGGATCTTCATCTACCTCCCACCCCTGACGATATCCGATATGCAACACAGCAAAACTACTCTACATCGGCTCAATCCACCAAGGAGCGGAGCTCTCTTCTGCGACAGCCACTGTCTCCGAATACTAGCCCACTTAAACAAAAGCCTCGGATGGAACTTCCTGGAGACCTAGATTATTCCAAAGACCAACCTTCCTTTGAGGCCTCTACATCCGTACCACCGATTGGCCTAGATGGCTTCCCAACCACCAGCGGACCCGCCTCTGAACATACGCTGAGAGACATGCTCTTAGCCCTCCGCTGCTCCCTTCAAGCGGACTTTACACAGCTGCTACAGCCTCTCCAGTCCTCGGTCAGTGCACTGGATAAGCGAGTAACGCATATTGAGACTAAGATGGGCGACCTAGCTACGTCACATAACAAAATCATTGATGCACACAATGACCTTGAAGACGATGTTGAAAACCTCAAGGCGAAGATGGCCGATATGGAAGACCGTTCCCGTAGAAACAATATCAAATTCAGAGGCATTTCAGAACAGGTTCAAACAGCTGATCTGTTTCCATACCTACAGGAATATATCAAATTTTTACTGCCTGACTCCTCAAACACGGATATCATTATTGACAGAGCGCATAGGCTTCCTCGCCCCAGACACCTAGGAGATGAGATCCCAAGAGACGTATTGGCTAGATTTCACTTCTTTCATGTTAAAGAAAAATTATTAGAAGCAGCTCGCAAGCAGAAATCTTGGCCTCCCAAATTCAGAGATGTACAGCTCTACACAGACCTCTCCGCTACAACCCTACGCCTCCGCAGGGAATTGCTCCCGGTCACGACAACGCTCCGAAAAAATAAAATTCAATATAGATGGTTTCCTGTGAAGTTGATCATCCTGAAAGAAGGGACCACCTTCACCATCCACAACCTGAATCAGGGTAAAGCATTGCTATCGACCTGGAGGATACCAATATCATCTCCTCAAGATACGGCAAGTGCCTCCCATCCCTCAACTGCAGGACAAGGATCTCCTATAAATCATAAATGATTTTCCAGGATGGCTACACCTCTATACTTAGGTGCACAACCTCCCTTTGCTCTAGTGGCTTAACCGGCAGGCCTCTAATAGATACCCCCAAACATACAGTCAACCTGTATTCGTCTTTGAACCGTTTGTTCACTCATTTTGTTTATTGATCTTCTCACTTGCGACACTGCCTACCCTTCTTCTGAGGACCTAACACACTCCGGACGTTCTCACTTTACAGTGACAATATGGTGCTTAAATTGGCCTCTCTCAATGTCCGAGGCCTCAATAGCCCACAGAAGCGTGCATACATCTGGAAGGAGGCTCTCTCACTTTCTGCGGACGTGTTTTGTGCGCAAGAAACACCTTCTACAAAAGGACGCCTTCAGGCTAAAACATCCCTCCTTCCCTGTAATCTGCCATGCACACCACCAATCGAAAAAACGTGGAGTCCTTGTCGCCTTTAGAGACTCCGTGACATTCTCTTTGACAGCACAAAGAGCAGACCCCCAAGGCAGATTCCTCATCATTGTTTGCCTCCTCAACAATGCCCCCTTTACAATAGTCAATGTATACGCTCCGCACCGAAAGACCCTGGCATTTCTGCATAAAGTCCAACGACAAATTCAAGACATCCAACAAGGTGAATTAATAATTTGTGGAGACTTTAACAACATAATGGATCCTTCTCTGGATTCGACTAACACCAGTAGGGAGAGCACCTCCTGCCTGCATCAATTTCCGCATAATGAAAATCTACATGATATATGGCGCGCGCATCATGCAGGCGAAAGGGACTTTACCTATTTCTCAGCAGTCCATGGCTCCTATTCCCGCATCGATATGTTCTTGGTAGACCTTCCGACCCTGATGAGTTCCATAAAATCTACAATTGAATCAATCACGTGGTCTGACCACGCAGCTATTACTCTCACTATAGAAGAAAAGACACCACCTTCCTCTACTAGACTCTGGAGAAATAACACTTACCTCATGAGTCATCCTAATTATCGCCCGATAATAGAAAAAGACCTCCAGGATTATTTCCAGACAAACTCCACCTCTACCGATGACCCCTATACTCTCTGGAATGCTCATAAAGCGTACATCCGTGGCACACTTATAAAAATAGCGCATGGGAATAAAAAAGAACGTCAGAAAGCAATTAAGGAGGCAATGTCTACACTTCGTACTGTGGAAGCTGCAAACAAAAGTAACCCTAATCCGACCATTTCGGAACAACTCAACCAGGTTAGACAACATCTACGTTTGCTTCTGCTACAAGACTACGAAAAAGCTCTGAAAAAAATCTAAAGCTCGATTTTACTCCCAAAGTAACAAAGCCGGCAGATTGTTGGCTAGACAACTACGAGCAAGAGCAGCTAAATCAAGGATCCCATACATCAAGCATCCTATAACCAAAGTACAATTAACAGACCCGAGAGACATCGCCAATTCCTTTAAAGATTACTACGCACAGCTTTATAATCTACAAGAACATACTCCTCTCCCGCCAGATCATTCCACTTTGGTGTCCGGCTTCTTGGGCAACCTAAAATTACCAGGCCTGACAGATGACCATCTCTCGGCCCTAAACGCCCCTATTACTCTCCCAGAAGTTCTGAAAACCATACAGTCCTTACCTAAGAGCAAATCCCCAGGGCCAGATGGTTTCTCTAACGAGTATCTAATTTACTTTCAACAAATACTTGCCCCATATCTCATGAACTTCTTCAACCACGCTATGTCAGGTGCACCGCTTCCACGCGAATCCCTGGCGGCACTAATTATCACCCTCCCTAAACCAGGCAAACCGGCTGATGTACCGCAGAATTTCAGGCCAATCTCGCTGCTAAACTCGGACCTCAAGTTCTATGCGAAGATCTTAGCAGCTCGGCTGGCTCCCATTCTCCCAGATTTAGTTGGTGCAGACCAAGTGGGCTTCATCAAGGGCCGCCAGGCTCCAGATAACACCAGACGTGTCCTCCATCTGATAGATCTTCTGGAACGCAGGAGGACTCCAGCCCTGATGGTAGCCTTGGATGCCGAGAAGGCGTTTGATCGGATTAACTGGTCCTTCGCCTTTTCTGTCCTGCAGAGAATGCGATTCTCTGGCCCTATCCTCACTGCTATATCCAATCTGTATTCCTGTCCATCGGCCAGAGTGTTTACCAACAGTACACTGTCGGATAGCTTTACTATAAGGAATGGAACGAGACAGGGATGCCCCCTTTCTCCCTTGATTTTTATACTCACCATTGAGCCATTGGCGCAGACCCTGAGGCAAAGCGACAGAGTTCAAGGAGTGAAAATCTTGGATTCATCTCATCTCATCTCCCTCTACGCGGATGATATCATATTGTCCCTGACTCACCCAGAATCCTCTCTGTCAGCTGCTATCGGAATTCTCAAAGAATATGGAGCCCTCTCCTTTTATAAAATTAATGAGTCTAAAACGCAAATTCTCCCGTTGGGAGTCCCCAAGCCACTTCTGGAACGGCTTAAGGAGGAATTTCCTTATGATTGGAGGTCGACAGACTTGGATTACCTGGGAATAAAGATCACTCCCTCTATTACACAAGCGGCCAAAGCCAATTACATGTATCGACTGATAGATCTAGAGAGAGAGTTCCAATCTTACTCAAAACATACCCTGTCATGGCTAGGCAGGATATCTGCCTTTCAAATGATGCTGCTTCCAAAAATCTTATACCTATTCAGAACTATTCCTGTAGCTCCCCCTCTTATATTCCTCCAGAAAACTAACGCTATGCTCAACAAGCTTATCTGGAATTCCAAGAAACCAAGACTCCCATCTTCTATTATGCACAGGAAACGGGGAGTAGGAGGTTTGGGAGTACCAAACATCTATGATTACTATATGGCCTCACACCTTTCTACTCTAAAGGACTGGTGGCACAACAACGCTCACAAATCCTGGTTACGTATCGAGTCTTATATGATTCCACAACACAACCTCCAATCTTGGCTTCTCTACTCCCTCTGGACTGAGGAGGTACCTTCACTTACATCTCCAATTCTAAAACACCTTATAGACAGCTGGCGACATATCCACCACTCTATAGGAAAGAAACAGTCACTAAACGTTAAGAGGGCCCCGATTGAATTCTTGGAGTTAGCAATTCTAGATCTCAATTTATCCATCTGGAAATCGTCGGGTATCACCTCTATCTCACAGATGTGGAGTGAAGAATCGTTGATCCCATTCCAGTCTCTGCAATCCACCTTTTCCCTACCCTCCACTTGCTTCTTTACATACCTGAGAATCAAGCACTTCCTAACTTCCAACCACAACAAACAAATTCTGTATAACAAATCTCTGTTGGACCTCCTCAAAATTCCCAACCCAGCCACCAAGACCCTCAGCTCCATCTACAACACCATAGGCTCTAAAGACCGTCTGGTCAAATCTACTCCGTTACTCAGCTGGGAAACGCAACTTCATCTACAATTCTCGGTCGTACAATGGCAGAGAGCACTGGCCTTCGCGAAAAAGACATTCCGGTGTACAACTCACTATGAAACCACTGTCAAAATTCTCCTCCACTGGTACTATACCCCAGAGCGACTACACCGAATATTTCCGCAGACTTCGAACTCCTGTTGGAGGGGATGTAGCGAGAAAGGAACTCTACTCCATTTATTGTGGACATGTCCCCAAGTGGTGCCGTATTGGCAAGACGTCTTCCGGTGGATCTCTTCTCTGGTGGGATACTCCATACCCCCCTCACCAGCTTTGGCACTCCTATTTCTGCAGATCGACTCTTTCCCAGCGGTACATAGAGTGTTGATTGGCCATGCCTTACTGTCAGCGTCCTTGGCTCTTCTACGCAACTGGAAGTCTGCTAACATCCCATCTAGAGGAGACCTAGTGACCATGGTGGAACTGACCTACCAACATGAAAGAGTTCTTTCCCATGGCGTCCTTGGGGACAGCCAATTCCAAAAGAACTGGCTTCCGTGGACATTAAAGATCCAGCTGCATCGGCCGTAAATCCGGTTGTGCCGCCCTCAGAAGATCATAACTAATATTACTGTCACTTCTTGTTGTTTATACCCGTATAAACCTCTTTATTCTATCCTAACAACCCAACAACTCTTAGATAACTAACATATCTTCTTGCATATTAGTACCCTGTTTATTCTATGTTTATTTTGACTTATAGCTACTTCAGTAGAATATCCGATAATGCTTTTTTTTTTTTTTTTTGAATGTTGTAATATGACCTTATAAAAATCTTAATAAAACTGATTGAAATGAAAACCTAATTTTTATTGTAAAGCCAGTAAAACAGAACAAAAAACAAAAAATAGTGTTTTTGTGATCAAATAATTGTGTCTAGAAATAAAGTGTGGTAAAAATCACAAAGGAACACTGGTTCATACAGTGATGTCATAGAACCAGATTCCCCATATGGTATACAGCGGGCACACAAAAAAATCATCTCAATGTATAGTTGTCCAGGTAGCGCTATCCCTATGAGGCCCTCCAGGCATATAGCCCAGGTACAAGGTCTCCTACTAGATATGTGCCTAATAAAAGCTGGAGCCAGGCTGTTGCCCTGTATTAAATAGACCCTATCATTTTTCCTCTCAGTTGTTTGTTAAGACCTATAATCTTGTCCATTGAAAGCCTTATTAAAATTGACAGGGAAAACGCGAGTGTTTTTCGTAGGTAAAACTGACATGCTACGTTGTTCAAAAACACAGCTTTTCTGCAGTATTTCCTGCAATGTCAGGATGGTATCATCCAGAATCTCTATCACTTTTCTGGTACTGTAAAATGCAGCACATGGGGCATTAAAAAACTGCTTATGTGATTCCAACCAAAGGGCTTATTTTTAAGTCAATATTTTTCACCAGTGTTTGTAAATCAAAACCAGGAGAGGAGACTACACAGAGAGATATAGATATAATGGAAAGATTTGCATCTGTGTTGTGCTTCTGACCCGTCCCTGTTTTTGGGTGACCAAGATACTGTGTTTTGGCCAAGGCAAAAAATTCAGCATTTTACAGTACCTGCACAGTGGATGGGATTGATGGGAATTCCTCAGAGGAGAACTATGCGTAAAAAAACACATGATCCGTTTCCATTTTTTGGCTGTGGATCGCTACGTGGGGCCTTAGCCTAAAGGCTGTTCCCTCCATGCAACTTGAAGCTAATAATCCATTTCTTCTCCCCTGGCAGAACGTTCCAGGAGTTAGAATGGCCAAGTCAAAGTCCAGACCTGAATCCAATCGAGAATCTGTGGAAAGAGCTGAAAACTGCTGTTCACAAACGCTCTCCATCCAACCTCACTGAGCTCGAGCTGTTTTCCAAGGAAGAATGGGCAAGAATTTCAGTTTCTCAATGTGCAAAACTGATAGAGACATACCCCAAGCGACTTGCAGCTGTAATCGCAGCAAAAGGTGGCGCTACAAAGTATTAACTTAAGGGGGCCGAATAATATTGCACGCCCCACTTTTCAGTTTTTTATTTTTTACAAAAGTTTAAAATAACCAATAAATTTCGTTCCAATTCACAATTGTGTCCCACTTGTTGATTCTTCACCAAAAAATTAAAATTTTATATCTTTATGTTTGAAGCCTGAAATGTGTCAAAAGGTTGAAAAGTTCAAGGGGGCCAAATACTTTCGCAAAGCACTGTACCTATGGTTCTGGTCCCCGTGGATTGACTACATTATTCCATATAGCAGTTGATTGCCCCTTAACATAGTAAGGCCTGGTCACATTGCAGTAATGTTGAACCAAAACTATCTTCCATCCTCACCCCCCTACATCCACCCGCTCACCTAATTTTCTGTTTCTTTCCCTCTACCCTTCTTTGATTATAGATCTCAGTATGCAATTTACTAGCATACATGTTTCTATATGGGATTTTCCAATCTGTGTTTCATCCCCATTTAAAGAGACCCTGACAACCTGGACTCGTATTTATGCATATTTTCGTGTTCAGATAAGAATTTAATAATAATAATAATAATAATAATACATTTTATTTATATAGCGCCAACATATTCGGCAGCACTTTACAATTTGTAGAGTTCAAGTACAGACAAAATGAGAGTAGTCAGTCAATTCACACAATTGGACTGAGGGCCCTGCTCACAAGAGCTTACTATCTATGAAGTAGAGGGGGTGACACAAGAGGTAGCAGGGACAGCATAGGAGGTAGCATTGCTTATACAGTGGACCAGCCATTTTTGTGATAAAGGTTATTTACATCACGCATATAAATTACAATGTATGAGCCGTCACCAGTCAGTGTCCTTTAATGTGTAGATTAGTGCCTGGACATATCAAGTTACAGTCCACAGTCCAATACGGCCTCATTTACTGTGGGATAATGTGGGAGCATGAACAGAGGAAGGCTTGTTATAGGGATTCTAACTGTGGAAGGGTTTTAGGAATTGTGATAGGCCTGTCTGAACAGATTCGTTTGATGCTGTAGAAATTAAGAGTTAATCTGATTGTCTGGGGTAGAGCATTCCAGAGAAGTGGTGCAACTTGTGAGAAGTCTTAGATATGGGAGTGGGAGGTTCTGATAATAGAGGATGTTTTAGGTCATTAAGTGAACGGAGAGCACGGGTTGGGTGATAAGACAGACATGAGGAATAAAATGTAAGGAGGTGCAGCATTATGGAGAGCCTTGTAGATAAGGGTGATAAGTTTATATTGTATTCTGTATTGAATAGGCAGCCAGTGTAGTGACTGACACAGACCGGAGGCATTGCTGTAGCGTTTAGACTGATAGATGAGCCTGGCTGCTACATTCAGAATAGATTGTAGAGGGGAGAGTTTAGTAAAGGGAAGAACAATTAGTAAGGAGTTACAGTAGTCAAGGCGAGAGTGAATCAGGGCGACAATAAGAGTCTTGTATCTGTGGTAAGGAAAGTGCAGATTCTGGAGATGTTTTTGAGGTGGAGATGATTGGATATGGGGGGGGGGTGAAAGAAAGTTCTGAGTCAAACATAACCCCAAGGCAGTGGGCAAAAGACTGAAATGGAGATATCAGGGTTAGATCTGTTAGATAAGTGCAGGGTTGCTGTTAAGACATCTTGTCTGAGGAATAATGTAGAAGGGAGGAATAAACAGAGAAGGGTTAGATTAGGAAGATTAGACATAGAAGAGATAGATCAGTGATTGTGATAAATCTGCCTAAAAATATATGTTTTAAAGGGCAAGTTTGAAACTGTGGAAGTTGGGTTTTAGTCTGATTATCTTGGGGTAGTACATTTCAGAGTCAGGGTTTGAAAGGGAGTCATCACTGGCAGAACAAAGAACATACTTTACACATACAGTACTGTACAGCTGGCCACAGACATGTTATAATTGTCAACTGAACCTGACAATTTCACCAGGACTACTTGAACATCTAATGTGTATAAATATAATGCTAAAATGCCTCCAATCGCCCCCACAAAAAAAAAGGTCTAATATGTTCTTATGGGGCGCACAATGTTTAAAATTAAGGCAAAAATTACATTAAAAAAACCACAACTACTACCAACACAAAACTATGTGCCACCTAGAACATTTTCTGTAATTGAGGGAAAACTATTAAAAAAAAAAAAATTGCAGCACATTGTGCTATTATGAAAACAGAAAAGAATTTTTAAAAACAAGCTTTTTATCAGGTTAAAAAAAAAAAAAAAACAAACAAAAGTTAAATAAAAATAACTAATAAAGAATGAAGCAATGAAAAGGAATCCAAAAATTATTTCAATAATCCAAACAAAAAAATGTTAAAGCATGTGATTCTGAACCAAAATGTAATGCACCACAAATGTTGATCTTTTCTGCATGAAGAACTTTTCTAAGACTAGGACTAAGGCCCCATGTTGCGGAAACACAGCGTTTTTTTTGTTGCAGATTTTGCCGTGTTTTTTTGCACCAAAGTCATGAGTGGCTATAAAATGAATGGAAAATATAAAGGTGTGAATTGCAGTTTATAGTGCTAAACCAGCAATCACAGCATTGCTGGCTCAGGTCTCCTAGTGGGACATCAGTAAAAAGTAAAAAAAAAGTGAAGTATATGAAAAAACAAAAAAAATAATTAATAAAGCAAGGAAATAATGATTTTTCGCCATCTCGCCTTAAAAAAATGCTACATATGCTACATATGTCCCCCAGTCATATGTACTTTCAACCAACTCTGTCAACCGAAAAAAAAAAATTGCTACACATCTCAGAAGATGGCGATGCAAAAATAATTGATTTCTTTCCCCAAATGGGTTTTTGTTCTGCAAAACTAGTAACGCATAAAAAACAATATAAATGAGGTATCACGGTAATCGTACCGACCCGCAGAATAAAGGGAACATGTTACTTATGTTGTACGCTGTGTGGAAAAAACATTAAAAGGTAAAAAGCAATACCACAATGGATGGGTTTTTTTTAATGCACCAAGAAAGAGTTAATAAAATTTAATCAATAAGTTATAGGCACCCAGAAATGATATAATTACAAAATACATCTCA
This sequence comes from Leptodactylus fallax, assembly GCA_947044405.1. NCBI lineage: Eukaryota > Metazoa > Chordata > Amphibia > Anura > Leptodactylidae > Leptodactylus > Leptodactylus fallax. The sequence goes on from CAMRHE010000092.1 coordinate 3,053,161, forward strand.
CCCCACAAACAACAAGCCCTCATATAACTACATCGCCAGAAAAATAAACAAAATATAGCTTGTACAATGTGAAGACAAAAACCCCAAAAATCGCCAAATCATTAGAACAAAACTGGTTGCGGCAGGAAGGGAACGTATAAGCTGAGACACTCCAAATTTAGAGCTTACAAGGGAAAAGACACCAGAAGTGACCCCCAGAGTGACCCCCTCCATCATAAGAGCTACTGGGGATATAGTAGGGAATTTGGTGTTCCTAATGTGCTCCGCACAACTTACATAATCGCTGTTCACCATCCGCTGTGCATTCACGTCTGGGATACTAATGACCATTACACTCCTTGATAAATTCTTTGAGGGATGCATTTTTCAAAATGGGGTCATTCCCTAAGGGATTCCACTTTACTGGTACTTAGAGGTTCTGCAAACATGACATGGCATCCAGATACCAAACATTTAAATCTGCGCTCCAAAAGCCACACAGCACTCCTTCCCTTCTGCGCCCTGCTGTGTGTAAACTGCAGTTTATGCCCACATGTATGACTCTGCTGTACCCAGGATAATGTACTTAATGTCAAATGTGGTATAAACTGCTGTTTGGGCACAGCTGGGCACAGAAGGGAAGGAGTGCGATTTGGTTTTTGGAGCACAGATTTAGATGGTTTGGTTTTTGGGCGCCATGACACTTTTGCAGAACTCTGAAATGCCAATAAAGTGGAATCCCCTGACATGTGACCCCATTTTTGAAATTACACCCCTGAAGGAATTTATCTAGGGGTACAGTAAGCATTTTTAACCCCCAAGTGTTGCATTAATTTATTTTCCAGAAATGAATACGCAGCTGATGGTGAAAGGTGAAAATGACAATTTTTCCAGGAACACATCAATTCAGTGCGTAATATGTTGTGACCCGGCTTGTATCAGAGATGAATGTTCCTAAAGTTGTTGTGCCTGGGATACCCCCTTACCAGTTTTTGGAGTGTTTGTGTCTTCTGACCAGTTGGGCACAACATATCGGGCACTGAAATGGTGTATCTCTGGAAAAATTGCAATTTTCACTTTTTGTTATCAGCCGCACATTCCTTTCTGGAAATTAAATTAATGCAACGCTCAAAGGTTAAAAATACTCGCTACCCCACTTCATGATCCCACTTGGAAGGTACACCCCACAAGGGATTTATGTGTCTGCGGGTTCTACTTTACTGCCAATTCAGGGGCTCTGCAAAAGTGGCGTGACTTCCATAGACCAAACTGTGCTCCAAAAACCAAAATAGCGCTCCTTCCCTTCTGTGCCCAGCTGTGCCCAAACAGCAGTTTATACCCACATATGGCATTGTTAAGTATGTTATCCTGGGTACACCAGTGTCATACATGTGGGTATAAACTGCCACCTTGACACACAAGAGGGCGCAGATGTCAAAGAGCGCTATGTGCTTTTGGATCACTGATTTAGATTGTAGGTTTTTTGGACGCCATGTCACATTTGTAGAGACTCTAAAATTGCCCCTACAAAATGGAATCACTTCTTGGGGAATTCCAGTTTACTGCCACCACCAGGACTCTGCAAAAACAACATGGCGTCCAGAAAATCCCTCTAAATCTGTACTTCAAAAGCTAAAAAGCACACTGCTCCTTCCCTTTTGAGCCCTGCTGTGTGCCCAAGCAGCAGTTTACACCCACACATACAAATTTTTTTCTACCTGGGATAGCCCATTTAATAGTTTTAGGAGTGTTTGTCTCTGATGACATAAACTGGGCGCAACGTATTGGGCACCGAAATGGCATATTTCTTTAAAAATTTAAATTTTCACTTGGTACATTAATTTTAGGGAAGCACTCTTGGGCTCAAAATAATAATACCTTTTGATAAATTCCTTGAGGGGTGTAGTTTCTAAAATGGGGTCACTTTTTGGGAGTTTCCATTGTATTGATACTTTAGGGGCTCTGCAAATGGGACATGACACCTGCAAACTATTCCAGCAAAACCTGCCCTCCAAAAGCCAAATAGCGCTATTTCCGTTCCGAGCCCCACCATGTACCCATACAGCAGATTATGACCACATATGGGGTATTGCCTTGTTAAGGAGAAATTGTGTAACAAACTGTGGGGAGCTTTTTCTCCTTTATTCTCTTGTGAAAATTAAAAATTTGGGACTAAATTGATGGTTTATTGGAAAAAAAGTAATTTTTCATTTTCACATCCCAATGTTAATAAAATCTGTGAAACAGCTGTAGGGTCAAACTGCTCACTATACCCCTTGATATGTTCTGTGAGAGGTGTAGTTTTCAAAACGGGGTCACTTTTGGAGGTCTCCATTGTATTTGTACTCTAGGGGCTCTGAAAATGTGGCATGACACCCGAAAACTATTCCAGCAAAATCTGCCCTCCAAAAGCCAAATAGCGCTCTTTCCATTCCAAGCCTCACCATGTACCCATACAGCAGATTACAACCACATATGGGGTATTGCCGTGTTCAGGAGCAATTGTTTAACAAACTGTGGGGTGCTTTTTCTCCTTTAACCCCTTGTGAAAATGAAAACTTTGGGGATAAAGTGACATTTTAATAATTTTTCATTTACACATCCAATGTTAATAAAATCTGTGAAAAGGCTGTTGGGTCAAAATGCTCACTATACCCCTTGATAAATTTTGAAAGGGGTGCAGTTTCCAAAATCGGGTCACTTTTTGGGTATTTCCTTTGTATTTGTATTCTAGGGGCTCTGCAAATGAGACATGGCACCGAAAACTATTCCAGCAAAATCTGCTTTTCAAACGTCCAGTGTCGCTCCTTCTCTTCTGTGCACTGCCGTGTTCCCAAACATCAGTTTACACCCATATGTGGGGTATTTCTGTGCTCAGGAGAAATTGTATAACAAACTGTGAGATGCATTTTCTCCTTTAACCCTTTGTGAGTGTGTTAATTTTAGGGCTAAATGAATGTATTGTTGAAAAAAATGAAATGTCTAAATTTCACCTCCATATTGTTTTAATTTCCGTGAAATGCTTAAAGGGTTAACAAACTTCCCAAATGCTGTTTTGAATTATTTGAGGGGTGCCGTTTTGAAAATGGAGTGATTTATGGGGAGTTTCTAATATATAGGCCTTTATAATCTCCTTCAGAACTGAAGTGGTCCCTGAGAAATTAGTTTGGGAAATTTTCTTGTAAAGCTGGAAAATTGCTGTTACACTTGTAAGCATTCTAATGTTCAAAATAAATGAAAGGAGGATTAAAAGATGATGCCAATATATTGCATAGATATGGTAGATCATATTTATTCATGTATTTGGGTGGTATGACTATCTGTTTGAAAAGCAGAGCAATTCACATTTTGAAAATTGTGTTATTTTCCAAATTTCCATCAAATTTCCTATTTTTTTTATACAGAAATACAAAAATATTGATCAATGTTTACCACTAACATGAAGTACAATGTCTCATGAAAAAACTCTCTCAAAATCACTTGTGTAAGTTAAAGCGTCTTAAAGTTATTGCCACATAAAGTGACACATGTCAGTTTTGAAAAATGAGGCCTGGTCACGAAGGTACTTTTAGGCTCTGTCTTGAAGGGGTTAATGCCACTTCTGACTTTGGATCAATATAACGCACCAAAATCTGCAACAAAAAACGTTGTATTAGCCTGAGGCTAAGGCCCCACATAGTGAGCCACAGCCAAAAAGTGGCAGAAACGCATTTTTTACCGTAGCACTTTTCACAGACAGTCTGCACAGTTTTCCTCTGCGGACTTTCTGCTGCAATTATACCTATACGGAAAACGCCAGCTTTTTCGTAAGTATAATTGACATGCTGCGATTTACAAAAACGAAATTGCAGCATGTCCGCTGCGGATATTTTTCTGCAGTGTATGGATGGTATTAGCCAGAATCTCATCCACTTTGCAGGGATTGTTTTACACAACATTTACGCTACATGAGGCCCTGGCCTAAGGCCCCACGTTGCAGAAAAGCTTTTTTTTTGTTGCAAATTTTGCTGTGATTTTTTTGAGCCAAAACCAGGAGCAGATTGAGCAGAATGGAGAAGTTTAAAGAGGACCTTTCACGTCTTCATGTATATGCGGTTTTACATACCACTAGAAAGCCGACAGAGTGCTCAATTCAGCGCACTTTCGGCTTTCCCGGTATGTGCCCCGGGGCTGGAGATATCGGCAGTCTTAGTTCCATCGTTCACCGTCAGAAGGACGTTCCTGACAGTCTAGCTGGGCTTTGAGGAACGCCCTCCCTGACAGTGCTAGTCCATAGCTCTGTTATGGGGGGGGGGAGGCGTTCCTCGCAGCTCAGCATCATCACTGGTAAGGAACGCCCTCCCTGTCTGTACTCGTCCCAGAGCCCTGTACAGTGCATTCATGACTAAGAGACTTTTAGTTTGATGGAGCTGAACTACAGCTTTACAAAAGTCCTCTTGTTGATGAGTCTTCAAAAAAGGAGCCATCTTCATCCTCTTCTACAGCTTCTACGAGATCACCAGCTTCCTTACAGGTGGAGCTTTCCCTTTACCTTGATAGCACATAGAACCGTCTGCTCATCTACATTGCGTGCCTTCTTTGACTTGCCTGTCTTCTGTGAAATGTTGCAGATTACACTTCCTGCACTGACTGGGACTTGACATCCCCTTCTCCACCGCCACCTCCAGTGTGGCATCTGTCAAAGCCAAAGCGCTGACAACTTCCATCCCTAACACCATCCTCACAGAAGCCTTGACTGGATAGCTCCCCTAAGTGAACTCTTACTTCTTTCCTGATTCCCCCTTCCTCTCATGGCTATGACTTTAGCTGTTATGTTTGAGTTACCCATGTTGCTTCTATTTTAGGTCCTCAAATTTTTATTTTTGCATTCTCCTTAGCTTATTACTTTGCAGGGTGGGGTGGAATCTGACTTGTCCTCCCACACCCTTTAACAATGTCCGGGGCTGGTTGGTACTCTGGACCAAAGACCACTTCACCGTCTATGGGGGTTCTCTCCTATTTAGTATCCACCTATTTTATTTGTTTCTACTACTTCCAGCTTTAACAGACTACCCCCTGGCACAAGATATAGTCCTGCCCACGATTTCTCATTATACCGCTTATATGTTTTGTTTCCCGTTTCGATGTCTCGTGTCTCTCCTTCCCTTTTTCCCCCACCTCCTCTCCCCACCTCTTCTAGGTCTAGAGGCCTGCTACTGTTGGATGACACGTTACCTTCTCTACAGCCTTCCCGTTATGACAGAGCCTGCTGGACCGTGGCGTCATGTGTGAGATTTGCACATTTGATGTACCCCCTATCTTTAGTTACCCATGGTTAGATGTGCTACCTTGAACATTAAGAACCTGGGCTCCAACTCTAAACGCGGCTGAGTCCTACATGAGCTCCATAACCTCCAGGCAAATATAGTGTTCCTCCAGGAGACACATTACAACCATACCGCTACATTTACAGGTGCATCTCAATAAATTAGAATATCTTTGAAACGTTTATTTCTTTCAGTAATTAAATTAAAAAAGTGACCTCCTATATTTTCTAGATTCTTTACACACAGTGTGTTCCATTTCAAGTGTTTTATTTCTGTAAATGTTGATTATGGATTACAGGCAATGAAAACGCAAATCTAAGAAAATTAGAATATTGTAAAAAAGTTCACATTTCCCATCTCTTCCATCTGGACCACCATGATTAGTTCTTCCAGCTAAGACTTGTCTCTGTAAAGTTTGCAGCACAGACATCTTTGGCTCCTCACTTTTACAGGCACCTGACCCACATTGTCCTCACCTACATAAAGTCCCCATTCCGCTAATATAACCTACAGTTCGAATAAATAATACTTTCAAGTGTATCTTTAAATTAATAATGTCCCTGTGTACCCCCTTAAATAGTGCCCTTTGTTAATAATACACCATGTGTTTCCTAATTAAAGGGGTTTTCCAGGTGAAGAATAAAAAAGGGAGTGGGATTCCAACATAATTACCCTTTATTTTAAAGGGGTTGTTCAGGACAACCTTTTTTTTTTAGGCTGGGGAAGGTGAAATTTTTTTTTTTAAAAACCATACTCACCTGTCCCTGGTACTCTAGTGTCTTCCAGTGCGGTCTGCCCACTGATTGACCTTAGCAGTCATGTGCGGCAGAGACTTCCCCCGAAAGAAAACACTGGAGCAGCAGGACCGGACCACGCTGGGAGAAAACAGAGCAACGGGTACAGGTGAGTGTTTTTCTGTTTTTTCACCTTCCCCGGCCTAATATTTATTTATTTTGCTTACTTATATAGAACCCCTTTAATTATTTAATGATTTCTCCTTTTATAGCCATAATGCCCCATAGTTATGTTTTATATAAAAGACTCCCCTTTATAGATATAATTCCCCATAATTACCCTTTATATAAATGATTTCCCCCTTTATAGTTATAATGCCCCATAAATAGCCTTTATATAAAAGATTCCCACCTTTATATTTGTTATGCCCCATAATTACCCCCTTCCCCCTTAAAAAGAAAACAATAAAGGTTGTACTCACCTGCATGCGATCCTTTGAAGGATGGGGATGGAGCAGCCGCCTCTTCTTCTTAAGCTGCACTCTATACGCTGGAGCCCAGTCTTTGCTAGTTATGCCCTGGTGTCTTTTCAAAGTGAAGCTGAGGCCAATCAGCAGCCTCGGGAAGAGACCTGGGAAGCCATAGATAGTGACATCATGTGCCCTTCCAATCAGCGGATTCAGGCCAATCAGCAGCCTCAGTGGTCACGTGCCTGGGGACTTCCACTGGAAGACAACAACGGACCAGGAGGTCTGCACCACGCTGGGAGGCACCAGAGCACCAGGAAAAGGAGAGTATGATTTTTTTTTATTTTCTTCACCACCCCGGCCGATTTAAAAAGTCATTTTTTTGCCTGGACAACTCCTTTAATTACATGGCCTCATTTTTCAAAACTGACTTGTCATTTTATATCAATAACTTTGATATGCTTTAACTTGCCCAAGTGATTTTGAGAATGTTTTTTCGTCATATTGTACTTCATGTTAGTGGTAAACACTGATGGATATTGTTTGCATCTATTTATGAAAATAAGGAAAAATAGGAAATTTGATGAAAATGTGAAATGCTTTCAGTCAGATAGTTTTACCACCCAAATACATTAATAACTATAATATATTATATCTTTTCTTTATATTGACATCATATTTAACCATCCTTTAATTGATTTTGGATGTTAGAAGGCTTACAAGTCTAACAGCAATTTTACAAAATTTACAAGAAAATTTCCCAAACCAATATGTTAGGAATCCCCCCCCCCCCATATATCTTCCCATTTTCAAAACTATACCCCTCAAATAATTCAAACAGCATTTAGGAAACCATATAAAGGGAGTATTCATTAAAATTTGAAATATCTGAGCCTTGCTGGGCAGTCTGTTCTCTGGTTCTCTGGCTGTATAAGCCTTCATACATGGTGTCCATGGTGTCATACATGGTGTCCTAGTTTTTCTGCTGATAATAAACATATTATGGCTGAAACTAAGTTTACACTTATCTTTAAGGCTGTGGGTATAAGGAGCAGTATGCACTTTTCCCCTATCCATTACTGATACTGTTCTGCCATAAGTAACTATACAATTGCAAAACAAAATGCTGAAAAAAGTGCATGTCAATATAATATAGGAGATCCAGGAACACTGGACTGTAAATACATGGCAAATACATGCAGCCATGCAGATAAAACACAAGAAAAAATAAAACAAACAATCAGTGATCACTGTCAGGAAAGCTGCTTGCTGTCTGTGAGTAGTATCAAATCTGTAACCACATAGGCAGCTAGAAGGAGATACAAGTATATAGAAGATTTTTCTTACATTGTAAACTGTGAGATTAGCAGAATCCTCTTTTGTACATAGCAACAATGTGCACACATGTCTATACAGGCTGTGAGGAGAATCAACCCCTCCCCTCTCCATTCACAGTGTTTTAACCCTTTCCCGACATCTGCCATAATAGTACGGCAGATGCCGGGTGCTTAAATATGGCAGCCGCTCGGGACCCGAGCAGCCGCCATAGCCGCCGGGTTTCTGCTGTATTATACAGCAGACACCTGGCGCTAATGCCCGCGATTAGTGCTCGCAATTTTGCCGGGGATCGCCGGCACGCGGAGAAAGCTCCAGGGCCGGCGTCCCGTTACTATGACAGCCGGGAGCCTTGTGAAGGCTCCCAGGCCTGTCTTTCATTAACGTCTACTGCAGGCTACTCTATGTAGCCTGCAATAGAAACGCCGTTTTTTTGCAATGCATTAGCATTGTAATGCATTGCATTAGTGATCAGACCCCCTGGGGTTCAAGACCCCTAGGGATCTAATAAATGCAAATAAATAAATAAATAAATATATATATAAATAAAAATAAAATATTAAAAGTTCAAATCACCCCCCCTTTCCCTAGCATACATATAAAAGTAGCTAAATACTGTGAAACACATACACATTAGGTATCCCTGTGTCTGAAAATGCCTGGTCTACAAATCTATAAAAATATTTTTCCCGTACGGTAAACGCCGTAGCGAGAAAAATATCAAAATTTCACTGTTTTGCCTTTGATAAAAATTTGAGTAAATAGTGATCAAAGCAATAGTAATTCCCCAAAATGGCATAACTAAAAAGTACACTTGGTCCCACAAAAAAAGACGCCCTATTCATCCCCGTACACCGAAGTATAAAAAAGTAACGGATGTCAGAATATGTCGACTTTTAAAAAAAATATTTTTGCACAGTTTTGGATTTTTGTTAAGTGGTTAAAATGTAAATAAAACCATATAAATTTGATATCCCTGGAATCGTACCGAAACATAGAATACAAGTGACATTTCATTTTGGCTGTAGAGCGAATGCTGTAAAAACGAAGCCCGTAAGAAAGTCACACAAATGCACATATTTCTTCAAATCCACCCCATTCTGAATTTTTTTCCAGCTTCCCAGTACATTGTACAGAATAACTAATGGTAGCATCATGAAAAAAAATTTGTCCCGCAAACATTAAGACCTCATATGGCTCTGAGAACGGAAAAATGAAAAAGTTATTGGGTTTGGAAGGGGGAAGGGGGGGGGTAGTCAAAAACAAAAATTGAAAAATGTCACCGGCGGGAAGGGTTTAACAATGAAAAAAAAAATTTTTTGTCTAATCAAATCTGTAACCACACAGGCAGCCAGAAGTAGATACAAGTACATAGAAAACTTTTATTATATTGTAAGCTGTGAGATTAGCTGAATTCTCTTTTGCACACAGCAACAATGTGCAGACATGTCTGTGCAGGCTGTGAGGAGAATCAGTCCTTCCCCTCTCCATTCACTGTGTTTTAACAATGAAAAAAAAATAATTTGTCCAATAAAGTGTTAATTTAGACCCAAATGTTTCATTTTCACAAAGTTTAACCCTTTCCCTGCCAGCCATGTATCTATACGTCCTCCCAGGGTGGCACTTCTGTAGCCGAGCAGGTATCTAATACGTCCTTACTTCTAATACCGATATCTCAGGATCTGTTAGGACTATTAAGAAGATCTGGGATTCATTTTAAAGATGAAAAGATTAAATCTCATCTTTAAAATGATACCAAGATCTTTATGATAGCCCTTACAATTTCAGAGCGATTCACTGTTGAAAACGCTATTCGGCATTGAGATCCCATTGCAGATCTCTATTCCCGACAGCGTTTTTAACAGCAATTCGCAAAAAAATTTGTAAGGCCTATCATGAAGATCTTGGTCTTGAGATTCTCATCTTTAAAATGAATCTCAGATCTTCTTAATACTCCTAACAGATCCTGAGATATGGGGCTCTAAAATATCCTCCCCCCTCCTGTCTCAGGAAGCATCTTAAGAGATGCTGTAGGAGGAGGAGGGGGAGGAGTCACCCTGCACACTGCACGGAGAAGAGAAATCATCATCATCATCATCATCTGTGCATAACCTGTATGTGACCCTGGGGGGGGATAGCAGGGACTTCTGTCCATGTTATCCCCTCTCCTATCAGTCAGAGAGCATACTATACTTTTGCTCTTTGATTGTCACATAGAGGGATGTAATACCCCTCTGAGCCTTACTAGGAAGTTTATTGGTGTATCGCTGTGACCCAGATGTTTACAGGTCGCAGCACCACATGAGTTGCACTAAACACTTAAACACATGTACAAAGTCATCAATAAAGTTTACATTTCACCCAATCCCTGTCCTGTCCATATCTGATCTTTGTAGAATAAAATACGCCTCTAGCGATATCTGCTACATGCTAAAATAATAGCAATAATTATTATCACTAGAGATGAAAGCATAAATTGCTACAATTTTTATAGGGGGGATAGAAAATTATATTTTTATGTAAACTATTTAATTTGCATGAACAAAATTGGTTGGCGCATTTCTGTGATTTTGGCGTCTCTTTAACACCTGCACCTGTAATATATATATATATATATATATATATATATATATATATATGTGTGTATGGTATGTATGAATTTCTCACATATTGCAGTTCTTTGGAAAGCACATTTTGTTTGCAGAAAGGAACTGCTTGAGCATGCACTTTAGTGGACAATTTGAATTTTTGTGCAATTTTTGCTTACAATCTGTTTGCTGCAAAGTTGCATGAAGGTGGTTGTATATATGAAATATTAAGTTGTGTTTTTATATACTGTATGCTATGTGATTTTCTGAAGATATGTGCATGCAGGTTTAGGCCTTAGTGATATGAATGAACTCTGCACATGTTGATCTCTTATTTTTAGGAGGTTTGGTGCATATAACTTTTTGTTTGGTTTCCACTTTTAGCAACTAATATACATTTGCATTTTTTTTTTTATAAAACATTCACTTTAAATCAAAATTGCATGAATGTGCTTGTTCGCATACAGTACCAAGTGGCATTTTAACAATGCTGCAGGTGTGTACTTTAAGAAAATATAAATGGTATGGGGGGGGTTGGATGATTTTTTAATGTTGCAATTTAGGTTTGATTTGTCCATCTCAAAACTGTGAAAATTGCTCTGGCTACCGGAGGTGCAAAATTTCCAGAGATCCCTGGCAGTGAAAGGGTTAAAGGAGAAAATGCACCCCACAGTTCTTAGACAATTTCTCCTGAACATGGCAATACTACATATATGGCTGTAAATTGCTGTATGGTAACTAGATCTGGCGCATGTTTTTTTGGGGCCTCGTGCATCTGATCCTAACAAGTTCACTGTTATCAGCTGAAGAAGACTATTATGCATAAGGCCTGAGAATCTGGACAGTTGCATTTCCAGGACCACTCGCTATCTCTTCTGCCTGGCTTCCCTCGTCTTACACTGGCTAAGAGAAGGACCCTGAAGTCTCTCCTGGACATTCTGATCCAACACCATATTTCCTACTCCTGGGGATTCCCGTTTTGTTTGCAAGTTTGCTGAGAGGGTCGCTTACCCACCCTGGAATTATTTACACTTTTTCTACCCCCCTTGGCATTGCTCCTGTGGATATTCCAGACTGGCCTGCCCTGCCTGGAGTACCTGGGGTTGCCCAACTTCCCAGAGCTCAAGGATAGCCACAATGTAATGTCGCAGACAGGACCGTGCTCCTACTGGGAACACTCAGCTTCTGGAACACCTGGCCCCCCCGCCATGTGTAATGGTTCCTATCTGAATGGGACTGCTTGCTACTGTTTCTTTATTTTTGCACTGCTAGGGCCGCCTGCCGGGGAATGACGGGGGGTCGCTCATACTTCACTCCACACTTGGGGTGTCTTGACAACTCTTCTGTCCTTTGTTGCTTCCTGGAGGTGCGCTCCTGCTGTTCTTCCACTTGTTCCTCTTTTGTGCATATCTCAACAATGCTTATGTTTGTATCTCTCTGATCTCTGACCGGTTACATGCTTTACTCTGTTTTAATGCAGTTGTTTCTTATAGTCCTTGATGTCCAGGGGCTCCAGGGGGGAGCAACTCCGTCATTGGAAAGTTTGTTTCTCACAGGGGCCTTCGTACTACTGTGTAGTGCATATTTTGGTGTATTGGCCAACTTCCCCACCCTTTTTTGGTGATGATTTTCCTCTCCCACTTAGTGATTTTTGCTGTTTTTCTTTCCCTTTCTTTATCCTCCCTTGTCTCTGTCTGTTTTGTTTGTTTTTTTCCCAGTATTTCCTGTCCCTTTTGTTTCCACACTTTCCTGATTCCACCTCCCCTCTCCCTGGCCATGGTTTCAGTAAAAATCTTTTCCCTTAAAGGGTTTATCTGGTTTCTAAATTGATAGCTTATCCTTAGGATAGGTCATCAATATTAGATCTATGAGTGTCCGACAGCAGGGACCCCTGCAGGTCACCGGTACTGAGACAGTGCTCTTTCTGATATTGTTTACATAACGCGATCTGTGCTGCTCACTGCCACATAGATTTTAATGAGATAGCACTGCAGTACCTACACTCACTGCTACAGTTTGTACGGTGAGTGAGCAGCGCGGCTCAATACTGCAAACCGTGCTGTCTCAGTACCGGTGACGTGTGGGGGTCCCAGGTGTCGGACCCCCACAGATCTAATATTGATGACTTATCCTAAGGATAGGCCATCAATGTTAGAAACCGGATAACCCCTTTAATGCTAGAGGTCTCAAAATTCTTCAGAAGTACCAGATGTACAAAAATTGCTCACATGTCGTCATTTTACAGGAGACCCACTTTAACCCCTTCACCCAAAATCACATACATGTACGTGATTGGGTGTGAAGGGTTGTATGGAGAGAGCTCAGGAGCTGGGCATTTGGTGCCGAGACCGATCGCAGCTGTTAACCCTTTAGACCAAAAACCAAAAAATTGTGTACACAGCCCCACCCACGTATAGTAGAATCTCATCTCAGGTGGAAGAGTCCTTAAGTTAATTGCACGGAAGCCTGTCCCCACGGCTAGATACCAGTATAAATCCAAAGAATAACTGTTGATGGGATCCAGCAATCTTGCCTGAGAATGATTCTCCTTTGCAAAAGGTTCTTATAAGATATAACTTTTATTTACTCCATGAAAAATTAAAAATAGTTTATCAAAAGGTGAGAGGTTACATCTGTAACATCCTACGCGTTTCGGGACTAGGTTTGTCCCTTACTCATGGCATACATCTCACAAATACAACCATGGTTTAAAAATGTGAAAACAACTCAGACACACCCCTTAACTAATCACCTCAACAATATACATCTGTGAACATATTTCTATTCATTAATAAAGATGTCTTGATGTTAAAATAAAACCAAATATCAAGTGAAAACAACTATTAAAAAAAGTCTCTTAAGAAAATGTAGAAACTACTGAATTTCATATTCATCATTTGAAATTACCGCTATAAAAATCTTATTAATCATGTGATGCTATCACATGACCGGCAAACTACATTTCAAATGTGAGCATTTGGACATATTTCAAAGTTTACAATTATATAAGAGAATCATTATCAAAGTATATATATATATATATATATATATATATATATATTATATATAATGAAAAACATTATTATAAAACGTTTTGTTAAAGAGATCTAGCAAAGACAAAATAAACTAGTATTATACTAAACTGAATACAGTATATTGAATTAGAAGGGAAAAAAAAAAATTAATATGTATATATAAGTTCTCAGTTTTCAAGATCTATGTATATATTACTAGTCTTGATGAATTGACCGCCCATAATTCCCATAAAATCTTGTAACTCCCCGGTCATTCCTATATTTCATGGTTTACCCAAGGTTCATAAGGGTGTTTTTCCTCCACCATTAGGTCCCATAATTTCAGGAATAGGTTCTATCAATGAAAAAATATGCAAATGGGTTGACGATCTTTTACAACCTTTGGTGACACGAATCCCAGGCTATATTCGTGACACCAAAGAAATTTTATGAATTTTTAACAATTTTTCATGGCAGGAGGGGTACACTTGGCTAACATGTGATGTATGCTCCTTATATTCAAGCATCCCTCATCATATAGCCATTGTGGCCCTCTCCTATCATCTATATAAGTTTTCGGGTTTCATCGAGGAATTATGTGAATATGTCATTGACATTGTTAATTTTCTATTGAAACATAATTACTTCATGTTCAATAACCAATATTATTTACAAATATGTGGAGTACCGATGGGTGCTAAATTTTCACCCTCTTTAGCGAATTTAATTATGGCTTGGTGGGAAGAAAGACAAATTTACACAAACAATCTGTTCTCAGGTGATCTGTGATGGTATGGCCGTTACAATCTGCTTATGGTATGGTCGGGCGATGTGGCGGCCATACAGTCTTTCATTAATCACATGAATCTAAATGATCATAATTTAAAAATGATTTATAGTTTTAACCAAAATTCTATTGATTTTCTTGATATAACATTGATTGGTAATACGGTCACTAATAAAGTAGATACGAAGACCTATCGCAAACTACAATCTGGCAATACAATATTACATGCCAGTAGTTCCCACCCCAAACACACCATAAAATCTATACCGGTGGGGGAGATGATTAGAATTAAAAGAGCTTGCTCCAATGAGGGAGTTTTTAATACGGAGAGTAAAGAAGTATTTGACAGATTATCCAAAAGAGGTTATCCTAAATGGTCACTTAACCTTTTCAGGACCACCCACTGTATATAAACGTCGGCACTTGCTGGGCTTTGTGCAGAGCCGACGTTTATATACTGACCCTGCTAAATTGGGGATCGGGTCTCCCCAAGGGTCAGGAACTCCGTGAACACAGCAATAATAGCTGCTGGTGTTCACGGAGACATGATCAGGACCTGATAGGTTCAGGTCCCGATCATGTAGCCGCCATATCAGGGAAAGTTTGTTGCAGTAACAAACTTTGCCTGATATTAGCTGCCGCCCGTCCGCGGGCGGCATCGGGAGCGGGTGTTAGCTCTATCTGACAGCTAACACCCTGCTCCGTATACTACGATCAGAGCACGGAGGTTTTAACCCCTTGAATGCCGCGGTCAAACAAGACTGCGGCATCCAAGGGGTTCCGTGATGCCAAATGAACCCCCCCCTCACCCCCCGCGGCGAGATCGGGGGGTGCCCATATGTGTCTTCTGCAGCCCGGGGTCTGGCCAGTGACCCCAGGCTGCTCAGTGCCCCCAGTACCTGGTTGATCTGCCCAGATGCAGGGAAGTCAGCCGCATACGCTGACTTCCTCTATAGACTGCAATACACGTGTATTGCAGTCTGTAATACTGAACCAGCGATCCCTGGTTCAGGTGTCCTTATAGGACAAATAAAGAAATGTAAAAAAAAAAAGTGCAAAAGAAATGTAATAAAGTTTGTGAAATAAATAAATGAATAAAGCCCCAAAATTCCCTTTTCCTATATCAAATGAGTTATATAAAATAAAAACCTAAAAATTAATAAAAAACAATACATATTTGGTATTGCCACGTCCGTAACAATCTGTACAATAAAACTGAAACATTATTTAACCTACATGGTGAACGTCGGAAAAAAAAAACGGAAAAAAATCCGCCGTAATGATTTTTCGCCATCTCACCCTACAAAATATGCTATAAAAAGTGATCGAAAAGTCACATATACCCCAAAACAGCACCAATAAAAAGCACAGGTTGTCCCGCAAAAAATAAGCCCTCAACTATCTCTGTCAACCGAAAAATAAAAATGTTACGCATCTCAGAAGATGGCGATGCAAAGATAATTGATTTCCTTCCCCAAATGGATTTTTGTTCTGCAAAACTAGTAACGCATAAAAAAACAATATAAATGAGGTATCGCTGTAATCGATAAAGGTCACAGGTTACTTATGTTGTACACTGTGTGGAAAAAAATTAATAGGTAAAACACAATGCCAGAATTGATGAGGATTTTTTTTAATCCACCAAGAAAGCGTTAATAAACGTTAATCAATAAGTCATAGGCACCCAAAAATGTTATTTAAAAATACATCTCATACCACAAACAACAAGCCCTCATATGGCTACAGCACCAGAAAAAAAAAAATATATATAGCTTGTTCAATGTGAAGACAAAAACTCCAAAAATCGCCAAATCATTAGAACACAACTGGCTGCGGCAGGAAGGGAATGTATAAGCTGTGCGAGCGTAATACAGGGGACACCCCAGAGTTAGAGCTTACGAGGGAAAATAAACCAGAACTGACCCCCAGAGTGACCCTTCCCCCAATCATACAAGCTACTGGGGATATAGTAGTAGTAAATTTCGTGTTCCCCATGTACTCCGCACAGCTTACATATTCACTCTTCATCTGCTGTGCAGTCACATCTGGGATACCAATGCTCACTCCAACCCTTGATAAGTTCTTTCAGGAGTGCAGTTTTTAAAATGGGGTCATTCCCTAGGGGATTCCACTTTACTGGTACCTTAGAGGCTTTGCAAACATGACATGGCGCCCAGATACCAAACATCTAAATGTGCGCTCCAAAAGCCACATAGCGCTACTTCCCTTCTCTGCCCTGCTGTGTGCCCAAACTGCAAATTATACCCACATGTATGACACTGGTGTACCCAGGGTAACGTACTTAATGTAATATGTGGGTATAAATGGCTGTTTGGGCACAGCCAGGCACAGAAGGGAAGGAGAGCTATTTTGGTTTTTGGAGCACAGACTTAGACGGTTTGGTTTTTGGACACCATGACACTTTTTCAGAGCTCCTGAAATGCCAAAGTAGTGTAAAGTGGAATCCCCTGATATGTCACCCAATTCTGGAAACTACACCCCTGAAGGAATTTATCCAGGGGTACAGTGAGAATTTTTAACCCCCAAGTGTTGCCTTAATTAATTTTCCAGAAATGAATACGCAGCTGATGGTGAAAGGTGAAAATGACAATTTTTCCAGGAATACGTCATTTCAGTGCATAATATGTTGTGCCCGGCTTGTATCGGAGACGAATGCTCCAAAAGCTGTTGTGCCCAGGATACCCGCTTAACAGGTTTTGGAGGTTGTGTCTCTGGTGACACAAGTTGGGTACAACATATCAGCACTGAAATGGCGTATCTATGGAAAAATTGCAATTTTCACTTTTCATTATCAGCTGCGCATTCATTTCTGGAAATGAAATTAATGCAATACTCAAAGTTTAAAAATGCTCGCTACACCACTTGATAAATCCCTTCAGGGGTGTAGTTTCCAAAGTGGGGTCACATTTCAGCGGGTTCGACTTTACTGCCAATTCAGGCGCTCTTTCTATTCCGAGCATCACCATGCACCCATAGAGCACATTATAACCACATATGGGGTATTCCCATGTTCAGGAGAAATTGTGTAACAAACCTTGGGGAGCTTTTTCTCCTTTACCCTCTTGTAAAAATAAAAAAATTTGGACTAAATTGACGGTTTATTGAAAAAAAACTAATTTTTCATTTTCACGTCCCAATGTTAATAAAATCTGTGAAAAAGCTGTAGAGTCAAACTGTTCTTTATATCCCTTGATATGTTCTGTGAGGGGTGTAGTTTCCAAAATGGGGTCACTTTTGAAGGTTTCCATTGTATTGGTACTTTAGGGGCTCTGCTAATGCGACATGGCACCCGAAATCTAATCCAGCAAAATCTTCCCTCCAAAAACCAAATAGCGCTCTTTCCATTCCGAGCCCCACCATGTACCCATACAGCAGATTATGACCACATATGGGGTATTGCCGTGTCCAGGAGAAATTGTGTAACAAACCTTGGGGAGCTTTTTCTCCTTTATCCTCTTGTAAAAATAAAAATGTTTGGACTAAATTGACAGTTTATTAGAAAAAAAGTAATTTTTCATTTTCACGTCCCATAATAAAATAATAAAATCTGTGAAACAGCTGTAGGGTCAAACTGCTCATTCTATCCCTTTATATGTTCTGTGAGGGGTATAGTTTCCAAAACGGAGTTACTTTTGAAGGTTTCCGTTGTACTGGTACTTTAGGGGCTCTGCAAATGCGACATGGCACCTGAAAACTATTCCAGCAAAATCTGCCCTCCAAAAGCCAAACAGCGCTCTTTCCATTCCAAGCTCCACCTTGTACCCATACAGCAGATTATGACCACATATAAGGTATTGCCACGTTCATGAACAATTGTTTAACAAACTGTGGGGTGCTTTTTCTCCTTTAACCCCTTGTGAAAATGAAAAATTTGGGGAAAAAGTGACATTCTAGTAATTTTTCATTTACACATTCCAATGTTAATGAAATCTGTGAAAAGGCTGTTGGGTCAAAATGCTCACTATACCCCATGATAAATTCTGTGAAGGGTGTAGTTTCCAAAATGGGGTCACTTTTGGGGGGTTTCCTTTGTACTGGTGCTTTAAGGGCTCTGCAAATGGGACATGGCACCGAAAACTATTCCGGCAAAATCTGCTTTTCAAATGCCCATTGTCGCTCCTTCCCTTCCGTGCACTGCCGTGTGCCCAAACATCAGTTTACACCCACATGTGGGGTATTTTTGTGCTCGGGAGAAATTGCATAACAAACTGTGAGATGCATTTTTCCTTTAACCCTTTGTGAAGGTGTTAATTTTAGGGCTAAATGAATGTGTTATTGATAAAAAAAGAAATGTCTAAATTTCACCTCCATATTGTTTTAATTTCTGTGAAATCCTTAATGGGTTAACAAACTTCCCAAATGCTGTTTTGAATTATTTGAGGGGTGCAGTTTTGAAAATGGGATGATTTATGGGGGGTTTCTAATATATAGGCCTTCATAATTCCCTTCAGAACTGAAGTGGTCCCTAAAAAATTAGTTTGGGAAAATTTCTTGTAAATCTGGAAAATCGCTGTTACACTTGTAAGCCTTCTAACATCCAAAATAAATGAAAGGACGATTAAAAGATGATGCCGATATAAAGCAGAGATATGGTAGATAATATTTATTAATGTATTTGTGTGATATGACTATGTGTTTGAAAAGCAGAGCATTTCACATTTTGAAAATTGCAATTTTCTCCAAATTTCCATCAAATTTCCTATTTTTTTTATAAGTAAATATAAAAATATTGATCGATATTTACCACTAACATGAAGTACAATGTGTCACGAAAAAACAATCTCAAAATCACTTATGTAAGTTAAATCGTCTCAAAGTTATTGCCATATAAAGTGACACATGTCAGATTTGAAAAATGAGGCCTGGTCACGAAGGCACTTTTAGGCTGGGTCCTGAAAAGGTTAATAGGGCTTTTAATATTGCAAAAAATAAAAAAAGATCTATTCTTTTGGATGATTCTATCAATAAGAATACTAACGAAAATATCGATAAAAACATTTATTTTTCCACTCAATATAGTAACAATTTCAACGTTATTAAAAAAATATTGTTACATAATTTACCTATATTACATCAAGATGATTATTTATCTAAAATTCTCGAGAATGGTTGTAATGTGGTTGCATGAAGGGGCAAATCCCTCAGAGCTATATTATCACCTAGCTTATTTAGGGAACACTCTCTTATTTCTTCCAGTAAAGCCAAAGTCAAAGGTTTTTACAAATGTGGTTCAATAAGATGTCAAGTTTGCCAGTACGCTGACAAATCTATGTCGTTTTCCAACAGTAAAGGAGTCAGAACATACAAGATTGACAGTTTTATCAACTGTCAATCTAAATATGTCATTTATCAAATTACATGTGTATCATGCAACCTACATTACATAGGTTGCACTGTACGACAATTAAAATCTAGAATTTCAGAACACATCACTAATTGTATAAAAAACAATCCAACAAAATCATCAGGAGCCTCCAGCCACTTTTTTCATGAACATAATCGCAATTTAACTTCGTTCAGATTCAGAGCAATTGAAACAGTTTTTAAACCTCTCCGGGCGGGTGATTGGCGAAAGAAATTACTGAAAAGAGAGGCTTTCTGGATATTTACCCTTAAAACTAGATCTCCATAAGGTTTAAATTTAAGAACCGATTTGTCTTATTTTTTATTAAATTTACGGTCTTACAATATTCAGAGTTACACATTCATGACATTATAAGATGGATGAGACACATAGACATACATTTAATAGAACTAACATAAAATTTATTATAAGACTAATTGTCCCAGTTGAAACATTGAACACTCAGATCATTCTGAGATGAAATATCGGGTTACTAACCATATTTTTTAAAAGATTCAATAACATTGGACTTATTGATCACATGATCGTGATCATGTGATCAAAAATTCTTTGAGTGGCAATTTCAAAATTTCCTCATATATACTCTTATGAATTTTAAAATAACCAATAACAATGTGAGATCTACCGATCACATGACTTTATTCAATTTTGAATTCCATCATACACATATTTTTTCTATTGGTCGGGTATTTATTTGATGTCCTCCGCTTGCTTTTAAACCAACGAATCAGGAATAGACAACTTTAATTTGAAAACTCTTTTGGTTCTCCGCAATCACAAGGGGGTGGGAATGTTTCTCCGGTCATGTGATCTAGGTCACGTGACCTGACAAACATTTTTGGAGGTAATTTCAAACCACTGTATTGTACATATAATTATATTTAACGGAACACATGATTTTTGTCCTCCTCATTTTCTTCAACTAACGAATCAAAAATACAGACAACTTTGATTTGAAAACTCTCTTTATTTTCCGCCATTACAAGGGGGTGGGAATGTTTCTCCGATCACATGATTTTGGTTTCTCCGATCACGTGATTTTGGTCACGTGACCTGTTAAATTTTTAGGAGGCAATTTCAAACCACCATATTATGTTTAATCACATTTAGCGGAATTTATGATTTTTGATCGTGTGATTATAGTTACAAGATTTTATGGGAATTATGGGCGGTCAATTCATCAAGACTAGTAATATATACATAGATCTTGAAAACTGAGAACTTAAAATACAGTCATGGCCAAAAGTTTTGAGAATGATACAAATATTAATTTTTACAAAGTCTACTGCTTCAGTTTTTCTAATGGCAATTTGCATATACTCCAGAATGTTATAAAGAGTGATCAGCTTAACAGCAATTACTTGAAAAGTCAATATTTGCCTAGAAAAAGAACTTTATCCCCCAAAACACATTTCAACATCATTGCAGCCCTGCCTTAAAAGGACCACCTAACATCGTTTCAGTGATTGCTCCATTAACACAGGTGTGGGTGTTGATGAGGACAGGGCTGGAGATCAATCTGTCATGATTAAGTAAGAATGACACCACTGGACACTTTAAAAGGAGGCTGGTGCTTGCCATCATTGTTTCTCTTCTGTTAACCATGGTTATCTCTAAAGAAACACGTGCAGTCATCATTGCACTGCACAAAAATGGCCTAACTGGGAAGAGTATTGCAGCTAGAAAGATTGCACCTCAGTCAACAATCTATCGCATCATCAAGAACTTCAAGGAGAGAGGTTCCATTGGTGCCAAAAAGGCTCCAGGGCGCCCAAGAAAGACCAGCAAGCGGCAGGACCGTCTCTTAAAAGTGTTTCAGCTGCGGGATCGGGCTACCAGCAGTGCAGAGCTTGCTGAGGAATGGCAGCAGGCAGGTGTGAGTGCATCTGCACGCACTGTGAGGCAGAGACTCTTGGAGCAAGGACTGGTCTCAAGGAGGGCAGCAAAGAAGCCACTTCTCTCCAGAAAAAACATCAGGGACAGACTGATATTCTGCAAAAGGTACAGGGAGTGGACTGCTGAGGACTGGGGTAAAGTCATTTTCTCTGATGAATCCCCTTTTCGATTGTTTGGAACATCTGGAAAACAGCTTATTCGGAGAAGAAGAGGTGAGCGCTACCACCAGTCTTGTCTCATGCCAACTGTAAAGCATCCTGAAACCATTCATGTGTGGGGTTGCTTCTCAGTCAAGGGAATCGGCTCTCTCACAGTCTTGCCTAAAAACACAGCCATGAATAAAGAATGGTACCAGAATGTCCTCCAAGAGCAACTTCTCCCAACCGTCCAAGAGCAGTTTGGCACTCAACAATGCCTTTTCCAGCATGATGGAGCACCTTGCCATAAAGCAAAGGTGATAACTAAATGGCTCAGGGAACAAAACATAGAGATTTTGGGTCCATGGCCTGGAAACTCCCCAGATCTTAATCCCATTGAGAACTTGTGGTCAATCATCAAGAGACGGGTGGACAAACAAAAACCAACAAATTCAGACAAAATTAAAGCATTGATTCTTCAAGAATGGACTGCTATCAGTCAGGATTTGGTCCAGAAGTTGATTGAGAGCATGCCAGGGAGAATTGCAGAGGTCCTGAAGAAGAAGGGTCAACACTGCAAATATTGACTTGCTGCATTAACTCATTCTAACTGTCAATATAAGCTTCTGTTACTCATAATATGAATGCAATTATATTTCTGTATGTGATAAAAACATCTGACAAACACACATAAAAACCAGAGGGCAGCAGATCATGTGAAAATATAATATTTGTGTCATTCTCAAAACTTTTGGTCATGACTGTACATATTCTTTTTCCCTTCTAATTCAATATATTCAGTTTAGTATAATGCTAGTTTATTTTGTCTTTGCTAGATCTCTTTAACACATGTTTTATAATAATGTTTTTCATTATATATATATATGATATATTGATAATGATTCTCTTATATAATTGTAAACTTTGAAATACAGTAATACCTCGTACATTCGCGAGGTTAGGTGCCAGAGCGGGTCGCGAGGAATCGCGAATGTTTGGTACAAGCGCTTAGAAGCGCTTACAATGCCGGTTTCTAATGTTTAACCCCTAAATATCAATAAACTTTACCCTACAGTACTGTACAGTATACTAAAGTATACTAAAGTGTACTGTACAGTACTGTATATTAATACATTCATTCATTTTTCTTATACACTCACAGTAAAATGAAACTAATTGCCGGGTACGTAACGAACAGGACGCTACTATCCAATAGCGAAGGTGTTTTTTTTTAATTAAATTTCACAGATCTGAAAAAAAAAGAGCAAAATCTATATATGTTAGCTGCCAAAAAAATATCGCGAATCTGTGAATTCGCAAATTCGGAAACGCGAGTGTACGAGGTATTACTGTATGTCCAAATGCTCACATTTGAAATGTAGTATGTCGGTCATGTGATAGCATCACATGATTAATAAGATTTTTATAGCGGTAATTTCAAATGATGAATATGAAATTCAGTAGTTTCTACATTTTCTTAAGAGATTTTTTTTTAATAGTTGTTTTCACTTGATATTTGGTTTTATTTTAACATCAAGACATCTTTATTAATGAACAGAAATATGTTCACAGATGTATATTGTTGAGGTGATTAGTTAAGGGGTGTGTCTGAGTTGTTTTCACATTTTAAAACCGTGGTTGTATTTGTGAGATGTACAGTATGCCATGAGTAAGGGACAAACCTAGTCCCGAAACGCGTAGGTTTTTACAGATGTAACCTCTCACCTTTTGATAAGACTATTTTTAATTTTTCATGGAGTAAATAAAAGTTATATCTTATAAGAACCTTTTGCAAAGGAGAATCATTCTCAAGCAAGATTGCTGGATCCCATCAACAGTTATTGTTTGGAGTTAACCCTTTAGACATCGCGGTCAAAAGTGACCACAGCATCTAAAGTGCGCAGCCGCCACAGGTGGCGCCATCTTTCACCGATCGTCACCCTCCTGAACGTCATCGGAGGGCGGTGATCGGTTGTTACGACAGCCGGGAGCCTACTGAAGGCTCCCAGGCTTGTCATTACATTAGATCTATTACACGATGCCAGAGGCACCCCCCTTTCCCTAGATCACATATAAAAATAAATAAGCAAAAGTAAACATAAACACATTAGGTGTCCCCGCGCTCCAAAATGTCCCAACTATTAAAATATTAAAATATTTCTTCCATACGGTGAACGGTATAGGGGGGAAAAATCAAAATGGCCAAATGGCTGTTTTTTCAACTTTTTACCTCCTATAAAAAATGGAATAAAAAATGATCAAACCATCAGACCTTCCCCAAAATGGTATCACTAAAAATGCAATCTTGTCCCACATAAAAAGACACCTTACCCAGCTCCATACACATAAATATAAAAAAGTTACATGTGTCACAATATGGCGATACAAAATTTTTTGCCGATTTTGCAAAGTTTTAAATTTTTTAAAAGATATCAAAACATTACAAATACTATATAAATTTGGTATTGCTGCGATCGTACTGACCCGCAGAATACAGGTAACTGGTCATTTTACAATATAGTGAATGCCGTAAAAATGAAACCCATAAGAAATTGGGGTGAATGCGTTTTTTTTACAATTCTATCTCATTCTGAATTTTTTTCCAGCTTCCCAGTACATTGTACAGGATATTGAATGGTGCCATTACAAAGTACAATTTGTCCCGCAAACAATAAGCCATTATATGACTCTGAACTGAAAAACTGAACTGAAAAATGAAAAAGTTATGGCTCTTGGAATGGGGGGAGGGAAGAATGGAAATGCAAAAGCAAAAATTGGCTGTGGTATGAAGGTTAAGGAACATCATGTCCCAGATATTCACAGTAGGCACTAACCTTCCTGGTTCCACAAAGTCAACCCGACCGCAATGTCTAAAGGAGTATCTATTGCCCTGTACAAATCTCTCCAACACGAGCTATGGGACACGATGCTTGACACTAAGGGCAGGTTTGTCTTTCTGAAACTGTGCATTGGCAGCACGGTGGTCACCGTTGCAGGTTGCTACCTTCCCAATCTACAACAGATAGTATATTGTACAACCTTACTTGGCAAACTTGCGGAGTTTAGTGAGAGTGTCGTGATACTTGGGGGTGACTTCAACTTCGTGTTAGATGCGCAAGTTGTTTCTGTTCCCCTTTTTACCCCCTCCCAATTGCATAAATTGAAAAATGTTTTACACTGTCATTGCCTTGTAGATGTTTGGTGGATCTTGCTTTCTCAAGACCGCATATATACCTACCAGTCCCCTTCTCATGGCTCCTACAGCCATATAGAATACTTTTTGATTAGTCTCCATGCCCTCTCCTGGTCTCCGATGGCCCGGATTGCTTTGGCCTTATGGTCCAACCATACCCCAGTCTTTTTGCCCATCGAAATCCCAGGCCTCATGTCGTGCTCCTTTACAGTACGTGGCACTTGAATGATAGCCTTCTTAAGGAGGCTATCCACGATCCGTGAATTTAAATTAAGCCACAACCATGACCCAATCCTGCTTCCGTTGCGATGGGACGCCCTTACATGCGTGCTTCAGGCATTTTTATTAAATATGGTTTGTGACTCAAGAAGGAGAGGTCTGCCTGGATCGCAAATAGGCTGGCCTGGATCCACTCTCTTGATATGGCCTTTAAACAAATCCAAGCCAATTCATCGTTGAATGAACTACTTAATGCTAGTGAAGAACTTTGGTCCTACCTGGATGAAATGTATGTTCATGCCAGAGACCAAGCCCTGTACTGCTATGACTTGTATTCCTCGAATGCGCGACAGGACTAATTTTTCATTTTCACGTCCCAATGTTAATAAAATCTGTGAAAAAGCTGTAGAGTCAAACTGTTCTTTATATCCCTTGATATGTTCTGTGAGGGGTGTAGTTTCCAAAATGGGGTCACTTTTGAAGGTTTCCATTGTATTGGTACTTTAGGGGCTCTGCTAATGCGACATGGCACCCGAAATCTAATCCAGCAAAATCTTCCCTCCAAAAACCAAATAGCGCTCTTTCCATTCCGAGCCCCACCATGTACCCATACAGCAGATTATGACCACATATGGGGTATTGCCGTGTCCAGGAGAAATTGTGTAACAAACCTTGGGGAGCTTTTTCTCCTTTATCCTCTTGTAAAAATAAAAATGTTTGGACTAAATTGACAGTTTATTAGAAAAAAAGTAATTTTTCATTTTCACGTCCCATAATAAAATAATAAAATCTGTGAAACAGCTGTAGGGTCAAACTGCTCATTCTATCCCTTTATATGTTCTGTGAGGGGTATAGTTTCCAAAACGGAGTTACTTTTGAAGGTTTCCGTTGTACTGGTACTTTAGGGGCTCTGCAAATGCGACATGGCACCTGAAAACTATTCCAGCAAAATCTGCCCTCCAAAAGCCAAACAGCGCTCTTTCCATTCCAAGCTCCACCTTGTACCCATACAGCAGATTATGACCACATATAAGGTATTGCCACGTTCATGAACAATTGTTTAACAAACTGTGGGGTGCTTTTTCTCCTTTAACCCCTTGTGAAAATGAAAAATTTGGGGAAAAAGTGACATTCTAGTAATTTTTCATTTACACATTCCAATGTTAATGAAATCTGTGAAAAGGCTGTTGGGTCAAAATGCTCACTATACCCCATGATAAATTCTGTGAAGGGTGTAGTTTCCAAAATGGGGTCACTTTTGGGGGGTTTCCTTTGTACTGGTGCTTTAAGGGCTCTGCAAATGGGACATGGCACCGAAAACTATTCCGGCAAAATCTGCTTTTCAAATGCCCATTGTCGCTCCTTCCCTTCCGTGCACTGCCGTGTGCCCAAACATCAGTTTACACCCACATGTGGGGTATTTTTGTGCTCGGGAGAAATTGCATAACAAACTGTGAGATGCATTTTTCCTTTAACCCTTTGTGAAGGTGTTAATTTTAGGGCTAAATGAATGTGTTATTGATAAAAAAAGAAATGTCTAAATTTCACCTCCATATTGTTTTAATTTCTGTGAAATCCTTAATGGGTTAACAAACTTCCCAAATGCTGTTTTGAATTATTTGAGGGGTGCAGTTTTGAAAATGGGATGATTTATGGGGGGTTTCTAATATATAGGCCTTCATAATTCCCTTCAGAACTGAAGTGGTCCCTAAAAAATTAGTTTGGGAAAATTTCTTGTAAATCTGGAAAATCGCTGTTACACTTGTAAGCCTTCTAACATCCAAAATAAATGAAAGGACGATTAAAAGATGATGCCGATATAAAGCAGAGATATGGTAGATAATATTTATTAATGTATTTGTGTGATATGACTATGTGTTTGAAAAGCAGAGCATTTCACATTTTGAAAATTGCAATTTTCTCCAAATTTCCATCAAATTTCCTATTTTTTTTATAAGTAAATATAAAAATATTGATCGATATTTACCACTAACATGAAGTACAATGTGTCACGAAAAAACAATCTCAAAATCACTTATGTAAGTTAAATCGTCTCAAAGTTATTGCCATATAAAGTGACACATGTCAGATTTGAAAAATGAGGCCTGGTCACGAAGGCACTTTTAGGCTGGGTCCTGAAAAGGTTAATAGGGCTTTTAATATTGCAAAAAATAAAAAAAGATCTATTCTTTTGGATGATTCTATCAATAAGAATACTAACGAAAATATCGATAAAAACATTTATTTTTCCACTCAATATAGTAACAATTTCAACGTTATTAAAAAAATATTGTTACATAATTTACCTATATTACATCAAGATGATTATTTATCTAAAATTCTCGAGAATGGTTGTAATGTGGTTGCATGAAGGGGCAAATCCCTCAGAGCTATATTATCACCTAGCTTATTTAGGGAACACTCTCTTATTTCTTCCAGTAAAGCCAAAGTCAAAGGTTTTTACAAATGTGGTTCAATAAGATGTCAAGTTTGCCAGTACGCTGACAAATCTATGTCGTTTTCCAACAGTAAAGGAGTCAGAACATACAAGATTGACAGTTTTATCAACTGTCAATCTAAATATGTCATTTATCAAATTACATGTGTATCATGCAACCTACATTACATAGGTTGCACTGTACGACAATTAAAATCTAGAATTTCAGAACACATCACTAATTGTATAAAAAACAATCCAACAAAATCATCAGGAGCCTCCAGCCACTTTTTTCATGAACATAATCGCAATTTAACTTCGTTCAGATTCAGAGCAATTGAAACAGTTTTTAAACCTCTCCGGGCGGGTGATTGGCGAAAGAAATTACTGAAAAGAGAGGCTTTCTGGATATTTACCCTTAAAACTAGATCTCCATAAGGTTTAAATTTAAGAACCGATTTGTCTTATTTTTTATTAAATTTACGGTCTTACAATATTCAGAGTTACACATTCATGACATTATAAGATGGATGAGACACATAGACATACATTTAATAGAACTAACATAAAATTTATTATAAGACTAATTGTCCCAGTTGAAACATTGAACACTCAGATCATTCTGAGATGAAATATCGGGTTACTAACCATATTTTTTAAAAGATTCAATAACATTGGACTTATTGATCACATGATCGTGATCATGTGATCAAAAATTCTTTGAGTGGCAATTTCAAAATTTCCTCATATATACTCTTATGAATTTTAAAATAACCAATAACAATGTGAGATCTACCGATCACATGACTTTATTCAATTTTGAATTCCATCATACACATATTTTTTCTATTGGTCGGGTATTTATTTGATGTCCTCCGCTTGCTTTTAAACCAACGAATCAGGAATAGACAACTTTAATTTGAAAACTCTTTTGGTTCTCCGCAATCACAAGGGGGTGGGAATGTTTCTCCGGTCATGTGATCTAGGTCACGTGACCTGACAAACATTTTTGGAGGTAATTTCAAACCACTGTATTGTACATATAATTATATTTAACGGAACACATGATTTTTGTCCTCCTCATTTTCTTCAACTAACGAATCAAAAATACAGACAACTTTGATTTGAAAACTCTCTTTATTTTCCGCCATTACAAGGGGGTGGGAATGTTTCTCCGATCACATGATTTTGGTTTCTCCGATCACGTGATTTTGGTCACGTGACCTGTTAAATTTTTAGGAGGCAATTTCAAACCACCATATTATGTTTAATCACATTTAGCGGAATTTATGATTTTTGATCGTGTGATTATAGTTACAAGATTTTATGGGAATTATGGGCGGTCAATTCATCAAGACTAGTAATATATACATAGATCTTGAAAACTGAGAACTTAAAATACAGTCATGGCCAAAAGTTTTGAGAATGATACAAATATTAATTTTTACAAAGTCTACTGCTTCAGTTTTTCTAATGGCAATTTGCATATACTCCAGAATGTTATAAAGAGTGATCAGCTTAACAGCAATTACTTGAAAAGTCAATATTTGCCTAGAAAAAGAACTTTATCCCCCAAAACACATTTCAACATCATTGCAGCCCTGCCTTAAAAGGACCACCTAACATCGTTTCAGTGATTGCTCCATTAACACAGGTGTGGGTGTTGATGAGGACAGGGCTGGAGATCAATCTGTCATGATTAAGTAAGAATGACACCACTGGACACTTTAAAAGGAGGCTGGTGCTTGCCATCATTGTTTCTCTTCTGTTAACCATGGTTATCTCTAAAGAAACACGTGCAGTCATCATTGCACTGCACAAAAATGGCCTAACTGGGAAGAGTATTGCAGCTAGAAAGATTGCACCTCAGTCAACAATCTATCGCATCATCAAGAACTTCAAGGAGAGAGGTTCCATTGGTGCCAAAAAGGCTCCAGGGCGCCCAAGAAAGACCAGCAAGCGGCAGGACCGTCTCTTAAAAGTGTTTCAGCTGCGGGATCGGGCTACCAGCAGTGCAGAGCTTGCTGAGGAATGGCAGCAGGCAGGTGTGAGTGCATCTGCACGCACTGTGAGGCAGAGACTCTTGGAGCAAGGACTGGTCTCAAGGAGGGCAGCAAAGAAGCCACTTCTCTCCAGAAAAAACATCAGGGACAGACTGATATTCTGCAAAAGGTACAGGGAGTGGACTGCTGAGGACTGGGGTAAAGTCATTTTCTCTGATGAATCCCCTTTTCGATTGTTTGGAACATCTGGAAAACAGCTTATTCGGAGAAGAAGAGGTGAGCGCTACCACCAGTCTTGTCTCATGCCAACTGTAAAGCATCCTGAAACCATTCATGTGTGGGGTTGCTTCTCAGTCAAGGGAATCGGCTCTCTCACAGTCTTGCCTAAAAACACAGCCATGAATAAAGAATGGTACCAGAATGTCCTCCAAGAGCAACTTCTCCCAACCGTCCAAGAGCAGTTTGGCACTCAACAATGCCTTTTCCAGCATGATGGAGCACCTTGCCATAAAGCAAAGGTGATAACTAAATGGCTCAGGGAACAAAACATAGAGATTTTGGGTCCATGGCCTGGAAACTCCCCAGATCTTAATCCCATTGAGAACTTGTGGTCAATCATCAAGAGACGGGTGGACAAACAAAAACCAACAAATTCAGACAAAATTAAAGCATTGATTCTTCAAGAATGGACTGCTATCAGTCAGGATTTGGTCCAGAAGTTGATTGAGAGCATGCCAGGGAGAATTGCAGAGGTCCTGAAGAAGAAGGGTCAACACTGCAAATATTGACTTGCTGCATTAACTCATTCTAACTGTCAATATAAGCTTCTGTTACTCATAATATGAATGCAATTATATTTCTGTATGTGATAAAAACATCTGACAAACACACATAAAAACCAGAGGGCAGCAGATCATGTGAAAATATAATATTTGTGTCATTCTCAAAACTTTTGGTCATGACTGTACATATTCTTTTTCCCTTCTAATTCAATATATTCAGTTTAGTATAATGCTAGTTTATTTTGTCTTTGCTAGATCTCTTTAACACATGTTTTATAATAATGTTTTTCATTATATATATATATGATATATTGATAATGATTCTCTTATATAATTGTAAACTTTGAAATACAGTAATACCTCGTACATTCGCGAGGTTAGGTGCCAGAGCGGGTCGCGAGGAATCGCGAATGTTTGGTACAAGCGCTTAGAAGCGCTTACAATGCCGGTTTCTAATGTTTAACCCCTAAATATCAATAAACTTTACCCTACAGTACTGTACAGTATACTAAAGTATACTAAAGTGTACTGTACAGTACTGTATATTAATACATTCATTCATTTTTCTTATACACTCACAGTAAAATGAAACTAATTGCCGGGTACGTAACGAACAGGACGCTACTATCCAATAGCGAAGGTGTTTTTTTTAATTAAATTTCACAGATCTGAAAAAAAAAGAGCAAAATCTATATATGTTAGCTGCCAAAAAAATATCGCGAATCTGTGAATTCGCAAATTCGGAAACGCGAGTGTACGAGGTATTACTGTATGTCCAAATGCTCACATTTGAAATGTAGTATGTCGGTCATGTGATAGCATCACATGATTAATAAGATTTTTATAGCGGTAATTTCAAATGATGAATATGAAATTCAGTAGTTTCTACATTTTCTTAAGAGATTTTTTTTAATAGTTGTTTTCACTTGATATTTGGTTTTATTTTAACATCAAGACATCTTTATTAATGAACAGAAATATGTTCACAGATGTATATTGTTGAGGTGATTAGTTAAGGGGTGTGTCTGAGTTGTTTTCACATTTTAAAACCGTGGTTGTATTTGTGAGATGTACAGTATGCCATGAGTAAGGGACAAACCTAGTCCCGAAACGCGTAGGTTTTTACAGATGTAACCTCTCACCTTTTGATAAGACTATTTTTAATTTTTCATGGAGTAAATAAAAGTTATATCTTATAAGAACCTTTTGCAAAGGAGAATCATTCTCAAGCAAGATTGCTGGATCCCATCAACAGTTATTGTTTGGAGTTAACCCTTTAGACATCGCGGTCAAAAGTGACCACAGCATCTAAAGTGCGCAGCCGCCACAGGTGGCGCCATCTTTCACCGATCGTCACCCTCCTGAACGTCATCGGAGG
Source organism: Leptodactylus fallax (assembly GCA_947044405.1). Taxonomy (NCBI): domain Eukaryota; kingdom Metazoa; phylum Chordata; class Amphibia; order Anura; family Leptodactylidae; genus Leptodactylus; species Leptodactylus fallax. The sequence goes on from CAMRHE010000092.1 coordinate 3,084,802, forward strand.
GCGGTGATCGGTTGTTACGACAGCCGGGAGCCTACTGAAGGCTCCCAGGCTTGTCATTACATTAGATCTATTACACGATGCCAGAGGCACCCCCCCTTTCCCTAGATCACATATAAAAATAAATGAGCAAAAGTAAACATAAACACATTAGGTGTCCCCGCGCTCCAAAATGTCCCAACTATTAAAATATTAAAATATTTCTTCCATACGGTGAACGGTATAGGGGGGAAAAATCAAAATGGCCAAATGGCTGTTTTTTCAACTTTTTACCTCCTATAAAAAATGGAATAAAAAATGATCAAACCATCAGACCTTCCCCAAAATGGTATCACTAAAAATGCAATCTTGTCCCACATAAAAAGACACCTTACCCAGCTCCATACACATAAATATAAAAAAGTTACATGTGTCACAATATGGCGATACAAAATTTTTTGCCGATTTTGCAAAGTTTTAAATTTTTTAAAAGATATCAAAACATTACAAATACTATATAAATTTGGTATTGCTGCGATCGTACTGACCCGCAGAATACAGGTAACTGGTCATTTTACAATATAGTGAATGCCGTAAAAATGAAACCCATAAGAAATTGGGGTGAATGCGTTTTTTTTACAATTCTATCTCATTCTGAATTTTTTTCCAGCTTCCCAGTACATTGTACAGGATATTGAATGGTGCCATTACAAAGTACAATTTGTCCCGCAAACAATAAGCCATTATATGACTCTGAACTGAAAAACTGAACTGAAAAATGAAAAAGTTATGGCTCTTGGAATGGGGGGAGGGAAGAATGGAAATGCAAAAGCAAAAATTGGCTGTGGTATGAAGGTTAAGGAACATCATGTCCCAGATATTCACAGTAGGCACTAACCTTCCTGGTTCCACAAAGTCAACCCGACCGCAATGTCTAAAGGAGTATCTATTGCCCTGTACAAATCTCTCCAACACGAGCTATGGGACACGATGCTTGACACTAAGGGCAGGTTTGTCTTTCTGAAACTGTGCATTGGCAGCACGGTGGTCACCGTTGCAGGTTGCTACCTTCCCAATCTACAACAGATAGTATATTGTACAACCTTACTTGGCAAACTTGCGGAGTTTAGTGAGAGTGTCGTGATACTTGGGGGTGACTTCAACTTCGTGTTAGATGCGCAAGTTGTTTCTGTTCCCCTTTTTACCCCCTCCCAATTGCATAAATTGAAAAATGTTTTACACTGTCATTGCCTTGTAGATGTTTGGTGGATCTTGCTTTCTCAAGACCGCATATATACCTACCAGTCCCCTTCTCATGGCTCCTACAGCCATATAGAATACTTTTTGATTAGTCTCCATGCCCTCTCCTGGTCTCCGATGGCCCGGATTGCTTTGGCCTTATGGTCCAACCATACCCCAGTCTTTTTGCCCATCGAAATCCCAGGCCTCATGTCGTGCTCCTTTACAGTACGTGGCACTTGAATGATAGCCTTCTTAAGGAGGCTATCCACGATCCGTGAATTTAAATTAAGCCACAACCATGACCCAATCCTGCTTCCGTTGCGATGGGACGCCCTTACATGCGTGCTTCAGGCATTTTTATTAAATATGGTTTGTGACTCAAGAAGGAGAGGTCTGCCTGGATCGCAAATAGGCTGGCCTGGATCCACTCTCTTGATATGGCCTTTAAACAAATCCAAGCCAATTCATCGTTGAATGAACTACTTAATGCTAGTGAAGAACTTTGGTCCTACCTGGATGAAATGTATGTTCATGCCAGAGACCAAGCCCTGTACTGCTATGACTTGTATTCCTCGAATGCGCGACAGGACAGGGTCACAATCCTGTTGACATCATGGAGGCCTTTCAGGCTTACTATCATAATCTATACGACATTCAAGGGGAAGTATGCAGACCCTGATCCTGAGTCCCTACAAAGTAAGATCCAAGATTTTTTTCTCGAGGAGGCCCTCCCTACCCTCTCGGATTCTGACAAAGCATCTTTGAGCCCTTTTCTGAGAAGGAACTTTCAGAAGTTATTCGGTCGGGTAAATCTCTTGGCCCTGACACAGTCACCCCTCGGTTCTATAAGTGCTTTCATGACCTCCTGGTCCCATCCTTTGCGCAGGTTTTTAATAGTCTTGATGGAGACACTCCGTTTGCTTGTCAATCTCTCATGGCTCGTCATGGTCATCCCGAAACCCGGTAAAGATCCAGTTAGCTGAGCCAGTTATTGGCCAATTTCCCTCATTAATGTCGATGTTAAATTATTTTCTAAAGGCGTCCATCACATTCTAAGACGTCCTACGCCTTAGTGATGGAACACCTTGCTGAAGCCATGCGGAAGTGCCCCAGTGTCCATGGTCTCCAGATGGGAAGTAGATGGCACTGTACGCCTACAACCTGCTTCTTTATGTCATTAAGCCTCGTATTTTCTTCCTGTCCATTTTAAATGAGTTTAGATGCTTTGGTCACCTTAGTAACTTTAAAGTTAATCTCTCTAAAAGCAAAGCTCTTAACGTTACTCCTCCTCCAGGGGAGGCCGCTCACCCAATTTCCCTTCAAATGGCAGCACAACACGATTAAATACTTAGGGATATAGATCCCTTATGACCGATCTTGCCTCTTTCGATATAGCTACCTCCCTTTGTTGGAGAGGACTGTGGCAGATCTGAGGAAACATGGTGCTTTGGGTGGATTCGTGTGGTGTTCGGGTCGTAGCAGACGTAAGTTCTGTACACTTACACATCGTAATCGCGATTGGGGAGCAAATTATCAGACCCCCATTTATACTATAAATCTGTTGTCTTGCTGCGTTTGATTGGTGTTATAGGGGCCTAGACAAGCAGTGGGTGTTCACTGAGGCTGATTTACTCGAGGTTCACCTCCGTTTCCTGCCCTGGATGCCTGCTACCTTTAGCCAAAAACACATCCATCATACGTTTCTGTCCAAGCACTTCCTGATGGTATGGTTTTATCCAAGCACTTCCTGCTATGGTTCCGGGTCCCATGAGCCTACTATTTAATAACCATGTTCTCTCCGGGTTGCTCTGTCCGTTGATTTCTATGCTACGTTGACCGTGAGGACATACAACTAGGTCAAGTCACTAGAACCTCTTCCCTTTCCTCCCTTGATCAGATGCATACCTCAAATCCAGGCTTTTCCTTGTCCTGGCTGAAGCACAACCAGCTCCTCAGTTTCCTTCATAAATTTTCCCCAATCCTGCTTTTCTCCTCTAGTCCCGCTACCCTGGAGAGTGTCTTTATCGAGTCATTCTAAGCACGCTCTCTACCTATTGTATGGCATGCTTCTCGAAGTGGCGACCCCGGATATTCCCTCCTACACTAGGTCCTTTTCATTTTCCACCGCCATTTTCTGGCCACTGTCTACCCAAGACGGGATGTTGATGGGAAATGCAAATTCTTCCATGTGAACTTACCCTTAAAAGCTACCTGGGAAGGATTAGGCTATGGTCCCATGTTGTGGAAAAGCTGCTTTTTTTGTTGCATATTTTGTTTTTTTTAGCCAAAGCCAGGAGTAGATTGAACACAAGGGAGAAGTATAAGAGCTTCCTTTATGTTTGCTATTTCTACTGTAGCCACTTTTAGGTTTTTCCACAAGGTGGGGCCATAACCTTAGCGGTAGGGCTAGGCAATCAATAAATTAAATGGGTTTTCTGGGACTAAGAAAATGTGACTAAAGGCAGGAAATGCTTGTCAGCGTACCAATAGGAAATGGGGAGGGGTTTGCTTATACGTAAAATCCTGCCTTAAGCCAGTTCTGCGTGAGCACATCTGGGAGGATAAATGAATATGTGGAGTCCTTATGGGTGGAAATTAAGGGAGGCACAATGAATAATAAAATACTGACAGGGGTTTGTTATATATCTCCAAATATAATGGAAGAAGTTGAAACTGTACTAATAAAACAAATACATGAGGTTGCAAAGCATAATAAAGTCATTATTATGGGGGATTTCAACTACCCAGATATCAACTCGGAGGAAGAAACCTGCAGGTCCAACAAAGGGAACAGGTTATTGTCAGTAATAAAAGACAATTACCTATCACATCTAGTGCAGGACCCAACAAGTGGTGAGGCACTTTTAGGCAGGGTTCACACTACCATTGATGTCCGTTCTGATAGCGTCCGTTAAAAAAAGAAAAACAAAAAAAACCCGGACACCTATCATAACAGACATTAACGGACACTAACTGATGTGTCGGTTTTTTTAACTGATCCAATTAATGGATTAGTTAAAAAAAGGACACATTAGCATCAGTTAGTGTCCGTTTTTTAAAACTGTCCATTTTTTTTTTCTGCTTTCTGAGCATGCGCAGAAAAAAAAATGGACATAAAATAACGATTATAAGTTATAAGTCCATTACCCATAGACTTCAATGTTAAAAAAATAACGGACACTTGCTGTCTGTCAAGAATCCGTTATTTCAAACGGACAAAAAAGTCCTGCATGTAGGATTTTTTGTCTGTGAAAAAAAAACGGACTTCTGACGGATTGGGTGTAAACGGACACAATATAAAAACCCATTGAAATGAATGGAAATTTCTGGCAGTTCAGCTAGTGTCCGATGCTAAAATCTTGTAACAGACAATAGCAACGGACACTACTGATGGTCACCAACGGTAGTGTGAACGCCCCCTTAGACCTAATTTTAACAAATGAACCTGACACATTGTCACAAGTGGAGGTCATCTAGGTAATAGTGACCATAAAATAATAAGTTTTCTTGTACACATAACAAAAATGTTCAGTAGAGGGGGTACAAAAACACTAAACTTCAGGAAGGCCAATTTTAACCAGCTGAGAGAGGAGCTTAGCAGCATAAACTGGGATAATGTCCTCCAAGTGACGGAACAAAAAACAAAATGGGACATTTTCAAAAGCATTCTAAATAGGACCACTAAAAAACATATACCTTATGGGAATAAGCGGGCCAGAAATCATAAAAAAAACAATATGGCTAACTAAAACAGCAAGTAGTGTAATGAGGGATAAAAAGGAAGCATTTAAAGTACTAAAACAAGAAAGTAGTGACACAGCATTAAAAAACTATAAAGAGAAAAATAAATTGTGTAAAAGACAAAAGGAGGCAAAGATCGAGGCTAAGAGAAAAATTGCCAAGGAAAGTAAAAATAATTATTCTTCAATTACATAAATAATAAGAAAATAAAAACTGACAATATAGGTCCTCTCAAAAATAATCTGGGTGAAATGGTGGAGGAGGATGAGGAAAAAGCACAACTATTAAATGCCTTCTTCTCTACGGTGTTTACACAAGAAAATCCAATGGCCAGCAACATGATTAGGGGTAATGTTAACTCTCAATTAAATGTCGCTTGTTTAACCCAGGAGGAAGTGCGGCGCCGCCTTCAAAACACTAAAATAGTTCTGAGGGAATTATGCACGGTGATAGACAGACCCTTTATTTAAGGATTCAGTAATGACTGGGTCTGTTCCACTTGATTGGCGCATAATAAATGTGGTGAGAATTTTTAAAAAAGGGTTTAAAAGTGAGCCTAGAAACTATAGGCCGGTAAGTTTGACTTCTGTGGTGTAAGATATTTGAGGGCTTTCTAAGAGAAGCTATCCTGGAGTACCTCAATGTAAATAATCTTATAACACCCAATCAGCATGGTTTTATGAGGAATCGGTCCTGTCAGACTAATCTGATCAGCTTCTATGAAGAGGTCAGTTCAAGACTGGACATCGGTAATTCAGTGGACGTGGTGTATCTGGACTTTTCAAAGGCTTTTAATACTGTACCACATAAAAGATTGGTATGCAAAATGAGAATATTGGGACTGGGGAAAAACATATGCATTTGGGTTTGCAACTGGCTCATTGATAGGAAACAGAGGGTGCTTATTAATGGTAAATATTCAGACTGGGTCACAGTCACCAGTGGGGGTCAGTATTGGGTCCTCTCCTGTTTAATATCTTAATTAATGACCTGGTAGAGGGTTTACAAAGCAGGGTGTCCATATTTGCAGATGATACTAAACTCTGTAAGGTAATTAAAAATGACGAGGATAGTAGACTATTACAGGGGGATCGAAGGCAGCAGGAAGCATGGGCGGAGACTTGGCAAATGAAGTTTAATGTTGACAAATGTAAGGTTATGCATTTTGGTCGACGAAATAAAATTTTGTGTATGATTATGTACTTAATAGTAAATTACTGGGTAAGACTGCCGCTGAAAAAGACTTTGGGATTTTGGTGGACAGTAAGCTTACCTCTACTGACCAGTGCCAGGCAGCTGCTGCCAAGGCAAATAAAATTATGGGATGCATCAAAAGAGGTATAGATTCTCATGACAAGAACATAGTTATGCCTCTATACAAATCACTGGTACGGCCACACTTAGACTATTGTGCACAATTCTGGGCCCCAGTATACAAGAAAGACAAAATCAAACTAGAAAGAGTGCAAAGAAGGGCAACAAAAATTATTAGGGGAATGGGTGGATTGGAATACAACAATAGATTAACAAACTTGTGGTTATTCAGTTTATAGAAAAGACGTCTACAGGGAGATCTAATAACAATGTACAAATACATGAAGGAACAGCACAAAGAACTTTCTAATGATCTTTTTACTCCTAGGCCAGTGACAGTGACAAGGGGACATCCTCTACATCTGGAGGAGAGAACATTTCACAGCATCATAGAAGGGGATTATTTACAGTAAGAACAGCGAGGCTATGGAACTCTCTGCCCCAGGAAGAGGTGATGGTGGATTCATTGAACAAGTTCAAAGAGCGCCTGGATGCCTTTCTCAAACAGAAAAATATTACGGGTTATGGGTTCTAGATTTTAAGGGCACGTTGATTCAGGATTTTATACTGATTGCCAGATTGGAGTTGAGAAGGAATTTTTTCCCATGAAATGGGACAATTGGCATAAGCCTCATGGGTTTTTTTTTGCTTTCCTCTGGATCAACACTTTAGGGGACTGTAGGGTTATAGGTTGGACTTGATGGACTGATGTCTTCATCCAACCTCATCTACTATGTAACTATGTATGTCATATGAATGAATAAACATAACTGAGGACCTTTATGTGTGTTTGAACCATTTTTACATTCCTCATATTTTCAGGATGATGCAATACGTCCTGGTTTCTAGTCCCTAGTTGTGGGCGTGACAGAGCTTTTTCAGGCAGCCCCTCCCAGCATCCACCCACTGCACCGCCTAGCAGTTTTTCATTCACGTCCAATATACTTATATATTTGCACTACCGTTCAAAAGTTTGGGGTCACCCAGACAATTTTGTGTTTTCCAAAATGAATAGAAAATATAGTCAAGACATTGACAAGGTTAGAAATAATGATTTTTATTTGAAATAATAATTTTCTCCTTCAAACTTTGCTTTCGTCAAAGAATGCTCCATTTGCAGCAATTACAGCATTGCAGACCTTTGGCATTCTAGCTGTTAATTTGCTGAGGTAATCTGGAGAAATTTCACCCCATGATTCCAGAAGCCCCGCCCACAAGTTGGATTGGCTTGATGGGCACTTTTTGCGTACCATATGGTCAGGCTGCTCCCACAACAGCTCAATGGGGTTGAGATCTGGTTACTGAGCTGGCCACTCCATTACAGATAGAATACCAGCTGCCTGCTTCTTCCCTAAATAGTTCTTGCATAATTTGGAGGTGTGCTTTGGGTCATTGTCCTGTTGTAGGATGAAATTGGCTCCAATCAAGCGCTGTCCACAGGGTATGGCATGGTGTTGCAAAATGGAGTGATAGCCTTCCTTATTCAAAATCCCTTTTACCTTGTACAAATCTCCCACTTTACCAGCACCAAAGCAACCCCAGACCATCACATTACCTCCACCATGCTTGACAGATGGCGTCAGGCACTCTTCCAGCATCTTTTCAGTTGTTCTGCATCTCACAAATGTTCTTCTGTGTCATCCAAACACCTCAAAACTTCGATTTGTCTGTCCATAACACTTTTTTCCAATTTTTCTCTGTCCAATGTCTGTGTTCTTTTACCCATATTAATCTTTTCCTTTTATTAGCCACTCTCAGATATGGCTTTTTCTTGGCCACTCTGCCCTGAAGGCCAGCATCCCTGAGTCGCCTCTTCACTGTAGACGTTGACACTGGCGTTTTGCGGGTACTATTTAATGAATCTGCCAGTTGAGGACCTGTGAGGTGTCGATTTCTCAAACTAGAGACTCTAATGTACTTGTCTTGTTGCTCAGTTGTGCAGCAGGGCCTCCCAATTCTCTTTCTACTCTGGTTAGAGCCAGTTTGTGCTCTCCTCTGAAGGGAGTAGTACACACCGTTGCAGGAAATCTTCAGTTTCTTGACAATTTCTCGCATGGAATAGCCTTCATTTCTAAGAACAAAAATAGATTGTCGAGTTTCACATGAAAGTTCCATTTTCTGGCCATTTTGAGAGATTAATCGAACCAACAAATGTAATGCTCCAGATTCTCAACTAGCTCAAAGGAAGGTCAGTTTTATAGCTTCTCTAATCAGCAAAACTATTTTCAGCTCTGCTAACATACTTACACAAGGGTTTTCAAGGGTTTTCTAAACATCCATTAGCCTTCTGACACAGTTAGCAAACACAATGTACCATTAGAACACTGGAGTGATGGTTGCTGGAAATGGGCCACTATACACCTATTTGGATATTGCATTAAAAACCAGCCGTTTTCAGCTAGAATAGTCATTTACCACATTAACAATGTATAGAGTGTATTTCTGATTCATTTAATGTTATCTTCATTGAAAAAAACTGTGCTTTTCTTTCAAAAATAAGGAAATTTCTAAGTGACCCTAAACTTTTGAACGGTAGTGTATGTACATATACTGTATATATATATATATATATATATATACACACTATATAGTTACATATATATGCATACACCATATATTTATATATACAGTGCCTTGCGAAAGTATTCGGCCCCCTTGAACTTTTCAACCTTTATCAGTTTTGCACATCGAGAGACTGAAATTCTTGCCCATTCTTCCTTGGAAAACAGCTCGAGCTCATTGAGGTTGGATGGAGAGCGTTTGTGAACAGCAGTTTTCAGCTCTTTACACAGATTCTCGATTGGATTCAGGTCTGGACTTTGACTTGGCCATTCTAACATCTGGATACGTTTATTTGTGAACCATTCCATTGTAGATTTTGCTTTATGTTTGGGATCATTGTCTTGTTGGAAGATAAATCTCCGTCCCAGTCTCAGGTCTTTTGCAGACTCCAACAGGTTTTCTTCCAGAATGGTTCTGTATTTGGCTCCATCCATCTTCCCATCAATTTTAACCATCTTCCCTGTCCCTGCTGAAGAAAAGCAGGCCCAAACCATGATGCTGCCACCACTATGTTTGACAGTGGGGATGGTGTGTTCAGGGTGATGAGCTGTGTTGCTTTTACGCCAAACATATCGTTTTGCATTGTGATCAAAAAGTTCGATTTTGGTTTTATCTGACCAGAGCACCTTCTTCCACATGTTTGGTGTGTCTCCCAGGTGGCTTGTGGCAAACTTTAAATGAGACTTTTTATGGATATCTTTGAGAAATGGCTTTCTTCTTGCCACTCTTCCATAAAGGCCAGATTTGTGCAGTGCACGACTGATTGTTGTCCTATGGACAGACTCTCCCGCCTCAGCTGTAGATCTCTGCAGTTCATCCAGAGTGATCATGGGCCTCTTGGCTGCATCTCTGATCAGTCTTCTCCTTGTTTGAGATGAAAGTTTAGAGGGACGGCCGGGTCTTGGTAGATTTGCAGTGGTCTGATACTCCTTCCATTTCAATATGATCGCTTGCACAGTGCTCCTTGGGATGTTTAAAGTTTGGGAAATCTTTTTGTATCCAAATCCGGCTTTAAACTTCTCCACAACAGTATCACAGACCTGCCTGGTGTGTTCCTTGGTCTTCATGATGCTCTCTGCGCTTTAAACAGAACCCTGAGACTATCACAGAGCAGGTGCATTTATACGGAGACTTGATTACACACAGGTGGATTATATTTATCATCATCAGTCATTTAGGACAACATTGAATCATTCAGAGATCCTCACTGAACTTCTGGAGTGAGTTTGCTGCACTGAAAGTAAAGGGGCCGAATAATATTGCACGCCCCACTTTTCAGTTTTTTATTTTTTACAAAAGTTTAAAATAACCAATAAATTTCGTTCCACTTCACAATTGTGTCCCACTTGTTGTTGATTCTTCACCAAAAAATTAAAATTTTATATCTTTATGTTTGAAGCCTGAAATGTGGCAAAAGGTTGAAAAGTTCAAGGGGGCCGAATACTTTCGCAAGGCACTGCATATACATATATATATGCATGAGTGTATCTCTGTATACATATTTATATATTGACTGACAATATCTGTAAAGTACAATCACACACACAAAAAAATGCATGTTTTTATCAGAAAACTAAATGCGTTGCATGTGTTTTTTGAAACCCACACAAATATGACAAGGCATTCCCATCTTTTGTACATGTTGCTCATTTCCTTCACTATCCCTATGCATCTACCACGCTGCCAGTGCATCAGTGTCCATAAAACCCTCTGACCACTCACAGAAGAATGCCTGTCTGAAGGAGCCAGGCAAGAGGCTAGAAGAGTTAACAATAAAAAATGTGCTTGTCTACCTTTTTGCTTCTGCTGTCTCTAATCACTGCTGTGATCCAGGTGCTGGCTTGTCTGGTGATCAGGACACACCGCTTATGAGGCGAAGTGAGGCGGCCGCTTCAGGCGGCACTATCCGTCACTGTCTGGGGGGCGGCATTTTTACTATTTATTTAATGTAAACCAGCCCAGGTTGGTTTACGAGACATCTCAGCGCAGGCGGCGATACAATGACGTCATCGCACCTCCTATGCTGAGACGCAAACGTCATATGCACGGACAAGAAGAGGAGGCGACAGCTCCATCAAGGGATCGCAGGTGAGTAGAACTTTTTTTTTTTTTTTATATATAAATAGGCCGTAACCTGCTGGAGTATCCCCAGCAGGTAACGGTCTATTTATTTACCTACCCCGTTTCTGCTCGTGGCCGCCCTCTTTTTAGACCCCAGAGTATAATAATCGCAGGCCCAGGGGAGGTGAGGGAACATAAAAATCAATGCTACTTACCTTTCCTGCGATCCGATGTTACTCCGAGCAGGCTCGGGCCCTCTGGTGACGTCATCAGGTCGCGTCGCTGGCCTGATCATGTGACGTGTGTGTGCAATTAAACAGGGCCGAAAGCTGCAGGGAGTGCACCGGTGTCTAGGAAAGGTAAGTAATACTAGTTTTTATGTTTGTCACCTCCCCATGGTCTCCGATCGTTATACTCTGGGGTCTGAAAAGACCCCAGAGTATAATAATAGTTTATGGGTGGGCCTCTATGGAGCATAATACCGTGTGCAGGGGTGACTGTGGTACATAATACCCTGTGCAGGAGCCACTATGGTGCATAATACTAGTGCAGGGGCCACTATGGGACATAATACCGTGTGCAGGGGCCACTATACTATGGAGCATTATACCGTGTGCAGGGGCCACTATGGGGCATAATACCGTGTGCAGGGGCCACTAGGGAGCATAATACTGTGTGCAGGGACCACTATGAAGCACAATACAAGTGCAGGGGCCACTATGGAGCATAATACCGTGTGCAGGGGCCACTATGGAGCATAATACCAGTGCAGGGGCCACTATGGAGCATAATACCGTATGCAGGGGCAGCTACAAGGCATAATACAGTGTGCAGGGGCCGCTGCAGGCCGTAATATTGTTTGCAGGGGCTGCTGTGGAACATTATAGTGTGTGTAAATGGGGCACTATAAACAGGGGCTATGGTGCCTGTTTATATTATACGCTGTGTGTTTATAGTGATCATGTGATGGAATTATAGCCTTGTCACATGGACGTGTATAGGACGAGGCTGTAATTACATTACATGGCCGCTATGAGATGAATGACACTACGTAAACACAGAAGCGGTCATAGCGCTTACACAGGTACCATTCAAACAGCTGATCAGCAGGGGTCCTGGGTTTTTGAGCCCCACTGATTAGTTTATTAATGACCTGGAAAACCTTTTAGTTAACACCTGGGGCATTATTAATAAGGGGCACTATTTATACAGGGTACACACAGACATTATTAATATAAAGATGCACTTGGGGGTATTATATCATATATTTTATAATTGGGGTAGCAGCAGGATGGGTGTGCAGGTGAGGACAATGTGGGTTAGGTGCCTGGAAAAGTGAGGAACCAAAGATTTCTGTGTTGCAAACTTTACAGAGACAAGTCACAGCTGGAAGAAGTGGTCATGATGGTCCAGAGGGAAGAGAAGGGAAATGTGAAGGATTAGTCAGAGACATCACCTGTAAGTCACAGAATGTTACTGCCCTGTATTCACCTAAATGATAGAGCAGGGGTAGGCAACCTTCGGCACTCCAGATGTTGTAAAACTACAACTCCCAGCATGCATACTTGCTCTGCTGTTCTTGGAACTCCCATGAAAGTGAATGGAGCATGTTGGGAGTTGTAGTTTCACAGCAGCTGGAGTGCCGAAGGTTGCTGATCCCTGTGATAGAGGATAAATACCTGATTGATGGGGATCTGTCTGCTGAGACCCCCACTGGGCCTGAGAATTGGGTTTTTTCCCCCCACTAGGTGGGAATCCAGCCTGACCGCAGCCATATATAGGTGTGTCACTTGGTGGATGGACGAACCCGCGTGGCTCTCATTCACTTCGATGGGAGTGCCAAAGATACCCGAAGTCCAGTACTCAGCTATCTGTAGCGCTCCGATTATAAAGAATGGGGGCCACGTAGGCTCGTCCATTCACCAAGCAAAAGATGTGTGAAGTTATTGTCCTTGTTAATGCCGTGTAGTTGATCTGATACTGAAGTAATACAGGAAGAAGAATTCTTAAAAACTGTTTTATAACTTTGTGTATTGTGTATATTGTGCGACAATAACAGCCTGTGAAGCTAGTAGCATGGAAACTCAATTTTGTTTTTTGGTAGGGGGAGGGGCGTCTTTGTATAGTCCGCCTCAGGCAGCAAAGAGGCTAGGTTCACCACTGGGTGCAGCAGTGGCGCCGCTTCTCTATTCAAGTCTATGGGACAGCGCTGCAGTATCTAAAGCTGCCCTACACTTTGTATGGCGAATGAACAGCATGTCTGCTGGTAAACATTAGCGGGAACTGCACTGTCCTGGAGCAGCTCATGTGGCCCAAGTATAGGCCATCAGTATTTGTAACGTGAAGGCAACAGATTATATAGTGTCGGGTCTATGACAGAGAGCTCCATGTACACTATAGCACGCTGTGTGTGATCCCGAGCATCCTCACACTCCCCTCACACTACAGCCCGCAACTTCCGCATACTCTGCTGTGCCACAGCCTATACACCAATGGCGCCTGGCTGGCCCTCTTCAATGTGACTGGCTGCAGGGTTGCCTAGGTGACGGCAGTAGGCGGGGCCGGTAACCAGGGAGCTGTTGTGGCCGCAGTAAGGAAAGTAACGGAAGAGTGAGACAGTGTGGATTTTCCTTGTGGTACGGGTATTATGGCCGCACGTCGCTGAGGTATGTCGCCAGGTCATCGCCTTTCTGCTTTGTTTTGAGCGCGCGACTGTGATGATGTTCCATGGAGGAGCAGAAGAGGGTTCTGTTCTAGCCCGACCTGCGATCTCATGCCTCCGAGTGTAAACAGGCACCTAGCACTCCCTATAGCCACAGACCTGGACCTCAGGTTACATGGCAAGTATTACCCTGCTTAGTCAGTCACCAACAGATGCACAGTTTCAAGTTTACAAGTGCCAGCCAGGCAGTGTGCTCCTGGACAATTGACAACCAGAGAGTGCTGGCATACACAGGGCAACTAGAGGGTGCCCAATTACAATGCCAGTCCTGAACACAGACTGAGTAAATGCACAATGACAGAGGCTGGCCAAAAAAATTCTCACCAAAAAGTGTCTGCTACCAAGGGAAATTGATCTGGTGATCCCAGTGTCTGCTTAAAGAGGACCAGCAAGTGGTCCTGACATGTCAGTTTTAGTAAATGACTCACCTTCCACCCCCATATATTGCAATAACAACGCTGTCATCTTTTCTTACAATTCTGAATTATCCCATTCATTGTCAGAATGCTCTTGTACTTTCTCCTCTGAAGCATTAGGAAGAATAGGTGCAGCCCAGTATGAATGTGGCCAGGACGCACCCTTATTCCTACCTGAAGTCTATGGATAATTTGACAGCTGGGTGTTGCCAGTTGTGGGTGGGTGGGTGTTGTGCACCCTCTGACACTGTTCAATTCAGTGCTGACACTGCCAGTCTGTACCTTATACTCCTCTTCCTAGGGGAAGGATAACACCTACAAATTATTTAGAAATAGGAATAACAGAGGAATTGCACAATGCAGACAAAAAAAATGCTCCATTATCTTTAATTCATAAGAATTTACTGAAACATACATTCCTCTTTCAAGTGACGCTCTAAAAAAAAACAAAAAAAAACACATAAAATGACAATCTTTGCTTCTGTTCACTCCCAAGGTAATATTTACCTGGTTTTCATCATTCTTGAGTTCCATGGGGACTTTACACAGGTGACCCCTCCACTGCAAACACACATAGACTCCCAGATTCCCAGGCAGCCCATGCCAATTGTTGTTTAGGACTTGAACAGGAACCTGTGGTGGTGAAGTTACCCATAAGAAGAATTGTTACAGTGGGGTCAACACTTTGGGCTAAAATGCCACTTAAGTTTTTTTCTTGTGGGTTACATTAAAGGGATTCTATCATTTAGAAAGGCTATTCATATCTTACCTTTATTTTGCAGGTCTGCGCCGCTGTTTTTGAATTTTTCTTCTTTTTTTTCATTATGCTAATCGTGTTCAGAAAGCACAGGGGAGCGTTCCCCCTGTGCTCAGAGCACAGCATTTTCATCGATTCCAGCGCCGCCTCTGTCTTCTGTTTCTGATGCGTCTCCTCCTTTTCTTACACCAGACCACTGCAAAATGGCTGACAGAATAGCCGACTGCGCATGTTCCCTCAGCCATTTTGTGATGGTCTCGTGTAAGAATGCCCCCTGTGCTTTCTGAGCACAATTAACATAATGAAGAAAAGAATTAAAATTCAAAAACGGCGGCGTGGACCTGCAAAATAAAGGTAAGAGATGAATAGCCTTTCTAAAGGCTATTCCTACGTGCTTTTAGTTTAAAAACATTTTTTTAATAATAGAATCCCTTTAAATATTACTGCCATTATGAGACTTGCGTGCTTTCTCTTTTTTGGAATCATCAGGACAATGAAGAAGGTTAACATGTGTGATCAGCTTTAGACTGTGTTCACATCTGGATTGGAGCTCCACGGCAGGTTCCATCATAGTTGATGAGAAAAATAGTGTTGCAATTTTTCCTTTTAAATCAACAACCACTATGCGTTATGGATTCAGCAGAGCATTGTGGCTTACATTATGAATATAAGTCACTAAATAGTTGTAAATATAGCCTTAGTCCGTCACAGAAGGTTAGCTTGTGGCAGTGTTTTATTCCTGCTGCGTGGAGGGCTTTCTTACATTGGCTACTGGTGAGGTCACTGCTAATAGGTCACCAGTTTCCATCATGTGACTGCAGAAACCGGTAGTGGTCACCTAAGCTGTTTCACTTCCAGCCCAACCAGTGCCTGCATGAGATGCTACTATTCCACTACCCCCCATCCACCCTGGGTTTTCCAGTTTACCTGGTAGTCTCAGCGCAGATGTGACCTATTCTTAGGATAAGTTATCAATATCAGATTATTAGGGGTCTGACAATTGGTACCCCGATCAATTGTTACAAGAGACTGAAGCATTCATGTAAGAGTCTGTGTTTGTAGTGGTATCAGTCATCCGTCAATCATGCCTCCATTTCGCAAAGGAAACAAACAATTACACATATTGAGAGAACACTGGACACTCTTGCTCAATTTTAGCATGTCCCATGCTTTGTTTTTGTGAGAGAAAAGCCCCAGTTGGAAGTGTCAGACAGAAGCTTGCGCCCCTCTTTTCTAAGGAATACACATATTTACTTAAGTTGGGGAGATGGCTGTTGTAATTTAGCCATAGGCACTCTGTGTGCTGTATGGTGCTTCTGTGAGGTATGGTATTCTCCCCAAGCATCAGTGGATTCTTATGATAACATTTTGAGACCCACAGAATTATTATTATTTTATTATTATTGTTTATTTATATAGCACCATTAATTCCATGGTGCTTTACAAATTCGGATTTACATACGGTACACCAGATATACAAAACAGATAATGCTAAAAGAGACCAACTGGCACAGTGGGAGAGAGGGCCCTGCCCGCAAGGGCTTAGTATAGATCTCCAGTAGGCTAAGGACACCTTATTTTAGAACTGTACAGCACTCTTCAGTAATATGGCAATGTACATGAGCCCTAGGACTTGGGTATGATACATGCTTATTTTCCTATAAATTATGTAGTCTAAGATAAGGCTCTAGTCACATCTCATTGCTTTATGTGGTGAGAAGGCAACCTCTGTGCCCTTATTCTTCACCACAGAGCAGTTGCTGAGAAAGGTCAGATGACCAAGACATCCAACATTGATCCTGAAATACTGTACACCTGATGCCGTAAGTGTTCTTGTAATGCTAGATTGTTTGCCACATACTTTTATGTAATTAATGTAGTTATTTTCATTTGTACAGGTTGAAATCTGGGCAAATATGAAGCAGAAATGATTTTCTGCACTTTCTTGGATTGAAGATGCCTACAGGTAAAATTGTTACTAATTTCAAAGGGAATTTGTGAACAAGAAATTGTAGGGCATCTGCAGGCAGTATGACATAGAGTAGGAGGAGCTGAGCAGATTGATATATGGTTTAGTTGGAAAGATTCAGTATAACTTGTTGATTCATTTAAATGTCTTCTCTTTCTTTGCTATGAATTCAAGGAGGCAGGCCTATGAGTGATTCCTTCTATGTGTCATTCCCTCTATTCACATTTAGCAGACTGTTTACTGCTTTATGTCCTTGATGGTTAATTAATTACCAGTAGCCTATTGGCAAATAAACCCAATCTCCCATTCATGAAAAAATAAATAAAACTTAACTTTTCCTCCAACTAGATAAGAGTGCTTTTAAAAGAAAAAAAGCTAAGCTGTCTGTCAATAAATGTTATGTAGTGCTTTATGTAATAGCCATAAAAACTAAGTTTCCATGCTATATTTCAGATATGCTAAAGTATAACTGATGGATGTTTGTGTTAGTACTAGTGAGTTTAGCTATGCTACATTCCCTTTAAGGGCCAATGCTACATCATAATTTCAAATAGCTGCTACAGTGCCTTGCGAAATTATTCAGCCCCCTTGAACTTTTTAACCTTTTGCCACAGTTCAGGCTTCAAACATAAAGATATAAAATTTTAATTTTTTGGTGAAGAATCAACAAGTGGGACACAATTGTGAAGTGGAACGAAATTTATTGGTTATTTTAAACTTTAGTAAAAAATAAAAAACTGAAAAGTGGGGCGTGCAATATTATTCGGCCCACTTAAGTTAATAGCGCCACCTTTTGCTGCGATTCGCTTGGGGTATGTCTCTATCAGTTTTGCACATCGAGAGACTGAAATTCTTGCCCATTCTTCCTTGGAAAACAGCTCGAGCTCAGTGAGGTTGGATGGAGAGCGTTTGTGAACAGCAGTTTTCAGCTCTTTCCACAGATTCTCGATTGGATTCAGGTCTGGACTTTGACTTGGCCATTCTAACACCTGGATACGTTTATTTGTGAACCATTCCATTGTAGATTTTGCTTTATGTTTAGGATCATTGTCTTGTTGGAAGATAAATCTCCGTCCCAGTCTCAGGTCTTTTGCAGACTCCCAACAGGTTTTCTTCCAGAATGGTCCTGTACTTGGCTCCATCCATCTTCCCATCAATTTTAACCATCTTCCCTGTCCCTGCTGAAGAAAAGCAGGCCCAAACCATGATGCTGCCACCACCATGTTTGACAGTGGGGATGGTGTGTTCAGGGTGATGAGCTGTGTTGCTTTTACGCCAAACATATCGTTTTGCATTGTGGCCAAAAAGTTCGATTTTGGTTTCATCCGACCAGAGCACCTTCTTCCACATGTTTGGTGTGTCTCCCAGGTGGCTTGTGGCAAACTTTAAACGAGACTTTTTATGGATATCTTTGAGAAATGGCTTTCTTCTTGCCACTCTTCTATAAAGGCCAGATTTGTGCAGTGTATGACTGATTGTTGTCCTATGGACAGACTCTCCCACCTCTTGGCTGCATCTCTGATCAGTCTTCTCCTTGTTTGAGATGAAAGTTTAGAGGGACGGCCGGGTCTTGGTAGATTTGCATTGGTTTGATACTCCTTCCATTTCAATATGATCACTTGCACAGTGCTCCTTGGGATGTTTAAAGTTTGGGAAATCTTTTTGTATCCAAATCCGGCTTTAAACTTGTCCACAACAGTATCACGGACCTGCCTGGTGTGTTCCTTGGTCTTCATGATGCTCTCTGTGCTTTAAACAGAACCCTGAGACTATCACAGTGCAGGTGCATTTATACGGAGACTTGATTACACACAGGTGGATTATATTTATCATCATCAGTCATTTAGGACAACATTGGATCATTCAGAGATCCTCACTGAACTTCTGGAGTGAGTTTGCTGCACTGAAAGTAAAGGGGCTGAATAATATTGCACGACCCACTTTTCAGTTTTTTATTTTTTAGAAGTTTAAAATAATCAATAAATTTCATTCCACTTCACAATTGTGTCCCACTTGTTGATTCTTCACCAAAAAATTAAAATTTTATATCTTTATGTTTGAAGCCTGAAAAGTTCAAGGGGGCCGAATACTTTCGCAAGGCACTGTATGTACAGGGTGTTACTGCTACTACTACTACTACTACTACTACTAATAATAATAATAATAATACATTTTATTTATATATAGCGCTAACATATTCTGCAGCACTGTACAATTTGTAGGGTTCAAGTACAGACAGATACATTACAGAGAAATAGTCAATTCACACAATGGGATTGAGGGTCCTGCTCGCAAAAGCTTACAATCTATGAGGTAGAGGGGGGTGACACAAGAGGTAGCAGGGGCGGCATCGGACGTAGAATTGCTTATACAGTAGTCCAGACATTTTTGTGGAAGAGGTTACTTTCATTACACACCAAAAAAAAGCTTTATGAGCCGTCACCAGTCAATGTCCTTAAAGTGCATATGGTGCCTGGACATATAAAGTTACAGTCCAGTACGGCATCATATCCTGTGGGGAGCGTGAACAGAGAAGGGTTTGTTTTAGGGATTCTAACTGCGGAAGGGTTTACATTAGGAATTATGATAGGCCTGTCTGAAAAGCTATGTCTTTAGTTTGCGCTTGAAGCTGTAGAAGTTGGGAGTTAATCTGATTGTCCGGGGTAGAGCATTCCAGAGAAATGGTGCAACTCTGGAGAAGTCTTGTATATGGGAGTGGGAGGTTCTGATAATAGAGGATGTTAGTCTTAGGTCATTGAGTGAACAGAGAGCACGGGTTGGGCGATAGACAGAGATGAGGGAGGAAATGTAGGAAGGTGCAGCATTATGGAGAGCCTGGTAGATGAGGGTGATAAGTTTACACTGTATTCTGTATTGAATAGGCAGCCAATGTAGTGAATGACACAGACTCGTGGCATCGCTGTAGCTTCTAGACCAGGGGTAGGCAACCTTTTTTTTGTTTGACGTGCTGATTTAAATAAAAAAAAAAATCAAAGATGAGGTCCTCGAGTGCTGTGCAATAATTGTAAGGCTGACGACACCTACACTTAAGTCATATAGCACAAACCGTAACATAGGGGTACTGTCATACTGTTCTCCCAGTCACGTGCGTTTACCGCTATTTGCTTTGATACACTTGTACATTTCCATTAGAAGCAATGTAAGTACAAGTACATGTGTAACCCACAATTAGTGGTAAATGTATATGACTGGGAGCAGTGAGATAACACCTGTAGGATGGTGACACACTATGTACCTGGATGCTGCATCCCTGGCCGCCAGTTCTTTCACTTTTCTGTAATGAAAAACGGATTACTTTCAGCCACATTTAATTCCTGACGGTGCGGTAACAGCAAAACCACAGCCAGTAATTGATGGGTGTCATACTTACCCCAAAGTGACAGCACTGGTGTCCGGGGACTGGATTTGGCTATAGCTGCATCTGGGTACAGGATGTGTCACCACCTGAAAAAAAAAACATCCTTAGGCCTCCTAGACATAAACGGCATGGATGTGGTTTTCACTGACCTATACATTATTAGTACCCCCATATGTCTCACGTGTTAGTAACCCTTATGTAACGCACACAGAGGTTAATGTAAGGGACATTGTGAAAGATCCTCAGTGCGCCAACACTGCGTTGGTCCACACCTGAGTCTTCTTTCATAGAAAACCACACTCACCGCCAGTGAGTGCTGGGTTCACAGGATAAATACAAGACAAGCTTTCTAAATTTTATATATTTATTAACCCCTAAATGTGTCGGTATTAACATCTAACACATGCAGTTCAGAACAGATATGCAGATATATACAAGCATTAACAGTTACTAGTTACAAGATACAGTGCAATGAAATAAAAGGGCATAAAAGTGAAATAGTTACTTTACCACGCATCTCCTTGATGTGGCTCTATAATCCAACACTCACACATGCTCTGTCATGTGTGAATAACCAGTGGAGGCTTCTTAGCATGTAGCATCAACACAACAATCCAGCCTGCATGCTCTTCACAGTGGTCTGTCTGTCTGTAAAAAACTCTCTCACTGACCTCTTACCTCATCTTTTATACCCTTTGTGCCACCACCCAGAATGAGGTCACCGGCGACGGCAAGTCTGATTGATTAACGCACTCAAGTCCAGATTCTTTGTAAAGAGCTGAGACCAAGTGAAATGATACAATGTTATCAACCATGTCTGATCTACCAGTGCAGGCTGGACAATGCATGTTTCTTTGATCACTCAGGGCTGTGTATGAATTCAATGGAGCCCTGCTGGGATGGATACAAAGCCCTATTGTTCCAGTCCGGCCACTATTGGCAATATACCTATGAGTAGGCTGTGCACATTATGAATAAATGGAACTAAGAGAGAAATACACTACCCAGAGATCAAAATACAGCTTTGAGTTATAGCCATATTTAAGTGGAATCATCACAGACATAATGGGGTTAATTGCTATTAATGTGAGGCATATGGAGTTACTAAAACTAAATTAATAACCCCAAATGCCTGACATTAATAATAATAGTAACCCCAGCATGTACCTGGTTTTTTACTTTCACTTTGCTAAACGGAGCTCTCCTCTCCTCCTCCTTGCAGGACGCACATGGCTCCGCCTCCTGGGATATCCTCACTCCTCTCATTGGTGGACAGGGATGGCAGCAATTTAATGCTTGCAGATGTCGTGCCAGCAAAATATGCAATGCGTGACAACAGTGGCACGCGTGACAGGGGTTGCCGACCCCTGATCTAGACTGATAGATGAGCCTGGCTGCTGCCTGTAGAGTAGATTGTAGAGGGAAGAGTTTAGTAAGAGGAAGACCGATTAGTAAGGAGATACAGTAGTCAAGGCGAGAGTGAATCAGGGCAACAATAAGTGCCTTTAGTGTATTTGTGGTAAGGAAAGGGCGTATTCTGGAGATGGTTTTTTAGGTGATGACATGAGTGTGCGAGTGTTTGGATATGGGGGGTTAAGGAAAGGTCTGAGTCAAACATAACCCCGAGGCAGCAGGCATACTGCCTAGGAGATATGGTAAGGCCGGAGACTGCAATGGAGATATCAGGGACAGATCTATTAGATGGTGGAAACAGCAGTAGTTCAGTCTTTGAGAGATTCTGTTTCAGAAAAAGTGAAGACCTGATATTTGAGACAGCAGAGAGACTGTCATTGGTTTTCTGTATTAGTGCAGGGGTGATGTCACGGGATAACGTATATAATTGGGTGTCATCAGTATAAAGATGTTACCGGAAGCCAAATCCGGTGATGGTTTGTCCAATGTGTTGAGAGAGAAGAGCAGGGGGCCTAGGACCGAGTCCTGAGGAACCTCAACGGCAAGGAGAAGACACAGAGCCTGCAAATGATATACTGATAGTAGTATAATGTTGTACCGTGTTAGCCACTGAAAGTAGTGGAAGAGTGAAGAAATCAGGTGATACCTTTTATGTAAGCTTTCAGGAGTACTAGCTAGCTCCCTTCATCAGACATGGTGTGATACAAGAACTGAAAATTCACAGATTTTTCTACACATGGTTTTCAAAGCATTTTAGAGTCCTTAAAAAAATGCAATCTAAGTAGAGAAGTTATTTACAACAGGTCAAAAATTCACAGTCTGGAAACTTGTGGTCCGTGACGGAGGGATCAGTAATTCTTGCTGTTATCTGTTTGCTATCAGGAGGTGATTTGTGTCCCTCGCAGTTCATACATAGTGTGATTTGAAGCTGGCATGAATATTGAGTTCAGTTCATGGTTCATACATAGTGTGACATGAAGCTGGCATGAATATTAAGTCCAAATTGCAGAGTTTGATATACTGAAAATGCGGTCAGAGAGATAACAGGAGAACCAGGAGAGAGCGGTGTCTATGAGGCCGACAGAGCGGAGCATAGTGAGGGGGAGTTGATGGTAAACAGTGTCAAATTCTGCTGAGAGATCTAGAAGAATAAGAAGAGAGAAGTCACTTTTGGATTTAGCCGTCAGGAGATCATTGGAGACTTTTGTGAGGGCCGTTTCATTAGAGTGCAGGGTGTGGAAGCCACATTATAAGGGGTCAAGAAGCGAGTTAGCGGAAAGATAGCGGATTAAACGAGAATAGGCCAAGCATTCCAAGATTTTGGAGATGAAGGGGAGGTTAGAGACAGGTTGATAGTTAGCAGCACAGGACGGATTACTTCAATAGCGGGGTTATGACAGCATGCTTGAAAGGGGAGGGAGAGATTCCAGAAGAAGAGAGAGGTTAAATATTTTAGTAAGGTAAGTCGTGACAGCAGGCGACAGAGACTGGAGAAGGTGTGAGGGGAAAGGGTCACTACTGCAGGTCGTAGGGTGAGAAGAAGAAAGGATTTGAGAGACTTCCTTCCTTCCGTAACTGGTTCAAAAGATGAGAATAAACAGTCTGAAGTGCTGTTGGTGAGGGGATTAATGCTGCCTGGGGATTGGGCAGTTATTTCCTGACTAATCTTATTAATTTTATCATGGAAATAAGTGGCCAGGTCATCTGCACAGAGGTCTGTGAATGGCGCCTGCACCTTGGGAGTGAGTAAGCAGTGAAAAGTTTCAAAGAGCCTTGATATAGGCTTGTTTGGCAAGGTGAAGGGCAGAACTATAGGTTTTGAGCATAAACTTGAAGTGGAGGTAATCTGCAGGTGTACGTGATTTTCTCCACAGATGTTCAGCACACCTAGAGCACCGCTGAAGAAAACGCGTCTGTGGTGTGTGCCAGGGTTGCTGTCTCCTGCATCAAAATTTACGAGTGGAGGGGGGAGCCACCTCTTCCAATACACTATTAAGGGTTTCATTATAGTGACTGGTGGCCAGATTGGCACAGGAGATTGAAGAGATAGGGGACAGAGAGGATTGTAGAGTATCTGAGAGGTGCTGGATGTTAATAGCACATAATTCCTATATTTATGATGGGTAGGTGTGTCCTGTGAAGGAACGAAAGTACTGATGTGAGAGACAGAAGGTTATGATCAGAGAGGGGCAGAGTTAGTAAATTGAGGAGGAGTTGAAGGAAGACAGAATTGATCGTGTTGCCTTCTACATTTGTGGTGGAAGAGGAAAGTTGTAAAAGACCAAAAGCAGTGGTTATTGAGTGAAACTGTGAGGCAGCTGAGTAAACGGGTGTTAATGGGGATATTAAAGTCACCCATGATGAGGATAGGAATTTCACTGGATAAAAAGAGGGGAAGCCACGAAATTGGAAGGGTGAGCCAGGAGGACGGTAGATTACAGCTATGCGTAAAGAGAGCGGGCGGAAAAGTCTGATGGCATGGACCTCAGATGAGGGGAATGTGAGTGAGAGTATTGGGGGAATGACCTGAAAAGTGCACTGCGGTGATAGATGTATGCCTACTCCTCCACACTGCCTGTTGTCAGACCTAGAAGTGTGAGAAATGTAGGCCACCATGAGACAGAGCAGCAGGGGAGACCATGTCAGACTGCTGGATCCAGATTTCAGTAAGGGCATGCAGGCTGAGAGATTTACTAAGGAATAAGTCATTAATATATTCTAGTTTGTTACACACTAAGCGGGCGTTCCAGAGAGAGCAGTTAAAAGAGACAGGAGAAAGATAAGGAGAGGGAACACTGTGAATATTGATGAGGTTAGTAGGAGTTCTATGTATGCTGGAAGAGGAAAAGTTAGTGAAAGAAGGAGAACCAGTGTTAGGAGAGATGTCCCCAGCAGCTAGGAGGAGCAAAAGAGACAGAGACAGGAGGTGGTTCAGTGATTTATGTGGACGCTTCTGTTTTGTTTCACTGATAAAAGAAGTATAAGGATTAGGGTGGTTAAAAAGAGTGAAAAGTGTGCGAGAGCTGTACATGGGGAAAGGAAGAAGAGAAGGACTGATGTGGATAGTGTGCACTGGTAGTAGAGATGGAGGGGAGTTCTGCAGGAAGACAATTACTAAGATAGTAAGTGACAGTTCAGCTCTATGAAACCATGTATAGAATCTTGTTGTTTTGGGTCTATGTTTACCTGGTGTTCTTCCATTGCTTGCATTTCTCGTTCCCTGTTTAAAGAGGACCTTTCACGTCCTCATGTATATGCTGTTTTACATACCGCTAAAAAGCTGACAGCGCACTGAACTCAGCACGCTGCCGGCTTTCCTAGTATGTGCCCTGGGGCTAGAGATATCGCTGCCGTTAGTTTCACGGTTTACTGTCAGAAGGGTGTTCCTGACAGTTCTCGTTCATAGACTTGTACTGGGGGGGGGCGATCCTCCCAGCTCAGCGTCATTGCCGGGCAGTAAGGAACGTCCCTCTCTCTGTACTTGCCCATAGCGCTGTACTGTTAGAGGGAGCGTTCCTTACTGCCCGGCGATGACGCTGAGCTGGGAGGAACGCCCCCCCCCCCCCCAGTACAAGTCTATGAATGAGAACTGTCAGGGAGGTCGTTCCTCACAGCGCAGCTAGACTGTCAGGAACGCCCTTCTGACAGTAAACCATGAAACTAACGGCAGTGATATCTCTAGCCCCGGGGCACATACCGGGAAAGCCGGCAGTGCGCTGAATTCAGGCGCTGCCAGCTTTCTAGCGGTATGTAAAACAGCATATACATGAGGACGTGAAAGGTCCTCTTTAAATGCCATGTATAAGTGCACTTTGGTTAATCTGCACTTCGGTTAAGATGGACTTCTGCATTACAAATGCCCCCCTGCATTGGAAATGCTTCCCCCATAAGCTGTATCTACTTTTATAGGGAAGTAGAGCTTCATAACTAGCACTAATTTAAGGCGTTAACCAATTAATCAACAAACCTTGACACATAAAGAGACTGAGCTATGTAGATACAAATAAACACTGTCCAAAGAACGACCATAAAATCACTGAGCATCAAAAGACTGACACTAGTACAGATAAGGACACATGGAATTGCAAAAATACAGGCTTGATGAAATGCTAGGGTAGGGTTCAGTAAACAGTAAAAGTTAGGTGGAATAGGAGATGTACCATTCAAAGTTACAGGATGAGTTGAAAACCATGAATTATATATTAGAGCGTATTACTTGTGAAGCAGCACTTATCCCATCAAACACAGTGCATCTGCAGTATGCCTGTATACCCAATATGATACAAGACTTGCAACACAGCACTACATTAAAAACTCAACCCCTCCGACATGTTTCGCCTGATACCAAGCGTCCTCAGGGGTAGTGGGGTCCTATATAATATCGGTTATGACATTGACAAGGATTGTTAGTGGCTATTAACCAATCCTAGGGCTATAAAATGAGTGACAAGGCAACACCACTAATCAGAATGACGGCTAGCATATTATATAAGCCAGTCTCCCCTAGTAACCACCTCCCAAAGTCTTATCCAATCACCGCTACTCCCCCAGGCATGTGCTCCAACTAGCCCACGGGACAAGTTTCTGGTGCAAGATCGAGAATCCGAAGTGTGCATGCCATGCTCACTTGTACATTCACTGGATTTAGTGGATTGAGAAATTAGGTAGTTTATGTCCACAGGGCATAACAAAGGCTTCACTTTTGCTGTTTTTGGATGAATAGAGTACCCTTTGTTCTTTATATTGTAGTAATCATCATATATGGTGTTATACAAATCGCTTTATTAAAGTTAATAATGGAATGACGTAGTAATCCTATGTCGGTGGATGTATATAATAGTATCAATAAGCATGTAATAATTATTATAAAATTCTAGTTGTCTCATTAGTGAAGCAATGGGACCTGCACATTAATGTTTTTCTTTCTCTGAGGACCACTAGTCCTACTCCTTGTCTTACGATCCGTATATGGGCCAAGGTTTCCAGATAAGGATGCCTGAAATGGGCATATATACATGCTATGCACCTCCCCCCTTTCTTCTCTCTCCTCTTTCCATAATGATTTGTGACTAGTCCGCTGTCTATTGATCTGCGCAGGCACTTGCCCAGTACAATACAATACCAATGTGTAGTAGCATAAGCGCACTTATGATCTTCTGCTGCCAGTGAAGTCCAGCAAATGTGTAAATGCGCTTGATCCAACGCACGCATGCGAACTTCGGATTCTCGATCTTGAGACTAAGTCCCGTGGGCTAGTTACAGCGCATGCCTGGCGGAGTGTGCCAATTGGATAATACTTTGGGAGGTGGTTGTTAGGGGAGACTGGCTTGGATGTTTTGTTATCTGTTATTCTAATTAGTAGTGTTGCATTGTCACTCATCTTATAACCCTAGGATTGGTTAATGGCCACTAACACTCCTTGTCAACGTCATAACCGATATTATATAGGACCACACTTCCAACCAGCAGTGTTCATACCCCGCTACCCCGAGGACACTTGGCATCAGGCGAAACATGTCGGGGAAGGGGGTTCACTTTTTAATGTAGTGCTGTGCTGCAAGTCTTGTATCATATTGGGCATACTACAGATGACCTGTGTCTGATGGAATAAGTGCTAGTTCACAAGTAATGCGTGCTAATATATAATTCATGGCTAGTAACTCCCTGTATATAGCAGCTATTTGTAATTATAATGTAGCATTGGCCCTTAAAGGTACTTACTAGTACTATTATCCTACAAGCTGCTAGCACAGACATCCATGACCTATACTTTAGCATATCTGAAATATAGCATGGACACTTATATAAAACACTATATAGAATTTATTGACAGCCAGCATAGCAAATTTTCTTTTAACAGCACACTGTTATCTAGTTGGATGAATAAAAGTTAAATTTTATTTATTCTTTCGTGAATGGGAAATTGGGCTTACCTGCAAATAGGCAATTGAGGGTCAATACCCTTTCATCTAAATGATGGGCAACTAGCAGTCTTCAGGTGCTCAGCTTGTGAACTGACACCACTTTACTTTTAGTCTCTATTCAGACTTTGAGGCGGACATCTGCCTCTTAATTTCTCTTCATATTGGGATTCTTCTGCGACATTACGCTGCTGTTTAGGCCCATATGAAAGGGCCTATTCAGTTGGGAGTCTTATTTTTTTAACATCCTGACCTGATCTCTGCCTCCCCTTGTTTTCAATTGAAAGCAGAAACAAAGTGAAATCTGTTGCTGATTTTGGGACAGAATCCACTTCAAAATCAGCAGCAGATTCCACCATGTGAATAGAGTCTTACAGTACACATTTTTATGCACTCTGATTTCCTGCATGTACTGTGTGTCAAATATTTATTCAGCAGTAGTCCAGTTATTGAGACCACTACTAATGCCAAGATCTAATGAGTTGTGAATTGATTTCATGTGTATGATCACTCTGCTTGTTGGTCAACTACAGCCTAAAGTTCTCTTTGTGTCTGACGAAAAAAACTGGCTTTGCAGCGCAGAGGGTGTAAGTGCACACCCGCGCATTGCTTTAAAAACCCATTTAAGTGAATGGGGTTTTAAGCAAAGCGTCGCAAACCTTTCCCTATCCAGTGCCTATCCAGTTTTCTGACATTTAGGTCGGATTTGCGGCGGAGGGAGTGCCGCCGCAAATGTGAACCCACCCTTATGGGAGTATCTGAGAAATACTGAACTAGAGATAAGGAGGCAACTGAGCATGTTTACTTTGTGTTCAGTTTGTTTTCTTAACTCCCATAGACTACAATGGACTGTAAATTTGCAACCAGGTCTGAAAAGCCCAGCATTTATCATCTGATGGGCGCTGTCACCCTGAGCTTTTTGGTGTTTTGTTTATTCAAATCCATTTAGCTATTCTAAAGATATAAGCCCTTTTAATGTTGATTGAAATTAGGGTATACTAGCCAAGAAGTCAGTAATATTGCATGACATACAGCACACAGAGACCCCACCCCCAGAGAAACCATGGTTTACTGTCTACTTGGCTAGTATACCTTAATTTTCATCAACACTAAAAGGGCTTATATCTTTGGAAAGGCAGAACGCATTTGGATAAACAAAACGCCAAAATGCTCTAGGTAACAGCGCCCATCGGATGATGTGTGTTATTGGGCTTTTCAGACCTAGTGACTGGTGCTCTTAAACCATTTCCATACCAGGCACATTTTTGAGTTTTTTGTATGTGCGGTTTTGGAGGGCTATAACATTTTTATCATTTGCGTTATTAAACTAATTTCTGCGTCTTTTTTTGGTGACACATAGGGCTTTATTTTTATGTTTTTATTTTTGCATGTGTTTTAATATTTTTTATATCTGGGAAAATATAAACAAAAGAGGAGGAAAAACGTCTGTTTTTCACTTTTCATTTATTTATTTATTTTTATTTAATAACACAAAATGCTACTAAAAAACTTTTTAAAATAGTTTTTCCTCTCCATTACGGTAATTTATATTTTGTATGGTGTCATCGGGGGTGGGACTATAACCTTTAATAAGGGCGTGTTATTGGTGTATTATTTTATTTATTTTTTTAATTATTTTATTTACTTTTTTTTTTTTTTTTTTTTACTTTTCTATACCTTTGGGGACATCTGATGACTTTTTTTTTGTGGGGGAGGCTGATTTCCCCTGTGACTTGGGGCAGTTACATTTAGCCCCAGTTGCAGGAGGAATGCAGCCTCCTGCACGTTACTACAGAACTGATCCGGTTCCTGTAGGACCCAGCAGCTCTAACAGACTCTGATCCCGGCGGATCATGTGACTGCCGGGTCAGAGGGGAGCCGCAACATGACGGCGCCCATAGCGCTGTATACACAGCGATCAGGAAGGCAGGGAATGTAATAAACCTTCCCTGTCTTCTCTCTGGGAGCTCCTGCTGAAGTTACAACCGGCTCCCCGTTTCAGCAGCTGTATGATTTCTTGCAGCTGCTGAAATCTGCTTGGACGTACCGGTACATCCTTGCAGAAATAGACAACCACCTTCTGGACGTAAAAACCCAATGGGCGGTCAATATGTGTTGCTCTTGGATGTTCATGGGCCTAATCTTGTGGTAGACTGGATTATATATTATATTGTTGTGTAAATAATTGAAGTCTTTAGAGGTAAAATTGAAAACTAGGGAAAAGAGATTCTTAATAATGTTTTGTTAAAGTGTAGCTAAACTTTCGAACAGCTTTTTATTTTCTCACAGCATTTGTGCTATAAATACATTTGGAATACAGTTCAGTGCTCCAGGCCAAAAATAAAAAATAAAATAGCAGGGAGCTCTTAGACTGAGCCAAATCAAATTTTAGTCACTAAATTTAAATCAATCTGTAATTAATAACAATAACTACTTAGGCCTGTGACTGTGTATATTGTAGGAAACATGGTCTGTGTGTGGGTCATATGTCCTGGACTGAACAGCGCTGTGTGAACTGAACTCACTGGTTCATAGTGAGTTATGAAGCATTGAGCTCCCAAATTCTTACAGCTGTCAGTCAACAGTTTGACATCTTTCAACTTAAAATATTTATATTTCTGAATAAAGGTACATGCACACATTATTTACATTTAGAAAATCCACAACGAAATCTAAATCATGTATATGCATGGAAATCTGCACCAACTGGCACATGTACGTGTAGATTTCAGTGTGGATTTAGACATTCTGACTTTGAAGCCATTTTTGGAAGTCCACGCCAGAAAAAAGAAATAAATTGACATACTGCAGATTTATAATCCACACCATAAATCAATTTCTGCATGGACAAAAATCGATATCATGTGCGCAGGAAATAGAACCTTTTTTTTTTTTTTTACTTTAATGGTAATGGATTATGGTGCAGATTTTCCACATTGAAATTTGAGTGCAAAATATGTACGGAATCCTGATCAAATGCATGTGGAGCATTAGGGAGCATACTCGCAGTGCTGTAGTCGAGTGTGGACAAAACCCTCCAGGCATGCGGTAACCAGTGATCACATGATTATACAGTATAATACAGTGTAATCATGCAATCAATGGTGGTTTCATAAGGGTGGGGTTTCAGATGCATGCAGTTACTACTAAGGCTGGATTCGCACCTATGTTGGAGTCTCTCTCCATAGGAGACTCTGCCCTAGATTTTGTCTATAATCATTGGAGAGAAAAGTCCTGCAAGGAGGAATTTTCTCTCCGCCGGTTTCAGTATAAAACCATCAGAAACCAGACAGATCGCATTATAGTCTATAACGTGGACCAGAACACTAGTGTGAACCTAGCGTAAGTGAGCAAGCACCCTTATTGCTCAGATTCAAGCTCATCACCCCCTACTTCTCAAAGTAGTAACAAAATTTGTTCACCATCATATTTACAACCCACTCCCACCTATCTTGGGGCTCACCATACTCTGTTATACCCCCCAACTCTCATTGCTCACTGTTCTTTCACTACACCCCCCCCCCCCCCAAACTTCCTCATAGCTTATTGTTTGTCTCCCAACCCCCTCCTCAAATGTCTCACTGTTCCTCCATTACCTCTCTTTATCAGGCATTCCATGATTCACTGTTCTTTCATTACATTCCCCAACTGCCCCCCCCATACACACACACACACACACACACACACACATGACTCACTGTTCGTCCCTTACATGCCACCCTAATATTTTGAAAATGGTGCCAAGATTTTCAGTCTTTGTGGCATTTGCAAATTTTTGTTTGCACTAGTGACATTTTGGTCACATTTTGAAGCCCTATAGTGTATATTAAATTTAGTAATATACTTTTTTCTGTGCTATATGTATTATTAAATTGTGGATCCTTTTTGTGAAATGTGCTTCCCTTTTTTTCCCTTGTTTCTCTATTTAGAGCTAAAATCTATACACTGCTTTTACTAGGTTTTTGAGTGCGCAGGCCCTTTCACAATGTACGGATGCTAAGGTTTGGGGGGTGATTACTTCAAAAGCTATATCTCGGGCATTATAAAACCTAGAATGGTGCTTCTGGTGTCATATAAAAGATGAGAATCTCAGCTCTGCAAGATTGCATTTCTGAAGGAATCACTAGTTAAAAAGACAGTCAAGATTGGGAGCAACTGCATATATATGTACCAGTCCCCACTGTGTTTTCAACTGGTGATTCCTATGGAAATTTTTACAGGAAAACTGAGAATCTAATTTTTCATATGTCTCCAGATGCACTGTTGTATGTTCTAAAATACCTGAAATACAACTGTTTAAAGTGACCCGCCAGCCTTAGCTTCCTTGCATTACAAGAGCTTTCCCAACATCACTCCTAGTGAAAACAATGCAAGATTTCACAGAAAGTAGCACCATTGGCCATTACTCTAAATAAAGTCAGAACACAGGTCTTGCAGAACTGTCTATTCTCTGGCTGTATAAGCCATCATACATGGTATCCTATTAGTTTTTCTGTTTCTACTAATCGTATTATGGTAAAAGTTTTATTGAATTTTTCCAAAAAATAATACAGAATAAAAGAAAAAAATGAACAGTGTAAATGAACATATCTGCTGTAACAATGGCAGAATAAACCAAAGGGGGAGAAGGGGAGCATATGAAGAGGGATGAGTTAAGGGAAAGAAGGAAAAAGTGCATGGGAGAAATACGCTCTGGCGCAGCAGAGCTACAAATAAGAATATTGAACATATCAAAAAAACAAATGCAAAACAGTCAAGGGGATAGGAGAGAGAAATAAGGAAGGGGTATTGCCCTGCGCAGAATGAGTAATGCAAGCTAGGGCATAGCAGAGAGATGGGATATATGGAGAAGGTGAAAAATTACAGAAGGAGGTGGGAGGGGCAAATGGGTTCAGATCCAGAAGAAGGGTGGAGACTGAATTAGGTTGAGGAGTTATGGAAGGATGTGGGAAAGAGGTGGAATAGTGAAAGGTATTCCAGAGGAGCCTCCACCAGGTCCTTCATATGACGTAGATGCAGAATCTCTTGGAGCCAGTCAGAGAGGGAGTGTGCTTTGCAGTTGCAGCACATTTTACATTTTTCTATCAGACTGTGGGCGTGTACAATAAGGAGCAGTCTGCTTCCCTCTCCTATCTGTTACTATTATTGCTAATACTACTACTACTACTGGTTTTACATGTAATTCTGCCAGTAATAACTATAAAATAGGAAACAGCTGAGAAAAGCCGAAGTGACCATAATATAGAAGATCCAGGGACACCGGAATGTGAAAACAGGGCAAATACATGCAGGCATGATGCAGCTAAAAAGATTCCTGATTCAGTAAAAGAGCAGACTATAAGCACAGTCAGGAAACTGCTTGCTGCCTGTGAATAATATCCCTTCTGTAATCACACAAGCAGCCAGAAGTAGGCACCAGTACATAGAAGACTTTTCCTACATTGTGAACTGTGGAATGTTCAGAATGTTCTGTCTAGTGCACACAGAAATCTGTTTGCAGACATGCTGTGGGGGAAACTAAGCCTACCTCTCTCCATTCACTGTGTGATGACAGAACAGTCCCTTCCACTCACTGTGAAGCAGTCTTAAGCCTGTATCTATGGACAGGACTTTCCTATTAACGGAGTGAACAGCAAATTAGTAATTTGGACCAGAATTACATGCTGTATTAAAGAGGTTATCTAGTGTAACATAAATGGATTTTTTTGTACTCACCATAAAATCCTTTTCTCGTTGTATTCACTGGGGGAAACAGCACCATGGGTATAGACCTGGCCACTAGGAGGCTGACAGTAGGAGAGTGAAAAGCTGTTGACTCCACCTCCAGGCTATATCCCTGCCACAGCACTCTGCGTGAATTCAGTTTGTACCGTAGCAGTAGGAGAGAGACACAAAGAAATATGGAACCAACAACCGCCAACATGTCCTGAATCTGAAAAGGAACCAACACAGCTTGGGCAGGAAAAACTGTGAAAAAACAAGGGTGGGATCTGTGTCCCCCAGTGAATACCACGAGAAAAGGATTTTATGGTGAGTACAAAAAAATCCCAATTTCTCGCTTATTTCGCTGATGGACACAGCACCATGGGATGTCCTAAAGCAGTCCCAGAGGGTAGGAATAACACGGTCATGCAAACCTTTAGCGCTCAGCCGCTTGCAGAAACTTACAACCCAAACTGGCATCGGCGGAGGCCACAGAATAGATTTTGTGAAACTGAGAGAAAGTAGATGGAGGCTCAGGGAGAGCCTTATAGACCTGGGAAGCAGAAACCTGATGCCAATGGCCCAGGGAGTTCCAACAGCTCTAGAGGAGAGAGCAGTCACACGGAAGGGCAGAGCCCTTCCCTTAAACCGATAGGTCTCCTTATTCTCAGAGCAAAGCCATCGGAAGATGGAAGCTCTGGAAGCAAACAAGCCGTTGCAAGGGCCCTCAGGGAAAATGAACAAGGTGTCCAAACAACAGAAAAGGTCAGTGAGGGACAATATAGACCCAAACGCCCGGACAACAACCGGTCAGGGAAAAGCAAGCACTCACATGGATGCCTGGGAACCGAGCAGAAAGAGAGTAAGACCAAGTCCTCGGTGTGGAGGGAGGAAAACCACTCTAAGAAAAAAAGACTGTGGCAGACGGAGGAAAACCTTATCCTTGTGGAGGACCAGAAAGGGAGGCTACCGAAAAAGGGAAGCAACTCGGGACCCCTGCAGGACTTCCAGGACAGAAAGGAAAGAGGAATATCAGCAAGGGCTTGAAGGGGGAACCTGAAGCACCCCAAGGACGAGGTAAGATCCCACGGCTCCAAAGGAGGACAGTACGGGGAAAAGGAGCAAGTGCTCCATTCCCGTAGGAATGTCTTTAAATGGAAGAAGACGAAGACCTTGATCCAGATCGGACTGGAGAAGATCCGATGAGAATACTCTCACAACGGAGGACGTAAGCCTTCCACGTGTGATGGCAGATATTAGCTATCTGGGAATTCCTGGCCTTGAGTATAGTCAGGACAACAACCTCCGAAAAAACCCACGACTCCTCAAACCTCGGATTCAACAGCTGCACTGTTGAATGCAGCTGAGTCAAGGAGGGGTGGAACAGCGGTCCTTGAGACAGAAGGCCGACCTGCAGGAACATGAGATCCACGTACCAGGCCCGGCAGGGCCAATCTGATTTCACCAGGATAGCTTAAAACCCCCTAGGTCTTGAGATTCTTGAGGACCCGAGGGAGAAGAGGAAGAGAGGCGAAAATCCTTACTCACAAGAGTTGTGTCAGCGACGATGGCTTGAGGATCCAGAGACCTGGCAATGTAGCTGGGGACCTTGTGGTTCAGGCGTAAGGCGAAAAAAAAAAGTTGACATCTGTCATGCCACAGCAGGAGCACAGTTGAAGGAGGATCTGCTGATCAAGTGACCCTCGCCCAGAGCAATGTTTTCTCAACTCAAGTAGTCTGCCACCCAGTGGTCAACGCCAGAAAAGGTGGACCCCCGAAGAGCTGGAATGTGGCGCTCCACCCAAGGAAGAGATTGGGCGGCTTCTAGTAAGGCCGCACGGCTCCTGGTGCCCCACTAAGGGTTCAAGTAGACGACCACGGACAAGTGGTCAGTCTGGACTGTGACCAGATGTCCTTGGAGGAGAGAGGTCCAATGAGACAGGGCAAATAAGATAACCCTGGGTTCCAGCAGGTTGAACCGGAGGAAGAACTTGACTAGGACCACAGGCCCTGAACAGCCAAAGCACCGAAGACCACTCCCCCGCCAGGGAGATTGGCATCAGTGGGAATAACTGACCAACACAAGGAAGCAAGGACTTCCCCTTAGAAATTCCTGGGACAGAGAGATGCCACAGAATCTCTTGGAGAAACCGAGGAGGAAATAGAATCAGGTAGTCGAGGCTGGCCGGAGATTTGTCCCAGCAGATCAGAATCATCAAGAGGAGAGGACGAGAGAGTAACTGAAAGGAACGGCCTAGAAGGTCGAGAACATTGTGCCCAAGACTCACATGCTGAAATTAAGAGAGCAAGGAGAGTACCTCCTAAGGTGGGACACATCGGACCTCAAGATCTTGGCCTCTGGGAGGAGAATCACGTATCGGACACATTGGGCGGCTGGCTAACAATATCTCAGGACAGGCTGGCTTGCGCTCACTAGATACTGATATATAAGTACCGTGCGCTAACAGATTGTGCCACTGGAGCAACTTGCTTCCCTTACCTTGGATGTTCCTGATTGCCAGCCATGGGGAGCTAGAGACGTGTCACAGCATAGCCTGGCAGAACTGCCTCTGAGCTCACCTTCCACTTGGAGACACACAGGTCAAGATAGGGAAGGGATGTCCGACTTCCAGTAGAAGACAGAGGATGGTCCAGGAAGAAGCCACTGTGCCCTCAAGATGTGATCAAACACCCAATATCAGATGTCCACTTGAGAGGACGGGTCCTCAGAGATCTGTAGGGTATCTCTACCGCATGGATGAGTTCCCGCGTAGCAGCAGATATAGATGAGCCTAGCTGCTGCTCCGAGTCGGAGTCAGAGGCGTCCCCAGGGGAAGCAGCCCGAGCAGGGGGAGGCAGAGATCCACCTGTCGGAGTGGAGCCACGAGCTGAGACCCTATCTGGGGAATGCCCAGAGGGAGGGGTGGAGGACCGTGAACTGTAGGAAGACTTCCTGGTCCTTTTGTAGGGACGGCTCCTCGAGCTGGGACGGGAACTATGAGGGCATCCCTGGAAGCAGCCGACTGAGCGGCAATCTGGGAAAGCAGCCATTCCAAGTTTCCAGCACTGACTGGTTAAGTCTGGTAAGGACACCATGGCAAAGGTGAGGGAGGCCGTCCAATCCGGGGATGGATGAATCGGAGAGGGGCCAGGAGGTTCCTGACTGGCTGAGGGGAAGACAGAGAGAGCTGATGTGCTCAGGCTGTCCGCACGGCATCGTTTTTGATACAGCGGGCGCATGTATAATAATGTGACGGAACCAGAGGGCCGAAGGGCGAGTTGGCTCTTAACGGAGGACGAGGCAGAGGGGGTTCAGGGAAATTAGGGTTAACCCAGGGGGTTAGCCTACCAGACCTCAGGAGATGGCTGCTTATGCAGAGATGGTGACACAGAGAGGGCTCCGCAGGTGCAGCGTCTCCCAGGGAGCTGAGAGGAGTATCAAAGGCATCCCTGCTGTCCCAGCAAGCCAAAAAAAGCAAGAAATAAATAAAAAGCATTACTGAGGAGAGCAAAAGCCCTCCCCCTGGAATACAGGGCTCAGTGGGTATTGGGTGAGCTTGGATGGCTTGCCAGGACAACCTCTTGGCCAACAGAAGGCCACAGGCGGAGTCTGGAGGCCAGAAAAGCCCGGGAAGGGGGCGGACCTAGTTGTGGCCTAGTACTCGGCCAGGCCTCGGGCTCGGGTACAACCGTGACCGGCTGCGAGGCACCTGTGGTGGGGAGGCCCGACCAGAACCTCCGGAAGGTTCAATGGAGGTCTGGAAAAGGTACTGGAGGGCCAGGAAAGGTGGTCCCGACAGCAAGGCCCCCCCCCCGATGGGGGCCGTTCTGTAGGAGCGACCAGAAGGCCCAAAAGAGCCCCAGAAAAAAAGGGGCTTATTAACTAAAAATGAAGGCCAATCTCTGGGGGTCCCATTGATGCCCCCCTAAACAAGACCCATGCTATTTCCCCCCATGCTATTTCCCCTGAGGTAGAGGGGCTGAGGAAATTTTTATACTCACCTGTCTTCTACTCTTCTCATACTCACCTGACAGGTGTCTTCAGGCACCGCAGGGTCACCCCCTTGGTAGACCTCGCACGTGGGAGTGGGGTCACCGGTAATCCGGCTGCCGATTTGGAAAGTGGGGACTGGGTGACCAGCGAGGTGCTCAGAAGAGCGCTGTGCCCGCAGGAGGTACAACTAGTGTGGCGTACACACTGAAGACCCCCTGACCCTGAAAGAAAAGATAAAAGAAAAACGATGTAAGACAGAAGACCTGAGTCAGGTCGTGTCTGCCTCCTATGGACACTAGGTTCAAAATGAATTCATGCACACTGCTGTGGCAGGGTATAGCCTGGAGGCGGAGCCAATGGCTTTTCATTCTCCTAGTGTCTGTCTCCTAGTGACCAGGTCTATACCCATGATGCTGTGTCCCCCAGTGAAATAAGCGAGAAATATTATTTTTTAATTAGGCCGTAGGAGGTGAAAAAAACTAATTAAGTTGCCACATCCGTTCCCTAGACTCTAGCCCTGGTTTACCAAAGTCATTTGCTGCAGCTACACACAGATTAATCCGTGTAGTCAAACAATCCCACAATAGGAAAAATACACATCTAAAGACATCAGCCCTAAAGGGAATGGTCTCTCAACGGTAGTAAAGTGAGACCACCACGGGGCTTTAACGCAATACTAAAATAAAGGCAAATATAATACCTCAAAAAGGTTATGACAAATAATAGCAATACTTGACCAATATAATTCTGATATAGTTATGCTTTAATTATTTCTTATTACTTTTTTATTTAAATATGATGTAAGATATTTAATGTTAAAACAGTGGCACATGTAGAAACTAATGGTAAAAGTAAACAAGAGATAATTTGGTATCCACCCCTTCTCCCTCTAGCATTGTACTGCTGGAGGCAAAATGAGCTCCTGCATCTTACTAAGATTATATAGGTAGGTGTCAGAGCAGGTGCCATGACTTTTTTTTTTT
Source organism: Leptodactylus fallax (assembly GCA_947044405.1). Taxonomy (NCBI): domain Eukaryota; kingdom Metazoa; phylum Chordata; class Amphibia; order Anura; family Leptodactylidae; genus Leptodactylus; species Leptodactylus fallax. The sequence continues at coordinate 3,122,955 of CAMRHE010000092.1, forward strand.
TTTTTTTTTTTATTTCATGGCCAGTTCCTGTTTCAGTTGTTGGCTGACTATAGGTTGGTGTTTAGCTGGAAGCATTGTACTGACAGGGCAGAGAGGAGAGTCTATTACTCCTTCCAGTGTCTTATAGCCTGTCACAAGACTGTGAGGAGGAGGGGTTGACTAAAGCTCTTCAAGAAAAGAATTGTTATATTTCAGTTTTGACTGTACTATGAAACAAAATTGAACCAAGGAAAAGGACTCAGTGACGCGAGGAAGTTCCAGGATTTTCTTTACATTTTTTGGTGCATTTTCTGTGTTCTAGTGCTAGGAGTGCATCCTGGCAATTATTGCATTGCAGGAATATTTTGCTTTACTGTCTAGTGATAGTAATGGTGATGTTATGGAGTTGTTGTATCATGTACTTTATGCATCTATATGTAATATATTTCTTTCATGTTTTTACAGTAGAGAGTGAGGCAAAAGTGAGGACAAAGAGCCGTTTTGATGAGGTGTTCCAGAGTTATGCTGCTCTTTCAGAAGTGAAAAAAAAGACCAAAAAGAAGAAGGCACCTAAAGAACATGTTGCAGTATGTATCTCATGCACTGTGTAATCAGACTCGGACTGGTCCACACGTGAATGGCACACTTTTAGTACTTCATGCAGATACTCATCGTACAGCATCTCAACCAGGCTATGTGTCAATATAATATATGGGGTAAACTAATTAATAAAATACTCAGTTTATTTTTATAAGCTATAGATGATGACATCTAGGTGCAGAGTCAGGCCGACCAGTATCCTTACTACCTGGGACCCATCTTTTGAATCACTTCAGGGGCCCCAATCGCCAATCATCTTGCAATGTCTTTCTGCCTGAATCTGCTGCTGTGTGATCACAGATTCCTGGCTCCCGTCGCTGAGAGGGCTCTAGTGCAAGGGAGGAGCCAGTCAGCAGGCTATGGACGCCAGGATAGAAAAAGTCAGAGGCAAGGGCTAGTTAGCAAGCTACTGCTGAAAAATAAATTCATGTTGGCGACATTTTAGGAATTTGTGAACAAGAATCAGGTAATATTTGTGTGTAGCTATATAGTGGGCTCAAAGAATAAATTTTATTGTTGGGTCATAGGCACCCCAGTCTGACACTGTATGTAATGTACTTGTTTGAACTTTATTCACTTTATTAAACAGATGGTGACGGTGTCTTGATGTATTGAAAGTAGTTTTACTTAGGGGAGTTCCAGGACCAAAACGTTCATGGTCTGTTGTCTGTCTTTAGGATATCAGAGTAGTCCAAGTCATATTGTTGATGTTATTTTTGCCTTTTTGTCATAAAGCTTGAAACATTCAAAAATCAACTTCACCCTGTCAAAGATTGTGTACATGAACCATTCAAAAGCAGTGAATCCAGCGCTGAAGGGGATAGTCCAAGATTTTCTAAGAAAAAAGACAGAGAATTGTTGTGGGAAAGAGAAGAAGGAGGCAGTGAAAGTACTAAAGAGCACAAGCATGTAAAATCTGCGAAGAAAAAAAAAAAAAAGAAAACTAGTGGGACAGACAAAAGTGACCCTAGTGAACTTCAAACGGAAAACTTAGATTTATTACAACTCAATGCTAGTAGAAGTTCAAATCCAGTGCGACATCAATCCATGCCTTCTGAGATGACAGTGGACACTATAGAAGAACAGCCTAGCCCTACTGATTTAGAAAATGAAGAACAACTTTTTGAGGCTTATAGACTTCATGTTTCCCAGGAGGAAACCAATGACATCAAAGACAAGATAAGAAAGAAACTAAGGGATCATCTTTTCAACAATGATGACCAACAGCGTCTTCTATTACATAATGGAAATGGCACGAAAAAAAAGGAGAAAGAAGAAAGATATGATTGAACTGAAACCAGAAACCAGGTAATTGTTTTTTTAGGGGTTTTCCTATCTGAACTAGTCATACCCTATCTACAGAACCGCTGATATACCCACTGAGAACAGTGTTTTGTCCCCTATTCTGAATCCAGCATTGGTCAGGCAGTGCACACACTATTCCATTCATTTCAATGGCAGCACCAGAAATACCCAAAGTGTACTTCAGCTATCTCCTGGACTCATATTGAAATGAATGGAACACCCCTATTTTCCCATCTGAGCCAAGTTATCCTGTGGATCATCCTGTAGATAGGGGATAACTTGCAGATCGGTGGAAAAACGCTTTGAGTATATAAGCAGGTAACTGCAACCGGGTACTGCATGCAGTGCCTCTCGACAGCAGGTGGCTGGGTGCGTCTCTTGCAGGGAATACTGCTTAATTTTCTGGATCAGTGGGGTCCCAAAGGTTAAGCCCCCTAATCATAAAGTGATGGCATATCCTAACAATATGCCACCATCACCATTTTCAGCAAATAAATGTTATTATTTTTAAACTGAAAAGTTATATAATTTTCCAAAATACTTTCTGTTGCATTTACTCATTGATTTCTAAATCTCTACTTGCTGTGATTCCAGTGGATAAAGATCTGTCGATGCTCATGTGATATACAGTCCATTGTCATGGGATGGACACACTGGTGCACAGCTCGTTACAGTCACAACACAGTAATCAGAGCTCTGTTTTGTAACAAGCTGTGTGCCTGTCACATGACCACAGACCGATTTTTATCCACGGGAAGTAAACTATGAATCACAACAAGCAGAGATCTAGAAAACAGTGAGGAATTGCTACAGAAAGTATATTGGAAAATTGTATAACTATTCATTATACAAACAATAACATTTATTTTCTGAAACTGGACAACTGCTTTAAGATTGGAGTACCTCTTTAAAGCACTATACTACGTTTCAGGTTTTACCTATTCTGAATGTAATATCAATGAAGTATAAAACTCATGATATCTTTTGTTCTCACAGTGTTATGTCGGTTTTGGAGTTGCAAGGCACACCAGCAGAGATACATGATCAGCCTCAGCCAGAAACATCTTCACATAATGCTGTGATACAAGAAGATGTTCCTAAAGTTAAAGGCAGGAAATCTAAGAAAAAGTCAAAAACAGGTTAGTAATGTAATTTGCCTTCATTGAGTAATGAATATTGTTTTTAGTTTTGGAAATTTAAGAAAGTATAAAAATAAATTGATGTGTTGAACAAGAATGGGGACGACAGGGTCTGCTCTCCCTCTGTACCTATCAGTCTGTTTATGTTTATTGTACTTGTTTTATTTCTATCATGAATTAATTATTTGACAAAATAATCCGGCACAAAAATGATTTTGTTATTATTGTGGCGTTATTCAGCTCTGAAGTGGCAGAAAATGCTGAGTAGCTAAATCTACTCACATGCCACATTTTTCCATATTTCAAGTCCAATTTTTTGGGACTTATGTGATCCACATACTTATGAGATCAGTTTGGATGTTCTGTATGATTTATATATATATATTTGAAATATTTTTTTTTGCCCAAATTACATACACAGCTATGGATGATTCACCATTTGAGCAATTTTCTTAATAGGCACATTTATGAACTATAAGGAATTACAATATATTCTGTATAACCCTTCTGTTGCTCAACAAATTGCATCAGGTACATGTCAAATGCAGATTTTACCTTTTGCACCTTTTTGAAAATTGGCATTGTGCTCTAAAATCAGTTCATATTTTCTCCACTGCTTGTGAATTGCTTTTTAACCCCTTAACGACCCAGGGCGTAATAGTACGTCTTGAGTCTCATGACGGTGTATGGAGCGCGCTCAGGAGCTGAGCGCTCTCCATACACCACGGGTGCCGGCTGTATAATACAGCCAGGACCCACCACTAACAGCAATGATTGGTGCCTGTACCGATCGCGGCTGTTAACCCTTTAGATGCCGCGGTCAAACGGGACTGCGGCATCTAAATTGCACAGCCGCCACGGGCGCCGCCATTTTCCTTGATCGCCGCCCCCCAGAACGTCATCGGAGGGCGGCGATTAGTTGCCATGACAGCCTGGAGCCTATTGAAGGCTCCCAGGCCTGTCATTACATTACAGCTATTACGCGATGCCAGAAGCATCGTCTAATAGCAGTGAAGGCATTTTGCTATTCACTGCGATACAGTAGTATCGCAGTGAATAGTTTCAGCAATCAGACCCCCTAGGTTTCAAGGTCCCTAGGGAGTCTGATCATACAAGTAAAAGTTGAAAAAAAAAAAGTTTTTATAAAGTATGAAAAAAATAAAAAAAACACAAAAGTTCAAATCACCCCCCTTTCCCTAGATCAGATATAAAAGTATATAAACAAAAGTAAACATAAACACATTAGGTGTCCCCCTGCTCCAAAATGCCGGAACTATTAAAATATTTATCCCATACGGTGAACGGTGTAGCGGGGAAAAAAATCAAAATGGCCAAATAGCGTTTTCTTCAACACTTTGCCTTCTATAAAAAATTTAATAAAAAGTGATCAAACAATCAGATCTTTCCCCAAATAGTATCAATAAAAACGATATGTTGTCCTGCATAAAAAGACGCCTCACCCAGCTCCATACATGTAAATATGAAAAAGTTACAGGTGACAAAATATGGCGACGCTAAATTTTTTTTTCTATTTAGCAAAATTTTTAATTTTTTAAAAGGTATCCAAACATTACAAATACTATATAAATTTGGTATCACCGTGTTCGTACTGACCCGCAGAATACAGGTAACATGTCATTTTTACCACACAGTGAATGCTGTAAAAATTAAACCCATATGAATTTGACGCCAATGCAGTTTTTCTCCAATTGCACCTCATTCTGAATTTTTTTCCAGCTTCCCAGTACATTGCACAGCATATTGAATGGTACCATTACAAAGTACAATTTGTTTCGCAAACAATAAGCCATCATGTGACTCTGTGAATTGAAAAATGAAAAAGTTATGGCTCTTGGAATGTGGGGAGGGAAAAATGAGAATGCAAAAACAAAAAATGGCCCGGTCATTAAGGGGTTAAAACTGTATTCATGTGTATTGTACTTTTTCAGATTTTCTTGTTTATATTAATAGATGATATAGAAAGACTTGAAGCAAGAGAAGAACTTGTAGCTAAAAGCAGCCCTAGACATGTGTATGATGATAACCTGGTGCTAGGAGTTTATGTTCATCGCTCTGACAGATTAAAAACTGACCTCATGGTATCTCGGCCCATGGTGAAGATTCACGTCATTGATCAGAATACAGGGGAATATGTAAAGAAAGAGACAAGGTAATATGATGATGGTTACTTTGTTTTTCAAGTGACCTTTATTTATATCTTAGGATTAGTTTAGTGGTGCAGACCACTGTTGCAAATATATAGATATAGTTATGCTTTACATGTGAATGCGCAGCCATCTATTCCTTCACTGCAGCTATGAAAAGGGTTTTAATCACCAAGAGAGAGTTAATAAAATTTACTCAATAAGTTATAGACCCTAGAAGTGACTGCCCAGAATGCCTCCCAACCCAACCCTAGGAGCTAGTGCGGAATTTGGTGTACTTAATGTACTCCACCCAGCTTACATATTCACTTTTCACCATCTGCTATGTATTCAAATCTTGAAAGCCTATGCATAAATCCACCCTTCATGAAATCAGTGTGAGATGTGCTGCAGTGAAGGCGCCAGGCCGCTATATAGTGGACAGAGCTTTCTGCTTGCGGCCCTGTAATGTGTACTGTACAGGCACCGGAAGCGGTTCCTTACAGATGATCGGCCCAGACGCCTGAGGATAGGCTATAAAAAATAAGCCTGATCAACCTCTTTAGTAAAATGTTTGTTTGAAATAGCTTTGGGTTCAAAATGGTCACTTTAACTGCTTGATAAATTCGTTAAGGGGTAGTTTCCATAACGGGGTCACTTTTTAGAAGTTTCCATTGTATTGATACTGTTGGGGCTCTGCAAATGAGACATGACACCCGAAAACTATTCCAGCCAAATTTTTCTTCCAAAAGCCAAATAGCACTCTTTCTGGTCCGAGTATCGCCATGGGGTATTGCTGTGTTCAGGAGAAATTGTGTAATGGGCTGTGCATGCATGTTCTTGTTTAACCCCTAGTGAAAATGAATAGTTTGGGGCTAAAGTGATGCTTTATTATATTATATTTTGCATTTTTATGACCCAATGTTAATAAAATTTGTGAAACAGATTTGACATCAAAATGCTCACTGATACCCCTCAGTAAATTCTGTGAAGGGCGTAGTTTCCAAAATGGGGTCGCTTTTGGGGATTTTCATTGCACTGTAAATTTAGGGGCTCTGCAAATGAGACATGGCACCTGAAAACGATTCCATCAATATCTGCTCTTTAACTTCCTAGTGGCGCTCCTTCCCATCGGCACTATGTCATGTGCCCAAACATCAGTTTACATCCACATGTGGGGTATTTTCTTACTTGGGAGAAATTGCATAACAAATTTTGGGGTGCATTTTATCCTTTAAATGTGTAAATTTTAGGGTTAATTGAATATATTATTGAAAAAAAAGAAATTTCTAATTTTCTTTTGTTTTAATTTCCATGAAACTGATAAAGGGTTAACAAACTTCCTAAATGCGGTTTTGAATTATTTGAGGGGTGCATTGCCTTTCAAATGGTCCCTAAAAAATGAGTTTGGGATATTTTCTTATATAATTCTGTTAGACTTTTAAGCCTTCTAACGTCCAAAATAAACTGAAGGACGATTAAAAGATGATGCCAACATAAAGCAGAGATATGGTAGAAAACATTTCTTAAGAATATTTTTCCAAATTTCCTCCAAAGTTCCAGTTATTTTAGAAATAAAAGCAAAAAATACAAGTTACAATGAGTCACAAAAAAAATCAATTGGGTAAGTTAAAGCATTCCAGAGTTATTACCATATTAAGTGACGTTTGCTGTCATTCATTCTGCTTACTTCCAGTGGATAAAAACCAGTCCATGGTCATGTGATGGACACAGGTGCACAGCTCGTTAAAGTTGGACATTGCCTGGTAATGAGCTGTGCTCCTGTGTGTCCATCACATGACCATGGACTGATTTTTATTCAATGTAAGTAATGAATGGCAGCAAGTAGAGAATCTAGAAAACCGAGAGGAATTGATACAGAAAGTATATTGGAAAATTGGACAACTTTTTATAATACAAATAATAACATTTGTCTCACAATATTTGTCTGAAACTGGATAACCCCTTTAAATAGTCTGACATTACCCAGTTTATTTTTTTCTGTTAGTGAAACCTATGCTTTCTTTTTAGCTCAGATGCAGTTTCATCATTTCATGACCAAGAAAGAAATGAGTATGTTCTCCCCAAGTTCACACAACCGTATGACTTCAAGCTGCTGAAAACACTGATTCCTGAGTGGGATGAGCAAGTCATATTTGTGGAGAAGTTCACACACTTTCTGCACATTAAGGAGGACAGCCCTAATGTTATCATATTCTTTGAGGTAAAAAAGCTTTTTTATGTGGAATGATGTTTAGCATTGATGGTAAGCCTTTAAGACTGGTCAAACAATATTTTTTTGTCCATATAATTACATATAATTTTTTGTATAAAATTTGTTGTTTAGGCACTGTTATTTCAACAAACATAATTGAATAGAACTATAAGAAACTATGTCTTTTCGGAGAGAAATGCCTCTCTATGCCCCTTTCTAATGTGGGTTTCCGTGTGAAAATTACTGCTCTATCCATATTCAGACTCAACGCCACATGACTAAGATGGCTACTCTTTATAAAAGTTTATATAGGTCAGAGGAATAAGCAGTAAAAAAGGGAGATAAGACAAGAAAGACAGCTTTTAGTCTGACCCTAAAGCTTTCTATCATAGCCAAAGATCTTTATTCACATCAGTACAGGGCAGTAATCTGTATATATATTTTCAGGGCTATACCTGAGTGAGTGAGTGAGATACAGTTAACCCCCTTAACGACACGTGCCATAATAGTACAGCGCTTTCGTCCAGGAGTTAACACATTCCTCTGTGCTATTACGGTGGAAGTGTTCTGCCTGCTCAAACACTGAGCAGCTGGCCTCTGGAGGAGTGTTAGTTGTAATTTACAGCTTACCCTGCTTTAGCACACCCGGTCATGGGAGTTAACACCTTATATGCCACCGTCAAACATGATTGCGGCATCTAAGGTAGTTTTCTTTATTAACTTAATTAGCTAATACTTGTTTTACTGTCACAATGTTGCCAATGTGGACACGCTGCAGAGAGCGATATTGTAGTAGCCAGCTATAGTGATCGCTGGAGTGATCAGAAAACTGAAGGCAAGGACAGTAAAATAAATAGCTAGATGTACCTTATCACTGTAGATTAATCTGGGGAAGCCTTTCTCCACATGGAGCACTGGCCATATACAGTGTGTATGATGCACATTATTCACCAAGTGTATTGAATGGACTGTCCTTGGCGAACTATTGAAGTGAATGGGTTTTTGAGCAAAGCGTCGCAAACCTTTCCCTATCCAGTTTTCCGACATTTAGGTCGGATTCGCAGCGGACGGAGTGCCGACGCAAGTGTGAACCCACCCTTAATAGGCGCTGCCTCAGAGATTGACTCTGTCAGAGCTCAGAATCTCACCTCTTGCCTGCTCTTGACTGACATCGCCCTCCTGACAGTACAGAGCCTAAATAGCATATCAGGAATCAGAATTAACAGCACTCAATGCTCCAGAACGGTGGGGGCTAGAGAAAACATTCCAACTACTGGAATCAGTGGAGCAGTGACTATTAAATGATGCAAATAACTGGACTTGGCTGTAGTGGTGAAAGGTCCTCTTTAAAGTCAATGGATACATTTTGTCATTGTTTCCAACATATCCTGCATTAGGCTAAAATGTAACTTAATTGTGATGTGAACAACCCCTTACATATTTTAAAAGTTTCTAAATTAGGAATACATTGTTTTTCCAGGTCCTTGACTTAATACATGAAGATGGTTTAAACACCAACTCCAATATAGAAATAAAAGAGAAAGAATTCCAGAAAATTGCATGGGCATTTTTAAAGGTATTCTTCATTTCCTGTTAAATATATCATCAAAAATTTCATCTGGACACTATCCAAAGACATGCTCACTTAGGCTTACACTCCCCTTAGACTTTTGGATTATTAGCTTCTTGTACAATATTGCCTTGCGGATGACATCTGTAATAGAAACAGTGGAGCAGATTTAGGAAAACTTTCTTTGTTGCCCTTAGCAGCCAAAAACAGCACAACTTTCATTTCTTGTAGTGTTTTTGGAAAATTAAAGCTTTTCTTTAAGACCATTTTCATAAATTTGCCCCAGTATTTTTTATTTAAGTAGTTTTCCAACCAGCTCATCGTGAATGAGGCTGAAGAGTAGTTCCCTGGAACAAGAATAAGGGTCCTTGGCTTCTTCATTGTCATGATAGGTGGCAGTCCATTCAGCAACAATATGCCTTCAGTTTTGAAGATGGGAAGTTTCATTTAAACTGTATTTCTTTCTAAATTTTTAATCTTTGTAACCAAAAGCAGCCATGCACATGATGTTTCTGTTGACTACCGTGCCATAAACATCCTCATACAACTCAGCCAAGTGTGAATGTTTATTTCAAGGAGAAAAGTGGAATTGGCCATTGTTGGGTACCTGGCTGGCCAGGCTCTTTCCCCTGACATCAGCTGTTGGGGAAGGGGGGGGGGGAGAGAAGACAAGCCATGATATATCCATACACATAAAACAGTTAGCCAATCCCATTATTGGCAGATTTGGCTGACTTTTATTTAATATGTATGGCTAGTTTAAGCATTGACATTGTCTCTTAAATGCTTAAAGGGGTATTCCCATGAACATAATCATATCTATATTTGTAGATAATTAAAAGTTAAACAAAAAGTTTTGCAAATAGAAGTATTTACAAATTCTGCAGAGTTTTAAAGATTTTCTCTAACCATCTTAGTGGTAACATCTGTTGTCTTGATCGGTTGTCAATGGATACAACCACGAATGCAGAAACTTTCTATGGTCTGGGACTTGTCAGGAACCCGGTATTGATTTTCTTATTGTAGCTGGGTTATCAGGCAGGCACACTACATGTATCAGAAGATATCCCAGCCACAATAAGGAAATCATTGCTGATTTTCTGACCTTAGAAAGGTCTTGCATTCATGGTCGTATCCACTGGCAACTGATCAAGACGACAACTTGTGACCACAAGATATTTAGAGAAAATCTTTAAAACTCTGCAAAATGTTTAATTACTTATATTTGCAAAAATGTTTAACTTTTAATTATCAACAAATTTAAAAAATGGTTATGTTCGTGGGAATACCCCTTTAAAAATTAGGACTATTGTTAAAAATCATAGTATGTATTATTTATTCTAATATTTTATCTTTGATCTCCTTTTTTTCTTTTAGATTGTCGGCGCCAATGAAGTGCTCAATGTAAATAAAAAATTACGGCTACAACTTTATTACCCTCCTTCAAAAGCTAGGGTAGCTTCCAGCACACACATCTACGAATGGTGGCTCAAATATCCCAGAAATCGGTACCCATCTACACTGTATGTAACAATAAAAGGCCTGAAGCTGCCTGAAAGTGTAGGTCATCTTTTTATGTCATATACCTTTTATAGAAAACACATTTTCATAACTATTGAAGGTTTTTATTATGTATCTTTATATCAAAGGTAAACCCAAATTTCGGTATGGCTGTGCAACTGGAAAACAGTATTCTAAACTCTGATATGCAGAATAAATTTCCTGTAAATGAAAATAATTCAGCTGAGGCTAAAGAGAAAAAGGAGCCTTTCAGGTGGACTCGACTGCCTGGTCAGGTATTTATGATTGGGAGGGGGGCGCGACAGGTGGTGCTGCATGCTGTAGAGGTCCGCTTCTGTTGCCTGTACTATACACAGAATAAAGCCAGATGCAGTTGTCTCCAGTCCTTGTAAAGTGGCCAGGTGCAGCTATCACAGCATAGCTCCCATGCAAGTCAATTGTAAGGATATGCTATAAAAAAAAATCCTGGACAACCCCTTTAATGTCTGGTGCTTTGATCCTTTGACAGATCAGAGTAAGGGCTATTAAAACCCGTAATATGAGACTAGCACAATCAAAATTTTTAATAAAGTGCTTCAAACAGTTATATCTCGAGCATTATAAAATGTAGAAATTTGCTTTTGGTATCATATGATAGAGGAGATTGCAGTGCTATCTATATTATTTCCAGAAATATCACTGGTTGAAAACACAGTCAGAATTAGGATATTTATATGCAGCTGCATAATATATGATATAAATATCCCAATCCCAACTGTTTTTAACCAGTGATATCTCTGGAAATAACATAGGTAGCACCCTAGTGTCATCTCCTCTTTCATGTGACGCCTGAGATTTAGCTGTTTGAAGTGACCCTCCCCTCCCCTCATTTCTCTACATTGTGCACAGTCCCATACTCCAAGATCATACTCCATACACAGTAACTCAGTGAGAGGCAGGAACAGATCTCAATACAGAAGCAAGGGAAGGAATAAAGGGATGCAGGATTTCACAGAAAGGAGACAAAATGCTACAGTTCATAGAAGCTTATGGAGGGTGGGTGGATGAGTGAGAAGCACTAACAGTAAGATATCATTTTCACCACATCTTTATTCACACCTATACTGCTTGATGCTGATATATCCTGCTGGACAATTGCTATACACCTACTGTTATCTTAGGAAGCATGTCCTGGTGTTTTGATTATCACTCACTTTGCTCCTCCTCCTTCTCCTCCCCACTTTATAGACTTCTTGTAACCTGATCTGTGTGTGAGCTCTAGCCTGTCTTCAGTAAAGATGGTCTGAGCAGTGAATTGAGCAGTTTAGCAGGCAGAAGAATACTGATAACAAAAAATAGAAAAATAAACATTCTCCTCTCATATTTTACAGAGTTTCTTATATTCTCCTGAACTGCAAATTTATGAAAAAATTGTAGCAACAGTGTTGCTAAAATGTGTGTTTAATATATAACCATTTATAGCTTTTGCTTATTTCTACCCTGTATGTTCTGGAGTCCTGTAGAATAAAGAAATAGTTGCTAGAATTGGGATTAGCTGAATGAGTGTTCTATTTGTACATGTTTGGGTATTTAAGCCTCTAGGCTTTTTTTCCCTATTGTATTGGACTTTTACATTATGTGACTTTTTTACTTTATCACATATGTATGTCAGCAGTATGTGCCTTATTTATTTATTTTATATATATATATATAGGCTTGTCGTATTCCCAACAGACATTCTTTGTCTCTTCGAGGTGGGCATATGGGATGCTTCTCATTGTGTTTTTCTCATGTTGGCAAAACATTGGCTGCAGCATGTGCGGACAGAGATGGCTATCCAATATACTGTAGGTATCCTAATTAATAGAAATCATATTTCTGTCAGAGTCTATATTTATATTCTTGTTAATATTGTAATTGATACTTTAGTTAACGTGAACCACATTAATGAAAAACTTTACTTGTTCTCTTATGTTCTATAATCATATGTGTAGAAAAAGAGTAAATAAGGCTATGTTCACATCTGTAAATATTTGTCACAGGTTCTGTATGCGTGCAGGACTTTTTGATCCACAAAAGACTTAACGGTAGTCCTCAGATACCATTATAGTCAGTGGCGTCCATTGGAATCCATTTGTATCCATCATATGAAGGATCCATCCCTGTCAAGACTTCAGTTTTTCTGTTTAACAGAACAAAGAAATAGAAATCCTGACAGAGTTATAAATGGAGCCTATTCCAAATTCCTAGGCGGAGTACCAGTTTTATGTTTAACTTTTTTAAATGTCGCAGAACACAATGGAAACTAAACACGTGTAGGGAATTTTTTAGCTGTATATAATCTAACAAGCATTTGCTGAGTGATCCTGAGTTTTGAGCATGAAATTGCTTATCCTTCAAACTGATGTGACTTATCCTTGACTTTCCTCTTATGTTATTATTTATTTATTATGCTTACTTGTATAGCGCCATCATACTCCGCAGCTCTTTACAGACATTGAAAGTCACTGTCCCATGTAGGGCTCACAATCTACATTTCCTATCAGTATGTTTTTGGAGTGTGAGAGGAAACTGGGGTACCCGGAGGAAACCCACACAAACACGGGGAGAACATACAAACTCCTTGCAGATGTAGTCCTTGGCAGGATTCAAACCCAGGACTCCAGCACTGCAAGGCTGCAGTGCTAACCACTGAGCCACCGTGCTGCCCCATATGTAGCCTCACACACTCCAAGACACCCCAATTTGAGGTGTTGTCCTAAGTGTTCCCTCTCTTTATCATACCAAATTCAAGATGAATCTGTGGGCCAAAGGTGCATATGACTTAGGAACTACTAGAAATTGTCGCTAATTGTCTATTTTCTTGGAAACAAAATCTAATGGAGACAGCAGTGGCAGCATCAGTGAGTGCTGCGTTGATTTGTATTAATGGAGGCTGAAGCTGGGAGATGACGATGGTTTCTGGTTATGGGGGATTGTGGCTGTCATTGTATATAGTCATGGCCGTAAGTGTTGGCACCCCTGAAATCTTTCCAGAAAATGAAGTATTTCTCCCAGAAAATTATTGCAATTACACATGTTTTGTTATACACATGTTTATCTCCTTTGTGTGTATTGGAACAACACAAAAAACAGAGAAAAAAAAGCCAAAAATGATATAATTTGATGCAAAACTCCAAAAATGGGCCGGAGAAAATTACTGACATCCTCAACTTAATATTTGGTTGCACACCGTTTCAAAAAATAACTGAAATCAATCACTTCCTATAACCATCAACAAGCTTCTTACATCTCTCTATTGAAATTTTGAACCTCTTTTCTTCTGCAAACTGCTCCAGGTCTCTCATATTTGAAGGGTGCCTTTTCCAAACAGCAATTTTAAGGTCTCTCCACACGTGTTCAATGGGATTTAGATCAAGGTTCATTGCTGGCTACTCAGAACTCCTCAGTGCTTTGTTTCCATCCATTTCTGGGTACTTTTTCAAGTATGTTTGGGATAATTGTCCTGCTCGAAGACCCATGACCTAGGACGAAAACCCAGCTTTGGTAATATTCAGATTTCATGATTCCTTGCACACAGTCAATGCACCCAATGCCAGAGGCAGCAAAACAACCCCAAAACATCTTTGAACCTCCATCATATCTGACAGTAGAATGATATGCTTTACTCAAAAAGCTCTATCTTGGTCTCATCTGTCCACAAGACATTTTCCCAGAAGGATTTTGGCTTACTCATGTACATTTTGGCAAACTGCATTTTAGCTTTTCATGTTCTGTGTCAGCAGTGGGGTCCTCCTGGGTCTCCTGCCATAGCATTTCATTTCATTCAAATGTCAATGGATAGTTTGCGCTGACACAGATATACCTTGAGCTTGCAGGACGGCTTGAATTTCTTTGGAACTTGATTGGGGCTTCTTATCCACCATCCGGACTATCTGCGTTGCAACCATTCATCAGTTTTCCTCTTCCATCCACGTCCAGGGAGATTAGCTACAGGTCCATGGGTTTTAAACTTCTGGATTATATTGTATACCGTGGACAAAGGAACAACAAGATCTCTGGAGTTGGACCTATAACCTTGAGATTGTTGATATTTTTCCACAGACACATAATGCAAAGATTGAGCTTTCAGCTTCTCTCTTTTTATCTGGTTTCAGGTGTGATTTTTATGTTGCCCACACCTGTTACTTGCCACAGGTGAAATTGAATGAGCATCACATGCTTGAAACAAAGTTATTTACCGACAATTTTGAAAAGGTGCCAACAATTTGGTCTGGCACATTTTTGGAGTTTTGTGTGAAATTATGTCCAATTTATCTTTTTTTTCTCAGTTTTTTTTGTGTTGTTCCAATACACACAAAGGAAATAAATGTGTATAACAAAACGTGTAATTGCAATAATTTTCTGGGAGAAGAACTTCATTTTCTGGCAAAATTTCAGGAGTGGCAACTCTTACGGCCATGACTGCAAATATATAGGGATACTTTTAATGTGCCTTGGAATTTGTGGTTGTCATTGTATTGTACAGATGTAGCTGTTAATTTATATATTTATATGAAGGTATGTAGCTTCCATTGTATATGGGAGGCAATAGCTTTCATGTGCTCACTAACTGTCTTTCTATATGTGAATTTTTCTGTTTTTGGGGCGCACTGTTGGTGTCTGTGGGTTGGGGCTTTAAGGATGTTACTTTTTATAGGGGATTTGTGTTGGTCCCTGTGTATGGCCTTTTTACATTGTGTTCACTCATTAGCTGTAGAGATTGGCTAGGCTTCATTTCTGATTATCATAAATCTGCTCATGTCCCAGCCTAGCTTCTCTGAACAATATTATGATCAATTATATAAAGATCTAATTTTATTTTCTTCTAAAAATGGAATCTGGTAGAGAACATGGATGATAATGTTTAGTTGTCGAATATTTTAAAAATTAAAATATTATTGGCTAAACATTATATCTTACTACAAGAAACAAATAAGTGTCTGGTTTGTGTACTAATGAACATAGAAAATCCAAAAAGAAAATTGTCGTAAACTAAAAGGTATTTTTTATCACCGTGTGATTTAGTTTGTGATAAATTTTATATGGAATATTTTAGAGGAGTATATTAATAAAAGTTAGTTTTTAGTATACGACAATTTTCTTTTTTGAAACCTGATATCCTACCCATCAAAATGCAAGTTTCTCTTCTGTAACCTCTTTTTAGATCATCAACTCCTCAAAAGCTAAAGGTAAACCAATTATACAGTAATCTTCTTTCTCTTAAGGCATTAGCTCCAGCCAGTACATCCAGATTTTGCCTTATGGCTAAGGTTTCTCTTCCCATATTATGCATGCCATGTACATTTAGGAAGCTTCATCTCTTTCACTTATGTGTTTCACTAGTGTTTTTTTTTCTAGTAAGCTATGGTATTGATTGGGTTGGTTATATGACATACAATGAAAAGATTATTGTTATTATTTTTAATAATATGGTGGTAATGCCTATAGCTAACAGTATGAGAATAATTAATTATTTTGGGCATGGATGGAGTGAGGTGCTAATGGGAGCTCTCACACATTTCCTCTTCTCTGGTCCTCCTGATGTCCATTTACTTGCATGGGGTACATGTGATTGCTGCAGCCAGTCAGTGCCCGCAGTGGTCAGGTACTGTATTACTGGCATCATGGTTCCTTTCACATGCCCACAATGTCATTAATAGGGCATTTGACTGCTGCAGCCAATTAGTGGCTGCACCAGACACGTTCCCTATTACTGGCATTATATTTATTTAGCTTTAGAACTCCCATCTTACAGTAAACTAGGAGACGCTAGTACTTTCTTGTAAGGGCCACTAGATGGGGATGTGCTGTCAGGTTATAAAAATAACACTACATACTGCATGGGAGAAGACAACATTATATTACTGCAAAACGGTAATATTCAAAACATATGAAAGGGGTATTCCCAGCTCCATATATTTATGGCATATCCACTGGCTACGTCATAAATGTCTGATACATATAGGTCCCACATCTGGGACTTGCAACTTTGTAGAGAATGGAGGGCCTCAACCTCGTCCTCCCTGGTTAACTGACCATCACATCCAGACACAGAATGAATAAAGAGGTGATCACACATTTGTGTGGGCTGACACCATGCACTGGTCTAACAGTTACAGAAGTTGATGTATTAGCATCCATCTCTCCAATCATTTTTAACCTTGATGCGGGTTAACTACGTAGGGAACATAAGCAAGGTAGTTGTTAGAAGAAGAGTTCGTAACAATACTGATGTATTTTGCTAAAAATAAGTATCTAAAGCTTCAAGCATAAGTATCTAAAGCTTCAAGCATAAATCCTAAGGTTATATTTGCATTATAATCATTCAACAACAAATCAAAAATGCATTTTATTGTATTCTAATGATTTTTTTTGTCTTGTAGTATATGAAATTCCTTCTGGTCAATATCTCAGAGAGCTTCATGGTCACCTTAATGTTGTCTATGACCTTTGCTGGTCTAAAGATGATCATCATTTGCTATCTGCCTCTTCTGATGGTACAGTCAGGCAAGTTTGGTTCTGGATTTGTATATCTTGTGAGTCACAATTTGTATGGTGTTTTTAATGATGATTCTGTTCTGTACGACAAGAAAATTTATGATAAAATGGTGATACAAGATTATTAGGACCATAAAAGGCTATTATGATTGTCTTTTTTATATAAAAAGATAAAGAATATGAAATATTCATACACACGTGGACAAAATTGTTGGTACCCCTCGTTTAATGAAGAAAAAAAAAAACCACAATGGTCACAGAAATAACTTGAATCTGACAAAAGTAATAATATATAAAAATTCTATGAAAATGAACAAATGAAAGTCAGACATTGCTTTTCAACCATGCTTCAACAGAATTTTTTAAAAAAGAAAACTCATGAAACAGGCCTTGACAGAAATTATGGTAACCCTTAACTTAATATTTTGTTGCACAACCTTTTGAGGCAATCACTGCAATCAAAGGATTCCTGTAACTGTCAATGAGACTTCTGCACCTCTCAACAGGTATTTTGGCCCACTCCTCATGAACAAACTGCTCCAGTTGTCTCGGGTTTGAAGGGTGCCTTTTCCAGATGGCATGTTTCAGCTCCTTCCAAAGATGCTCAATTGGATTTAGGTTAGGGCTCATAGAAGGCCACTTCCGAATAGTCCAATGTTTTCCTCTTAGCCATTCTTGGGTGTTTTTAGCTGTGTGTTATGGGTCATTATCTTGTTGCAAGACCCATGATCTGCGACTGAGACCAAGCTTTCTGACACTGGGCAGCACGTTTCTCTCTAGAATCCCTTGATAGTCTTGAGATTTCATTGTACCCTGCACAGATTCAAGACACCCTGTGCCAGATTCAGCAAAGCATCCCCAGAACATAACAGCGCCTCCTCCACGTTTCACAGTAGGGACAATGTTCTTTTCAAGATATGCTTCATTTTTCCATCTGTGAACATAGTGATGTGCCTTGCCAAACATTTCGATTTTTGTCTCATCTGTCCATAGGACATTCTCCCAGAAGCTTTGTGGCTTGTCAACATGTAGTTTGGCAAATTCCAGTTTTGTCAGATTCAAGTTATTTCTGTGACCATTGTGGGTTTTTCTTTCATTAAACGAGGGGTACCAACAATTTTGTCCACGTGTGTATAAGTAAGTATATGAATTTACTCTCTTAAATCATTAAACACTTTTAAAGGGAGTCTGTCAGCAGTTTTTATCCAGAGTTAGAAAGCAGACCTAGATACCTGCTTAAATGCACACTGTATGGACACCTACACATTACACCTACAGGAACTTTAATGAGGCCAGCCCCTCTTACAGTTTTGGCTCCTGATATCACTGTACAAACAGCACTTATATCTCTGGAACAAGGGCAATTACCAGCAAAACTGAAAGTGAACTGAATTCAGTGCACTGTCAGCTTTGCAACAATATATAACACTCCCTATCTTAGAGGATATAAAACGTCCTCTTTAACTGAAATTTATTTTCTAAAAAGTAAATTTAGCTATTTTTCATCTGTGCTTTCCCTACAGGCTGTGGAGAATTACAAGTGAGGCTTCATCTGCCTTGAAGGTGTTACCGCATCCTTCCTTTGTATACACAGCTAAGTTCCACCCTATGTCTGATCATCTAGTTGTGACTGGATGCTATGATGCGGTCATTAGAGTGTGGAATGTTGAAGTGAAGGAGGTTAATGGTCAGCTCCTTCAGGAATTTGATGGTCATAAAAGTTTTATTAATTCACTGTGTTTTGATGCAGAAGGTAAGAGTGGCATCCTCCTCATGTTCTTTTACTCTCCATAGAGATATATTGTCATGGCCCTGGAATTCATGGACTGCATGAACCAGGTCTCTTTTCACTTATCTTTGTCAGGACTGTCATTTTCCAAACTCCTACCATCTCTGGGCCAAATAATGGACAAACACTGTTATGACTCGTACTGGGCATTCATGTAAATCTAGAATTAGATGGGCTACAGAGTAACATAGATGAAGTTGGATAAAGACACATGCCCATAAAGTCCAACCTATAACCCTACAGTGTTGATCCAGAGGAAGGCAAAAAAAAACCCATCAGGTTAATGGCAATTGCCCCATGTTAGGAGAAAAAAATTCCTTCCCAACTCCGACTCTAGCAATCAGTATAAATCCTGGATCAACTTTTCTTTGCCAAAAATTTTAATCCCCATAACCTGTAGTATTTTACCGTTCAAGAAAGGCATCCAGGCCCTTTTTTAACTTGCACAATGAATTCACCGTCACTGCATCCTGTGGCAGTGAGTTCCATAGCCTCACTGCTCTTACAGTAAAGAATCTCTGTCTGGTGATGATGCTGGTGAAATGTTCTTTCCTCTAGGCTTTGAGGATGTCCCCTTGTCACCGTCATAGGCCTAGGTATACAAAGAACATTAGAAAGGTCTTTGTACTGCCCCTTCATGTATTTGTACATTGTAAATACATCTCCACGTATAAATCTTTTCTTTTTTTTTTTTTTTTTTTTTAAACGAAATAACCCCAAATTTGTAAATTTGTCTCAGTACTCCAGTCCACCCATTCCCCTAATCATCTTGGTTGCCCTTCTCTGCACTCTCTAGTTCAGTTGTGTAATTCTTGTACACTGGGGCCCATAATTGCGTACAGTGGTGTATGCATGGCAAACTATAAACACATCTATTTATGAAAGAATTCTTACTTTGCAGCATTTTTTTCACCCCTGCTTAAAACCTTTGTACTGTACTATGTCACAATAAAAATCTGACCTGGATCACACCAAAACCAGACTTCTATATGCTATTGTCTAGTTCAGGGGTCAGCAACCTTTTCAGTCTGGGGTGCTGATTTGGAAAAAAAAAATCAAAAGAAAGATGAAGTACTCAGTGTGCCATGTTATAATTGTAAGGGTGTTGCCCTCCTACATCGGTGATTACCAACAGGGGGCCTCAACTCTCTAGAAGGTATTTAGAAGGATGATCCCATGCCTTTATGCAATATTATCTGCGTCCTTAGGATGTTTTTTGACTTTTGGTAAAAATTATTTGGTAGGGGTGCCCCAAGGAATTTTTTTTTTCCAGGGGGACCCTGAGTCTAAAAAGATTGGGAAACACTGTCCTACATGAAAGTCATATAACGCAAACCATAACTGCAACCAGTAAGTTAGTTGTTGAGTTTTAGCAAAATGATTGATATTTGGACTGGATATGGGGCTAAGTGTAATCTGCAGTAAGCCTGCTTTGTGGGGGCAGAAGATCACACAGCCTAGTCTTTTTGAAGAAATCCAAACAAATTTTTACAGTCTTATTAAAATATATGAAGGAAAATTTAGCTGCCATATTATACTTTGCACAGGTAATTACTGACCTTTTGCTAGGCTACTGGCCTGGACACTTAGACATTGTGCCTCATGTTCCCACCACCTCCCAGTGCATCTTCCCGTCCGACTGCATTTACATGGACAATTAGAGAGAGATTGCCACCTGGAGTAGAGAGAGTCCTGTGCTAGGTAGATATGCATTGGGTGCCGACTCCTGCACCAGTGCCGGGGGTTGCTGACCCCTGGTCTAGTGCATTAATATGTAAAGCTTAACAAATAAATAACTAATGGAGACACATTAAACTTACCACAGCTTCAGTCTCCAGTTCAAAATATGCAGTCTGGACAGAATGCCTATGTTATTACACATGTAAAGGGGATAATTAAGGGTATGGAGTCAATTTCAGGTGGAATCCATCTGCCCTCATCTACAACCCCCCCCCCCCCAAAAAAAAAAAAAAGTCCCATCTCCACATTGAGACGCCTTGGATTCATAGATTAAAAAGATAGTCGCTGTCCTTGACATTCTGGCTATTGGATCTCCTACTCACCATTGCTTCCTAACTCTGTGTTATGCTGCAAATTTCAGTTTTCCGGTGTCCAAATTATGGTGCATCTTGAAGTGTTGCGACAAAGAGTGTTTTGATGTCATCTTCTTGTCATCACACTTTCTTGATGCCTGTGCTGTACCCTCTTAAAAAATATATCTATCCAATGTGTTATATAAAGCGTGCCAGTTTCAGATTTCTTTTTCAGGATAAACTGCCATGTGTATAAATGAGAAGTAACACTATTTCTGGTCATTATACGACTTCTGCAATTTTAGCAGTCTCCCTTTCTGCATGCTGTATATGGTGATTGTATTTCTTTCTAAACTGCTGGGTAGAGACTAGTTGCCATACACTGCACATAGTGAATAGAGGAAAAGCTGCTCTATAACTGTCTCTCACATTCAGAAACAAATCCAGGTCCATGTAGGATGTAAATAATACTGACCTGTACTAGGGCTGACCTAAATAAAAATCGTGATTAATCGCGCATTTTACCTTGATTACAATTAACGGTCATTATTTAGGTCACACCCCTTTAAACCACGCCCATTTACAGTATGATTAATTGTTGGTGAACCCCACAAGATTCGTCTCGCGAGGTTTTGTCCAACGGTTTTGTTCAGACGATTCAAACTGAACACTGCCAAGCCGAAACTGATATTATTATCCTGTGGGGTCTCTTCATAAACCCAGGGGAGGTGTCTTAGGCGCTTCTGGCTGACGTCAGGGACCACTGATTGGGCCTCAGCGTCATGTGGTGTGATGCCATGTGACGTCAGCCAGAAGCGCCGAACACAGCAGGGATTCGCTCCGGAGCACAGGAGAGGTGAGTAACACTGTTTTTATATCTTTCCTCACCTCCCCTGGTACTCATCTTATTATACTTTGGGGTCTGAAGAGACCTTACAGTGTAATAGTATCAATTTTAATTCAGCAATGTTCGGCCCAAACAAAACTGGAAATATTGTAATATCCGAACTGAAATAACCGACATGAACAAAATCACATTGGTTATCCAGGTTGACGCTCGACCAGCCCTCACCTGTACTGATGTGCATAAAGTCCTTTGGTTGTAATAAAATGTTTCTAAATAGCTCCAGCAGCACCTAAGGTTTCTGCTATCACTCTCCCTCCTCTCTCCATTAAACTTTTATAGAAATCAGTCATCTGACGCTTGGGGATCCGAAAGACGGAGACCCTGTCAGCATAAAAAACAGTAGACTATAAAGGGGTCAACCGGGTTTCCGCTGGTTTTATACTGAAACCGGCAGAGAGAGAAGTCCTGAGTTTTGCCCCTGGCTCACAGCCTCATACACGGGCCCAAGAAAATACACATTCGTGTGTATGGGTCCAAAAAAAAACACAGCTAGCACACTGACAATTCATAAGGTTGTGTGTATGAGGCCTTAATGTAAGGGGGAGGTGCTGAGTTGTACCACAGGAGAAAATGGCTGTTCTGGCAGGAAGGGCCTCACATGGAGTGCACTGTACAGCTTATTTACATAAGATTTAAAAGTTGATTTTCTTGGCTGCAAGATTCCACTTTGATACAATAAAGGTATGTTCAGCATGCCATCAGCAGGTTCTTAGTGAAGCATATACTGTATACTTGGTGTCATATAAAAGAGGACACTATGGTTGCAGTGCTATCTAAATTATTTCCAGAGATATCACTGGTGAAAACAAAGTCGGGAATGGGATATTTATATCATATATGTTATAGAGCTGCATATAAATATCCTAAGTTCACCTGTGTTTTCAACCAGTGATATCTCTGGTAATACAGATAGCACTGCAACCTCTTTCAAATGACACCAAAAGCAAGTTTGTACATTTTAAAATGCTCGAGATATAACTGTTTGAAGTGACCCTCCCCTCATTTTCTCTACATATTATACAGCCCTGTACACCATACACAGTAACATTCAGTGAGAGGCAGGAACAGCTCTCAATACAGAAGCAAGGGAAAGAGTATAAAAATGCAGGATTTCACAGGAACAAGGCAAAATCTGTTAATAAAGTATATTGTAAAATTTATTAATGACACAAATCGTCTCAGAGAATCAAAAATTGCCTGAAAGTTTAGTTACGCTTTCATAATATATATGAGGGCCAATATATCATCTGACGGGACGGTCAGTCCTGTGTGAGTACCACTATCAGGTTAGATTAGTTCGGATATAGGATAGGACTATGTAGATATATCCAAGTGACTGAAATGAAAATAAATAAAACTTCACTTTTATTGTCTATGTTAAAAAATTTTAATACATGCAGAGTAACAAGACCCTCTACGAATAAACCATGTGGGGAAGAAGACTCAGTGATCTTATTGTGTCACGTCAATTGTAGTCAGTATTGAACACACTATATGGCGTGTAGTGTCCACATACAGAGTCTCGTATAGCGGATTTATAATTTGTGAAAATGGACCTTTTTTATTTTAAGTACCTTATTTGAGGGATAGTTTGCTTACCTATTATAGATGTCAGTCTAGGACGTATCTGCTGTATAGTTATGAGAAGTCAGACTAACGCTTTTTTAGAGCACAAACTGCCTCCTGTGTTAGCATAACAGGACTCTGACACATCGGTATCAGCTGACTTCACGTTTAGTACATCCTCTCTCACTCAATCCCAGGGAGTATAATGATATGCTTTTAGGGGTCCTTCTAAATCACCCTCTGTTGAGCTCTGGGCAGCTGTTTAGAAAGAGGCTTTATTTTAATTCTTCCTCCTAACAATTTTTGGGAGGTTGAAATAGTTCTATTTTTAGCCTCTGAACATATATATTTGTTATTTTGCCTTTTAAATAAGAGCGTGGGTGATGATTTAGACCCTAACCTCTACTTCAGAATATCATGAATTATAAATCCACTGTACGAGACCTTCGTAAGTGGACACTACAAGCCATATAGTGTGTTCAATACTGGATAATACAGATGATCTTAGTTGACATGACACAATAAGATTACTGAATCTTCTCCCCCACATGCTTTATTCCTAGAGAGTCTCCTTACTCTGCATGTATTCAAATCTAACATAGACAATAAAAGTGAAGTTTTATTTATGTTCATTTCTGTTGCTTGGATATATCCTGTATCCAAACTACGCTTTAGTAATACTCTGATTTCCTCCACAGAACACTAGACAAAAAGAAGATTGGAAATGGTGACATGTTTACTTTAAGGCTGCACACACTGTCCGGATTAGCTTGTAGATCGTCATCTCCTGAGATAGACTAGCACTTTTGGTACAGCCATAACAGAGTTCACACCAGCTAAGTTGGGTGCAACTGGCCGCAACCAGGTTTATTTATGGTTTTCAGGCAGTCAGGAAAAAACATAACCAGTGCAAAATCAAATTCTCAGCTGTCAAATACCTACACCACATCTTGCTACCCTAAGGGTATGTTCACATGGCAGAAAATGAAGAGGAATTATTCTTCATATTCCGCCGCCAACATATTCGCCCGCGGTCAGCCACGACCGGATGCAGTGCATTGGCATTCCATCGCGGCTTCCTGCTGCTGATTAGGCCTAGATGACTGGGTCTAATCAGCAGGGAGTCTCGAGCCACGAAATCCGAGGCAAGATCGAGCAGGACACTTCTTTTTTCCGCATCCTGCTGCGATCTCTGCCCAGGTTTCTTGTCACTTATTTTATCCCAAAGATTGTAAGTATTTTTTTAGTTCTTGAAAGTAGTCCCTTTTTGTTTTTCACAGTGAAGAATAAAATGATATATTTTATTACTGGCCTCTTCTCTCTTACATATTACTGTTTATGAAGAAAAGTACAATGTATAATGCTCTATTCTGTGATCCCAGGGTATAGAGCTTTAAAGAGAATAACTAAGTCTACTTTAGACAGGTGCCCATGTTTAAACATGAGGAAAATAACCCTGAGGTCATATTCAGTAAACTTCTTGCTGTGTTGATTTTGGCTCTTTCACTAGTGAATCCGTCATTCATTTCAGGATGCTGTATGTGTGCAAAAGGTAACAATAGAAGATAGTATCAGGAAAAAAAGTAAATTTGAATAAGAAATAAAATGTATAACAAATGTTATGCAATTTGGACAATAATTACCATTTACCAGTTTACAGAACTGAATGATTGCATTCACAGTCTATATAGAAGAGTATTAAAAATGAGAACTTGGTTACTATTGCATTTGGCATGTAATAATGATATAGTGTATGTATCTTTAGATGGGTTGTGATATGTCCTTTTGATGTCACATCTGTTTCATTATGTGCCATAAGCTTGTGACTGCATGTTACCCAGCCTGGTGTATTTGCACTGTATGTAGATATCCTAGGCTAAGAGCGGTGGCCATGATGTCAGCCAGTATTGAAATGCTTTCATGGGTTATTGGGAGAGATTGTGTAATGCACTTTGGTTTAATTGGTAGAAGACATTGAGCCTTGTTATGGTTCTTTGAACCATACAGCAAAAAAGACCTGCTAACACTCCTAACGTGAGTTTTTAAGTATCTATCAATTATGTGTTATATTTTCTTAGAGTCCTACATTGTGCTTTTCCTTCGTTAGGCTGGTTTAACCATGAGATTCCATGAGAAAATGGACCAAAAGATTTCATTAATGAACCCAGGCCACAAAAAAGACAGGAATAGGACATATCCTGAGTGTTGTTCTCACGCCTGCAGCCCCGTACACAGACCTGTGATGGTACACATTTGTGCATATGGGGCCATAACAAAATAATTGGGCAGGTTTCAAGCATGACTCTATCGAAAATGGAGCATGTTGCGATTTTCTCTGCATGGACCAACAGTCCACGAAAAAAGACTGTCTTGTAAACATATATATTCATTTGAATGTGTCAGTATTACATGCAAGTCTTCTCTCTTGTAAACCTTGTGCTTGTAAAACTCTAATGTGAAAGGGTGTTTATTGCTCCTTGGTGGGGATGTGGGACTGTGTCCCTATACTATGTGGCCCTTCTTGCTCCTTGGTGTTACCAAGTGGGGGTGTGTCCCTATACTTTGTGGCCCTTCTTGCTCCTTGGTGTTACCAGGTGGGGGTGTGTGCCTATACTTTGTGGCCCTTCTTGCTCCTTGGTGTTACCAGGTGGGGGTGTGTCCCTATACTTTGTGGCCCTTCTTGCTCCTTGGTGTTACCAGGTGGGGGTGTGTGCCTATACTTTGTGGCCCTTCTTGCTCCTTGGTGTTACCAGGTGGGGGGGTGTCCCTATACTTTGTGGCCCTTCTTGCTCCTTGGTGTTACCAGGTGGGGGTGTGTCCCTATACTATGTGGCCCTTCTTGCCCCTTGGTGTTACCAGTGAAGATGTAGGGGTTGTGCCTATACTCTGTGACACCGATGATATACCATTTTAAAACACCCAGTTGGCAATTTATTCTTAAATGGTCACTGTCTTTTTAAAAAACTGGATGAAAGATTAAATCTTCATTTTAAGGCTGTGTTCACATCACATTTGCAGACTGTTTAAGGCATGTAGTGTGACAACTGTGACACACAGTTGGAATTTTTTTTTTTATAAATAATTTTAATAAATATTAAAGATTTTTAGAATACACAAACAAAAAGGTATGTACATCAGTAAATAGCAAAATTTTGCCATGCAGGGCCTGTACGAAGTATCACATCTGTAAAAGAGATAACTAATAAACAGTTGTATAGAATGATGATCTGGTTATCAAACTTACCTGCTAAATGTCCGTCCTGTTAATATAAAGCCACATAGATGGTATTCAATAACAGATACCAGATCATATTTCCTCAAATCCAACTTTCATCCAGCAAAACATTCAGAACTGCAATTCATTCTTAGATGGTCACTGTCATTTCAACAATCTTTGCATACAGGCAATCGGAGAAAAAAGCCTTGTTCTCCTCTTATTAAAGGGGTCGTCCAAAAAAAAAAAAAAAAAAAAAAAAAACATACTCACCTGTCCCAGTGCTCCAGTGTTCGTGTCTCCCAGCGCAGTCCGATCCTGGTGATCGGTTGTTTTCTTCCGGCATATGTGTTTAAAGATGGACTTTAGGTCACATACATCAGACACGTGTGTAGAAGTCTTTGTAGAGAGGAGTGTGCAGGAGCTGTGGGAGACAAAATTGCGGTCTATGTATCAGCCATATTTTCCAGCCTGAAAACAGCTCCAGTGACCTGGACTTGCAGCCTCCTACTGGTTTATGATGCTGCAAGGTTCAAAATTATTGTGGCTGATACTGTACACAGTATCAGTTCACAGGAGCTAAGTTCTGGCCACATATGTTTGTGTGAAAGGACCCTTGTTCTGGAGCTAAATACAAATTTTTTATTTCAACCCAAATACTTTATTAACATCAGTACAGGTCAGTACTTCTCCATATATGTCTTACAGGATCCTGGGAGTGTTTCTAACTGTGTGAGAGAAAGTTAGGTAACCAATTTCCCTCTACTTACAGCAGTGTTTAGCAGCTAGTGTTTACAAGTATACAAGTTATAAAAATGACCAGAAATAGTGTTACTTTACATGTGCACACACAACAGCTTATGATAAAAAGTTACCTGAAATGACAGGTAGGCTTTACATTTCTAGGAGGAATAACAGAGGAATGCCAAGGCTCAAAGTTATGAGAAAAGATACTACAGATTTATCATTTCAATAGGATGTGCAGCAAGTTGGAACATAAAGTTTCCGCAATAATGCTCCCACGTTTGTAGTGAAACACCCTACCCTTTTTGTTGTTCAGTTTTACTAGCACATTCATGAAGAGCAGGAAATATCAAAATATATGCAGTTTATATAAGTTTTGTGATGCAGACAATTGAAACATTGGAATATTGAATTATGTTGGGAGTACTTTAATGTGTGTCACCTGTAAAAACTCTGCGGCCGAAAACTGTAGTACAAAACCATAGTAAAACACTTGCACACTACTGGCCCATGTGAATGCAATGCAATTGGTTCAAAACAGTACAACTATTAACCTTCTATCCATGTTATTTCCATTTCACTTAGGACTTCACATGTTTTCTGGCGATAGCTCAGGGCTGATTATATTGTGGAATACAAGCATCAGTAGAAGTTCACAACAGAATCCAGTTGAGCTGTGGGGTATTTTGAAGGTAACATTCTCAGATTTTGTGACTCTGTATTGTATTATTGCTCAGTTTTTCTGTTATAGTTCTGGTTAACCGATTTGGGATCCTTTAGGCCTCATGCACACAACTGTGTACATATGCCAGGTCCGTGGTTGAACAGCACATGGATGATGTACGTGTGCTGCGTTTGCCTCCATGGACCCAATCATTTACTTCAGTGAGTCCGGGTTGCAAAACGGACGGGAATAGCCCCGAGCTCGTGGCCCTGTAAACAGGCCCCTGATAATACACAGTCATGTATATCGGGCCTTATAATCGGTTGGTGTGATAGCCGTGAAAAACTGTCCAGGCACACGTGTGCATGAGCCCTTACTGTGAGTGGACAGACTCCTGAATGATACAGAGTAGCTGAGGCTGTATTGGGGGAAATAAATACATGCAGCCAACATAAATGACCCCCTCTAGTGTCAGAGAATTTCTGCAGGCAATTAATAAAAAAGGGACAGAAAATGGATTTTATTGCAAGATTTCACAGAAAGGAGGCAACATTTTTTAATAAATTAAAATACACATGATGGCAGAAAATCAAATATAAAAACGCTTAAAGAGGACCTTTCAGGTCCTCATGTATATGCTGTTTTA
Source organism: Leptodactylus fallax (assembly GCA_947044405.1). NCBI lineage: Eukaryota > Metazoa > Chordata > Amphibia > Anura > Leptodactylidae > Leptodactylus > Leptodactylus fallax. Next base: position 3,151,510 of record CAMRHE010000092.1, read on the forward strand.
CATACCGCTAGAAAGCAGACAGCGCGCTGAATTCAGCGCGCTGTCTGCTTTCCCGTTATGTGGCTTGGGGCTGGAGCTATCGGTGTTGGTAGTTCTGTGCCCCATCGTCAGAAGGGCGCTTCTGACAGTCTAACTGCGCTGTGAGGAATGCCCTCCCTGACAGTACTCGTCCATAGCCCTGTACTGAGGGGGGCGTTCCTCACAGCTCAGCGTCATTACTGGGCGGTAAGGAACTCTCCCTCTGACAGTACAGGCTATCGATGAGTACAGAGAGAGGGGGTGTTCCTTACAGCCCATTGATGACGCTGAGCTGTGAGGAACGCCCCCCAGTACAGTGCTATGGAGGAATACTGTCGGAGGGTGTTCCTCACAGCCTAGCTAGACTGTCAGAAACGCCCTTCTGACGATGGGGCACAGAACTACCGGCACCGATAGCTCCAGCCCCAGGCCACATAACGGAAAGCAGACAGCGCACTGAATTCAGCGCGCTGTCTGCTTTCTAGCGGTATGTAAAATAGCATATACATGAAGACGTGAAAGGTCCTCTTTAAAGCATTACACAAGATTAAACAGTCTGCTGTGCATCACCCATGTGAATCACAAATGGGTTGGAATCTCTAAAAGTTAAATGGGGAGTAAGAAATAAATTCATTGTTGAAATGAAAAAATATATATGATCAAATATGTGAAAGGGGTTGATTCAAGTCACCCCTTATCCATATCCAGTATTAGTGGTCTGGAAGAGTAGCATTCTTTTCTAGGGGTCTTTTGCTGTTGATGTGTTGCAAGAATGGCAATTCATCTACGTGTACTGCTACAAAAGCCATGGGGAAGGTCTAACTGCCCCCTGATCCCCTGGAAGGAGGTGGTGCTGGGAGGTGGGTCCAAGCAGAAGGGACTTGTGACTGATGAGTCAGCACTTTTAAGTGACCTTATATTGGTTTTTGGACACATTATATACCACAGTAGCATCCTTATTTTCAACTGCATAGGTTCTACAAATCTACAATTTCACATACAATTTCATTTGGTTTTTGTTATGATTTTAGGAAATAAAAGATACTGATATGAAAGGAATAGCTGTGAATCACTTACAGGTTCATCCAAATGGAAGGCGTCTATTAATTCATACTAAAGACAGCACAGTCCGAATCATGGATCTTAGAATGTAAGATGTTTTTCTTGTTGTCTTTGAGTTTTCTTTCTTTGGTTGTCAAAAAAAACTGGACACCTTTCCTGATATCATCTGTTTTGTTAGATATTTAACAATTCTGGAGCATCTTTTCTTGTACGCCTTTTGTTGTATTCCTCTGTTATTCCTCCTAGAAATTTATAAATAAATTGACAACTGTATGTTACCATTCTCCTTTTCAAAGACGTGTGCCATTGTGTTTTATACAAAAAAGTGGCAAACCTATCCACTGTGTTTTTTTGCGGCTCAACTTCAGTGTATCAGACATAACCGATGGACCAGTGTGGCACTGTTTTGGCATGAAAATGGCTATGTTTTTATTTAATTTAGGACAAACCCTTTAAATTTGTTGTCTGGTAGGATACACATATATATTTTATTTTTTTGAAAATAGGCAGAATGAATTCAAAGAATAAAATAGGCATTATTCTCCTAACTGGCCCCCTGCCAATGAAGTTCTGATATCTGGCCTAAGCTGATCTCTGCTTCATGGTCTTGTCGCAACATGCAGAAAACGCCAGGAAATGCCTGCTCAACCAATCAATTGCAAAGACCGGGCATTACTTAGGATAGTGGTTGGCTGAGTGGGCTCTTGAATATATTTGCTGCATGTCAAGAGGGACCAAGAAGTAGAGAAAAGCAGTGACTCAGTAAGCAGAGGATCTGTGAGGTAAGTATTGCTTATTTAGTTTTTTAACCCATTCTGACCCTTATCTAAAAGTAAAATAAATATCCCTTTAAGGCAGTTGTAGTACTACAGTAATATAAAGTAAAAAATATTTCAGGCAGCAAGAGTAATACAGATTATATCCTAAAAAACAAGATAACCCATTTCATGGGCAGTGTCCTCTATCAGTTTGCAAGAAACCCTTATTACATTGTTATTAATGAAGGCCTAATACATCCTACATCAACACTGCAATAAGAAGCAGCCAGCTGCATCAGTACTCCTTACTAAAAATTACCTGCATATTTGTCTTGCTCTTTAATTCTTTTTGTAGACTGGCTGCAAAAAAATATATTGGAGCAACAAATTACAGGGAAAAACTTCACAGTGCCTTTACACCATGTGGAACATTTGTCATAGCATGCAGTGAAGATGGAGTTGCGTATGTGTGGAATGCTGAAACAGGTAAGACATATAAATCCATTGCATGATATTTTGTTTTATTAAGCCAATAAAAATTATTATGAACCATAGACTGGTAGACTTCATTTACACGGAATGACCACTTTATTAGAGACACTTGCCCTTTCCCGATTGAATCTTCTCTGTATGGAGATTAGACATGTGATGAAAGTTTTCCATGGATCACTTTTTTAGTGTGACTCCACATTAGAATGGGAGAATCGAGTGATCTGAGTGACTTTAAATGAGGCCTGGTCATCAGTGCTAGAATAGCTGGGGCTAGTATTTCACAAACTGTTTACCTTGTAGAGTTTTATCGTGCAACTGTGTCAAGAGTGTATCAAGAATAATGTGATTCAAATAAAAACATCCAGCAAAAAGGGATCCTGTGGAAGCAAACAACTTTTCTATGAAAGAGGGCAGAAGAGGATGTCAAGAACCCTGACAAATAGGTGCACAGTTAATCAACATGCAGCTATATACAATGCTGGTGCACCAACTACTCTGAACTCACAAATTCTCATTTATAGCATGGATTGACTATAACAGTGGATGACTAGTTTGAGTGCTATTGCTGTCTAACACTAGGTTCACACTATAAGACTCCGTCCTCCATTCTGCTTAAAATAGGTGAAGAGAAAAGTCCTGCAAGCAGGACTTTTCTCACCACCATTTTTGGCAGAAACTGGGCGGAAACCTGGCGGACCTCGTTATAGTCTATGGGGTCTGCCGGTTTCCGTGGATAAGCACTTTATAAGTGGATAGGGTTTCTGTTTTTTGGATCCCCAAGAGGACCTGAAGAATGGAAACCCGATCGCTAGTGTGAACCTAGCGTAAGGGAAACAGAAAGGCAAGACTCCTTTTGGGTGTAAAACACAGAGATTGGATCACAGAGCAGTGGAAAAACATTGCCTGGTCAGGTGTAGATGAATGTAGATTTCTGTTGTACCATACTGATGGGAGGGTTGGAATTTGGCACAAGAAAATTAAATGAGCTATGAACCCTTCTTGTCAACATTTAAGGCTTGTATAGGTAGAGTAAGACTGTGGGAAATGTTTTCTCAGCACACCCTAATATCATCTGATACCTGTGGATGGACATTTGAACAATAGGGCTTACCAAAGCATTGTGGTCAACCATATTCATCTCCTCATGGTAGCTATTTACCTTATCGCATGACAGACATTTTCAGCAGGACAGTACGCCATGCCACATCAGTCGTCTAGTCATGGATTGGTACCAGTAACATGACAGCAAGTTTTCTTGGCCTTCACAACCCCTAGATCTTAACCCCTTCCTGAAATCTGCCATACTATTAAGGCACATGTCGGGTATTTAAATATGCCGAACGCTCAGGAGCTTAGTGGCTGCCATAGCTGCCAGGTCTTTGCTGTATTATACAGCAAAGACCCGGTGGTAATGCCCACACTGATCGTAGGCATTAAGGCCTCCAGGACCTCACCGATGCACTATTTCCCCATTTTAAGGAGGATCGCCGATGCCCGGAACGAGATCCGGGGACAGAAATTCGTTGCTTGTCTGTCATATACTTCTACAGTGCCTTGCGAAAGTATTCGGCCCCCTTGAACTTTTCAACCTTTTGCCACATTTCAGGCTTCAAACATAGGGATATAACATTTTAATTTTTTGGTGAAGAATCAACAACAAGTGGGACACAATTGTGAAGTGGAACGAAATTTATTGGTTATTTCAAACTTTTGTAAAAAATAAAAAACTGAAAAGTGAGGCGTGCAATATTATTTGGCCCCTTTACTTTCAGTGCAGCAAACTCACTCCAGAAGTTCAGTGAGGATCTCTGAATGATTCAATGTTGTCCTAAATGACTGATGATGATAAATATAATCCACCTGTGTGTAATCAAGTCTCCGTATAAATGCACCTGCTCTGTGATAGTCTCAGGGTTCTGTTTAAAGCGCAGAGAGCATCATGAAGTCCAAGGAACACACCAGACAGGTCCATGATACTGTTGTGGAGAAGTTTAAAGCCAGATTTGGATACAAAAAGATTTCCCAAACTTTAAACATCCCAAGGAGCACTGTGCAAGCGATCATATTGAAATGGAAGGAGTATCAAACCCACTGCAAATCTACCAAGACCTGGCCGTCCCTCTAAACTTTCATCTCAAACAAGGAGAAGACTGATCAGAGATGCAGCCAAGAGGCCCATGATCACTCTGGATGAACTGCAGAAATCTACAGATGAGGTGGGAGAGTCTGTCCATAGGACAACAATCAGTTGTACACGGCACAAATCTGGCCTTTATGGAAGAGTGGCAAGAAGAAAGACATTTCTCAAAGATATCCATAAAAAGTCTCATTTAAAGTTTGCCACAAGCCACCTGTGAGACACACCAAACATGTGGAAGAAGGTGCTCTGGTCAGATGAAACCAAAATCGAACTTTTTGGCCACAATGCAAAACGATATGTTTGGCGTAAAAGCAACACAGCTCATCACCCTGAACACACCATCCCCACTGTCAAACGTGGTGGCAGCATCATGGTTTGGGCCTGCTTTTCTTCAGCAGGGACAGGGAAGATGGTTAAAATTGATGGGAAGATGGATGGAGCCAAATACAGGACCATTCTGGAAGAAAACCTGTTGGAGTCTGCAAAAGACCTGAGACTGGGATGGAGATTTATCTTCCAACAAGACAATGATCCCAAACATAAAGCAAAATCTACAATGGAATGGTTCATAAATAAATGTATCCAGGTGTTAGAATGGCCAAGTCAAAGTCCAGACTTGAATCCAATCGAGAATCTGTGGAAAGAGCTGAAAACTGCTGTCCACAAACGCTCTCCATCAACCTCACTGAGCTCGAGCTGTTTTCCAAGGAAGAATGGGCAAGAATTTCAGTCTCTCGATGTGCAAAACTGATAGAGACATGCCCCAAGCGACTTGCAGCTGTAATCGCAGCAAAAGGTGGCACTACAAAGTATTAACTTAAGGGGGCTGAATAATTTGGCACACCCCACTTTTCAGTTTTTATTTTTTGCAAAAGTTTAATATATCCAATAAATTTTGTTCCACTTCACGATTGTGTCCCATTTGTTGTTGATTCTTCACCAAAAAATTTAAATTTTATATCCTTATGTTTGAAGCCTGAAATGTGGCAAAAGGTTGAAAAGTTCAAGGGGGCCGAATACTTTCGCAAGGCACTGTATGCAGCCTGTAATAGAAGTGCCGGTATTTTGCAATACATTTCAATACATTAGCTTTGTGATGCATTGCATTAGTGATCAGACCCCTAGGGGGACTAATAAATAGAGTATAAAAAAAAAAAAAAAAAGTTCAAACCCACCCTCCTATCATTAGAATACATATAAAAGTAAAAAATGACTGTGAAACACATACATATGAGATATCCCTGTGTCCGAAAACAACTGGTCTACAAACTTTTACAAATATTTTTCCAGAACAGTGACCGCCATAGCAGGAAAAAAATTCAAAAGTGTCAAACTGCCGTTTTTCTGCTGTTTAGCCACTGATAAAAATTTTAATAATAATTGATCAAAGCAAAAGACATTTTCCAAAATGGTATACCTAAAAAGTACATCTGGCCCTGCAACAAAAGGCACCCTGTGCATCCCCTTACACAGAAATATAAAAAAGATATAGGTGTCAGAATATGTCGACTGTAAGAAAATATTTTTTTTGATTTTTATTAAGGGTTGAAATGTAAATTAAACTATATAACTTTGGTATCCCCAGAATCGTACTGAAACATAGAATACATGTGAGATGTCATTTTGGCTGCACAGAGAACGCTGTAAAAACTAAACCCGTAACAAAATCGCTCAAATGTACTTTTTCTCTAATTCCACCCCATTTTGAATTTTTTTTTTCCAGTTTCCCGGTACATTGTACAGAATATTAAATGGTACCATTATGAATAACAATTTGTCTCGCAAAAATGAAGCCCTCATATGGCTCTGTGAACGAAAAATAAAAAAGTTTATGGGGTTTGGAAGATGGGGAGTCAAAAACGGAAATCGAAAATTGCTGCGGGAATGGGTTAAATCAAGAGCATATATCTAAGCATATATGAATATACATTTACTTTTATCTGTTAAAATTCTTATTCTGTTTATGAAGTTCATTATGTGGTTGCCTCTTTTATTCTAGGAGATCAAGTAGCAAAATATACAGAGCTGTCATATACAGCCCCACTTCGAGACGTGGCCTTTCATCCTCATGAACACATGGTGGCATTTTGTGCCTTTGGACCAAGCCAACCAATTATTGTATATATTTATGACTACAAGGGTGAGCATTATTACTGATACCGTTTTGCATCTGCTAACTTGGTCTTCTGTTTTTTCACCTAATAGACAAACTTTGACATTCAGGTTATCTTCAGCTGTTTTAGTTCAAAACAGTTGTACAGTCATGGCCAAAAGTTTTGAGAATGATACAAATATTAATTTTTACAAAGTCTACTGCTTCAGTTTTTCTAATGGCAATTTGCATATACTCCAGAATGTTATAAAGAGTGATCAGCTTAACAGTAATTACTTGCAAAGTCAATATTTGCCTAGAAAATGAACTTTATCCCCCAAAACACATTTCAACATCATTGCAGCCCTGCCTTAAAAGGACCACCTAACATCGTTTCAGTGATTGCTCCATTAACACAGGTGTGGGTGTTGATGAGGACAGGGCTGGAGATCAATCTGTCATGATTAAGTAAGAATGACACCACTGGACACTTTAAAAGGAGGCTGGTGCTTGCCATCATTGTTTCTCTTCTGTTAACCATGGTTATCTCTAAAGAAACACGTGCAGTCATCATTGCACTGCACAAAAATGGCCTAACTGGGAAGAGTATTGCAGCTAGAAAGATTGCACCTCAGTCAACAATCTATCGCATCATCAAGAACTTCAAGGAGAGAGGTTCCATTGGTGCCAAAAAGGCTCCAGGGCGCCCAAGAAAGACCAGCAAGCGGCAGGACCGTCTCTTAAAAGTGTTTCAGCTGCGGGATCGGGCTACCAGCTTGCTGAGGAATGGCAGCAGGCAGGTGTGAGTGCATCTGCACGCACTGTGAGGCGGAGACTCTTGGAGCAAGGCCTGGTCTCAAGGAGGGCAGCAAAGAAGCCACTTCTCTCCAGAAAAAACATCAGGGACAGACTGATATTCTGCAAAAGGTACAGGGAGTGGACTGCTGAGGACTGGGGTAAAGTCATTTTCTCTGATGAATCCCCTTTTCGATTGTTTGGAACATCTGGAAAACAGCTTATTCGGAGAAGAAGAGGTGAGCGCTACCACCAGTCTTGTCTCATGCCAACTGTAAAGCATCCTGAAACCATTCATGTGTGGGGTTGCTTCTCAGCCAAGGGAATCGGCTCTCTCACAGTCTTGCCTAAAAACACAGCCATGAATAAAGAATGGTACCAGAATGTCCTCCAAGAGCAACTTCTCCCAACCGTCCAAGAGCAGTTTGGCGCTCAACAATGCCTTTTCCAGCATGATGGAGCACCTTGCCATAAAGCAAAGGTGATAACTAAATGGCTCAGGGAACAAAACATAGAGATTTTGGGTCCATGGCCTGGAAACTCCCCAGATCTTAATCCCATTGAGAACTTGTGGTCAATCATCAAGAGATGGGTGGACAAACAAAAACCAACAAATTCAGACAAAATTAAAGCATTGATTCTGCAAGAATGGACTGCTATCAGTCAGGATTTGGTCCAGAAGTTGATTGAGAGCATGCCAGGGAGAATTGCAGAGGTCCTGAAGAAGAAGGGTCAACACTGCAAATATTGACTTGCTGCATTAACTCATTCTAACTGTCAATATAAGCTTCTGTTACTCATAATATGAATGCAATTATATTTCTGTATGTGATAAAAACATCTGACAAACACACATAAAAACCAGAGGGCAGCAGATCATGTGAAAATATAATATTTGTGTCATTCTCAAAACTTTTGGCCATGACTGTACAGACTTGTAACATAATAACTGTATAGTGTAATAAGCAAATATTACAGCATATAGTCTTATATTTCAGTTAAGGAACTGTTCTACATTGAAAACTGCTTAAGGCTAAGGCCCCACGTGGCATTCCGCAGCAAAAAAGCACTACAGGAAAAACCGTGGCGGAAATGCTTTGCGGTTCTTCCCGCAGCACGTTTGACAGAAAGGTCGCAGAGTTGTGACTTAGGCACAACCTGGAGGGCCAGGGTAGTGACAGCAGGATGTTTATCTAATAACCACGTAACCATTGACATTGAAATCTATATATGTCAAATTTTATGTTTTTTGTCTTTTTCTCCACTGCAATAAAGTCAGCAAATAAACTGCAGTGGCTACATAAAAGTTGCGGTAATCTGACATTTGGAACTTTTCTTCACTTAGAAAAACAAAAGACCATGTCATAACCGTAACTTTTGAATAAGGCCTCCTGTGCACAACCGAGTTTTGACCGTAAAATTTGGTCTGTGTGTGTGCCACATTTACCGGCGTGAATAATATGCAGGGAAACAGCATTTTTTTATTTTATTTATTTACTTGTTTATTTATTAACATCCTTTTAGCAGATTCATTTAATGGATGCAAACTGATGGCCATCTGTTTACACAGAGATCAATATAAAAAAAAAAAATCAGTTTCTGTCTGTGGTATACTACACTTTTGTGTCTTTAAAAAAAAAAAATGGAAAAAACAGATCCAATTTTTTTTTAACCCCTTGGCGTCACAGCCAGTTTTGGACTTTGACACAGCCCCATTTCTCACTTATTTCACTGGAGGACCAGCACCATGGGTATAGACCTGGTCACTAGGAGACAGACACTAGGGAAATGAAAGCTGTTGGCTCCGCCTCCAGGCTATACCCTGCTACAGCCACTGTGCATGAATCAGTTTTAAACCTAGTGTCCATAGGAGGCAGACACAACCTGACTCAGGTCTTCTGTCGTTTTTATTTTTACTTTTCTTTCAGGTGCATGGGGTCGTCAGCGTGTACGCCACACTACTGTAGTTGAACCCTCCTGCGGGCGCAGTGCTCTGCAAAAGAGCGCCTCACCGGTCACCCAGTCCCCACTCACCACTGGCCACACCGGCGGCTGGCGTTTAGGTGGCCCCACTCCCATGTGCGAGGTCCTCCCGAGGGCGTGCCCCTGCGGCGCCTGAAGACGCCAGACAGGTGAGTATGGGAAGAGTAGAAGACAGGTGAGTATGAAAGTTACCTCAGCCCCACTCCTCCTCCACCTCAGACCCCACTCCTCCTCCACCTCAGGCCCCACTCCTCCTCCACGTCAGGCCCCACTCAGCCCTCTCAGTGCATCTCCCAGGGGGAAAATAGCATGGGTCCTGTTTAGGGGGGCATCACAGGGACCCCCAGAGCTGGGCCTTAAATTTTAGCAAATAAGCCCCTTTTTTTCTGGGGCGTTTTTGGGCCTTCTGGTCACTCCTACCAAGGTGCCCTCGGGGGGGGGGGGGGAGGGGGCACCCGGTTTTCCCCCCATTCGTGTGGGGAACCCCTTTCCTGGCCCCCCGGTAACTTTCCCGGGCCTCTGTCTGGCTTTCCGGAGTTCGCGGCCGCACCTCGCCGCCGACAGTGTCTCGCGGCCGGCCTCGTTTCTACGCGAGTCCGAGGCCTGGCCATGAACTAGGCTGCAACTAGGTCCATCCCTTTTCCTGGTTTTTCTGGCATCCAGACTCCGCCTGGGGCCTTCCATTGGCCAGGGGGCTGTTCTGGCAAGCCATCCAGCCTGCCCAGTAGCTACTGAGCCTGTATTATCAGGGAAAGGGCTTTGCTCTCCTCATAATCACTTTTTATTTGCTTATCTTTTTGGCTTTGCTGTGACAGTGAGGATTTCTCTTACTCTCCTTTCAGCTCCCTGGGAGACATTGCACCTGCGGAGCCCTCTGGAGCAGTTGGTGAGTGGCCACCTTTTGCGATCTGGTAGGCTAACCCCATGGGTTACCCCTAATTTCCATGGGCCACCTCTGCTGTGTTACTCACCCTCCGGCCCCACTGGTTCCGTCACGTTTTTATACGTGCACCCGCTGTATCAAAAACAGTTGCTGTGCGGACATCCTGAGCCCATGTGCTCTCTCTGCCTTCCCCCTCAGCCAGTCAGGAACCTCCTGGCCCCTCTCCGGTTCATCAATCCCCGGATTGGGCAGCCTCCCTCACCTTGGCCATGGTGTCCTTACCAGACTTAACTTGTCAGTGCTGGAAACTTGAAATGGCTGCTTTCCCAGATCGCTGCTCAGTCGGCGGCTTCTAGGGATCTCCCTGGACACCCTCATAGTTCCTGTCGCAGCTTCAGAAGCCATCCCTTCAAAAGGACTAGGAAGTCTTCCTACAGTTCACGGTCCTCCACCCCTTCCTCTGGGTACTCCCCAGATAGGGTCTCAGCTCGTGGCTCCACTCCGACAGGCGGATACCTACCTCCCCCTGCTCGGTCTACTTACCTGGGGACTCATCTGACTCCGACTCTGAGCATCAGCTAGGCTCATCTATATCTGCTGCTACGCGGGAGCTCATCCATGCGGTAGAGATACCCTACAGATCTCTGAGGACCCGGACCCCTCCTCTCAAGTGGACATCTCCTTCTGCCACTGGGTGTTTGATCACATCTTGAGGGCACAGTGGCTCCCTGGACCCTTCCCTTGACCTGTGTGTCTCCATGCTGAAGGTGAGCTCAGGCAGTTCTGCCAGGCTATGCTGTGACACATGTCTCTAGCTCTCCCTGGCTGGCAATGATGAACATCCGAGGTAAAGGAAGCAGGTTGCTCCAGTGATGTGGTACTTATATATCAGTAACTAGTGAGCGCAAGCCGGCCTGCCTTGACATCTTGTCAGCGAGCCGCCCCATGTGTCCCTTCCTATTATTAAGAGCCTCCCGCAGTGGATCCCGTGATAGCTAGGCTCTCCAAGGCTTCTATTATGCCTTCAGCGGACTCTGCCTACCTCAGTGATCCCTCGGAGTGAGATCGGATTGCTTCTGTTGTATTATTTGCAATGCAGAACTGATACATTGCATTGTCCTAAATGATGGCTGTTGTATTGCTGCAAGAAGGTGGCTTCCCTCGCCAGGGTGGCCTTCGTAGTGGCTGGCTTCTCCCTGCGGCCTTCCTTCGCTGCCTCCTGGGTCAGCAGGCCTTCTTTTCCTGGGCCAAACAGCTTTAGTGAAACCTCCCTGATGCAGCTTCCCTCTAGGACCTACAGCTGCTCGTCTCTGAGATCCTGAACGCTTCCAAATACCTGGCAATGCCTCCCAAATCTGCCAAGGCAGCTGCCAACGCAGTGGCTATCCGCCATACCGTTTGGATTCGTTGTGGAAGGCGAATGCAGCCCTTCTCCTTTCCAGGTCGACCTGGGCCGAATTTTTGTTAAGGGCGTTGAGAAGCACGGTGGCTCAGTGGTTAGCACTGCAGCCTTGCAGCGCTGGAGTCCTGGGTTCGAATCCTGCCAAGGACAATATCTGCAAGGAGTTTGTATGTTCTCCCCGTGTTTGCGTGGGTTTCCTCCGGGTACCCCGGTTTCCTCCCACACTCCAAAGACATACTGATAGGGAATGTAGATTGTGAGCCCTATATGGGACAGTGACTGGCAATGTCTGTAAAGCACTGCGGAATATGATGGCACTATATAAGTAAGCATAATAAATAAAATAAATAAATAAATAAATAGAAGCTTATCCCTGAGGCCAAAGGGGAATAGATTCTTCCTCCCTCAGAGGCGTCCTATGTGTCAGCCGTCCTCCTGTTCCAGAAAGCTTCTTTCAAGTCCAGGCCTTCATGGCGGTTCTGCACCAAGTCGTCCAGGCCTTCCTCTTGCTAGCCCTCCTCTGCATGAAGTTTTTTCCTCTCTCTGGGTCTCTCAAGTGGCAGGACGTCTGGGTCCTGGGCCTGAAAGGTGGTGTCGTCCGGCTACTCCAGCTTTCACTGGAGTCTCTTTGCCTTCCCTACGTTGGACAATCCAGGCTGTCTCCAATCTCCAGCAGCAGGGAGTCAGCGTCCCCATTCCCGCTTCAGAGCGTATCCTGGGTTACTATTCCTACCTGTTCTCCATTCCCAAGAAGGACGGCTTCCTTTGTCCACTGTAGTCTATGCAGTCTGTGGTGGCATCCCTGGAGATGGGTGAATTCTTCGCCCATCTACATCATCGCACTGTGCCGTCAGCGATTTCTTCGTTTTGCAGTAGATCCTTGACATTTCCAGTTGTCGCTCTCCCCTCTGCCCTCTGGGTTTTTTTCTCCTCAGTGATGTCGTCTCTCATGGCCATTCTCCGCGCCAGAGGTGTTGCCGTGTTTTCAGACCTGGACGACCTCCTGGTGAAGCCCCTCCAGGTCAGGCAATCTGACCAGCTTGTGGCTCATCTTGGTCCTTCTTCGCCGGTTCTGCTGGCTCATCAGTGAGGATGTCCCGTGCCCTCTAAGCACATGGAATCCGGGACATGATCCTCTACACACTCCAGGGCTTGATTCTCCTCCCGGAGGCCAAGATCCTGAGGTCCGATGTGTCCCACCTTCGGAGGTACTCTCCTTGCTCTCTTCGTTTCGGCATGTGGATCTTGTGCACGATAGCCTCGACCTTCTAGGCTGTACCTTTCATTCACTTACTCTGTCGTCCTCTCCACTTGACAATTCCGGCCTGCTGGGACAAATTTACAGACAGCCTCATCTGCCTGGTTCTGTTTCTTCCTTGGTTCGCCGAGAGATTCTTTAGTGTATTTCTCAAGGGAAGTCCTTCTTCCCCTCTGTTGGTAGGTGATTCCCACTGACGCCAGTCTCCCTAGCTGGGGAGTGGTCCTCGATGCTTTGACTGTTCAGGGCCTGTGGTCCAAGGCCGATTCCTCCCTCCGGTTCAACCTGCTGGAACCCAGGGCTTTCTTATTTGCCCTGTCTCCCTGGACCTCTCTTCTCCAAGGACATCTGGTCACAGTCCAGACTGACCTGTCCTCCATGGTTGCCTACTTGAGCCCTCAGTGGGGCACCAGGAGCCGTGCGGCCTCAGTAGAAGCCTCACAATCTCTTCCTTGGGTGGAGCGCCACGTTCCAGCTCTTTTGGTGGTCAACCTTTTTCTGGTGTGGACCACTGGGTGGTAGATTGCTTGAGTCAAAAAAATATTGCTCCGGGCGAGGGTCGCTTTATCAGCAGATCTTCCTTCAACTGTGCTCCCGCTGTGGCGTGACAGACGTTGACCTTCTTCTCCTCCACCGGAACCACAAGGTCCCCGGTTAAATTGCCAGGTCTCTGGATCCTCGAGCCATCACCGCTGACGCTCTTGTGAGTTCGGTTTTTCGCTTCCTCTTCTCCCTCGGGTCCTCCAGAATCTCTAGACCAAGGGGGTTCAAGTTTTCCTGGTGGCACCAGATTGGCCCTGCCGGACCTGGTACGTGGATCTCATGTTCTTGTTGGTGGATGCTCCTTGGCCTCTTCCTCTTTTGGTCGGTCTTTTGTCTCAAGGACCGCTGTTCCTCCCCTCCTTGATTCGGCTGCGTTTACGGCATGGCTGTTGAATCCGAGGTTTGAGGTGTCGTGGTTTTTTCGGAGTTTGTTATCCTACCATATTCAAGGCCTGGAAAGTCCAGATAGCTTAGATCTGCCATCAAACGGGGAAGGCTTACGTCCACCGTTAGGAGAGTAACAATTCTCATCGGATCTTCCCCAGTCTGGTCTGGATCAAGGTCTTAGCATTTTTCCCTTTAAAGACTTTCCTACAGGAGTGCCACTCTGTGCTCCTTTGGAATCGTTGGATCCGTGGGATCTTAACCACGTCTTTAGGGTGCTTCAGGTTCCCCCCTTCGAGCCTTTGATATCCCTTTTTTGTCTTCTGTCCTGGTAGATCGAGTTCCTGATGGCCAATTCCTCCATCTGCAGGGGTCCCGAATTGGCTACCCTTTTTTCGGCAGCCTCCCTTTCTGGTCCTCCATAAGGATAAGGTTTTCCTCCGTCTGCCATAGTCTTTTTTTTTTCTTAGGGTGGTTTTCCTACTTCCACATCGAGGACTTGGTCTTGCCCTCTTTCTGCTCGGTCCCCAGGCATCCATGTGAGTGCTTGCTCTTCCCTGCCCAGTTGTTGCCCGGGTGATTTGCGTCTATATTGTCCCTCACGGATCCTTTCTGTTGTTCGGATGCTTTGCTCGTTCTTCCTGAGGGCCCTTGCAAGGGCCTGCCTGCTTCCAGAGCCCTCATCTTTGGTCTGAGATTAGGGAGACCTATCTGTTTAAGGGCAGGGCTCTGCTTTTCCGTGTGATGGAGCTCCCTGGGCCTCCGGCATCAGGCTTCTGCTTCCCAGGTCTGTAAGTATCCCACTGGGCCTCCATCCTCTTTCTCTAAGTTTCACCAGATTCACCATTCTGTGGCCTCTGCCAGCTTGGGTTATAAGTTTCTGGAAGCGGCTGAGCGTTAAGGGTTTTGCATAGCCGTGTTTTTCCCACCCACCTACAGTACAAACTGATTCATGCACAGTGGCTGTGGCAGGGTATAGCCTGGAGGCGGAGCCAAAATCTTTTATTTCCCTAGTGTCTGTCTTCTAGTGACCAGGTCTATACCCATGGTGCTGGTCCCCCAGTGAATACGAGAAAAGGATTTTATGGTGAGTACAAAAATCCCATTTTTTTCAAATATGACGTGTCACTTTATGTGGTAACAGGTGATTTTAAGAATGTTTTTTCATGACACATTGTACTTCGTGTTTGTTGTAAATTGGATCAATATGTTTTGTGTTTATTTATGAAAAATAGGAAATTTTGTGAAAATTTTGAAAAATATGCAATTTTCAAAGTTTGACATTATCCTTCTTTTCATATAGAGAGTAATACCACTCAAATCAGTTAATAACCATAATTTACCATATCTCTGCTTTATGTTGACATCAAATTTTAAAAGGTCATTTAATTTTTTTGGACATTATAAGGCTTACAGTCTAACAGAAATTTGCAAGAGAATTTACAAAACAAATTTTTTAAGGTATTAATTCAGTTCCAAAGGGGCTTTGAAAGATCTTTGTATTAGAAACCCCCATAAATCACCCCGTTTTCAAAACTCTATCACCAAAACAATTCAAGACAGCATTTGAGAAGTTTGTTAACCCTTTAAGCACTTTGCAGGAATTTAAAATAAAGGTGAAAAATATAAATTTAAATTTTTTTTCAATACTATGTTTATTTAACCCTAAAATATGAACATTCACAAGGGGTTAAATGAGAAAATGCATCCCATAGTTTGTTGTACAATTTCTCTCAAGCACAAAAATACCACATCTGTTGATGTAACCTGCTCTTTGGGCACACAACAGGACACATAAAGGGAAGGAGCAACATTGAGCTTTCGGAGGGCAGATTTTACTTGAATCGTTTTCAGGTGCCATGTTGCATTTTCAGAGCATATGAGGTACCAGAACAGTAAAACCCCCATTAAATTACCCCATTTAAGAAAATACACCCCTCAAGGAATTTATCAAGGGCTATAATGAGCACTTTGACCCCACAGCTGTTTCACAGTATTTACTACCATTGGGACAGGAAAAGGAAAAATTGCTCTCTTTCCAGTAAAATGTTTCTTTAGCCCCAAATTTCTAGTTTTCACAAGGGGTTAAGAGAGAAAAAGCACCCCACAGTTCTTTACGCAATTTCTCCTGAACGTAGCAGTACCCCATATGTGTTCGTAAACTGCTGTATGGGTACATGGCAGAGCTTGGAACAGAGAGAGCGCTATTTGGCTGTTGGAGGGCATATTTTGCTGGAATTGTTTTCAGGTGCCATGTCGCATTTGCAGAGCCCCTGAGGTGCCATAGCAGTGGAAACCCCCGAAATGTAATCCCATTTTGGAAACTAGATCCATCAAGGAATTTATCAAGGGGTGTAGTGAGTATTTTGTCCCTACACATGTTTCACAGAATTGGGCTGTGAAAATAGAAGACTAGAAGATGACATTTTTTTCTGTTATGTTCAGAGGGGTATTACATAAGACTAACCCTGTGATTAGCTTAGAGGGGTATTACATTATCCCTCTATGTGATAATCAGAGAGCAAAAGTATAGTATACTCTGATAGCCCCCCCCCGGGGTCACATACAGGTTATGCACAGACCTTGATGATTTATCATTGTCTCTGCAGTCTGCAGCTCTGCTCCTTCCCCCTCCTTTCTTCCTTCATGCAGCTGGCTAAAATGGCTGGAGGGGCTGGACACTTTATATCCCCATATCTCAGTATCTGTTAGGGCTATGAAGATGACCTTGGATTCATTTTAAAATGATACCAAAATCATCATGATAGCCCTTACAGATTCAGAGCGATTTGCTGTAAAAAACACTGTCGGGAATTAAGATCTGCATTAGAATCTCAATTTCATCAGCGAATTGCTCTGGATCTGTAAGGGCTATCATGATGATCTTGGTATCATTTTAAAGAGGAGAATTTCATCCAAGGTCATCTTCTAGCTGTAACGGATCCTGAGAGAATAAAAAAAAAAATAAATAAAAAAACTAATACTCCCCTCTCCTCTGCTGTCTCTCTGCATCATTCATTGCCGCACTGTGAACGGTGATGGCTAGCAAGTGGAGGCTGCGACAGGTCCCTCACCGGTCAGATCTGAGTATCATTTGCTTCATACAGCTGATACTCCGATCTCCCTGTTCCGGGGCACTGTCAGTTATGACAATAAGCCCCGGGATCAGTACTGTGCATAGCTGCACTGTGAATGGTGGGTCAGACCCACCAATTACAGTGATCAACGGGCAGTGGATGCTTCTACTATGGGTCTCTCGTCGGTCACATGGGAGTCTCAGCTGCCGGCAACAGCTGAGCTCCTGATACCCAGCCATTCTTCCTGCTAGAAAAAAACCCTGCGAGCTGTGACATAACTATATGTCCTGGTGCATTAATGAAGCTCTCTCCACGATGTACAGATACAGTGGGGAAAAAAATATTTAGTCAGCCATCAATTGTGCAAGTTCTCCCACTTAAAAAGATGATAGAGGCCTGTAATTGACATCATAGGTAGACCTCAACTATGAGAGACAAAATGAGAAAACAAATCCAGAAAATCACATTGTCTGATTTTTTTAAAGAATTTATTTGCAAATTATGGTGGAAAATAAGTATTTGGTCAATAACAAAAGTTCATCTCAATACTTTGTTATATATCCTTTTTTGGCAATGACAGAGGTCAAACGTTTTCTGTAAGTCTTCACAAGGTTGGCACACACTGTTGTTGGTATGTTGGCTCATTCCTCCATGCAGATCTCCTCTAGAGCAGTGATGTTTTGGGGCTGTCGCTGGGCAACACGGACTTTCAACTCCCTCCAAAGGTTTTCTATGGGGTTGAGATCTGGAGACTGGCTAGGCCACTCCAGGACCTTGAAATGCTTCTTACGAAGCCACTCCTTCGGTGCCCTGGTGGTGTGCTTGGGATTATTGTCATGCTAAAAGACCCAGCCACTTTTATCTTCAATGCCCTTGCTGATGGAAGGAGGTTTGCACTCAAAATCTCACGATACATGGCCCCATTCATTCTTTCAATCACACGGATCAGTCGTCCTGGTCCCTTTGCAGAGACACAACCCCAAAGCATGATGTTGCCACCCCATGCTTCACAGTAGGTATGGTGTTCTTTGAATGCAACTCAGCATTCATTCTTCTCCAAACACGACGAGTCGTGTTTCTACCAAACAGTTCTACTTTTGTTTCATCTGACCATATGACATTCTCCCAATACTCTTCTGGAACATCCAAATGCTCTCTAGCAAACTTCAGACGGGCCCGGATATGTACTGGCTTAAGTAGGGGAACACATCTGGCACTGCAGGATCTGAGTCCCTGGCGGCGTAGTGTGTTACTGACGTAGCCTTTGTTACGTTAGTCCCAGCTTTCTGCAGGTCATTCACTAGGTCCCCCCATGTGGTTCTGGGATTTTTGCTCACCATTTTTGTGATCATTTTGACCCCACGGGATGAGATCTTTCGTGGAGCCCCTGATCGAGAGAGATTATCAGTGGTCTTGTATGTCTTCCATTTTCTAATTATTGCTTCCACAGTTGATTTCTTCACACCAAGCTTCTTGCCTATTGCAGATTCAGTCTTCCCAGCCTGGTGCAGGTCTACAATTTTGTTTCTGGTGTCCTTCCACAGCTCTTTGGTCTTCACCATAGTGGAGTTTGGAGTGTGACTGTTTGAGGTTGTGGACAGGTGTCTTTTATACTGATAACAATGTCAAACAGGTGCCATTACTACAGGTAATGAGTGGAGGACAGAGGAGCCTCTTAAAGAAGAAGTTACAGGTCTGTGAGAGCCAGAAATCTTGCTTGTTTGTAGGTGACCATAATTTGCAAATAAATTCTTAAAAAAATCAGACAATGTGATTTTCTAGATATGTTTTCTCATTTTGTCTCTCATAGTTGAGGTCTACCTATGATGTCAATTACAGACCTCTTTCATCTTTTTAAGTGGGAGAACATGCAAAGTTGGTGGCTGACTAAATACTTTTTTTTCCCCACTGTACGTTGTGGTGCACCTAGGGGTTAATCACTATATAAATGGATGCCTATCCATTTGCATCTATTAAACTGATCTGTTAAAAGACTATATATGCACATATGACTTGCAGCTGTATGATGGGTTTTTTTTTTTTTTTAATCTTCTGTATAGTCTAACTTTTGCTTTTCTATTTTTTGTTTTTGTTTCTAGTTGCCCAGCTTGAAGCTGAATCAGTGCAGGTAACCAGTGATGTAAATGGACAGAATAATTCAGATATTCTTACATTTCAAGATGCCGTTATTGCTGCAAAATCCTCTATGCGAATGATGAAAGTAAAGAAGAAATTGGACTCTGTTTTGGTATGTTCATTTTTTTCTTTCTCTTATCTGGTTTCATTTTCAGCTTGCTACATGTATATTTACTTGTTGTATGTTACAGTGCTGTGAAGGAGTATTTGCTCTCTTTCGCTGGGTTCATACCTGCTCTTGCATTACGTTCGGGTATTCCATTCCCCTCTCCACATGAAAAATGCGGAGAGAAAAGTGCTGCAAGCAGGACTTATCTCTCTGCATTTTTCCACCCTTCTCGGGCGGAAACCAAGCGGAAACCACACGGACCCCATTATAGTCTATGGGGTCCGCGGGTTTCCTAAGGTAACCGATTTTTTTATGCGGATTAGGTTTCCGTTCCGAACGGAAATCCGAACGCGGATGTGAACCTACCCTTACAGATTTCTTTTGCTTTTTTGCCACCCTTGATGACAACAACTGCAGTCAAGTGTTTGTGGTAACTGGCAATAAGTCTTTCACATCTCTGTGGAGGAATTTGTCTTCTTTTTGGTCAGCAGTGGTTTTCACCTTGAATTTCTCCCGTGGATAGTATTTTTGGTTGAGGTTGAATAAGTCTGGATGAGTAGTCTATGCGCTCCTGAAATAATTTGGGTAGGCCAACCACTCCTGGAAAATTTCTCCACTGTTCCATATTTTCTCCTCATGTGGAAAGTAGCTCTCACTGTGGTTTGCAGGAGTCACAAAGCCTTAGAAATGGCTTTCCAGACTGATAGATGTCATTGGCTTTGTTTTTTCATTTATTCTTGAATTTCTTCAGATCGGGGCATAATGTGTTGCTTTTTGAGATCTTTTAGCCTACTTCACGTAATCAGGCCTGGGAGAGGCGAGTGAAATTGAACACAGATTTCCAAGAAATGTGGGTAATCACAGTTAATTCATGGGGTGGGGGGGATTATTTTTTCACATAGGGCCAGATTGTTAGGCATAGCTTTTTTCCCCTTAAATGGAATCATGATTTAAAAACTGCTTTTTGTATTTACTCAGGTTCTTTGTCTGATATTCAAATTTGTTTGATAATCTGAAACATTTAAGTGTGACAAATGTGCAAAAACAAAAGAAATCTGTAAGGAGGCAAATACTTTTTAACAGTACTGTAAATGTAGCATATAGTACATCATTTTTAATGAATGCCCATGTCAGTGTGAAGCTTGACAAAATTATTTAGAGGCGTACCCCTCTTAATACATTCCTCAACATTAAAATTACAATTGCACCACCAAGAAGGACAACTGTAAGGTTTTGCAAGTTGAGGAAGTAACAGGTGTCTCTAAGATCTGTAAATTATCAATTTTTCAAGCACCTCGTTCCAATGTATAACATGTGGGAGAGACAAAAAAGCCAGATTGAAAGCAAAGCTTTTTAGCCATGTGAAACCTCAAAAATAAAATGGTGTGAGATGTGCAATGCTTGCTATTTGTCGACATGCCAGTTATCACTGTTTGTCACAAACTGAGAGGGTCAGAGAGATCTTGGTTTATCTCTCTGGCAGATCGCTACGTGCCTAGGCCAAAATGTCAGCACTGTTCAAATGTTCTGGTGGTTGAGAGAACAATGATGAACTGGAATGATAGCAAGAGGTGTGCAGAGGTGAACCTCTGTCCAGGCGGATCATCTCATTGGAAGAATGGCTTAGTAGTCTATTCTGTACCACAAGTGAAACTGCATGTCACATCCCAAGCCTGGGGCACTAAACTGTGCTGTCACAAACCATCAGAAAGGGTTTGTACAACATTGGTCTACAAGTCAGAGGTATTCCTTTGACTTCACACCACCACTGTCAAAGGCTATCATGGTGCACAGCAACACAGCAGTGAAGGAATGGAATGGAGGTCTGTCTTTTTTAGCAATGAGTCTTGCTTTTGTCTTGGATGCAATGATAGTTGGAGATTTGTCTGGCGGCCACATGGGTAACAGCATGAAGAGGCCTTCACATGAGAACATCACATCGGTCGTAATCCTAGGATTATGATGAGGAGTTGCAAAATGTATTGTAGCTGGACCCCTCTAGTCTTAATTTATGATATGCTAACGTCTTGGTGTTAAGTTGATTTGGTCATGGAACCAGGGTACAGCCATTTCTCCAAAGTGTCCCAGGAGCCATTTTTCAACAGGACAGTGTCAGACTGCATGTTACTTGTGCTACCGTGTGCAGTATATATGACCAAAACATGCTACCATGGCCTGCAGTGTTCTTAGACTTATCTCCCAGCAAACTAATTGTGAATGTTATTGGTCGGCAATTACAAAGGGAGTTGCCAGCTGCCATTCTTGATGATTTGGCATAACATTCCTCAGACAACCATTAGGCTGAGACCCCCACGTTGCGGAAATGCAGCTTATTTTGTTGCAGATTTTGCTACTTCTTTTGAGCTAAAGCCAGAAGTGGATTGAGCAGAAGGTAGAAGTCTTTCCTATATATTTCTTATTCCTTATGTAGTGATTCTTAGCTTTGGCCCAAAAAAACGCAGCAAAATCTGCAACAAAAAAATCAGTGTTTCCGCAATGTGAGGTCTCCGTTTTAAAGCTGCCTCATGTTATAAACAACTTTTCACAAATGCATTGGACATTTCAATATAAGAAACTTTGTAATATATCTTATTAAGGAGATCTGTTACCTTCTCCCCTTATTAAGCTGTTCTTCTCCTTATCTTCAATCTGACTGTCTACATTATATATGTCTCTGTCAACAGCCTCAGACATGAAGCCCTATGGAGAAGGGAGGGATGGAGTAGGATTCTCCTACCGGCTAGTTAATTGATTTATTGCTTCATTCTGTACACTGGTAGCCTCTTATCTACAACCTAGCAGTGTTAAGAGTTCAGTAAGAGTGAAGAAACAGCAATTATTTGAGTGTCATCTCATATGCTACTATATGAAAAAACATCAAAAGAAAAAAGTTGCACATATATTGAGACACTCAATCCAAATTTAGCAAAAATATAGAAGGCAATTTTATTGACACTGGACATCAAAAGAAAACCTATTGAAAAACACTTAAAATTGAGCAAATGCGCTCATGTAGGGCAATATATTATAAATCAATATTTTGACTCTGATTGGTCATGGATTTATACAATATCCCACCGTATATAACAATAACTAAATGGTCCGGTGAGTGTATTTCTGCTCGTGGTGCTCATACTCGATACTGAATAAATTGAGATGTTTTGAATATTTTCTTTACTTTTTTTTCTCAGTTGTCATTAGCATGTCTATCGATGTCACATGTAATTTCTATAATTTCAATATTGAGGCTATTCACTATATTTTTTGTAAGGGCCATTTATATATTTATACAGGTTAAAGAGTTCCGCCTGAGCTGTTTCTTCTCAAGACTAAATACGTTTATTTCTTCTAATCTTTCCTCATAACTGAGGTCCTACATGCCCCTTATCAGTTTTGTGACACACCTTTATACCTTATGTAATTCCAGGGCATCCTTTCTATTAACTGGAGCCCAGAACTGAACCGCATATTCTAGAAAAGGACGTATCAGTGCTTTGTATAGTTGTGATATTACATCCATGTCCCATGAGTCAATACCTCTTTCCATATGTTGCTGGCCTTAGAAACAGCTAGTTGACATTTTGTGTTGTTATTTAGACTGTGATCTACAAGTACACCCAGTGCCTCTCCCAGTTTTACCCTCCCTAGGACATATACAGCATATAGATTATTTTCACCCAGATGCATAACACTATATTTATCTACTTTCAAGTGTTCAGTTTATGAATTATGTACATCCTCCATAGACTTCACTGTATTACGTAGCTTGGTATCATTTGCGAAAATAGAGACAGTGCTATTAACACAATCTTCTATATCATTAAGAAATAAGGTAAAAATAACAGAGCCAGCACTGAACCCTATGGTATACCCCTTATAACCTTATAACTGGGTTGCAGTCAAGGACCTCAATTCTCTGGCTCTTGGGCCTCAGTGGTCACGTGGGGCGCGATGACGTCATTATGCCGCCGTGCCCCATGTGACCGCAGCCCCAGCTTTAACGTCTCGGGCACATGACCTCAGTCATCAGGCAGAAGAGCCCTGAAGAGGATGCCGAGCCCAGCAGAGGTGATCATAAGTGTTTTTTTATTTTTAGTCACTTCCCATGGGCTGGCATCTATTGGAAAGGGGCCCGGTGACATCCCGGGCCCCTTTCAATTAACAATATGTATGGCTTTCCCCAACCGCTATCATGGTGGCCACTGCCACTGAATGCCAGGATGATGGGAGCTGCTTCTTTGGAAAATGTGAGGGCAATACAGTGTTTGTTATTCTGCATACTTCCTTTCTTAACCTCACTCAGTCCAATATATGGGTATATTCGCTCTATTGTTCATATTTAGAGTACATCAAAT
Source organism: Leptodactylus fallax (assembly GCA_947044405.1). Classification (NCBI taxonomy): domain Eukaryota; kingdom Metazoa; phylum Chordata; class Amphibia; order Anura; family Leptodactylidae; genus Leptodactylus; species Leptodactylus fallax. The sequence goes on from CAMRHE010000092.1 coordinate 3,174,997, forward strand.
GTGTAGTGTTTTTTGAAAATTTAAAGTTATTGTATCTTGTTCAGTGTAAGGCTCCATTCACATAACGTTTAACGGATCACAGATCTGTTTGATGGATGCAAAAATTGGGCATATATTTATATAGAGGTCAATGTCAAAAAATGAATCAGTCAGTCAGAATAAAACGGATCAAAGTTTTTTGTACATCGATCTCTGTAAATGGATGTCCATCCATTTGTGTCTGTTGTTGACCAATGACGCCATACAAAGTTAAGTCCTTCACTGATCACATTTTTTTTGGGTTATATTCACATGTAAAGGCAATGTATCACACACCAAAACTACACACACTTTGCCATGGATTTCCGTGGTTTTTGCAATACAGTTATTGGCTATGCGTTTTTACAGGTGATACACTCTGGAATCTGCGCAGCCCTAAAGTACATCTCAATAAGCCTCTCTTTCACCATCTTGACAATTTATTCAGAGATGTAGATAAGATGAAAGATGCAAAGACAAAATATAGACCTGTTTGGAGGCAACAACTCCATTATTAAAGACCTTCTCACACCAGTGCCAGCAGTGTATTGTTTTAAGTTGTGTTTTTTTCTGCTTGTGATTTCTTTGTAGTTGTTTTACAACAAAGCGATATTCTTAATGTTCCTGTAACTTTGTTGTTTGTTTTAGCACTTAATTATTAGAACAACATTGTGATCATGCATATTTAGTATCAAGCCCTGCAGATCTATGTTACATCATTACTGCTGCTGGCTATCCAGGTGGTTATCTTTGTAAGTTTCTCTTACTCAATCTTCCTTCCAACCAAGCAGTGACACAGATAAATTTACTTTGACAACATGTCCTATGTGTAAGCAGCATATGGGAGTTAATTCTGAAATCTACACTTACAGAAGGGCTGTTTAACCCAAGGCATATTTATTATTTATTGAAGTTTTTTTTATTTTACATATCTCAGGGATATATATGTGTGTAATGTTTGATTGTACTTTATATTGGGTTGTTCACCTGTCTGATCACAAGAGATGTCAATATTAATATTACAATATTAAAATAAAGGTATTGGACTTTATTGTCCATTGTATCTTTCATTTGTATCCTGAACAACGTAAATTAAAATAAGCACAAAAGTAGTCCATTATGATTGATGCGGAAAGAGCAATACCTGTGTACGAGGAGTGAAAATCTTATGCTTGATCCTTTCAAAACTGCCTTCCAAGTTGTGATTTGTTAGCATCCGGGGGGTACCTCCCTGCCAGGGAGCTGCCCTTAACTAATGTGTACTATGTGTTGTATGCTGTAGCTTCTGTAGTTTAAGGATTGCTGCATACAATACACAACAGTGTATCTGTCATTACAACAGAGCTTTCTTATACTATAATATAGCCTGCTCTATGCTGTGTAGTTGTGAGAAGAAGGGAGGGGAAGGATGTGAACAGACATTACTAGCTGAATGCAGAGCAACAAGAGGGGTACTCTGACCTGTGTGTGCCCTCCCTTTTTTTCTGCCATTCTCCTCTAGGGTGGGACAGGGTAGTGATGGCCCATGCTCCATGATTGGGTCTGGGATCTAGCTCATAGGGCACAAAGTAAGTGTATATGTGTCCTGTGTGTATGTTATGTGGTAATGTGTTTGTAATGCATATACATCTGTTTCTGTGTAATAATTTGTATGTGTGTCTAGTATGCATATGCTTGTATGCAGTGTTTACAATCATGGGCATAACTCCAAGGGTAGCAGACATAGCAGCTATTATGGGAACCAACAAATAAGAGGGCCACCGAGACCCTGTGTGGAATTAGTGATAACTTAGGATGATAGAAGGGGGTGTGGAAAAATGAATCCATTACTTTACAGGGACATCATAATACCTGCATGTGGCATCATTATAATTATTTTCATCATATGCTGTGATTTCACAGTGTACACAGTGATGTTTCTGTGCGTGCATTATGCATGTGCTATGAAGTCATAGTGGGCATTATCCTTGTACCGTAAACATCACTATGTACCTTATCCCTGGTATTGTAATATCACTGTGTGCATTATTCCTTGTACTGTGACACAACTGTGTATATTATCCTGGCCCTGTGACATCACTATGTGCATTATCCCTATACTGTGGCAGTAATATTTTTATTGCCCTGCACTGGAATATCACTGTGTGTATTATCCAAATACTGTGACATCACTGTGGTCATTATCCCAGGACTGTAACTTCATTGTGTGGATTTTTCCTTGTCACAGGACTGGGATAATGCAGACAGTGATTTCACAGTACAAGGAATAATGCACATAATGATGTTCTAGTACTGGGTAATGACCACAGTGAAGTCACAGTATTTGGATAATTCACACAGTGTCACAATACATCACTGTGTGCATTATCTGTACTATAAAGCCACAATGTTTGTTATCCCTAAGTGTAATAGAGACAAAAATAATCCTAAACTTTTCAAGTTCTGACCTTGCTACTTGAAGTGGACATGGTTGATTGGGACCCCAGTACAAGTTCTGTTATTGGGCCCCATGATTACTTCTTATGCTCTTCGGTCACATCTTTGTCAGATATACAGTGGCTTGCAAAAGCATTCATACCCCTTGAACTTTTTCACATTTTGTCACCTTACAACCACATACTTAAATGTATTTTATTGAGATTTTAAGTGATAGACCAACACAAAGTAGCACATAATTGTGAAGTGGAATGAAAATGATACATGGTTTTCGAAATATTAATCAAATAAAAATCTGAAAAGAGTGACGTGCAAAAGTATTCAGCCCCCTGTACTCTGATACCCCTAAATAAAATCCAGTGCAATCAATTGCCTTCAGAAGTCACTTCATTAGTTAAGAGTCCAGCTGTGTGTAATTTAATCTCAGTATAAATGCACTTGTTCTGTGAAGGCCTCAGTGGTTTGTTAGAGAACACTAGTGAACAAACTGCATCATGAAAACCAAGGAACTCACCAGGTAGGTCAGAGATAAAGTTGTAGAGAAATTTTAAGCAGGGTTAGGTTATAAAAACATATCCCAAGCTCTGAGTATCCCAAGGAGCACTGTTTAATCCATCATTCAAAAATGGAAAAAGTATTCTACAACTGCAAACCTACCCAGACACAGCCGTCCACTTAAACTAACAGATCGAGCAAGGAGAGCAGTGGTCAGAGAAGAAGCCAAGACACCCATGGTCACTCTGGAGGAGCTGCAGAAATCCACAGCTCAGGTGGGAGAATCTGTCCACATGACAACTATAAGTCGTGTACTCCACAAATCTGGCCTTTCTGGAAGAGTGACAAGAAGAAAACCATTGTTGAAAGAAAGACATAAGAAGTGCCATTTTCAGTTTTCCACAAGCCATATAGAGGACACAGCAAACATGTGGAAGAAGGTGCTCTGGTCAGATGAGACCAAAGTTGAACTTTTTGGCCTAAATGCAAAGCACTATGTGTGATGGAAAAGTAACACTGCTCATGTTATGGCAGCATCATGTTATTTGTATGCTTTTTTCAGCAGGGACAGGGAAGCTGGTCAGAGTTGATGGGACGATGGATGGAGCTAAATACAGGGCAATCCTGGAAGAAAGCCTGTTACAGGCTGCAAAAGACTTGAGACTGGGAAGGAGATTCACCTTCCAGCAAGACAATGACCCTAAACATACAGACAGAGCTACAGTGGAATGGTTTAGATCAAAGAATATTCATGTGGTAGAATGGTCCAGTCAAAGTCCAGACCTAAAACCCATTGAGCATCTGTGGCAAGACATGAAAATTGCTGTTCACAGACGCTCTCCATACATTCTGGATGAGCTATTTTGCAAAGAAGAATGGGCAAAAATCTCAGTCTCTAGATGTGCAAAGCTGGTAGAGACATACCCCAAAAGACTTGTAGTTGTAATTGCAGTGAAAGGTGGCTCTACAAAGTATTGATATAGGAGGGCTGAATAATTTTGCACGTCACACTTTTCCGATTTTTGTTTGATTAAAATTTTGAAAACCATGTATCATTTCGGTTCCACTTCACAATTATGTGCTAACTTGTGTTGGTCTGGTCTGGTGACCGCACTGCTCTTCAGTGAAGCCGCATGTGCCAGATGTTTAGCGCATGTGCACTGAAGCTAAGGTGTTACGGCTCTGGCTTCATTGAAGAACTGTACTCGAGCGGAGAGTACATCTGATAGGTGAGTATAAAGATTTTTATTTTAATGCGGCTATGGATTGCGTTATAATAGGGTGATTTGGGACACTGATCCCCCAGTCCATGCCCTGACAGATTGAGGCACACGTGCAAAGATGTGCTTCAAGCCCGATCTGTGCCATACCCGCCACATTCTGTGAATATGGCTATTGCGGGACGGGCTGATTTTCTAAAACTCACGCCAGTTTCCCACTGTGAGTTGTATTAGAACTCTCTGCCATATCCTACCTGGCATAAATTTCCATTCTGGCGCTGTGACCACCAACAGATCTATGAAGAGGCTTCAGCCTCTTCATAAATCTCTCGGTCTCTGTGCCAGTCAGCCTATTTATTAAGACTGGCGTACGATATTCTAGCATTAACAAATTTGTCCCACAATGTACTGGCTATAGAGATATAGCTCTATATATCAATACATTATGCAGGGAAAAATTACTATTGAAGTTTGGTAAGGGGAAAAAAAAAACTCTGATTGAGATTAATAAAATAAGATAAAGATAAGATAATCCTTTAAAGGGAGTCTATAATTAGAAAAAACATGCTAATGGCATGTTGGAATGGCCTTTAAAAAGGCCATTCTACTCCTACCTTTCATTGTTTTCTTCTCCCAGCCGATTCTAAGATTCGTTTCTTCATTTATGTTAATGAGCACCCGGGGCATTCCTCCTCTGTTGCAAGCACCCACCTCGTCATCGCTTTTCACCGCCCCTTTGTCCGCTGCGGTGTCTACCTTCTTGGTCTTCTCTGTATCTTCTTTCTTCTCAGTTCTCGCCCGCAGCGCTATACGGCAGCGAATTCTCACGCGTGCACAATCAGCTCTGCCCGAACCCGAAGTGGCAGAGCCAATTGCGCACGCACGAGAATTCGCTGCCGTACAGTGCTGCGAGCGAGAGTTGAGAAGAAAGAAGATACCTGGGCAACCTAGGTACTTATAGATGTTGACAATCTCAATGCCTGTACCCTGGATGTCCACTGGTTTTGGAGGGTCTCTGCACTTACAAAAGTCCACCACCATCTCCTTGGTCTTCCCAGCATTAATCCTAAGGTGGTTCCACTGGAACCAGTCCACAAAATCCCAGTTCAGTTCTCTGTACTCCTTGTCATCTTCGTCTGTGCTGAGGCCTACTATTGCAGAGTCATCAAAATACTTGTGTAAGTAGCAGCTAGATGAGTTGCACCTAAAGTCTGCAGTGTACAGTGTGAAGAGGAAAGAGGCAAGAACTGTACCCTGAGGTGCCCCCGGATTACAGATCACAGTGTCTAACACACAGTCTCTCACATACTGAGGTCGGTTTGTGAGGTAGCCTAGGATCCAGTTGGAGAGGTGGTGGTCCACTCCAGCAAGGCCCAACTTGTCTCTCAGTAGCCCCTACTGTATGGTGTTAAAAGCACTGGAGAAATCAAAGAACATTGTTCTCACAGTGTTCCCTGGTTTCTCCAGGTGAAAAAGAGCTCTGTGCAGAGGCCCCAATGCCCGGCCTATAAGCAAACTGGAGAGGGTCCATAGCTGAGCTCACTAGAGGGCGGAGATGTGTGGGAACCAATCTCTCTAAGATCTTCATCAGGTGGGATGTCAGTGCTACAGGTCTGTAGTCATTGGCTCAGCCACTAGAGTAACTGCCTCTCATACAGTCATCATTACCTGTAATTCGGAGTTCAAAACTCAGTTTATACCTAATCAAAAAATATATAGAGTAAATCTTTAACCCTTTATGGACGCAGGATAGTATGGACGTTAATGCTCGGCAACTTTTTTCATATGCTCCTTCCCTACCTTCCAAGATTCATAACTTTATTTTTCTGTCTACATAGCTATGTAAGGGCTATATGGGTCGGAAAGGTCTCTGAGGTTGCGGAGATGGCTGTATAATCACGTAGTATATAAAGACATTGGGGGTGATTTATTAACGCTGGCGTATAGAATGCATTCTCCGGAATAGCCATGTGCCTCGACTGAAATCTACACCAACTAATAATTGGCATTTGTCGGAAATGATGATAAATCTGCCAGCCCTGCATGCATCCCACCCCTCACCATACCCCATTGTAGGAAAGTGGCATGGGTTGCGCAGAATAGTAAAAAAGTCACCATTTTTTGCACAAATCGCCATCCTTCTCCAGAAAACTGCCTTACAAGGCATGTTAAACCTGTCCCATTGAACTTTGTGTTACTTTGACTAAGCACCATGGGGCTTCTTTATGATGGCTTGTGTACCAGAAAATTGGCATGCAAGCCATGAAGAGAGTTAAAGCTTTTGTGCAAGTCATGTATTTTTTTGCACAAAATCGAGATATTTTAAGTTCTGCAAGCTGCGTGCCATTTTCCTCAGAGGAGGAGTGACAGGGGGGTTGCATTGGCCCTGTTAAATTTATCATCAATTATGCCAGCAAGGAGCTATCGTAGATGTCTGTTTAGGTCCTGGATTCAGAAGATGCACCTCATCCTAAATTAGGAGCAATCGCTGTCAAAGCAAAGGTTACGAAGACCAGCATGGAAAACAGTGAACTTGATTAAATTAGATCCCATATTTCCAAAGTACACATGCCACCTTTTCCAACATATTTTCAGGTAAAGATGATATTCATGCAAAGTGTGGCTTCCTAATAGAAAAGCAGGAATAGTTTTTAACACAAAAAAAGTGTTGGAATAGGCTGGGATTTTTTGATCCTAAGTGAAATTTCACAAAAGGATTATCCTGTTGCTAAATCTGTTATAGTCTAAGGCCCCATGTTGTGGAAACGCAGCATTTTTTGTTGCAGATTTTGCTGTGGTTTTTTTGAGCCAAAGTCCCAGGAGTGGCTTGAAAAGAAATGGAAAATAAAAAGGAAGCTCTTAGACATTTCTCTTCTGTTAAATCCACTCCTCACGGATCAAAAAACCGCAGCAAAATCTGCAACAACAATTTTTTTTGCAGCATGGGACCTTAGCTGTACACTGCATGGTGGAGAGACATTGGCAGATGACTCAAATGGTGCATTAGCATTAAAGTGGTTGGCCACTTCATAAAAAAAAATTGCCCAGATGCACCTAAACTGCTTTCTGTGTGTAAAGTGTCTCATAATTTACCCCAGTAGGTCATTAGAAGGTCCTGGCTGCCCAACTGGAAAAAGTGGAGAACTGATGTTATGGCGCCCATGGGATTTAATATGGTGGAGGTCAAACAATTTACCCATGCGATAAGTTTTTCAGCTGGCCCAAGCTGCATCCTCTGCTGCATAGGAACTGGAAGTAATTTGCCACAGTGCAGCTCCTGTGTATAAGAGGATGCAAGAATACCTTTCAAAATATTGCAAAGGTTGCTAGTACCAGTGATGTACCTAACATAGAGACTGTTCAGGTGACTGCTATGAAGTCCGTGGTCAAGGAAGTACAGTGGTTACAGAAAGTATTCAGACCCCTTTAAATTTTTCACTCTTTGTTTCATTGCAGTCATTTTATAAAAACAAAAAAGTTCATTTTATTTCTCATTAATGTACACTTAGCACCCCATCTTGACAGAAAAAAACAGAAATGTAGATATTTTTGCAAATTTATTAAAAAAGAAAAACTGAAAAATCACATGGTCATAAGTATTCAGACCCTTTGCTGTGACACTCATATTTAACTCACAAGCTGTCCATTTCCTTTTGATCCTCCTTGAGATGGTTCTACTCCTTCATTGGAGTCCAGCTGTGTTTAATTAAACTGATTGGACTTGATTAGGAATGGCACACACCTGTCTATATAAGACCTCACAGCTCACAGTGCATGTCAGAGCAAATGAGAATCATGAGGTGAAAGGAACTGCCCAAGGAGCTCAGAGACAGAATTGTGGCAAGGCACAGATCTGGCCAAGGTTACAAAAGAATTTCTGCAGCACTCAAGGTTCCTAAGAGCACAGTGGCCTCCATAATCCTTAAATGGAAGAAGTTTGGGATGACCAGAACTCTTCCTAGACCTGGCCATCCAGCCAAACTGAGCAATTGTGGGAAAAGAGCCTTGATGAGAGAGGTAAAGAAGAACCCAAAGATCACTGTGGCTGAGCTCCAGAGATGCAGTGGGGAGATGGGAGAAAGTTCCATAAAGTCAACTATCACTGCAACCCTCCACCAGTTGGGGCTTTATGACAGAGTGGCCCGAAGGAAGCCTCTCCTCAGTGCAAGACATATGAAAGCCCGCATAGAGTTTGCCAAAAAACACATGAAGGACTCCCAGACTATGAGAAATAAGATTCTCTGGTCTGATGAAAAGAAGATTGAACTTTTTGGCGTTAATTCTAAGCGGTATGTGTGGAGAAAACTAGACACTGCTCATCACGTGCCCAATACAATCCCAACAGTGAAACATGGTGGTGGCAGCATCATGCTATGGGGGTGTTTTTCAGCTGCAGGGACAGGACGACTGGTTGCAATTGAAGGAAAGGTGAATGCGGTCAAGTACAGAGATATCCTCGAGAAAACCTCTTCCAGAGTTCTCTGGACCTCAAACTCGGCCGAAGGTTCACCTTCCAACAAGACAATGACCCTAAGCACACAGCTAAAATAAGAAAAGAGTGGTTTCGGAACAAGTCTGTGACCATTCTTGACTGGCCCAGCCAGAGCCCTGACCTCAACCCAATGGAGAGACCTGAAAATGGCTGTCCACCAACGTTCACCATCCAACCTGACAGAACTGGAGAGGATCTGCAAGGAAGAATGGCAGAGGATCCCCAAATCCAGATGTGAAAAACTTGTTGCATCATTCCCAAGAAGACTCATGGCTGTACTAGCTCAAAAGGGTGCGTCTACTCAATACTGAGCAAAGGGTCTGAATACTTATGACCATATTTCAGTTTTTCTTTTTTAATAAATTTGCAAAAATATCTACATTTCTGTTTTTTTTTCTGTCAAGATGGGGTGCTGAGTGTACATTAATGAGAAATAAAATGAACTTTTTTGCTTTTAGCAAATGGCTGCAATGAAACAAAGAGTGAAAAATTTAAAGGGGTCTGAATACATTCCATACCCACTGTATATTACACTGAACTGCTTCATAGTTGCAAGCCCACTGAATTCAAGAATAGCTTCATAAATTATTGAGCAGTTAGCGCTCCGTCTTGGTGGCTAAATTGAAGTCAGAAGTATATTTTATCAAGTCTCCTCTATACCCTTGTCTTATGAAGTTTAGCTACACAGAATTGTTAACCCCTTAAGAATGCAAGGTAGTTTGTACGTTAATGCTTGGTGACTTTTTTTCCTATTTTCCCTCCCCGTTTTCCAAAATTAATAACGTTTTTATTTTTCTGTCTACATAGCTATTTGAGGGCTTATTTGCGTGACGATTTGTACTTTCATTTGCCACCATTTTGGGGTACATATAATGTTTTCATTAGCTTTTATTTACGTTTTTTGGGGTCCATATGAAATAACACACAATTCTATCATAAGTTTTTGCATTTTGTTTTTACAGCGTTCACTCTTCATTAAAAATGACATGGCAGCTTTGTCCGGCGGGTCATTACGATTATGGTGATACCATATTTATATTGGTTTTTATTACATTTTAATGCTTTTACAAATAAAATGTAAATTTTTGAAAATTAACGATTTTCCTGCGGTCACCATAATCTGATGCCTTTAACTTTTTTACTGTACTGTTGATGGCGTTATGTAAGGGTTTTTTTTTAATGTGTGGGCCAAGTTGTACTTTCTAATGGTACCAATGTTTGGTATGTATGACTTTTTGATCACTTTTTATTGTTATTTTTTGGGAAAAACAAAGTCCCCAAAATACGTTAATTTGTGCATTTACGGCGTTCACCGTATGGGATAAATAACGCTATTTTTGGATAGTGGGGACTTATGTGCTCGTGTGGATACCTAACATGTTTGTTTGTTTGTTTGTTTGTTTTTGTTTACATTATATATTTTTTTAAATATAAAGGTGAGTTATATTTTAACTTTTTATTATTTATTTTTGTGTGTTTTTACTATGTGTTTTTGTATTTTTTCACTTTTTCCTGTCCCACAAGCGGACTTGAAGCTGGGATGCCAGAACCCCAGTGCAATATCGCACATTAGTTCCTATGGGAACTATGCATAAGCAGCCAGGAGGCCGTGGCCCGGTCTCCTAGCTGCAGTAGCAACCCCTCGGAACCCATGATCTAATCGCCGGGGGGGGGGGGCGATCTTGTCTAGCTGTATAGCCCACATTCTCTTGAGATTCAGCTTACTTATAGATGTCCTGACATTTTCCCTTATAATTTGCTGATATAATTAATTGTTCAATCAGTGATGGCAAGCTTTCCTGACTGAGATACAGCAATACAGCCCTAAACTATGATGCTACCATCAATGTGTTTCATAGATAGCTTTTTATACTGGAAAGCTTTCTTTTGGTCTCATATGTTCAATAGCCTTTTGTCTTGTCCAGGTCATCTTGGCAAAATTCAGATGGACAATAATCCTGCAATGCACACCATTGTTGTTTAGTGGAGTCATGAACATTAACGTTAAGTAATGTGAGAAATGTGTTTAGTTGCAGATTCCTTGGTTTCCTTGAACTCGTGGAGTAGATAACCTCACAGATGACCTCGTGGAGTATTATACATCTTATTCTTGGTGTGATCTTTGTTGGTCAAACACTTCTGGGGATGGTAATAATGGTCTAGAGATTCCTATATTTGTACACAGTCGTCTGACTGTGGATTGCTGGAGTCCTAACTCTTTAGATATGGTTTTATGACCTTTTTCAGCCCGATGAGCATAAACAACTCTTCTTTTGAGGTCCTCAGAAATCTCCTTTGATCATGCTATAATACACTTCAACTAAAATGTGCTGTGAAATTCAGACTTTGACAAATCACTGTTCTTCAAAGAAAAACTCCCACAAATAAACACTTTCTTCATCCCTGCACCTGATTGTCAGTCAACTTCAAGCTTCTTTCATGTGCACTTTACTCATATCCCTGGAATCCAGCTTCTGTTCAGCTCCTGAGCGAACTTTATTTTTGCATCTTCTCTTTGCTCTGCTATTAATCCCATGATGTGTCTGCACATCACCACATGGGCAAATAGTGACTGTACTATATTTTCCTGCTATGGGTCAGTGCAATTATTCTTCTCCCTACAGTCATGGCCAAAAGTTTTGAGAATGATACAAATATTAATTACAGTCATATGAAAAAGTTTGGGCACCCCTATTAATCTAAATCATTTTTAGTTCTAAATATTTGGGTGTTTGCAACAGCCATTTCAATTTGATATATCTAATAACTGATGGACACAGTAATATTTCAGGATTGAAATGAGGTTTATTATACTAACAGAAAATGTGCAATATGCATTAAACCAAAATTTGACCGGTGCAAAAGTATGGGCACCTCAACAGAAAAGTGACATTAATATTTAGTAGATCCTCCTTTTGCAAAAATAACAGCCTCTAGTCGCTTCCTGTAGCTTTTAATCAGTTCCTGGATCCTGGATGAAGGTATTTTTGACCATTCCTTTTACAAAACAATTCCAGTTCAGTTAAGTTTGATGGTCGCCGAGCATGGACAGCCCGCTTCAAATTATCCCACAGATGTTCAATGATATTCAGGTCTGGGGACTGGGATGGCCATTCCAGAACATTGTAATTGTTCCTCTGCATGAATGCCTGAGTAGATTTGGAGCTGTGTTTTGGATCATTGTCTTGCTGAAATATCCATCCCCGGCGTAACTTCAAATTCGTCACTGATTCTTGTACATTATTCTCAAGAATCTGCTGATACTGAGTTGAATCCATGCGACCCTCAACTTTAACAAGATTCCCGGTGCCGGCATTGGCCACACAGCCCCAAAGCATGATGGAACCTCCACCAAATTTTACAGTGGGTAGCAAGTGTTTTTCTTGGAATACTGTGTTTTTTTGACGCCATGCATAACGCCTTTTTGTATGACCAAACAACTCAATCTTTGTTTCATCAGTCCACAGGACCTTCTTCCAAAATGAAGCTGGCTTGTCCAAATGTGCTTTTGCATATCTCAGGCGACTCTGTTTGTGGCGTGCTTTCAGAAACGGCTTCTTTCGCATCACTCTCCCATACAGCTTCTCCTTGTGCAAAGTGTGCTGTATTGTTGACTGATGCACAGTGACACCATCTGCAGCAAGATGATGCTGCAGCTCTTTGGAGGTGGTCTGTGGATTGTCCTTGTCTGTTCTCACCATTCTTCTTCTCTGCCTTTCTGATATTTTTCTTGGCCTGCCACTTCTGGGCTTAACAAGAACTGTCCCTGTGGTCTTCCATTTCCTTACTATGTTCCTCACAGTGGAAACTGACAGGTTAAATCTCTGAGACAACTTTTTGTATCCTTCCCCTGAACAACTATGTTGAACAATCTTTGTTTTCAGATCATTTGAGAGTTGTTTTGAGGAGCCCATGATGCCACTCTTCAGAGGAGATTCAAATAGGAGAACAACTTGCAATTGGCCACCTTAAATACCTTTTCTCATGATTGGATACACCTGGCTATGAAGTTCAAAGCTCAGTGAGGTTACAAAACCAATTTTGTGCTTCAGTAAGTCAGTAAAAAGTAGTTAGGAGTATTCAAATCAATAAAATGATAAGGGTACCCAAATTTTTGCACCGGTCAAATTTTGGTTTAATGCATATTGCACATTTTCTGTTAGTACAATAAACCTCATTTCAATCCTGAAATATTACTGTGTCCATCAGTTATTAGATATATGAAATTGAAATGGCTGTTGCAAACACCCAAATATTTAGAACTAAAAATGATTAAGATTAATAGGGGTGCCCAAACTTTTTCATATGACTGTATTACAAAGTCTACTGCTTCAGTTTTTCTAATGGCAATTTGCATATACTCCAGAATGTTATAAAGAGTGATCAGCTTAACAGCAATTACTTGCAAAGTCAATATTTGCCTAGAAAATGAACTTAATCCCCCAAAACACATTTCAACATCATTGCAGCCCTGCCTTAAAAGGACCACCTAACATCGTTTCAGTGATTGCTCCATTAACACAGGTGTGGGTGTTGATGAGGACAGGGCTGGAGATCAATCTGTCATGATTAAGTAAGAATGACACCACTGGACACTTTAAAAGGCGGCTGGTGCTTGCCATCATTGTTTCTCTTCTGTTAACCATGGTTATCTCTAAAGAAACACGTGCAGTCATCATTTCACTGCACAAAAATGGCCTAACTGGGAAGAGTATTGCAGCTAGAAAGATTGCACCTCAGTCAACAATCTATCGCATCATCAAGAACTTCAAGGAGAGAGGTTCCATTGGTGCCAAAAAGGCTCCAGGGCGCCCAAGAAAGACCAGCAAGCGGCAGGACCGTCTCTTAAAAGTGTTTCAGCTGCGGGATCGGGCTACCAGCAGTGCAGAGCTTGCTGAGGAATGGCAGCAGGCAGGTGTGAGTGCATCTGCACGCACTGTGAGGCGGAGACTCTTGGAGCAAGGCCTGGTCTCAAGGAGGGCAGCAAAGAAGCCACTTCTCTCCAGAAAAAACATCAGGGACAGACTGATATTCTGCAAAAGGTACAGGGAGTGGACTGCTGAGGACTGGGGTAAAGTCATTTTCTCTGATGAATCCCCTTTTCGATTGTTTGGAACATCTGGAAAACAGCTTATTCGGAGAAGAAGAGGTGAGCGCTACCACCAGTCTTGTCTCATGCCAACTGTAAAGCATCCTGAAACCATTCATGTGTGGGGTTGCTTCTCAGCCAAGGGAATCGGCTCTCTCACAGTCTTGCCTAAAAACACAGCCATGAATAAAGAATGGTACCAGAATGTCCTCCAAGAGCAACTTCTCCCAACCGTCCAAGAGCAGTTTGGCGCTCAACAATGCCTTTTCCAGCATGATGGAGCACCTTGCCATAAAGCAAAGGTGATAACTAAATGGCTCAGGGAACAAAATAGCGATTTTGGGTCCATGGCCTGGAAACTCCCCAGATCTTAATCCCATTGAGAACTTGTGGTCAATCATCAAGAGACGGGTGGACAAACAAAAACCAACAAATTCAGACAAAATTAAAGCATTGATTCTGCAAGAATGGACTGCTATCAGTCAGGATTTGGTCCAGAAGTTGATTGAGAGCATGCCAGGGAGAATTGCAGAGGTCCTGAAGAAGAAGGGTCAACACTGCAAATATTGACTTGCTGCATTAACTCATTCTAACTGTCAATATAAGCTTCTGTTACTCATAATATGAATGCAATTATATTTCTGTATGTGATAAAAACATCTGACAAACACACATAAAAACCAGAGGGCAGCAGATCATGTGAAAATATAATATTTGTGTCATTCTCAAAACTTTTGGCCATGACTGTATATTCTCCTAAATAATCGAAGAGGCTTCAGTATATAGTTAAGGGGGCTGAGTTAACACAACCTTGTTTAACAGGAACTATCTGCTGTTGAGAAGTTTGTGGCAGAAGTTTCCGTATACCATAAAATATTTTGCCCATTCACACCTGATGATCATGTCTTTAATTGAAAACAGCTGTCTCTGTCACCTTCAAATTATCTGATAATCCTTAAGGTTACTTAATTTACAGATTTGTGAGTAATTTTTCTTCTATAAATATATTAACAAGTCTAATATTTTTCACTCATTTGTTTAAGATGGTTTTCTCTATCTACTATTAGGACGTGTGAAAAAATGATTTAGTTGTAGGCTAAATTTATAAAGAAATCTAGAAAATTCAAAGAGGTTTCTAAACTTTCAAGTCCAACTTTAACTCTGACTAGTCTAAAAGTTTGTTGGGAAGCAAAGTTTTATTTATAGAGCTTATAATATTATGCACCTTCATAAGTCTATACAGCCCTCCCCCTCCAGTGTGTGATCAGTTCCAGGAAGAAAGCACTGGGATTTGAACTGGTTTTTCCAGCAAATCTTTTCGTCACTCGATACTTTTGTTAAATATAACTTTGTATTTCTATTTACTGTACAAATGATAGAAACTGACTTTCATTTGTAAGCTGTTAGAATTACTTACAGAAAGCAAGATGCAAAAAAATGTCCTTCCCTCTTTGTATGACTAAAATATATATAATGAACTACTTATTTTCTAATATTCTCTATTTTCTGATTGTATTCGCTTTATATGATTTGGGGACCAGCCATCCTGTCTAAGAGAAAATAAATATACAATCAGAAAAAAAGAGAATATTAAGTTGATGAGCAAAAGGCTAGCTATGTTTGGAACATTTGACTTTCAGACTCCATATCTCACCATCCACTACAGCTTCGAACGTCACTGGTTCAAATTGAGGCTCAGCCATGATAAAGATTTCCCAAGAAAAGAGAAACTGCATCATCCAGCTCAT
The DNA here is from genome assembly GCA_947044405.1 of Leptodactylus fallax. NCBI lineage: Eukaryota > Metazoa > Chordata > Amphibia > Anura > Leptodactylidae > Leptodactylus > Leptodactylus fallax. The sequence goes on from CAMRHE010000092.1 coordinate 3,190,495, forward strand.
CGATAGCAGTCTCTTGGTCAAGAAAGTTGCCAAACTGCGTCATGCGAGTGCCAAGACAGTTGGAAGAATACAAAATAAAATACATCCATGCATTCAAGCCAAGTGGTGGACTTCCAGGCAAAATATAGGAGTCAATAAGTCGGCTCATCACAAGGTCTATTAGTTCCAGCTTGACAAACACGGCAGTGGAGGTGGCTCATATGTTTCGTAAGAGTGAGATCACAGACATCCATGCAAGCACCGTGCAACGCGTGTTCCACAAGTCTGGAATGGTTGCTCTAAAATAGGTGAAGAAGCCTCTTCTTTAATATCGTCATAACAAGAGTTTGCAAAAAAGTATGACAAGTAATATGAAACAGGTAATTAAGAGTGATGACACAAAAGTTAATAGACTGATGGGTGCAAATGGGTATGGAAGAAATAAAGGAAAAGGTAGCTAAGAGATCTAGAAATTGAAGGAACTGTCAAGTTTGAAGGAAGCCTGATGGTATGGGGTTGTTTTACAGCCAAAGGTGTGGGATACTTGACTAGGATTGATGGTGGCCTCAATGCTGAGCTATAGGTGATTATCCTACAAGTTACTTCACACACTCTGGTACTATGGGTATGAAAAGGACAACAAAGTGTATCAGTAGGACAACGCGCAGAAGCATACGTCGAGATTAGCGAAGAAATTATTTGATGAAAATGAAGTAGAGGTGCTGGATTGGCCCCCACAGTCCCCAGACCACAACTTAATCGAACACTCGGGGGTAGAAGTGAAGAAAAAGCTGTATTAGTACCCAAGTGAGTCAACTAGTATGCACCAACATTTGGAACGTGTAGAAGAGACCTGGGATCAGATTTCAGTCGAGACATGCTTGAATCTGATCAAGAGCATGCCCAGAAGGATTCAGGCAGTGCTGAAAGCCAAAGGTGGATTTACAAAATACTAACAAAATTCAAATTTAGATTTTTAGGAGCAATACAGTAACAATGTATTTACATGAAAATAATCTGCATAACTAATCATATGATAAATATTTGCAAGTCAAAATTATGTATCAAATAGCCAAGATGATTTTCTATAAATTGATGGTAGTCTCACATTTGAAGCTGTAATGGAGGGTGAGATATGGGGCCTGAAAGTTTAAAACGTTGTTATCCTTTTTCTTGTGAGTGGAAGTGGTTTATAATATATTTTAGTCACACATGCGCATGGTAGTTTCCTCTTTCTCTTGGAATTTTTCTCCTCTTACTGTGTAACATAAGTATTTATCAAGGGTTTGTGACACTTTTCTAGTGTAGAAAGTGAGCAAATTTGCACCTTTTACGCTTCCACAGTTGCTTGACAGCTTCCTCATTGTCCTTTATTACTCTGTTCGAGACTGAAAGCTTATCTTGCGACTTAGGACTTTTGAGCACCTCACACACAACTCCAGTTCTTAGCATCTGTTAGTAGGTGCAATCAACTCATTTCAGTGCAGTTAGATTTTTTTTCTCTAACCCCAACAATTCCTGAGCAATCAATGCTGTTAGTTTTGGTGTCTGATATGCTGCTTCGGCTTGGTACTGTCAGGTGGGCAGTGCTAGGCAGGAGCTGGCAAGGGGACTTGATTCAGAGCTCCAGTGAGAGGTGGACAGTGTCAGAGCTCAGATTCACACCGTTTGCCTGTTCCTGTCTGACACACACCTATTTAAATAATCTGATAACTGTATTCACTTGGTCGATGTGATTACATTGATTCCAAATTTCTATAGTTTCTTAAGGTTTACTATTTTTGTAACCTTTTTTCCTGCATTTATACTTTTATAAGTATAAGTTAATTATGTTGTCACAGAATTGTGTGAGGCCTTATTTTTTGCGGGATATCCTGGCATTTATATTGATGCTATTTTGGGCAGCATAACACACTTTTTAATCACTTTTTATATCATTTTGTTTGGTGGCCGGCAGACAAATTTTGGCAATTCTGGCATAGGTTTTTTGATTTTTTTTTTGTTTTTTCTTACACCGTTTACTGTGCGGGTAAAATTGCATTACAGTTGTATAGCTCTAGTTATTATGGATGGGCAATACTCAATATGTGTATGTTTTAAGTTTTTATCTATTTATTTTTTATTTATGTGACATTTCGGAATGGAGAGGGTTAATGGTTTATTATGATTTAACTTGTGGTTTTTTTTTTTTTTTGTAAAACTTAACATTTTTTAAACACTTATATTAGTCCCCCTAGGGGACTTGAGCTTGCTATCGTCTGATCGCTTCTATCATATATTACACCTACTGTGTAGTGCAATATATTATTCTGGCTACCTGAGTCTGATAAGCAGTGTGTTAGGCCTTGCCTTTGGCACAGCCTAACGGAGAAATACTGAAGGCAGACCTGGGGCCTTCAATAGGCCCCTGACTGCCATGTAAAGGTATCGCCAACCTGTGATTATGTTTGCAGGGATACTGACATCTATTGGAAGGACCCCTCTCTCTCCAAAACCATTAAAATGCCACGGTCAATATTGACTGTGGCATCTAAATGGTTAAATGCACTAGATCAGTGGTTTTCCAATCCAGGGGTTAGGAGCAGGTGCCCTGCTGTAAGTAAAAGTCACTTCACACAAGTCAATTGCATCGGAATGAGGCCCATTAGTGACCAACTTAGAAAGTCTATATGTCAGTCACTAATAGGTTAATCAATACCAATGGAGATGCGTGGGAGAGGGTTTACTGCAGGGAGCCTTAGCACTTGCTGCATTTAGGACCACCCCCTGTGCATATGTGTTGAAAGTTTGTTTTCTCTGCAGTTAGATCACATGTGTGTAAGTCCTTTACCTGGCGCTGTTATTGTATTATTGGGCCAATAGTATGTAACAGACTCCCTTTTAAAGCATGTGTCTCGTTCTGGAACAACCAAAGCAAAGGATGTGCATTAGGTGGACAGCCCGTTCACTTCAAGAAACCAGATAAACCCTTTACATTACTCTTGAATATTTTAACTCCTAATTGGTCTTAGGAAATTAAACGGTACAGTAGAAACATATAAAATATGCTGGGTTTATGTGAGAGCTCACATCTGTAAGCATGAGAATATTGTAGGTGTAAAGATCTTTAAGCATTCTGTTTCTCATATCTCTTTATATTCATATTTGCAATTTTACTTCCACATTCTGCCTCCTGTGTGTGGGGGCTGACTTTTTATGTGTAAGCCATTGTTACATTTTATGTTATGGAATTGTCCCAAGCAGTCCCTGTGACAGGTGTTCTCGATCGGCAGTCTTTGCACAGGTGCATTCTCTGCGTGGGCGTGATGTTGGGAATTCTGCCAAGCACAGCCATTTCTATAGCAATCCACAAACAGTCATAATCATGGGATGTGCTGTGTAAACAAATACAATAGGGGCAGCTAGCAGAAGTGAGAAATGATTAAAGGAAGGGTAATTACAAGGTGGATAATTGTTTCCATTCCCTGAAAGCCCTGTTGGTATATATGGCTTACATCTGTGCTGTTCTTTTCTTGTGATTGTATAAACTTATATGAGTTTTTGTAGTTTTTATTTAATTGAGCATTTCACGAGAACATATACTTATATAGCAACAGTTTATAACCTATACATTCCTTATTTTAAAGTGTAACCATGGTCACAGCTTCCTGAATTATTACAAAGGTGTTTATGAGTTAAGTGCCAAGTTGGTTTCATATAAATTTCCCGTTGGCGCAATAGGTTTTAGTTGACATCTAAAATCAGCCTACTCCTGAAAATAACACAGAACTTAGCCAACTTAGTTTTTTGCTCTTTCTTAAAAGTAAAGGCTAAAAATACATTCACTCTGCTTTCTCTTACTAAACTCTACACTACAGTTAACAGTCCTGGACACCATATCATGGAACAGACTGCTTCTGTTTTTACTGGGTCTGGGTTGTTTCTGCCCCCTACAGAATGTATACTATTGCCATAATCTTTCTCACAGGATTCAGCTGCTAAATATAGTGACCAACTCTGCTTTGGGTAGTCATCACCACACGCTTCAACCATATACACGATACAGGAAAATTTATGACAGCCTTTAGCCACTTTTATTGTATGGAAAAGCCACATATTATGGCATGTATCACATTTGCACTGTAATTTGTGTCTTTTTGACACCACTCACCAAAGTGGCAAGAAAAGTGGGTGGGGCTTAGCATGAGGAGTAGGGCTTTGATACTTTTACACTTCACATTCCTTACACCAGAAATTACTACACATATTAATTTTCAGGACTGCCAAAGATGCACGTTTCTTAATAAATTTGTCATATCATATTCAAATGAATAATGGCTTAAATGGACATTAACTTTTCAGACAACTTAGTCTCATTTCATAAAGCATGTGATTCTGGATCAAAATGTTTGCACTTTAGTTAAAAATAGTGTTGCTTTCTGCCTGAAAAACCTCTCTAAAGTTCCTGCCACTAGGTGTCTCCCATCTTAATAATTTGTAGTTCACTCCCTGTTATTAGGAAAGTCCTGCCCATAGATGCAAGACTGCTTTACAATTTGTAGATGGAGGAGGGGACCATTTTGTTTTCACACAGTGAATACAGAGGGCAAAAGAGGATTCTCCTCAAAGCCTCTGCACACGTCTTCAAACTGCTTTCTCTGTGCACTGGATTGAATATTCTGCACATATCACATCTTACAATGTATGAAAAGTCTACTTATTTACCTGTATTTTGCCTGACTGTGTGCACAGATTTCTCTTTTCCTGTGTCAGGGATCTTTTTAGTTGCATTATGCCTGCATATACAGTGCCTTGCGAAAGTATTCGGCCCCCTTGAACTTTTCAACCTTTTGCCACATTTCAGGCTTCAAACATAAAGATATCAAATTTAAATTTTTTGGTGAAGAATCAACAACAAGTGGGACACAATTGTGAAGTGGAACGAAATGTATTGGTTATTTTAAACGTTTGTAAAAAATAAAAAACTGAAAAGTGGGGTGTGCAATATTATTCGGCCCCTTTACTTTCAGTGCAGCAAACTCACTCCAGAAGTTCAGTGAGGATCTCTGAATGATCCAATGTTGTCCTAAATGACTGATGATGATAAATATAATCCACCTCTGTGTAATCAAGTCTCCGTATACATGCACCTGCTCTGTGATAGTCTCAGGGTTCTGTTTAAAGCGCAGAGAGCATCATGAAGACCAAGGAACACACCAGGCAGGTCCGTGATACTGTTGTGGAGAAGTTTAAAGCCGGATTTGGATACAAAAAGATTTCCTAAACTTTAAAAATCCCATGAAGCACTGTGCAATAGATCATATTGAAATGGAAGGAGTATCAGACCACAGCAAATCTACCAAGAGTTGGCCATCCCTCTAAACTTTCATCTCAAACAAGGAGAAGACTGATAAGAGATGCAGCCAAGAGGCCCATGATCACTCTGAATGAACTGCAGAGATCTACAGCTGAGGTGGGAGAGTCTGTCCATAGGACAACAATCAGTCGTACACTGCACAAATCTGGCCTTTATGGAGGAGTGGCAAGAAGAAAGCCATTTCTCAAAGATATCCATAAAAAGTCTTGTTTAAAGTTTGCCACAAGCCACCTGGGAGACACACCAAACATGTGGAAGAAGGTGCTCTGGTCAGATGAAACCAAAATCGAACTTTTTGGCCACAATGCAAAACGATATGTTTGGCGTAAAAGCAACACAGCTCATCACCCTGAACACACCATCCCCACTGTCAAACATGGTGGTGGCAGCATCATGGTTTGGGCCTGCTTTTCTTCAGCAGGGACAGGAAAGATGATTAAAATTGATGGGAAGATGGATGGAACCAAATACAGGACCATTCTGGAAGAAAACCTGTTGGAGTCTGCAAAAGACCTGAGACTGGGACGGAGATTTATCTTCCAACAAGACAATGATCCCAAACATAAAGCAAAATCTACAATGGAATGGTTCACAAATCAACGTATCCAGGTGTTAGAATGGCCAAGTCAAAGTCCAGACCTGAGCTGAAAACTGCTGTTCACAAACGCTCTCCATCCAACCTCACTGAGCTCGAGCTGTTTTCCAAGGAAGAATGGGCAAGAATTTCAGTCTCTCGATGTGCAAAACTGATAGAGACATACGCCAAACGACTTGCAGCTGTAATCGCAGCAAAAGGTGGCGCTACAAAGTATTAACTTAAGGGGGCCGAATAATTTGGCAAGCCCCACTTTTCAGTTTTTTATTTTTTACAAAAGTTTAAAATATCCAATAAATTTCGTTCCACTTCACGATTGTGTCCCACTTGTTGTCGATTCTTCACCAAAAAATTTAAATTTTATATCCTTATGTTTGAAGCCTGAAATGTGGCAAAAGGTTGAAAAGTTCAAGGGGGCCGAATACTTTCGCAAGGCACTGTATTTGCTCTATATTTGCAGTTCAGTGTTCTTGGATCTCCTATATTATGTTCACTTGGTCTTTTCTCAGCTATTTGTTTGCTGTTGTACAGTTTCTCCTGACAGAATTACATTTAAACAAAACAGTAATAGTTACTATGGATAGGGGAGGGGGCAGACTGCTCCTTATTGTACATGCCTTCTACCTCAGAGACAAGTGTAAAATGTGCTGCAGCCATATTGGGGATATTAGCAGCAGAAAAAATAGATGGATACCAGGCTTATACAGTCCTAAAACAGACTTCCCAGCAAGATCCTGCAGATATTTCAACTTTTCATGAAAACTCCTGTACCCTAGAATAGGCCACCTATATCTGATCAGTGGAAGTTTAACTGTAAATTAAATAAAAGGGCTGTAGCACTCATGTTCATTATTTTCCCTGGGTCAACTTGTCTTCACCAAAAATCTAAAACCAGTAACCTGTAATACCTTCCTGTTTAAAAAAGACATCCAGGCCCTTCTTAAACTTGTACAATGATTCACCATTATAACATTCTGTAGCAGTGAGTTCCACAGTCTTATTGTTCTTTCAGTTAAGAATCCCAATCTATGATACTGGTGAAATGTTCTTTCCTCTAGGCACAGAGCACCATTAGAAAGGTCTTCATGTATTTGTACATTGTGTTTAGATCTTCCTGTTGCCGTCTTTTTTTTTTCCTAAACAGAATAACCCCAAATTTGTAAATATGTCTCTATACGCCCAAGTATGTATGGCTGAGCTGGTGCTGCCAGCAGCAGCTGCTATTTAAAATTTACAGCTGACACCCTTCTGCAACACCGACTATATTATATAACTCAGTTCACTGATGTTTCCCCCACAATACGGATGTATTGTCCTGGCAGCCCAGGGCCTTATCAAAGCCCTCATGTCTGCCTATTAGGTCCTGTTGGAGGAAGGACCTAATAGGCTGACTGTCAGCAGCATATTATAGTAGTGTATTATATTAGTTATCAGTTGGTTGCTTCACTGGGACAAACAAAAAAGAAAATGATTAAAAAAATAAAAAGATAAAAAAATATATGTATCTCTCCACCCATAACAACCCATACTATAGAAGTAATATTTTATACTTTTCACTATCTGTTAAATACGGTTAATGCCATTAAAAAAATCTATACCGGAAATTCTGTTTTTTTTGTCCATTATGTCTCTAAAAGATAAAATAAAAAGAGATCAAAAAGTTGTATATACCCTACGATGGCACCAATAAAAAGTACAGTTTGTCCTGCAAATAACAAATTCTCAACCAACTAGGTCAATGGAAAAGCATGAAAAAAAATACTACGTTTGGTACTGCTATAATCATACTGACCTGAAGAATTCGAATATGTTTTTTATTCTGTTCAAAGAACAGCACTAAATTTATAATGTAAAAAAAGCAATGCCAAAATCGTGTTTTACTTTTCTTTTATCCCTTCCTTCAGAAGGATATGTTATATGCACCTCCAAAAGTTGCATTCTTAAAGGGGTATTCTAATGAACATGATCATATATACAGTCATATGAAAAAGTTTGGGCACCCCTATTAATCTTAATCATTTTTAGTTCTAAATATTTGGGTGTTTGCAACAGCCATTTCAATTTGATATATCTAATAACTGATGGACACAGTAATATTTCAGGATTGAAATGAGGTTTATTGTACTAACAGAAAATGTGCAATATGCATTAAACCAAAACTTGACCGGTGCAAAGGTATGGGCACCTCAACAGAAAAGTGACATTAATATTTAGTAGATCCTCCTTTTGCAAAAATAACAGCCTCTAGTCGCTTCCTGTAGCTTTTAATCAGTTCCTGGATCCTGGATGAAGGTATTTTTGACCATTCCTCTTTACAAAACAATTCCAGTTCAGTTAAGTTTGATGGTCGCCGAGCATGGACAGCCCGCTTCAAATTATCCCACAGATGTTCAATGATATTCAGGTCTGGGGACTGGGATGGCCATTCCAGAACATTGTAATTGTTCCTCTGCATGAATGCCTGAGTAGATTTGGAGCTGTGTTTTGGATCATTGTCTTGCTGAAATATCCATCCCCGACGTAACTTCAAATTCGTCACTGATTCTTGTACATTATTCTCAAGAATCTGCTGATACTGAGTTGAATCCATGCGACCCTCAACTTTAACAAGATTCCCGGTGCCGGCATTGGCCACACAGCCCCAAAGCATGATGGAACCTCCACCAAATTTTACAGTGGGTAGCAAGTGTTTTTCTTGGAATGCTGTGTTTTTTTGACACCATGCATAACGCCTTTTTGTATGACCAAACAACTCAATCTTTGTTTCATCAGTCCACAGGACCTTCTTCCAAAATGAAGCTGGCTTGTCCAAATGTGCTTTTGCATACCTCAGGCGACTCTGTTTGTGGCGTGCTTTCAGAAACGGCTTCTTTCGCATCACTCTCCCATACAGCTTCTCCTTGTGCAAAGTGTGCCGTATTGTTGACCGATGCACAGTGACACCATCTGCAGCAAGATGATGCTGCAGCTCTTTGGAGGTGGTCTGTGGATTGTCCTTGACTGTTCTCACCATTCTTCTTCTCTGCCTTTCTGATATTTTTCTTGGCCTGCCACTTCTGGGCTTAACAAGAACTGTCCCTGTGGTCTTCCATTTCCTTACTATGTTCCTCACAGTGGAAACTGACAGGTTAAATCTCTGAGACAACTTTTTGTATCCTTCCCCTGAACAACTATGTTGAACAATCTTTGTTTTCAGATCATTTGAGAGTTGTTTTGAGGAGCCCATGATGCCACTCTTCAGAGGAGATTCAAATAGGAGAACAACTTGCAATTGGCCACCTTAAATACCTTTTCTCATGATTGGATACACCTGGCTATGAAGTTCAAAGCTCAGTGAGGTTACAAAACCAATTTTGTGCTTCAGTAAGTCAGTAAAAAGTAGTTAGGAGTATTCAAATCAATAAAATGATAAGGGTACCCAAATTTTTGCACCGGTCAAATTTTGGTTTAATGCATGAACATCTGTGGGATAATTTGAAGCGGGCTGTCCATGCTCGGCGACCATCAAACTTAACTGAACTGGAATTGTTTTGTAAAAGGAATGGTCAAAAATACCTTCATCCAGGATCCAGGAACTGATTAAAAGCTACAGGAAGCGACTAGAGGCTGTTATTTTTGCAAAAGGAGGATCTACTAAATATTAATGTCACTTTTCTGTTGAGGTGCCCATACTTTTGCACCGGTCAAATTTTGGTTTAATGCATATTGCACATTTTCTGTTAGTATAATAAACCTCATTTCAATCCTGAAATATTACTGTGTCCATCAGTTATTAGATATATCAAATTGAAATGGCTGTTGCAAACACCCAAATATTTAGAACTAAAAATGATTAAGATTAATAGGGGTGCCCAAACTTTTTCATATGACTGTATATTTGCAGATAATTAAAAGTTAAACATTTTTGCAAATATAAGTAGTTAAAAATTCTGCAGAGTTTTAAAGATTTTCTCTAACTATCTTAGTGGTGACAGTCTGTTGTCTTGATCGGTTGCCAATGGATACGACCACAGATGCCGAAACTTTCTATAATCTGGGACTTGTCAGAAACCCAGCTATGATTTCCTTCTTGTAGCTGGTTTATCAGGCAGGGACACTACATGTATCAGAAGATATCCCGGCCACAATAAAGACATCATGGCTGATTTTCTGACCTTAGAGAGGTCCTGCATTCATGGTTGTATCCACTGACAACCAATCAAGACAACTTGTGACCACAAGATATTTAGAGAAAATCTTTAAAACTCTGCAAAATGTTTAATTACTTATATTTGCAAAAATGTTTAACTTTTAATTATCTACAAATTTAAAAATGGTTATGTTTGTGGGAATACCTCTTTAAGGCCAAAACTGCACCTTTAGGCTAAGGCCCCATGTTGTGGAAATGCAACGTTTTTTGCTTAAGATTTTGCAGCGTTTTTTTGAACCAATGTCAGGAGTGGCTTGAAAAGGAATGGAAAATATAAAGGAAGCGCTTTGTCATTTCCCTTCTCTTAAACCTGCTCCTGACTTTAGCTAAAAAAAAAATGCAACAAAATTGCCAAAAAAAAAAAAAAAAAACTCTACGTTTCTGCAACATGGAGCTTTAGTCTTAGGCAGTGAAAAAGCTGCGTCTTACAGTACCTGCAAAGTGGATGGGACTGGCTAATCCCCTCCACACATTGCATAAAAAAATCCACAGCGGAAAAGCTGAGTTTTTGAAAATCACAGCATGTCCATTATACCTGTAGAAACGCTGGTGTTTTCCGTATAGTTATAATAGGGACAGAAAGTCCACAAAGGAAAACTCTCCGAAATCGCAATGAAAAACGCTGCAGAAAAAAAACGATTTTTCTGCAGTGTGTTTTTGCTGCGCTTTGCAGGGGCCTTAGCCTTAAAAGGGTTTTCTGGTCTCTGGAGTGGTTTCCAAAGTTCAAGATAGTTCATCAGTCCATAAACCAAACCCTGCATGCCACTACCATGTTTCTCCGAAATTAAGAGAGGGTCTTATAGATTTTTTTTCTCCAAAAAAAGGGCTAGGGCTTATTTTCAGGGTAGGTCTTAATTTTTTCCATGAACAACAATCACACATTTGATCGCTTTTTATTTCAACTTTTATCAGAAGTGAAACAGCAAAAAAACAGCAGTTTGGCACTTTAGATTTTTTTTTTTTCTGCTACTGCATTCACCAGGTAAAATATTTTTATAAGTTTGTAGAGTAGGCGTTTTTGGACACAGGGATACTTAATGTGTATCTGTTTCACAGTAATATTTTGCTTTTATATGTATTGTAGTGAAAGTGGGGGCTCGAATTTTAGTTTTTTTTGTTATATATTTTTTAACTTTCTTTTCTTTTACTGTTAACCCCTCCTAGGGAGCTTGAACCTGCAATCATCCCATAGACTGCAATACAATCTCTATGGGAGATTATGTACATTACTATTAAGGCAATAGTAATATTCCTATGACAGGCCTGGGAGTCCTGGCTGTCAAAGGAACAGGTCAGATCCCGCAATCTCGCCGCGCGGGAGCCGACCTGCAACGTGAAAGGTACGGGCCTGTGGGGGACCGGCCCCGGGGATAGTTTCTCTGCTTTGGGGGGTCGTTTTGGAGGGAGGGGGGTCACGGACTGGCACACTCAACAATGCTCGCCATAAGAGTGGACTCTGATCACAGGCATTAACTGCGGGTCTCCGCTGTACAAGGAGCCCTGGTATTGTAGCTATAGGGAGTTGGGACCGGCCCTAGGGACTGCGGGTGTGGGGGGAAGCGGAAAAGTCACACTTTGCAATGCCCGTGGTAAGAGTCCACTCTGATCGCGGGCATTAACTCCGGCAGTTGTGCTACTTTGGAGGGAAGGAGAGGGGTCACGCTCAACAATGCCCGCGATCAGGGTAGACACTGATCGCAGGCATTAACTCGACCTGGTACGGTAGCTATGGTAGCCACTCTGCAGCAGAGCGGCTGCCATCTTTAAGGACCCAGCATCCTCTGTAATCACACGGCAGATGTCAGGAAGGGGTTAAATTAGCTAGGTTAAATTAGCTTATTTTTGGAGTAGGGCTTATATTTCAAGCCTACTCCAATAACCCTGGAAAATCTAGCTAGGGCTTATTTTCAGGGTAGGTCTTATTTTTGGAGAAACACAGTAGTACAGGGATTTATACAGGGGACAGAGCCAGAAGCAGAAAGCTCCATTTGCTGTTTAGCAGCTGTTCCAGTCTACTGCAGCTATTCAAGTGAACAGCAGCAGAGCTGCAGTACTCTGACGCCTTCTGCTTCCAGCTCCATCCCCTGTATAGGTTCTAGAGGTTGCCTGGAACAGCTGGTGGTGCTCGGTCAGGTATTAGGTTCGCAGTGATCTTACTGTATACTGATGACCTATCCTGAGGACAGATGATCAGTATCAAAAATTACTTGTTGACAAGAAAACCCCTTAAAGGGGTTAATATATCAACTTAGGATACACTAACCACAGTTTAGAGTGCCAGAATCACTGATATAACGTTTTGGAGGAGACAATTCTATTTAAAAGATCACATGAATTTCTTGAGAAACTCTTATGAAATAAGGAATGCAGTGTTACTTTAGTTCTAGCAGGGAATGTGTGTTGACTTTCCTTTGCACAATTCTTAAAATAAACACTAGTGGCATAATATTTATAATTATTCTGCAATATATTGCATATGTAGAATGCTACCAACATTTATTTTACCATTGTCATTTCTAATATGGTTCAACACTTCAATCCAGAGGTGGAACAAGTGGGTTTGTTTTAGATTTGGCTTGGCGTCATTCAGCCAGTCTATAGTGCGTACCCTCACTGATCACAGATTGCACATGTGTTTGAAATGGCCTTAAGTCACCTCAGTGTGAAAAGTTTTGCAAAAGGAACTAAAATACTTGTGGTTTTCTGTTCTATTGCGTTACGTTTTTGTGTTTGCCTTGCGTGTCTTTTTTGTAAATTTGTTCTGGGTCTAGAACCCATAGCAAAATTGTGACTTATGCTAAATGTGTAGGCGATTTTACATAAAAGGTGTGCAACTAAAGCAGTCTAACATGAATTAATGTATTTTAGCTCATTTGTTTACCATTTGCATTTCTGCTATTTAATTCAACTTTAGTGCCAATGCCAGGTGTCTAAAATAAAAAGACAAGGCGGGGGAGGGGATTTTTCATTAGGAGAATTTTTAAGTCAGTTTACAGAAATGTAGATTCCAGTAAAAGTGCAATAAATGTATCAAATGTCACACAATGTTTGATAAATTTGGCACATTTGTAAATATTGAGCTTCATCACCATCATTCTGGAGTGCAGGGTTTGATAAATCCTCCCTGCCCAAGAAATCTTGCCTTAAATAAGTTTTACGGTTATATTATACAACAGCTTTTTACACATTACACCGCGTTCCAAATTATTATGTCAATTATATTGTTCTTTAATTTTCCTAAATGGTCGATATGCAAATGACAGTCAGTAAAATGTTCAAATCTTCAACCATTAGAGTATGAATCAAATTTTATTAGACAAACCTCCAAATGATAACATTTTTTTCACAAATTAAAAAAATCTAAATCCACTGTTCTAAATTATTATGCACAACAGAGTTTCTAAACATTTTATAGGTTGTAAAGAACTGAAAATGGTCATTTGTTGAATTTGTAGCATTAAGAGGTCACATTTACTGAAATCAAAAGCTATATCAATCAAAAATATCTTAATAGGCCAAGTTAAAAGTTAACATAGGACCCCTTCTTTTATCAGTTTCATAATTGCATCCATTGAATTTACGAGTTTTTTGGATAGATTCTGCTTGAATTTCTTTGCAGGATGTCAGAATAGCCTCCTAGAGCTGCTGTTTTGATGTGAACTGACTCTCCCACCCTCATAGATCTTTTGCTTGAGGCTACTCCAAAGGTTATCAATAGGGTTGAGGTCAGGGGAGGAGGATGGTCACACCATGATTTTCTCTCCTTTTATGTCCATAGCAGCCAGTGACTGCTGCATGATATGGTGCATCGTCATGCATGAAGATGTTTTTGTTATGGAAGAGTTGGAGTTTTGTTATGGAAGGCATTGTTCTTTTTGTACCATGAAAGAAAGTAGTCAGTCAGAAACTCTACAGTATATATTTTGCATAGGTCATTTTCATACCTTAATGGTACTATATAAATAAACAATAATAATAATACCTTCAGGGACCCAACCCAAAACATGACTCCTCCAGCTCCTTGTTGATGTCACAGCCTTGTTGTGACATGGTGGCCATCCACCAACCATCCGCTACTCCATCCATCTGGACCATCCAGGGTTGCTCAGCACTAATCAGTAAACAAGACTGTTTAAAAATTAGTCTTCATGTATGTCTGGGCCCACTGCAAATGTTTCTGCTAGTGAGCACTATTTAAGAGTGGCATAATAGTAGGTTTTTGTGCAAAAGCAAGTCTCTAGAAAATCCTACACATTGAGATTCATGGGACTTCAGAGGCAACAGAAGCTTCAAATACCTGTTTTCTGATTTGTAATGGTATTTTAGCAGCTGCTCTCTTAATCCATTGGATTTGTCTGGCAGAAAACTTCATCTTTATACTTTTATCTGCACGAACCCATCTGTGCTCTGAATCAGCCACAAATCTCTTCACAGTACGATGATCATGCTTAAGTTTTCTTGAAATATCTAATGTTTTTATACCTTGTCCAAGGCATTGCACACTTTTCTTTCTCATACTGCTTGAAACCTGTGGCCTGCTTCATAATGTGGAACGTCCTTCTTAGGCCGAGGCCCCACGTGGCGTAAACATCATACAGTCACAGCAAAGTGGATGGGAATTTAGCAAATCCCATCCCCACTTTGCGTTAAAATGCACGCTGCGGACACACGGCGATTTCCAAAACCGTTGCGGTTTTGGAAATCACAACGTCTCAATTATACCTACGGAAACGCCGGCGGTTTCCCTATAGGAAGCAGAAAGTCTTCAGAGGAAAACTCTGTGAACTTTCTGTCAAAAGCGTTGTGGGGTGAACCGTGATGCATTGCCGCCACGGTATTTCCCGCATCGCTTTATTGTTTACAGTACACCACATGGAGCCTTAGCCTTAAATAGCTTTCCTTTAATTGGGCTCACCTGGCAAACTAATTATCAGAGGTGTGAGATTGATTTTCAGTGATCTAAAGAGCCTTGAGACACAATACCATCCATGAGATTTATTGAAAAACCGAAAATTTAATTTTTATGACACTTAAATCCGATTAATATTAATACATAATAATTTGGAATGCGCTGTATATTAGCTAGGTGAGGGCTCAACCACTGCAAACTCCAAATAGACCGAGTGGCTGAGTCTCCCTGGTATCCACAGGGAAATGTATATCCAAAATATATCCAATATAAATACTATATTATACTCCTTTTTTTTTTTAGCTTTTTAATCTTGTTGAAACATGACAGACAAAAAAGTGCTGCAAGTCCGACTTTTTTGTCTGCCGATTTCAGTTTAAAACAACGGACACCTGATGGACCACATTTATAGTCAGTGGGGTTCATGGGTCATCATTGGTGTCCTCTGTTTTAGCAGCCTGTGTGTTCGTTGTTCTGGTCCTCCGACAGATCAGAACAACGGACACCCTGGTGCAGATGTGAACATAGCACAACACTCATGAAAAATATGAAACATGGTGTGAAAAAAGCATGTGCTAATGTGAATAGATCCACAAGCATTTAATAGCAACCTTATAATTCTAGTGTGTTATCATTATTGAGCTTTCTTCATCAGAAAGATTATTATAATGTTTTACTTTAAGGGTGGTGACACACTATGTACCAAAGGCAATTATACCTACAGTCAGTTCTGGGGTCACAGATATTGTCACTAATAAGTAAGTGACACACTGATTAATTCCAGGCTATTTCTCATTACTGAGGAGGTGACACACTATGTACCTGAATGTAATTATACCTGCACTCAGTTCTGGGGTCACAAGAGGTATCACTAATAAGTAAGTGACACGGTGATTAATTCCAGGCTATTTCTCATTACTGAGGGGATGACACACTATGTATCTGGATGTAGTTATACCTGCACTCAGTTGTGGGGTCACAGGAGGTATCACTAATAAGGAAGTGACACACTGATTAATTCCAGGCTATTTCTCATTACTTAGGGGGTGACACACTATGTACCTGGATATAGTTATACCTGCACTCAGTTCTGGGGTCACAGGAGGTGTCACTAGTAAGTAAGTGACACACTGATTAATTCCAGGCTATTTCTCATTACTGAGGAGGTGACACACTATGCAGGTGGATGTAGTTATACCTGCAGTCAGTTCTGGAGTCACAGGTACCGTCACTAATAAGTAAGTGACATAATGATTAATTCCAGGCTGTTTCTCATTACTGAGTGGTGACACACTATATACCTGGATTTAGTTATACCTGCAGTTAGAGATGAGCGAATCGAAGCTGCAGAAGTGGAATTCGATCCGCATGGAATCCAGATTTCCTGATGCTTCGCGGTAACGAATATTTAGTAAGGACCTTTGTGACATCAAACGGTCACAAGATATTCTCTAGTGATGTGATTGGGTAGGTGTGTCTTTGCTTGTTAGCAGATCCTTCCACATGAATAAAAGTTGTCCGTGCTGGAGAAAGAGAGAGACATGACCGCGGCTTCCAAGGGCTTCCGCCATTTTGCCGCCCACCCGGCTCTCTGCAGACAGGAAATAGCTGTTTATTTGCCACAAATTAATTCGGATCGAAGAGAATCGTATCGGAAAATTCGGCAAAGTTGCCGAATAGAATTTTTGAAAACTTCACTCATCTCTACCTGCAGTCAGTTCTGGGGTCACAGGTGGCATCATGGCCTAGTCAAGAGCACCTGCATTCATTTGCTATTGAGGGAACACATTTAGGGTAAGGACACACATTGTGGTTGTTTGATGCAGATTTTGAAGTAAAAACTAGAGAGTTGTGGTCAATAACTGTTACTCAAATTGGTCCTCTGTTAGCTTAGCACAGCCAGTAATAGTCTAAGCCAGTAAAAGTCTATACTATACTATACTAGGCTCTTGGCTATCATGGTAATGGATAACCTGTTCCGTATATCGTTATGGGGAGTTGATGCACTGCAAAATGGTGCAATGCTCATGTTTGACCGAGTCGTCAGAGGGGGTTAATGCCCGTGATCAGTATGGGCACTGGTTGTGGGCATTGCCATGGGTCTCCATTGTATAATACAGCGAGGACCCGTTGGTTATGGCGGCTGCTTAGCTTCTGAGCGTCTGTCATATTTAAATACCTAACAACTTCCGTACTATTACATATTAGGTTACTAGCTAGCTTGGACAAAGTGTTTAGGCATTCACTTGGCAAATGAGGTTCAATGTGGATAAATGTAAAGGTATGCATCTGGGTAAAAATAATCTGTATACAACATATGTCGTAGAAGGAGTAAAGCTGAGAAAGTCACTGTTTGAGAAGGAACTGGGTGTACTTATATATCAAAGATTAAATAATAGCACGCAATGTCAATCAGCTGCTTCTGGCAATAAGATAATATCATGTATTAAAAGGGGTATGGAGTCGTGAGATAGGGATGTAATATTAACAATTTATAAATCATGGGTACAGCTCCATCTGAAATATGCAGTTCATTTCTGGGCATCAGTTCATAGAAAAGATGCCCTAAATTTGGAAAAGTTGGTACAACAGAGGGCCACAAAACTGATAAGGAGCATGGAGGACCTCAGTTTAGTCATGAGAAGTGGCGTTTGAAGTGAGATATGATAAACCTATTTTAATGGTCCATACAAAAAAAATATTGGGAAAAGCTCTTCTATGTAAAATCCACTCAAAAGATAAGGGTGCACTTCCTCCATCTAAAAAAAAAAAAAAAAAGTTTAATCTTCAAAGGCGACAAGGCTTCTTGATTTTAAAGACTAGTGGTATAACCTTAGATGCCTTTTTACAGCACATTAGCTTTGATGTTTATGGAAATGTGTAGAATGCTCATTTCCTTCACCTCGTTTAGCTATGCCCTTTCCTATCCCTTGGTTGAACTTGATGAGCATATATCATTTTCAACAGTACTATGTAACCAGCAGTTGCTCATTTCGTAGCTGCTAATTTCTGGTACATCCTTGCAGAGTTAAACAGCTGCCGCCCAGATGTATGCAGTTAATGGGTGGTATTTAAGAGGTGAACAAAGTCCGAGTTTAATAGAACTTAGTAGACCTACACACGTGGACAAAATGGTTGGTACCCCTCGTTTAATGAAAGAAAAACCCACAATGCTCACAGAAATAACTTGAATCTGACAAAAGTAATAATATATAAAAATTCTATGAAAATGAACAAATGAAAGTCAGACATTGCTTTTCAACCATGCTTCAACAGAATTTAAAAAAAAAAGAAAACTCATGAAACAGGCCTGGACAGAAATGATGGTATCCTTAACTTAATATTTTGTTGCACAACCTTTTGAGGCAATCACTGCAATCAAACGATTCCTGTAACTGTCAATGAGACTTCTGCACCTCTCAACAGGTATTTTGGCCCACTTCTCATGAGCAAACTGCTGCAGTTGTCTCGGGTTTGAAGGGTTCCTTTTCCAGACGGCATGTTTCAGCTCCATCCAAAGATGCTCAATAGGATTTAGGTCAGGGCTCATAGAAGGCCACTTCAGAATAGTCCAATGTTTTCCTCTTAGCCATTCTTGGGTGTTTTTAGCTGTGTGTTTTGGGTCATTATCCTGTTGCAAGACCCATGACCTGCGACTCAGACCACGCTTTCTGACACTGGGCAGCACATTACTCTCTAGAATCTCTTGATAGTCTTGAGATTTCACTGTACCCTGCACAGATTCAAGACACCCTGTGCCAGATGCAGCAAAGCAGCCCCAGAACATAATAGAGCCTCCTTCATGTTTCACAGTAGGGACAGTGTTCTTTTCAAGATATGCTTCATTTTTCCGTCTGTGAACATAGAGCTGATGTGCCTTGCCAAAAATTTCGATTTTTGTCTCATCTGTCCATAGGAAATTCTCCCAGAAGCTTTGTGGCTTGTCAACATGTAGTTTGGCAAATTCCAGTCTGGCTTTTTTATGATTTGTTTTCAACAATGGTGTCCTCCTTGGTCGTCTCCCATGAAGTCCACTTGGCTCAAACAACGACAGATGGTGCAATTTGACACTGATGTTCCTTGAGCTTAAAGTTCACCTTTAATCTCTTTAGAAGTTTTTCTGGGCTCTTTTGTTACCATTCGTATTATCCTTCTCTTTGATTTGTCATCAATTTTCCTCCTGCGGCCACGTCAAGGGAGGTTGGCTACAGTCCCATGGATCCTAAATTTCTGAATAATATGTGAAACTGTAGTCACAGGAACATCAAGCTGCTTGGAGATGGTCTTATAACCTTTACCTTTAACATGCTTGTCTATAATTTTCTTTCTAAGCTCCCGAGACAACTCTTTCCTTCGCTTCCTCTGGTCCATGTTGAGTGTGGTACTCACCATGTCACCAAACAGTACAGTGAGTATCTGTAGTCCTATATACAGGCCCACTGACTGATTACAAGATTGTAGACACCTGTGATGCTAACTAGTGGGCATACCTTGATATAACATGTCCCTTTGGTCACATTATTTTCAGGGGTACCATCATTTCTGTCCAGGCTTGTTTCATGAGTTTTCTTTTTAAAAAAATTCTGTTGAAGCATGGTTGAAAAGCAATGTCTGACTTTCATTTGTTCATTTTCATAGAATTTTTATATATTATTAGTTTTGTCAGTTTCCAGTTATTTCTGTGACCATTGTGGGTTTTTCTTTAATTAAACGAAGGGTACCAACAATTTTGCTTTACCCGATGTGACGAATGTTTTAATAACTTCTAAGGCATGTATAGCTAAACAATTGAAGTCATGGAACATTCCCCCTATTTCTAAAATTGTGAATGCTGCACACAATATTTGCATTATGGTATACCCTATTGTTTCCCGCCGTAGCTGCCTTTCCTCTTTAAAGCAACATTGGACATCTTAGTTTAATTTTTTTTGGGTTTTCTTGCTGATCATTACTCATATCAGGCATGTTTCGGTTTTAATGTTACCAATCTTAACTTATACTGGGCTATCACTGCTCAGGGATCACTTGCACGTAGATCGATATCTTATTTTGCTTAACTAGTTGTTTGTTAATTTACTTCTTTCAACCTCCTTTTTCCTTCAACTTCTTCTCTATCTCCTCCCTCTGCCTGTTCTCATACTAGACAAGCCTGGGAGTCTTCAATAGCGTCTCGGCTGTCACGGTAATGGATAACCTGCTGTGGATATCATTATGGGGGGGGGGGGTGTAATGCACCCCAAAATGGTGCAATGGTCATATTTCACCTAGTCGTCCTATTTGACAGAGTCTTCCTGTTCTCGTTCCCTCTCTTCCCTTTTTTTAAGCCATCATCTTTTTATCTTTCTCCTATTTCTTTTTATTTTACAGATATTGTCCCGTGTATCACCAAGCATGTTATTTTTTTATGTTACAATTATTTTCATATTAATATTTCGTTGTTTGCTTTTTACGTTCATCGTGATTTCTTGACTCCTGATTGGTTGGTTATGGTGTTTACATGATTGGCTTTGTATCTAATATCTATTGCAGGCCACCAGTGTCCCTTTTAACTGTAAAGCAGACAACCCTTTTAAATGGTTGACTACTGTTGTTTGTTTTGTGGTAAAATAGGTTTTTGAACAGTACATCTTGGATATTATTTGACTTGCAAGCTTGTATGCAAATAATACCTGGTTATCTCTTGAATCATGCACCTAAGCACTCACAAAACAAAGATGAATTGGTAATAAAATTTTAGTTGTATTATTTTTAAAGGTGCATAATTGACCTATATGGCATGAAAATTAGGAACTGCTCCTTAATTGCTATTTACTTAATTTGCATTGAGTTGCCAAAAGGCAAAACAGTTACCCTAAACTTGAATAAATTATTTAATAGAAAGTTAGACATGCTCTTACTGTTACATAAATTACTTTTCTTGTGAAGTTTTATCTCTGTCTAGCAAAAGCTGTAGTAAACAATCATTTTGACAGGATTGTGGTTTTTTTTCATGAAGCAAGCAGAAATATATTGTGAAAAAATAAGAATAATGTACTGGTTGTGTTAACCAACACCACTACTTGTTGTTGTAAAGGTGTTAAGCAATCTTCTCCACAACCTATATTTCTTAAATGGGTTGCCTCATAGTATACAAGTGCATTTGTTTCAGAAGCTACTTACTATGATATCCCTCTTTATCAACGAATATCACAACAGTTGTAAAGAAGGCTCAAACAAGGGTCAACCTGCAGATAACATCAAGCACAGGCTGAGGTTGGGGGCCCCATTTGGCTGCAGCGTTTTACAGTCACTGCAAAGTGCATGGGATTCTAGCAAATTCCATCCAGACATTGCAGAAATATACGCAAGGTGGAAATGCTGTGATTTCCAAAACCATTGCAGTTTTGGAAATCGCAGCACGTCAATAATACCTACGGAAACACTGGCAGTTTCCCTATAGGTATAATGGAAGCAGAAAGTCAGAAGAGGAAACCTCTGTGGACTTTCTGTGAAAAGCTCTGCATGAAATTCCGCACTGTGTTTCTGCCACGGTTTTTATCTGCATCAATTTTTTGCTTATCCCCCCCCCCCCCACTGCCCTCACTCCTCCTTCACGTTAAATACACTGTTGGGAATTTAGATTTGCAGGTTTATGAGACCTGCAGATCTCCATCCTGGCAGTGTTTTCAACAGCTAATCGCTCTGGATCTGTAAGGTCTGTCATCACGATTCTCATCTTTAAAGTGAAACTATGATCATCTTAATAACCCTTATACCCTGCTACCTCCTGTGTCACCCCCTCTACCTCATAGATTGTAAGCTCTTGCGAGCAGGGCCCTCAGTCCCAGTGTGTGAATTGAATATTTCTTTGTAATGTATCTTTTTTGTAAGTACTTGAACCCTACAAATTGTACAGTGCTGCGGAATATGTTGGCGCTATATAAATAAAATGTATTATTATTATAGATCCTGAGATTTTGGCATTAGTAGCAAGGACTTATTACATACATCCTGGACTACTGGAGTGCCTTCATGTCAATATGTATACGGTACATCCATGACAGGGAAATGGTTAATGTATACTTTGTCTAGTTCTTGCAGGACCGACTCCTCTCTGCTTTTATTAAAACTCCATCTTAATTATTAGATTTCCCCTGCTTTCCCTGTCTTTGTGCTTTGCTGTCAGTTCCATGATGCCTCAGCTCAACATCACATGGGCAGCATGAGACAGTACCTTATCTGCCTGCTATCAGTATACTAAGATAATCCTCACCCCAGTATTTTCTTAAATAAGTTACAAGATGGTCAGGAAAGCTGAGCAGTGATCTAATCAGCAGCAGTAACTAGAAAGGAGTTTATGTCCCATACACTGTGGAAAACTTATGGTACAGTCCAAGCAATAATAAAGTACTTGCTGCGGCCTGTTTTGGGAGACACACTGTTCTCCATAGACTCAAGTAGAAAAACGAGCCAACGGAGCCTGATTCACACTGTTTCTAGGCAGCAGCCCTGGTCTTACATATAGAGATAGAAGCAGTAAGAAAAAGAATGCTTGAGAAAGTAACACAGAGCTGTATAATTTATCAAATTAATTTGATTAATTTGCCATGTCAAAGAAACACAGTTCTGATTTTCATCAGAATTGTGAAATCAATGTTAGCCCCACCCAAGGTCTGGTATACTCTAGACCAGGGGTAGGCAACCTTTTTTGTTTGGCGTGCCTATTTTAATTAAAAAATCAAAAATGAGGTACTCGGAGTGCCAGTCAATAATTGTAAGACTGACGACCCCTAAACTAAAGTCATATACCACAAACAGAAGTGCTGCCACCAGATGCTTTAGGACACATGCGTTTACTGCTATTTCCTGGGATGCTCCTGTACTTTCCGATTAGAAGCAATGAAAGTCCATGTACAGCCGCCAATTAGTGGTAAATGTATGTGTCCAGGAGCACTGTATGACAGCATTCTTATGGTGAAAAAACACTATGTATCGGAATGCAGCTATATTCTTAGGCCATTGGAACTTTTACTTCATGTAAATCTGCGTTCACATGGTGCGGCCCCTGTACACCGTATTATGTCCCATAGCGGCCCCTGCACACAGTATTATGTCCCATAGCGCCCCCTGCACACCGTATTATGTCCCATAGCAGCCCCTGCACACTGTATTATGTCCCATAGTGGCCCCTGCACATGATATTATGTCCCATAGTGGCCCCTGCACATGGTATTATGTCCCATAGCGGCCCCTGCAGACGGTATTATGTCCCATAGCGGCCCCTGCACACGGTATTATGTCCCATAGCGGCCCCTGCACACGGTATTATGTCCCATAGCGGCCCCTGCACATAGTATTATGTCCCATAGTGGTCCCTGCACACACCGTATTATGTCTCATAGTGGCCCCTGCACACCGTATTATGTCTCATAGCGGCCCCTGCATACGGTATAACATTCTAACTTTTATAATTTTCGCCACTCAATAGCTATTATTATACTGGGGGTGGTCTCTTCAGACCCCAGAGTATAATAAGCGGAGGGCCAAGAGAGGTGACAAACATAAAAAAAAATAATGTATTCACCATTCCATGCTCCGCAGCCGCTTTATTCTCTTCGGGCGCTTCGGCTTGTAGTCAGCGACCGCTGATTGGTTCTCAGAGGTCACGTTGCGTCATTATGTGTAATGACGTTGGACGTGATCCCAGAGGTCCTGTCAGCTGTCTCTTACGTCAGTCAGGCAGAAGCGCCCAAAGAGAACACAGCGGCTGTGGAGCACAGGAAAGGTGACTTACATTGTTTTTTTTTTTTATGTTTCATCACTTCTCCTAAGCCTTCGCTTATTATACTCGGGGGTCTGGAGACCCCCGAGTATAATAACAGGAGTTTACAAGTGAATGGTTTTTTTAAGCAAAGCGTCGCAAACCTTTCCCTATCCAGTTTTCTGACATTTAGGTTGGATTGACGGCGGACGGAGTGCCCGCTACACATGTAAACCCACCCTTACCCAACTCCATACATGTAAATATGAAAAAGTTACAGGTGTCAGAACATATATTTTTTTTCTATTTTGCAAAGTTTTACATTTTTAAAAAATATCAAAACATTACAAATACTATATAAATTTGGTATCGCCATGATCGCACTGACCCAAATACAGGTAACATGTCATTTGTACAACGTAGTGAATGCCGTAAAAGTTAAACCCATAAGAAATTGCCACAAATTCATTTTTTTGCCAATTCCACCTCCATTCTGAATTTCAGCTTCCCAGTACATTGTACAGGTTATTGAATGGTGCCATTACAAAGTGCAATTAGTCCCGCAAATAATAAGCCATTATGTGACTATGTGAACTGGAAAAAAAAATTATGGCTATTGGAAGATGGGGAGGAAAAAAACAGGCAAAAACGAAAATTGGCTCATCTTTAAGGCCGGGGCCCCACATGGCATAAACGCCATGATTTGCTCGCAGCGTTTTACAGTCAGAGCAAAGTGGATGGGATTCTAGCGGATGGGAACCAGCACAGCTTTGGAAATCACAGCATGTCAATTATACCTACGGAAACACCAGCAGTTTCCCCATAGATATAATTGAAACAAAGTCCACAGAGGAAACCACTGCGAACTTTCTGTCTAAAGCGCTGCAGGAAGAACCGCGATGCGTTGCCGCCACGGAACGCCATGTGGGGCCTTAGCCTAAGGGGTTAAAAACTATATATGCAATATACAAAACAATATATGCTGAAAGTAAATAAGTCTGAATGGAGTAATATTTACTTGGAAATATGTATCTTTATTTTAATATACTTTGGGTTCCAGTTTTTCATCATTCTCACAAAACCTGTGTAAGTTGTTGGTGGAACCTGTTAAGTGACTGGGAATAGTCCTACTAGCATTAAAGAGACACAACAGCATTTTTTTATGTTTTATCAAGTTTTATTAGGATTTTTCAAATATATAACATCAAAGGAAAGAAACAAAAAGAAATAAAGGGTGAAACAAGATATAAAACAGAAAACTGTGTAGCACCTTATAAGGAAGAAATACAAGGCTGATCAGGGCCACAGGCCCAGAGAACAAAACAGGCCAAGAAGATGCAGTCCAGGCTTTAATACAATAGATTGGAGAGGGAAAGGCCTGAAGCTGATAGAGAGAATCCCACGGGAACATTAGTTTGTGAAACAATGGGCTCAAGGGGCCGGGGAACCTCGCTATACCCGTTCCGCGGCACACCGATTCCCAGACAGTGAGGAAATGGGCAGATAGAAACGAGTGCTGGACGTGTCGCGGCCTTTAGTGGGTGGGAATCCAAAGCAGGGAGAGAAGGGGTACTTTTGTGTAGCTCTTTCTCGATAGTTACCCACTGATTGTCAGAATCCCGATAGTGCCAATCAAAGAGGCGCAGCAGGATCTCAGCTTTATAGTACAAATAAGAGTCAGGGAGACCCACTCCCCCGTCGCATTTATGACGCGATAATATTCGGAACCACAGGCGACTGCGGGCCGAACCGCATATAAATCGGCCAAAGATAGACTGAAGCCTAGAGATAATTGTTAATTATAATTAATAACACTATGTAACACAAATTTTGTTCCCAGCTTTTAAATGTTATATTGCAATTGCTTATGTCTAAAACAAATTAAAAATTGCTTACATTCATCATAAATTTCACTTTTGTGACCACGGCAACGAAAATTATGCATTTTTACTATAGAAACAGACGATTTTGCATCTTCTCATTTATACAGTCAGACTAAGAACACTATATGCATTGCAAATTTACACAGATTACCAAAAACTGTTCAGAAGTGTGCGGTTTTCCGAGATTTACAACTATACTGCAAATCAGTTTCACGAATCAATCCCCAAATATAGTCGCCCATCATGTTTTCGTTATATTGTCCTTAGTGACAGCGTTCAAAGTTCATAATGTCCTGGTGAAAGCGCTCGCCTTACTCCTCTGAATAAGCTCCCATGTTCTCTTTGAACTTATCAAGATGAGCATCAAGGATATGGATTTTGAGTGACATCCTGCAGCCCATTGCAGCATAGTTCTTTATCAGAGTCTGAACCAGTTGTACATAGTTTTCATCTTTATGGTTGCCTAGGAAGCCGCGAACCACTGCGACAAAACTTTTCCAAGCTGCTCTCTCCTTCCTATTCAGCTTCTTGGGAAATTCACTGCACTCTATGATCTTCTTGATTTGTGGCTATTTCACACTAATGACAAGTGATATTTACAATATTAACACAGTTAATCTGCTATTTAAGAGAGTAGCATTTATCCACTTACCTTCAAGAGTTTTCTTGCAGTGCTCACATGTGAAATGAGGAGCCCATGGTTTGTCTTGGTCACCAACAGGCATGCCGAAGTATGCTTTGTAGGCCTCACACATCTTAGCAGATGCTTCCACAGAGTACTTTTTCGCTCTTTATAAACTGGCCACATACGTAGCATAATGCGTCTGCTGGATGTATGCAACCTCTTGATGCCATCTAAATTGACTAAGTTGCTGTGAACTGTAAGGAAAAAGGATGTCTCTCCAAACTTGATAAAAATGGTCTTTATTCCATGCAGCATTAAAGTTCAAGAGTGTACTGAGGATTCAGCAGAGCAAGATTGATCACCCGGTACCAGAGTAACACACAATATATACATTTACATTCCTAAGCTCCTTCTGTAATGGGTGTGGGGTGAAGTGTGAATACTGTCGTTATCAGAATCTGAATAGATATTGAATTCACACCTGGCTGTCTAGGTCAATTCCCCTTTGTCTGTGATGGCCATTGCCCACTTACTATGCAATCCCAATCAATTAGATCCTGTCTCTCCGTCTCTCAGGAAGGGCTATAGTGGCCCTATATAACTGTAGTTATACAGCTACCTACAATTCTGTACCAGTCCCAGAAAGTTCTAGATAATTCTGGGCAGTTCTAGAAACTTCTTGATAGTTCTCACAATTCCAGAAGCTTCTTAAGTATCTTGAAATATTGTGAATATCCTTAAAAATAGATCAATTTCAAAATATCATTGTGCTGACCACAAAAGCAAAGTTTACAGGGAATAATAACTTTTTTCTATTCATTTAAGGTATAAACAATCAGGAAAACACACTTAACAACTGGGAACAAATATTTTTTTGAAAATTGTTACATGGTGTAATTATTAAGGCATGTGGGGCCCGAATCACCAGGGCTTGAAACAGGTACAGAAAGCGGGGGAACATTATCTATTTTTAAGGCATTAATACGACTAAACCAGGGTAGGCTAAGCACACCATACTTTCGCAAATCTGTCTCGGTCTTCATTTAGAGGGGGAGGTAGTTGCTTTTAAATAGGCAAGCAGGGTCAGAGCCAATTTGAATCCCCAAGTATTTAATGGAGTGGGGCTTCCACCTAAAGGGTAACTGCGTAGAAAGATGGGTGACCTCCGCAGGTGATAAGGTGACGTTCAAAGCTTCACTCTTAGGTTGACCTTGAAATTACTAACCAGACCAAACCTGTGGAACTCCCGGAGTATCGAGGGGAATATTAGCCGCGGCTGAGTAACATAGAGGAGTAGGTTGTTACCGTGTACACTGGAGCTGGCCTGTAGGGCAACTGCAAAGTGTTCCATAACCAGGGAGTACAACAGGGGAGACACAGGGCACCCTTGTCCCGTCCCATTCCGTACCAGGAATGAGTCGGAAAGGATCCCATTAGTCCGGACCCTGGCTGAGGCGTCCCTGTAAAGGGAGGGAATCTTCCCCAAGAAAGTTGAGCCCACACCCACTTGCTCGAGAGTAGCCCGAAGAAAGCCTCAGTGGACACGGTCAAACATCTTCTCAGCTTCAACAGAAAGGAGACACATAGGCGAGGACCCATTTCAGGCCACATCAGTCGCCAAGAGCATTTTACCTACATTATCCCGAGCGTACCTACCTGTGATAAAGCAATCCTGATCTATATGGATCAAACCTGGCACGAGAGGGGAGAGATGGTTAACCAACAATTTAGAGTAGAGTTTGACGTCAACGTTAATCAGGGAAACTAGCGCAGTTAGTGGGGTTCTTACCAGGCTTAATAATAACGGTGGTCAGGGCCGACAGTGATTGAGAGGAGAATGGGGTATCGCTGTTGAGACTGTTAAAGACATGCAGGAGTGACGGGACCTGGAGGTCCTGTAAACATTTATAGAATTGTGGGGTAAAAGGGTGGGGAGGGCTGTGCCGTTGACAATATCCCGTAACCTGTCCCGTAGAGATTCCGTGTCCATGTCCACGTATTGGCCCCGCATATTATACAAGTCAAGGTAGTACGTACGAAAGGCTTCCGTGATAGCCAGGATTTTTTTTTTAAAGCTATGCAAGGTAGTCATCGGAGTAGATTCATAATATGCTATTGTTGATGCTGGTACCCAAGTCTAGTCCCTGTGCTGCAAAACACTGCAGAGCTAATACTAAAATGAACCTTTCAGATCCTTAGACTGTTAGGATGATGTCCCCACAGGTCCTTGTAAAGTTGTCCTTCTGTCACTCATAGCAAGGGAAAAGTAATGGAAGAATGATGACCTTACTTTAAGAAAGGGAGCTATGAGCAGCATGCAAGAGAGGGGGCTATAGGGAGCTGGTAGAAGAGGCATTTTCACATAAGAGGTAGGGCAGAAGAATGGATCACGTGGTAGCTCTCAATAATATCTGCAGGCAGCAGTGAGAGACCGTTTGTTTTTACAGCAATCCATGCTAGAAAAAGAGGTCACACTGTGATCATGTGACTTACTGAAGAAAGTGAAAGCAGGATAAGGAAAGACAATGTGAGTAGATAGCTATTACTGTTGAGGAACTGGTCTTTCAGACAATATAATGAGTCAAAAAAATCACTCAAATGTTCCTTTAAGGGTTTAATTAGCAAATCCACCATTTCATGGCTTGAAATGGAAAGCATAATGAATCCTATTGACTTTAATATTAAAAAGGAACTTCAGATTTCTGCTTTTTGTCTAAACATTTCAAGCTATACTTTTTATAGGTTTATTAATTTGTACCTTTCCTAAATACAGCATCTGTTCCTCTGTTATGAATCATGTAAATATATTTAAAAAAGGAAGTGTTTTGAATGAGTATGACCATTTTGACATGGAAGTAAGCTTGTATTCTTTTATTTACATTAGGAGGTATTTCCATTCTGTTGTTATTGTGAAAGTGTTAGAGTAAAGTTTGCATTTTCTATAGCAGCATACATATGCAAAAACTTGTGATGGCTGGGAGATTAAAATGTGCTCCAGATAGAGTGTAGAGAAATTACAGCGAACAAAGGGTTAGTGGAGGCTCAATTCAATGTGAACTTGGAGTGGAATCAATATGGATGCGGTATGCATAAAGTATTTGAATCATTTGTGTAGATTTGGTCATATTCAATGTTACTGAAGCTTGCAAGCAATATTTGTTCTATTGTACACAAGAAACTTCACCAAAAAGAGGTAATTTCCAGTACATTATATGGAGGATTCCATTGTGTAAGTTGAATCTAAAAAAAAAAAAATACTTAAAGAGGACTTTTCACCACTTCCAACAACTCAATATCTTCAATATTCGCCACTCCACTTATTCTGGAATTTCTTTTCTAGCCCCCACCATTCCTGACTAATCAGTGCATTTTTCGATTTTTCGTTTTTAACTCCCCACCTTCCAAACCCGCCTTTATTTTTCAATTCACAGAGCCATATGAGAGCTTAATGTTTGCGGGGCAAATTGTTCTCCATAATGGTACCATTTATTATTATGTACAGTGTACTGGAAAACTGGAAAAAAATTCAGAATGGGGTGGAATTAGAGTAAAAGTACATCTGTGCGACCTTCTTATGGCCTTTGTTTTAACGGCATTCACTGTGCAGTCAAAATGACATGTCACCTGTATTCTATGTTTTGGTACAATTCCGGGGGATACCAAATTTATATAGTTTTATATACCACCACCAGTTTTATTTTAACCAATTAACAAAAGTCCAAAACTTTGCAAAAGAACCTGTATCCTTTTTCTATTTCTGTATACGGGAATGCATAAGGCGTCTTTTTTTTATGGGCCAGGTGTACTTTTTAGTTATGCCATTTAGGGGGAATGTCTATTGATCACTTTTTATTAAAATTTTTATCAGCGGCCAAATAGCGAAAACCTACAAATCAGGATTTTTTTTCCCGCTACGTCATTTACCGTACTGAAAAATATTTTTATAACTTTGTAGTTTGGGCATTTTCGGAGATAGGGATACCTAATGTGTATGTGTTTCACAGTATTTTTTTTAAACTTTTATATATATTCTAGGGAAGGGGAGGTGAATTGAATTTTTAATACTTATTTATTTTTTTATACTTTTATTTATTAGACCCCCTAGGGGTCTTGATCCCCATGGGGTCTGATCACTAATGAAATGCATTACAATGCTAATGCACTGCAAAATTCCGGCATTTGTATGACAGGCTCCATAAAGCAGCCTGTCATACAAATGAAGGCCAGAAAAGCCTGAGAGACTTCAATAGGCTCCCAGCTGTCATGGCAGCGGATCGCCAAAATGGCACCTTGGTCAGCTTTAAACGAGGCATCGAAAGCCTTAATGCCCGCAATCAGTGCGGGCACTGATTGCAAGTATTAGCGCCAGGTCTCTGCTGTATAATACTGCAGAGACCCAGCGGCTATGGCATCCACTCAGCTCCTGAGTGGCCACCATATTTAAATACCCGACATCTGCCATACTAATACTTTTTGCTTCCTTCAATAATCATCGCTCCACTGATTCTCATACAGTTGAAATTTCATCTCTTTCTTATCTCTTCCTTTATCTCTTTCTTTACTGTTCCTGAGCAATTGGTGATGTTACTTTTAGCATCTTATATGCTAATTAGGCCCTCTACTATCAGCAGGGCAGTCTTGGACTATATGCTCCAGTCCAGAACCGCCCACCTGACAGTAGGCAGCCTATTTAGCATATTGGGTGCTGACAGTAACATCACGATTGCTCAGGAACAGTAAAGAAAGAGATAAAATTTCAACTGCACGAGAATTAGCGGAGCCATAGTTTTCGTTTTTGTGAATGTTTTTTCCTCCCCACCTTCTAAGAGCCATAAGTTTTGTTTTTTTTTTGCTGTTTACATGATGTCGCATGCTGGCTTATTGTTTGCAGGATAAATTTGTACTTTGTAATGGTACCATTCAATATCCTGTACAATGTACTGAGAAGCTGAAAAAAAAAATTCAGAATGAGGTGGATATGGAAAGAAAATCACATTTGCGCCAATTTATTATGGGTTTAATTTTTACGGCATTCACTATCTGGTAAAAATGACATGTTACCTGTATTCTGTGCTTCAGTACAATCACAGGGATTCCAAATTTAAATAGTATTTGTAATATTTTGATACCTTTTAAAGTTTTTGTCTCCCTGTTCTGCCGCCTATAACTTTTTTTATATTTAAAAGTACGGAGCTGGTTAAGGCGTCTTTTTATGTGGGACAACAAGTTGCATTTATTAATACCATTTAGGGGAAGATCTGATGGTTTATCACGTGCTATTCAATACTTTTTAGGAGTCAAATAGTTGAAAAAAAATCACCATTTGGATATGTTGATTTTTTTTTCCCCCACTATAACGTTCACCATATATGATAAATATTTTTTATTTCTTAATAGTTCGGGCATTTTTGAGCACGGAGATACAGTGGGGAAACAAAGTATTTAGTCAGCCACCAATTGTGCAAGTTCTCCCACTTAAAAAGATGAGAGAGGCCTGTAATTGACATCATAGGTAGACCTCAACTATGAGAGACAAAATGAGAAAACAAATCCAGAAAATCACATTGTCTGATTTTTTTAAGAATTTATTTGCAAATTATGGTGAAAATAAGTATTTGGTCAATAACAAAAGTTCATCTCAATACTTTGTTATATATCCTTTGTTGGCAATGACAGAGGTCAAACATTTTTTGTAAGTCTTCACAAGGTTGGCACACCCTGTTGCTGGTATGTTGGCCCATTCCTCCATGCAGATCTCCTCTACAGCAGTGATGTTTTGGGGCTGTCGCTGGGTAACACGGACTTTCAACTCCCTCCAAAGGTTTTCTATGGGGTTGAGATCTGGAGACTGGCTAGGCCACTCCAGGACCTTGAAATGCTTCTTACGAAGCCACTCCTTCATTGCCCTGGTGGTGTGCTTGGGATCATTGTCATGCTGAAAGACCCAGCCACGTTTCATCTTCAATGCCCTTGCTGATGGAAGGAGGTTTGCACTCAAAATCTCATGATACATGGCCCCATTCATTCTTTCATGTACACGGATCAGTCGTCCTGGTCCCTTTGCAGAGACACAGCCCTAAAGCATGATGTTGCCACCCCCATGCTTCACAGTAGGTATGGTGTTCTTTGGATGCAACTCAGCATTCGCTCTCCTCCAAACACGACGAGTTGTGTTTCTACCAAACAGTTCTACTTTGGTTTCATCTGACCATATGACATTCTCCCAATACTCTTCTGGAACATCCAAATGCTCTCTAGCAAACTTCAGACAGGCCCAGATATGTACTGGCTTAAGCAGGGGGACACGTCTGACACTGCAGGATCTGAGTCCCTGGCGGCGTAGTGTGTTACTGACGGTAGCTTTTGTTACGTTAGTCCCAGCTTTCTGCAGGTCATTCACTAGGTCCCCCCGTGTGGTTCTGGGATTTTTGCTCACCGTTCTAGTGATCATTTTGACCCCACGGAGAGAGATCTTGCGTGGAGCCCCTGATCGAGGGAGGTCTTGTATGTCTTCCATTTTCTAATTATTGCTCCCACAGTTGATTTCTTCACACCCAGCTGCTTGCCTATTGCAGATTCAGTCTTCCCAGCCTGGTGCAGGTCTACAATTTTGTTTCTGGTGTCCTTCCTCAGCTCTTCCACAGGTCTTCACCATAGTGGAGTTTGGAGTGTGACTGAGGTTGTGGACAGGTGTCTTTTATACTGATAACAATGTCAAACAGGTGCCATTACTACAGGTAATGAATGGAGGA
This sequence comes from Leptodactylus fallax, assembly GCA_947044405.1. Taxonomy (NCBI): domain Eukaryota; kingdom Metazoa; phylum Chordata; class Amphibia; order Anura; family Leptodactylidae; genus Leptodactylus; species Leptodactylus fallax. Next base: position 3,223,523 of record CAMRHE010000092.1, read on the forward strand.
CAGAGGAGCCTCTTAAAGAAGAAGTTACAGATCTGTGAGAGCCAGAAATCTTGCTTGTTTGTAGGTGACCAAATACTTATTTTCCACCATAATTTGCAAATAAATTCTTAAAAAAAAATCAGACAATGTGATTTTCTGGATATGTTTTCTCATTTTGTCTCTCATAGTTGAGGTCTACCTATGATGACAATTACAGGCCTCTCATCTTTTTAAGTGGGAGAACTTGCACAATTGGTGGCTGACTAAATACTTTTTTTTCCCCACTGTACCTAAAGTGTTTATGTTTACATTTGTTTATTTTTATATGTGATCTAGGTGAGTGATTTGAATTTTTGTGCTTTTTTTTTTATTTATACTTTTTAAAACTTTATTCTTTTTTTCTACTATGTTCAGACCCCCTAGGGACTGTGAACCTTGTATTAATGTATTGCAGTGTATAGTAAAATCCATTGCCTTCTATTACATGCTGCCTATGGCAGCATATAATAGAACTAATGTAATGACAAGCCTGGGAGCCTTTAATAGGGTCCCGGCTGTCATGGCAACTGATCGCCGCATTCCGATGATGTTCCGGAGGGTGGAAATTGGGAAAAGATGGAGGTGCCCATGTCTTCATTGCACTTTAAATGCCGTGGTTGAAAGCGACCGCGGCTTCTAAAGTGTTAACAGCTGTTAGCGACGGTTGCTGGCTGTATTATAAAGCTGGCATCCTTCGTGTATGGAAAGGGCTCAGCTCTCTACAGCCCCTTGCGACCAATGACGTACAGATATGTTATTGGTCGTTAAGGAGTTAAAGCCACTTTCTAACTTTTTAATAATTTAACTTAATTTGGCTGTTTAGCTGAAACAGCAAGGAATGAAGTCAGAACTACTGATAGATGCCTCCACCCAGCACTCAGTCTTTTTAATCACTGGCTGATGGCAGTGGGCCACCAAGTTTATGCTTCTTATATATTTCATGAAGACGTTATGTTTTATAATTACAGGAAAAAAGTTGTAATCTACACTATATAAAGACATCAAATATTCTTTCTTTTTATTTTACTGTTTGCAGAGTGAAACCAATGGCTTGCTACCTGTTCCTTCTTTATTGTCACCACATTCTAAATTCCGACTTACTGGAACATCCAACACGCAGTTGCAGCCCCTTGGTACCAATGTACAGGGTAAGATTGTTATATTTTCTAACATTATTTGATCATCTAAGATGATTATTTGGCATGCTGGAGTAAGTTTATTGTTAGTTACAATTTTAAGTTCCAATATGTTTTCATTACATTTTTAAGAAAATATAAAGCTTAAATATCAATGTGATATTTCTGAATAAATTGATAATACAAGGGAATATATATGCAATATCACTTTGCAATCTATTATTTTAGGGGATGCGATATTGTTCCTGGTGCTGAGTTCCCTGCTTGCAAGTTCTTTAAATAGTCAATAACATCTCTAGAATAATATTTCTAGTTTAAAGAGGACCTTTCACATCCTCATGTATATGCTGTTTTACATACCGCTAGAAAGCTGACAGCTCACTGAATTCAGCGCACTGCCGGCTTTCCCGGTATGTTCCCCGGGGCTGGAGATATCGGGGTCGTAGTTTCACGGTTCACCGTCAGAAGGGTGTTCCTGACAGTCCAGCTGGGCTGTAAGTCTAGCACGCTGTCGGCTTTCTAGCGGTATGTAAAACCGCATATACATGAGGACGTGAAAGGTCCTCTTTAAAAAATAAGACAGTGAACAGTCGGGTGCAGCTGTATGCAGCGAGCTCTTGGGTGTTGCAGCCTTTCTTCTTTGATGTACTATCGGTTTATTTTGTTATTAACTGTAGGACATGACTACTACTACCATCTAAAGTGTACTTCAAGTTCTAAAAAAAAATTATGTAAAAGAATAGTGCATGTGAATATGTAAAATATATTGTAATATATCTGTTTAAAAGGATAATAAAACCTAAAAACCAAGACTTAAAACAAAAATAATCATGGTATAGTTCATCTCTATAAATTTCTGCATGGTTACCTGCTAAACGGCTGTTCTGAGCAGTTTAACAGAAATACAGTCGTAGATTGGGAAGACAGTGCTTGCTGCCTCTGTGCGGAGTCATTACTGGCTGGATACCAGCTACAAGCATTAGCATGCCAGCACAGGAAGTTTGAGAGAGAGAGGGAGGGGCTTAGCTCCCAATGAGATTAAGGATGTAAAATAGTGCCATTGAGTGTAATGGAGACAAAGCAGTTCCAGAGCATAAATTTCACTAGGGAGAGGAGAGGATTACATGTGTGTGGTTTTCATCTACTTTATGCAAATCAGCCAGCCTTCCCAGATTCCTGACAACTACAAAAAGTAGCTATCTATGTCAAAACTGAGAAAAAATGTTTATATATAGGTAGATTTTGCTTCAGCAAATCTACATTACAGCACTGATTGGTATGTTACCCAGCTTTCTTGTTTCCCTAAAAGATACATTTATCCAGTTAAAAGGAGTCTGTCACCTCCCCCAAGCATATTCAACTGTCACCATCAAGTTAGAGAGCTGATAAAAGTGATATACAACATACCTTTGTTATATTTGTCACTTTTATAGATTTGGAGAAAAACTACTTTGATGTTTTATGCAAATGAGGTAGTTGGTGCACTGTGGGCAGGCTTTCAACTCCCTGCAGCAGTTCTCTTGCCACTCAGGCCCCTATCATCTCTTGCCTGCACCACCTCATGTAGTGGGAGTTAATACTCCCACTGCTATGTCATCACCCATTCTACTTGAGTGGAAAGAGCAGTGTTTCCAGGGCTGGAGGCCTGCCCCTCAGTTTATTTGCGCCAAGACTTTGTAGTTGTTTTTCTCCAAAAGTGACATATATAGCAGACATATTTTGTATATCACTGTAATCTGCTCTGTAATACTGTAGTACCAGTTAAATTTGCTTGGGAGAGGTTACAGACTCCCTTTAACCCTTTCACTACCAGTGGTTTTCGGATATTTTGCACCTCTGGATGCCAGAGCAGTTTTGAGATGGACAAATAAAACCTAAATTGCAACATTAAAATATTATACTAACCGTCCATACTTATATATTTTCTGAAAATAGACACCCCTTGGTATTGTATACGAACAGGCACCTTTATGCAATTTTGTTTTAAAATGTGTGTTTTAAAAGGATAATGCAAATAAATTTATATTAGTTGCTAAAAATAGAAACCAAACAAAAAGTTATATGCACTAAAAATAAGCGTTCAACATGTGCAAAGTTCATTCATATCACTAAGGCCTACACCTGCATGCACATCTTCATAAAGTTACCAGAACTGGAAGGAACAAAAATCTGCTTTGAAGCTGGAAATGTTAAAAAAAAAAAGGCATCATCCTATAAAATGTAAGGATTAGACTTCGTGAAAAGCAAGTGCACCCCCTAAACCCTGCATATTTCTTGAAAGTAGACAACCTGAAGATTACATGTGTCTCAATGTGTTATCAATAACCATGTCCACCTTCATGTAGCTTTGTGACAAACACATATTTTGAAAAAATGTACAAAAACATATATTTGCACCTAAAACTCCTATTCAATCACACATTCACACACAAAACACGTACAAAATAATAGATCAAGGTGTACATAATTTATACAGTCATATGAAAAAGTTTGGGCACCCCTATTAATCTTAATCATTTTTAGTTCTAAATATTTGGGTGTTTGCAACAGCCATTTCAATTTGATATATCTAATAACTGATGGACACAGTAATATTTCAGGATTGAAATGAAGTTTACTGTACTAACAGAAAATGTGCAATAGGCATTAAACCAAAATTTGACCGGTGCAAAAGTATGGGCACCTCAACAGAAAAGTGACATTAATATTTAGTAGATCCTCCTTTTGCAAAAATAACAGCCTCTAGTCGCTTCCTGTAGCTTTTAATCAGTTCCTGGATCCTGGATGAAGGTATTTTTGACCATTCCTCTTTACAAAACAGTTCCAGTTCAGTTAAGTTTGATGGTCGCCGAGCATGGACAGCCCGCTTCAAATTATCCCACAGATGTTCAATGATATTCAGGTCTGGGGACTGGGATGGCCATTCCAGAACATTGTAATTGTTCCTCTGCATGAATGCCTGAGTAGATTTGGAGCTGTGTTTTGGATCATTGTCTTGCTGAAATATCCATCCCCGACGTAACTTCAAATTCGTCACTGATTCTTGTACATTATTCTCAAGAATCTGCTGATACTGAGTTGAATCCATGCGACCCTCAACTTTAACAAGATTCCCGGTGCCGGCATTGGCCACACAGCCCCAAAGCATGATGGAACCTCCACCAAATTTTACAGTGGGTAGCAAGTGTTTTTCTTGGAATGCTGTGTTTTTTTGACGCCATGCATAACGCCTTTTTGTATGACCAAACAACTCAATCTTTGTTTCATCAGTCCACAGGACCTTCTTCCAAAATGAAGCTGGCTTGTCCAAATGTGCTTTTGCATACCTCAGGCGACTCTGTTTGTGGCGTGCTTTCAGAAACGGCTTCTTTCGCATCACTCTCCCATACAGCTTCTCCTTGTGCAAAGTGTGCTGTATTGTTGACCGATGCACAGTGACACCATCTGCAGCAAGATGATGCTGCAGCTCTTTGGAGATGGTCTGTGGATTGTCCTTGACTGTTCTCACCATTCTTCTTCTCTGCCTTTCTGATATTTTTCTTGGCCTGCCACTTCTGGGCTTAACAAGAACTGTCCCTGTGGTCTTCCATTTCCTTACTATGTTCCTCACAGTGGAAACTGACAGGTTAAATCTCTGAGACAACTTTTTGTATCCTTCCCCTGAACAACTATGTTGAACAATCTTTGTTTTCAGATCATTTGAGAGTTGTTTTGAGGAGCCCATGATGCCACTCTTCAGAGGAGATTCAAATAGGAGAACAACTTGCAATTGGCCACCTTAAATACCTTTTCTCATGATTGGATACACCTGGCTATGAAGTTCAAAGCTCAGTGAGGTTACAAAACCAATTTTGTGCTTCAGTAAGTCAGTAAAAAGTAGTTAGGAGTATTCAAATCAATAAAATGATAAGGGTACCCAAATTTTTGCACCGGTCAAATTTTGGTTTAATGCATATTGCACATTTTCTGTTAGTACAATAAACCTCATTTCAATCCTGAAATATTACTGTGTCCATCAGTTATTAGATATATCAAATTGAAATGGCTGTTGCAAACACCCAAATATTTAGAACTAAAAATGATTAAGATTAATAGGGGTGCCCAAACTTTTTCATATGACTGTATATACCGCCAACATTCACTTACAACAAGAGCTTGTACTCTCAAAAACACTGATACAGAAGTCATGCAATATTTTGCTTTCATTCACTATGTTAAAAATCTTTACTGTACATATCAAACTGTGACTGTGATACCAAAATCTAACGCTTTTTAGATTGTACAGCATACCATGTATAAAAACACAACTTAATATTTCATATATACAACCATCTTCATTCAACTTTATAGCAAACAAGCAAAAATTGCACAAAAATTCAAATTTGCCATTAAAGTACATGCTCAAGCAATCCCTTTGTGCAAACAAAATGTACTTTCCAAAAACTGCAAGATGTGAGGAATTCATACATACCACACATATATACAGTATATTTACAGGTGCAGGTGTTAAAGAAACGCCAAAAATGCCACCCTGCCTGGACGTATAAATACGTGGGTGGCAGGGAAAGGGTTAAGGAACAATTACGGAGCAAGGAGGAGAGTTTCTTAGTTATATTCAGTACTCAGCAGCCCCTAGTACAGCATTACCTTATATGATACCCAGCTTTCCCCGGACCCTGAAAAGTACATATGGCATGATATGGCACAATTATGTGGCAAGGACTGGGATTTATTTAGATACAGTGCCTTGCGAAAGTATTCGGCCCCCTTGAACTTTTCAACCTTTTGCCACATTTCAGGCTTCAAACATAAGGATATAAAATTTTAATTTTTTGGTGAAAAATCAACAAGTGGGACACAATTGTGAAGTGGAACGAAATTTATTGGTTATTTTAAACTTTTGTAAAAAATAAAAAACTGAAAAGTGGGGCGTGCAATATTATTCGGCCCCTTTACTTTCAGTGCAGCAAACTCACTCCAGAAGTTCAGTGAGGATCTCTGAATGATCCAATGTTGTCCTAAATGACTGATGATGATAAATATAATCCACCTGTGTGTAATCAAGTCTCCATATACATGCACCTGCTCTGTGATAGTCTCAGGGTTCTTTTTAAAACGCAGAGAGCATCATGAGGACCAAGGAACACACCAGGCAGGTCCGTGATACTGTTGTGGAGACGTTTAAAGCCGGATTTGGATACAAAAAGATTTCCCAAACTTTAAACATCCCAAGGAGCACTGTGCAATAGATCATATTGAAATGGAAGGAGTATCAGACCACTGCAAATCTACCAAGACCCGGCCGTCCCTCTAAACTTTCATCTCAAACAAGGAGAAGACTGATCAGAGATGCAGCCAAGATGCCCATGATCACTCTGGATGAACTGTAGAGATCTACAGCTGAGGTGGGAGAGTCTGTCCATAGGACAACAATCAGTCGTACACTGCACAAATCTGGCCTTTATGGAAGAGTGGCAAGAAGAAAGCCATTTCTCAAAGATATCCATAAAAAGTCTTGTTTAAAGTTTGCCACAAGCCACCTGGGAGACACACCAAACATGTGGAAGAAGGTGCTCTGGTCAGATGAAACCAAAATCGAACTTTTTGGCCTCAATGTAAAACGATATGTTTGGCGTAAAAGCAACACAGCTCATCACCCTGAACACACCATCCCCACTGTCAAACATGGTGGTGGCAGCATCATGGTTTGGGCCTGCTTTTCTTCAGCAGAGACAGGGAAGATGGATGGAGCCAAATACAGGACCATTCTGGAAGAAAACCTGTTGGAGTCTGCAAAAGACCTGAGACTGGGACGGAGATTTAGCTTCCAACAAGACAATGATCCCAAACATAAAGCAAAATCTACAATGGAATGGTTCACAAATAAACGTATCCAGGTGTTAGAATGGCCAAGTCAAAGTCCAGACCTGAATCCAATCGAGAATCTGTGGAAAGATCTGAAAACTGCTGTTCACAAACGCTCTCCGTCCAACCTCACTGAGCGGGAGCTGTTTTCCAAGGAAGAATTGGCAAGAATTTCAGTCTCTCGATGTGCAAAACTGATAGCGACATACCCCAAATGACTTGCAGCTGTAATCGCAGCTAAAGGTGACGCTGCAAAGTATTAACTTAAGGGGGCCGAATAATATTGCACGCCCCACTTTTCAGTTTTTTATTTTTTACAAAAGTTTAAAATATGCAATAAATTTCGTTCCACTTCACAATTGTGTCCCACTTGTTGTTGATTGTTCACCAAAAAATTAAAATTTAATATCCTTATGTTTGAAGCCTAAAATATGGCTAAAGGTTGAAAAGTTCAAGGGGGCCGAATACTTTCGCAACGCACTGTAAATGCTCGTTTCCTTCTCCACCATTGCGAGTCTCCGGTGTAAATTTACAAGCGTTCCTTACTCCGCTTCCTTGTCAAAGCGGCCCAGGCCTGCATTCCACAGTTCTGGAAGCATCCGGAACCTCCTCCTCTCTCCCTTTGGATTCTGAAGGTCAATGAAATTATGCGTATGGAGAACCTTACCTCTTTCATGCATGATATGGTTGAAGTCTTAAACAAAACCTGGTTCTACTAATTGGAATTTCAATGTTCTGGAGAATACATGTTGCTTCTCCGATCTGCCACGCCTACACAGGCTTAACACTTCTCCTGCCTACCACTGTTTGAGTACCTGTATCCTCCTTACTTATATTTACCTTACTGCTCTTTGGGTTCTGACACTTTGATGTTGTTAGGGGACCTAGCCTGTTGGGGCCCCTGGGTCTGTTCCCGGTCCCCTGTGTCTGTTCCCAGACACCCCAATAGAATTCCTCCTATCCTCACTCCCTCCCCTCCTTTTTTTTTTTTTTCTCTCTCCATTATTCTTTCTCTTCTTCTTACCTACTCTTCTCTTCTCTCCTCTTCTCTCTCCTTCCTTTGTTCTCCCCTTCTCCTTTTCTATACTCTCCCCTTTCCTCCCACTCCTCCCTCTCCTTCTTCTGCCCTCATTTCTACTCACTTTGCCCTCGTTGGCTGTCAACAATTAAATAAAGCAGTCAATATACACAGCATTTTGTCTTATTTGCAGAATAGATCTGAGCTAGGGCTATACAGTGATTTTGAACCAAAACCTGTTGCAGAGAGTGACCAAAGATGGCACTTTTTCAGTGGCGTAACTAAAGTGTTGTTGGCCCCGGTGCAAACGTTTACCGGGGCCACCTCCCTACAGCGTACTCTTGATAGCGACGGTTATGGGTGCTTCAGCAGTATCTCAGATACTTGAAAGGGATACAACTATAGTGCCCAAAACTGTGGTTATCAAGAATACGGTGAGTGAGTAACACAGTGCCTAGCATGGAGACAATACTGGTAGCTGTGTGTTCTGGTAAACATCTAATCTGTGGGGTCCCAACAGTCTAAGAGATCAGTGAGGGTCTGTTTGAAGGTACTGTGGTGCTTTTGCAAGCACTGTGACCTGTTAATTTTTTATATCGCACAGGATCTGTTTTATACTAACCATTCAATGTAATTAAAGCCTGTAATAATAATGCACAGCTGCAATAAAACAGATGGGGTTTGTTGTAAATAGTGAAGGGGGCCCACACAGTATAATATCTTTTCCAGAGCCCCCCCACTGTGTAATGTTCCACAGTAGCCCCACACAGTATAATATGCTCCACAGTTATTTTCTGTGGACTTTCTGCCCCTATTATAGCTATATGGAATTCGCCAGGTATAATTAACATGCTGCGATTTTCAAAAATGTGAGCATTTTTGAAAGTGCAGCTTTTTCGCTTGTTTTGTAGAACAAGACATACTATGGAAATATGGTGACACTATTTGTGTTTCACATGACGTCATAGAAATGCACTTACTGTATACTAGTGCTGGACCTGTGGCATATGGACAGGGTCGGACTGGCCCACCGGGGAACCGGTGAATCCACCGGTGGGCCCCGAGCCCCGACTATTAGTCCCCATCTCATGGGGGCCCGATCGGGATCCTAACCATCCCAATTGGGCCCCTGACCAGTGGCGCTACGATCGCAGTCGCAGTGGGTGCGACCGCGACCGGACCCGGCGGGGTACGGGGCCCGCGGCCAGCTGGAGATGGCCGGGGCCCCGGACCACTATGATAGCGGTCAGGGAAAGCCTGGTTCCCCGACCGCTATATATACTGTTATTGGAAAGGGGCCCTGTCATATTGCCAGGCCCCTTTCCAATAGATGGCAGCCCAGGGGAGGTGACTGAAAACAATAAATACATATTCTCACCTCTCATGGGCACAGCGTCCTCTCCGGCTCTCCTCCGTCATGTGACTGAGGCCTGTGATTAGGCCCCGGCAGTCACATGGGGCGCGACCGCGTAATGACGTCAGTGCGCCCCCACGTGACCGCTGAGGCCCAATCACAGGCCTCAGCAGTGTCGTCGGAAAAGGGTCTGAAGACGCTGAAGACGGCAGGATGGAACGAGGATGCCAAGGAAAGGTAAGTCAAGGTGAGTATGAATGTTTGTTATTTTTAATCACTTCCCCTGGGCCTCCGATTATTATACTCTGGGGTCTGAGGAGACCCCAGAGTATAATAATAGCACTGAAGCGGAGCGGAGGGGCTATTGGGTGCATATAATACTGGGTGGGGGCCACTATGGAGCTTATAATACTGGGTGGGGGCCACTGTGGAACTTATAATACAGGGTGGGGGCCCCTGTAGAGAGCATATAATACTGTGTGGGGGCCACTGTGGAACTTATAATACAGGGTGGGGGCCACTGTGGAGCTTATAATACTGGGTGGGGGCCACTGTGGGGGGCATATAATACTGGGTGGGGGCCACTGTGGAGCTTATAATACTGGGTGGGGGCCACTGTGGAGCTTATAATACTGTGTGGGGGCCACTGTGGAGCTTATAATACTGGGTGGGGGCCACTGTGGAGCTTATAATACTGGGTGGGGGCCACTGTGGAGCTTATACTCCATACAGTGGCTCCTTAATTTTTTTTTTAATTACGCCGGGGCAGGTGAAAAAAATAAAAAAAAAAAACCCCCCACAAACTTTCTTTCCTGTCCCCAGTTTCTCCCAGAGCAGTTCGGTCCTGCAGCTCTGTTGTTTTCTTCCAGCTGAAGTTTCCGCTGCACATGACTACCTGTGACGTCACGTGACCCCTGAGGCCAATCAGTGGCCTAAGGGAAGGGACCTGGGACATCACAGCCAGTGAGGAATTCCGGCAAAAAGAAGACAGCAGAGCTGCAGGACCGGACCGTGCTGGGAGGACACCAGAGCACTGGAGACAGGTGAGTATGTTTAGCATGTTTTTTTTTGGGGGGGGCGGGTAGGGAGGATTCACCTCCCCCAGACTAATTATAAAAAAGAAAAAAAATTATACTGGACAATCTCTTTAAAGTGTGGTGCATTAGGGGTGTATATTAAAGGGGTTGTCCAGGCATAATTTGTTATGGTTTATCCTCAGGATAGGCCACAGATACCTGATCTGTAGGGAGCTGACCCCGGACCGATCAGCTGTTCGGAGCCACTTCTGATGCCCGTACTGTACACAATACAGGGCCAGAAGCAGAAAGCTCTGTCCACTGTATAGGGGCTGGGCACCTTCACTGTATCTCAGCACTTATTGAAGTCAGTAGGAGCTGAGCTGCAGTGCAGGCGCCGGGCTGCTATGCAGCGGATGGAGCTTTCTGCTTCCGGCCCTGTGTTGTGTACAGAACGGGCGCCGGAAGTGGCTCCGAACAGCTGATGGGGCTGTGTGTCAGCCCTCTACCGATCAGGTATTTATGGCCTATCCAGAGCATAGGCCATAAAAAACATTAACCCTGGACAACCCCTTTAATATGCCCCACACCGTTTAATGTCCCCCCCACAGGATGTTAGCCCCCATCACTGCTCCCACACAATATAATGACCCCATCACTATTCCCCATACAGTATGGGGGACCAGTGAAGAGGCCACTATGTGGGGGGACCAGTGAAGTGACCATAGAAAAATTTGGCCCAGACAACCCCTTAAAAGAGGTTGTCCCTAAACTGGAGTGACCACTGTGTTGGCCGCCAGGGAGGTGTAAAAATAAGAATTTTTTTTAAAAAGCATACTCACCTGTCCCCAGCACCCCGTTGTCCCCTGCCTGTGTCTGTTCGGTCTCATGGCGGCGCCTCATTTCTGGAAATCCTGTACCTAATTGGTCTTAGCGATCACATGAGGTGCAGGACTCCCAGCAAGGAGTCACCGGCATGAGACTGAATGGACACTGGCAGCGGACAACAGAATGCCGGGAACAGGTGAGTATGCTTTTTAATTTACTTATTTTTTACTTTACACCTCCCGCCAGCTACATTGGTTGCTCCAATTCCTTCGACAACCTCTTTAAAGGATTTATCCATCTTCCTAATATTGATGGCCTGTCCTTAGGATAGGCCATCAATATTACATCTACGATGATACAACAGCCAGGACCTCTGCAGATCAGCTTTTCCAGGACAATGCGGCTACAGGTAAAGGTAACAATTCTAGGAGCCACGCTGTTCACTTGCCATACAAGGTGTAGCAGTAGGTTTAGGTAGTGCAGTGGTGCACATGGTATAGTGGGTGAGCAGCATGGCTCCCGGCATGTTATTACCTTTAGCCACCCTGTCTCGGTACCGCTGATCTGCAGGGGTTCTGATGGTGGGCCCCTAGAAACAATTGCATTGGTGGGCCCTAGACATCCCAGTCCGACACTGCATATGGAGTCCAAAGTATAGTTCTCTAGCTGTCCATGTTACACATGTGTTGCAGATCATTTAAGTTCAGTGTTAATACTGGAATTTCCTATTGCGTTTCTGAAAGGGAGGAGCGAAATATTTAAGATCAGCAAGAATAAGCATGTGCTAAAGTAAAATTGGCAGGATTTAAGAATAATTCCATTTATCACTGTAATTACCTGAATGACACTATAAGGGGGATTTCCACTTATGATTATATAGATCTTTAAGCGTTGAGCAAGGGCCTGTTTTGCTACTATATCATAGATTACAAGATTCCAACACTATTTTCACAAAACAGACCACTATTTTTATCAAACCAGGTTATCTAATTTTTTAGATAAAGATATGTTCATTGTGGAACACACGAATATTTGTGCCTTTTGCCTTACAGCATGTATGTACCCATAATCTCATGCCATTGTTCACTCTCTTGCAGTAAGTAGTGGTCAAAGAATATTCTTTATGAAAAATATTTTTATTCCTTTTAAGTTTTTTTCCCCCTTTTACTATACTTGGAGACTAATTGAAAGTATAGGATATTATTTATAGCCCCACAACTACACTGTCTATATAATACAATATTGAGAATTCTCCAAATACATTAAAAAAAAAAAAAAAAGTAAAGATGCATAAAATTAAACACATTAGTATACAGTCATGGCCAAAAGTTTTGAGAATGACACAAATATTATATTTTCACATGATCTGCTGCCCTCTGGTTTTTATGTGTGTTTGTCAGATGTTTTTATCACATACAGAAATATAATTGCATTCATATTATGAGTAACAGAAGCTTATATTGACAGTTAGAATGAGTTAATGCAGCAAGTCAATATTTGCAGTGTTGACCCTTCTTCTTCAGGACCTCTGCAATTCTCCCTGGCATGCTCTCAATCAACTTCTGGACCAAATCCTGACTGATAGCAGTCCATTCTTGCAGAATCAATGCTTTAATTTTGTCTGAATTTGTTGGTTTTTGTTTGTCCACCCGTCTCTTGATGATTGACCACAAGTTCTCAATGGGATTAAGATCTGGGGAGTTTCCAGGCCATGGACCCAAAATCTCTATGTTTTGTTCCCTGAGCCATTTAGTTATCACCTTTGCTTTATGGCAAGGTGCTCCATCATGCTGGAAAAGGCATTGTTGAGCGCCAAACTGCTCTTGGACGGTTGGGAGAAGTTGCTCTTGGAGGACATTCTGGTACCATTCTTTATTCATGGCTGTGTTTTTAAGCAAGACTGTGAGAGAGCCGATTCCCTTGGCTGAGAAGCAGCCCCACACATGAATGGTTTCAGGATGCTTTACAGTTGGCATGAGACAAGACTGGTGGTAGCGCTCACCTCTTCTTCTCCGAATAAGCTGTTTTCCAGATGTTCCAAACAATCGAAAAGGGGATTCATCAGAGAAAATGACTTTACCCCAGTCCTCAGCAGTCCACTCCCTGTACCTTTTGCAGAATATCAGTCTGTCCCTGATGTTTTTTCTGGAGAGAAGTGGCTTCTTTGCTGCCCTCCTTGAGACCAGGCCTTGCTCCAAGAGTCTCCGCCTCACAGTGCGTGCAGATGCACTCACACCTGCCTGCTGCCATTCCTCAGCAAGCTCTGCACTGCTGGTAGCCCGATCCCGCAGCTGAAACACTTTTAAGAGACGGTCCTGCCGCTTGCTGGTCTTTCTTGGGCGCCCTGGAGCCTTTTTGGCACCAATGGAACCTCTCTCCTTGAAGTTCTTGATGATGCGATAGATTGTTGACTGAGGTGCAATCTTTCTAGCTGCAATACTCTTCCCAGTTAGGCCATTTTTGGGCAGTGCAATGATGACTGCACGTGTTTCTTTAGAGATAACCATGGTTAACAGAAGAGAAACAATGATGGCAAGCACCAGCCTCCTTTTAAAGTGTCCAGTGGTGGCATTCTTACTTAATCATGACAGATTGATCTCCAGCCCTGTCCTCATCAACACCCACACCTGTGTTAATGGAGCAATCACTGAAACGATGTTAGGTGGTCCTTTTAAGGCAGGGCTGCAATGATGTTGAAATGTGTTTTGGGGGATAAAGTTCATTTTCTAGGCAAATATTGACTTTGCAAGTAATTGCTGTTAAGCTGATCACTCTTTATAACATTCTGGAGTATATGCAAATTGCCATTAGAAAAACTGAAGCAGTAGACTTTGTAAAAATTAATATTTGTATCATTCTCAAAACTTTTGGCCATGACTGTAGTGTACAACAGATGCTAGGTTCACACTGTTCATTGTACTGTTCTTGCGGAAGACCAGAACATAAGACCGTCCGACCAGTAAAACAGCAGACACCTACAGAGCCCGATGGACCCTACTGACTATAATGAGGCCGTATGGTGTCCATTAGTTTTAAACTAAAAGCTCCAGACGAAAAAGTTGTGCATGCAGGGGTTTTTTTTTTTTTTTGTCTGCCAACTTTAGCTGGACACTCTGACACAGATGTGAACATAGCCTGCTAATGGAGACTGTTTCTGGGATCTTTAGAGCATTTGTCACTGACTGAATATTTTAGTATGAATATGTCACTGAATATTTTTCCTGCTTCTTACCCTTCTGTAATACATGACAATGGTATATACAAAAATAAAACAGTAACAATTGTGAGAAGGAATGTTCTATATGAAAAAAACTAACTAACTGCCCCTATCCCACCAGGAAATAATTGAAATGAATCAAATAAATGATCAGGCCCCTAGCGATCCAACACTTATCCCCTGTCCTGTCAACAGGGACAGGACAGCCCCTTTAATTCTTCCAGATCTGTATATGTGTATTATATGTACAGTATCTCATAGATTGCAATAGTCTTCAGTTAACTCTGTGCTGCCTGATGTGATGCCGAGTTTGCTGCGGAATGCACTCATATGACATTCCATGGTGTACTTACCTCTATGGGGGCTTCTGATGTGTTCTATTCCACAGAGCAGGGTAGGCCCTGCTCTATTTTCCTCGGAATGGACCATTGGACGCCCCCTTGGATAACACACTCGGATGTGTGCATAGAGCCTTAGAGAGGAAATCTAAAAATGCACCAGATTTACCACAGTGATTCAGGTTGCATGATAAATCTGGTACATCAACCTGTTCCAGTGACTGATGTATAGACTTTCTATGCCAGGCTGGGTTCACACTTGTGCTGTGTGACCATTCAGGAATTCTGTCCCCCATTCCACTTGAAGAATGCGGAGAAATAAAGTCCTGCCAGCAGCAACCCGGTGGACCCCATTTTTAAGCAGATTGGGTTTTCATTTTTCGGACCCGGAGAATGGAAAACCGAGCACAGGTGTGACCTTAGCATCAGTCACTAATAGGCCTTATTCCGATACAATTAATTTTCTATGTCCGTTTCATCGGAATACTGCATGGTCTTCTGCACTGTTTCAGAAATCTCCTACCATCGGAAAACCGCTGATCCTGGGTACTTATGCCTTTAAATGCCTTGGTCAATAGCGACTATGACATTTAAATGATGTTGGAGGAAGTCCCTTAAGGGATTAAAAATTACTGGTAAAAAATTAAATAATGTTTCATTAAAACAACAAAAATGGGTAAAAAATAATAAAATGATTTCAAAATGTTTTATAAAAAATAAAAATGACATGATACACATATTGAGTATTACCTTATCCATAACTAACTGAGCAATACAACTGTAATGTTATTTCCCCGTATGGTGAACAGCATAAAAAAATCAATGGCCAGAATTGCCATTATTTGTTTTTCAGCCACCAAAAAAAAAAAACATTATAAGAAGCGATCAAAATGTGTTATGTTCCCCAAAATGGCATCAATAAAAATTTCAGGTCTTCCCGCAAAAAAAAAAAAAAACAACACCTTGCTCAATTGGGTGATACAAAAAAAATTATTTGAAAAAGGGGTTTTCCTATGTAAAAGTAATAAAAGTTATAAATATCTAAAAATAAATAAATAAAAAATATACACACACACAAATTTGGTCTCAATGTAAATGTATTGAACCAGCGAATATCCCGTATCAGGTTATTTAAGCCACAAGGTGACTGGTGCACAATTCATAGTACAAAGAGATAGTTGCACAATTACTGTTTTTTCTATTCCTTCACAGAAAATATTAATAAAAGCTATTCAAAGTGATGTATCAACTCCAAAATAGTACCAATAAAAATACTACAACTTGTCCCTCAAAAAAACAAACCCTCATACAGATACATTGATGGAAAAATTTAAAAGTTATGGCTTTTGGTATGTGACAACAAAAGATTGCAAAAAGTAGTTTGGTCATTTAGGCCTAAAAGTTCGATTGACACATGTGCAAGGTTTAGGTGCAAATTACAAATAGATTAATTATAGGACTTCTATAGGTCCAGGGATCTACCACAAGGAAAAGGTCCTATGCAAAGGGACTTTATTAACATAACAATAAAACTGGTGAAAAAAAAGTGTGTTTTAAAAGCCCAGTAACTGCCTAGATCCAATCTCATTACTTTCCTTAATTTTAGTAGAGGGAATAATAATTCCTAATAGGGGCAAATATCTCTTTGTCCCTTGATAACTTGATCATAGGATTAAGTACTGACTATAAGTCTACACAAGTGGACAAAATTGTTGGTACCCCTCGTTTAATGAAAGAAAAACCCACAATGAATCTGACAAAAGTAATAGTATATAAAAATGTTATGAAAATGAACAAATGAAAGTGATTTTTTAAAAAGAAAACTCATGAAACAGGCCTGGACAGAAATGATGGTACCCCTGAAAATAATGTGACATGTTAAATCAAAGTGTGTCCACTAATTAGCATCACAGATCTCTACAATCTTGTAATTAGTCAGTGGGCCTGTATATAGGGCTACAGATATTCCCTCTACTGTTTGGTGACATGGTGAGTACCACACTCAACATGGACCAGAGGAAGCGAAGGAAAGAGTTGTCTCAGGAGCTTAGAAAGAAAATTATAGGCAAGCATGTTAAAGGTAAAGATTATAAGACCATCTCCAAGCATCTTGATTTTGCTGTGACTACAGTTGCACATATTATTCAGAAATTTAAGATCCATGGGACTGTAGCCAACCTCCCTGGACATGGCCGAAGGAGGAAAATTGATGGCAAATCAAAGAGAAGAATAATATGAATGGTAACAAAAGAGCCCAGAAAAACTTCTAAAGAGATTAAAGGTGAACTTCAAGCTCAAAGAACATCAGTGTCAGATCACACCATCCGTCGTTGTTTGAGCCAAAGTGGACTTCATGGGAGACGACCAAGGAGGACACCATTGTTGAAAACAAATCATAAAAAAGCCAGACTGGAATTTGCCAAACTACATGTTGACAAGCCACAAAGCTTCTGGGAGAATGTCCTATGGACAGATGAGACAAAAAATGAAAATTTGGGCAAGGCACATCAGCTCTATGTTCACAGACGGAAAAATTAAGCATATCTTGAAAAGAACACTGTCCCTACTGTGAAATATGGAGGAGGCTCTGTTATGTTCTGGGGCTGCTTGCTGCATCTGGCACAGGGTGTCTTGAATCTGTGCAGGATACAATGAAATCTCAAGACTATCAAGGGATTCTAGAGAGAAATGTGCTGCCCAGTGTCAGAAAGCTTGGTCTCAGTCGCAGGTCATGGGTCTTGCAACAGGATAATGACCCAAAACACACAGCTAAAAACACCCAAGAATGGCTAAGAGGACTATTCTGAAGTGGCCTTCTATGAGCCCTGACCTAAATCCTATTGAGCATCTTTGGAAGGAGCTGAAACATGCCGTCTGGAAAAGGCACCCTTCAAACCCGAGACAGATGGAGCAGTTTGCTCATGAGGAGTGGGCCAAAATACCTGTTGAGAGGTGCAGAAGTCTCATTGACAGTTACAGGAATCGTTTGATTGCAGTGATTGCCTCAAAAGGTTGTGCAACAAAATATTATTTCTGTCCAGGCCTGTTTCCTGAGTTTTTTTTTTTTGTTTAATTCTGTTGAAGCATGGTTGAAAAGCAATGTCTGACTTTCATTTGTTAATTTTCATAGAATTTTTATATATTATTACTTTTGTCAGATTCAAGTTATTTCTGTGAGCATTGTGGGTTTTTCTTTCATTAAACGAGGGGTACCAACAATTTTGTCCACGTGTGTATCTATCTCCAAACTAAACCGCAGTACCCTCATCGATATATTGTAACTCTTATTTAGAGATGTGATAGGACCAGTCACTGAATTAAGAACAAATAGTCAGACCGCCCCACCCCACATGTTTCGCCATATACTGGCGTTCTCAGGGATTCATGGGGCCGTGTCTGTGTTTTTTTAATTGAACCTTAGATATAGGTACATGTAGAACTAAGGCTATCATTTTTCATTAACCCAGGAGCTGAGTTTCCACCATAGCCACCGGGTCTCTGCTGTATTATACAATAAAGAGCTGGTGCTAATGCCCTGGATCAGTGCCTGCACTGATGGCGAGCATTAAAGCCCAGCAACCATTCTGGGGAGGATCATCAGTCCTTGGAACAAGATCTGGGGCAGGTGATACATTGCCATGAGAGTCGGGAACCTATTCAAGGCTTCCAGGCTTGTCTGACATTATCTTCTGTTACGGGCTGCTCTAAGCAGTCCATAATAGAAGACACGGTAATTGGCAATAATAAAAAAAAATAAATAAAAAGAATTAAAATTCAAACCACCCTCCCTTTCCCTAGAAAACATATAAAAGTAAAAAAAAAAAAAAAAAAAAAGTGAAGAGAACTAAAAAGTATATCTGGCCCCACAAAAAAACTGCTCTATGTTTTCCCCTACATGGAAATATAAAAAAGTTATGTTTTTTTTTTTGTTGTTTTTTTTTGCAAAGTTTTGGATTTTTTCAAGGGGTTAAAACGTAAATAAAACTATATGAATTTGGTATCCCCGGAATTGTACCGACCCATAGAATATAGGTGACCTGTCATTTTGGCTACCCAGTAAATGCCTTTAAGAAAGTCACACAAATGCAGTTTTTCTCTAATTCCACCCCATTCTGAATTGTGTTTCAGCTTTCCAATACATCGTACGGAATATTAAATGGTACAATTAAGAAGTACAATTTGTTCTGCAAACATTAATCCCTCATATGGCTTTGTGAACAGAAAAATAAACAAGTTATGGGGTTTGCAAGGTGGGGAGTCAAAATAGAAAAGTGAAAAATGGGTCTTCAGAGCTAATTTGCATACTGCAATAAAGTTCTTTTTGACTGCAACTGAGTGGTTTCCAAATGAGAGAAAATTTGTATGGATAAGTGTAGAGACCTACTTAAAAGCAGGGCATCATCTTTTAGTGCAGAATGAGCTGATAGACCTTTTAATAGCCAATTGACACGGACAGTAGCTTTACTCATCAGTGAAGTCTCATTTGGTAAGACCACATTTAATGCCAAAATGTGGGATTCTATTGAATCTATTGCAGATTCTTTTTTTTTTTATATAACTGTAATTTTATTGAAAAATTTTTCATTAACAAGGAATAAAGAAAAAACAAAAAAACAATAATAATCAAACAAACAGGAAGCATTGAGGTAAATAGAGGCTATCTGCCTCCTCCCCCTTAAGCAATATGCATTTAAATTAAGCAGTGAACAAGGGAGGGGGGAATGGAGGGGTTAAGAAGACAAGGGTAGGTATTGCAGATTCTTTATGTACTGTAGCATTGTAGTCCAGCAGTTGTGTATAATAAAACTGACCACAAGATGGCACTACTTCAAAGGATGTCAAATGCATGTCTTTGCTGTATAATGTATCTTGTATCTATTTTCTCAAGCTGTTGATATATTTATTTTCGAGCCATCTTCAATAACTGCATTTTTATTTTAAGTACAGTTCTAATTATTTATTACTAACTCTTGCTACTATCTGATTAAAGTGGATGTATAGTATTGTGTATAGATGAAAGAATAAAGCATGAATTGTGACTCGATTTACGCTAAGTTCACGCTAGCATTCGAGTCTCCGTAGGACTTTACTCTCTGACGATTTTTGGCGGTTTCTGCAACAAAGTCTCCAAGAGACTATTTACTCATGGATGTCATCTGTTAATTTCTATGAACCCATAGCCTTTCGTTGATTTGCTTCCGTTGTTTTTTTTGCGGATTTTAGGTCACACATATTGAAATGATGTGAAAACTTGGGATGTGTAAATAAGGCTTAAGTAGAATTTATGTGCAATGTGTTCTCTATCAACCTTGCAGGTTTCCAAAGAGCTTTGCATGATCTTTGTCTACACAAAATGGGTCTATCACTACTTTTCCAAGTAATGAATTTCACAGATGGCTACCCTCCATCTAGTTCTACTCACACTTTTCAAATGGTCTTTCTTCTGTCTTAGCAAAGTAAACAAACAAAATGGAAGAATGCTTCTGTCTTGTTTTTAAGTCAGTGATGACGGATGCAGACAAAATGTGCACCACCTGCAACTATCATTTTGTTACTTTTTCAGAACATTGTTCTGTTCCTATGATGGATCAGAACAACAGACTAAATAGTGGAAATATTAACTAATTTTAAACCTGTCTTTGCACTCTTATCTCATGCACTTCCTGCTCACTAATCCCTATCCCCACTCCATAGACTTGTATATACATGTTATCTGTTGAATATAGCTAGAGATGAGCGAAGTATTAAAAAATTCGAATCGGCAACTTCGCCGAATTTCGCGATATGATTCTATTTGATCCGAATTAATTTGCGGTGAATAAACAGCTATTTCCTGTCTGCAGAGCGCCCGCGTGGGTGGCAAAATGGCGGAAGCCCTTGGATGCCGTAGTCATGTCTCTCTATCTCTCCAGCACGGACAAGATTTATTCATGTGGAAGGATCTGCTAACTAGCAAAGACATGCCT
The DNA here is from genome assembly GCA_947044405.1 of Leptodactylus fallax. NCBI lineage: Eukaryota > Metazoa > Chordata > Amphibia > Anura > Leptodactylidae > Leptodactylus > Leptodactylus fallax. The sequence continues at coordinate 3,244,279 of CAMRHE010000092.1, forward strand.
ACCCAATCACATCACTAGAGAACATCATGAAACCGTCTGTCACAAAGGTCCTTACTAAATATTCATTACTGCGAAGCATCAGGACACACGGATTCCACGTGAATCGAATGTTTCCTGAAATTCGGATCGAATTCCACTTCTGCAGCTTCGATTCGCTCATCACTAGATACAGCAGAACCCTCAGACTGAAAGGCAGTTTAGCAGAGGGGAGGGAAAGCAGAGAAACAGCCTGATAACAGCAGAAAGAAGTGTTTCTCTTTGACAAGACACATGGCGATTCAGAAAGGAGGGTGCAAAAGCAGCAGCCTGTAGTTAAGGTGACATCAATGATAAATAGTCAATGACTTAAAATCAAAGCAAAACTGACTTAGTTGTCCATAGCAACTGTGGGGGAGGTAGCTTGGTAGCAGCAAAGGTGCAGACCCAAACAGTCAGAGACAGGGACACAAAGCTTTGGTGCAACTGGTTTATTTAAAAAACAGCAAAAATAAATAAACCTTACGTCAGGTACAAAATAAAACAAAGACTTAACTTCAGGCAAAAACAATCAAAATCCTGCTCATCCGAGCGCTAACTAAACAGTAACGAAACTAACTATCCGTGTGGCTTTCTGCTGGCCACACAAGCAAACAAGTTGGCACAGTACCAGAGTTCCAGGATGTCAGGACAGATTCAGACATCAGCTCGCACTCCCCAGGATCTGCCCTAAAGTGTAGGCTCTGTAGCCTTTTATGGCCCCGTGATGAGGCCAGGACTCACACCTGAGCTGAGGCCTATTCAAGACTCGCCCTGGACCAGACGTATGTTAAAAACCTGGGGCTGATATACCGTGCTTCCAGCACTTGTCCTGTCACCTTCTCACACAACCAATCACAGCTCTCCTTTTTCAGGAGCCAAATTTAAAATGTACCTATCAGGTTTGATATAAGATGGTGACATTAAAGCAAGAAAAAGCCTTTTGTGTGTTGGAATTTGCAAGAACAGACACTGTTGTGACAGTACAATGAAACTTTCAGAATAATTGTGGTAAATGTGCTCCACATAGAAACTAAATTTTGTATTGAAGCAATTCGAAGTCACTGGGTGTTAATGTCATAGGAAAAGTCCAGGTCGCCCAAACACTTTGGAAGAGTAGTATAGAACTACAAGTGGCACAAACCACGTTATAGCGTATCTTCCAAAATCATCTGTGTTCTGTCTTTTTTTTTTACCAGGATACTAGCACTGGCAACTCCTTCCTGGACACGTTAAAGGAATGGATTATGCCACAGAAAGACTACTTTTGGTACCTCCACATTTCCATTTGGATGTTTGCTGGTACCTGAATGAAACTCTACCAGAACAATGGAGTGGCCATGCTGAAAATCATGGTGCACTTGTCTCCATGATCGCCAAACCTAACACCCTGTTGGCCTCTTTCTTTCTTCTACATCACTGTATCTATCCCTACTTTTTAGGTTTTTTTTAAATTTTAAAATATATGTAAGAACTTTTTTTTCTTCTTACTGTTCTATTCGCTCCCCCCCCCCCCTCCCCCATGCAGTCTTTGGATGATTTACTCATGACAGGGGGCTCTGGGGGCAATCAAGGGGACATAAAAAAATAATAATAATAATGCCCACCAAAAGAGTGAACTCCGATCACGGGTATTAGCGCTGGGTCTCTGCTGTTTTTTCAGAGCGGCCGCCATATTTAGACCCGACATCCTTATGTTAGGAAGGGGTTAAAAGGACACTGCCTACTTAAAGAATTCCTGTCATTTCAGGTGACTTTTTAGGATAAGGAATACACTATTTATTTATTTTGTTTATTTATTTTTATTTTTTTGCAATTTTAGCAGCTTATCCCTCTGAAGGCTTTATCTCTAGTTTTAAGATACTCCATGAGTTGGTGGGTGGAGACTACCTGCCATACACAGCTCACAGTAGGGGTTGGTTCACACTAGTGTTCGGGAACTATGTCCCCCATTCCACTTAAAATTGGCAAGGAGAGAAAAGTCCTGCAAGAAGAACTTTTCTCTTTGCCGATTTCAGTATAAAATCGGACCCAAAGAATGGAAACCTGAACGCTAGTGTGAATCTGGCGTAAGACTTCTTTAGACATCTATAATCTGACACAAAACTAGCAGTCCATATCAAGACTGATATAGTAGAGATTTTAGAATCTATTTAGCAGGCAAAGGAGGGGAAAGAAAACAGCCTGATAAGATGAGAAAAAAGTATTTTACTCTAATGAAAAACATTACAAAGTTTCTTATATTAATATGTACTGTTGATGTACCCATTGTTTTTTTAAAAACAACAGTGACCAAAATAAGCTACATCCTTTCAAGGAAATGTGTCACAGAAAATAACTTTTTTTTAAATCAAGTTTTATATTGAACATAAAAAAATTCTTAAAATCCTGCAGTTCTGACTCTGGCCACTGAGTCAAATAATATGCTGACACTTCGTGTTTTCTGTTTCAACAGCTTATCAGCACACTGATGTTCACAACTATCATGTTCATGCAGAAAAGACACAGAATCCACCAGTCATGATATATTATTTCACAGCTTATCTACTCTCCTCTCTGCACAGTTATCTCTGCCCAAGTCACAAAGCATGCCTAGAAAACTTTCCCATAGAAGTCAGTAGGGTTTGCTCCAGACCATTGTGTCTATGGTCCTTCGTCCATCTCCAGGAGACAGAAAGTCACAAACTGTTATGGTTGAGTTCTAGGACCTAATAACAGCAAATGCTGATAACAGCGAGCAGAAGAACAAGCTATTCAGTAAATAGACTTTCCTCCAGACACTGGCAGATCAATTATGAAATCCATCGAAAGTTGGGTCCATGGTTTTAGAGGTATTGGTAATGGAAGTAGTACACCCACCAGACAAACCAGAGGGGTGTTGGTTCGGGCACAAATATCACAGACATAAGAGACATAAGCTATCAAATCTCGAGACTTGGTTGGCCACCAAAAATAACGAAAAACTATTTTTTTTGTACCAGAGATCCCTGGATGACCACACAAAACTGAATCATGGTATTCTTTCAATAATTTTAGTGTGCTGATTCTCTGGGCAGAAATAACGATTCCTTCTGGGAGAATCTGTTCAGACTCTGATCAAACTGGATCTGTTTGAGAAGAACAAAAACTGCGAGATAAAGTGTCAACCTTTAACATTTTTAGAGCCGGGTTTGTATGTTATCACAAAATCAAATCTAGTAAAGAATAATGTCCATCTATCCTGGGATTGAGTCTCTTGGCTGATTCTAGAAAGGTTAGATACTTATGGTCAGTAAGAATTGTAATCTTATGTCTAGCCCCCTCCAAGAAATTATGCCATTCTTCATTTTATAGCTAGCAGTTCACCATTACCTATATCATAATTCTTCTAAGCAGGAGAGAACTTGCGAGAGAAGAAGACACAAGCGTGGAATAGCTATCCCGGTTCGACTCCCTCCTCATGCACAGACCCATCTTGCTAAAGAGTTTCGCCACCTAAGTTCTCATGGTCTATTTGACCTCTGGCCTGTTGACAACCCTATGGAACATTTCTATATGTTCTTCTCCCACTCACATAACGCTCATACTAGAATAGATTTTTTCTTTGGGAACGTCCCGGCCCTCTGCCTCCTCACTGATTCCAAAACTCATCCAAAGCCAAACAAGGAATATAATTGCAGGCAGGTGACTGAGGAGGAAGTAAGTTTAAATATGCCTCCTAAGCTAGTAATTGGACAAGACCATAGAACTCTGACAAGGTTTCTTTTTGAGTGGTTATTTACAAATGAGGGCTTGCCAGTTTAGTAATAGAAGTGGGTCAGCTATTTAAGTGTTTTGTTTTTTTTTTTCAGATAGTTTAATGTTGTACCGTGTTAGCCATTGAAAGTAGTGGAAGAGTGAAGTAATCAGGCGATACTTTTAGAGGCTGAGTATATTTGATGGTAAGCTTTTGGGAGTACTAGCTCCCTTCATCATCAGACATGGTATACAAGAAACTGAAAATTCACAGATTGTTTATACCCTAAAGACATGGACCTTCTAAGGATCTTAGAATCCTTAAAAAACAAAATGCAATCTAAGTAGAGAAGTTATTTACAACAGGTCAAAAAATAAACAATCTGGGAAGTTGTGGTGCGTGACGGAGGGATCACTAATTCTTGCTATCTGTTTGCTGTCACATGGTGATTTGTGACCCTCACAGTTCATACATAGTGTGACATGAAACTGGCGTGAATATTAAGTCCAAATTGCAGAGTTTGAAATTTTTGCATTAACTTATATTCCCATTCTTTCCTCTCCCTCTGCCTCGTAAAATGTCCCATTTAAACCTCAACCCGCAAATCTTCAATAGAGTGGTCTTCTCTGGAGAAATCTTTGGCCACTAGGAGATCTGTTCTGCTGTTATTAATGGTTGATCTGTGTGAGTTCATGCGCTGACTAAGTCTCTGCCCCATTTCCCCCACATAGAGGCCTGTGGCCTTTTTTTTTTTTTTTTTTTTTTTTTTTTTTAAGAGTCCTTCAGAAAACATGAGTCCTTTTTAACCGGTTCATTTCCAAGAAAATTTTCACTTTTGTGTTTTGTCTTTTACTTCCTGCCTTCCAAAAGCCATAACTTTTTTTTTTTCATTCAGAAAGTTGTATGAGGGCTTAATTTTGTATGGGACAAATTGTACTTTCTAATAGCACCATTTAATATTCTGTATAATGTACTGGGAAACTAGAAAAAAAGTTCTTAACATGGTGACATTGGAAATTTTGTTCAGGTTTTGTTTTTATGGTGTTCACTGTTTGGTGAAATTAGCATATTACATATACTCTATGGATCAGTAACATCATGACAATACAAAATTAATATAGTTTTTGCTTAAAAAGAAAATTTAAATTAATTTGAATCATAATATTATGACACCTATAACCTTTTTTTATATTTCTGTGTACATTGCTGTTGAAGGTGTCATTTTTTGCAGGACAAGATGTAGTTTCTATTAGTACCGTTTTGGAGAATTTTTTTGTGGGCAGCCAAGCTGCAAAAAAATGCAATTATTCTGCAACTTTGATTTGTTTTCATGTTACAACATTCACAAACTGGAATAAATATTTTTATATTTTAATATCATGGGCATTTCAGATGTCAGGATACCTAATGGGGCAGATTTATGATGGCTGTCACTAACACCAGTCTTCGTAGCCCTGGAGCCAGCGTAAGGTGCACCTTCTCATAATTGAGGCACTTTGGGGAGATGTGCACCAGCTCGTAGCTGTCATATATTTCCCGCATCATTTATGCCAGATTTATTTTTGTTTGTTTGCTTTTATATGTGATATATATGTATGTGATTTGTATTTGATATATTTAAAAACATTTATAAATGTTTGCTTGCTTCTTATTTAGCCGCCCCATAGGGGACTTCTGCCAGCAATCATTAGATTACTCATATGATACTGCAGTACTACACTAATGAAGCATTGGCAGGCCTGGGAGGCATCAGATGGCTCCCGGCTGCCTTAGCAATGGAACAGCTCCCGTGATATCCATGCAGGAGAGCTGTTCCATACCCAAATAAGAGACTGGAAGTGAAAGTAACATTTCAGATGCCATGGTCATATTGGACCGCTGCCAAGTGCCTGCTGTGGTTTGCGATTGCCAACCAATGACGTCTCAGATGTGCTTGATGGGAGACAAGTCTGGAGTATGCTGCAGGCCATGGTAGCACATTTATGCCATACAAACTAATCACAGTAGCATGAAACATGTGACCTGGCATTGTCTTGTTGAAAAATGGCTCCGGGAATGCTTTGGAGAAATGTTTGTACCACTGGTTCCATGACCCAATCAATGTAACGCCATGCTGTTAGTGTACTTAAAATGAAAACTAGAGGGTTCGAGCTACGATACATTATATTACCAGCACCATAATCCCGGGAGTAGGGCTGTTGTGACATTCCCTTGTGAAGACCTCTTCATGGCGTTGTCCACGTGGGCAATCTCTTGCTATCATTGTGTTTGAGATAAAAGTGAGACTCATTGCTTAAAAGGATAGACCTCTGTTCCAGCCTCCATTGACCTCTTTAATCCATGATATCCTTTGATGATGTTGTGTGAGGTCAATTGAGCATGTGTAGCTGGACATCTGACTTGTAGCCCAATGTTGTACAAAAGCCTTCTAATGATTTATGTTCACACTGTTTCTTGCCCTGGGCTGGGATGTGATATCCAATTTCACTTGCATTACAGAATTTGCACCATTATAGTATACCATCCAGATGATCCGTCCGCGCAGTGGTTTGCCTCTGCACACCTCTTGCCATCATTCTAGTTCGCCCTTTTTCTCCCACCCAACAAGACACACAATGTTGAGCTGCACTGACATCCCAGCCTAGACACAGAGAGATCTTCTAGAGTGATAAACTAAGGTCTCTCAGTTTAAGAATTCTGCGCATCTCAGTTTGCAATAACTGACACATTGAGCTGGAGACACTGAACGCCACTTAATCCGATTTTTCAGGTTTCATGTGGCTAAAAATCTTTGCTTTCAATCTGGCTCTTTTGTCCCGCTCACAGATTGGAGCATGGTGCCTGAATATTCGATGATTTGCAGATCTTACTGACATCTACTTACTTGATTTGCGTAATCTTACGGCTTGTCCTTTTTGGTGTTGCAGTTTCAATGTTGAAGAGAGTACGCATTATGATTCTTTAGTGGTTTGGTTAACTGCTAGTTTATGTAAATTCGAGAGTTTTCCTAAATACATTGCTTTAGCAATTCTGCTTCATTTGCCTACTATGTGAATTTACTCCTCCCATTGCTTACACATTGTTGTCCGGGCACCCGGCCTGTTATCTGATCCACATCAGATGACGTGACTCACTGCTCCCTGGAGGGGCTCAGTTCTATGTATTACTTTCTATGCTGTTATTTACTGCTCTTCCATCACAGGCAATCAGGTCAGCTAATTATGGTTTGCTGATAAAGGCTGATAAACCTTTATCTCTCTATGTAAACACAAAGATAACATTGAGTTTACAGAAAGTCTGTCATCTGTCCTGTTAGTATGTAACCCTACCCTGTGTAATGTCATTTACAATTACTGTGCATATTTGATACGCATTATTATAGATTTCTAGTAATCATAATCAATAATCTTTCATGGTAAAGGCAATGTCTATATCTACTGAGGTACATCATAGTGACCTGTCCATCAAACAGTCAAAGCCTGCCCATCAGATGTTGAAAAATACAGGAAGTGAGAAAAAGACACAGCATGCTAACTGCTGAGAGAGGGAGATGGGGAAAACCCATTTAATAGAGGAGTAGACTGGTAATTGTTAGGAAACAGATGCAGTGTTGAGCTAAGCAGTGAGTCCCAGCACCAGTCAAACCGAATCAAAATGGTAAAAACCGTGCTGAACATCCCATGCTCTCCCAACCGCACCGAACCCCACCCCCCAGAGATGTTCACCAGGGCCCCTGATGGTGGAGATGGACTTGGAAGCTATTGACAGGCAGAGCGGCACGGGCCAGAGAGCGCCGGACGCACAGTACACCACACCACCAGACACCACAGAACAGAAACCGGAATCACTTACCAGTAGTAGCAGGAGTAGAGATGTCAGTCTGCAGAGTAGAAAGCAGCGGATGACGGCAGGCAGTAGATGGCAGCAGAGTTCCAAAGAATTGTCGTACAGTCCGAGTTGTCAGCGTGAGGTTAGCGAAGTACAAAAGGGAAATCCAAATAGATGTGTCGAACAAGCCGGGTCGGTAGCAGGAGAGCAGAGCAGTACCAAATCGACGTTCAGGAGGACGAAGTCTGAAGGCAAGTCGGGGTTGTTAGCAGGAGAGGGAGAACAAGGTACAAAATCGGGAGGCCAGAAGGATAGTCAAACAACAGAAGCAGGAAGTCTAGGCAGGAGGTAACAGGACAGGAAATATGCAAAGCTTACTACCGGGGAAACTGAATAGCCAGCCATTACCTGGAGCGGAAGTCCCAAATATAAAGGTTCTGACCGAGCACCTACTCCGGAAGGGAATCCTGTGGCCCGAGCGTGGAAGGACTAGCAACCCCCGCATGCCGCCGCGGAGGTTCCGATCCGGCTCTGGCCCGCTCCTTACAGTAATGCTATCCTTTTATGAAGCTCCAAAAATCACATATTTGGATTCTCTCTGAAACCTCTGCCATATTATACATCAATAGATAACCTTTAGTAATAGCAAAAAAAAATATTTTATGAACTGCATGTGATTTTTTTTTTTTTTTGTAAGGCTATTGTACTAAAATTTTCCATCATTTCAATGTAAATATTGAAAATAATGTTTGTGTACTTGCAGCCAGTGATGATGACAAACACCCCCTAGTGTTTGCATGAGATTAGCTATAGTGTATAAATCGATGTTTCTCATTACCCCCCTCTCTCATCTCCCCGTGTTCACTCTATGAATATTGTGACTGTGACATTGAATGGAAAGATTTGTTGAAAATGGTCTGTTGACAGACTTCTGAGTAAGCAGGACTTACTGTATTTGATTTTGACACAGGATCTGTTTAGCTTCTCCATGCCTGGGCAGTGAACCAATACTGTTAAAGAGAAAAAAAAAGTTTTCTTATTTGTAGAAATGAGTAAAGTAGATATCATTAGATTAAACTGCCACAACACAACTGTATTTCAAATCATTGGCCCAAAGAAATTCCTACTTTATGGATTGTGGCGTTGTCTTTTTAAGTTTATAAAAAGAAAGGACAGGATGGAATTGGAGTAAACTAATCTAATCAACTACAGTGGGGAAAAAAATATTTAGTCAGCCACCAATTGTGCAAGTTCTCCCACTTAAAAAGATGAGAGAGGCCTGTAATTGACATTATAGGTAGACCTCAACTATGAGAGACAAAATGAGAAAACAAATCCAGAAAATCACATTGTCTGATATTTAAAGAATTTATTTGAAAATTATGGTGGAAAATAAGTATTTAGTCACCTACAAACAAGCAAGATTTATGGCTCTCACAGACCTGTAACTTCTTCTTTAAGAGGCTCCTCTGTCCTCCACTCATTACCTGTAGTAATGGTACCTGTTTGACATTGTTATCAGTATAAATGACACATGTCTACAACCTCAAACAGTCACACTCCAAACTCCACTATGGTGAAGACCAAAGAGCTGTGGAAGGACACCAGAAACAAAATTGTAGACCTGCACCAGGCTGGGAAGACTGAATCTGCAATAGGCAAGCAGCTTGGTGTGAAGAAATCAACTGTGGGAGCAATAATTAGAAAATGGAAGATATACAAGACCACTGATAATCTCCCTCGATCAGGGGCTCCATGCAAGATCTCACCCCGTGGGGTCAAAATGATCACAAGAACGGTGAGCAAAAATCCCAGAACCACACGGCGGGACCTAGTGAATGACCTGCAGAAAGCTGGGACTAACTAACGTAACAAAGGCTACCGTCAGTAACACACTACGCCTCCAGGGACTCAGATCCTGCAGTGTCAGACGTGTCCCCCTGCTTAAGCCAGTACATATCCGGGCCCGTCTGAAGTTTGCTAGAGAGCATTTGGATATTCCAGAAGAGTATTGGGAGAATGTCATATGGTCAGATGAAACCAAAGTAGAACTGTTTGGTAGAAACACAACTTGTCGTGTTTGGAGGAGAGTGAATGCTGAGTTGCATCCAAAAACACCATACCTACTGTGAAGCATGGGGGTGGCAACATCATGCTTTGGGGCTGTTTCTCTGCAAAGGGACCAGGACGACTGATCCGTGTACATGAAAGAATGAATGGGGCCATGTATTGTGAGATTTTGAGTGCAAACCTCCTTCCATCAGCAAGGACATTGAAGATGAAACATGGCTGGGTCTTTCAGCATGACAGTGATCCCAAGCACACTGCGAGGGCAACGAAGGAGTGGCTTCGTAAGAATTTTTTGGTCCTGGAGTGGCCTAGCCAGTCTCCAGATCTCAACCCCATGGAAAACCTTTGGAGGGAGTTGAAAGTCCGTGTTGCCCAGCGACAGCCCCAAAACATCACTGCTCTAGAGGAGATCTTCATGGAGGGAGGAATGGGCCAACATTCCAGCAACAGTGTGTGCCAACCTTGTGAAGACTTACAGAAAATGTTTAACCTCTGTCATCGCCAACAAAGGATAAGTAACAGAGTATTGAGATGAACTTTTGTTATTGACCAAATACTTATTTTCCACCATAATTTGCAAATTCTTTAAAAATCAGACAATGTGATTTTCTGGATTTGTTTTCTCATTTTATCTCTCATAGTTGAGGTCTACCTATGATGTCAATTACAGGCCTCTCTCATCTTAAGTGGGAGAACTTGCACAATTGGTGGCTGACTAAATACTTTTTTTTCCCCACTGTAGCTCCATTTAGTATGCTACAGATAGTGTTTATGAGCCTCACAACTCAGACTCAGAGTCTCATTGCTGATATGGTGTTGCCACTTTATGCGTGTACTCTTTGTATGTCCCTGGGTTCCTGCATTAATTACTAATAAAATGTGATTTGATTGTTATCTTAGTCACAAGTTCATCCCCAAAAATAATTTCAAAATACCAGAACATTGTAGCATACCATGTTCCAGAACGTCAGCAGTCCATGACCTAAAGCTGTGAGATGTTGGATAACAGAAGAAGACCACAACCCAAAGAACACAAATAAATCAACTAAAGAATGGTTGGAAAAGAAGATTTGTGAATCAAGATTCTATGGCATAACCTGAAGAAGTGTATGCAAGTGCCACAGAAATATTGATAAACTGAAACAGTTGCTGGGAAGAATTGTCCAGTACTATGGTGATTGCTGCTAAAGGGGATCTACAGGTTGTTAATCCCTGCATGCAAAATCACATACATGTACGTGATTACGTGTAAGGAGCTGAGCCCTCTCCATACATGCCAACTGTATAATACAGCCAGCACCTGCCGCTAACAGGCGGCCAGCACTGATCACTTTAATGCTTTAGATGCCGCGGCATCTAAACTGTGCAGGCACCATGGGCATCTCCATTTTTAATGCTCACTGCCCTCCAGAATGTCATTGGAAGGCGGCTATCAGTTGCCATGACTGCCGGGAGCGTATTGAAGGCTCCCAAGCCTTTCATTACCATAGTTCTATTAAACACTGCCATAAGCAGTGTGTAATAGAAGGCAATGGATTTTAATATATACTGCAATACGTTAGTCAGGTCTTTAAAGATAGCAGACATTCTGCTGCAGCGTGGCCGCCATAGCTACCGGGTCTCCGCTGTATTCTACAGCAGAGGCCCGGCGCTAATGTATTGCAGGTCAGGACCCGCCTCCCACCCAAATAAAAAAAAAAATGGCCTCAGGGACCGGTCTCCATCGACCCCTTAGCTCTATGAAGGCTCCCAGGCTTGTCATTGCATTATAGACCAGCCTTAATAGTTATGTAGCAAATCTCCCATAGTCTGTCAGAATTTTGTTCAGGGGTTAAAATGTAAATAAAACCACATAAATTTGGTATCCCTGGGAATCGCACCGAAACATAGAATACAGATGACATGTCATTTTGGCTGCAGAGTGAACTCCGTAAAAACGAAGCCCGTAAGAAAGTCGCATAAATGCACTTTTTCTTCAAATCCACCCCATTCTGAAGAGTAATAAATGGCAGCATCATGAAGAACAAAAAAAAGAACAACAAAACAAAAGAACAACAAAAAAAAAGTTATGGTTTTTGGAAGGCAGTTGGCAAAAACAAAAATCGAAAAATTCCTCTAGCGGGAAGGGGTTAAAAGTATAAATAAATAAATATATATATAAATAAATTTAAATCCCCCACCTTTTTAAAAAAAATTTAATAGGTATCAACACATTATTAATAAATATACTATATAAATTTGGCATCAACGTGATTGTACTGACACAGAAAATACAGGTAGCGTCATTTTTACAACATGTAAAATGCTGTAAAAATTAAGCCCATAAGAAATTGGCACAAATTCATTTTTTTTTTCAATTCCGCCTCATTCTGAATTTTTTTCCACCTTCCCAGTACATTGCACAGGACATTGAATGGTGCCATTACAAAGTACAATTTGCATTGCAGACAATAAGCCATCATGTGACTCTGTGAACTAAATAATGAATAAATTATGGATCTTGGAATGTGGGGAGAAAAAAAAAAATGAATATTTGCTCGGTCCTGAAGGGGTTAAAGAGGACCTTTCATCACCTCCACCAAGTTCTTATCATCTGTTAATCAGTGCTGCTCCACTGATTCCTGCTCAATTGAATTTACTTTAAAGCCCTCACCGATCACAAACAACGATCATTGTTAGTTTTGGTGCCCGATGCACTATTTAAATTCTGTAATGTAAGAAGGGCAGTGTCAGGCATGTGGGTGTGACTCAGAGCTCCAATCAGAGGCAGCCAAAATCAGAGCTCAGAATGACACCCCTTGCCTGCTCCTGACTGACACCTCCCTCCTGACAGAGACTATATAGCATATACGGTGCATCCTTGATTGCTCGGGAAAAGTGGGGACTAGAGAAAAAAAATTCCAGGTGGGCTAAAATCAATGGAGCTGCGCCTATTAACAGATGCTAAGAACTGGACTTGGTGGAGGTGATGAAAGGTCCACTTTAACCATTTCCCAACATATACCGCACCCAGTCTGAATATTTACCATTAATAAGCACCCTCTGTTTCCTATCAGTGAGCCAGTTGCAAACCCAAATACATATGTTTTCCCCCAGTCCCAACATTCTCATTTTGCATACCAACCTTTTATGTGGTACAGTATCAAAAGCCTTTGAAAAGTCCAGATACACCACGTCCACTGAATTACCCATTTCCAGTCTTGAACTGACCTCTTCATAGAAGCTGATCAGATTAGTCTGACAGGACAGATTCCTCATAAACCCATGCTGATTGGGTGTTATAAGATTATTTATATTGAGGTACTCCAGGATAGCATCTCTTAGAAAGCTCTCAAATATCTTACCCAACACAGAAGTCAAACTTACTGGCCTATAGTTTCCAGGCTCACTTTTAGACCTCTTTTTGAAAATTGGCACCACATTTGCTATGCGCCAATCAAGTGGAACAGACCTAGTCATTACTGAATCCTTAAATATTAGATATAAGGTTCTGTCTATTACCGTGAATAATTCCCTCAGAACTCGGGGGTGTATGCCATCTGGACCTGGCGATTTTCTCTATTTTAGTGTTTTTAAGGCAGCACCACACTTCCTCCTGGGTTAAACAGGTAACATTTAATGGAGAGTTAACATTACCCCTAATCATGTTGCTGGCCATTGGATTTTCTTGTGTAAACACTATAGATAAGAAGGCATTTAATAGTGCTTTTTCCTCATCCTCCTCCACCATTACACCCAGATTATTTTTGAGAGGGCCCACATTGTCAGTTTTTATTCTCTTGTTATTTATGTAATTGAAGAATAATTTTGGATTATTTTTACTTTCCTTGGCAATTTTTTTTTCCTCGATTTTCGCCTCCTTTATTTGTCTTTTACACAATTTATTTTTCTCTTTATAGTTTTTTAATGCTGTGTCACTACTTTCTTTTTGTAGCACTTTAAATGCTTCCTTTTTATACCTCCTTACCGTTTTAGTTAGCCATATTGGTTTTCTATGATTTCTGGCCTGCTTATTCCCATAAGGGATATGTTGACTTGGGGAATTCCAATTTACTGGAACCTCCAGGGCTCTGCAAAAACATGGCGTCCAGAATGCCCCTCTATATCTATACTCCATAAGCTAAAAAGCACAGTGCCTCTTCCCTTCTGAGCAATATCTCTACTCAAAAAGTCAAATAGCACTCTTTCCACTCCAGGTCCCCTCCCCCATGTACCAATACAGCAGATTACAACCACATATGGGGTATTGCCGTGTACATGAGCAATTATTTAACAGACTGTGAGGTGCTATATCTCCTTTAACCTCTTGTTGACATTGGGGATAAAGTGATGTTTTATTATTTTTTTCATTTATACAATGTTAATAAAATTTGTAAAATGGCTGTTGGGTTAAAATGCTCACTATACCCCTTGATGAATTCTGTGAGGGGTGTAGTTTCCAAAATGGGGTCACTTTTGGAGGTTTTCCATTTTCTAGTGCTCTTTCTGCCATGTGCCCATACATCAGTGTACCAGCACAAATGGGGTACTGTTGTATTCAGGAGAAACCCCTTGTGAAGATGAAAAATTTTTCATTTTCACATTCCCATGGTAAAAAATTCTGTGAAATACCTGTAGGGGCAAAGTACTCACTATGCTCCTTGATAAATTTCTTGAGGGGTCTAGTTTCCAAAAATGGGATCATTTGGAAGGGGGGTTCTACTGTTTTGGAAATTCAGGGGCTCTGCAAATGCAACATGGTGCCTGAAACAGATTCCAACAAAATCTGCCCTCCAAAATCCTAATAGCACTCCTTCCATTCTGTACCCTACTGTGTGCCCATACGTTAGTTTACAGCCACATGTTGGGCATTTTTGTAGTCAGGAGAAAATACTTAACATATTGTGGGGTGCATTTTCTCCTTTAACCCCTTGCGAAAATGCAAAAATTGTGGGTAAAGCAATGTTTTATAGGAAAGGCCCAATTCTGCAGAACACATGAAAGGTCAAAGTACTCACTGTAGCCATTGATAAATTGCTTGAGGGGTGTAGTATACAAAATGGGGGCACATTTTGGGGGTTTCCACTGTTTTGATAGCTCAGGGGCTCTGCAAATCTAACATGGGGCCTGAAACAGATACCTAGATCCCTCCAAAATCCCAATAGCACTCCTCCTGTTCTTTACCCTGCTGTGTTTACATTTACATGTCGGACAATCTCATGCTCAGGAGAAATTGCAGATTGTGGAATGCATTTTCTCCTTTAACCCTTTGTGAATGTGTAAATTCTAGGGCTAAATGAGTATATTAGTGACAGAAATTGAAAAGTGTAAATTTCACCTCCATTTTTTTTAATTGCTGTGAAATGCTGAAAGGGTTAATAAACTTCCTAAAGCCAGGGTCCCATGTGGCGTAAATGCCGCTGTTTGCCTGCTGCTGAAACTTGAAATGTTTGTGTTTGTTTGCTTTCCACCACCAGATTCCTGCAAATACAACCAGCTGAATCACACTACAGCTTTCTTGGGCTTTGCATTACATGATTTTTATAGAGGGTCTTTTACCACCTCCAACAACTCCAGCTCTTTGCATTTTTAATAGTCATTGCTCCCCAACATTTTCAAACAATAAGTACAGTTAGTTTTTGTACCCAGTATGCTCTTTAGGCTCCCTATTGTTAGACAAGCAGACTTGATTCTGAGCTCTTTGTTCCTGTCTGCCTTTGACTGGAGCTCTAAATCGTGCTCCCATGCCTGCTCCTACCAGGCCCACCCACTTGACAGTAAAAAGTCTATTTAGCATATCATTATCAATAGCATATTGATCCGGGACTGTTGGGAGTTAAATTAAAATTAAAAATTAAAATTACCTTACACCATATGAATGTAAATAAACAAACATAAACACATAAGATAAAATGTTCGAATCAGTATCTTAATGGTAATAAACTTATAATTCAGTATCAGCATGGGTTTATGAGGAATCGGTCCTGTCAGACTAATCTGATCAGCTTGTATGAGGAGATACGTTTTAGATTGGACCTGGGTAATGCTGTGGATGTGGTATACCTGGAATTTTCAAAGGCGTGGAGAAGCAAAGGCATTTGATGCTGTACCACATAAAATGTTGGTACATAAAATGAGAATACTCGGATTAGAAGAAACTATTTGTAACTGGGTTAACACCTGGCTCACAGAAAGGAAACAGAGGGTGGTTATTAATGGTACATACTCTTGGGTTACAGTCACCAGTGAGGTGCCACAGGGGTCAGTACTGAGTCCTCTTATTTTTAATATATCTTTTTTGAACCAGTTTGGAATGCGTCACTGTGATGTAAAATGCAATTCATGGCAACAGTTGTCGGTCTTCAGGCTGAGGCTCTTGCTGTATGTCCAGGAGTGGCTATGCTACAGAGTTACTGGTGTGTTAGCCTTGCTTTATGTGCACTTGTCACATATAGGGAAAGAGTTATCTGCTTCTTCTTAAAACTAGTTACAGTGCTGGCCAAAAGTATTGGCACCCCTGCAATTCTGTCAGATAATACTCAATTTCTTCCGGAAAATGATTGCAATCACAAATGCTTTGGTAGTAATATCTTCATTTATTTTGCTTGCAATGAAAAAACACAAAAGAGAATGAAAAAAAAGTCAAATCATTGATCATTTTACACAAAACTCCAAGAATGGGCCGGACAAAAGTATTGGCACCCTTAGCCTAATACTTGGTAGCACAACCTTTAGACAAAATAACTGCGAACAACCACTTCCGGTAACCATCAATGAGTTTCTTACAATGCTCTGCTGGAATTTTAGACCATTCTTCTTTGGCAAATTTCTCCAGGTCCCTGAGATTTGAAGGGTGCCTTCTCCAAACTGCCATTTTGAGATCTCTCCACAGGTGTTCTATGGGATTCAGGTCTGGACTCATTGCTGGCCACTTTAGAAGTCTCCAGTGCTTTCTCTCAAACCATTTTCTAGTGCTTTTTGAAGTGTGTTTTGGGTCATTGTCCTGCTGGAAGACCCATGACCTCTGAGGGAGACCCAGCTTTCTCACACTGGGCCCTACATTATGCTGCAAAATTTGTTGGTAGTCTTCAGACTTCATAATGCCATGCACACGGTCAAGCAGTCCAGTGCCAGAGGCAGCAAAGCAACCCCAAAACATCAGGGAACCTCCGCCATGTTTGACTGTAGAGACCGTGTTCTTTTCTTTGAAGGCCTCTTTTTTTTTCCTGTAAACTCTATGTTGATGCCTTTTCCCAAAAAGCTCTACTTTTGTCTCATCTGACCAGAGAACATTCTTCCAAAAAGTTTTTGGCTTTCTCAGGTAAGTTTTGGCAAACTCCAGCCTGGCTCTTTTATGTCTCTGGGTCAGAAGTGGGGTCTTCCTGGGTATCCTACCATAGAGTCCCTTTTCATTCAGATGCCGACGGATAGTACGGGTTGACACTGTTGTACCCTCGGACTGCAGGGCAGCTAGAACTTGTTTGGATGTTAGTCGAGGTTCTTTAGCCACCATCCGCACAATCTTTTGTTGAAATCTCTCGTTAATTTTTCTTTTCCGTCCACATCTAGGGAGGTTAGCCACAGTGCCATGGGCTTTAAACTTCTTGATGACACTGCGCACGGTAGTGGAAGAGTGAAGAAATCAGGCGATACCTTTTAGAGGCTAACTGAGTATATTTATAAGTAAGCTTTCAGGAGTACTAGCTAGCTCCCTTCATCAGACATGGTGTGATACAAGAACTGAAAATTCACAGATTTATATACACATAGTTTTCAAAGCATTTTAGAGTCCTTAAAAAAATGCAATCTAAGTAGAGAAGTTATTTACAACAGGTCAAAAAAAACAGTCTGGAAACTTGTGGTGCGTGACGGAGGGATCAGTAATTCTTGCTGTTATCTGTTTGCTATCAGGAGGTGATTTGTGTCCCTCACAGTTCATACATAGTATGATTTGAAGCTGGCATGAATATTGAGTTCAGTTCATGGTTCATACATAGTGTGACATGAAGCTGGCATGCATATTAAGTCCAAATTGCAGAGTTTGAAATTTTTGCATAAATTTGTACTCCATTTCTTTCCTTTTCTCCTGCGTCTTAAAATGTCCCATTAAAACCACAACCCGCAAATCTTCAATAGAGTGGTTTTCTCCGGAGAAATGTGCGGCCACTGGGAGATCGGTTCTGCTGTTATTAATATTGGATCTATGTGAGTTCATTCGTTGACTGAGTCTCTGCCCTGTTTCCCCCACATAGAGGCCTGTGGTGGGACATTGCACACACATTATGAGGTACACCACATTGGAAGACCTGCAGGAGAATGTCCCCCTAATTCTGTGCACCTGTTGTGACTGTGGGATAGGTACACTGTCAGTGGTGTGGATGTGCTTGCAGGTCATGCACCTTTTATGTAGGCAAGGTGAGGTGCCATTTTCAGTTGGGGCCTTCAGGGCACTCCGGACGATAATACGCCTCAGGTTTGGTGGTTGTCGAAAGGAGAGGAGAGGGGGGACTGGAAATATGTCCTTGAGTCTGTTGTCCCTATGTAGCACAGGTTGGAGCTCCTTGGCAATCCTTTGTAGGATCTCCAGCTGTGGGTTGTAGGTGACTACTAGGGGCACTCGGGCATCTTTTTGGGTCTCTCTATATGTGAGCAGACTGTCTCTGTTAATGGCTGCGCACGGTAGACACAGGAACATTCAGGTCTTTGGAGATGGACTTGTAGCCTTGAGATTGCTCATGCTTCCTCACAATTTTGCTTCTCAAGTCCTCAGACAGTTCTTTGGTCTTCTTTCTTTTCTCCATGCTCAATGCGGTACACACAAGGACACAGGACAGAGGTTAAGTCAACTTTAATCCATTTCAACTGGCTGCAAGTGTGATTTAGTTATTGCCACCACCTGTTATGTGCCACAGGTAAGTAACAGGTGCTGTTAATTACACAAATTAGAGAAGCATCACATGATTTTTCAAAAGGTGCCAATACTTTTGTTCACCCCCTTTTTATGTTTGGTGTGGAATTATATCCAATTTGGCTTTTTGACAATTCTTTTTGTGGTTTTCCGTTGAAGACAAATTGAATGAAGATATTATTACCAAAGCATTTGTGATTGCAATCATTTTCTGGAAGAAATTGAGTATTATCTGACAGAATTGCAGGGGTGCCAATACTTTTGGCCAGCACTGTAGATATTTTTATGACGCATTTAGAGATTTTAAGCTATTTATTGCATAGTTGCTAAACTAAGTTTAATTGGTTTCTTTTTTTTTATTTGTCCTATAGTTTAATCTCAGTGCAAATATCAGATTATACTCTCTTCTGGCTAATAACTTATTCATTATGACCTAGGATAATTGTCTTCTTGCCTTTAGGCTTAAAGGAAGTACCTGCTGCCAAGTCATACATGGGTGTGCGTAGGATAAAATCTGTATTTCTGGCAAAAAGAGGCGAAATGTGCTACTTTCTGCATAAATTTAATTTTTATGCTGCAAAATCACGGCTTTTAGTTTTTTTGTGGTTAAAAAATCTTTTAAAAAACTCTTAATATGTTAAAGTAACAAACTTGTCGATATAATTACTTTTTCACACTGTCCAGTGTTGTTTTTCCCATCAAAATAGTAGACACCATGGCAGATCCCAATAAACCCCTTTGTAAGTCCTGTGGGTCCATGGGAGCTTCTTTTAACTGTAGTCTGATAGATCTGGCACAGTATTGTAGCATTGTTGTGCTTGTCTGGATTCACACTCAGAGCTCCAACTCTGCGAGGCAACAGTGCTAACCACTGAGCAGTGCTGTCCTTATATTGTTCTTTTGCATGCAGTTTATCCTCTATCCTATGAATAGAGTTTAAATAATTTTCATGACATAACTCTTTTAACATTTGCAGATTACAGTTTCTTGTATACTGTAGACTGGAGGATAGAGAACATTTACAATAGTGCTTGAAAGTCTAGGAACTGTTCAGAATTTTCTATATGTCTGCATGTATTTGACCTAAAACTACATAAGTTTGTTGAAATGGAACAGAAGGGGACTGAGGAGGTCAGTAAATACACAATAACACTAGGTTCACCCTAGTGTTCGGGTTTCCGTTCTTTGGGTCTGCTTGGGGACCCGAAAACGGAAACACTGTCCGCTTAAAAAGCAGTTACCCACAACACTCCTGCTTCACGTTTGGCAGGCCTCTATAGGCACTATGACGGTCTCGGACCATGCGCCTTGTTCCTTACTCCTCACACTGCCTCATTCGACCCCTAGGGACTGGCACTGGTGCTTGAATGAGTCACTCTTGGAATGGAAGGGGTCATGGACACTCTCCAGAACCATCTCAACCTCTTCTTTGCCACAAATACCACTTCTAACCCGTCCCTAACCCCTCTGGTGATTTGGGAAACACACAAGTCCTACATACGAGAGATTCTTATTTCCTTAGGTTCTGAGTTTAAGAAAAAACACAAAGAGAAATTGACGACCTGCTTAGTCAGATATCTTCCCTTGAACATTCCCATAAACTATCGGGAATAGCTGCAAGACTGGCTGACCTGACAGCCCTTAGAGAGAAGCTGAAGTCTCTTCTTAATCTTAAATCCACAAAGTCCCACCTGTTGTACTAGCATAGGATTAACGCACATGGCAATAAAGGGGGTTGGTTAATGTCCACTCTTATTAAGAAAGCCAAGGAAAGATCTCAAATTCACCAGGTTAAAAATAGGCAAAATGTCTCTGTTACAGCGACTCCTGACATCGCGCAGTCCTTTAGTGACTTTTACTGTGACCTCTATAATCCTGACCGTGGCTTACAGCCAGTACCGGAGGCGCCTAAGGATAACGTTATTTCTTAGACTCCCTTACTCTGCCCGCCATAGACCCCGAAGTGGCATCAGCATTACTGTCCCCAATTACAGCGGATGAAATCAGATCGGTCATCCTTAGTTTTCCCCCAGGAAAAAGCCCCAGCCCTGATGGTTTGTCTCTTCCTTACTATAAAAAGTTTCTCTCAATTCTTCTCTCTCATCTGCAAAGCACGTTTAACTCTCTCTTGGTGGATCAGACCTGGCCTAAGAAGTGCATATATCTCTAATCCCAAAAGAGGGGAAAGACCCCCAACAGTGTGGCAGTTATAGGCCTATTTCAGTTTTGAATATAGACTTTAAAATATGGGCCAAACTGTTAGCGACAAGGCTTCAAAAGGCACTCCCATACTTAATACATCATGAGCAGTCAGGATTCATCCCCAGGAGGGAGGGTAAGGATAACTCCCATAGGATCCTCCAGGCTATTCATTTTGCGACCTCGCATAAGCGTCCTTTGGTTCTTCTCGGCATTGATGCTGAGAAGGCTTTTGACAGGGTTTGTTGGAACTTTATGCAGAAAACGCTCGCTCGCTTTGGTGTACCCCATGAGTTTATCAGGGCGATATTTACCATGTACTTCCACCCTTATGCTAGATAGAATTTAAATGGAACTCTTTCTCCTCCCTTTGACATATCAAATGGTACGCGACAGGGTTAGACAGGATGAAATCATAACTGGCCTCAGGGTGGGTGAGGTGTGCCTTCAGGCAACTGCATTTGCGGATGACCTGTTGTTCCTGGTTACAAACCCTTCCGGCCCTTACCCGGCGACTGGAGCATTTTGTTCTCTCAGCAATTTCAAAGTTAATTTTAGCAAGTCAGACATATTAAATATCACCCTTCCACCTTCGTTAGTTGCCAAGCTAAAGCTTATTATCCCCTTTTCGTGGACTAAAGGCCCACTCCAGTAACTCAGTATTTCGGTCCCTTCTAACCTCTCTGATCTCTATAATGCAAACTACGCCCCAACTATCAAGAAACTACTAGAAGAATATGATATCCCGCTTCTCTCTTGGATGGGCCGGATTAATCTGTTGAAGACCTACATTTTGACTAAACTCCATTACACTATGAATATGGTTCCTATTTCACTGCTCACTATGTTTTTCAAAGAGATTCAATCTCAGCTCTCCAGTTATGTTTGGAAACGTAAGAGGCCAAGACTGGCTCACTCCCTTTTAATTAGGGGTAAGCGCATGGGTGGTATGGAGCTCCCAGATCAATATGGGTATTATAACGCTACTCAGCTGGCTAGATCTTGTCCATCCCACTAGGAATGCGGTGGTCTCCCTCTTTCTAAAAGCAACACATCGCCCTAGTTTTGTTGGAGACCTGTGCCTTGGGCGGCGAACCACTGGTTCCAATAAGCAATCCTTTATTAGCGGGGCCGTCACACATATGGGCACTATCCCAGACGTCTCTGGCCCCTTTTCCATCCAGATTACTGCCAGCATCCCTAATCTCCAATGTCCTTTCTATTAGGGGTCCCCAGGATCTGTGGGCTACATTGAATGACAAACCTAACTGACACCCAGTTGAGGGTCCTTACTGGCCTTCCGAAATTGAACCTGCTCCATCTTAAGCATTTGTCCTATGTACACACACATTTTCGAACTGGGCACCCGATGAGGTCCGAGTCCACAGATTTTGAGAAACTGATCCTGGTTCCTCTCTCCAGACTTTGGAAAATATCCCACACTTACCACACTTACATTGTAAAGCGAGAGTTCACAAGACCGGCCTTTGTGCAGTCATTGGACAAGGAACTTGGTTTATCCCTTACGGACAGCTAAGTTCATTTTATCGACATCTCATTGGTTTTCTGCCTGAGTTAGGATTCAGGAAAACCACTATAAACTCTTAACTCGTTGGTACAAGACACCAGAGTGGTTGCATGCGTACCATCTCACTGACAACAATCTTTGCTGGAGCTGCAATCACGCTGTTGGCTCTCTCTCCCATCTGTGGTGGACTTGCCCAGTTCTAACTTCATACTGGAAGTCTGTTGAATCCACACTACAGTCCCTTCTTAAATCTAACTTTCAGATATCCCTCCCACAGATTGCGTTGGCTTTACCTGATACCGATTTTAAACCCTCTAAGCATGATTTGACTACACACTTGCTTGCTGCTGCAAAATTTTTGATCCCTCAAAAATGGTTGCAATCTGTAGCACCCACTCACTTGGAATGGGTCGCAAGAGTTAATCAGATTTGCAGGTTTGAAGAACTTACTAGTTGGGCCTCAGACACTCACAGTAAATTTCTTAAGATTTGGACCCCATGGCTTCAGTATTCTGGCCACTAACGGCGGCTCTATTGTGTATTCTCACTCTCCTGTAATGCTGCTTCTTATGTACTGCGTTACCTGCCTGTAACTGACTTTGTGTGCCGTTTGAAGTTGGGATGTGCTGTCCCTTTGGTTCCCTTTCCATGCTCACTGCTCCTTTGTCTCCATACTTTGATATACAGTGGGGAAAAAAAAGTATTTAGTCAGCCACCAATTGTGCAAGTTCTCCCACTTAAAAAGATGAGAGAGGTCTGTAATTGACATCATTGGTAGACCTCAACTATGAGAGACAAAATGAGAAAACAAATCCAGAAAATCACATTGTCTGATTTTTAAAGAATTTATTTGCAAATTATGGTGGAAAATAAGTATTTGGTCAATAGCAAAAGTTCATCTCAATACTTTGTTATATATGCTTTGTTGGCAATGACAGAGGTCAAACATTTTCTGTAAGTCTTCACAAGGTTGGCACACCCTGTTGCTGGAATGTTGGCCCATTCCTTCATGCAGGTCTCCTGTAGAGCAGTGATGTTTTGGGGCTGTCGCTGGGCAACACGGACTTTCAACTCCCTCCAAAGGTTTTCTATGGGGTTGAGATCTGGAGACTGGCTAGGCCACTCCAGGACCTTGAAATGCTTCTTATGAAGCCACTTCTTCATAGCCCTGGCGGTGTACTTGGGATAATTGTCATGCTAAAAGACCCAGCCACGTTACATCTTCAGTGCCCTTGCTGATGGAAGGAGGTTTGCACTTAAAATCTCACGATACATGGCCCCATTCATTCTTTCATGTACACAGATCAATCGTCCTGGTCCCTTTGCAGAGAAACAGCCCCAAAGCATGATGTTGCCACCCCCATGCTTCACAGTAGGTATGGTGTTCTTTGGCTGCAACTCAGCATTCACTCTCCTCCAAACACGACAAGTTGTGTTTCTACCAAACAGTTCTACTTTGGTTTCATCTGACCATATGACAGTCTCCCAATACTCTTCTGGAACATCCAAATGCTCTCTAGCAAACTTCAGACGGGCCCAGATATGTATTGGCTTAAGCAGGGGGACACGTCTGGCACTGCAGGATCTGAGTCCCTGGCAGCGTAGTGTGTTACTGACGGTAGGCTTTGTTACGTTAGTTCCAGCTTTCTGCAGGTCATTCACTAGGTCCCCCCGTGTGGTCATGGAATTTTTGCTCACCATTCTTGTGATCATTTTGACCCCACGGGGTGAGATCTTGCATTGAGCCCCTGATCGAGGGAGATTATCAGTGGTCTTGTATGTCTTAAATTTTCTAATTATTGCTCCCACAGTTGATTTCTTCACACCAAGCAGCTTGCCTATTGCAGATTCACCTATGATGAATTGATCAGATCAGATCTACCTATGATGTCAATTGCAGGACTCTCTCATCTTTTTAAGTGGGAGAACTTACACAATTGGTGGCTGACTAAATACTTTTTTTTCCCCACTGTAGATGTGAGGTTAACTACAGTGACCTATGTTGTTTTCCCCCCCTTATTCCTTCCCCCCCTGCACCCCCTCCTTTCCTCACCCACTATAAATGTAAAAACTATGTACATGTTACTCAGTGATTTTCATTGTCGCCACGTTGCAACATCGTCTTTTCTATTATATTCAGCTATTGTTGATTTGTTACCTGTATGTTCTTAAATAAAGAATTGATAAAAAAAAAAAAAAAAGAGCAGTTACCCAATATACTATAATGGTTTCTGCCCGAAATCGGTGGAGATTAGTCCTGCAAAAGTCTGTACAGTCATGGCCAAAAGTTTTGAGAATGATACAAATATTAATTTTTGCAAAGTCTACTGCTTCAGTTTTTCTAATGGCAATTTGCATATACTCCAGAATGTTATAAAGAGTGATCAGCTTAACAGCAATTACTTGCAAAGTCAATATTTGCCTAGAAAATGAACTTTATCCCCCAAAACACATTTCAACATCATTGCAGCCCTGCCTTAAAAGGACCACCTAACATCGTTTCAGTGATTGCTCCATTAACACAGGTGTGGGTGTTGATGAGGACAGGGCTGGAGATCAATCTGTCATGATTAAGTAAGAATGACACCACTGGACACTTTAAAAGGAGGCTGGTGCTTGCCATCATTGTTTCTCTTCTGTTAACCATGGTTATCTCTAAAGAAACACGTGCAGTCATCATTGCACTGCACAAAAATGGCCTAACTGGGAAGAGTATTGCAGCTAGAAAGATTGCACCTCAGTCAACAATCTATCGCATCATCAAGAACTTCAAGGAGAGAGGTTCCATTGGTGCCAAAAAGGCTCCAGGGCACCCAATAAAGACCAGCAAGCGGCAGGACCGTCTCTTAAAAGTGTTTCAGCTGCGGGATCGGGCTACCAGCAGTGCAGAGCTTGCTGAGGAATGGCAACAGGCAGGTGTGAGTGCATCTGCACGCACTGCGAGGCGGAGACTCTTGGAGCAAGGCCTGGTCTCAAGGAGGGCAGCAAAGAAGCCACTTCTCTCCAGTAAAAACATCAGGGACAGACTGATATTCTGCAAAAGGTACAGGGAGTGGACTGCTGAGGACTGGGGTAAAGTCATTTTCTCTGATGAATCCCCT
Organism: Leptodactylus fallax; assembly: GCA_947044405.1. Classification (NCBI taxonomy): domain Eukaryota; kingdom Metazoa; phylum Chordata; class Amphibia; order Anura; family Leptodactylidae; genus Leptodactylus; species Leptodactylus fallax. Next base: position 3,269,622 of record CAMRHE010000092.1, read on the forward strand.
TTTCGATTGTTTGGAACATCTGGAAAACAGCTTATTCGGAGAAGAAGAGGTGAGCGCTACCACCAGTCTTGTCTCATGCCAACTGTAAAGCATCCTGAAAACATTCATGTGTGGGGTTGCTTCTCAGCCAAGGGAATCGGCTCTCTCACAGTCTTGCCTAAAAACACAGCCATGAATAAAGAATGGTACCAGAATGTCCTCCAAGAGCAACTTCTCCCAACCGTCCAAGAGCAGTTTGGCGCTCAACAATGCCTTTTCCAGCATGATGGAGCACCTTGCCATAAAGCAAAGGTGATAACTAAATGGCTCAGGGAACAAAACATAGAGATTTTGGGTCCATGGCCTGGAAACTCCCCAGATCTTAATCCCATTGAGAACTTGTGGTCAATCATCAAGAGACGGGTGGACAAACAAAAACCAACAAATTCAGACAAAATTAAAGCATTGATTCTGCAAGAATGGACTGCTATCAGTCAGGATTTGGTCCAGAAGTTGATTGAGAGCATGCCAGGGAGAATTGCAGAGGTCCTGAAGAAGAAGGGTCAACACTGCAAATATTGACTTGCTGCTTTAACTCATTCTGACTGTCAATATAAGCTTCTGTTACTCATAATATGAATGCAATTATATTTCTGTATGTGATAAAAACATCTGACAAACACACATAAAAACCAGAGGGCAGCAGATCATGTGAAAATATAATATTTGTGTCATTCTCAAAACTTTTGGCCATGACTGTACATATTTCAATCAGAATGGGGGACGGAGTCCCCTGAACACTAGTGTGACTGCAGCTGCAACTGTTTTACTGATTCACCCAAATTTGGTAATAAACTTTTAAACAAAACGTATCCACAACCTGTGCTGAAAACATACGACATAACGATTATTGCTGCTTGTTTGGCCTTACTGGAAGCCTCCTGGGAAACCCGCAGCACAAACTAGCCAGCTTCAAATTATTTTTGTCGTGGTCCACTGAGTCATACAAAATCTAAAAATTTTCATATTCTTCAGTGTTCCCTAGCAACCATCAGTGAAAAACGGACCATAAACTGATGACTCTTACATATTGTCCGTTTTTTGTTTTGTTTTTTTTACTCACCCATTAGGGCATATTTATTAAACTGTTTAAAATAAAATGTTCTTAGTTTCCCATAGCAATCAATCACAGCACATTTTTAATTTTTTAAGAGCGGAATACAAAATGAAAGCTGTTCTGTGATTGGTTGCTATGGACAACTAAGGATTTATTCACATGTCCACATTTCACGTACAAAAACTATGGAGGCATATTTTTGTTTTTTTTTTCCCACTAATGTGGATGCATTACACCATGTTTCATCTATTTTTCATACGCCCAAAGAAATACAAAGTATAGAAAATAAAACAAAAACAAGTTGATCTGCTTTCCTCAGACGTGAAAAGAGGATCAGCACTAGAGATGAGCGAATTTCTCAGAAGTTCGATTCGGCAGTTCGGTTCGAAGTTCCAAAAAAATTCGCTTTGATCCGAATTACTTTGCAGCGAATAAACAGCTATTTCCGGGCTGCAGAGAACCAGGGTGGGCAGCAAAATGGCGGAAGCACTTGGCTGCCGCGGTCATGTTTTTCTCTCTCTCTCTCTCTTCAGCACAGACAACTTTTATTCATGTGGAAGGATCTGCTAACAAGCAAAGACACGCCTACCCAATCACATCACTAGAGAATATCTTGTGACTGTCTGATGTCACAAAGGTCCTTACTAAATATTCGTTACCACGAAGCATCACGAAATCCGGTATAATAGGGAAAGAAAGTCCACAGAGGAAAACTCTGCAGACTTTCTGTGAAAAACGCTGTAGAAATTACTGCAATTAAAAACTATGTGCAAATAAGTGATGTGTAAACCCAACCTTATTGCACTGACAAAATGCATGCAACTCTAGTATAAACAAGTCTACATAAATGAAGAGTGCAAGAAACTTTGTACAATATCTTATTAAAGAAACATGTTTACTTCTCCACTTTTCAGGTAGAGTTACTTTGTACTTAAAAGGTTATGAAGAGGGGAGTGAGAGAATGAGGCTGCTGGAAAAGACACACAAATAAAATTGCTGCTACTACAATTTGCTACTTTCTGAGAGAGGCAGTCTCTTTTGATACAGCTATAAGTCCTAGATAAGACTTTATAACTTCACAGAATGAGGCAATAAATCAATTACCCAGCTGTCAGGAGCCGCCTCCTCCTCTTTCCTCACCCCTCTATGCAGTTTTGTGTGTGAGGCTGGATACCCAGCTCTTTATGTAAACAATAGTCTGAAGATAGGGAGGAGGAAAGCAACTTAATAAGTGGTAAAGTAAATAGATCTCCTTAATAAGATATATTACCAAGTTTCTTAACTGTACTATTCATTTATGAAAAGTTGTCTAGAACTGCAGGTACGGTTCAAGTTAAAAGAAAAAAAAAAAGGAAAGCACTATGTAAACCTAGTTTAAACAGTGTTTAATTCTCGCTTTGCTGAAGAAGCAGGCTGTGCCGGGGCCTGTGGGAGTCAGACCCGTATTCAGTGTTGTGAAAATGTTGAATTTTAACTGTGCTTGTTGTGTAACAAGAACAATAAAGCCTCATGTACATGACCGAGTGTGCTTCCAATGTGGGGCAGAGTTTGCAGCAGAATGCACTCGGATGACACTTGGAGTGACATTTGCATGCATTCTATTATACATTCACACCTATGGGGGCTTCGGATCCATTTTGTTCCGATGACTTGGATTATTATAGAGGAGGTTCTATCCTGCTCCGTGTCATTTGAACAGAATGGATTGGATTTCCTCAAAGACATGAATGTATAACGGAATGCACTTGGGAGTGTCATCCAAGTACAATCCAGCAGCAAATTCAACACACCCGGTCATGTGCATGGGGCCTTAAGCTGGTCTCTGTGTGCCAATCATCTTGATCAAGAGATGGCAATCTCAAGAGCTACCATATTTTTCGGATTATAAGACACACTTTTTTTTCCCCAAAATTTGGGAGGAAAATGGGGGTGCGTCTTATGGTCCGAATGTGGGTGTTGGGGGGGGCGGAGGAACGGGGTCGCAACATTGTCCCACTCCTGCTTCCGCCGTCGGCTTCCTGTAGCGGGGCTTTCTCCAGCGGCAGGAGTGGGATGATCGGGCCCTGGGATCGGAGGAGCGGGTGTCTTAGTGAACCCATCCCGGCATCTGCCGTGCTATTACGGCGGATGCCGGGTCTGTAAAGATGATGGTGGCTGCTCTGCTGTAGAGATGTCGCCATAGTAACCGGGTCTCCCGCTGTAATGTACAGTGCAGACCCAGAGCTAATGCCCGAGGTCAGAGTCCACTATGAACGCAGGCATTACTACTTCAAAGCTCCCCCCCCCCAAAGTGTAAAAACTGTCCCCGTAACTTTGAAGTTGCAGGCCAGGTCCCGCGCAGCGAGATTGTGGGAGCAGACCTGTTCCTGTGACAGCCAGGAGTGTTATGAAGGCTCCCAGGCCTGTCATAGTAATATTACTATTGCAGCTGGTCTATGACCAGCCGCAATAGCATTGTACAGAATCTCCCATAGACTGCAATACACTTGTATTGCAGTCTATGGGACTTGCAATCAAGCCCCCTCACTAATAAAACTAATAAAATAGTAAAAAAAAATTAAATTAAAAAAAATAAATAAATAAAAGTTCTAAATCTCCCCCTTACCCTAGAATACATATAAAAGTAGAAAATGACTGTGAAACTTACACATTAGGTATCCTTGTGTCTGAAAACACCCGGTCTACAAACTTATAAAAATATTTTTCCTGTACGGTGAATGTCATAGTGGGAAAAAAAAATCAAAAGTGCCAAACTGCCGTTTTTTTCACTGTTTCACCTTTGATTTGAATAAAAAGTGATCTAAGCAATAGATATTCCCCAAAATGGTATAACTAGAAAGAACATCTGGCTCCGCAAAAAAAGATGCCCTATACATCCCCGTACAGTTGCAGGGCCAGCTGTCAATGTGACCTTGCAGCTGTTACAAAGCTACAACTCCCATATATTAAATATTTTAACAATTTTTGCTTCAAAATTTTTTTCCCTATTTTCCTCCTCTAAAACCTAGGTGCATCTTATAGTCTGGTGCGTCTTATAGTCCGAAAAATACAGTGATTGCAAACCAAATTGTTAAAATGTATAACGTTGCCACACTAGTTTAGTAGAAAACATCTTCTTTCTAAACTAAAAAAAAAAAGTTTATTTTTTTAATTTTATGTCCAAACAGTTTGACTTAACAAACCAAGATTTTTTTAATGAATATGGTCACACATTTTTAGTGGTATTAAATTAGATTTAGGTTTAACATTATTAGATTAGATATTATTAGATTTAGGTTTCCCCTAAGACTTGTTGCTGCCTTTAAACAGAAGTTTAATTCAGCACTAATTCACTTTTCACGTTGGGCAAACATCTATATTTGCTAAGCACTGACTAGTCTTCTCCACCTGTGACTCTCTTTAAATGAAAGTGTGAGATTTTTCAGGCGCTGTCTAATGTGATAATTTGTGCCATCTTTCATTCATGTTTCTGTCTTACTGTGAGCTATGAAGGTCAGACTTTCCCAGGCCAAGTTATGTATGTGTCCTGGATTGTAGAGCACAGAGTTTGCACACTGCTTTACAAATGACATGCTTAATGGGTTCTTCAGGTATAATTTTGCTGATAACAAAGACCTGTAGAAAGACGTGAGATATTTTGGTATATTGATTTGTTTGTTACATACTGTTGATGGACTACAAATTTACAATATACTTCAAAACAAAAATGAAAACAACAACGCCGAGCGGCACATAGCGTAATATTGCTTGAAAAATAGGTTGTACATAGATAATTGTGTTGAGAACAGGAGGTAGTCAAATGATTGGAGAAACAACAAGGATCATCCACTGAAAGTATGGTAGAAAGCCACTAAGTAACACAAAAGCACTGGTCTGTATTATAGTGAGTGTTCAACTGGCTGGGTCTGATGGCTTTTTTTTTTGCTTCTCATTCACTTCAGATCTCACAGCCTACCTCCTCAGGCTGTCTCTTGTACAGTACACTTGATAAAGGGGATCTGATTTCCCCGAAACGCGTTGTGTTATTTGAGTATAATAAAGCATCTTTGGTGAAGCGCGGTCCCCACACCTCATTTTTTGGGAGATTCTCCTACCAATCCATTACAAATTTACAATGGGAATCTTATAACAGTACAAAGGTAACTGTAGCTACCTGAAATATTTACTTAAATAAGATGTTCAATCATTTCTAATATAATATCACCTGTATAACTTCTAAAAATTGAGATGTACTTATGTTACAATATATAAATTAATTGGCATGACATTCAAAGCTATACCTGTAATACCATAACTTATAGAAATATACAGAGGGATGTTGCAAGTTCTATAGTGGGTACGGAAAGTATTCAGACCCCTTTAAATTTTTCACTGCAGCCATTTGCTAAAAACAAAAAACTTCACTTTATTTCTCATTAATGTACACTCAGCACCCCATCTTGACAGAAAAAAAAAACAGAACTGTAGATATTTTTGCAAATTTATTAAAAAAGAAAAACTGAAATATCACATGGTCATAAGTATTCAGACCCTTTGCTGTGACACTCATATTTAACTCACAAGCTGTCCATTTCCTTCTGATCCTCCTTGAGATGGTTCTACTCCTTCATTGGAGTCCAGCTGTGTTTAATTAAACTGATTGGACTTGACTAAGAAAGGCACACACCTGTCTATATAAGACCACACAATGCATGTCAGAGCAAATGAGAATCATGAGGTCAAAGGAACTGCCCAAGGAGCTCAGAGACAGAATTGTAGCAAGACACAAATCTGGCCGAGGTTACAAAAGAATTTCTGCAGCACTCAAGGTTCCGAAGAGTACAGTGGCCTCAATAATCCTTAAATGGAAGAAGTTTGGTGCGACCAGAACTCTTCCTAGACCTGGCCGTCCAGCCAAACTGAGCAATCATGGGAGAAGAGCCTTGGTGAGAGGTAAAGAAGAACCCAAAGATCACTGTGGCTGAGCTCCAGAGATGCAGTAGGGAGATGGGAGAAGGTTCCACAAAGTCAACTATCACTGCAGCCCTCCACCAGTCGTGGCTTTATGGCAGAGTGGCCTGAAGGAAGCCTCTCCTCAGTGCAACACATATGAAAGCCCGCATAGTTTGCCAAAAAACACATGAAGGACTCCCAGACTATGAGAAATAAGATTCTCTGGTCTGATGAGACGAAGATTGAACTTTTTGGCGTTAATTCTAAGCGGTATGTGTGGAGAAAACCAGGCACTGCTCATCACCTGCCCAATACAATCCCAACAGTGAAACATGGTGGTGGCAGCATCATGCTATGGGGGTGTTTTTCAGCTGCAGGGACAGGGCCACTGTTTGCAATTGAAGGAAAGATGAATGCGGCCAAGTACAGAGATATCCTGGAAGAAAACCTCTTCTAGAGTGCTCTGGGCCGAAGGTTCACCTTCTAAGTCAGTGACCCTAAGCACACAGCTAAAATAAGAAAGGAGTGACTTGTATCACTCCCTAGAAGACTCATGGCTGCATTAGCTCAAAAGGGTGCTTCTACTCAATACTGAACAAAGGGTCTGAATAGTTATGACCATGTGATTATTTCAGTTTTTCTTTTTTAATAAATTTGCAAAAATATCTACATTTCAGTTTTTTTCTGTCAAGATGGGGTGCTGAGTGTACATTAATGAGAAATAAAATGAACTTTTTTTTCTTTTAGCAAATGGCTGCAATGAAACAAAGAGTGAAAATTTTAAAGGGGTCTGAATACTTTCCGTACCCACTGTATATGGGTAAAATGAGATGCGACGGAAAGACTCTTGTAACTTATTAGTGATGTTTCAATTTTAAAAATATGCAGCAATCCATAACATTTGCAGCTGGAAATACACTATGTGTGAATGGGGCTTTGAAACCTCTGTTCACATGTATTATGCTGCACATCATCATTGCTAAATGTGCACCAAAACCCTGCACTAAATCTTCCATATCTGAACATGGCCTACCATTATATATCATACTGTATACCAAAGAGTGTTGCAGCAAGCACCCAGGTTTAAGGCCAAGGGCCCCGCATGGCGGAAACGCTGTGGCAAAAATCTCATCATTTTACAGTCCGTGCAAAGTGAATGGGATTCTGGCAAATCCCATCCACACATTGCAGAAAAATACCCGCAGCAGAAATGTTTTTGGACATCGCAGCATTTCAATTATACCTAAGGAAACGCTGGCGGTTTCCATATAAGTATAATTGAAGCAGAAATTCTGCAGAGGAAAACTCTGCGGACTTTCTGTAAAAAGCGCTGTGAGAAAAACGACAGTGTTGTTCTGCCGCTAGGTGGGGCCTTAGTCTAAAGGGGTTTTACCTGCTCTCCTGTCTCCTCTCCCATTCACTTCCTAGATTTCAGCACATACCATACTACTTCTATACTGAAGCCTGTTATGCCTGGATATACATAAAGAGATAACAAAGGCACTGATCAAGCATTGTTTTAGCCCCTATAGGAGCACTTTGTAAAGAGAGAGAGAGAGAGAAAAGAAAAAGAGAATATAGGTAGCTAGAAACAGAGATTGATTTTTCAGCCTGACCACTAGAGCAATGAGCTGTAAACACTGAAGAGGCATATTCAGCTGTATCTGACAAACAGAGCAAGATACAGTGGCTTGTAAAAGTATTCATACCCCTTGAACTTTTTCACATTTTGTCATCTTACAACCACAAACTTAAATGTATTTTATTGAGATTTTAAGTGATAGACCAACACAAAGTAGCAGATAATTGTGAAGTGGAACGAGAATGATACATGGTTTTCAAAATTTTAATGAAATAAAAATCTGAAAAGTGTGACGTGCAAAAGTATTCAGCCCCCTGTACTCTGAAACCCCTAAATAAAATCCAGTGCAATCAATTGCCTTCAGAAGTCACTTAATTAGTTAAGAGTCCAGCTGAGTGTAATTTATGTTTAACCCCTTCCCGCCAAAGGAATTTTTTTGACCCTCCCCCCCCTTCCAAACCCCATAACTTTTTTTATTTTTCCGCTCTCAGAGCCATATGAGGTCTTAATGTTTGCGGGACTAACTTTTCTTCATGATGCTACCATTAGTTATTCTGTACAATGTACTGGGAAGCTGGAAAAAAATTCAGAATGGGGTGGATTTGTAGAAAAAGTGCATTTGTGCGACTTTCTTACGGTCTTCGTTTTTATGACATTCACTGTGCAGCCAAAATGACATGCCACTTGTATTCTATGTTTTGGTAGGATTCCGTGGATACCAAATTTATATGGTTTTATTTACATTTTAACCCCTTAACAAAAAATCCAAAACTGCAAAAAAAAAATTTTTTCTAAAAGTTGCCAAACTTTTTTATACTTCCATGTACTGGGATGCATAGGTCGTATTTATTTGCGGGACCAGGTGTACTTTTTAGATCTACCATTTTGGGGAATTTCTATTGCTTTGATCACTTTTTATTAAATTTTTTATCACAGGCAAAACAGTGAAAAAACGGCGGTTTGGCACTTTTGACTTTTTTTTCCCGCTACGGCGTTTACCATACAGGAAAAATATTTTTATAGATTTATAGACCGGGCGTTTTCAGACACAGGGATACTTAATGTGTATGTGTTTCACAGTATTTAAGTACTTTAATATGTGTTCTAGGGAAAGGGGGGGTGATTTGAACTTTTAATATTTTTTTTATTTTTTGTATATTTTTTTTTTTTTTTACTTTTTTTATTTATTTATTTTTTTTGCATTATTAGACCCCCTAGGGGGTTTTGAACCCCAGGGGGTCTGATCACTAATGCAATGCATTACACTGCTAATGATTTGCAATGCATTGCAAAAAAACGGCATTTCTATTGCAGGCTACAAAGAGTAGCTTGCTCCGGGGGCCAGCGATCCCCGGCAAAATGGTGGCACCTGCGCGCCACCGGTAAAATGGCTCCTCGGTCAGCTTTGACCGAGGCGCCAGAGGGGTTAATGTCCGCGATCAATGCAGGCACCGATCGCAGGTATTAGCGCCAGGTCTTTGCTGTTGTGATGATTCTGCCTAAATATGGCCATAACTCAGAGATGTATTTTGGTCTCTGGGTAGCGTATTTCTCTCTAGTTCCATTTATTCATACTATGCGCAGCTATAAGCCTAGGTACATATTGGCAGTAGTGGCCAGGCTGGAACAATAGGGCTCCATTGTATTCCTATACAGCCCTGAGTGATCAAACAATAGTGCATTGTTCAAGCCTGGGCTGTTGATCAGATATGACTGATAACAGGGTATCAATTCACTTTGTCTCAGCTCTATACTAAAGATCTGGATTTGATTGAATTAACTCATCAGACGTACTGTCGCCGGTGACCTCATTCTGGGAGGTGGCATAAAGGGTATAAAAGATGAGGTAAGAGGTCTGTGGGAGGAGATTACACTATGGAGAGTATGCTATAGAGATGATGCTACAGGATATTACAGACTTTGACTGAGATGCTACTATGAGCAGGCAGGTTGGAATGCTGCTGCTGACGATGATGAGCCTACAAGAGACTGAGAGAGACTATTGGACTAATGCTGAGAGACTGTTATGAGAGCATGCAGGCTGGATTATTGTACTGTGATGCCACATGCTAGGAGTTAATGCCACATGCTAAAAAGCCTCCATTGGTGATCTCACACATACCAGAGCATGTGTGAGTGTTGGACTACAAAACCACAGCAAGGACATGTGTGGTAAAGTAATTATTTCACCTTTAATCCCTTTTATTTTATTTGCACTGTATCTTGTAACTAGTAACTGTTAATGCTTGCATATAACTGCATATCTGTTCTGAACTGTATATGTTAGATTTTAATACCGACCCATTTAGGGGTTAATAAATATATAAAATTTAGAAGGCTTGTCTTGTATTTATCTGGTGAACCTGGCACTCACTGGCGGTGAGTGTGGTTTTTATATGAAAGAGGACTCAGGTGGGGCCACAGCGGTGTTGGCGCACTGAGGATCTTTCACAGCTGTATAAAACAGCAGAGACCCGGCGTCTATGGCGGCCGCACGACTCCCGAACGTCCGCCATCTTTAAACACCTACTATTACAGCGGATGTCAGGAAAGGGTTAATCAAGTTTTATTAGGGTTTTTCAAATATATAACATCAAAGGAAAACAACAAAAAGAAGCAAAGTGTGAAACGATATAAAACAGAAAACCGTGTAACACCTTATAAAGAAGAAACACAAGGCTGGTCAGGGCCACAGGCCCAGAGAACATAACAGGTCCAGAAGGTGCAGTCCAGGCTCTCGCAATAATACAATAGACTAGAGAGGGAAAGGCCTGAAGCTGTTAGAGAGAACCCCACGGAAGCCACTTTTCCCGAGGGAGATTAAGGTGTGGGCAAGATTAGGGAACAATGAGACACAGAGATGGGGGGGTCAACGGAGGGAAGAAACAGAGGGAGAGAAGGAGCGACAGCAAACCAGAATGTAGGATCAAAAGTGCATCCAGAGCAGTCAGGGGCTCCAGAGAGCCCAACTGTGTGTAATTTAGTCTTGAAATAAATACAGCTGTTCTATGAAGGCCTCAGTGGTTTGTTAGAGAACCCTAGTGAACAAACAGCATCATGAATACCAAGGTACTCACCAGACAGGTCAGAGATAAAGTTGTGGAGAAGTTTAAAGCAGGGTTAGGTTATAAAAACATATCCCAAGCTTTGAGCATCCCAAGGAGCACTGTTCAATCAATCATCCAAAAATGGAAAAAGTATTCTACAACTGCAAACCTACCCAGAAAGACATGGCTGTCTACCTAAACTGACAGATCGAGCAAGGAGAGCACTGGTCACAGAAGCAGCCAAGAGGCCCATGGTCACTCTGGAGGAGCTGCAGAAATCCACAGCTCAGGTGAGAGAATCTGTCCTAAGGACAACTATAAGTCATGCACTCCACAAATCTGGCCTTTCTGGAACATAAGAAGCGCCGTTTACAGTTTGTCTCAAGCCATATAGGGGACACAGCAAACATGTGGAAGAAGGTGCTCTGGTCAGATGACGCCAAAATTGGACTTTTTGTCCTAAATGCAAAGCGCTATTTGTGGCGGAAAAGTAACACAGCTCATCATCCTGAACACACCATCCCCACTTTGATACATGGTGGTGGCAGCATCATGCTATGGGGAGGCTTTTCTTCACCAGAGACAGGGAAGCTGGTCAAAGTTGATGGGAAGATGGATAGAGCTAAATACAGGGCAATCCTGGAAGAAAACCTATTGGAGGCTGCAAAAGACTTGAGACTGGGAAGGAGATTCACTTTCCAGCAAGACAATGACCCTAAACATACAGCCAGAGCTACAGTGGAATGGTTTAGATCAAAGAATATTCATGTGTTAGAATGGCCCAGTCAAAGTCCAGACCTAAATCCTAAATTCCTCTTCACAGACGCTCTCCATCCAATCTGGCTGAGCTTGAGCTATTTTGCAAAGCAGAATGGGCAAAAATCTCAGTCTCATATCATTTTTGTTATGCATTCTGGCATTCAGTTTATTTAGTTTCTAATGGGGTTTTCTACCGTAATAATATTCTTTTCTTAACAGTGGAATACATTTTTTTTACACTTTTGATTGTAACTCTGCAAGTAGGCTATAATTTACTTTACTGAGGAGAGCTTCTAAGGCTGAGAGCACACGTTGCAGAAAAGCTGCATTTTTTTTTTAACTAAAGCCAGGATTGATTTTAGCAGAAGGGAATGTATGTACCTCCTTTATATTTCCCATTACTTTAGAAGTCAATGAAGTTGCTTTGACTCAAAAAAAAAAAAAAAAAAAACTCAGTAAAATCCAACAGAAGCAGCTTTTCTACAATCTGTGGCCTTATCCTAAGGCCAAGGCCCCACGTTGTGGAAAAGCTGCTATGTTTTTGTTGCATTTTTTTTGTTTTGTTTTTTGAGCCAAAGCCAGGAGTGAATTTAGCAAAGGCAGAAGTAAAACTACTTCCTATACAAGTCCCATTCCCATTGAAGCCACTCTTGGCTTTGGCTCAAAAAAAGGCAGCAAAATCTGCAACTAAAAAAAAAAAGCTTTTCTGCGACGTGGGGGCCTCAGCTTAAGAGGTTTTAAAGGGAAGTAAAATATATATTTTCAGTCTTTTTCAGAATTGGGGCCTAACATAAAAAATATTCCAGCACTGGTGTGCTTCTGTCACAGTGACCGGTCTATTCTTAATTCCTTGAAAACCCCCTTTACCTAGTTTCATGTTCTATTTGTTTTTTAGTCAATAGCATACTTATGTTTTTTGTTAACAGCTAAGTTCTGTTATTTAGTTCAATCATTTTTCTTGACTAGCTATGTAGAAAGCAAAGAAAATTCTGGATTGTTTCAATTATTCTTTTACTATTGGAAAGCTTGGATTAGGTCCAGCCATTTCAAGTTACAGAACTGGTTCTGCCGGTCTTAGAAGCTTGGATGGCCTGGGAGACAATTTCCTTTCTGAATAGACTTACTTGTGTATCATTTTATAAAGTGTGTAAGTTGAAGAAGAGAAGACCTGCTTGCCTCATAGGATAAGAAATATAGTAGCGACTTCTCTATCACCAATGACTGTATTTATAAATAACCTTGGGTAAATAGCCAAGTGAAATCAGAGATATTTCTTCATAACTCTTATGTTCAGTTGATTTTCTGATTTTTTTTTTTTTCTTTTTTTGAGTATAGTTGTAGAACATCAGTAATGTCAGAGAGTTTGCTGGTAGAAGTGTCCTGCAATTAGTGAATTGGGGCAAGATTTGCGTATTGTGTGGTGTGGCTACACCTCAGATGCAAATGATATAAGATGATCTATATTTTCCATAGTATGGTAGTACGTCAGTTTGCTGGAAAATGTCTTCCAGTGTGAACTTTCAGTCTTCATGTACATGCTGGGATGTTTGTTTTATTTTTTGATTTAACTCAAGAAGCTTCTCTCAAGCTAGGGAAGATGAGACATTTAGAAACTTCTAGAGTTGCAACAGCTGGCCATTATTCTTGTAATAGGAGGGGGATTTTACATTACAAATGCTTTATGAAAATGTTGTGCATTGTGTTTCTTTGGTTATTTTTATGTGCAATTTACTGAAAATGATCTGTAGGGTTTGTAACCTCAGGCACCTTTTGATAACATTTGATCCACCCAAATTTGAAGTGTCCTGTGTGCAGTCTCCATCACAAGTTCATGCAGGTTGTACAATATGAGTGTGAGCCCCAGATGCAAGAAAGTGGAGTGCATCTTGCCGGCCCTTGTTTATTTTTGGTTGACTGAAAATGAGAAAGCTTTCTCTGAGCACCACTATGTGATTCTCAGAGTGGGGCTTACTTCCCACCACCACGCTAGTGGAAGAATGCATATTTTTCTGAATTCTAGGACTTACTGAACAACAGTATAGGGCAATTTGGACCCCTGTATTTGTCTCTATTTATGTATACTAATGAGAGTAGATGCTGTTGTATGTAAGTGCATGCACGTATGGATATTCCAGGGGTGACATCATCAACATATTTGGTGGTTGGTTAAAATATCAAAACATTATGTTCTTGATTGGCTAAAGTACATACGATGTGTTTGCTGCAGGTTATCCATAGTTGACATCCCACTGCACACCCAGCTGTGGCAAAATCAGTTGGAATCTGCAGTTTTTTTCTGAAGCTTTTGGGCACGATTCTCAGAGGACTGGCCCGGCTTTCAACCTTGCACTGCAATTTATTTCTGCAGTATGTAGATGGGATTTAAACTGCTGTTATACATCGCTGCAGGTTAGCCACTGATGATTCTGCCATGGTTAACCTACTGCAAACTCACCCTGTGTGTCCCCTGGCCCAAGCCTGAGTTACGCGAATGCATTGTTTTGTGATATTATTTTCCAGAAAATATGTAGGCACTTTCTTTTTAATAGACATGTATTTACACAAAAATTTTTAATACATTTACTGGTATAGAAACCTGCACACAATTTTATGGGTTAACGAAATTCCACTATCATTTTTAATATTTCGACCTTGCTGCATATTACTATTAAGCCACTGACTATTGCTGAATGTTCTTACAAATATAACTGGGCTATGTGTCAGTGTTTATGTAAGAGTCACAAAAGGGCACACAGTCAACCTGGAAGCCAGTGTGTAATTTTATGAGAAAGCTTATCATATTTTATATGGTATAATGCTTATTGTTTCGGTCAACTTCATTAATGTTGAATTCTAGACTAGACGTTCTCATTACATCGCATTATGTGACAATACAATGGGAAAAGGGATTCCCTATTAAAAAATTAAAAACAAATATACTGGATTGTGTAAATCCTTGAAAGTTAAAGTGGTTTTCCAGGATTTTGGTATTGATAACCTATCTTTAGGATACATCATTGATATCAAACAGATGGCAGTCTACCTATGTATACAATGAAGAGGCCAGTTTATCCAGGGAAGTGGGCTGTGTGGAGCATTGCTCCCCCACCGTTCTACAATTGATGGTATACCTTAAGGATAGGGTATTGCTTTACAATGTTACATAACCATTTAAATAATTGGAGTACTCCTCACAGGCTTCGAAGCAATGTTCAATGTTTTTTAGCTGTGAGCTTAGGTGGCCGTCTACCTTAAGATACAACTCCTACTTGTAGAAACTTTATTTTTTGCTTTACAATAATGGTACTTAAGGGGACCATACATATCATATGAATGTTGGCTGCACCTGACTGGCAAACCTTCTGGCAGATGTAGGAAAATAGGGATTTTCATGTTAGATTTCAGCATGCCTGATCCTTTGTTCTCCTGGTAGATTATTCCCTTCTTCCTATTGAGAAAACACGCATGCTTGCCTCTAGGATGTGGAAATGTCTGAAGGAATAGAGTAGAGGTTAGTTAAACAAGCATTCAGCTGACAGCAGTCTAAGGTATATGCCATCTTTACACTTGGCTGCGGCAAGTGCTGGCAATTTTCAGTGGCAGCACATCATAAAAGTGCCAAGTCCCTGAGATGCCCAGTTCAATCCCACCATCTAATGCTTGTGTATGAATATAGATGGTTTTGTGCTTGATTTTATGCAACTTTGAGTGTAACCTGTATGGCTGAACTCGCCAATCAGCGTGGTTGCACACTTACCTTAGGTTGTATACAAGAAATGCTGGGGATTCTGGTATATAGGTAACATTTATCCTACTTAATCTTACCCAAAATTGTGGCATAGCTCAAACTGTGTGAATTTGGTAAATAGGTACATAATTTTATTTAGTAATTTCTAATACATTCGCCTAAAATGTAGTAATCTCATGTCAAGAGACTCATGTTTTTCTGAAAAGACTTTTTCTTTTGTATTTCACTGTTCGCCCCTGCCAACCCATTGCGTGATGCTCTGTATACAATGCAAATTACTGTTTGGTCTTCCCTATAATACTTTTACTGAAACCTGAGGGCTTTTGGAGCTGGTTTTGTGGTCAGCATTAAACACACAGGTCCTGTTTTGCTGCCTGAAGGCTGTTCTGCATCTTCTGATTTTTATTAAATTTACTTCTTCATTCTCTCTTCTTATTTAGTGACATGATTATTTTCATATAACATATATGTTTGATTGAGAAAAAATATCAAGAGGAAACTTTTCTTGCATGAAATTTCTGTTTCTTTACATATGCACTATTTTATTCCAGGTATTAACTCACAGCTATATTTTTCAACATGTCTCTTTGGGAAATTAGCTGCTGGATTTTTAATTTTACATATTTTTAGAGGTAACATGGTGGCTCAGTAGTTAGCACATGTGTATACTTGGGGCTCCTCCCACATTCAAAAAACATGCTGAAAGGTTACTTTTGAGTGTCGTGAAACTAGTTCTTTGTGAGTTATTTTTTAAACATCGATTGGTTCTGCAAATGAGGCCTCTCCCTGGTCCTCCATTTCCAGCGACAATTTCTGTTTACGGGTTCCTCTGGCAGTGACATTACGTTGTGTCAGGTAACCGCTGCAGCTAGTCATAAACCTCAGTAGTGGCCACTTCACAAATGACATGTGACTCATTGGGTGCAGCCATCACCTGACACAAAGGGTACGTCACTTCTGAGGTCAGCCAGGGGATTCCGAAAGGAAGATAAAGTCATGTATGCAGGACTTTTTCTTCCATTACAAAAGTAAAGAAACAAGGTGGAAGATAGCTTCCATCATGTTGTTTACTTTAGTGTCAATGGGAACGGACACAGAATCAGTCTATGTCCGTTCTCTACAACAGTTTAATGTCATCCTATGACGGAAGACAGCAACGGACATTGACAACGGTAGTGTGAACCCCACTCTCATAGGGCCCGGTGCAAGTGCACCGTTGGACCTATACTTAAAGCGGTCCTGGTTATAGGTTTAAATATAGGTTTTATGTATTAGTAGAGCAGAAGGGTCCTCTTTAAAGTCAGTAGTTAAATTATTGAGTATATACTTCAACTGAGAAACATTCTACAGTCAAGTGGCCATCTATCCAGTAGCTAAAACTTGGACAAAACTGGACCATGCAACAGGACAATGATACCAAACACACCTGCAAAGCCCTTAACTTAAATGAAATGCTGTGGTGGGATCTTAAATCATTTTTCCGTCCCTTTCAAATTGATGATCTATCATTAGGATAGATCATCAATTGAAGATCCAAGGGGGTCCGGGAACTTCAACTTCATAGACCATATGATGTCATGTTCATCAATCACATGTCCTGATTGCAGCTCAGCCCCATTCAAGTGAATGGGATGAGCTTCGCTACCAAGCACAGCTGCTGTACAAATGTATGGCGTTGTGTTTGGTAAGTACTGATGCTTCAGCCTCTTCAAATAGCTGATCGGTTGGTGGTCCAGTTGTCGAACCCATTCTTATCTTTAATTGAGGACATAGCCTAAGGATAATTCTTAAATTAATATGTCCCATAAACTCTTTTAAATATATATTGAAACGTGATAAAAGGGTGATTCTACAAGCTATTGATTCACACATTGTACTTTTTCACATATGGCTTTCCATTTTGGTTCTATTTTTGTTAAAATAGAAATGAAACACTGTTGACAAATTAAATACACAGCAGTTGTGTGGTTATCTGAGGCTATATGTACCTAAATTGAAGACTTTCTAAGGACAAGGAGTTTTGTTCAAACAAAGGGTGCTTTGTTTTTCTCATTGTGTATATATATTTGCAGCATATAATAATCTGGAACCATTCCAGTATGTCATCTGCACAAAATATAAACCTCTTGAAAATGTGTGCACATCAAAATCCTGTTGGACAAGATGTGTAACTATTCTGGTTCAGTACTATGAAGTGTTGATTGGTGCTTCTTCCAACTCTTAACCATGAGGGTCTCAATGAATTTACCCAGAGTTTCCATTGTTTTCACAACATTCAGTGATCAACTAGGTTTAACAGGTCCTAAAAGCATAAGCTTTATTGTCTTTTTCTTTTTGCAGGTAGTTTCAGCCCAGTTGGACAGTCACTTAGTCGTACACCATCAATCAAACTGCAGATGGTAAGACAGCTTTATTTTCAATAGCAGTATTTACATCAAACATCCACTCACCACATATCAGTGATTCTGGTAAGGTCCCTGGGTGAATTGGTGAGAGGAAAAAAAAAAGTGTTATGCTAAAAGGGTTTTACAACTGGCAAAAAATGGTGGCAGTGGGCTTAGGGTGGGTTAAAAAGTTAATAGCACAGTAGTTGGCTGTGGAAGACATTTCAAGGCATTTTTTCTGTGTAGAGACCAACCAAGACACTGTGAGAATGGCAGTGGCAGGTGAGAATCCGTTTTATACAAGGATACAAATACAGAAAAGGGAGGAGAAATGGAATAGCAAAAGCAAACAAAAAAGGCAGATGGTGGTAAGTAGAGGAGCAAAGAAGTCACGTGAAATCTGCAGCAAAGATCTACAGAAATCTACAGAACAAGCAGCTTGTAACTAAAGTCGACCCACCACACAATATTAATCCCAAGCAGCCCAGGTTGTCAGCAATTTGTCTATTGAATTATGAAGGAGAGTAGTGAGGTGTTCCATGGATTATAGGTCCTTGATCCTAAAATAGAGATTGATTAGAGAGGGTGTAGCAACTCTCCTTTAATACAATGCTATTAAACAATTTACAACTGTGATTTTATAAAGAAGCAGCCTGGCTTGCGACTTTTCCAAAATCCGAAGAGAGACATTGAGAAGGTTTAAAGTTCCGGGGACAAGATGAGATTGATTCTAAATAGCTCTCAGGGAAGTTGCTAAACCCATCATCCAGAATGGGAATATCAGAAGGCATGTCCAATAGAAATGGCATAGGGGCCACCTATGGCAATACCAATATATGTCTGGAATGGAGGGGATGTGCCCACTAAGGAGGAGTAAAAGTGTATTATCTACAGATAGCTATTGGTCACTGTTGGGAGTAATAAATAACCATGATTATAATATAGATAACAAGGATATTCAACAGGTTAAGGGGTCTGCTAGTCCCACAAGACAGAAAACCTCATGGGCTAGCTAAGGTCTATCCATCTCCATGCAAATGCTGTACAGGGTATGCAAAGTAAGAGGAAGATAGTTAAAGGTGAGCATACAGTAGCAAATTCTACAAGTAAGCCAGATATCTCTGGAAAAGTCCATTGAACCCAGAAGGCTTTGTGGTATTGTCTCTAGCAGCGGTCCCCATATGAGGGCACTAGGATATACAGGGCTAACCACAGCTTCTGTACCTCTGTCCACTGATTGTAGGACATAAGTATAGATCAAGAGGTTATAGGTCGTAAGTGGACAGCACAGTAGTATAAGATAATAACTGGTAAGGTTAGAGTCCCCTGGCCTATATATCTGTGGGATTTAGTTGAAATTCTTAGTTCTGATGATAGACCGACTCCCTTTAATCACTTAGTTACAGCAACAGTTTAAAAGGACTGTTCCATAAATCCATTTAATCTTAGAGCTGCTATGTGTCCTGCTCTCAAGACCTCCACAGCTGATTTTGCCAGAGGGAGATTCAACAGGCTAGGCTTTTATGCTTTTGACCTAAAGGAGAATGTAGTATTACATGCTTACCAGTGACTTATGGAGGTGATATGCACATTGGTTAAGAAGATAGCTTATTCAAAGGAGTCTGTCAGCAGGAAAAACAACATTAACCTAAGCACACTATTTACAAATATGCAAGCAAGCGCAGTACTGAATATACAGTGAAGCCTGAACAGTGGTGCCTCGCTCTGAAGCCTGAGTCCGGCGCTTTCGGGTGGAGGATGATGTAGGTGGGTATGCACAGTACTGTATTTCGCTTGCTAAACCCAAGAAGAGCGAGAAACGTGGAGGTAGAGCTGTCATTAAGCCAGCGGGGGGCACAGCTGGGCAGCAGTTAAGGGTGTTAATCTGCAGTGTTTACAGAAGCCCACACTGTAGATTACATGACCTGTAAAGCTTTTTTCAAACCATTAGCATAATTACAAAACCCCAAAATTATCAGCAACCAAGCATAGGTCCACCATAACACAAGCATATTTGGAAACAGTGTTAGAAGCCTTTGTTTTTCCAGACTCTCTTTAATTTCTGATGTGCAGTTGGAGAATACAAGTATATTTTCATGAGTCACATGAGAATGAATTTATAGAAAGGTTTATACAATATTTTAGTATATAAGCCGATAAAGCAACAGTGAGTAATGTCCTTGTGTACAAAAAGTTGCTAGTGATTTCCAAAAGTAGTTTTTTTATTTATTTTTTCATTCTGGCCATGGACAACATTAACATAGGGCTATTTGGAACATTAAACCACCCACAGATCCTTACGGATTGATATTGATTGATTTGGCATTGGTATGCATGAGAGCAGTGTCGAACTGTGCTGTCTAGGGCCCACCAGTGGAATTTTTTCTAGGGGCCTGCCGCTAGGACTCCTGCAGATCAGCTGTATCGACACAGTGCGGCTACAGGTAACAACAATGCCATGCTGCTCACCCGCCATACAATGTGCACCACTGCACTACCTAAATCCACCTCTACACTGTGTATGGCAAGCGAGCAGAGTGGCTCTTGGAATTGTTAACATTAACATGGCCCATACAACTATAGTACGCACGACTGCGGTTATCAAGAAGACAGTGAGTGAGCAGAGCAGCACCCAGCATGGAAACAATATTGGGATCTGCGTGTTCTGGTAAACATCTGATCTGCAGGGTCCTAACAGTCTAAGAGACCAGTGGAGGTCTAACACCCAGGACCCCTGCTGATCGACTGTTTTGTAGGGACCATGGTGCTTTTGCAAGCGCTGTGACTTCTTCACTATTTACGTCACACAGATCTGTTTTATAGTGATCATGCAATGTAATTACAGCCTGTGATAATATCACATGTCTGCTATAAAACAGATGGGTTGTGATGTAAATAATGTAGCCCCCACACAGTATAATATGCTCCACAGTGGCCCACACACAGTATAATGCTCCACAGTGGCCCCACACAGTATAATATGCTGCACAGTGGCCCCCCACACAGTAGAATATGCTGCACAGTGGCCCCCCCACACAGTATAATATGCTCCACAGTGACCCCACACAGTATAATATGCTCCACAGTGACCCCACACAGTATAATATGCTCCACAGTGGCCCCACACAGTATAATATGCTCCCCACAGTGGCCGCAAAAAGTATAAAATGCTCCCAAAGTCCCCCTTAAGCCACTTCAGGTGAACCCCATGAAATTAGATGAATATTCGGGAGATTTGGCACTACGATTAGTTTTTGTGCTAATACTATATTCTGGGGTCGCCTCAGACCTTAGAATATAACAATCGGAGGCCCAGGGGAGGTGATGGAAAATAACAAACACTTTTACTCACCTTACCTCACCTCTCCTGGACATCCTCGCTCCATCTGGCTGTCTTCAGCATCCTCTTCTATCTGCAACTGAGGTCATTCGCCCCAGACGTCACTGCTGGGGTCTGTGATTGGGCCTCAACAGTCATGTGGGGGGTGCTGACATCATTATGCTGGCGCGCTCTACATGACTGCGCACCTATGTGTATAATAATAGCACAATTGGAAAGGGGCCGACATAATGCCAGACCCCTGTCTAGTAACAATATATATAGCGGTCTGGGAACCAGGCTTTTCTCAATCGCTATGCTGTTGCTGCAGGGCCCCGGCCATCTCCAGCAGGACCCCGTACCATTCTGGCCCTGGTTGCACCCCCTGTGATCATGATCGTTATGCCATGCATTACCAGACCTCCACTGCCTATTAAAAATTGCAGTGGGGGTCCGGTAGGACCCACTAAAGGCACAGCGCATATCGGTGGATTCACCTGTATCCTGATGGGCCAGTCCAACCCTGCATGAGAGAATTATAGTATTAAAGGGGGTGTATAAGAGAAAATAAAACAAAACAGGTTCAGAATTGGAGAAAACAAATTAAAATAGGCTCAGAATGGAATAAAAATAAAAAGTTTTAGTGATCCAACTGATTCCACAGCACTCTTGTGCCACTGCTTATTCTGTGCCCACTAGTAACGACTTCCTGGTCCTATCTTGACACTGCAAGAAATGTCTGGGTATGTGTGCTTAGTGAATCACTGGCTGCAGTGGTGACCTGACTTCCCCAGTGGTTTCTGGTGGGCATTTTCTGACATCAGGAAGTAGGGACCAGCAAGAACTGGTGGGGGAATGGTGAAAAGACTACTGCTTTTTTTTTTTTTTTTTTAACCCAGACTTGAACCTTCCCCTAATTTCTCTGGTTTTCATCTGACCAGTATGTCAATCTCCAGCTGCCCCATATACAGTGGGGAAACAAAGTATTTTTTCAGCCACCAATTGTGCATGTTCTCCCACTTAAAAAGATGAGAGAGGCCTGTAATTGACATCATAGGTAGACCTCAACTATGAGAGACAAAATTAGAAAACAAATCCAGAAAATCACATTGTCTGGTTTTTTAAGAATTTATTTGCAAATTATGGTGGAAAATAAGTATTTGGTCACCTACAAGCAAGATTTCTGGCTCTCACAGACCTGTAACTTCTTCTTTAAGAGGCTCCTCTGTCCTCCACTCGTTACCTGTAGTAATGGCACCTGTTTGACATTGTTATCAGTATAAACAGACACCTGTCCACAACCTCAAACAGTCACACTCCAAACTCCACTATGGTGAAGACCAAAGAGCTGTGGAAGGACATCAGAAACAAAATTGTAGACCTGCACCAGGCTGGGAAGACTGAATCTGCAATAGGCAAGCAGCTTGGTGTGAAGAAATCAACTGTGGGAGCAATAATTAGAAAATGGAAGACATACAAGACCACTGATAATCTCCCTCGATCAGGGACTGCACACAAGATCTCACCCCGTGGGGTCAAAATGATCACAAGAACAGTGAGCAAAAATCCCAGAACCACACGTGGGGACCTAGTGAATGACCTGCAGAAAGCTGGGACTAACGTAACAAAGGCTACCGTCAGTAACACACTACACCGCCAGGGACTCAGATCCTGCAGTGCCCGACGTGTCCCCCCTGCTTAAGACAGTACATATCTGGGCCCATCTGAAGTTTGCTAGAGAGCATTTGGATGTTCCAGAAGAGTATTGGGAGAATGTCATATGGTCAGATGAAACCAAAGTAGAACTGTTTAGTAGAAACACAACTCGTCGTGTTTGGAGGAGAGTGAATGCTGAGTTGCATCCAAAGAACACCATACCTACTGTGAAGCATGGGGGTGGGAACATCATGCTTTGGAGCTGATCCGTGTACATGAAAGAATGAATGGGGCCATGTATCGTGAGATTTTGAGTGCAAACCTCCTTCCATCAGCAAGGGTATTGAAGATGAAACGTGGCTGGGTCTTTCAGCATGACAATGATCCCGAGCACACCGCCAGGGCAACGAAGGAGTGGCTTCGTAAGAAGCATTTCAAGGTCCTGGAGTGGCCTAGCCAGTCTCCAGATCTCAACCCCATAGAAAACCTTTGGAGGGAGTTGAAAGTCCGTGTTGCCCAGCAACAGCCCCAAAACATCACTGCTCTAGAGGAGATCTGCATGGAGGAATGGGCCAACATACCAGCAACAGTGTGTGCCAACCTTGTGAAGACTTACAAAAAACGTTTGACCTCTGTCATTGCCAACAAAGGATATATAACAAAGTATTGAGATGAATTTTTGTTATTGACCAAATACTTATTTTCCACCATAATTTGCAAATAAATTCTTTAAAAATCAGACACTGTGATTTTCTAGATATGTTTACTCATTTTGTCTCTCATAGTTGAGGTCTACCTATGATGACAATTACAGGCTCATCTTTTTAAGTGGGAGAACTTGCACAATTGGTGGCTGACTAAATACTTTTTTTTCCCCACTGTAAGTGTATGGAGCAGTGGCCACACATGTATTCCATTGCTCCATTCACACAGAACGTGCAGGAGATTCTGCAGACCCCATTTTTGTGATTGCTGGAGATTCTAGTGGTCAAACCCCCAGCAATCAAATATCCCCTATCTTGTGGATAGAGAAGAGGTGTCTACAGGGTGAAGAGCCCTTTAACAATAGATTTATTGGGCTCCCTTAAATCCCAGAAACTGATAATGACTAACAATCCAGCAGTATACTCCACCCTGCCTTTGCCCTGCAAATCAAACTGTAGACTATTAGGTTTTTGTCCATTTATGATTTATTTCTTAGAATGATTTCTTTTTCACAGGCATTTCTGAAAGTAATCATTTTTCAACATTTTTGTGTTACCCCAGCACTCTGAGTCACTATAAACAGGCCTCAGGGACTTTGGTGCTAATGAGAAATACATACAAACCTTGACTAAAAATGCCTTAAATGTATAAAACAAACAAAAATGCACCAATAGCGGTGTTAGCTATTGGTAAATGTGTGGGCAGAAAGGAATTATAGAAGTAAAACTTGTTTTGTGAAAGCACCTGTACGAAAATTGGAAGAGGCATTGAGAGAGATTGTATCCCACCAATCCATTGTCTTAAAATAATACCAGGTGTAATTTAAAAATGGAAACCCACTCAGTGTACAAATCTTTGCTGTCATTCACTTGTAGCTTAGGACAAATACTGCATCTTGGAAAAACTAGTTGTTACGGTGTGACTGAGCCACAAAAATTTCACATGATACATCAGTCATAGGTTTGGCTGTAACATTGCTATGAAATTTATGGGTGTCCACAGTGTGCTGCACGAGCCACATATATCATTATTATTTATTTATTTATAGAGCACCAGTAATTCTATGGTGCTGTACATTTGAGGGTTTACGTACAATACACAAAACAAGTACACTACTAACAGTGACCACCTTGTATAGTGTGATAGAGGGCCCTGCCCACAAGGGCTTGCAATCTATGAGGGAAGAGGGATAGAGATAGTAGGTGAGGGTAGAGGCTGCTGAGATGGTGGTGTGGTGGCAATAGTGCTATTGGAAGTTGTAGGCCTTCCTGAATCGGTGAGTTTTCAAGGTCTTTTTAAAGCTTGAGATTGTGGGGGACAGTTTTAGCGGTAGTGTGTTCCATAGTATGGAGGATGCACAGGAGAAGTCTTGTTGACGGTTGTGTGAAAAGTGGATAAGAGCAGAGCAGAGTAGGAGGTCTTGAGAGGGTTTGGAGGGAACAGTTAGCTGGAGATTAGGTCAGAGATGTTTGGAGGGAACAGGTTGTGGATGGCTTTGTATGTCAGCGTTATCATTTTGATCTTTATTTGCTGGGCAATGGGTAGCCAGTGAAAGGATTGGCAGAGGGGATCAATTGATGAAAAACGGGGGGGGGGGGAGGTGGATTAAGCGAGAGGCAGAGTTTAAGGTGGGCTGGAGGAGGGTGAGAGCATTTGCTGGGAGACCATGGAGAAGGGTGTTACAGTAGTCCAATCAGGAGATTATAAGGTCGTGGACTAGCATTTTTGTAGTTTCATGGGTGAGGAAGGATCGGATTCGTTGGGTTGAGTTGGAGGCGGCAGGCAGTGTTGACGGCTTGGATGTTGGCTTGAAGGATAGGTCAGAGTCAAAGGTTATCCCAAGGCAATGGACCTCTGGGACTGGTGTTAGTGTGTTGAGTGGGAGGAGAGGAAGGAGTCTATGGCTGCTAGACATTTTGGGATTCTGGATATCAGAGCGGTAATGTCTGGTCCACAAAGTTATATTTGAGTGTACTTGCCTCTTTTATACAACTCCAAACTCTGCCCATTCCAAACACATATTTCATAAATCCAAATCCTGACTTTAGGGTAGGGCAGTTTTGTCAAAAAATAAAAATCTAGATTTTAGTTGATTTTCAAGTTTAAGCTCAATTTTTTTTTTTTGTTTTGGCAGTGAAGAAACTTGATGATAGCTAGTGGTGGAAGGAGAAAGTCTGTATAGACTATATCACTAGCTAAACTATATGTGGGCTGCTGTTCTGATCAGGGGATGTGGCGGGATTTAAATGATGCCATGTGGATATGCTACATTTGTCACCATGTTAATCCCTTACTGCCACAGCCATTTTTTTTTAAGCGGTGAAATTGCTATTCAATCTTTTTTTTTTATTGGTCATTATTTCAATTAAATTAATTTAATATTTTTCTACTCTTGGTATTTTGTGACACAGGTATGCCTAAAGTGTTTTTATTTATTTTTGTTTATTGCTTAGTTGTTTGCTTTATGTTATAGTTAAAGGGGTTGTCCAGGCAAAACTGAACAACCTCTTTAACTTTTAAATCAGTCAGGGGCAGTGAAAAAAATTAAATAAAATAAAAATGCATACTTACCTGTCCCCAGTGCTCTGGTGTCCTCCTGGTGCTTCCCGGCTTTTTTGCTTTGGCAGCTTCTCCCGGGTCTCTTCCTGAGTTCCGTTGAAGCCGCTGATTGACCTCAGCGGTCATGTAACCGGTGAGACCAATCAGCGACCTCAGCAGGCCTCAGGAAGAGACCCATGATGTCACAGGTAGTAACATCGCATGCCATTCGCTGATGGACCTCAGCGGTTTCAGTGGAATTCCGGAAGAGACCTGTTGAGCAGAAGGATCGGAACACGTCGGAAGGACACCGGAGCATCGGGGACAGGTGAGTATGAATTTTTTTTTTATTTTTTCACTGCCTCCGGCTGATTTAAAAGTTTAAAGGGGTTGTCCTTTTTTGCCTGGACAACCCCTTAAAGAGGAGAGTGATTCGAATTTTCAAATTTTTTAAATATATCTTTAATGACTTTTTTTTTTAAGCCTCACTAGGGGGGGCTTGAACTGCTGTATTGCAGTCTATGGTAAAATCCCTCTATAACTATAGAAGTCTGCTACAGGCAAGCCTCAATGTTCAAATCACTATAGCAGACCTGGGCTACCTTCAGAAGGCTTCCAGCTGCCATAGCAGCCAAACGACTCCTGCAATCCTGATATGCGGGAGCCGTTGGGAGGGTGAAAGGAGTTAATTCAGCAGATCACAGATGTTTTTAAGAAGGGATGAGGCTAACAATTATGGTCCTGCTTTACAAGACTCAAAGAAACGTTATGCAAAATTAAATAGAGTAAGACTTTAAATATTACTAATTTACTATTTACTTTAGTAATTTGTACAAAAAAAATTATATATATAATAGTTTACTTGGAAATTGCTAAAACATAGTAATACTGTTCATTAAATGACTGGCTTAAAAAATAGCAAGTAACATAGGCATGTTTGGTTTTGCCTTAACTGATCTGAACCATGCAATAATATCAACATTGTATATATAGTAATTTCTAAGTGGTGTAAATAAAAATGGTGTAATGGTTAATTTTATTTAACCAGTAATAATTTGAGTCTGATATTATTATATGGGGTCTGAATACATTTAGTTTTGTCCTGTTTTCGAGTCCACACCCCTTGAAAAAGCCACTTCCACTTTTTCTGTGATTTGCTATTCACAAATCACTCTCTGAAGGGCTTTCCCAGGTTGTTGTCTGGGGAACCCCGTAGATGACAACTGATCACGGCACTTGAGGGGTTAAGAGTCTGCAGCCAGAATCTCTGATCACAGGCACAGCTATCCGGTCTCTGCTGAGTGAATCAGCAGATCAGCCACAGCTTTGGTGCCCACTCAGCTCCTGAGCAGGTGCCATATTTAAAGTCCTTGCATTACGCTTCTGTCGGGAAAAAACGAAATACATTGGGAGAGATTATTATTAATCCCACGTGTCAGGAAACACTCCCCTCAACAATTTCCTAAAAGAAGATGTGGTGTAGGAAGGATTTTCCAGCATCTATGCTAGTTTTCTGATGTAAATGATGACTGAAATATACACATCTACAAGCTGGAATCAATGACATTCTAGGTGCACACACTGCCAGAAGATGCGACTAATTAATGACAAGGTGTGGAATATTAAGACTGAGGAAGAAAGCACTGTTTTTTATTAATCTTTCCCACTATGTCTATATAATAGAATATTTTCTATGCACACAACTATAGTTTTGGTACATGTGCTATCCATTATTAAAGATGTATCATTTGCGGGCTCTGTCTCTTCCCCTTGCCGTTGGGGTTCCTCAGGGCTCGGTCCTAGGCCCCCTGCTCTTCTCTCTCAACACAGCCCCATTGGACAAACCATCACCGGATTTGGCTTCTGGTACCATCTCTATGCTGATAACACCCAATTATACACGTCATCCCATGACATCACCCCTGCGCTAATACAGAACACCAGTGACTGTCTCTCCGCTGTCTCAAATATAATTTCTTTGCTTTATCTGAAACTAAATCTTTCAAAGACTGAACTATTGCTGTTTCCACCATCTAATAGATCTGTCCCTGATATCTCCATTGCAGTCTCCAGCCTTAGTATAACTCCTAGGCAGCATGCCCGCTGCCTCTGGATTATGTTTGACTCAGACCTTTCCTTCGCCACCCATATCCAATCACTCACACACTCATGTCATCTCTACCTCAAAAACATCTCTAGAATCTGCCCTTTCCTTAGCAGAGATACATTAAAGACACTTATTGTAATCCTGATTCCTCTCGCCTTGACTATTGTAACTCCTTACTAATCGGTTTTCCACTTACTAAACTCTCCCCTCTACAATCTATTCTGAATGTGGCAGCCAAGCTCATCTATCAGTCTAGACGCTACAATGATGCCTCCGGTCTGTGTCAGTCACTACATTGGCTGTCTATTCAATACAGAATACAATATAAACTTATCACCCTCATCTACAAGGCTCTCCATAATGCTGCACCTCCCTACATTTCCTCCCTCATCTCTATCACCCAACCCATGTTCTACGATCAATCAATGACCTAAGACTAACATCATCTATTATCAGAACCTCCCACTCCCGTATCCAAGACTTCTCCGGAGTTGCACCACTTCTCTGGAGTTCTCTACCCTGGACAATCAGATTAACACTCAATTTCTACAGCTTCAAGCGCAAACTAAAGACACATCTTTTCAGACAGGTCTATCACAATTCCTAATGCAAACCTTCTGCAGATAGTTTTCCCTAAAAAAAAACCCTCCTTTGTTCACGCTCCGGCATTACCCCACAGGATATGATGTATCGGACTGTAACTTTATATGTCCAGGCAACATCTGCATGTTAAGGGACATGACTGGTGACGGCTCATAGAGCTTTACTGATGCATAGCGATATCGCCCCTGCTACCTCTTGTGTCACCCCCTCTACCTCATAGATTGTAAGATCTTGCGAGCAGGGCCCTCAGTTCCATTGTGTGAATTGACTATTTCTTTCTAATGTATCTTTTTAGTCTGTACTTGAAGCCTACAATTTGTAAAGTGCTGCGGAATATGTTGGCGGTATATAAATAAAATGTATTATTATTATTATTATTCCCAATAAAGGATAGCATACGGACCCATTAATTTCTATGGCCCCATAGTTTTATGGATCTTGGTCCGTCTATTCTATTGGTAGATACATAGAAAACATGAACTGCACATGCGGTCATGTGCATGAAGCCTAACCTTTTTCAAGCCTCATCATCACATGTCTTCTGTTAATACAGTAATGCGCAGAAGAGGGTAGTCATCATTTAAAGAGGACCTTTCACGTCCTCATGTAAATGCGGTTTTACATACCGCTAGAAAGACGACAGTGCGCTGAATTCAGTGCACTGCCAGCTTTCCCGTTATATGTCCCGGGGCTGGAGATATCGAGGGTCTAAATTTCATCGGGGGCGTTCCTGACAGTCTAGCTGCGCTGTGAGGAACGCCCTCCCTGACTGTGCTCGTCCATAGACTTGTACTGGGGGGGTGTTCCTTACATCTCAGCGTCATCACTGGGTGGTAAGGAACTCCCCCTCTCTCTGAGCCCAGTACTATCAGAAGGGGCGTTCTTTACAGACAAGCGGTGACGCTGAGCTCTAAGGAACGCCCCCCAGTACAAGTCTATGCACTAGAAGCACAACACTTAGTGGCATGTTTCAGCTGCTGCCATCCATCCTGCCAAGCACGAATTCTTGCTAATACTGTGAGCTTCAGATAAATATGTCAGAACTGAACAATTACTGGAGGCACCTGAGGGCCATCTATTGTAGGTTGTTGTTATTGATGTCAGCCCACATCATGAACACACTGCCATATCTTTAACCCTTTAAGGGCATGTCCTAAAAACACCTTAAGGCCGGGGCCCCACATTGCAAAAACGAAGCAAAAAAATGCTGTGTTTTACAGTACCTGCAAAGTGGATGAGATTCTGGCTAATCCCATTCACACACTGCATTTTGAAAATCGCAGCATGTCAATTATACCTACGGAAACGCTGGCATTTTCCTTACAGGTATAATAGGGACAGAAAGTCCGCAGAGGAAAACTCTGCAGACTTTCTATTAAAAAAGCTCCGGAAAAAAAAACCACAATGCATTTCCGCTGCAGTCTTTTCTGCAGCATTTTTTTGGGGGACCTTAGCCTAAAGACCAGGCCTTGTTTTTGAAAACTGACATGTCACTTTATGTGGTAATAACTTTGCGATACTTTAACTTACCAAAGTGATCTTGAGAGAGTTTTTTTTTACATGACACATTGTACTTCATGCTAGTGGTAAACTTTGGTTGATATTTTTTGCATTTATTTAACCACTTCTGGACCGCCCATTGGGTATTTATGTCCACAGAGTGGCTCTCTTGTTCTGCAAGTACGTACCAGTACGTCCTTGCAGTTTTAAGCAGCTGCATGAAATCGTGCAACTGCAGAAACAGGGAGCTGGCTGTAACTACAGCTAGAGATCCCCTAGAGAAGGCAAGGAAGTTTTATTACCATCCCTGCCTTCCTGATCGCTGTGTACACACAACTATTGGAGCCACAATGATGCGGCTCCCCTCTGACCCGGAAGTCACGTGATCTGCCGGGATCAGAGGCTGTCAGAGCTGATGGGTCCTACAGGACCCAGATTAGTTCTCTAGTTATGGGTAGGAGGCTGTATTCCTCCTGCAACTGTGGTTAAGGTAACAGCCCTAGTTACAGGGGAAATTAGCCTCCCCCACAAAAAAAATACTGTTTAGATGCCCCCAAAGGTCTATTATGACCTTATGGGGACACAATATAAAAAGGAAGGAAGAGGAAAAGATAAAAATTAAAGTAATAAATAAATAAATAATAAATATATAAATAAGTAATACATAAATAATTAAAAATATAGATAAAATCATACGTCAAATCACGCCTTTATCACAGGTTATAGCCCCCCGATGACACAATACAAAATAAAAATTACCGTAACGGAGAGGAAAAACTATTTTAAAAACTTGTTTAGTAGCACTTTGTGCTATTAAATTAAAAAAATAAATGAAAAGTGAAAAACAGACACATTTTCCCTCCTCTTTTGTTTATATTTATAAAAAAAAAAATTAAAAACATGCAAAAATAAAAATAACATAAAAATAAAGCTTTATTTGTCACCGAAAAAAGACACAGAAATTAGTTGAAAAACCCAAATGATAAAAATGTTATAGCCCTCAAAACCGCACATACCAAAAAAAACCAAAAATGTGTCTGGTCCTGAACCAGAAATTGGCCTGGTACTGAAATAGTTAAGAAATAATAAAAAAAATTTGGTGGAAATTTGGAGAAGTTTGCAATTTTAAACATGTGAATTGCTACCCAATTTTTAGGGACCACTTCAGTTCTGAAGGGGATTTTAAAGGCTTACATATTAGAATTATAATTAGAAGAATTATAATTCAAAACCGTATTTGGGACGTTTGTTCACCCCTCAACTGTTTCATGGGAATTAAAACAATATTGAGGTGAGATTTAGACATTTCAATTTTTTTTTCTATAATACATTCATTTAGCCCTAAACTGTACATATTCACAAGGGTTAGAGGAGAAAATATATCCAACAATTTGTTACCCAAAGTTATCCCAAGCACGGAAATACCCCACATGTGCACATGGCAGTATCCTGAAGGGAAGGACCACCACTGGGCTTTTAACCCCTTCTCGCTGGTGGCAATTTTCGATTTTCTTTTTTCACTCTCTGCTTTCCAAACCCCATAACTTTTTTTATTTTTCAGTTCACAGAGCCATATGAGGGTTTAATGTTTGCATGTTAAATTGTTTTTCATAATGGTACCATTTATTATTCTATACAATGTACTGGGAAGCTGGGAAAAAAAAAAATCAGAATGGGGTGGAATTGGAGAAAAAGTGCATTTGTTCGACTTTCTTACAGGCTTAGTTTTTACGGCATTCACTCTGCAGCCAAAATGGCATGTCACGTATATTCTGTGTTTTAGTATGATTCCAGCGATACTAAATTTATATAGTTTTATTTACATTTTAACTCCTTAACAAAAATCCAAAATTTTGCAAAAAAAAATTTTTCCTTAAAGTCGCTATAATCTGACACCCATACCTTTTTTATATTTCTGTGTACGGGGATACATAGGGCGTCTTTTTTTTGCGGGGCCAGGTTTACTTTTTAGTTATAACATTTTAGGGAATGTCTATTGCTTTGATCACTTTTTATTCTAATTTTTATCAAAGGCAAAACAGCGAATAAACAGCGGTTCTGGACTTTTTTTTTTTCACTACAGCATTCACCGTACAGGAAAAATATTTTTAGAAGTTTTTAGACCGGGCGTTTTCAGACACAGGAATACCTAATGTGTTTCATAGTAATTTTTTAGTTTTATATGTATTCTGGGGAAAGGGGGGTTATTTGAACCCTTTTTTTTTTTTTTACTATTTCCTGGGAGCATTCATAAGGCTGTACATTACAGCGGAGATCCGGTAGCTATGGCGGCTGTTCTGCAGCATCTTTAAAGACCCGGCATCCACCCTCATGGTAGTTTTTTCTGGATTAGTTTTCAAGTGCCATGTCTTATTTGGTTTCAGTGAAATGGAAACCCCCCAAAAGTGACCCCATGTTGGAAACTACACAGGAAAACAAAGGAATTTATTAAGTGGTATAGTGAGAATTTTGACTTCACAGTATTTTCACAGATTTTATTAATATTGGGTCATAAAAATGAAAAATTACTTTTTTTTTTCTTTCAATAAAGCATCACTTTAGCCCCAAACTATTCATTTTCACTAGGGGTTAAAGGAGAACATACACAGTTTATTAAACAATTTCTCCTGAACACGGCAATATCAAATATGTGGTTGTAAACTGCTGTATGGGTATATGGTGGGGTATGGAATGGAAAGAACACAATTTGGCTTTTGGAAGTCAAATTTTACTAGAATAGATTTCAGATTACCATGTCTCATTTTCAGAGCATCTAAAGTACGAGTAGAGTGGAAGACACCAAAATGTAAACCTATTTTGGAAACTAAAAATGTATCAAGTGGTATAGTGAGTATTTTTACTTTACAGCTGTTTCACAGATTTTATTAACATAGGGACATGGAAGTTAAAAATGACTTTTTTTCCAATAAAAAGTCGAGAGAGGAGAAAAGGAGAAAATGCACCCCACAGTACATTATGCAATTTTTTCTGAACACAGTAATACCCCATCTATGGTCGTAAACTGCTCTATGGGTACATGTTGGGGCTTGGACAGGAAAGAGTGCTATTTGGCTTTTCGAGGGCAGATTTTGCTGGAATAGTTTTTCGGGAGCTATGCTGCATTTGCAGAGCTCGTAAAATACCAGTAAATTGGAAACCCCCAAAAGTGACTCCATCTCTTAAGGAATTTATCAAGGAGTATAGAGAGCATTTTGTCCCCAAAGCTGTTTCACAGACTGTATCAACATTTGGATGTGAAAATGACTTTTTTTTCCAATGAAACGTCACTTTAGACCCAAATTTTTTCATTTTCACAAGGGGTTGAAGGAGAAAATGTACCCCACAATTTGATATGTAATTTCTCCCAAGTACAGAAATACCAGTCATGTGGTTAAAGTTACTGTTTGGACACACAGCATGTAGAATGTTAGGAGTGCCATTAAGATTTTGGAGGGCAGAATCATATTCAGGTTCCATGATGCATTTGGAGAGCCCCTACGGTGCCAGTACAGTGGAAAATACCAAATAGTGACCTAATTTTTGAAACTGTACACCTCAAGAAATTTATAAAGGGATATAGTGATCATTTTGAACTTGAAGTGCTTCCCAAAAATCAATATGCAAAGTCAATATTTAAAGAAATATGCTATTTCACATAGTGAGCATAAGTTTTCGAGATTTCAATGCATAGCGGATGGCGAAAAGTGAAAATGTAAGATGTGCATAGGATACACCTAATTCACCACTTTTTTTTCCCAGTAGCTCCTAGGATTGGAGAGACATTCTGGGAATTCACTTCTGGTGTCTTTTTCCTCGTAATATCTGTGGTGTACCCTGATACTACTCTAGCACAGTTACACAATTTCCTTCCTTCAACAGTCAGTTTTGCCCTAAAGATGTGTCAATTTTAGGGGGTTTTGTTGCTGCATTGTATAAGCTGTATTTTTATTATTATTATTTTTTTTTTTTTTACTAATTTTGGCAGAACAAAAACCCATTTCGGGAAAAAAATCAATTATTTTTGCTTCACCATCTTCTGAGAAGTTTTTGATGCATATTATATAATGTTTTAGTGTTATTGTATTGGTTGTTACAGATGAGGCGATACCAAATATGTATTGTTTTTTATATTTTAAATATTTTATTTTATTTAAATATTTTAAATTTTTTTTTACCTAATTAACCCCTTTCCGACATCCGACGTAATAGTACGGCTCTGCCGGGAGGGACTGAAACTGTGTGTGCAGCATGCTTAGCGGGTGTCAGCCGTTATACACAGCTGACACTGTTCTCTAAAACCCCCAGTCGGAGATGAGCTCGGATCGCGAATGTTAAGCCCTGAGATGCCACGGTCAAACATGGAATTTTATTCAGAAAAATTAGTAACTCTTAAAAAAACAACATAAATTAGGTGTCTATGTAATTGTACTGACCCATAGAATAAAGGTAACTTTTTACTTATGTTGCACGCAGCACAGAAAAAAATGTAAATGTTAAAAAGCAATGCTAGATTTCATGGGGGTTTTTTTACATCCCACCCAGAAAGAGTTAATTAAAAATTAAATCTCATCCCGCAAAAATCAAGCCCTCATATGGCTACATGACCAGAAAATAAAAAAAATATAGCTTGCACAATGTGAAGACAAAAACTCCAAAAATCAAATTATTAGGACAAAATTGCCTGTTGAAAGTAGGAATTGCATAAGATGTGCAAGAGTATATCAGTTATTTTTTAGTGTACTAAAAATTATATTTTGAATTTATTCTTTGGTGTTGGTACACATACCTTGCTATCAGATATATATCTTTAGTGGTTTGATATTTGTTGGTTCTTCCTGGATATGGCAGGTTTTTTATCGGGAGAGATTAACCATGAGAGATGGCTGAGTAAAACTAAAGAGGTGTTTTCTGAGGCTGATCTTCCTGTCCAAACACACACTCTTAATATATCGGCAGCATTTAGGCAGTTAACTAGGATATATAAAGAGAATTTGCGTGCATTATGGGAGATCTACCATCTCTTAATTTGCTGGGAGATTTATGGGATGAGGGACAGAGGGGTTTAGGTGAGGGACCTTTTACAACGCGCCGTCTCCCCTCTAAGAAGTATCCTCCAATAGGTGATGAAGGAGCTATAGATGTATTTCTGCGGGTGGTCACAAAAGAGATTATGAACTTTCAGGCATCAGGTCAATTATACCATTGTTCTAGATCCAATTTGGATAGACAAGAAATGGTGGCTTTAAGGAAGCTGGAGAGGGATAGTAATATCCTTATTAAACCCTCGGATAAGGGTGGTAATCTGGTAATACTTGATCGGCACAGTACACTACTATGTGCCATTCTATTTTATGTGATAATGAGTGCTATGAGGTAGTGGCTAAAGAATCTATGCAGGGATATATGGATGAACTACGCATGATTCTGGATAGGGCCCTGGAAAATAACCTCATTAGCAGAATGGAATATGATTTTCTGTTGCCACAGCATCCTATTCAGGCAACTTTTTATTCCTTGCCAAAAATCCACAAGGGGTTGTCCCCTCTTAAGGGAAGCCACATTGTGGCTGGCATTGGATCTATCACTCAAAGTGTTAGTCTACATATAGACGATATTTTGCGACCTTTTGTTACCAGTCTTCCATCTTACGTTAGGGACACCATGGATGTCCTCCGTAGACCGGAGGGCATCCAGGTGTCCACTGACGTATTTCTTGCCAGCTTGGATGTCGAGGCGTTGTACAGCTCCATTCCCCATGCTAAGGGGTACGGGGCTGTGGATAGCTTCCTGAGGACCAGAGGTAGCCACATGAGAGAACATAATCTATTGATATTGGATATTTGAAATTTGTTTTGGAGAGGAACTGTTTTTTGTTTGAGGACAAGCTCTTCCACCAGCTCAGGGGGGTAGCAATGGGGAGCCCTTGTGCCCCCACTTTTGCTAACCTTTACCTGGGCTGGTGGGAGGCAGAGAAGGTCTTTGCGGACACGATGGACCAGTGAACCCAGCGTATACTCCTTTGGGTCAGTTTCATTGATGATATATTCATCTTGTGGGACGCACCCAGGGAGGATTTTGTTCCTTTGTTAAGGAATTGAATTGCAATGACCTGGGTTTGTATTTTACTTTTGAGATCCAGGAGAATAAAATGACTTTCTTGGATCTATCTATTTTTAAGGAAACCTCAGGTCGTTTATGCACTTGTATACATAGAAAGGCGACAGCTACGAACTCATTATTGCAGTGGGGGATTTGGTATCCTCCCTCACTGAGAACTGGGATACCCAAAGGGCAATACCTTTGTGTCCGTAGGAATTGCTCAAGACTGTCAGGTGATTTTCAGGTGATGGCTAGGGATTTACGGGGGAGGTTCAGGAGAAGGGGATATCCTGAGACTGTATTACGCAAAGCATATCATGATGCCTTGACAGTGGATAGAGTACAACTCCTGAACCCCCGTAATCGGGAGACTAATGAGGAGGACATTAGGATTGTGATGACCTATGATCAGGCAGCAGAAGATACAGTCATATGAAAAAGTTCGGGCACCCCTATTAATCTTAATCATTTTTAGTTCTAAATATTTGGGTGTTTGCAACAGCCATTTCAATTTGATATATCTAATAACTGATGGACACAGTAATATTTCAGGATTGAAATGAGGTTTATTGTACTAACACAAAATGTGCAATATGCATTAAACCAAAATTTGACCGATGCAAAAGTATGGGCACCTCAACAGAAAAGTGACATTAATATTTAGTAGATCCTCCTTTTGCAAAAATAACAGCCTCTAGTCGCTTCCTGTAGCTTTTAATCAGTTCCTGGATCCTGGATGAAGGTATTTTTGACCATTCCTCTTTACAAAACAATTCCAGTTCAGTTAAGTTTGATGGTCGCCGAGCATGGACAGCCCGCTTCAAATTATCCCACAGATGTTCAATGATATTCAGGTCTGGGGACTGGGATGGCCATTCCAGAACATTGTAATTGTTCCTCTGCATGAATGCCTGAGTAGATTTGGAGCTGTGTTTTGGATCATTGTCTTGCTGAAATATCCATCCCCGGCGTAACTTCAAATTCGTCACTGATTCTTGTACATTATTCTCAAGAATCTGCTGATACTGAGTTGAATCCATGCGACCCTCAACTTTAACAAGATTCCCGGTGCCGGCATTGGCCACACAGCCCCAAAGCATGATGGAACCTCCACCAAATTTTACAGTGGGTAGCAAGTGTTTTTCTTGGAATGCTGTGTTTTTTTGACGCCATGCATAACACTTTTTGTATGACCAAACAACTCAATCTTTGTTTCATCAGTCCACAGGACCTTCTTCCAAAATGAAGCTGGCTTGTCCAAATGTGCTTTTGCATACCTCAGACGACTCTGTTTGTGGCGTGCTTTCAGAAACGGCTTCTTTCGCATCACTCTCCCATACAGCTTCTCCTTGTGCAAAGTGTGCTGTATTGTTGACCGATGCACAGTGACACCATCTGCAGCAAGATGATGCTGCAGCTCTTTGGAGGTGGTCTGTGGATTGTCCTTGACTGTTCTCACCATTCTTCTTCTCTGCCTTTCTGATATTTTTCTTGGCCTGCCACTTCTGGGCTTAACAAGAACTGTCCCTGTGGTCTTCCATTTCCTTACTATGTCCCTCACAGTGGAAAATGACAGGTTAAATCTCTGAGACAACTTTTTGTATCCTTCCCCTGAACAACTATGTTGAACAATCTTTGTTTTCAGATCATTTGAGAGTTGTTTTGAGGAGCCCATGATGCCACTCTTCAGAGGAGATTCAAATAGGAGAACAACTTGCAATTGGCCACCTTAAATACCTTTTCTCATGATTGGATACACCTGGCTATGAAGTTCAAAGCTCAGTGAGGTTACAAAACCAATTTTGTGCTTCAGTAAGTCAGTAAAAAGTAGTTAGGAGTATTCAAATCAATAAAATGATAAGGGTACCCAAACTTTTGCAACGGTCAAATTTTGGTTTATTGCATATTGCACATTTTCTGTTAGTACAATAAACCTCATTTCAATCCTGAAATATTACTGTGTCCATCAGTTATTAGATATATCAAATTGAAATGGCTGTTGCAAACACCCAAATATTTAGAACTAAAAATGATTAAGATTAATAGGGGTGCCCAAACTTTTTCATATGACTGTATAAGGCGAATTATAGGGGGATCATGGAACATTCTGATGACTAACCCTGAGGTGGGTTCACTGGTGGGTTCAAGACCTAGTTTGTCCTATCGGAGGGGGCCCAATTTACGTGACAAATTGGTACATAGCCACTTTTCAAGTACCCCTCGAACTATATGATTACATGGTTACATCAGATGCAACGAAATCTGAATGGAAATTTTCCCTGTGGGTCATGCAAATCGTGCATGTTCTTAAAAAGAGGAAATGAACTCTTGAATGTAGCTTCTGGCAGAACCTTTAAGGTGAACCAGTTTATTAATTGTAAGACTAGCGGTGTCATGTATCTTATCACTTGCTCCTGCGGACTCCAGTATGTTGGTAAAACTATCCGGGAGTTCCGCAGGAGGATAAGGGAACACATCAACGACATAGCTAGGGAAGAAGATACATCTGTGTCCAGACACATACGGGAGAAACATGGTGGTGATGCTAAACACCTTAGCTTCCAGGGCATTGAAATGGTGGTGCGGTCCCCCAGGGGAGTGGATTATGACAGGAAAGTGCTCCAGAGGGAGGCACGTTGGATTTTTTTTGTTTGACACGGTTTATCCTGTGGGCCTTAATGAATTTATATCTTATTCATCTTTCATTGGTTAGTGTCATATCCCTCTCCTCTTCCTTTTTTATGCTGTCTGATTGGTGACATTTCATATCGCCTTATCCCCTCTTATTCTAAACCATATGTTTCTCTCCTCCCTTCCATCTCCATTTATTTCTTTTATACATGTCCTCTCCATTTATAATTACATTCTGCTGGTTTATTTGACTCTTTTTGTCTGCTTAATCTTTCTATTATGTCTATATTGTGGTTCTTTTGTTATCGAGCCCCATTTACGCATGTTGTTATCGTAATAGTCCATTTTGGATCCCTTGCTGGTGTCATTTGGTATCTCTCATGGTGTTTTGTATCTCTGTGGCCTGATTTTTATATTTACTGCAATGTTAGGGTCCGGGCGCTATCATGGACGCGTTAATGCGTCTGTCTAAGTTCTTTGGGAACGCCTTCTGTGGGCGTTCCTCTCTTATAGCATTGTCCGGATCTTCTGGGAGTTAGCGCTTGGTGATTGGGTGCACCCCCGATGACGTGGACTGCTAAGGGGTGTAGCCTAGCGTATATCAGGTTAGGCTGTGCGCGCCGGCATTCGTGGTCATTCATCATGGCCGGC
Organism: Leptodactylus fallax; assembly: GCA_947044405.1. Classification (NCBI taxonomy): domain Eukaryota; kingdom Metazoa; phylum Chordata; class Amphibia; order Anura; family Leptodactylidae; genus Leptodactylus; species Leptodactylus fallax. The sequence continues at coordinate 3,308,979 of CAMRHE010000092.1, forward strand.
CGGGCTGTATACTAGACGCTCTGAATTATTGAGGCAGTTTGCACATATTTATAGTGCACTCTGCTTTGCCCTTATGCATTTGCCTCTGATGAGCTGATGTAGTTCAGCAGAAACGCGTCAGCAAGGCTAGGAGGGAGGGCAATTACCTCTTATATATCGTCTTTGGTGTTTGTTTGTTTGGATATTAGGCAGCCAATTGTGGGAGTGTAATGTAAGCTCCCAAGGTAGTGGCTAGTTAGACACTTTGGTCGGTCTTTTACTGACCTCTAGTCAGTTGGTATGTATGTGTGTGTGTTTTACCTCATATGGATGTATCCCTCAATTTCTTCCCCTCTTCTGAATTGGCATTTAGAGACTGGAAATTATAATGCAAGATTTAGGGGTTGATTGTGAGGGGATATTGGTTTTCACCACACTACTCTCCCATCTCTAGGTAGGCTGCTCTTATCCTTTGCATGACCCCATTTATATCCTGACACCTTCAATATTAGGTGTTTTTTCTTTTATAAATATACTTTTAGTGGCTATTAATAAAAGTTATTTTTTAGTGTACTAAAAATTATATTTTGAATTTACACCGTAGATTTAGAGCTTACAAAGGAAAATACACCAGCACCGACCACCCCCCCAGAATACACTCCCCCCCCATGCTTCATAAGAGCTAGTGGGAAAATAGCGTGGGACTTGGTGTACCCAAAATACTCCGCACAGCTTACATATTCACTTCTGGGAAACTAATCCTCACTACACCACATTATAAATTCTTTGAGGGGTGCAGTCTTCTAAATGAAGTCTCTATCTGGCGGATTCCTCTTTACTGGGACTCTGCAAACATGACATGACGTCCAAAATCCAAACCTTCTAAATCTGCACTGTGAAAGCCAAACAGAACTTCTTCTTTTCTGTGCCCTGCTGTGTGCCCAAGCAGCAGTTTATGCCACATATATGACATTGTTGTACCCGGGACACCCCACTTAACTATCATATGTGGGTACAAACTGCTGTTTGGGCACACAGCAGGGTGCAGAAGAGAAGCAGTGCTATTTAGGTTTTGGAGACGCTTTGGTTTTTGGACGTCATTCCAATTTTGCAGAGTTCCTGAAATACCAGCAAAGCGGAATCCCCTGATACATGCCGCCATTTTGGAAACTACACCACTCAAGGAATTTATCCCAGGGTACAGTGACATTTTTACCCCCAAAGTGTTGCATTAATGTATTTATAATGCACCATCAATTGCACAAAGTGAAAATGACAATTTTTCCAGGAATACGACATTTCATTGCACAATATGTTGCCCCCAGCTTGTGCCCTCAAAAAGCCTAATGGCTCTCCATGCCTTCTGTGCTCTGCCGTGAGCCAAAACAGCAGTTTTCCTCCACATGTGGGGTATTTCTGTAGTCAGTAGAAATTGCGGAACAAATTGTCGGATACCTTTTCTCCTTTAACCCCTTGTAAAAATGAAAAATTTGTTGCTAAAGCAACATTTTATTGCAAAAAATATATTTTTTCAGTTTCACTCCCCAATGTTAATAAAATTTGTGAAACAGCTGTGGAATCAAAATGCTCAGTATAACCCCTTGATACATTTCTTGAGGGGTGTAGTTTCCAAAATGGGATAATGTTTTGGTGTTTTCTGTTGTACTGGTATTTTAGGAGTCTGCAAATGAGACATGGCACCCAAAATCGATTCCAGCAAATTTTACCCTCTAAAAGCAAAATAGCATTCTTTCTGTTCCAAGCTCTGCCATGTACCCATACAACAGTTTACGGCCACATATGGGGTATTGCTGTGTTCAGGAGAAATTGTATAACAAACTATGGGGTGCTTTTTCTCTTTTAACCTTTTGTGAAAATGAGAAATTTGGGCCTAATGCAACATTTTATTGGAATTAATTTTCCCATCCCATCAGTAGTAAATTCGGTGAAACAACTGTGGGTGCAAAATGCTGACTGTACCCCTTGATAAATTCCTTAAGGGGTCTAGTTTCCAAAATGAGGTTGGGACTTTCCAATGTGCTAGTACCTCAGGGGCTCTGCAAATGCGACTTTACGCCTGAAATCAATTCTAGCAAAATCTGCCCTCCGAAAACCTTAGTGGTGCTCCTTCCCTGCTGTGCGCCAAAACAGAGAAATTTATATCCACATGTGGGGTATTTCTATATTCAGAAGAAATTGCTTAACAAAGTGTGGGGTGCATTTCTCCTTTAACCCCTTGTAAAAATGAAACTTTTTGGGTTAAAGTAACATTTTATAGATAAGAATATAATTTTCAATTTTCATGGCTCAATTCTGTGAAAGACCCCTTGATAAGTTCCTTGAGGGGACTAGTTTATAAAATGGGGTCTCTTTTGGAGGGTTTCCACTGTTTTGGCACCTCAGGGGCTCTGCAAATGGGACATGATGCCTAAAACCTTTCCAGCAAAATCTGGCCTCCAAAAGCCATTTAAGGCTACGGCCCCACATTGCGGAAACACAGCTTTTTTGTTGCAGATTTTGTTGCACTTTTTGAGCCAAAGCCAGGAGTGGATTTAGCAGAAGATAGAAGTACAGTGGGTATGGAAAGTATTCAGACCCCTTTAAATTTTTCACTCTTTGTTTCATTACAGCCATTTGCTAAAAGCAAAGAAGTTAATTTTATTTCTCATTAATGTACACTCAGCACCCCATCTTGACAGAAAAAAAAACAGAAATGTAGATATTTTTTCAAATTTATTAAAAAAGAAAAACTGAAATATCACATGGTCATAAGTATTCAGACCCTTTGCTGTGACACTCATATTTAACTCACATGCTGTCCATTTCCTTCTGATCCTCCTTGAGATGGTTCTACTCCTTCGTTGGAGGCCAGCTTTGTTTAATTAAACTGATTGGACTTGACTAAGAAAGGCACACACTTGTGTATATAAGACCTCACAGATCACAGTGCATGTCAGAGCAAATGAGAATAATGAGGTCAAAGGAACTGCCCATGGAGCTCAGAGACAGAATTGTGGCAAGGTACAGATCTGGCCAAGGTTACAAAAGAATTTCTGCAGCACTCAAGGTTCCTAAGAGCACAGTGGCCTCCATAATCCTTAAATGGAAGAAGTTTGGGACAACCATAACTCTTTCTAGACCTGGCCATCCAGCCAAACTGAGCAATCGTGGGAGAAGAGCCTTGGTGAGAGAGGTAAAGAAGACCCAAAGATCACTGTGGCTGAGCTCCAGAGATGCAGTAGGGAGATGGGAGAAAGTTCCACAAAGTCAGCTATCACTGCAGCTCTCCACCAGTCGAGGCTTTATGGCAGAGGGGCCCGAAGGAAGCCTCTCTTCAGTGCAAGACATATGAAAGCCCACATACAGTTTGCCAAAAAATATATGAAGACTCCCAGACTATGAGAAATAAGATTCTCTGGTCTGATGAGTCGAAGATTGAACTTTTTGGCGTTAATTCTAAGCGGTATGTGTGGAGAAAAGCAGGCAATGCTCATCCCCTGCCCAATACAATCCCAACAGTGAAACATGGTGGTGGCAGCATCATGCTATGGGGGAGTTTTTCAGCTGCAGGGACAGGGCAACTGTTTGCAATTGAAGGAAAGATGAATGCGGCCAAGTACAGAGATATCCTGGAAGAATACCTCTTCTAGAGTGCTCTGGGCCGAAGGTTCACCTTCCAACAAGACAATGACCCTAAGCACACAGCTAAAATAACAAAGGAGTGGCTTCGGAACAACTCTGTGACCATTCTTGACTGGCCCAGCCAGAGCCCTGACCTCAACTCAATTAAGTATCTCTGGAGAGACCTGAAAATGGTTGTCCACCAACGTTCACCATCCAACCTGATGGAACTGGAGAGGATCTGCAAGGAAGAATGGCAGAGGATCTCCAAATCCAGATGTGAAAAACTTGTTGCATCATTCCCAAGAAGACTTATGGCTGTACTAGCTCAAAAGGGGGTTTCTACTCAATACTGAGCAAAGGGTCTGAATACTTATGACCATGTGATATTTCAGTTTTTCTTTTTTAATAAATTTGAAAAATATCTAAATTTCTGTGTTTTTTTCTGTCAAGATGGGGTGCTGAGTGTACATTAATGAGAAATGAAATTATCTTTTTTGCTTTTAGCAAATGGCTGCAATGAAACAAAGAGTGAAAAATTTAAAGGGGTCTGAATACTTTCCGTACCCACTGTATAAGAGCTTCCTATATATTTCCCATTCCTTTTGTAGCCATTCTTGGCTTTTGCTCAAAAAACTGCAGCAAAATCTGCAACAAAAAAAAAGCTGCTTTTACGCAACGTGGGGCCGTGGCCTTACGCTCTTTCTTTTCCAAGCCCCGCCATGTGCCGGGACATCAGTGCACCAGCACATATTGAGTATAGTTGTGTTCAGGAGAAAAATGTTGGTTATTCTGCTTTAACCCTTTGTAAAGATGAAAAATTTGAAACTAAAGCGACATTTTATCGGAAAAAAGTAATTTTTCATTTTCACATACCAATGGTAAATTCAGTGAAAAACCTGTAGGGTCAAAATACCCTTGATAAATTCCTTGAGGAGTCTAGTTTCCAAAATGATGATAATGTCAACATTTATTTCAGGTTTTTTTTTTTCTCAATTTTGTCCTGCAGTCTGTTATTCCTGTAAATTGTATTTTTTCAGTGTTCCAGACTTAAACCGTGTCTGTGCTCTTGACACCTTGTGTGGGATTCATCGTCTTGATGTCTCCTGCACCAGACGAGGTGGTGCTTAAATCAAGAGGAGTTTGAGTCTCCTCATGAATGATGCTTATCCTCCTGGCATCTTTGTACCTAGGCATAAATCTACGCCATCCCATTGTGGGGCTTGCCATAATTTACGACAATGTCGCCTAAATGGTGTAAATGATGATGAATGTGGTGCAGGTAGTAGCGTAACTACTAGAGACGTAACCATCATGATGAATCCCCCTTTGTATTTTGTGAAACTGAAGGTAATGATTTTTTTTCTCTTCTCTTATTAGGCTAATTTATATTCATCCTTTTACAACAATTACTATTAGATCCTTAGGCTTTATTGAGACGACCACAGATGCTGTTTTGCATCTATGAGGCACCTGTTTTCACAGATCTCTCATAGACTCAAGACTATGAAGGATCTGTGAAAATGGGCAAAAATAGGAGAATTTTAATATTTCAAATTAATTGATTTTAATATGGTTGTTAACATCGTCTAAATATGGCTTTCTTTCTAGGAAGATGTACTATTTATATACATTTGTCACAATGTATTTTCTGTGTGGATTTAATTAATTTCACATAAATATGTTTTTTTAATAATTATAGAGTAATTCAGAAGCAAAAATTTCCTCACTGAAAATAGAAGCTGACAGTGTTCTGCCAATCCAGGAGACAGTGAGTAACCGTCATTTAGTTTTTACTTATATATAACATGTTAACATAATTCTGCAGGTCAGTATTAGAGATCGACAAAGTCCTCAAGATTCGGGTTCGTTCAGTTTGGGTCCTTGATTCATTTCGGGACAAACAAGTTCATTACGAATCACACCTTAAATTGGATTAAAACATGTGTTAGAACACTTTCAGGGCTACTAGAGAAACCAGGCTCTCCCGTGGACCAATCAGCCCACTCTATACACGGTGGGTGCAGTCTCTTTTATAAAGCAGGCACCTTCCATGAACAATAACAGCACAGATTGCATATGTCAGATGTTGGCATATGGTTGCTACTGTCTTGGTATGTATTGCTGCTCCCCTCCCCCAGAATGTCACAGAGGTGTGGCAATCAGTTGCCATGGGTTTAATAGAATTGCAGATTGTATGAGCGATCACGCCATTTTGGGATCAAAGACCCTAAAGGTTATAAAAATACAAAAACGCTATACATTCAAATAACCTCCTTTCCACATTTTACAAATAAAAATAAACAAGAAAGTAAACATATTAGGTATCACCATGTCTTAAAATCCCCAAACTATTAAAGTATAAAAGTTGTTATGCCATGTATTGTATTGTATTGTATTGTAAAGGAAGAATATTCAAAATGTGCAAATCAATGTTTTTTGGTTACTTCTCCTCCTACACCTTCTAAGTAGAAGGAATAAGGAAACTACAAAGGGAGAACACGAAATTAGGTGTAAATATTATGACCATGTTTATTGCAAAAGGAAGCTTAGGAAAGTTCTGCAAGCAAAATTTTCAAGTAGGCATTTGTATCTATTGGTGGCCCTGCAGGGAAGTTGCCTGTTGCTCATGAACTGTCCTTCATGCATTAGAAGTTGGTACAGATCCCCTTCTATTTGATTCTATCATATTTGTTTCTTTTCAAAAGTGTTAAATATTTTTAATATCCCTTTTTAACAGTTTAACAAGTGACACACTGCGGTGGTTTACATTCTAAGAAATGAGTTCTCTTCATATGCCTCCTCATAAATCTGTAAAGAAGCAGCTGTATAGAAATTGGTACAGTAGTTGGTATGATTAGTGTGCTAAGTCATTTCTCACATTTCCCACAGTCCATTATCATATGTCTCCTGCTGGGTTCCCACCACTTTGATTCCTTTAGCAAAAGTTTGCAAAGCCTCAGCTTTTACCAAGGTAGAGCTTTGGTTTCAGCTGTTTCACTGTGAGAGGAAGTGAAATGGTAAGGGGTGTCTTTGTGGCATGAGTGTGATAACGTTGTGGTGGTCTTATCTCTCTTCTAGGTGGTGGCTCTATACAACTACACTGCACATCGATCAGATGAGCTAAGCATCCATCGAAGTGACATTATCCATGTGTTGTATAAAGATAATGACAATTGGTGGTTTGGCAGTCTACAGAATGGACTACAGGGTTACTTTCCAGCAAACTATGTTGCTGCTGAAAGTGAGTTAACACAATAGAAAGTAATGTTGGTTTAACTGATTGTTTTGCTGCAAACATCTGAAACATTGAAATGATTTCTGTGAACTTACTTCTGCTCTGTTTTCTCTTTTCTAGTCCAGTGTGACCACCCGACAACAGCCAAATCATATTATCCTGTTTCCCAGCAACATTCACAAGTAGATCATCCTGACCATACTCCTGGCATGGTAAATGCCCTTTCTCTTAAAAATATTAAACAGTGTTATACAATAGCTTCCCATACTGTAGAATATTAGATACTTATTTTCCTCTAATTCAATTTAAAAGTTAAAATTTAGATTGGACCACTTTTCTACCACTTACACCACTAAGTGGACATTCACACTACCGTTGTTAGTGTCCGTTGTTAGCATTCATCAGAAAATGGACACTAACTGATCTGTCAAAAATCTGTTAAAAATACCATTGATTTCAATGGGATTTGATCTGTTGTCCATTAGTTTCTGTTTTCACCAAATCCGTTACAGGTCAGTTATTTTGGCGGACATAATAATACAAGGTGCAGGACTTTTGAGTCCATTCATAATAACGGACTTATGACAGATGTTAACAGTCCATTATTTTTTAACATTAATGTCTATGGGTAATGGACGGTCGTCCATTACACTGTCCATTATTACTGTCTACATTTTTGTTCTGTTTTCTGAGTATGCGCAGAAAAACACAAACAAAAAAACAGACAGTATAAAAACGGACAGTAACGGACACAAACTAATGTTAATGTGTCCGCTTTTTTTAACTGATCCATGAAATGGATCAGTTTAAAAAAAGGGAAACATTAATATCAGTTAGTGTCCATTATGATAGGCGTCCGTTTTTGTTTTTTTTTTTTGTTTTTTTAATGGTCCCCATTACAACGGGCAGCCAACGGTAGTGTGAAAGTCTCCTAAGCAGTCTGCAAAACATGTTTTTCTATGTTCTTTGAGGGTCGATGTGCTTTTTGCAGATCCCGTCCCCAGTTGCCCTGCTCAGCCAATTAACTTAATACATGGCATACCGTTTTGCAACACCCTGAACAGCAGTTGTCAATGGAGACTCCAACACAGATGTAAATCTTGCCTTAGTGAGATTTGTTGTAAAACCTCTTTTTTTTTTTTTTTTTTTTGGCAGGGCAGGGCATTTTACGGTGACAGAGTTTGGTGTTTCCCACTTGTGATGTTTCTCTCTTTACTAAATCTGAGAGGGCATATCCAGCACGGCTCTTTACATCTGAAGTGTCACAAAAACAGTCATTAAAAGCAATGATTGCCAAAGATATATGTCTTTGTGTGGGATTCCTGGCATGCTGTATGTTCCTTGTAGGAACACTGTGTAGTAAAAAGTTTTTCTGTTGTTGTTGGCTTGCTGCAAATAGTTGAGTCCCAGAAAAGCTCATCTCTGGTTTATCTTTATGTAACTATTTGGAACCAAACATATAGTTAGGTCAGTAACATTCTTTGAAGAAATGGGAAACTACAGCCTTTTGGACTTACGTAATAATATTAGTGATATTATATTTATTTATAATAATATTTGCAAGGGCAAATTCACAATTGTAGCAGTAATCTAGGCACAACCAAACTGCCCCAGTTATGGAAGGCACATAAAAAGTGTTAAAACAGCATTTCAAGACTCCCATTGTATTCTTCATGGAAAATAGTATAACATACATGGACTGTACATCAGTTTTTTTCTACACATTGTTCAAACTATTGGATCTGAAACAGTAGATCGGGATAGATCAGGATCCACTGATAGATCTCACAGCATAATTTGGGTGATAATGCTCCAGCAACTTTTTTTTTCCATGTCTGCATTTCAAAAGCCATGACATTTGTATTTTTATGTTGACATAGCCATATGAGACTTTGGTTTTCTGCATTACGAATTGTAAGTTGTATACCAGTTGTATCATGCATGGGTACATATAATGTTTTATTTAGCTTTTATTAATATGTTTGTTTTTTATTTTTGCGACATTTACTCTGCATTAATAATGCCATGCTAATTTTTTCATCAGGTCATTACAATTGCAGTGATACCATGGCATCATATCCTGACAGTCATATTTTTTTTCTTATTTTTTTCATTGATAGAGCTGTATGAGGGCCCTTTTTTGCAACACGAGCTGTAGTTTTTCTAGTACAGACAAATTTTGAATCACTTACAAGTGCATCTCAATAAATTAGAATATCCTCAAAGAGTTTTTTTTTTTTTCAGTAATTCAATTGAAAAAGTGAAACACATATATTATATTGAGTCATTACAAACAGAGTGAACTTTTTCAAGTGTTTATTTATGTTAATGTTGATGACTATGGCTTACAGCCAAGGAAAACCCAAAAATCATTATCTCAGAAAATTAGAATAGTTAACCCAAAACAGCTGCAAAGGCTTCCTAAGCATTAAAAAAGGTCCCTTAGTCTGGTTCAGTAGGCGACACTATCAAGGCGAAGACTGCTGACTTGACAGATGTCCAGAAGGCAGTCATTGATACACTCCATAAGGAGGGTAAGCCCCTAAAGGTCATTGCTAAAGAAGCTGGCTGTTCAGAGAGTGTTGTATCAAAGCATATTAATGGAGAGTTGAGTGGAAGAAAAAAGGGTGGTAGAAAAAGGCGCACAAGCAACCGGGATAACCGCAGCCTTGATAGGATTGTTAAGAAAAGGCCATTCAAAAATTTAGGGGAGATTCACAAGGAGTGGACTGCTGCTGGAGTCAGTGCTTCAAGAGCCACCACACACAGACGTATCCAGGACATGGACTACAAGATCAAGCCACTCATGACCAATAGACAACGCCAGAAGCGTCTTACCTGGGCCAAGGAGAGAAAGAACTGGACTGTTGCTCTGTGGTCAAAGGTGTTGTTTTCAGATGAAAGTAAATTTCATTTGGAAATCAAGGTCCCAGAGTCTGGAGGAAGAGTAGAGAGGCACACAATCCAAGCTGCTTGAGGTCTAATGTGAAGTTTCCACAATCAGTGATGGTTTGGGGAGCCATGTCATCACTGTGTTTTATCAAGACCAAAGTCAACGTAGCCGTCTACCAGGAAATTCTAGAGCACTTCATGCTTCCCTCTGCCGACAAGCTTTTTGGAGATGGAATTTTCATTTTCCAACTGGACTTGGCACCTATCCACACTGCCAAAAGTACCAATACCTGGTTTAATAACCACAGTATCACTGTGCTTGATTGGCGAACAAACTTGCCTGACCTTAACCCCATAGAGAATCTATGGGGTATTGTCAAGAGGAAGATGAGAGACACCAGACCCAACAATACAGACGAGCTGAAGGCTGCTATCAAAGCAACTTGGGCTTCCATAACACCTCTGCAGTGCCACAGGCTGATCGCCTCCCCTCCATGCCACGCCGCATTGATGCAGTCATTCATGCAGAAGGAGCCCCGACCAAATATTTAGTGCATTTACTGTACATACTTTTCATTTGGCCAACATTTCTGTGTTACATAGTCTGTTCTATTTCTGGCTATTTTCATGGGTCCCTCAATAGATTCAAATCTATTAGGGATCTGTGAAAACGGGTGCTCCTCAGATTCTAAATGGTAGTAGAAAATTTCCCTTTTTCACGGCTGTTTTGTCCATCCTTTGTGTGTAGTTTAACAGACATACATGTGTGACCGTGGCCTTCAGACCATACCTAGATGTTGTTGAACAGCCAATATCCGAGCTGAGTTATTTCAGACTCCTGCAACAAGGGCAAGATGTCAACTATATAATACAACTAGAACCTGGTAGCAATGTAGCAGACAGAGAAGATATGCCTGCTACATTGCAGCATGTAATAATATGGTGCTGATCGAGAAGGGTTCCCATCCTATTAACAGGATAGGTGATAAGTTATTAGTGGGGGTCCAACTGCTGGAATCCCCACTCATTACAAAAATGGAGGTCCTGTGTTCTGTTGTATGAATGTTCAGCATGCTGCTGCTACAGTGCTGGCCAAAAATACTCAATTTCTTCCAGAAAATGATTGCAATCACAAATGCTTTGGTAATAATATCTTCATTTATTTTGCTTGCAATGAAAAAACACAAAAGAGAATGAAAAAAAAAGTCAAATCATTCATCATCTTAAACAAAACTCCAAAAATGGGCCGGACAAAAGTATTGGCACCCTCAGCCTAATACTTGGTAGCACAACCTTTAGACAAAATAACTGCGAACAACCGCTTCCGGTAACCATCAATGAGTTTCTTACAATGCTCTGCTGGAATTTTAGACCATTCTTCTTTGGCAAATTTCTCCAGGTCCCTGAGATTTGAAGGGTGCCTTCTCCAAACTGCCACAGGTGTTCTATGGGATTCAGGTCTGGACTCATTGCTGGCCACTTTAGAAGTCTCCAGTGCTTTCTCTCAAACCATTTTCTAGTGCTTTTTGAAGTGTGTTTTGGGTCATTGTCCTGCTGGAAGACCCATGACCTCTGAGAGAGACCCAGCTTTCTCACACTGGGCCCTACATTATGCTGCAAAATTTGTTGGTAGTCTTCAGACTTCATAATGCCATGCACACGGTCAAGCAGTCCAGTGCCAGAGGCAGCAAAGCAACCCCAAAACATCAGGGAACCTCCGCCATGTTTGACTGTAGGGACCGTGTTCTTTTCTTTGAAGGCCTCTTTTTTTTCCCTGTAAACTCTATGTTGATCCCTTTTCCCAAAAAGCTCTACTTTTGTCTCATCTGACCAGAGAACATTCTTCCAAAAAGTTTTTGGCTTTCTCAGGTAAGTTTTGGCAAACTCCAGCCTGGCTTTTTTATGTCTCTGGGTCAGAAGTGGGGTCTTCCTGGGTATCCTACCATAGAGTCCCTTTTCATTCAGACGCCGACGGATAGTACGGGTTGACACTGTTGTACCCTCGGACTGCAGGGCAGCTAGAACTTGTTTGGATGTTAGTCGAGGTTCTTTAGCCACCATCCGCACAATCTTTTGTTGAAATCTCTCGTCAATTTTTCTTTTCCGTCCACATCTAGGGAGGTTAGCCACAGTGCCATGGGCTTTAAACTTCTTGATGACACTGCGCACGGTAGACACAGGAACATTCAGGTCTTTGGAGATGGACTTGTAGCCTTGAGATTGCTCATGCTTCCTCACAATTTTGCTTCTCAAGTCCTCAGACAGTTCTTTGGTCTTCTTTCTTTTCTCCATGCTCAATGTGGTACACACAAGGACACAGGACAGAGGTTGAGTCAACTTTAATCCATTTCAACTGGCTGCAAGTGTGATTTAGTTATTGCCACCACCTGTTATGTGCCACAGGTAAGTAACAGGTGCTGTTAATTACACAAATTAGAGAAGCATCACCTGATTTTTCAAAGGGTGCCAATACTTTTGTTCACCCCCTTTTTTATGTTTGGTGTGGAATTATATCCAATTTGGCTTTTTGACAATTCTTTTTGTGGTTTTCCATTGACGACAAATTAAATGAAGATATTATTACCAAAGCATTTGTGATTGCAATCATTTTCTGGAAGAAATTGAGTATTATCTGACAGAATTGCAGGGGTGCCAATACTTTTGGCCAGCACTGTATATACATTTCTATGGGACTATGAGATGCACGTCTGTGCTTCTCTTTGCAGTCCCATAGGGATGAGTAGGTTGGCAGCAGTGCTATGTGTAGGTGATAAGTTTAAAGAGGACCTTTCAAAACCCCTGCCAAGCCCAGTTATTTGCATCATTTAATAGGTGCCACTACACAGATTCCGGCACAGTTGGAATTTGTCTCTAGTCCGCAACATTCCTGAGCAATAAGTGCTGTAAGTTTTGTTGTCTGATATGCTATTTAGTCTCTGTACTGTCAGGCAGGCAGTGTCAAGCAATGATTGGAGCACTGAATCACATGCCCTTCTGACAGTAGAGAGTCTAATAGCATACCAGGCACCAAAATTTACAGCATTGATTGCTCAGGAAAAAATTCCAACTGTGCTGGAATTGGTGGAGCTGGTGAAAGGTCCACTTTAAATCTTGGGACAGCCCGTTTAATGTTAGATCACTAGGATCTTCTTTTACTGAAAATTGCATAGTTAAGGCTCTATTCAGATCTCGTTTTTTACTTCCATTTAGCAGATCCATTTAACAGATGAAAAAAATGTGTGCAAATAGATGGTTATGCATTTACATAGAGATCAATGTAAAAAAAAAAAAAAAAAACTGATCTGTTTCTGTCCATTTTTTGACAGCTCCAAAAAGTAGCATACCATACAAGACAGAGACGAATCAGGTGTTTTCTTTTTACATTGATCTCTATATGAACAGATGGCCATCTGTTGGAATTGTTTTGGTTTTTTTTGCCTCCATTAAACAGATCTGCTAAATGGATATAAAAAATGTGATCTGAATGGAGCCTGAGTTTGTTAAAATCCCTTCCTACTGAAATGTTCAATGGACTCATTTATTACGACCATTACCTTTAGATTGTGCGGGTGTCATACTCCCTTATGAATATATACCTTCCCATTCCAGATCCGTTTGGGAAGGAGCAGTGTGGTCATTTATCAAGAAGGCTATTGCAGTGAAGCAAGTGCAGAAAATGACTAACTGCTATTAAGGCACTGCTTCGATTGAAAAAGGGTCATACAAAAAATGTGCCTGTCTCTGGTTCCCTTATAGACCTATACATTTGTTTTCTAAGAATTGTGGCTGCTCTTAATCCAGACTATACCTCCCATACATTTTATCTCATTGTATGAGTGTTCAAATACACACTTACCAAGGAAGTGCTTTAGCTGATGTGATCTGAATGTCGTCACTTTTTCTCACTGCTTTCTGGAACCTGTTAGGCTGGACCAACGAAATTGATGAGCTCTGACGAGATGTTTGTTATCTAGTGGGAGGAGCCTTAATCCTTTGAGCTGTCCTTTCATAGATGTGAAATGAAATTGCCCAAGAATTACATATTGACATTGGCCTTGAAGGAAAATCAATTAAAAATAATATTATCTTGAGCAAACATAGACATGCCTCTGCCTGTGAAGGTGTAATTTTAATAGTTGATTACACATTCTACAGAGGGGTCATCCTCTGTGTCACACTTATTAGATTCCTGAAGAGTGACAGGACATTGGTATTTGAAGGTATATAACTAATATAATGAGTGAAAATAAGAGAATGAATGAAGTTTTGCATATAGTAGGTTAGGAATATATATTCCTCTGATTATTTTTTTCGACGTTGTATTTGGTATAGTGTTGCTTAAATTAAAAGTGGTTTAGTACTGCAGTATATAGTGATCATTAAGTTTAAAGGGGTACCTTCGTATTTCATATAAAAGTACTTTGCAAATTATCATTTTCAAAGTTCTTAAATCCCCTCTCTCACCACTATTCTTGAGCATTGTTGCTATTGAATACATACTGTTGTCCATCTTCATCCATGTCAAGCAGGCTCAGTTTATCTTTTATCTGTCCGTTTATCTTTTCTGTAGCTGTATATTAGATTAATGCTCATAGCCACAAATAGAGCATGAAGTGCACGAATACATTCTAAGAGGAAAAGGCCATTGAGGCAGTTAGGAAGCACACAGAACAAGGTGCACTTGGGAATTGTAGTTTTCACTAGTATAGCAGTCACATGCTCCATAATAAAGAAAACCCACTATGGCTAGGATGAAAATGTAATGAGGCTATAGGGGTGCAGATATTAGAAGGTAGAGAACATAGGAGGTGGGTGAAATTACGGTGTTGATATGGTTCATCTGCATGGTTGTGCAAATATTAAAAACAAAATTACATGTTTGGAAAACCCTTTAAAGGGTACCTGAGTTTTCATGAAAACTTGAAATATGTGCAAGGTTTTGCTGGACAGTCTGTTGTCTGGCTGTATATGCCTTCATACATGGTTTCCTATCAGTTTTTCTGCAGTTAATAATCAAATTATGGCTGAAACACGTTTTCCATTTGCCTCTCAGCCAGGGTCATGTACAATAAGGAACAGTCTGCCCAGTCCTCCATCCAATGCTGATAATATTCTGCCAGGAGTAACTATACAATTGCAAACAAATATCTAAGAAAAGCCCAAGTAAACATAATATAGGAGATCACTCAAGCAATGGGGGTGGAGCAGGGCAGCAGTTATGGCCAGTTACTTCAGAGCAGAAAACGAAGCCCCCGCAGCAGAAGAAACGCCCCTAAAGACCTTTTCAGCTGAATTGCATATACATAAAATTCAGATTTTTATGAAAATGGAGCTGCAGTGTAAGAATAAGAACAAGAATAAAAAAGGTATCTTTGGAAAGTATAGAAGCAGCTCTACAAAGTAATGTCATACTGTCACAGTGCTGTTTTATACCAATTTTCCTGCTGACAGACTCCCTATAGCACTTCTATATTTGAAAGCATTTATACTTATCTTTTTTCCACACCTTCCTAAAGGGTTTGCACAGTACTGTATATTTCCTGATATATTGTTGGCTTTCCTCTAAGAGAGATCTGCTACTATTTGGTTCCTTTTAGATATTCCTA
The DNA here is from genome assembly GCA_947044405.1 of Leptodactylus fallax. Taxonomy (NCBI): domain Eukaryota; kingdom Metazoa; phylum Chordata; class Amphibia; order Anura; family Leptodactylidae; genus Leptodactylus; species Leptodactylus fallax. The sequence continues at coordinate 3,324,315 of CAMRHE010000092.1, forward strand.
TGGAGTGTTTGTCTCTAGTAATGGTTTCTATTTTCTTGCTTGTGCGAATGCGCGTAACTGTGCATTGTCATATGAATGTTTATTTTGGAAAAAGGGAGACTTCCTTTTATGTGGAAGACAAATACAAACAATACTTTTTCATATTTTATGTGATATGTACTATAGTTAGGCACTGGCCTCAAAATAATGAAGAAATGTTAGACTTACTTAATGGAAAGTGGGGTAGAAAAAGTATGCATACTTGTGTTAATGCATTTGTGTGAGAAGTGATTCTATACAATGTTAGGTCAGAATTTGCGCAAGGGGAATAAACTGGTGGAAAAAAGCCAAAAGAAAAGCTATTGAAATAAGCATATAAGCATTGAATTTGCTGACTATAAATAAATTTGAGAAGAAATATGCCTTTTTTTTTTTTTTTTTTTTTTTTTTTTTTTTAGAAAATACAAATAGACAATGGTATAGCTGCAAGGGTTGCAGAAGTAATCTGAAATGAATATTGGTTTCCAGACACATCATCATATATAAAAATGACACAGTTCTGATAAGGTGTTCTATCTATGCAATGATAAAGTAATTCTTAAAGGGTTTGTCCAAGGTAAACCGATCTTGCTAATCTAAGCAAAGTCCTGCCCCGAAGACAGGTAAGTATGATGGGGTGGGGGGGGTGAGTTACTTAGGAAGGGCTAGTAGAGGGCGGGCTAGCTAGGGAAACAGGGAGGGGTGTGAGGGAGGGAGGGAGTCAGCTCTGAGTGAAGCGCAAGGCATCATGGTAGTTGTAGGCAAACAGAACAGGAAGATACCCATGTAAATAAATGCAGAAAATGGCAAGAGCTCCCAGAGAAATCCAGAAATCACTCAAAACACTGCTAAAGGTATTTGGTTGCACTTATTAACCTATTAATAGCACTAACCGACCTTTTTTGAAAAAAATTTTTTATCCTGGAAAACCCCTTTAATAGAGCTCTCATACTGTACAAATGAGTACCTTTTTAACAGCAAATGTAAACCATATACCATATCATAGGGCATAGGGGTACTTGTCTAATTGTTGTTTGTTATATTTTTTTATTTATGTTAATTGGGTTGTCCAGGATAAAATTTTATTTTAAAATTAAGCGGGGGGGAGGTGTAAAAAAAAAAACAAAAAATACTCACCTGTCCCCGGTGCTCCAGTACTTCCCAGTGGGGTCTGGTCCTGCAGTTCCATTGTTTTCTTCGAGCAAAAGTCCCCGCCCCATGTGACTGTTGAGGCAAATCAGCGGCCTCAGCGAAGGACACAGGACGTCACTACCTGTGATGTCGCTCTGACCAATCCTTCAAGCCGCACATCCAAATCCTCAACACCTCCTGCCGCCTCCAACTCAAGAACATCCATCGAATCCGCTCCTTCCTCACCCCTGAAACTACAAAGATGCTAATCCATGCCCTCATAATCTCCCGCTTAGACTACTTTAACACCCTTCTCCATGGCCTCCCAACAAATACTCACCCCCCGTCCAGGCCACCTTAAATTGCGCCGCTCGCTTAATACACTTCTCCCTCCATTCTTCATCGCCCACTCCCCTCTGTCAATCCCTTCACTGGCTACCCATTGCCCAGCGAATAGATTTCAAATTACTAACGCTCACATACAAAGCCATCCACAACCTGTCCCCTCCATATATCTCCGACCTAATCTCCAGCTACCTGCCCGCACGTAACCTCCAATACTCCAAATACCTCCTACTCCACTCTGCTCTTATCCGCTCTTATCCTGTGCATCCCCCATACTCTGGAACTCACTACCAAGACACATAACACTGACCCCCACAATCACAAGCTTCAAGAAGGCACTAAAGACTCACCTATTTAGGAAGGCCTACAACCTCCAATAACGCTACTGTTTCCACACCACCATCTGTACAGCCTGTCCCCTCACCTTCTGTCTTTATCCCTCTTCCCTCATAGATTGCGGGCAGGGCCCTCTATCCCACTGTGCCAGTTGGTCACTGTTAATATTGTAATTGTTTTGTATATTTTGTGTACCGTATGTAAACCCTAAAATGTAAGGCACCATGGAATTAATGGTGCTATATAAATAAACAATAATAATAACAAAAAAAAGGTGTGGCTCCTATGGAATTCCTTCTACTACTATTCAGCCTTTCGATCATCTTTCTCAGCTCCCTTCCTTAACTTGCCCCTTCTATCCCATCCCTTTCTCTATGTACCCTTTGATTTCCTCAGTCCTCCTCTTTACACTCTCCCCCGTTTTTCTTCTCATAGACTATTGTTTGTACTCCTCTATGTTACAGAGGTTTATATTTTTTTCTATTTATAGATATATTTATCTATTCTTTTCTTGTAACTTGTTACTGTAGTTGATGCTCTGCTTCAACAGAGCCTTGTATTCCCCCCCCCCTTACCTCACTTGTTCTTTCCTTACCTTGTCACTTGTCTCAACCTCCCTCCCACCTCCATAGACCCTCTTTTATGCTGTTTTAGATCTTCCTTTTACAAATTTCATTTAAAACTTCAATAAAAATCTTTAATGAATCTCCCCTTCCCATCCGTAATGGGACATGACAGGGTTGCGCTCTATCCCCCCTCATATTTGGCCTATGTATTGAGTCTCTTGCTGCCATGATTTGCCGCGATTCGCATGTTAGGGGGATTAGGGTCCAAGATAGGGAATTCAAAATCTACCGTTTTTGCAGATGACATGCTTTTTACTCTCACTTCACCTCATACCTCTTTACCTAACCTACTACGTGTTTTAGGGACTTATAGCGATCTCTCATGGTATAAAATTAACTCTACTAAAACAGAAGCATTGCCCTTTAATATCCCCCACGACCTCCTCACCCTCCTTTGTAGCAACTATGACTTTCAGTGGCGGACTACCTCCATCTTGTAATTAGTGATTCATATCTCCCCTACATATGCAACACTCTACTCTGCTGATTACCTGCAACTTTTCCAAGACATTAGGGTTCTCTTGAACAAGTGGCGACCGCTATCTATTTCTCTACTGGGGTGAATTACGGTGGTTAAGATGACACTCCTACCGAAGCTGCTTTATTTGTTTGAGACTCTCCCAGTGGCAATTCCTAGAGCGGAACTTCGGTCCTTACAAAAGACCATTTTACAGTTTATATGGAATGCCAAGCGTCACCGCATCCCTAGGTCAGTGATGTTGGCGGGGAGGGGGTCTGAGGGACCCATTTACGCTGCATCCCATTTTGAGCAGCCTTGCCTGCATACACCAGATGGGTAGCGATTGAGAAGCTGTGGCTTGCTTCAACACCTAATACGTTGTTGTGGGTGGACTTCCCCTCCCCCGATGGTCTCCCTCCTGTACAACCCCCACCTTTCGTGGGAAAGCCGCCCAGTATGGTCATGGAGTGGTCCAGAGCAGGCCTGTTCAGGATTGCTGACATGGTTGACCTGGCAACATTGGAGCTCAGGTCCTTTGACTACCCCACATCTATCCTAAACTTCCCAGTGACAGAATGGCTCCACTATCAGCAGGTAGTTCATTTTGTCTGCTCATTGCATGGCTCCCCACAGTTCTCCCTTCCCACCATGTTTAAAAAGATCTGGAACCTCCACTAGGGGCCTCATTTTGTCCATCTATCAGATTCTCTCCTTCCCTGAGGGCAGTGCACCCCCTATTCACCGTTACATGTCCAAATGGGAGGAGGCAATAGGTAGACCTATTTCCCAGGGGCAATGGCATATAGTGTGGTCCCGTGCTGTGAAATCGTCCTTGTGTGTAACCTTTACGGAAACTCAATACAAGTTACTGATGCATTGGTACCACATCCCTGCTCTTCTCCACTCTTTAAACACTTCGATACCCTCGGAGTGGCGGCATTCTGCAACGGGCACTTTGTACCATATCTTTTGGGAATGTCCGTTAATCCTGGTCTTCTGGAGGGATGTTAAGGCACTGACAGATGCTCTCTTCATCCAGGGAGTCTCCTTGGACCCTCTTACCTACCCCCTGAACCTCCCTCCCAGAAACCTAGGTAAGAGATGTCTAGGTTATTCCTTTATCTGTGTACGGCAGCAAAGACTCTTATCGCTAAACACTGGAGGTCTATCACAACACCCCTCCTCGACCCCTGAACTCCTTGTGCAAATGAAAGATGTTCGTAGCCTTGAATTTCTGTCGGCGAGCCTCCATAACACTGTGGATACATTCCAGAGCCCTTGGGACACGTGCTGTATCTTGAACGGCTTCTGACCATGGATTTTCCCCTCACCTCTTTCCCTTCGTGTTCTCCCACTTGTCTTTTGACTTTTATTGCCATTTGTTACCATTAGTATCACATGTTCTTTTTATCTCTATTATTACTTGGATGGTGGGTAGCTGCGCTCCATTTGTCTTATCTGTTCTTTTGTTATTTCTTATATAAAACTGTTCAATAAAAATTATAGTTTAAAGAAAAAAAAAATCTTTAACAAATAAAAAATATTGGTCATATGAATACCCCCCATTCACAGACATTGAAAGTAATGCAGCCGTTTGATGGCCGTTTACGACGTTCGTGAATATAGGCTTAGAGTGAGTGGTGTAAAAATGCAAAATGTTACAATTTTTTTAGAAAAGAAAGTTGCAAATCTGTATCTTTTAACTTTTCTAATGCCCGAATTCTGGAGTGCAGGGCTTGATAAATTTCCCTGACTTTGTGTGATTAGTTTTGTAAAACTCTATATAACTGGTGAACAGCCAGGTGCAGGCAAGATTTTACTCTGAATAATTTCTCACATAAAAATTGCCTGACTGGGAGAAAGTGGGACCTAAACCTATTTCCTACCACAGTTCAATAAGCCGACTTCAAATGAAAATGGGGTATATTCTCTCTTTCCCCAGGAAGCTGGTGGGTTTGTAAGATGTAAACACTTGGCCTCCTTGCCTTTCATACTACCACAATGTCTGTCGGTTGTTTTTGCAGATGTCAGCAGTCCCCAGCAAGTCAAAGGATCTGAAATTTATGTCACATCATGACACAGATGTAGACTCACCTGTGACACCGTAAGATGCATTGGTTAAAGGGATTTTCTTATATTTTACATTGTCAAAACAAGAATTCTCAATAGAATATATATTTTTGTATAAAATATTGAATGAAAATACTCATCAATTCCCTGTAAAAACAGACTTTTATTTAGGTATTTAAAATGTGCATGGGTTTTTCAAGACTGTGCAGATGTAGTACATTTTGGGTATACATATTCTTTGTGGTTGTATTTTTATTTACTTTTTTTCTAAATAAACCAGTTTTGTATAACATGCATCCGTTATTTCTTCTAGTGATACTAAAGTGCACCATTAAACAGTTTGTTAGTTGTTTACAAAACTGCAGACTATCATTAAAGAGGACCTTTTACCACCTCCAGCAAGTCCAGTTCTTTATATCATTTAATAGTCGCTGCTCCACTGCTTCTATCACAGTTAGAATTTTTCTCTAGCCCCCAACATTCCTGAACAATCAATGCTTTTAGTTTAGGTCCCTGATATGCTATTTAGTTTCTGTACTGCCAGGAGGGCGGTGTCAGACAGGGGTGTGATTCTGAGCTCTGATACTGGCTTTCTCTGATTGGTGCTCTGAATCACGTCCCCCTGCCTGACCCTTCCCTTCTAATGTCACAGAGCTTAAATAGCACATCAGGCAATTATTGCTCCGGAAAGGTGGAGGCTTGAGAAAAAATTTCAACTGCTCTGGAATAAGTGGAACAACCCCTATTAACAGATTCTAACAACTTGAATTTTTGGAGGTAGTGAAAGGTCCTCTTTTGAGGGATTTCTATCAGCTTTTTGTTTTAAAAGGCTACAGTTTGTGTCTCAGAAGCAATCTGTAGACCGTTAAAAGGGTTGTCTGGTTGGTATTTTTAAAAGGGCCAGAATGGCATAAAAAAAAATAAAATAAGTTATGTCTGCCTGTCATTACCTCCTGGTCCCTCTTGACGTACAAAAGAATGGCAGCTCAGCTAATCACCAGCTGCAGTGTTGACCCTGGTCAGCCAGTGACTGGCCAAATGGTCAGTACTTGTGTGTTGAGAGGGACCAAGAAGTTGAGCTTGGAAGGATATTATCACTTCTTTTATTTTTTGCTATTCTGACCCTTTTTTATACTTTTCAACATTGAAACTGCAACACCAAGAAGAAAAAGTCTTGGAATTATGGAAATCAAAGGACCAATAGACATGTTACTGATATGCAAATGCTAAAAACAGGAAACAAAATATTAAAAACATCTCTATTTATTAAGAATCGAGTATGAGTGTTACACGCAGAAATGCACACACTTGCATATCTTAGCATGCTATCAGTGAGGTTATTAATGATTCAGGAATGTTATGCTATGCTGAATGCACTTGGGTACACCATCTAAATTGGCTTCTGGCAACTGCTTTTGAATTTGTCTTTCAAGATGTGCTCATGTCAAGATGTGTCTATGACAAGTCCATAGACACTGGAGGCCATCGTAACTTGTTTAGGCCATGAAGATTGCTCACTGTAGTAGGAGCAAAATGCAACCTGTCAGTTGTCCTGTTCAAAAATTGCTCCTGGGACACTTTGGAGAAATGTCCATACCACTGGTTCTACAACCAAATCAATGTAACACTGAGCTGTTATTATACCAGAAATAAAGACTAGAACAGGGGTCAGCAACCTTCGGCACGCCAGCTGCTGTGAAACTACAACTCCCAACATGCTCCATTCACTTCCATGGGAGTTCTAAGAACAGCAGAGCAAGTATGCATGCTGGGAGTTGTAGTTTTACAACAGCTGGAGTGCCGAAGGTTGCCTAACCCTGGACTAGAGGGATCCAGCCACTGTACATTATGCCACCCCACACTATAATTGTGGGAGTAGGACCGGTGTAACGTTTGTTCCCCTATGAAGGTCTCTTTATAACATTATCCACGTGGCCCAAATACCAATCTCCAGCAATCATTGCATCTGAGATAAAAACAAGACTCATTGCTGAAGAGGATAGATCTCCATTCCCGCCTCCATTGCAGTCTTGCTGTGCACCATGATAGCTTTTGAGAGCGGTGGTGTGAGGTTAGTGGATACCTATAGCTGGACCCCTAGGCTTTGGATGTGACATCCAATTTTACTTGCAGTATAGAATGGATCACCTTGGGCCATTATACCAATCAAAGGATCCAGCATTGCAGAGGTTCACCTCCACATACATCTTGCTGTCATTCCAGTTTGTCATTGTTCTCCCAATTACCAGGTCACACAACGTTGAACAATGCTGATATCTTAGCCTAGCTTGTAATGAGTGGTAAGCCAAGGTCTCTCAATTGAAGGATTTTGTCCCTTTCAGTGATAATAACTGGCACTCCAACAAACAGCAGGTATTGCACAATCATCCCATGACATTGATTCAATTTTCGAGGTTTCATGTGGCTAAAAATACTTTGCTTTCACTCTGGCTTCTATGCCCCTCCCACATGCCACCGATTGGAGCTATGTGCTTTAAAATGTAATCATTTGCAAATTTGGGGGACACCTGCAACTTCCTTGGTTTGTATAACCTTACAGCTTGTTCTTCTTGGTTTTGTAATTTCAATGTTGAGCAGTGTATGAAAACTTAAACCGACTAGATAAGTTTTTAATAGTACTCAGTAGGCTGCAGGAAGATTGTAAGGGCAGACACTAGGAAGTTGGATTAGATGGAAGTCAGCACTCTCAAACTTAGAAATGGCTACCCTGTTTAGTTATTAGAATCATTTGTCTCCATCAACCTTACCATGGCCTGGCATTACTGTACCATTACTCTTTTTTTCTTCTCTTTGAAATTGGTAAATTTTAGTTACAGTGTATTGCCACTTTTTTCATATAGAGGAATTGAAAGTGGATTATTAGTGCCCAATATTATCAATATAATACGATATTTAGCTATTGGTTTACTCAGAAGATATTTTAGCCTGTTTCCACTATACACTATTGTTTTACTTATATGCTGAGATGTCTGCTTGAACAGTTGAGTACTGATCTCCGTTAACAGCATTCCTATTTGACTAAATTAAAAAGGCAAGGAAAAAATGATACAAAGGGAGGCTTAGAACCCATCATATCAGCCCGTCAGATATTGTGTGGTCATTTGAATCAAACGGAGTTCTGCATTCATTGCAAGTGCTGAATTGGTGCCTCTGTTGCCAAGATATTATTTTTGTCAATATAAAAATAAGGTCTTTGAAGCAATGAAGGAGTTGCTTCAAATAGGTAAGCGTCAAAGTTGCTTCAAAGATCTCATTGCCATATTGACAAAAACAGTGATATCTCGGCAACTGAGACACAGATTCACAAGGGAAAAACGCAGATTTAGGTGACCCTAACCTATCTATCTGCTGAGTACTGGTGACAGACTACCTTTTCCTCTATACATTGTTAAAATGTTTACTAGCTACATATTACTGTTTACCGGAACTGCAACTTTTATGTTTGTTTATAGTTAAGTAATACTATGTAATAGGTGATATTTAGCAAGTATGCAACAACTAGTGGTATGTTTTTTGTAGTGCAGTGGTTTCGTTTTTTGGTAACTTTCAATAAACATTGGTGTTCACTATTAGTATCATAGTAGCACACACGATCCTTTGTAAAACATGCCTCTAGATCAGGGGTCGGCAACCCCCGGCACACGTGCCAAGAGTGGCACGCAAGGCTTATTTCCCTGGCACGGCAGCCCGAGTCCTCATCCAGCAGTTTTGATCAGACCCCAGAGTATAATAAGCAGAGCCCCCGGGAAGTGATCAAACATAAAAAACAATGGTAACTCACCTTCCCTGGATCCGCAGAGGCTCTGTGCTCTTAGGGCGCTTCTGCCTGACATAAGAGACAGCTGACAGGGCCTCAGGGGTCACGTCTGACGTCATTACGCATAATGATGCGACATAACCCCTGAGACCCAATCAGCGGTCGCTGACGTCAGGGAGAAGCGCCCACACAGCGGCTGCGGAGCGCAGGAAAAAGTGAGTTCACATATGTCCAGCGCAGCTATCTGTTTCCCTCCGGCCTGGTGCACACAAGCTGGAGGGAAACTGATGCCAGGACGGATCCCATAGTTTTATATGGGATCGGTTCTGGCACAAGAGGCATCAGTTTTGGCCCCGTATCTGTGCCTCAGCCGTATGGAAAAACGTTACCTGCAGCGTTTTTCCATCCAGCTTCCTTAAAATTTCATTAGCACCGGGTGAAGATGGATGCGGCATCACCCGGCTTCTGCACAGTCTATGTACAGTAGTGAAGCCGGTAATTGCCGGCTTCACTACTGTACCTGAGTGAATTGCTCAGAATTGGTTAAAGCTATAAAGAAACACTTGGATTTATTTTAAAGATGAGAATCTCCTCTTTAAGATTATACCAAGATCACCATGATCGTCCTTAAACATCCTAAGTGATTGGCTAGTGAAAACGATGTTCGGCATTGAAATCCCAATGCAGATCTCAATTCCCGACATCGTTTTAACAGTGAATCGCTCTGAATCTGTAAGATCAATCATCATGAATCCAGTTGCATCTTTGTGGCCCTAACAGATCCTTAGAAATGGGGCTCTAAAAGTGTCACCCCCTCCTGCCTCAGGCAGCATCTTAGAGCTACGGAAGGAGGGGGAGGAGGAGCTGCAGAGACAATATTAACTCATCATTGTCTGTGCATAAGCTGCAGATGACCCCGGGGGGGTATCAGGGACTTCTTCCCATGTTATCCCCTCTCCTATCAATCAGGGAGCATACTGTACTTTTGCTCTCTGATAGTCACATAGAGGGATAATGTAACACCCCTCTGGGCCTAATCACATAACCAGGAAGTTATTGGCGCTGTGACCCAGACATTTACCATCGTCCAGGTCACAGCGCCAGAAGTGTCGCACCAAACACTTACACAAAACATGCACAAAGTCACCAATAAAGTTAACATTTTTTCACTGTCTCTGTCCTGTCCATACCTGATCTTTATAGAGTAAAATACGCCGCCCGCCTCTCTAGTGATATCTGTTACACGCTAAAATAATAGTAATAGCAATTATCATTAGTATTATCACCATAATACCGTGTGCAGGGGCCGCTATGTGACATAATACCGTGTGCAGGGGTCGTCAGACTTACAATTATTGACCGGCACTCCGAGTACCTCAACTTTGATTTTTTTTAATCGAAATCGGTACGCCGAACAAAAAAGGTTGCCTACTCCTGCTCTAGATTATTAGCTATTGTGCTAGGATTCTATGTGTGGCATTTATTATTTCTTCTTAAATTTAGCTTAAATTGTACCTGTTGTTTCATTTACCTTTTCAAAATAAGTTGTTTGTACTTGGTGTTTTCCTGGCTGGCGTAAAGATGTGTGTCTGGGGTTGAACTCAGGGTCATTATCCCTCTCTCCCCTCTTTGACATCTGTTGTCCAGGGGTCATAAACTGGCTGGCCAGAAAGGCAATCTCCCATGATATACACATAAAACCACTGAAGCGAATTGACCGCCAATGTAAACACAGCTTAACCACAACATTCCTATGAACAGTTATAGACACCGCAATATGAGCAAGTAGTAATACAAGAAATACATAACTGGGAGTATCTTCATCACATGTTGCTTTAACCACAAATTTTTAATTTCAAGTTTTTCATTTAGAGTTTAAAGGACAAAATGTATCCAACAATTTGTTACGCAATTTCTCCTGACTACGGAAATACCCCACATATGGAGGAAAACTGCTGTTTTGGTACACGGCAGGGCTCAGAAAGCAGGGAGAGCCATTAGGCTTTTGGAGGGCAGAATCATTTTCAGGTACCATGACACATTTGCCCCTAACATGCTAATGCAGTGGAGAGTACCAAGAAATAACTTAATTTTGGAAACTGCACCCCTCAAAGGGTAGTGATCATTTTGACCCCCAAAAAATACAGAGCAGATGGTGCAAAATGAAGATTGAAATTTTTTTCCAGGTTGGCAATTTCAGTGCCCAATAAGTCATGCCCATCTCATGGCACTGCGAAATGTCATCTCTCCAGTTATTATGCTCTGTTTCCTGATTTTGGAAACACCCTACATGTGGCCCTAATCTTTTGCCTATAAATATGTCAGGGCTCAGAAATGAAGAAGTACCAAGAAATAGCATGAGAACTAATATAGTATTTTACCCAGCATTGGTGAGCAATTGCATAGGATCTGAGGGAAAATTAAAAAAAAAAATGGACCCCCTATTTTAAAAACTACTCCCCTCAAGGAATGTATCATAGGACATAGCAAGCATTTTTACCCTTCGAGTATTGCATTACTCTAATTTCCAGAAATAAATGCACTGAAGTTAAAATTGCAATTTTTCCAGGGATGCACCGTTTTGGTGTCCGTTATGTTGCACCCAGCTGTGACAGCAGAGACACACATTCCAAAAACTGTTAAACAGGTTATCCTTGGTACAACACCCTTTGGAGTATTCGTCTCTGACACAATCTGGGCACAACATATTGTGAACTGAAATGCAACTCTTGAGGGGGTAGAAATGCTCAATGTACCCCAGAATAAATTCCTTGAGGGGTTTAGTTTCCAAAATGGGGTCACATGTCAGGGGATTCCACTTTACTAGCATTTCAGGAACTCTGCAAAATTTGAGTGACATCTAAAAAGCAAACCATCTTCAAAACCCCAATAGCACTGCTTCCCTTCTGCACCCTGCTGTGTGCCCAAACAGCAGTTTATATCCACATATGATAGTTAAGTGGGGTATCCTGGGTACAACAATGTAATATGTGGCATAAACTGCTGTTTATGCACACATCATGGCACAGAAGGGAAGAAGCGATGTTTCGCTTTCAGAGCGCAGATTTGATGGTTTGGTTTTTGGACGGCATGTTATGTTTGACGCCCAGAGGTGCCAGTAAAGAGGAATCCTTCATAAACTGATCCCATTTTGAAAACTACACCCCTCAAACAATTTATCAAGTGGCGTATTGAGCATTAGTTTCCCAGAAGTGAATATGTAAGCTGTGCGGAGTACATTAGGTACACCAAATCCCATGCTATTTTTCCACTAGCTCCTATGACACGGACATTAGGGGGCATTGTGGGGGGTCAATGCTGGTATATTTTCCCTTGTAAGCTCTGAAACTATGGTGTATCATGATATACACTTGCACGGCTTATACATTTCCTTCTTTCCGCAGCCGGTTTTGTCCTATTGATTTGGTGATTTTTGCGGTTTTTTTCCTTACATTGTGCAAGGTATATATTTTTTTTATTTTCTGGCCAGGTGCAACTTACAGCATAAGAAACATGTTAGCGTTGAGGATAGGCAGTAGAGTCCTGAAAATTGCAGCATATGCAGATGATCCCTTCCCTCCTTAATGTCTGAATTCCACAGGTTCTGTCATCTTACCAACTTTAAAATTAATTTCCAGAAATCTGAGGCCCTCAATGTTTCGCTTCCGCAGGGGATACAGTCCTCTCTGGAGGATTCCTTCCCCTTCAGATGGTCAAGAATAGCTATCAAGTACTTAGGGGTGATGATACCCAGGGACCTAGGCGAGCTCTATGACAAAAATTACCTCCCCCTTCTCCGGGCCATTAGATCCGACCTAAAGAGATGGTCCATAGGTACATACACATGGTTTGGCCGCTGCGCTATATACAAAATGAATATTATGCCCCGTCTGTTATACCTCTTCCAAACTTTACCGATCCACATACCCCTGTTTTTTTCAAGTTACTGTAAAGTGATCTAATTAACTTTGTGTGGCAGGGTGGGCGAGCTAGGCTGGCGCGTTCTGCTCTCACGCTACCTAAACAATGGGGTGGTCTGGGCCTTCCTGACCCTCGAAAGTATTACGAGGCCTCCATGCTCCACAGAGTGCTAGACTGGTGTCGTCACACCCCTTACAAACAATGGGTCGCCCTGGAAAACGTATTCGTTGACGCCCCCCTGGACTCGCTCCCCTGGTTAGACTCGCTGCGCCCCGGGGCCCTGAGACACCACCCTACCATAGGACCCACTCTCCGGGTGTGTAGATCGCTCTTCTGCAGGGAGCGGATCTCCCCCTCCCCTTCACCTTTACTCCCTATCCTAGGAAACCCTGCCTTTATGGCGGGTTTATCTCAAGGACGATTCCGACAGTGGCGAGTGGCGGGCAGGCAGAGGGCCCTACACTTTTGATCTGAGGGTGACTGGGTGTCTCACCGGGAACTACTTACCACGCCGGAACTTCCGGCGCTTGGCCCATGGCAGATATTTCAACTCACGCACTTTCTTTCCTCATTACCTAACTCCCCGGGGTATGACAGACAGCTCACGAGGTTCGAGGAGTCCTGCATGGGAAGGGGCCTGTTAAGACACTCACTTTCCGATTTCTATCTGCTCCTGGTATCCCCTCCTCCGGGCCACAGACCCTCCTACTTAACCAGATGGGAGGCCGATCTGGCCATGCCCTTCTCTGACCAACAGTGCTCCAGAATTTTTGAGTTTACCCACAAGAGTTCGATGGCTAGCAGTTATCAAGAGGCGGGATATAAAATCCTGACTAGATGGTACCATGTTCCGTCTAAGCTACACAGACTCTTCCCGTCCTCCTCTCCTATGTGTTGGCGCTGTTGCTCGGAGGAGGGGATGCTTTTACATATCTTCTGGGAATGCTCGATATTGAGAGACTTTTGGGAGGGAGTACACAGGGTGCTAGGTCGGATATTCCAAACTTCCATTCCTAATACGCCAGCCTTCTTTTTACTACACATCTCAGATTACCCCCTGTGTACCTATCGCAAATCCTTCCTACGACATATGGTCAATGCCGCTAGGGCATGTATCCCAGCGCTATGGAAATCATCTAATCCCCCTTCTCTCCTGCACTGGATTCGTAAAGTGGAGGACATCCAGTACATGGAAGATCTCACAGCATCCCTTCGCGATAAGAGGGAATCCTTCATGGCGACCTGGACGCCGTGGATTCTCTTTCAGGGATCCCAGGCCTATAGAGACCTGACGGGTAGACCTTGATGTAGGGTTTACACTGCCAACATGGAGAGGTCGGGGTCCTTGCATGTCCGTCATTTGTGTGTTAACTTGATGTTCCCACATTTGTTCTCTCCCTGTCTCTCTTTCCCTCCTTCTCCCTTCCCCTCCCAGCTCCCCCCCCCTCTTTGTTCCTTTCGCCCCCCTGATAACTGCTTTGATTAGCAGCAGTTGATGTGCTAATACATCTATTTCATGTTACCATGTTGCTATGTATTGAAGCTGATGTATGCCTCGATCTTCGAGGCCAAGCGCTTGTTTGGCTCACGCCATCATTGTTTGTTTGTTATTTCTATATAATATCTAAAATAAAGAATTTATAAAAAAAAAAAAGAAACATGTTAGCTTTATTCTATGGGTCGGCACGATTACATTTATGATGGTTTTTTATGCATTACTAATTTTACAGAATAAAATTCCATTTAGGGACAAAAAACAGTTATTTTTGCAATGTCATCTTCTGAAAGGCATAACATTTTTATTTTTCTGTTGACAGAACTGGTTGAGGGCTTATTGTTTGCGGAATAAGATGTGTTTTATATTGGCACCATTTTGGGGTTCGTCTGACTTTTTGATCACTATTTATTGAACATTTTGTGAGGCAAGATGACGAAAAATCATAATTTCCTGTGATTTTCAATTTATTTATTTTTTTTAAATATGTCGTTCACCTTGCGGGTTAAATAATGTTTTAGTTTTATTGTTCAGGTTTTTACGGATGTGGTGATACCAAATATATACAGTTCTTTGATATACACCGCAATACACATATATAGCAGCGTATAGGAGGCTATGAGCCTATGCAGATAGGTGATCAGACCCGGGGCTGCCAAATTAGAATAGCTCCGACCACGGGCGTTAGAGGAAAGTGTCAGCTGTATATATCAGCTGACACTCACTAGGGTGCTTCCACCATAACGGCAAGTCCTTTCCGGCTGTGCCGTATTATTGTGGATTCGGGAAGGGGTTAAGGAAGTTGCCATCTATGTGTGCAGTGGTTGCGATACATAGATGATATCTTTGTCATCTTGGTGGGATCGGTATCCCAATTACTGGAATTTCATGATTTTTTGAATAGTGTTGATGATGATGTTCAATATACTGTCTTGCATTCTAAACAGAAGTTACAGATTCTTGATGTGGAGGTTTCATTGTCAGAAGGTAGATTCTATACTGATATGTGAAGCCAAAATAACTTGTTACATTTCTGTAGTAATCATCCCTGCAGCGTGGAGAATTCACTACCGTGCAGTCAATTTCTACATGTAAAGAAGATGACATAAAAGATAAGGAGTCTTTGGATGGTATGGCACATAAGTTCCAAACACAGGGTATCCTCAATGTCTTTTACAGAAGAAGAAGAGATTAGCACAGTAGCACGTGCTGATTTATTAAATCCTGTACAATGTGATAGACGCAATAATCGTGTAGCGTTCATTTCTACATACAGTGAATACAGCAGACTTATATCTGATGTAATAAGCACCTTTGGCATATGTAGGGTAGATGTCTGCCTAATTTTGTGGAATTCAAAATTCCACCCCCTTTTTTAATAATAGGAGAACCAAGAATATGAAAGATATGAAAGATTGTTCAGGCGGACATTGGCACCTTGCGGGAAGTTTAACAGATAAAGTTGGAAGGCATCAGGAGAAAGGGTTGTTATCTATGCCTGAATTGCATCAATTGCAAAATGACAATGACAAACATTTGAAATGCGCTTTTCTCACAGAGAATCAAAAAGCAAGAAATATTGTGGAGTTAGTGGCTGCAATACAAGCACTCATCCCCAACATATACAAGGGTCAGTTGTTTTTACAGGAAGCCAATTTTTCTATCACTATATTTTTACCATGTAAGAGGAAATCGAAGTACCTGGAAGAAACTCATGCCTATACGGAAACAACATACAAACTCCATGCAGTTGTTAACCTTGATTGCATTTAAACATGGTGTATCATATTTTACAATGCCCTTGCATTTTATTGTACGTGGGCGAAACTACTTTGAACTTCCAGTAACGGAATAAACACAGTTATTCAATTCTAGAAAAATGCTTGAATTGGCCTGGAATTCCATCTCTGAGTGCACATCCTTGATCATGTTTCCCCCCTTAGGTGGGGTGGTGATATGGAAAGGTTAACATCATGAGGATGAAGATTCATTAATTTTGACCTCTTTATTACATTATATTTTTTTATGTTTTGAATAATAATAATAAATTTTATTTATATAGCGCCAACATATTCCGCAGCACTGTACAATTTGTAGGGTTCAAGTACTGACAAAAAAGATTCATTACAAAGAAATAGTCAATTCACACACTGGGACTGAGGGCCTTGCTCGCAAGAGCTTACAATCTATGAGGTAGAGGGGGTGACACAAGAGGTAGCAGGGGCGGCAACAGACGTAACATTGCTTGTACAATGGTCAGACAATTTTGTAATAGAGGTTACTGTCATTACACATATATAAGCTGTACGAGTCGTCACCAGTCATGTCCTTTAACGTGCAGATGGTACCTGGACATATAAAGTTATTCTGATACGGCATCATATCCTGTGAGGTAATGTTGGAGCATAAACAGAGGAGGGTACGTTTTAGGGATTCTAACTACGGAAGGGTTTACATTAGGAGTTGTGATAGGCCTGTCTGAAAAGATATGTCTTTAGTTTACGCTTGAAGCTGTGGAAATTGGGGGTTAATCTAATAGTCCGGGATAGAGCATTCCAGAGAAGTGGTACAACTCGAGAGGTCTTGTATACGAGCGTGGGAGGTTCTGATAGTAGAGGATGTTAGTCTTAGGTCATTGAGTGAACAGAGAGTATGGGTTGGGCGATAGACAGAGATGAGGGAGAAAATGTAGGGAGGTACAGCATTGTGGAGAGCCTTGTGAATGAGGGTGATAAGTTTTTATTATATCCTGTATTGAATAGGCAGCCAATGTAGTGACCGGCACAGACCGGAAGCATCACTGTAGCATCTAGACTGATACATGAGTCTGGCTGCCACATTCAGAATAGATTGTAGAGGGGAGAGTTTAGTAAGGGGAAGACCGATTAGTAAGGAGTTACAGTAGTCAAGGTGAGAGTGAATCAGGGCAACAATAAGTGTCTTTAGTATATTTGTGGTAAGGAAAGGGCGGATTCTGGAGATGTTTTTGAGGTGGACATGAGTGTGCGAGTGATTGGATATGGAGGGTGAAGGAAAGGTCTGAGTCAAACAAAACCCCAAGGCAGCGGGCATACTACCTAGGAGTTATGGTAAGACCAGAGACTGCAATGGAGATATCAGGGGCAGATCTATTAGATGGTGGAAACAGCAGTAATTCAGTCTTTGAGAGATTCAGTTTCAGATAAAGCAAAGACATGATATTTGAGACAACAGAGAGACAGTCACTGGTGTTATGTATAAGTGCAGGGGTGATGTCACGGGATGACGTATATAATTGGGTGTCATCAGCATAAAGATGGTACTGGAAGGCAAATCTAGTGATGGTTTGTCCAATGGGGGCTGTGTAGAGGGAGAAGAGCAGGGGATCTAGGAACAAGAAAGTGCGGTCAGAGAGATAAGAAGAGGAGAACCAGGAGAGAGCGGTGTCCATGAGGCCGACAGAACGGAGCATAGTGAGGAGGAGTTGATGGTCAACAGTGTCAAATGCTGCTGAGAGATCTAGAAGAATAAGAAGGGAGTAATCACCTTTGGATTTAGCCGTCAGGAGATTATTGGAGACTTTTGTGAGGGCCATTTCAATAGAGTGCAGAGTGCGAAAGCCAGATTGTAAGAGGTCAAGAAGAGAGTTTGCAGAAAGATAGCGGATTAAACAAGAATAGACTAAGATTCCAAGATTTTTTTTTTTTTTATTGCCTCTCACTCACTTCAGATCTCACAGCCTACCTCCTCAGGCTGTCTCTTGTACACTTGATAAAGGGGATCTGATTTCCCCGAAACGCGTTGTGTTATTTGAGTATAATAAAGCATCTTTGGTGAAGCGCGGTCCCCACACCTCATTTTTTGGGAGATTCTCCTACCAATCCACTACCTGCTGGAATTTTAGACCATTCTTCTTCGGCAAATTTCTCCAGGTCCCTGAGATTTGAAGGGTGCCTTCTCCAAACTGCCATTTTGAGATCTCTCCACAGGTGTTCTATGGGATTCAGGTCTGGACTCATTGCTGGCCACTTTAGAAGTCTCCAGTGCTTTCTCTCAAACCATTTTCTAGTGCTTTTTGAAGTGTGTTTTGGGTCATTTTCCTGCTGGAAGACCCATGACCTCTGAGGGAGACCCAGCTTTCTCACACTGGGCCCTACATTATGCTGCAAAATTTGTTGGTAGTCTTCAGACTTCATAATGCCATGCACACGGTCAAGCAGACAAGTGCCAGAGGCAGCAAAGCAACCCCAAAACATCAGGGAACCTCCGCCATGTTTAACTGTAGGGACCATGTTCTTTTCTTTGAAGGCCTCTTTTTTTTTTCCTGTAAACTCTATGTTGATGCCTTTTCCCAAAAAGCTCTACTTTTGTCTCATCTGACCAGAGAACATTCTTCCAAAATGTTTTTGGCTTTCTCAGGTAAGTTTTGGCAAACTCCGGCCTGGCTTTTTTATGTCTCTGGGTCAGAAGTGGGGTCTTCCTGGGTATCCTACCATAGAGTCCCTTTTCATTCAGACGCCAACGTATAGTACGGGTTGACACTGTTGTACCCTCGGACTACAGGGCAGCTAGAACTTTTTTGGATGTTAGTCGAGGTTCTTTAGCCACCATCCGCACAATCTTTCGTTGAAATCTCTGGTCAATTTTTCTTTTCCGTCCACATCTAGGGAGGTTAGCCACAGTGCCATGGGCTTTAAACTTCTTGATGACACTGCGCACGGTAGACACAGGAACATTCAGGTCTTTGGAGATGGACTTGTAGCCTTGAGATTGCTCATGCTTCCTCACAACTTTGCTTCTCAAGTCCTCAGACAGTTCTTTGGTCTTCTTTCTTTTCTCCATGCTCAATGTGGTACACACAAGGACACAGGACAGAGGTTGAATCAACTTTAATCCATTTCAACTGGCCGCAAGTGTGATTTAGTTATTGCCACTACCTGTTATGTGCCACAGGTAAGTAACAGGTGCTGTTAATTACACAAATTAGAGAAGCATCACATGATTTTTCAAAGGGTGCCAATACTTTTGTCCACCCCCTTTTTTATGTTTGGTGTGGAATTATATCCAATTTGGCTTTTTGACAATTCTTTTTGTGGTTTTCCATTGAAGACAAATTAAATGAAGATATTATTACCAAAGCATTTGTGATTGCAATCATTTTCTGGAAGAAATTGAGTATTATCTGACAGAATTGCAGGGGTGCCAATACTTTTGGCCAGCACTGTAAATTCCTATATGTATGATGAGTAGGTGTGTCCTGTGAAGGAGAGAAAGCACTGAAGTGAGAGACAGAAGGTTATGATCAGAGAGTAGCAGAGAAGAGTTAGTAAATTTAGAAACTGTGAGGAGTCGATGGAAGACAAGATCAATGGTGTTGCCATCTACATGTGTGGCGGAAGAGGAAAGTTGTGAAAGACCAAAAGACGTGGTTATTGAGAGAAACTGAGTTAGCTGGGGAGATAGGGGTGTCAGTGGGGATGTTAAAGTCACCCATGATGAGGGTAGGAATTTCACTGGATAAAAAGAGGGGAAGCCAAGAAGCGAAATGATCCAGAAATTGGTAGGGTGAGCCGGGTGGAAGGTAGATCACAGCTACACATAAGGAGAGTGGGCGGAAAAGTCTGATAGCATGTACTTCAAATGAGGGGAATGTGAGTGAGGGTACCAGTGGGATGGCCTGAAAAGTGCACTGCGGTGACAGAAGTAACCCCTCCACCCTTCCTGTTGTCAGGCCTAGAGGTGTGTGAGAATTGTAGGCCACCATGAAACAGAACAGCAGGGGAGGCCATATCAGACTGCTGGATCCAGGTTTCAGTAAGGGCAAGCATGTTAAGAGATTTACTGAGGAATAAGTCATTAATATATTCTAGTTTTAATAAAATGTTTAAATAAAATGTTTTAATAAAAAATAACAATTTTTGTGTTTTTTTGGGTGGATTGGCAGCTGCTTGGGAAGGCTAGATTTTTGACACCTGTCCCTACTTTTTTTTGTGGGGGGGAGAGTTATCATACTGAACTATTGTTTGGTTATTTTAATGTTTCAGAGTTAACCCCTATATCACAACAGTTCCTTGGGTTGAGCTCTGTTCAGATTATTTTATTGCTCTGAGGACCTGTGGTGATTGAAAGTCACTTATATGAGCCCTTATGTGCCTTTTTTTGTGACTTTACTTTTGAACCTTGTTCTGATTATGCTTTTTTATGTGGGACTTTACTGTTGCCCTTGTTTTTAAACGAGTTTGGAGGTTAATTGTGAGTGAACATATTTCCTCCTTTGTTGCATCCATTTCATATAGGTCCTATCAGCAAGCCCATAGATGTGGATTTCATGGTCAGCTCTCACCTCCATGTGTGGCTATTTTTCATGCCATTAGTCTAGATGGAGGTTTCAGATTCTCAGCAGCCATGTGACTGGTGTCATGTGATCACTTTGTCTTTTACATCCTTGTATTCTTATTTTGAATATCGACAGTCTGCTTAGTTCTAATGATAGGTGCGCCTCCTTCTTAGTTGCAGCCTCCTCATCTGTTTACACTTAGCCATGCACTGATGGCTTGTAGCATGCCAAGAGGTTCCTTATATTATGTGAAGTCCATGTGAGGTTTTTTTTTTTTTCTTTTTAATAAATAGGTAGCTATCTTGTGGTAATAGTCTATAGGATTTGTTGGCGACCATGCAATATTTTCTGCATAAAGGTAGAGCTGAATACAGAGATCATTGAGGTTCTGCCCCTCCAAGCACTTTATTTTAATTTGCATATCAGGAAATATGCAATTTTTTTGCAAGTTAAGGCAAGATTTACGAAAATAAATGTATGAGGGTGCTTGTGAGACTACTCACTGCTAGGTACAGGGTGTCACCATTTTCTTTTTCTTGTAGCACAATACTGAGGTATAAAAGCAGATATTCCTGGTAGAGGAGACCGTGAAATTCTACTAGATTACATTGCACAACAATATCTATTATACTTGGGGGGAAAAATGGAGTGTTCTTTAAATCAAAAAGGTGTAACTGGCATTCTGAAAATCTACATGATACATAAATGATATATATACCTATAGTTTTTTATGTTTTGCTTTTTTTAATAGTGAAAAAAGACAGCAGATGAGACAATCACCTGTCATTATGTCGCGGTCAATGGATCTACTGACAACATTCTCACCATCTGTAGTTTCTGGCGTGAATAATTGTGGTCTACCAAAGCAAGAGAGTAGTGTTAAACCAAAAAACAAGAAAAGCTTGAAACAAGTCACCTTGGTTGGAAAAACTAACATTGCATTTCAATTGGATGAGTAGGATGAAGAATTACTTAATGCAAGAAGAAACGCAGTACTGACTATTAGGCACTTGACATTCTATTGGTTGCAAAGTCTAGAAGGAAAAAATGTAGGAAATTTTAAGCTAATAAATATAATCATTATTATTTATAATAAAAAATAATACATCCACAGTAACAACAATCCCAAAAACATGATTTTGGATATACTGTAGTACTCTTATTTACTACACATAACTGTAGTGACTTCTTAACAATATATTAAGTGAGAACAGAAAGCAAAAGAGACTGATATCTCATTCAGCAAACCATTTCTACAGCACTGGAGAACTGGAATACCATGGACTAGTGCTGGAGTTTAAAGGGTTTGTTCAGGCAAAAAAAATTCCATTCTGCCAGTGACTCCCCTGATCCAATTCAATATGCAATGCACTGTTCATTTGGGTTGTGCAATGTTTGTATGGGGGAATATGGTTGTCCGAATGAATATGTATGTGTCAGCCTTGCAAACAGTTCTAAATTATAGTAACATTCTAAATATTCATCCATGGTGTACAGTCATGGCCAAAAGTTTTGAGAATGATACAAATATTAATTTTTACAAAGTCTACTGCTTCAGTTTTTCTAATGGCAATTTGCATATACTCCAGAATGTTATAAAGAGTGATCAGCTTAACAGCAATTACTTGCAAAGTCAATATTTGCCTAGAAAATGAACTTTATCCCCCAAAACACATTTCAACATCATTGCAGCCCTGCCTTAAAAGGACCACCTAACATCGTTTCAGTGATTGCTCCATTAACACAGGTGTGGGTGTTGATGAGGACAGGGCTGGAGATCAATCTGTCATGATTAAGTAAGAAAGACACCACTGGACACTTTAAAAGGAGGCTGGTGCTTGCCATCATTGTTTCTCTTCTGTTAACCATGGTTATCTCTAAAGAAACACGTGCAGTCATCATTGCACTGCACAAAAATGGCCTAACTGGGAAGAGTATTGCAGCTAGAAAGATTGCACCTCAGTCAACAATCTATCGCATCATCAAGAACTTCAAGGAGAGAGGTTCCATTGGTGCCAAAAAGGCTCCAGGGCACCCAAGAAAGACCAGCAAGTGGCAGGACCGTCTCTTAAAAGTGTTTCAGCTGCGGGATCGGGCTACCAGCAGTGCAGAGCTTGCTGAGGAATGGCAGCAGGCAGGTGTGAGTGCATCTGCACGCACTGTGAGGCGGAGACTCTTGGAGCAAGGCCTGGTCTCAAGGAGGGCAGCAAAGAAGCCACTTCTCTCCAGAAAAAACATCAGGGACAGACTGATATTCTGCAAAAGGTACAGGGAGTGGACTGCTGAGGACTGGGGTAAAGTCATTTTCTCTGATGAATCCCCTTTTCGATTGTTTGGAACATCTGGAAAACAGCTTATTCGGAGAAGAAGAGGTGAGCGCTACCACCAGTCTTGTCTCATGCCAACTGTAAAGCATCCTGAAACCATTCATGTGTGGGGTTGCTTCTCAGCCAAGGGAATCGGCTCTCTCACAGTCTTGCCTAAAAACACAGCCATGAATAAAGAATGGTACCAGAATGTCCTCCAAGAGCAACTTCTCCCAACCGTCCAAGAGCAGTTTGGCGCTCAACAATGCCTTTTCCAGCATGATGGAGCACCTTGCCATAAAGCAAAGGTGATAACTAAATGGCTCAGGGAACAAAACATAGAGATTTTGGGTCCATGGCCTGGAAACTCCCCAGATCTTAATCCCATTGAGAACTTGTGGTCTATCATCAAGAGACGGGTGGACATACAAAAACCAACAAATTCAGACAAAATTAAAGCATTGATTCTGCAAGAATGGACTGCTATCAGTCAGGATTTGGTCCAGAAGTTGATTGAGAGCATGCCAGGGAGAATTGCAGAGGTCCTGAAGAAGAAGGGTCAACACTGCAAATATTGACTTGCTGCATTAACTCATTCTAACTGTCAATATAAGCTTCTGTTACTCATAATATGAATGCAATTATATTTCTGTATGTGATAAAAACATCTGACAAACACACATAAAAACCAGAGGGCAGCAGATCATGTGAAAATATAATATTTGTGTCATTCTCAAAACTTTTGGCCATGACTGTATATGTGAGTCTCCTGGACAAGTTCCTATGCTACTTTAAATCCTCTGGATTGCAATCCTTTTGCACAACCAGCTGTTCTACTATTCTGCAGGCTACTTAGCCCACCACTTCATATTTTAAGTAATATCGAGAAAGTTGATGAAACATTTGTCTCTGACAAATGTGAAGACAATAAAAAATATACAATGGCCTATATTTACTAATAGTCATATAGTGTAAACGTAGGCAGTCTTGAGATTGAGCCACATTTATTACAGTGGCAGATTTTGGGTAACAATGCTGGTGCATCTTTAGACTTTCTAGTCTGAGTTTATATAACTGATTAGTTGGTTTATTTTGGACCAGAATTTTACTCCAATGTTTTGTCACATATACACCATGTACCCGAGGAGCTGGAAAATTTTGATCTCAAACTAGATGCGCCAAAATTCACCACATTTTGCCATATTTTACACCAGGGCCGAGTTATTGCCACAATAGTTAATCTGCTCAAATATTTTCAAAGAATCCTTTGTGTGCGCTTTCCTAGCAGTACAATATCCATGTACAATAAAGCAATATGTAAATGTTTAATATCCAGAAACTACCTGAGGTCCATGGTTGCCAAGACGTAGAAGGATCAATTGGGAGATGGCACTCTCCTGTTACCTTATTATTTTTTCGTAACACTTCAGATGTTTTTGACAGTAGACTTGATACAGAAATAGCACTCAGATTCTTAG
Organism: Leptodactylus fallax; assembly: GCA_947044405.1. Taxonomy (NCBI): domain Eukaryota; kingdom Metazoa; phylum Chordata; class Amphibia; order Anura; family Leptodactylidae; genus Leptodactylus; species Leptodactylus fallax. Next base: position 3,348,595 of record CAMRHE010000092.1, read on the forward strand.
TGACATCAAATATACATGTTGAAGTATATATCAAAGAATAAATATGTTTTGTGAATTTCGTTAGTATTAAAAGCTATACTGAATTTTTCTTACAGAAATGGAACAAAAAATACACTTTATTTTACAGTTTATGTATTGATACCTTTTTGATGAAGGATTGGTTTTAATGAAGGAATGTGCTGATGTAAAGTTGTGTTTGAATATGTTATACAACACTAAAAAATAATGGATGTCTTCAGATTGTCCACCATTATTTTATATTTTATTAAATATGTTTGACTATACAGGAAAAGTGTTTTAGAATTTATTAAAGCGACTTATACGTTTTACCTATTGTGTTGTGGAAATATTAAACGTAAACCATGGCTCTCTAGGGAGGATGTCAACAGAATTAAAATTAGATAATCCTACATTTGCCACATGACACAACTCAAGCCCATTGATTAAAAGAAAGAAGTGAGACTAGCAGCATTTGGGCACTGAAGTATGAAAAATTCCCCAGGCGCAAACCACAATAATCCCTGCACATGTTCCTACACTCTAAAAATGAAAAAAAAAGAAAAAAACAAATATACTCACTTAACAAACTGAAGAAAAGAAATTTGAGAAAAACAAACCTCTAGATAGAACCTGTAGAGAAATGTTCTAATACTTAATTTTCTATATATGTGTGTGTGTGTGACAGTAGATAGTTATCCATACCAACAGATTCAAAGGGAACCTGTTACATGAAAAATTTTATCCAGTCTGTAGGCTAGGCATCATGTTTACAGAGCAGAATGATCTGAGCAGATTGATGTATAGGTTTGTGTATAAGGATTTAGTATAACTTGTCATTCATTTATTGAAATATCTGCACTTTGTATGCTAAGAAGTCAAAGTGGTGTGGTCACTGATGGGACTGCCTCCTTGACACCTCCACATAGAAAGTTATACTAAATATTTTCCCACAAACCAATCTGCTCAGGTCTTTCTACTCTTTAACATACACTACCGTTCAAAAGTTTAGGGTCACTTGGAAATTTCCTTATTTTTGAAAGAAAAGCACAGTTTTTTTCAATGAAGATAACATTAAATGAATCAGAAATACACTCTATACATTGTTAATGTGGTAAATGACTATTCTAGCTGCAAACGTCTGGTTTTTAATGCAATATCTACATAGGTGTATAGAGGCCCATTTCCAGCAACCAGTGCCAGTGTTCTAATGGTACGTTGTGTTTGCTAACTGTGTAAGAAGGCTAATGGATGTTTAGAAAACCATTGAAAACCCTTGTGCAAGTATGTTAGCACAGCTGAAAACAGTTTTGCTGGTTAGAGAAGCTATAAAACTGACCTTCCTTTGAGCTAGTTGAGAATCTGGAGCATTACATTTGTTGGTTCGATTAAACTCTCAAAATGGCCAGAAAAAGAGAACTTTCATGTGAAACTCGACAGTCTATTCTTGTTCTTAGAAATGAAGGCTATTCCATGTGAGAAATTGCCAAGAAACTGAAGATTTCCTACAACGGTGTGTACTACTCCCTTCAGAGGACAGCACAAACAGGCTCTAACCAGAGTAGAAAGAGAAGTGGGAGATCCCGCTGCACAACTGAGCAACAAGACAAGTACATTAGAGTCTCTAGTTTGAGAAATCGACGCCTCACAGGTCCTCAACTGGCAGCTTCATTAAATAGTACCCGCAAAACGCCAGTGTCAACGTCTACAGTGAAGAGGCGACTTAGGGATGCTGGCCTTCAGGGCAGAGTGGCCAAGAAAAAGCCATATCTGAGGCTGGCTAATAAAAGGAAAAGATTAATATGGGCAAAAGAACACAGACATTGGACAGAGGAAGATTGGAAAAAAGTGTTATGGACAGACGAATCGAAGTTTGAGGTGTTTGGATCACACAGAAGAACATTTGTGAGATGCAGAACAACTGAAAAGATGCTGGAAGAGTGCCTGACGCTATCTGTCAAGCATGGTGGAGGTAATGTGATGGTCTGGGGTTGCTTTGGTGCTGGTAAAGTGGGAGATTTGTACAAGGTAAAAGGTATTTTGAATAAGGAAGGCTATCACTCCATTTTGCAACGCCATGCCATACCCTGTGGACAGCGCTTGATTGGAGCCAATTTCATCCTACAACAGGACAATGACCCAAAGCACACCTCCAAATTATGCAAGAACTATTTAGGAAAGAAGCAGGCAGCTGGTATTCTATCTGTAATGGAGTGGCCAGCGCAGTCACCAGATCTCAACCCCATTGAGCTGTTGTGGGAGCAGCTTGACCGTATGGTACGCAAAAAGTGCCCATCAAGCCAATCCAACTTGTGGGAGGGGCTTCTGGAAGCATGGGGTGAAATTTCTCCAGATTACCTCAGCAAATTAACAGCTAGAATGCCAAAGGTCTGTAATGCTGTAATTGCTGCAAATGGAGCATTCTTTGACGAAAGCAAAGTTTAAGGAGAAAATTATTATTTCAAATAAAAATCATTATTTCTAACCTTGTCAATGTCTTGACTATATTTTCTATTCATTTTGCAACTCATTTGATAAATAAAAGTGTCAGTTTTCATGGACAACACAAAATTGTCTGGGTGACCCCAAACTTTTGAGCGGTAGTGTACTTCCGACAAATTGGACAGAGGTTTTCAAATGACAGGATCCTTATATTGATGCATCTAATTTAGTTCTTTTAAAGCATAACTAAACTTTCCAACAACTGTATTAACAGATTTTGACTTCTTTCTATGAAATCCTGCATTCTTTATTCTGTCCCTTCCTTTTCTATTGAGAGCTGTCCCCTGCTTCTCACTGTGTATGGTGTATGAGTCTGTGTGTAATGAAGAGAAAATGAAGGTGGGAGAGGGTCATAGAAATAATACTGGTTGAAAATAGTCGGGATTGGGATATCTCTGAAAATTGTACATGTAGAATCTACTCTTTGGTAAGACAACTGAAGCAAGTTTCTACGTCTTATAGTGCCTACTGTTTGTTAAGTGACACTCCCCCTCCCTCATTTTCTCTTCATGAGACATGCAAGCCCGTACACCATAAATAGTGAGAAGAAGGGAAAAAAAATAACATAATGCAGGATTTCACAGAAGGAGTCAAAATCTGTTAATAATGCATATTGCAAAATTTATTAATTCCGCTTATGCTGCCAGAAAATGAAAAGGTGTTTGAAAGTTTAGATACATTTTAAAACATAACAGAATTTAAATGCTGGTTTGTAGGAGAATATTTGTATTTACTATGCATTGTGTAGTACAATTGCTATATACTTATCTTGTAGATTTGCCTCTGCCTGTTTACCTGTCTCAGCATCCCACTCTACTCCTGTTGTCACATAAATTTGCTCCAAGGAACATATAACCATGGGGGCCAATCTGGCTGCATTGTTGCCATTCTACATCAAGGAATTAAAAAGTAATAAAGGATAGCTAAAGCAAAAGTTTACAAAGTGACTCAACTTGTATGTAGACCCAAGCTGTGGAAAATTACATTAGCCATTCAAAAAAACTTTGTAGTATACATTATTACAGAAAATTGGCTCTTTTTCTACGTATGAGTCACTTCTGTTCCTCCTCCCCAAAATAAATACATTTTATAAAAAATATTTTTAATTAATTTCATCATTGAATTCCTTTTCCTAGCAACAACAAAAGGCTTTGGCTAATTGTAAGCATATTTTCTACAACACTGTAAATTGTTTGAGAGTGTGTAGAGTGTAATACATCCAGTTTTCCATACAGTCCACATTGCACTAAAATGCAAGGAGCGTGTTATGCTTTATAGGAAAATCTGACAATTCAACAAATATGGAAATGTTGTTCATATTGTTTTGTGGCAACACTGTATTTAGTTAATGTGTCATATTGTTGGTGGTCGTATTCAATCATCTAGCCTAAATGTGTTTTCAGCACTCTTGGAGAAGACAGGTCTATTTCATTTCTATAGGTGAGAAAACCACATAGATCACATTTTGTTACTAGTAGTTAGTATGAGCAAGACTGGTTCAGTTGGGAAAGAGCAATACAGTTTTGGATGTCTCCAGCTCATCCATCAGTTTAGTTGCAGGGAGACCAGCTGTGTCTCCCTACAACTTAAAGTAACAGATAAAATACAGTAGAATAAGGCACGGGCACAGTATTCTGAATAAAACAGAAGCATGCCTCTCATCTCTGCTCAGTATCCACTTTAGTATTAAAGGGGTAAGAGTTAATTCTCTAAAAGTCTATTTTGTGTTCCATTTTATGTGCTGCTCATCCACTTTTAGTGTCCTACATACCCTGCAATAAAGATAATACCTGTCCCCTTGACCTCTTCCATCCTCCATCAGACACGTAACGCCTTGGTACTGTGGTAAATGCTAAGTTGCACCTAAGTTGTTTTTTTGAGGTCAAACAATGTTTAGAAAAAAAAATTTAAAAAGTAAAAAAAATGCTATAAAATTCACACATTTATTTGTCCCATGTATTGCTGATTTGCTGTTTTTGTTCATTACCCCCCAAAACATATCCAAGTGGGCCCACAACTTAGGTATACCTATATTAACACTATACGGTATCACTATATAGTGGTATATACACATGTGGACAAAATTGTTGGTACCCCTCGGTTAATGAAAGAAAAACCCACAATGGTCACAGAAATAACTTGAATCTGACAAAAGTAATAATATATAAAAATTCAATGAAAATGAACAAATGAAAGTCAGACATTGCTTTTCAACCATGCTTCAACAATAACTGCATGTGTACTCATACCTTCTCCTAGCACAGTAAAAATAACTACGTGTGTACCTATACCGTCTCCTAGCTCAGTAACAATAACTGTGATTTTTTTTTTCGCTCATTAAGATTAAAAGAACATTTCCATAATCAATCCCCTGAACCGTTGAGAGCTGAGAGTATATCTCAAACACCAAGTATCACAGCCAAATCCCTAGGTTTAAGAGAAAAGAGTAGATTTATCCCACCAAAAACCTCACCACCTGTTGAAACATTTATAGGATTGATAAGGAGGGACATAATGGATTTTGGAAACAAGGTTGAACATGGCCTGTACTATTGCCAGACCAACCTGGATAATGTTGAAAGACAAGCACTTAGGTCATTGAATGAGGACAAATCTATCATTGTCAAGCCAGCTGACAAGAGCGGTGCCCTTGTTGTAATGGACTGTAAGGACTATATAGAAGAGATCCTCAGACAACTATCAGACACTACAGTGTACAATAAAATATCAATGGATCCAATAAACAAAATAAGAAATAGGATTGAGAGTACATTACAGTCACATAAAGAATTAGGAGTGATTGATCAGGAAACTTACAGTAATTAAAGAGGACCTTTCATGTCCTCATGTATATGAGGTTTTACATACCGCTAGAAAGCCAACAGCGCGCTGAATTCAGCTCACTGCCGGCTTTCCCATTATATGCCTGGGGCTGGAGATATCGGTGGTTTTAGTTTCACGGTTTACTGTCAGAAGGGCGTTCCTGACAGTCTAGCTGCGCTGTGAGGAACGCCCTCCCTAACAGTGCTCATCCATAGACTTGTACTGGGGGGGCGTTCCTCACAGCTCAGCATCATCGTCGGGCAGTAAGGAACACCCCCTCTGACAGTACAGCGCTATAGACGAGCACAGAGAGAGGGGGCGTTCCTTACCACCCAGTGATGACGCTGAGCTGTGAGGAACGTCCCCCCAGTACAAGTCTATGAATGAGTACTGTCAGGGAGGGCGTTCCTCGCAGCGCAGCTAGACTGTCAGGAACGCCCTTCTGACAGTAAATCGTGAAACTTACACCGCCGATATCTCCAGCCCTGGGGCATATAACGGGAAAGCCGGCAGTGCGCTGAATTCAGCGTGCTGTCGCCTTTCTAGCGGTATGTAAAACCGCATATACATGAGGACGTGAAAGGTCCTCTTTAAGGTACAGTAAGGTACAGTACAGTAAGACTCACCACTGTGAGACAGAACGGAGCTCCCCGTACAAGGGGTTAGAGTGGTTTCCACATTTGGAATGACTCAGTTCATTCTTTATATCCCTTGAAGAGCACCCAATACAGGGTAGCGAAATGTGTTGGAAGGAGGCGTAGACAGAGTTAATTAGGGCAAGTTTCAGGACTGCCTTGTTAGGGCGGGGAGTCTGTTATCCTTGCGTGCAACATATTTTTGTTGTTTCATAATTTTTTGTTTGTCATACCATCTCCTAGCGCAGTAACAATAACTACATTTGTATACGCATACCATCTCTTAGCGCGGTAACAATAACTCGTGTGTACCCATACCGTCTCCTAAAGCAGTAACAGAAATTGTGTGTGCAACCATACCGTCTCCTAGCACAGTAACAATAACTGCGTATACCCATTCCGTCTCCTAACGCAGTAGCAATAACTGCGTGTGTTCCCATACCATCTCCTAGCGCAGTAACAATAACTGTTTGTGTACCCATACTGTCTCGTAGTGCAGTAACAATAATTGTGTGTGTACTCATACTGTCTCCTAGAGCAGTAACAATAACTGCGTGTGTACCCATACCATCTCCTAGCGCAGTAACAATAACTGTTTGTGTACCCATACTGTCTTCGTAGTGCAGTAACAATAATTGTGTGTGTACTCATACTGTCTCCTAGAGCAGTAACAATAACTGCTTGTGTACCCATACCATCTCCTAGCGCAGTAACAATAATTGAGTGTCTACCATTACCTTCTCCTAGCACTGTAACAATAACTGCGTATGTACCCATACCGTCTCCTAGCACAGACTTTGACTCACATGATGGATGAGTATCTGTCAACACTTCATCATTGTGTCTTTTTTTTTTTTTTTTTTAATACTGGAGAAAATGTAAACAAAGTGTTGCTAAGATATTTTTAACCTTGTTTTCCCTCTCCGTTATGGGTGGTATTACACAGAGTGCCGATCAATATGTTGATTGGCACTCATTTACATTGGCCTAATTACATAGGCTGATAAACTGAGTGGGGAGGAATGATCTATGCTGCTGCAATCGTTCCTCATTCATTCAGCTGCATTGATTATCAGCAGCTCTGTAATGATTATGCAGGGCAATGTGCTGACAATAATGTGCAACTTTTTATCCCACATAAAAAGTGCAGTCAGCCGACCAGCAGCACTATTAGACTGGTCACTAATAGCCCTGAATATCAGCCTATCTAATAGGGCCTTAGAGGGAGTCTGTCAGCAGGAAAATAGTAATCAAAGTAACAACAGTACCATGAAGTGATCTTTACACAATTACCAATTATGCCTTTGGTACTTAGTAATAAACCACTTGAGTGTAGTAAAGGAGAAATGGCGTCTCCAAGGACACTATCTTCTATTTATCACCAGAAATAATTTTTGTTCGATCTGTCTCATCAAATCATATTAAAATATAACTTTTATTTATAAAAATATAAAAAATGTCTTTTGGACAAAACACACATATACAGTAATACCCAAATAAACGCCTGCCTCAAACCCAAAGATCACACTTTGGTAAATGCTGTATACAGTGAAGTGAATATTAAAGAGAGGGAAATTCACATTTATTCAAGACATAGTGTATATGGGCCCTAGCCTTTGTCACAGGATACCCAGAATATGTTCATTCAACACAAACAGCCAGAGGTGGGTATGTAAACAGTCCACGTGAGACGGTCACTCTTATATTTAGTGTAGAGTGAACTAATTCTCTAATATTTACACTCCTCTTTAAAAAAGGTTCTCGGGCTCATGAGAGCTGTATTAGAAACAAGGAGAAGGACCCAAACATATAGGTTCCTATTATCATCCACTACTCCTGTTTCCAAATTCATATAGTCCCATCTAAGGTCCCTTTCATAAAATTAAAATAAATAGCGCTAACCACAACGCATCAGCTTGGTGAGATACTATAAACCATCACCTATATGTGGTTTCAGCGCTACCAGGTGTCAGATTATGGCAGAGTAACGGGTCAGTCACGGCTACACCATTCCTCAGTAGCGCTCTAAAGAGAGCGTCTTTGCATTCGTAGTCTCTATAACACCTGACTACTATTTACTTCACTATTTACTTCACTGTATAGGCGATTAAATATAAACTAGTGCATCTATCACATGCGCAGGCTACCTAGCCTGTGCTACTAAGAGATTAGTAGTTTGGGTCCTCCTCCTGGTTTCTAATACAGCTCTCATGAGCCCGAGGCACTTTTATCAAGAGGGGTGTAAATATTAGAGAATTAGTTCACTCTACACTAAATATGAGAGTGACCGGCTCACATGGACTGTTTACATACCCACCTCTGGCTGTTTGTGTTGAATGAACATACTGTATTCTGGGTATCCTGTGACAAAAGCTAAGGCCCATATACACTACATCTTGAATAAATGTGAATTTCCCTCTCTTTAATATTCACTTTACTGTATACAGCATTTACCAAAATGCGATCTTTGGGTTTGAGGCAGGTGTTTATTTGGGTATTACATGTGTGTTTTGTCTAAAAGACATTTTTTATATTTTTATAAATAAAAGTTATATTTTAATATGATTTGATGAGACCTATTGAACAAAAATTGTTTCTTGCCTTTGGTACTTAGCATTCCAGCTTCCAGAAATTAAGGGAAAAGGGCTTTTGAGACATTTCTTATTCATCCCAGGCTTTGCTCGACACTGTAAATTACATTCCCTAACTACCACCCAGCTACACTCACCATTCTAGGATTGACAGTTTTCCTCCATTGGAGAACTGGGTGGCAGTTAGGGAAGATAATCTACAGTGCAGGGTTAAGCCCAGGAAGGATAAAATAACACCCAAAAAGCACTTTCACCTAATTTGCATAACAATAAAGCAGCAATTGCCTAATGGTTTTTGCATTTATTTATGCAAAAATAGAAAATTTACTGAAAATTTTGAAAAACTTGCACTTTTCAAAATGTGAAATGCTCTGCTTTTCAGAGAGATGGTCATAGTACCCTAATTAGATAATAAATATTATCTACTATATTGTTGCTTTATGTTCACATAATATTTTAACCATCCTTGAATTTATTTTGGATGTTAGAAGGCTTACACATCTAAAATCAATTTTCCAAATGTACAAGAATTTTCCAAACATTTCACTTCACGAGGGGATTTTAAGGGTCTACATATTAGAAGCCCCCACTAATTCCCCCATTTTCAAAACTGCACCCCTCAAATACTTCAAAACAACATTTGGGAAGTTTGTTAGATGGTAACTTTTCAGACAACTTAGTCTCATTTAATAGAACGTGTGATTCTGGACCAAAATGTAACACACTTTAATTAGAAATGTTGCTGCTATTTCCCTTCTGGCTAATTTACAGTTCACTCCCTGTTGCAAGGATAGTTTCGTCTCCATACATGCAAGACGGATCACAGTGAGTGTAAGGGGGAGAATCTAATCTCTTCACACAGTTAATGCAGATGGAGCAGGCTGTTTCTCCTCTCAGCCTACATACACGTCTGAAACTGCTCTGTGCAAAGGTCGAAAGATTTTGTACATCTCACACCTTACAATGTAAGAAAAGTCCCATCCTCTATGTACTTATATCTTCTTCTGGCTGCTTGTGTAATTACAGATGGGATATTATTCACAGACAGCAAGCAGTTTAACTTATTGTGCTCATAGATTGCTCTTTTCCCATGTCATGCCTGCATGGTAGATGCAAGAATGGAGTGGATACTTGCATGTGTCTGCCCTATATTTGCAGTTTTCCTGGATCTCCTATATGATGGTCACTTGGGCAGACTGTCCAGCAAGACCCTACACATATATCAACTTTTAATGGAAACTCAGGTCCCTTCAAGCACTTCACAGGAATAATATGTTCATTTACCCCAAAATAAGGAAAAAAATTGTTGTGCAATTTCTCCCAAGCACAGAAATACCCATTATATGGATATAAACTGCTGATTGGGTACATGGCAGGTCACCAAATGGAAGGATCACTACTCCTGGGGCAGATGTTGGAATCATTTTCAGGTGCCATGTTGCACTTGTCCTAAGATACCAGAACAGTGGAAACCTCCACTGAATGACCCAGTTTTCAAAGTAGACCTCACAAGGAATTTATCAAGGAGCATAGTGAGTATTTTGACCCCACAGCTGTTTCACAGAATTTATCAACATTGGGACTTTTTTTCCCCCATTAAAATGTTGCTTTAGCCCCCATTTTTTCATTTTCACAAGGAGTTACAGGAGAAAAAGCACCCTCTCAATTTATTTCTCAATTTCTCCTGATCAAAGCAACACTTTGTATGTAGTCATAAACTGCTGCATTGGTATTATTATTATTATTATTATTAATAAAAAAAAACTGCTGTATTGGTACAAGGCTCCAAACATCACTTGCGCTATTTGTCGTTTAGAGGATAGATTCTGTGGGAATCTTTTTCGGGTGCCACATTACATTTGCAAGAGCCCCTAAATTACCAATACAATGGAGTATAGAAATACCCTACTTGTGGATGAGAACTATTCTTTGGGCACACAGCAGGACACAGAAGGCGAGGAGTGCCAATGAGGTTTTGGAAGGCAGAATAATTTTCAGGTGTCATGACGCATTTAAGGTGCCTGTGCAAGGGATTGATCTCATAGATTGTAAGCCCCTGCGGGCAAGGCCTTCTATCCCATTGTGCCAGTTGGTCACTGTTAGTATTATCTGTTTTGTATATCTTGTGTACCGTATGTAAACCCTCAAATGTAAAGCACCATGGAATTAATGGTGCTATATAAATAAACAATAATAATAATAATAATAATAATAATAATAAGGGAGAACCAAGAAGTGCTCTCATTTGGAAACTGCATCACTCACAAATTTATCATGCAGTATAGTGATCATTTTGACCCCAGAAATTCTTGTCAAAAAGAAATGTGCAGTAGATGATGCACATTTTTCTCAGATATATGCTATTTCATTGGCCAGTATGTGTGAAAATCAACACTTTATCTATTATGCACTAGTTTCATGATTTTAGAAACACGTTATATGCAGTTCTAATTTTTTGCCTGGAAATATAATAGGGCTCAGAAGTGAAAAAGCACCATGCACATCTGAGATTCTTAACTTTGCAATGGGCAATGGCAGAGGGTCTGAGGTAAAATAAAAAAATAACCTCCAAAATATGACCTAATTTCAGAAACTGAAGGAATTTATTAAGGGGAATTATCATTCTGAGTCCAAGAGTTCGTTTGAAAAATTAATGTTCAATGTGAAAATTTACATTTTCAAAGAAATATGTAATTTCAGTGCCCAAAATGTTGTGCCCATTTTGTATCAACAGAGACGCACATTCAAAATTTTTAAGCGGGCTATCCTGGGTACTAACTAGTTTTATATGTGGATGTAAACTGCTGTTTGGGTATAGAGCAGGGCTCAGAAGGGAAGGAATGCTGTGCTTTTCGGCTTTTGGAGTGTAGATTGGCCTATTTTTGGACACCATGAATTTATTAAGGGCCATAGCAAACACTTTTATGCCTTTATTGTTGCATTAACTTAATTTCCAGAAATGCGCAGCAGAGACACTCCTTCCAAAAACAGTTAGGCTATGGCTCCACATAGCGAGCCACAGCCAAAAAATGCTGAGGAAAAGACTGTGGTGGAAACGCATTGCGTTTTTTTCTGCAGCGTTTTTGACAGAAAGTCTGCAGAGTTTTCCTCTGTAGACTTTCGGATTCTATTATACATAAATAATAAATGCCAGCGTTTCCATAGGTACAGTGCCTTGCGAAAGTATTCGGCCCCCTTGAACTTTTCAACCTTTTGCCACATTTCAGGCTTCAAACATAAAGATATAAAATTTAAATTTTTTGGTGAAGAATCAACAACAAGTGGGACACAATTGTGAAGTGGAACAAAATTTATTGGTTATTTTAAACTTTTGTAAAAAATAAAAAACTGAAAAGTGGGGCGTGCAATATTATTCGGCCCCTTTACTTTCAGTGCAGCAAACTCACTCCAGAAGTTCAGTGAGGTTCTCTGGATGATCCAATGTTGTCCTAAATGACTGATGATGATAAATATAATCCACCTGTGTGTAATCAAGACTCCGTATAAATGCACCTGCTCTGTGATAGTCTCAGGGTTCTGTTTAAAGCGCAGAGTGCATCATGAAGACCAAGGAACACACCAGGCAGGTCCGTGATACTGTTGTGGAGAAGTTTAAGCCGGATTTGGATACAAAAAGATTTCCCAAACTTTAAACATCCCAAGGAGCACTGTGCAAGCAATCATATTGAAATGGAAGGAGTATCAGACCACTGCAAATCTACCAAGTCCCGGCCGTCCCTCTAAACTTTCATCTCAAACAAGGAGAAGACTGATCAAAGATGCAGCCAAGAGGCCCATGATCACTCTGGATGAACTGCAGAGATCTACAGCTGAGGTGGGAGAGTCTGTCCATAGGACAACAATCAGTCGTACACTGCACAAATCTGGCCTTTATAGAAGAGTGGCAAGAAAAAAGCCATTTCTCAAAGATAGCCATAAAAAGTCTCGTTTAAAGTTTGCCACAAGCCACCTGGTAGACACACCAAACATGTGGAAGAAGGTGCTCTGGTCAGATGAAACCAAAATCAAACTTTTTGGCCACAATGCAAAACGATATGTTTGGCGTAAAAGCAACACAGCTGATCACCCTGAACACACCATCCCCACTGTCAAACATGGTGGTGGCAGCATCATGGTTTGGGCCTCCCAGCAGGGACAAGGAAGATGGTTAAAATTGATGGGAAGATGGATGGAGCCAAATACAGGACCATTCTGGAAGAAAACCTGTTGGAGTCAGCAAAAGACCTGAGACTGGGACGGAGATTTATCTTCCAACAAGACAATGATCCCAAACATAAAGCAAAATCTACAATGGAATGGTTCACAAATAAACGTATCCAGGTGTTAGAATGGCCAAGTCAAAGTCCAGACCTGAATCCAATCGAGAATCTGTGGAAAGAGCTGAAAACTGCTGTTCACAAACGCTCTCCATCCAATCTCACTGAGCTCGAGCTGTTTTCCAAGGAAGAATGGGCAAGAATTTCAGTCTCTCGATGTGCAAAACTGATAGAGACATACCCCAAGCAACTTGCAGCTGTAATCGCAGCAAAAGGTGGCGCTACAAAGTATTAACTTAAGGAGGCCGAATAATTTGGCACGCCCCACTTTTCAGTTTTTAATTTTTTACAAAAGTTTAAAATATCCAATAAATTTCTTTCCACTTCACGATTGTGTTCCACTTGTTGATTCTTCACCAAAAAATTAAAAATTTATATCCTTATGTTTGAAGCCTGAAATGTGGCAAAAGGTTGAAAAGTTCAAGGGGGCCGAATACTTTCGCAAGGCACTGTATAATTGATATTCTGCAATTTGCAAAAACAAGGCTTTTTTTAAATCACAGCATTTCCGCTCCAGATTATTTTCTGCAATGTGTGGATGGGATTGGCCAGAATTTGCAGGTAATGGAAAATGGAGTGTTTTTGCAAAGTGAGGCTCCGGCCTATAGTGGGTTATCCTAGGTATTGGAGTGTTCATCTCTGACATAAGCTGGGCAGAACATATTGTATACTGAAATTATGCATATTATGCATTTCTGGAAAACCTGCAATTTTCACTTTTCACCATCAGCTGTGCATTGATTTCTGGGAAATAAAGTATTGCAACACTTGGGGGGGGGGGGAATTTTCACCTCACTATTGAATAAATTCCTTTGAGGGAGATTTATGCAACCTAGTGTTATCAAACCCAGTCTTCATAACGCCATTGCTGGCTTTACATGGAGCCATACACCTAGAGTGCACCTTTGAGCTGGCATAGATTTCCAGTATCATTTATGCCAGTTTTCTGGCATAACTGATAATAAATCTTTTCATTTTGGGAAAGTGTTTTGGGTGGCCCAAACCGCTAGCTGCCCCAATTTATGCCACAATTGGCATTTAAAAAGTCAGGAAATTGAAGAAAGAAAGATAGAATTGTAAATTCTGTCCAATCTGAATCAAATGTCTGTAAAAATCTGGGAAGCACAGACATCTGCGGAAAACTACTTTGAATAGCAAAAACTGTGATTGGCTGCGTACTTATGCCCTTAGAGAAGATGATATAGCACAGGACTGAATTGTATTACTATTTCATTTTTATTGTTTTCTACAATAAGCTGTAGATCTAAATGGCTAGGATTGATTGTACTGTCCCTGTTATTCACAATCTCTATTCACTCTATTCACTATTCTCCCTGCACCATAGTACCTATGTTTTTCTACACCATAGTTTATTCATGGTGCGTCATTATATAAATTACCCAGGAACATTTTTGCCTACATAGTTCATCTGACATAGTAATGACATAGACTGGTTGCACCCAGGAACGGTTTTAGACGAAGTGTGGCCCTGGGAAAAATTAAAACGGGGCCCCAAATGCTGATATATAAACAACACCATTGTCTTCCAGTGGAAGCCCCTTTAATAATGCCTTCTTTCTGCCCCCAAAACAGTAATAATAAGCCCCATTTTACCACACACAATTCAAATGACCACCTTTGTACCACCTAATAGATTTTTGTACTCAGTCATCAGTTATTATAGTTCCTCATTATAAATAATAGCCTCTGCTTATTAATAATATTACACCTTTAACAGTAATAGCACCCTTATAAATGATAGTTACTGCTTATATATAGTGCCCTGTATCAGTAATGTTCCCCCTTATCTGTAATAGTTACCCCTTATTAGTAACAGTCACCCCTTAAAAATAATACTGTTTCCTTATAAATATTTCCCCTTTATTAATAATAGCCCTTATAAATAATATTTACCCTTATAAATAATAGTCCCCATTATCACTAATAGCCCCCTTTATAAATAATAGCCCACTTAAAAATTATATCCTCCTTATAAATAGTTCCCCTCTTATAAATAATAGCTCCCCCTTATATATTAATAATATTAATAGTTTCCCCCTTTATATAGGCCTCTTATAAATAGTTCCTCCCTTCTAAATAATAGCCCGCCTTATAAATAATAGTTCTCCCAAATAATAGCCCCCATATATAATTTCCCTTTATAATAGTCCCCTTATATATAAAATTTCCTCCTTATAATGGCCCCACTTATATTTAAGTTTCTCCCTTATATATAGTAGCCTATCCTTATATATAATAGTTCCTCCCGTATAAATAAGAGCCCCCTTATATATACAGTGCCTTGCGAAAGTATTCGGCCTCCTTGAACTTTTCAACCTTTTGCCACATTTCAGGCTTCAAACATAAGGATATAAAATTTTAATTTTTTGGTGAAAAATCAACAACAAGTGGGACACAATTGTGAAGTGGAACGAAATTTATTGGTTATTTTAAACTTTTGTAAAAAATAAAAAACTGAAAAGTGGGGTGTGCAATATTATTCGGCCCCTTTACTTTCAGTGCAGCAAACTCACTCCAGAAGTTCAGTGAGGATCTCTGAATGATCCAATGTTGTCCTAAATGACTGATGATGATAAATATAATCCACCTGTGTGTAATCAAGTCTCCGTATAAATGCACCTGCTCTGTGATAGTCTCAGGGTTCTGTTTAAAGCGCAGAGAGCATCATGAAGACCAAGGAACACACCAGGCAGGTCCGTGATACTGTTGTGGAGAAGTTTAAAGCCGGATTTGGATACAAAAAGATTTCCCAAACTTTAAACATCCCAAGGAGCACTGTGCAAGCGATCATATTGAAATGGAAGGAGTATCAGACCACTGCAAATCTACCAAGACCTGGCCGTCCCTCTAAACTTTCATCTCAAACAAGGAGAAGACTTATCAGAGATGCAGCCAAGAGGCCCATGATCACTCTGGATGAACTGCAGAGATCTACAGCTGAGGTGGGAGAGTCTGTCCGTAGGACAACAATCAGTCGTACACTGCACAAATCTGGCCTTTATAGAAGAGTGGCAAGAAAAAAGCCATTTCTCAAAGATATCCATAAAAAGTCTCATTTAAAGTTTGCCACAAGCCACCTGGTAGACACACCAAACATGTGGAAGATGATGCGCTGGTCAGATGAAACCAAAATCGAACTTTTTGGCCACAATGCAAAACGATATGTTTGGCGTAAAAGCAACACAGCTCATCACCCTGAACACCATCCCCACTGTCAAACATGGTGGTGGCAGCATCATGGTTTGGGCCTGTTTTTCTTCAGCAGGGACAGGGAAGATGGTTAAAATTGATGGGAAGATGGATGGAGCCAAATACAGGACCATTCTGGAAGAAAACCTGTTGGAGTCTGCAAAAGACTTGAGACTGGGACGGAGATTTACAGTGGGGAAAAAAAGTATTTAGTCAGCCACCAATTGTGCAAGTTCTCCCACTTAAAAGGATGAGAGAGGCCTGTAATTGACATCATAGGTAGACCTCAACTATGAGAGACAAAATGAGAAAACAAATACAGAAAATCATATTGTCTGAATTTTTAAGCATTTATTTGCAAATTATTGTGGAAAATTAGTATTTGGTCACCTACAAACAAGCAAGATTTCTGGCTCTCACAGACCTGTAACTTCTTCTTTAAGAGGCTCCTCTGTCCTCCACTCATTACCTGTAGTAATGGCACCTGTTTGAAATTGTTATCAGTATAAAAGACACCTGTCCACAACCTCAAACTCCACTATGGTGAAGACCAAAGAGCTGTGGAAGGACACCAGAAACAAAATTGTAGACCTGCACCAGGCTGGGAAGATGATCACAAGAACAGTGAGCAAAAATCCCAGAACCACATGGGGGGACCCAGTGAATGACCTGCAGAAAGCTGGGACTAACATAACAAAGGCTACCGTCAGTAACACACTACGCCGCCAGGGACTTAGATCCTGCAGTGCCAGACGTGTCCCCCTGCTTAAGCCAGTACATATCCGAGCCCATCTGAAGTTTGCTAGAGAGCATTTGGATGTTCCAGAAGAGTATTGGGAGAATGTCATATGGTCAGATGAAACCAAAGTAGAACTGTTTAGTAGAAACACGACTCGTCGTGTTTGGAGGAGAGTGAATGCTGAGTTGCATCCAAAGAACACCATACCTACTATGAAGCATGGGGGTGGCAACATCATGCTTTGGGGCTGTTTCTCTGCAAAGGGACCAGGACGACTGATCCGTGTACATGAAAGAATGAATGGGGCCGTGTATCGTGAGATTTTGAGTGCAAACCTCCGTCCATCAACAAGGGCATTGAAGATGAAACGTGGCTGGGTCTTTCAGCATGACAATGATCCCAAGCACACCACCAGGGCAACGAAGGAGTGGCTTCATAAGAAGCATTTCAAGGTTCTGGAGTGGCCTAGCCAGTCTCCAGATCTCAACCCCATACAAAACCTTTGGAGGGAGTTGAAAGTCCGTGTTGCCCAGCGACAGCCCCAAAACATCACTGCTCTAGAGGAGATCTGCATGGAGGAATAGGCCAACATACCAGCAACAGTGTGTGCCAATCTTGTGAAGACTTACAGAAAACGTTTGACCTCTGTCATTGCCAACAAAGGATATATAACAAAGTATTGAGATGAACTTTTGTTATTGACCAAATACTTATTTTCCACCATAATTTGCAAATGAATTCTTAAAAAATCAGACAATGTGATTTTCTGGATTTATTTTCTCATTTTTGTCTCTCATAGTTGAGGTCTATCTATGATGTCAATTACAGGCCGGCCTCATCTTTTTAAGTGGGAGAAATTGCACAATTGGTGGCTGACTAAATACTTTTTTTCCCCACTGTATCTTCCAACAAGACAATGATCCCAAACATAAAGCAAAATCTGCAATGGAATGGTTCACAAATAAACGTATCCAGGTGTTAGAATGGCCAAGTCAAAGTCCAGACCTGAATCCAATCGAGAATCTGTGGAAAGGGCTGAAAACTGCTGTTCACAAATGCTCTCCATCCAACCTCGCTGAGCTCGAGCTGTTTTCCGAGGAAGAATGGGCAAGAATTTCAGTCTCTCGATGTGCAAAACTGATAGAGACATACTCCAAGCGACTTGCAGCTGTAATCGCAGCAAAAGGTGGCGCTACAAAGTATTAATTTAAGGGGGCTGAATAATTTGGCACGCCCCACTTTTCAGTTTTTTATTTTTTACAAAAGTTTAAAATATCCAATAAATTTCGTTCCACTTCACGATTGTGTCCCACTTGTTGATTCTTCACCAAAAAAATAAAAATTTTATATCCTTATGTTTGAAGCCTGAAATGTGGCAAAAGGTTGAAAAGTTGAAGGGGGCCGAATACTTTCGCAAGGCACTGTATATTAAGTCTCCCTTATATATAATAGCCCCTTATATATAATTGTTTCCCCCAGGGGCATGGCTAGCGCTTGTACCGAGCGGCCGCATGTTAGCTGAGCTCAGACCGGGACCTTCATTATTTTGCCTGTTTCCTGCATGTCCCGGCTTCTGGTGCCTTCAGGACATCCTGCCTCCTCCTGTGCCTCTCCTGCACCGCTCTCCAGCCTGGTGGACTGTCCGGGATTTCGCGGCTGCTGTCCGGGGCGGCTGGGCCTGTGTGAGTAGTGAGCTGTGGTGGCCATCTTGCCCTCGTGGTTTGCCTGCAGTGGCCTGATGTGCCATCCTCCTGACCTCTTCCTCCTGGGCCCTGGCTCTCCCTGTGATGGGGCGTTTGACTGGTCTCTGGGTTGCCTGAGATTGGGGCTACGCAATGCAACTGCCGCTGGGGTTGGCGAGGTCATTCTTCAGCTCCCTTCCTCCAAGAGCCTTTGCTGTCCTGTCATCCCTATTGGTGCAGTAATATAGCACCTCCTGGCAGTTCTATATGGCAATTGTGTGCTATATCCTGGTCCTCTGATAATTGTTCCCCCTTATACAGTGTTGGACTGAAGGGCCTAGGGCCCAAAAGAGGAGCTTGTTCTGGGGGGCCCACCCAACTCCACATGGTATATACAGTAATGCTCCACAGTGTCCTCCACGGTATAAAATGCACCCCTGAGCCCCCCATAGTGGCCCCACATGGTATATAATGCTCCACACAGTATAATATGCTCCCCAGAGCCCCAACACACTATAATGCTTGAGAGTGGCCCCACACAGTGTAATACTCCTTAGTGGCCCCACGCAGTATAAAAGACTCCACACAGCACCCCCCAGTATAATGATCCACAGTGGGCCCACAAAGTATAATGACACAGCCATAGAGAACTACACGTATGTGCAAAATTATAGTGAGGGAGCTGTGATGCAGACATAGCACACAAGGCTGCCAGCATGAATTTTGAGCCCCCACCCCCACAGTACAATGCTCCTCATGGTATATAATGCTCCACAGTGCCCTCCACTGTATAAAAGACTCCCCACAGTGCCTCATAATATAATGCTTCACTGTGGCCCCACACAGTGTAATGACACGGCCATAGAGAATTACACGTATGTGCAAAGTAATAGTGAGGGAGCTGTGATGCAGAAATGGCACACAAGGTTGCCAGCAGGAATTTTGAGCCCCCCCCAACTGTATAATGCTCAACCTGGTATGTAATGCCCCAAAGTGCCCTCCACAGTAAAAAAAAGACTCCCCACAGCACCCCCCAGTATAATGTTCCACAGTGGCCCCACACAGTATAATAGGCTCCCCTCAGCGCAGAAGAATAAATATCACAGTATAATAAGCTCCCCACACTGCCCCCCAGTTTAATGCTCCACAGTGGCCCCACACAGCATAACGCTCCACAGTGGCCCCACACAATATAATATGCTGCTCAAAGGCCACCCCTATAAAATATGCTCCCCACAGTGGCCCCACACAGCATAATATGCTCTCCAGAGGGACCCCCTAGTACAATACTTCACAGTGCCCCTCAGTATAATGCTCTACAGTGGCACCACACAGTATAAAATTATTTCCAGAGCACCACCAGTATAATGCTCCAAAGTGGCCCCACATAGTATAATATACTCTCCAGAGTCTCAAGCCACTTCAGACAAATCCCTCGAAATTCTTCAGACCTCAGAGTATAATAATCGGAGGCCCAGGGGAGGTGAGGGAAAATAACAAACAGGTATAATCACCTTGCCTTACCTCTCCTGGGCATCCTCGCACTGCTCCGCTGTCCCTGTCGGCTTCTTCATGTCTGCGGCTGACATCACGTGTTCCAGACATCATGTGGGTCTGGAACGCGTGACTTTAGCTATAGCTGAAGATGACACCGACTCGCCAGATGCCCAGGAGAGGTGAGTAAAGATGTTTGTTATTTTCACAGATCTCCCCTGGACAGGCTTCTATTGGAAAGGGGCCCTGCAGCTAATGACGCCGGGCCCCTTTCCATTATTGATGTGACCGGGTCTGAGTCCCGGATCCGGAATCATCAGGCTCCGGTTCCCAGGGGGCCCCTTTGGGGATGGTGCCCTGAGCAATCACCCAGTATGCCCCCCCTAATGCCGGCCCTGGCTGCACCTATCTGGTGGATAGGTGATAACCTGTTTTAACTGAAAGCATGTCCCCTGCCTCTCCATTCAAAGCCTATGGCATGAACAGCTTATCTCAGTCAGTTAAACATTGAAGCAATAGGGTGCATGCTCAGGATTCTTAATAATTCAGGAACACATCCTTTTGCCTGACTTTACTGGCATCATTTATAGTAAATTTATCAGGCCAATACATCTCTGCCCCACTTAGCCCATAAAAGGTGGCAAGCTGGTGCAAAAAGAACAAAGAGGTGCAAATAGGCTATGTGCCAAACATGTGCCATAACTACTCCATTCTACACCAATTTTCTAGAGGGAATAGTAAATTCTTCCCAATATTTTCAGCATGCCATGCCCTTTTCTGGATCATTGTATCTTGAAGCCAGACTCAATGCTTGGTTGAAGGTTAAAAAAAAAAGTATCACTATGGTCATTTTACTAGTAAAACCCTGTATTAGTGAAGTGCATGCATGGATCATGGATTTCTCCATCTTTTATGTGTAAGAATTTGCAATACCTATATTAGTTATCTTATTTTTTTTTTTTTTAATCTTTATTTTTTTTCATATTTTATGGGATATTTTGGGCCTCAAAATCAGTTACCAGTTTTCCATAGAGTTATGGTCTAAGATTACAAAGAATTCAACTTACCATGGTTGTCCCAAAGCCAATTATGATTGTAGCTTGAGGGACCGCTGTACCACATGACAAGACTGGTTGTGCAAGGTGAAACATAAGGAAAGAGACAGAATGATGCTATTGTAGTGCATACAGGTAAGAAATGACAGTGAGGCACTGTGTCTCATATATATATATATATATATATATATATATATATAATGCCCTTCACATGATATAATGTCCCCTTTAATGCCCCCACACACAATATAGTGCCCTCTTCTTCACAACACAGAATATAATACCTTGCCCACACACAATATCATACCTTGCCCCCACCTCAGACCCCACATTGTATAATGCCACTCTGGCCGCCCCCACACATTATAATGCCCGCAGCTCATTCTCACACAGTACGTGGCCTAGGGAGTAAGAAGTGATTACTCTTCTTAGTACTCACCAATCTTAGGCCATCCTCCTTCTCTGCTCCTGGCCCTGGCGCACAATATGTCAATAAGTTGTTTGTTATGGTTTTCATTCAAGAAAAGTGATGTCATGGGTATCCATCAGATGATTCCCTCCTTCTGTGTTAGGCTACGGAGTATAGGGGTGCTAACTTTCAGATAGCAGTTATTATGTAATTTACAATATTTCTTTCTTTATCTTATACAGTCATATGAAAAAGTTTGGGCACCCCTATTAATCTTAATCATTTTTAGTTCTAAATATTTGGGTGTTTGCAACAGCCATTTCAATTTGATATATCTAATAACTGATGGACACAGTAATATTTCAGGATTGAAATGAGGTTTATTGTACTAACAGAAAATGTGCAATATGCATTAAACCAAAATTTGACCGGTGCAAAAGTATGGGCACCTCAACAGAAAAGTGACATTAATATTTAGTAGATCCTCCTTTTGCAAAAATAACAGCCTCTAGTCGCTTCCTGTAGCTTTTAACACTAGAAGTCCCAGAGAGGGGTCATTTAACATTTCTACCTTTGGAACCCAGAGACGGGTCGAATGACCTGAAGGATTTTATCTAACATCCTATAATCACCGTCTTTTGTTCTGTAATTAAGGCCATTACTGTCACACCACAGGAGGTTGTTGTTTTCCATTGAGTTTAGCCATTTAGTGTCTAGTTAGTTCTATTCAGTTTATTGTATTTGATAATATAAAGACTATACATATTGTATTAAGTTTAGTTTTATTTGAGCAAAAAAGCACTGAAACAATTAATCATTTTTTATATATTTTAAATAGAATTAGAAATTTTAGAGCAAGGTACAGCTGTGAGTAATGACCAGAAGCATTTGTCTAAGGCAGGGGTAGGCAACCTTTTTTGTTCGGCGTGCCGATTTTAATAAAAAAATCAAAGATGAGGTACTCGGAGTGCCGGTCAATAATTGTAAGTCTGACGACCCCTAAACTAAAGTCATATACCACAAACCATAACACAGAAGTGCTGCCACCAGATGCTTTAGGACACATGCGTTTACTGCTATTTCCTGGGACACTCCTGTACTTTCTGATTAGAAGCAATGAAAGTCCATGTGCAGCCCCCAATTAGTGGTAAATTTATTGTGTCCAGGAGCCCCGTATGGCGGCATCCTTATGGTGAATACACACTATGTATCTGGATGCAGCTATATTTGGAACTTTTTCATTCAATGTAAAACTGGTGCATTTTTGCACAAAAAAAAAACAAAGCCGGAGTTTTCTGTGCAAAAACACATCCTTAATATAGAAAACACACCGTTATACAGAATAATGTCCCATAGTGGTCCCTGCACACGGTATTATGTCCCATAGCGGCCCCTTCAACATGGTATATGTCCCATAGCTGCCTCTGCACACGGCATTTGTCCCATAGCTGCCTCTGCACACAGTATTTGTCCCATAGCAGTCCCTGCACACAGTATTTGTCCCATAGCGGCCCCTGCACACAGCAATATGTCCCATAACGGCCCCTACACACCGTATATGTCCCATAGCAGACCCTGCACACGGTATATGTCCCATAGCGGCCCCTGCACACGGTATTATGCTCTATAGTGGCCCCTGCACATGGTATTATGTCCCATAGCAGCCTCTGCACACGGTATTTGTCCCATAGCGGCCCCTGCACACGGTATTATGTCCCATAGCAGCCCCTACACACAGTATTTGTCCCATAGCTGCCCCTGCACACAGTATTTGTCCCATAGCGGCCCCTGCACACGGTATTATGCTCCATAGTGGCCCCTGCACACGGTATTATGTCCCATAGCGTCCTCTGCACACGGTATTTGTCCCATAGCGGCCCCTGCACACGGTATTATGTCCCATAGCGGCCCCTACACACGGTATTTGTCCCATAGCTGCCCCTGCACACAGTATTTGTCCCATAGCGGCCCCTGCACACGGTATATGTCCCATAGCGGCCCCTGCACATGGTATTATGCTCCATAGTGGCCCCTGCACATGGTATTATGCTCCATAGTGGCCCCTGCACACGGTATATGTCCCATAGCGGTCCCTGCACACGGTATTATGCTCCATAGTGGCCCCTGCACACGGTATTATGCTCCATAGTGGCCCCTGCACACGGTATTATGCTCCATAGTGGCCCCTGCACACGGTATTATGCTCCATAGTGGCCCCTGCACACGGTATATGTCCCATAGTGGTCCCTGCACAAGGTATTATGCTCTATAGTGGCCCCTGCACACGGTATTATGCTTCATAGTGGCCCCTGCACACGGTATATGTCCCATAGTGGTCCCTGCACACGGTATTATGCTCTATAGTGGCCCCTGCACACGGTATTATGCTCCATAGTGGCCCCTGCACACGGTATATGTCCCATAGTGGCCCCTGCACACGGTATATGTCCCATAGTGGCCCCTGCACACGGTATATGTCCCATAGCGGTCCCTGCACACGGTATATGTCCCATAGTGGTCCCTGCACACGGTATTATGCTCTATAGTGGCCCCTGCACACGGTATTATGCTCCATAGTGGCCCCTGCACACGGTATATGTCCCATAGTGGCCCCTGCACACGGTATATGTCCCATAGTGGCCCCTGCACACGGTATATGTCCCATAGCGGTCCCTGCACACGGTATTATGTCCCATAGTGGCCCCTGCACACGGTATTATGCTCCATAGTGGCCCCTGCACACGGTATATGTCCCATAGTGGTCCCTGCACACGGTATTATGC
Source organism: Leptodactylus fallax (assembly GCA_947044405.1). Taxonomy (NCBI): domain Eukaryota; kingdom Metazoa; phylum Chordata; class Amphibia; order Anura; family Leptodactylidae; genus Leptodactylus; species Leptodactylus fallax. Next base: position 3,372,852 of record CAMRHE010000092.1, read on the forward strand.
TCTATAGTGGCTCCTGCACACGGTATTATGCTCCATAGTGGCCCCTGCACACGGTATATGTCCCATAGTGGCCCCTGCACATGGTATATGTCCCATAGTGGCCCCTGCACACGGTATATGTCCCATAGTGGCCCCTGCACACGGTATATGTCCCATAGTGGTCCCTGCACACGGTATTATGCTCTATAGTGGCCCCTGCAGGCAGAAGCGCCCGAAGAGTACAGAGCGGCTGCGGAGCGTGGAATAGTGAGTACATTGTTTTTTATGTTTGATCATCTCCCCGGGGGGCTCCGCTTATTATACTCGGGGGTCTGAAGAGACCCCACAGTATAATAATAGCAGTTTCGTTTCGGCCGTGTTTGGTCCGATCGAAACTGCTGGGTGAGGAGTCCGCTGCCGTGCCAGGGGAATAAGCCTCCCCTGCCGACCCCTGGTCTAAGGCCTCAAGCACACTAGCGAAAAAAAATTGCGCGAAAATCGCATCGCAATGCGATGCAATTTTTTTCTGTGATTTGCCAATGTATTTCAATGGCACCAAGCACACCTGCGATTTTTTTTTCGTGCGATTTTTTTTCATAGGTGCGATTTTCCTGCGATTTTTTTTTTTTTGTGCGAAAAAATCCCAGAGGAGTGATCTATATGACCAATGGGACAGATCACAAAAATATCGCAAGTAGCTGTGATTTTTTTTGCGATTTTTTTTTTTTTTTCTGCACCCATTGACTTGAATCTAAATATACAAAAATGTAAATATACAAAAGAACAACTGTTATTTGTTTCTATGCTTTTTATTTTTGTTATGAAAATAATAAAAAAAATACAAGGAATAAAACAATTCCACACATATTTACAATAGGCTGCTGTGGGGGGCTGCGTGTGTGTGTGTGAGTGGCATGTCCTTCTTGTGTGACTAGCATTTCAGCACTCACTCAGCAGTCTGTCTGCACTGTCGGAACATACCTGGCACTGCCTGGGTATGTCCCTGGTACATTTGCCACACGTGTATTTGTAGCAGTAAACACATCTCTCAGTTGCACAATTGTTCGTGCATCGATGGTTGACCTGACACTTCGCCCTTTTGCCAGGGCTGGGTGTGGAAGGTTGTTGCCGAAGGAGTTTCTCCTTGCGTGCCTTCTTTTCAGTCACATGAGAGCCACCTAACTCTTTTGCAAGCTCAACCAGGAAGTCCACCCGTCTCTCCTGCACCCCAGTGCATGCCTGATAAAGAACATGAGCATTCAGTGCTGCCATGTCAATCATGTTGTAGAACACGGCGAATGGCCATCTCCGTGTTCCTGCATGCAGGCTGTACTCCCGCACCATTTGGTCCATTACATCCACACCGCACTTTGTGTGGTTGTATTGTGTGACCGTGTTTGGCTTCCTTTTGTTGGTATCCTTAGTCTCAACCACGCTGTGCATGCTGCTGAGAATGTAGACGGCCTTCTTTCGTTTGGGTGCATACACTGTCAGTGTGGCATCAGTGGTTGAAAACACCTGAGTGGTGAATTCAGTGAGGTCCATCTGTCTAGCGGATTGAGGAATTTCCCGGCGACTCTTGTTGACTGTGCCGAGGATAGTGGTTTTCCGGCTAAGCAGTCATTGTGCAAGTGACAATGATGTAAAGAAATTGTTCGTGGTTACAGTTCTGCCCTTGTCCATGAATGATTCCATCAGCCTCATCACTACAGTTTCGGACAGTCTCTCCCCGCTGGGACGACTGGGGTCCTTGCCAAGATATGGGAGGACATTACAGATGTACTTTGATTTCAAGTCGCAGACTACTTTGAGAAGCAGTCACATCCCCCACAGCACAAAAGGCTGCATGCAAATTTGCTAAGGTGTTAGCAAATATTCCCAGCACAACAATGCAGCTGGGGGGTGGGCAGACACTCAGGAGCAGCTTACATTCTTTTCTTTACACTCTCTTACAAGACCTGAGGTGGATCAACACAATTCCCCCCTGCAGATTCCTCAAACAATGGCCACATTTACAAATGAAAGGAAATGCTAATTGGAGCCATCAGAGTTGTCAGTTTGGACTAAGGGTCATTTGACCCTCTTTCAGGACTTGAAGGGGGAGCTCGAAATTTCTGGGACTTCTAGTGTTAATCAGTTCCTGGATCCTGGATGAAGGTATTTTTGACCATTCCTCTTTACAAAACAATTCCAGTTCAGTTAAGTTTGATGGTCGCCGAGCATGGACAGCCCGCTTCAAATTATCCCACAGATGTTCAATGATATTCAGGTCTGGGGACTGGGATGGCCATTCCAGAACATTGTAATTGTTCCTCTGCATGAATGCCTGAGTAGATTTGGAGCTGTGTTTTGGATCATTGTCTTGCTGAAATATCCATCCCCGGCGTAACTTCAAATTCGTCACTGATTCTTGTACATTATTCTCAAGAATCTGCTGATACTGAGTTGAATCCATGCGACCCTCAACTTTAACAAGATTCCCGGTGCCGGCATTGGCCACACAGCTCCAAAGCATGATGGAACCTCCACCAAATTTTACAGTGGGTAGCAAGTGTTTTTCTTGGAATGCTGTGTTTTTTTGATGCCATGCATAACGCCTTTTTGTATGACCAAACAACTCAATCTTTGTTTCATCAGTCCACAGGACCTTCTTCCAAAATGAAGCTGGCTTGTCCAAATGTGCTTTTGCATACCTCAGACGACTCTGTTTGTGGCGTGCTTTCAGAAACGGCTTCTTTCGCATCACTCTCCCATACAGTTTCTCCTTGTGCAAAGTGTGCTGTATTGTTGACCGATGCACAGTGACACCATCTGCAGCAAGATGATGCTGCAGCTCTTTGGAGGTGGTCTGTGGATTGTCCTTGACTGTTCTCACCATTCTTCTTCTCTGCCTTTCTGATATTTTTCTTGGCCTGCCACTTCTGGGCTTAACAAGAACTGTCGCTGTGGTCTTCCATTTCCTTACTATGTTCCTCACAGTGGAAACTGACAGGTTAAATCTCTGAGACAACTTTTTGTATCCTTCCCCTGAACAACTATGTTGAACAATCTTTGTTTTCAGATCATTTGAGAGTTGTTTTGAGGAGCCCATGATGCCACTCTTCAGAGGAGATTCAAATAGGAGAACAACTTGCAATTGGCCACCTTAAATACCTTTTCTCATGATTGGATACACCTGGCTATGAAGTTCAAAGCTCAGTGAGGTTACAAAACCAATTTTGTGCTTCAGTAAGTCAGTAAAAAGTAGTTAGGAGTATTCAAATCAATAAAATGATAAGGGTACCCAAATTTTTGCACCGGTCAAATTTTGGTTTAATGCATATTGCACATTTTCTGTTAGTACAATAAACCTCATTTCAATCCTGAAATATTACTGTGTCCATCAGTTATTAGATATATCAAATTGAAATGGCTGTTGCAAACACCCAAATATTTAGAACTAAAAATGATTAAGATTAATAGGGGTGCCCAAACTTTTTCATATGACTGTATATGCAAATGCTATTCTAATCCGTTCTTGTTAAAAACATGATAAGGTTAAAAACATCTCAGTTATTTCAGAGTGGATCATTAACATGTACAAAAAACACTTCTCCTGCCATAAGAAAATTTACAGGGAGGGAACCTTTCCCCTCCACCATGTCAGAATGAGTAGTGTTAAGTGAAGTTCCATTCATTAAAACTAATGATATGCACCAGGGTATCTTCCTTTAGGTATGCTGGTATTTTACATAAAGCTAAAGATATGCAAATGATAGAAATGTAAAACTGGATAAGACTTGCAAAGTCAACGAATAACATTTATATTTGCATTGCTGAAAACTCCTGAACACAAAGGTTAATCAGTAAAGGGAGATCTGTAATACATTTAGTGGCACTCAATCATGAACATGCAAATATTAGCCAGGAGGTTGCTGGCCAAATATTGCAGTTCCCAGGTTGTTTCACTTGGTTTAGAAAATGAATTGAATTGAACCACAGCTTGCCCACAATGTGGCTCTGTAGCTCCTGACAGCTTTCAATAGACGGGTGCAGATTCTGTTTTCTTTCAGAATATCTGTCTTAAGATGCGATCATAGTTTGCTTTTACTCAATAGTATTCTCCATTTCTAATTTCAGCAAGCCTGCACTGCTATATTTTGTTATATTCAGCAACGGTTTGGTATTTTTATACTGTTTTTATTATTTTACTTTAAAGAATACCTTTGATATCCTCCAACACCATGAACGTTATGTACCGCTGCATAGTTTTGCAGTTTCTGCCCAGTTGCAGAGATATTGGTGCTGTTAGTTTTGGTATTGAAATCACTGCACTGTCAGAGCCTTACAGCTCAGCATCATTGCTTGGCGGTGAGGAACGCCCCCACAACAATACAAGTCTATAGATATGTATGATGATGAGCAAAGACGCTGAGTTGTGAGGAAGGCATCTTATGTAAAATTTAAAGTAAAACTTGGAATGTTTGAAAGTGATGTGAGGGAATGTCTATGTTAGAATTGCTTATTATAATATGTTGGGAGGAATCAACTTGTGTGGGAAATTGATTTTCTTTTCATTGTAATAATTTACCTACTTATTACCTTTTTTAAACAAACCCATCCAGGGTTTTCTTGTTTATTTTATTTTTTTTTCTTAAATACAATTAAATCAATTACTGTTTAAAGATAAATTTTCACCACTTCCACCAAGTCCATCTCTTTGCATCATTTAATATGCATTTCTCCAATGATTCTGGCACAGCTGGAATGTTCTCTCTAGCTCTCACTGTTCCCAAGCAATTAATGTTAATCCCAAGCTGTTAATTTTGGTGTCTGATATGCTTTTTTGGGTCTCTACAGTCAGATGGGCAGTGCCAGGCAGTGGCGCGTGATTCAGGTCTCCAATCAGGTGAACAGTGTCAGAGCCCAGAATCACAGCCCTTTTCCTGCACCAGGCACCAAACCTATGAATCAGTGGAGCAACACCTACAGTGGGGAAAAAAAAGTATTTAGTCAGCCACCAATTGGGCAAGTTCTCCCACTTAAAAAGATGAGAGAGGCCTGTAATTGACATCATAGGTAGACAAAATGAGAAGACATATCTAGAAAATCACATTGTCTGATTTTTAAAGAATTTATTTGCAAATTATGGTGGAAAATAAGTAAGGGGGTTATTATAAGAGACTATATATTATATATAATGGGGCTGCTATAAGGGTGAGACTGTTATGTATGAGAGGGCTATTATAAGGGGGAGACTTTTATATATAAGGGGGCTAGTATTTATAATGGAGGAAATATTATACATAAGGGGCACTAGTATAAGAGAGGAATTATATACAAGGGGGCTATTATAAGGGGGAGACAATTATATATAAGGGGGGCTGTTATGAGGGGGAGACATATATAAGGGGGCTATTATCAGAGATGAATTATTATATATAAGGGGGGCCATCAGAAGGGGGGAACGTTATATATAAGGGCGGCTATTATAGTAGAGGAACTATTATATATAAGGTGGATTGTTATAAGGGGGAGACATATATAAGGGGGCAATTATGTATAAGAGAGGAACTATTTATAAGGGGGCTATTATTTATAAGGGAGAAAATTATTATATATAAGGGGGGGCTATTATAAGGGGGAAACATATAAGGTGGGCTATTATTTATAAGGAAAGAACTATTTATAATAGGCCTATAATAAGGGGGGACATCATATGTATACGGAGGTGGCTATTATAATGTGGTCGCTTTTATTTATAAGAGGGAAATTTTATAAGGATGGTATTGTCAAAGGGGTTATTATTTATAAGGGGTAACTATTATTTATAAGAGGGCTATTATTTATAAGAGGGCTAATATTGATAATATGGACTATTATTTATAAGGTGAACTATTATTTATGAGAGGGCTATTAATAAGAGGGACTATTTATAACGTAGCAGTATTATTTATGAGGGGGGCTTTTACTGATAAGGGGTAACTATTACTGATATGGGGCACTATTTATAAGCAGGGACTATTATTTATAATGAGGAGCTATAATAACTGATGAGGGGGTGCAAAAATTAAGCGGTACAAAGGTGGTTATTTGAATTGTGTGTGGACATAAAGGGGGTGGTTGTTACTGTTTTGCGGGCAGAAAGGGGGCATTATTAAAGGGGCTGCCACTGGAAATATGATGGCATTGTTGATATATCAGCATTTGGGGCCCCGCTTTTAATTTTGCCCAGGGCCACAGTTTGTCTAAAACCGGCCCTGGTGGTTAGTGAGTATACACTACATCTAGCACTTAAAAGTTAAGGGGTTATCCAAGACTTCAAGTGAATGACCTGTACTTAGAACACCTGCACCGATCAGCTGTTCTCTGCACAGTGTATGAACCTGGAAGCAGATGGCCCTGTACCCTGTGCAATAACTTGCCTATGCTATTGCTTTTTTTGTTGTTGTTTTTGTGGTGTGGGTAGTTAAATATATATATATAAAGGGTCATCTGCATGTCTTAGTCGGCAAGCACACTTGGCTGTTTTCATTATACCCATGGACTTCCATGGAGAGAGTTGCACTCTGCCTGGGTTTTTTCCCTTTTCTTCGGCTTCAGATTGCATTGTAAAACATTCGTAAATTATGGAAGATATGATCTCTTGTGTAAGTATGTCAGAAGTACAATTTCTTTTTTTGTTAGCATTTCTTCCCCAGTGCATTACTAGACTTTGTCAAAAAAAAGGACTTCTTTATATGAAACTGTAGAAATATTCAGAGAAGCATACGGCTATGTATTATTTTCTGCTATCATGTTTCATTTTTGTTCCACCTGCTGAGAATCATTGCACAATATTTATGTGAGTGACAGAAACACTCACCTTAACTTTAAACTCTTCAACCTACATTGAAAAACAAACTCATACTAAAATAGGTCCAGGTGATAGTGCCACAATCCACAATGGCAAAAGAAAAAATATGTAAGATTACTGAACATGTCTGCACATGACTTGGCCTACAGCATTTTACCAGGCATTGACGTTCAACATATCATTTGCATAAAATCTGACAATGCAGAGCACCTTGCCCAGTAAGAGGAGTGTTTTCTTTTGGTCTTGAAATGTATTGCAACAACTAGAGATTTAACCTCTAATCGTCCATCTTTCTATTAGCTCATATGTGCTGTTACTGCATTTAACATATTTCTGTTATAGACTATTGATTTATATAAATATTTTTTATATATTATAGTTATATATTTATAGTTTTGTGACATAGGAACTTATACAGTTTAGGACATAGTTATAGGTGAAGCAGGACTTAGGTTAAATGGCCCACTGTGTGTGTGTGTGTGTTAGGGTACAGTCCGCAAGATGAATGTAGAGAGGAAGGGTCTGAGGCAGAGAGGAGCTCAGGTTAAGTGGCAACATACAGTACAAAGCACCAGAAAGACTAATACTACCACTTGTCTGGTTTGTACCAGACAGTCTGCTTTCTGGTTTAGCTGCTGTACAGTTTGCTTCTTTTGTGCCCCTTTTGTGTGGATGAGTGGTCTCAAATGTTGCTCACCCCTAAGGGTATTTTGCGGTCCGCAAGCTAGTAAATAGTCTTCAGTTTTTGCAGACAGAGTGTCTTCAGTGTGTGTTCAGTGTTTCTTCAGCATCAGTGAACTAGGTCCGCAAAAACTGACAGAGTGGCTTCAGTGTGCCATCAGTGTGTGGTCCTAGTTTGCGGATCCACCATAAAAAACACAGGAGACATCTAATTATATCCCTAGATTGTTTGTGAAAACGGACGGCACACTGATGACACACTGCGTACATCAGTGTTCCATCCTAGGTTTTTAGTCTCCCATAGGCTTCTATGGGCAAGTCCGTTCCGCAAAAACTGAACAGAATAGGACATGTTCTATCTGACGCGGTATGGAATCATGGCTCGCACACTGATCAGTGAAAAATATGGTCGTTTGAATGTACCCATAGAAATGAATGGGTCAGTGTGCAATCCGCTAAAAACAAGGATAGCACACGGATCTCGCCCAGGGTCGTCTGCAACTGGCCTAAGACTGGCCCTGGCAATAGAGGATACAAAAATATGCCTCTGCCACATAGGACACACCAGCCATATAACTGTAGACAAAGCTATGTTACAATACACAAATGAATACCTCACTTTTAAAATATTGTAGACCCTTTACAGCATTATTTTTCAGTGGTCTCTAGTTTAGTATCACTTAGTATCCCTTCTTAACTAAATTACATGAAAGTACTACATTGCACTAAATTAGAGGAAAAATGTGTCCTTTAACCACATAGAACTGTAGTCTTTCTAAGTAATTTTTTTTCATCCGTCTTTCAAGGGCCATTACTTTTAGCATGTAGAAACGATTTCCAAAAGGACCTCAGGAAGCAGCTGCTGGCCTCAGGAACGTGACAAGAAGTACACGTCAGGATAATGTGGATAGCTGCAAAGATGAGGCAGGAGAGCGCTGGTCTAAAATAACAAGGTCTTTATTCCAAAATTTTGGAATAAAGACCTTGTTATTTAGAACCAGCGCTCTCCTGCCTTTTCTTTGCATCTATTCAGATTGTTTATAAAGCATTCACTGTATGATAAAACTGACTTTTATTTTTCAGGTCAGTGCGATCACTGCAATATCAAGTTTATATAATTTTTGTTACCTAATATCTGATATGTATTATTTTATTTATAAAATGGGGAAAGGAGGGTGATGAATAGAGATGGAAAGATTAGTTTTGTTTCAGGTCGGTTGGTTCAGAACCAAGGTTCATTTTGGGTCGAACAAGTTCGGTATGAACCACACCTTAAATTGGCCTAAAACATAGTGTATAACATTCTCAGGGCTCCTCGGAACTGATCTATCCAATTTCTAGCGCTTGAAGTTATGTCAAAGTGAAAGTGATGTATATGTCTATGGGAAAATGGATGGTAAGCAGTGGATACAAACTCAGAGTTTAACCATACACTGCTCTGACACTCACTTTTACACATTTTAACGACTCCAAAAATTACCCTTTTTGGGGGGAAAAAGGGGCATGTCTGTGATTTTTTTAGACATACATGGAAGTTATATTGCAAAAAGCAATGGCTTTGTAGAAAAATTTGCCATTTTGATAAGTGCTACAGGCTTGTTGTTATTTGGGAGGCAAACTTGGCTGTGAGCCACTTGAAAAGTGATTAAGAATTGGCTTTTCAAAAAAAAAAAAAAAAACACCAAAAATTATTCCGTGATGGGAGCAGATGTGATATCAAAATTGTTTAGTCTTTTTTTTTTTTTTTTTTTTTTTACCAACACTGCAGCACTGTGTGCTATAGTGGAATGTGATGGTAGACCAGGCGCAGGACATGTCTAGCAACATGTGTGGCAAGGCATATTTTGATGGACCAGGCCGCATAATATGATGGACCAGGCTGCAGGACTGACAAAGCTGGACTATCTTCTAGGAGTGATAATCTTGTGCATGGTCTGCTGCATACAATAATCACATACTGCAGCTCAAACTGACGCTACAGCATGTGCAAAAATGCCATTCAATGTGCACTTACAACCATGAAATGAAAGAGGGGGGGTGGGACCAATGAGAACCAGTGGGAAATGATTCAGTGTGTAGGTACTGGAGAAGGCAGATGGATCCCATCTGGTGTTGAAACTGTGCCAATACTAGAAAGCCTTGCTGCATTTCTAGAATGTAGTCTCTGACGCTCAAAATATTGACCCAGTGGGCCATGACAGCTAATGTATTGTCCCCTGCCAATAAATTATGCTCCATGTATTGAGAGTGGTGTGCACCTTTCCAAACATGGACATTGACAAGGAGAGCCCACATGGCCATCAAGCAGGGACAACTTTTCTTGAGAAATAATAGCAGCTAGGTATTCTCCATCTGCACTGCCATCAGTTGGCAAAACGCAGTGGATTCCACTAAGTGGCATGGCTATCCGGATGACAGGGTGCAGATTGTGTGGAGGGGAAGAAGCAGATGGAGATCATAATAATGAATGATAATGTGATGATGACCATAATGTGCTAGGTGTGGAATGGATGTGGCCTGCCTACAAAGGCGATAATGGGGAGAAGGAATGGAACTACTAATTCAATTTTGCTAAATATGCAGGTGATGCCATTTCATGTATGGAGAGCCCTAGTTCCTACATGTGTGTCTGCATGCCCATAGCTAATTATCTGTTTGCCATAAATTTGTCATTTGGTAATGTACAATAAAATTACCATACAGAAGATGACCACATGTAGCTGCTGTCGCCAAAACCAGGGAATGTGTCTGCCATTGCAACCAGCACCCAAGCTTGCCTTAGATCTACCCCAGGCAGGTCTTTTGGATGTTGGGCCTGCACGTTAGTTGAAACGATTGTAGGGCTGCCACCATCCTCTTCTTGTGATGTCACCCTGTCACCATGGCCCAATTGCCAGGTCTTAATAGAATCATCGGATTCTGTATCACCGTCCTCACTTTTTTTGTGACTCATCATAGCAATGGAATTCCTGCCCTCAGTGATTTACCCTTACTGTCACTACCACCAGCAGCACACCCTCTACCACTACTACCTCCACCAATACTCATGTCTTCCACCTCAACCTCCACATCCAAAAGCAATGGCAGTTCTCATCCAACTCATCAAAAAGAGGAGGGAGAAGAGGAAGTTGTAGGCTATGGGCAATATCTCTCTCAGCAGCATGACTACTAGAGAATGGAATCTGTGTCAGTGAACATAAAGGAGAAGACATGGTTGACTGTACAGAAAGACTGCATACTAAATTACATGTTGAGGAGGAATACACAGAACCCTCACTCAATATTTGTGGTTCACTGCTTTCAAGAAAGTCTTTATTCTCAGGAAGTTCAATAACACTTCCGCTACTGGAGGGCTGTCAAGAACATAATTAGTGTTGCTGTTACAATCCACATTCTTATTGTTAGTAGTAATACTTGCACAAGTGTTTCCTCCTCCCCTCCTTTTGCCTGTCCACTGCCGTGTTTTTCCAGTCAGTTTACTGCACACTGCTTAGTGATTTGATTTCTGATGCCGTGTACTTTTTTTTTTGTTATTTTTAACAAAAAAAAAATTCAAGAAAAATTGCAAAGCACTAAATGGTCACCTCCTAGTCAGTGAGTATTAGACTAGATCACTAGAGTTGTGCCAATCAACTATAAAATAACATAGATTTTTTTTTTACATTAATGGAGGCTACACTACTGTGTGTGTAAGATTAGTGCAGGTTAGACCATATATTGGGGGAAAGACAAGAAACTACTTGTATATAATGGAGTTATTTTTAAAGATTTGTGCAGGCAAATCAACACTTTTCTATTGTTCTATTGCATAAGTGTCAGCCAAAATTAGATTACTGGCAATGGAAGGGTTAACTGTGTAAACAGAAGCACAGATTCACCTAGTCACTGCTCATTATGTCTATCAACCTTTCCTATCTCTATTGAATTATAACACTAATCTGCCCTGTGAAATTGCTTGATTCCCTAAGTTTTCCTAGTCCTCTAACTATTGCTGGGATTCCTATTGCTTTTTTGAACTGTGCTAACTAAGTTTATGATGCAGTGAGATAGATCACAGATCTACAGTGGGAAAAAAAAGTATTTAATCAGCCACCAATTGTGCAAGTTCTCCCACTTAAAAAGATGAGAGTCCTGTAATTGACATCATAGGTAGACCTCAACTATGAGAGACAAAAAGAGAAAACATCTAGAAAATCACATTGTCTGATTTTTAAAGAATTCATTTGCAAATTATGGTGGAAAATAAGTATTTGGTCAATAACAAAAGTTCATCTCGATACTGTTATACTTTTTTCGCAATGACAGAGGTCAAATGTTTTCTGTAAGTCTTCACAAGGTTGGCACACACTGTTGTTGGCATGTTGGCCCATTCCTCCATGCAGATCTCCTCTAGAGCAGTGATGTTTTCTGGCTGTCGCTGGGCAACACGGACTTACAACTCCCTCCAAAGGTTTTGTATGGGGTTGAGATCTGGAGACTGGCTAGGCCACTCCAGGACCTTGAAATGCTTCTTACGAAGCCACTCCTTTGTTGCCCTGGCGGTGTGCTTGGGATCATTGTCATGCTGAAAGACCCAGCCACATTTCATCTTCAATGCCCTTGCTGATGGAAGGAGGTTTGCACTCAAAATCTCACAATACATGGCCCCATTCATTCTTTCAAGTACACGGATCAGTTGTCTTGGTCCCTTTGCAGAGAAACAGCCCCAAAGCATTATGTTGCCACCCCCGTGCTTCACAGTAGGCATGGCATTCTTTGGATGCAACTCAGCATTCACTCTCCTCCAAACACGACGAGTTGTGTTTCTACCAAACAGTTCTACTTTGGTTTAATCTGACCATATGACATTCTCCTAATACTCTTCTGGAACATCCAAGTGCTCTCTAGCAAACGTCAGACGGTAGCCTTTGTTACGTTAGTCCCAGCTTTCTGCAGGTCATTCACTAGGTCCCCCTGTGTGGTTCTGGGATTTTTGCTCACCGTTCTTATGATCATTTTGACCCCACGGGGTGAGATCTTGCGTGGAGCCCCCGATCGAGGGAGATTATCAGTGGTCTTGTATGTCTTCCATTTTCTAATTATTGCTCCCACAGTTGATTTCTTCACACCAAGCTGCTTGCCTATTGCAGATTCAGTCTTCCCAGCCTGGTGCAGGTCTGCAATTTTGTTTCTGGTGTCCTTCCACAGCTCTTTGGTCTTCACCATAGTGGAGTTTGGAGTGTGACTGTTTGAGGTTGTGGACAGGTGTCTTTTATACTGATAACAATTTCAAACAGGTACCATTACTACAGATAATGAGTGGAGGACAGAGGAGCCTCTTAAAGAAGAAGTTACAGGTCTGTGAGAGCCAGAAATCCTGCTTTTTTGTAGGTGGCCAAATACTTATTTTCCACCATAATGTGCAAATAAATGCTTAAAAAATCAGACAATGTGATTTTCTACATATGTTTTCTCATTTTGTCTCTCATAGTTGAGGTCTACCTATGAAAATCACATTGTGTAACGTCTCTGCCTGTTCCGGTCTCTGCACCACCCGCAGGAGGCGTGCTCAGTTTGATTCCTTGTTTAAGATTCTTGTTGCTCAGTCTGAACACTGTCCTAGACTATGTAATTGATTTTCTGCCACACCCATCTCCTTCACCTTCGTTTTCCTCTGCTCCACTAATAGTTAATCTCAGCCTTGCCTGTGTGATTGACAGTTTGTCTACCAATCCAGTCTGGGGCAGGTCCTGACTTTCTATAAACAGGTTGTCAGCCCTCACATGGTCGCTGGCTATTGAGTCTGTCTTGTCACTTGTCCCTGCTAGCTCCTATTCTGCTATTTCCTGTATTCCTATTCCTGACTTCTGGTTTTGTCTCTGACTATTCTTTTGGATTGTGATTTTCTACTGCATTGCTCGACTGTTACCGACCCTTGGCTGGCTGACCTCCCTTGTTGTTTGTCCTGTCTTCATTCTGTGTCTTCACCTATATTAGGAAGGGACTGTCGACTGGTTGCTGGCTGTCACCTCAGACAGATTGGGCAAGTTAGCCAGGGACAGTGGGGGGTTCAGATTTAGGGCTCACTGTCTTGTTGTGCCCCTCCCCCAGGGTTCTGCAGCAGCACTAGGGAATTGTTCAACTGGCAATTCCCTTACACATTATCTGATTTTTTAAGAATTTATTTGCAAATTATGGTGGAAAATAAGTATTTGGTCACCTACAAACAAGCAAGATTTCTGGCTCTCACAGACCTGTAACTTCTTCTTTAAGAGGCTCCTCTGTCCTTCACTCATTACCTGTAGTAATGGCACCTGTTTGACATTGTTATCAGTATAAAAGACACCTGTCCACAACCTCAAACAGTCACACTCCAAACTCCACTATGGTGAATACCAAAGAGCTGTGGAAGGACATCAGAAACAAAATTGTAGACCTGCACCAGGCTGGGAAGACTGAATCTGCAATACGCAAGCAGCTTGGTGTGAAGAAATCAACTGTGGGAGCAAAAATTAGAAAATGGAAGACATACAAGACCACTGATAATCTCCTTCAATCAGGGGCTCCACGCAAGATCTCACCCCGTGGGGTCAAAATGATCACAAGAATGGTGAGCAAAAATCCCAGAACCACATGGGGGAACCTAGTGAATGACCTGCAGAAAGGTAGGACTAACATAACAAAGGCTACCGTCAGTAACACACTACGCCGCCAGGGACTCAGATCCTGCAGTGCCAGACATGTCCCCCTGCTTAAGCCAGTACATATCCGGGCCCGTCTGAAGTTTTCTAGATAGCATTTGGATGTTCCAGAAGAGTATTAGGAGAATGTCATATGGTCAGATGGAACCAAAGTAGAACTGTTTGGTAGAAACACAACCTGTCGTGTTTGGAGGAGAGTGAATGCTAAGTTGCATCCAAAGAACACCATACCTACTGTGAAGCATGGGGGTGGCAACATAATGCTTCGGGGCTGTTTCTCTGCAAAGGGACCAGGACAACTGATCCGTGTACATGAAAGAATGAATGGGGCCATGTATCGTGAGATTTTGAGTGCAAACCTTCTTCCATCAGCAAGGGCATTGAAGATGAAACGTGGCTGGGTCTTTCAGCATGACAATGATCCCAAGCACACCACCAGGGCAACGAAGGAGTGGCTTTGTAAGAAGCATTTCTAGGTCCTGGAGTGGCATAGCCAGTCTCCAGATCTCAAACCCATAGAAAACCTTTGGAGGGAGTTCAAAGTCCATGTTGCCCAGCGACAGCCCCAAAACATCACTGCTCTAGAGGAGATCTGCATGGAGGAATGGGCCAACAGACCAGCAACAGTGTGTGCCAACCTTGTGAAGACTTACAGAAAACGTTTGACCTCTGTCATTGCCAACAAAGGATATACAACAAAGTATTGAGATGAACTTTTGTTATTGACCAAATACTTATTCCCCTTACGTCCGACAGCAGCACAATATGGGGTATCTCTGCCCCTGTGTGTTGTTTAGGACAGTGGAACCTTTAATTAGCACCAAATTTAAGGTGCCTCCTACTAGCCCTATAAGAGGGCACCTGAGACCTCCCTCCGCTGTGTTTTTTTCTGTCCTGTGTGGGACAGGTGGACGGAGGTCTCTGGTGACCTCCTGTTGCTAGGGTTTTTTTTCCTAAAAAAGCTCCTGGCTTACCTTTTTGGGGGTACCTCGGTCCTTTCCTACGTTCCTAAGAACCTGGTTTCCCAAGGATCTCTGAAGTGCCAGGATCTCTGGAGATTCAACCTGACAGCCTGGAGGTTGAGCAGTCCCTACAGCAGGATAGAGGACTGTCAGAGGCCGTCCTGAAGACCTTTTCTTCTGCAAGAGCAGACTCTACCAATAAGAACTACCAGAGGACAGCCAAGATTTTCATGGAGTGGTGCTCCAAGAAGGGTATTAATAATCTACAACCTTCAACGGCTGATATTTTAAATTTTCTTCAGGACGGTTTGGATAAGGGCCTTGCCCCTGCCACTTTGAAAGTGCAGATTGCGGCCCTCTCCGCTCATTTGAACAGACGTCTGTCTCAGGATCCTCTGGTTGCAAGGTTCCTTAAAGGGGCAATGAGGCTAAAGCCCTCAGTATCATCTCCAGTTCCCCAGTGGGACCTTGCTGTAGTCCTTACAGGCCTGTGCGGTCCTCCATTTGAACCCTTGGAGACTACGGAGCTAAAATATTTGGCATACAAAACCGTTTTTTTGTTGGCTATTACATCTGCCAAAAGAGTAGGGGAACTCCAGGCTCTCTCTTCTAGAGAACCGTACATTGTGTTTTTTGCAGATAGGGTGCACCTTAGATTTTTGCCTGGGTTTAACCCTAAGGTCCCCTCATGCTATAATAGCAATCAGCTAATTTCGCTACCAGTGTTTTTCCCCACTCCAACCTCTGAGGAGGAAGAAAAGCTCCACACCTTAGATGTGGTAAGGTGTCTGCGGATTTACCTATCCCGCACTCAACCGTTTAGGAAGGCCAAAAACTTACTAATTAATATGCAGGGTAAAAACAAAGGCCTCAAGGCTTCCAAGCCTACTCTATCCACATGGATCAAGGAGACAATTAGGTCTTCCTTCCTTATTCAGGAGTTACTCCCTCCAGTTTTTTCTACGGCCCACTCGACCAGGGCTGTGTCGACTTCTTGGGCTGAGTACCGGTCCTTACCTTTGGACCAGATTTGTGCGGCTGCATCATGGTCATCCCAGTTGACCTTTGTCAAACATTATTGTTTAGACGTCCGCAGTTCCAGACAACTGCCTTTGGTCAGACAGTCCTTGACGTTGTAAGGCGAGGAAACCCTCCCTAGGGGAATTACTTGCTATCTCCCCATATTGTGCTGCTGTCGGACGTAAGGGGAATCGTTGATTGTAATGTCAATCTGTATTCCCTTAGTCCAGACAGCAGCACAAGGCTTCCCTCCCTAGAAGCTTGTTTCCTTTTACTTTATAATTTACACAGTGGAGGGAGGTCTCAGGTGCCCTCTTATAGGGCTAGTAGGAGGCAACTTAAATTTGGTGCTAATTAAAGGTTCCACTGTCCTAAACAACACACAGGGGCAGAGATACCCCATATTGTGCTGCTGTCTGGACTAAGGGAATACAGATTGACATTACAATCAACGATTTTCCACCATAATTTGCAAATACATTCTTTAAAAAATCAGACAATGTGGTTTTCTGGATTTGTTTTCTCATTTTGTCTCTCATAGTTGAGGTCTACCTATGATGTCAATTACAGGCCTCTCTCATCTTTTTAAGTGGGAGAACTTGCACAATTGGTGGCTGACTGTGATGATTCCACTTAAATATGGCTATAACTCAAAGATGTATTTTGATCTCTGGGTATCGTATCTCCCTCTTAGTTCCATTTACTCATAATGTGCGCAGCCATAATCCTAGGTGTATGTTGTCTTTAGTGGCAACATTGTAACAATAGGGCTTTGTATCCATCCCAGAATAGCTCCATTGAATTCCTACATAGCCCTGGGTGATCAAATATACATGCATTGTTCAGCCTGGGCTGTTAGATCAGACATGGTTGATAACATTGTATCATTTCACTTGGTCCCATCTCCTTACAAAGAATCTTGACTTGAGTGCATTAATCAATCAGACTTGCCGTCGCCGGTGACCTCATTCTGGGTGGTGTAATCAAGGGTATAAAAGATGAGGT
This sequence comes from Leptodactylus fallax, assembly GCA_947044405.1. Lineage (NCBI taxonomy): Eukaryota > Metazoa > Chordata > Amphibia > Anura > Leptodactylidae > Leptodactylus > Leptodactylus fallax. The sequence goes on from CAMRHE010000092.1 coordinate 3,390,014, forward strand.
AAGAGGTCAGTGGGAGGAGATTGGGCTGAGACAACAAGGAGAATACTATGATGAGACTACAGAGAGACCTCTGGGACAGACTGTGATGAGCATGCAGGCTGGAATGTTGTGTTGATGTTGCTGCCTCCACTGGTTATCCCCACATGCCATGTGTGAGGGTTGGATTATAGAGCCATATCCAGGATATGTGTGGTAAAGTAATAATTTCACTTTAATTCCCTTTTATTTTATTGTACCGTATATTGTAACTAGTAACTGTTAATGCTTGTATACATCTGCATATCTGTTCTGAACTGCATGTGTTAGATGTTAATACCGACCCATTTAGGGGTTAATAAATATACAAAATTTAGAAAGCTTGTCTTGTATTTATCTTGTGAACCCAGCACTCATTGGCGGTGAGTGTGGTTTTTATGAAAGAAGTCTCAGGTGTGGGCCAACGCGGTGTTGGCGCACTGAGGATCTTTCACACTGACTAAATACTTTTTTTTTCCCCACTGTATGTAGGTATAAACTGTTGTTTGGGCACAGCCGGGCACAGAAGGGAAGGAGCACTATTTTGGTTTTTGGAGCACAGTTTAGTTTTTGGACATCATGCCACTTTTGCAGAGCCCATGAATTGGCAGTAAAGTAGAACCCGCAGACACAGAACCGCACTTTGGAAAGTACACTCCTCAAGGGATTTATCAAGTGGGATAGCAAGCATTTTTAACCCTTGAGCGTTGCATTCATTTAATTTCCAGAAAGGAATGCGTGGCTGATAATGAAAAGTGAAAATTGCAATTTTTCCATAGATACCTCCATTTCAGAGCCCGATATGTTGTGCCCAGCTTGTTTCAGAAGAGACACACACTCCAACAACTGTTAAGCGGGTATCCCGGACACAACAGTTTTTGGAGCATTCATCTCTGATACAAGCCGGGCACAACATATTACACACTGAAATGAAGTATTCCTTGAAAATTTGTCATTTTCACCTTTCACCATCAGCTGCATATACAGTTCCTTGCGAAAGTATTCGGCCCCCTTGAACTTTTCAACCTTTTGCCACATTTCAGGCTTCAAACATAAAGATATAAAATTTTAATTTTTTGGTGAGGAATAAACAACAAGTGGGACACAATTTTGAAGTGGAAAAAAATTTATTGGTTATTTTAAACTTTTGTAAAAAATAAAAAACTGAAAAGTGGGGCGTGCAATGTTATTCGGCCCCTTTACTTTCAGTGCAGCAAACTCACTCCAGAAGTTCAGTGAGGATCTCTGAATGATCCAATGTTGTCCTAAATGACTGATGATGATAAATATAATCCACCTGTGTGTAATCAAGTCTCCGTATAAATGCACCTGCTCTGTGATAGTCTCAGGGTTCTGTTTAAAGCGCAGAGAGCATCATGAAGACCAAGGAACACACCAGGCAGGTCCGTGATACTGTTGTGGAGAAGTTTAAAGCCGGATTTGGATACAAAAAGATTTCCCAAACTTTAAACATTCCAAGGAGCACTGTGCAAGCGATCATATTGAAATGGAAGGAGCATCAGACCACTGCAAATCTACCAAGACCTGGCCGTCCCTCTAAACTTTCATGTCAAACAAGGAGAAGACTGATCAGAGATGCAGCCAAGAGGCCCATGATCACTCTGGATGAACTGCAGAGATCTACAGCTGAGGTGGGAGAGTCTGTCCATAGGACAACAATCAGTCGTACACTACACAAATCTGGCCTTTATGGAAGAGTGGCAAGAAGAAAGCCATTTCTCAAAGATATCCATAAAAAGTCTCGTTTAAAGTTTGCCACCTGGGAGACACACCAAACATGTGGAAGAAGGTGCTCTGGTCAGATGAAACCAAAATCGAACTTTTTGGCCACAATGCAAAACGATATGTTTGGCGTAAAAGCAACACAGCTGATCACCCTGAACACACCATCCCCACTGTCAAACATGGTGGTGGCAGCATCATGGTTTGGGCCTGCTTTTCTTCAGCAGGGACAGGGAAGATGGTTAAAATTGATGGGAAGATGGATGGAGCCAAGTACAGGACCATTCTGGAAGAAAACCTGTTGGAGTCTGCAAAAGACCTGAGACTGGGACGGAGATTTATCTTCCAACAAGACAATGATCCCAAACATAAAGCAAAATCTACAATGGAATGGTTCACAAATAAATGTATCCAGGTGTTAGAATGGCCAAGTCAAAGTCCAGACCTGAATCCAATCGAGAATCTGTGGAAAGAGCTGAAAACTGCTGTTCACAAACGCTCTCCATCCAACCTCACTGAGCTCGAGCTGTTTTCCAAGGAAGAATGGGCAAGAATTTCAGTCTCTTGATGTGCAAAACTGATAGAGACATACCCCAAGCAACTTGCAGCTGTAATCGCAGCAAAAGGTGGCGCTACAAAGTATTAACTTAAGGGGGCCGAATAATTTGGCACGCCCCACTTTTCAGTTTTTTATTTTTTACAAAAGTTTAAAATATCCAATAAATTTCGTTCCACTTCACGATTGTGTCCCACTTGTTGTTGACTCTTCACCAAAAAAATTTAAATTTTATATCCTTATGTTTGAAGCCTGAAATGTGGCAAAAGGTTGAAAAGTTCAAGGGGGTCGAATACTTTCGCAAGGCACTGTAATAATAATAATACTTTTTATTTATATAGCGCCAACATATTCCACAGCACTGTACAATTTGTAGGGTTCAAATATAGACAAAAAAGATACATTACAAAGAAATAGTCAATTCACACAATGGGACTGAGGGCCCTGCTCACAAGAGCTTACAATCTATGAGGTAGAGGGGGTGACACAAGAGGTAGCAGGGGCGGCATAAGAGGTAGCATTGCTTATACAATGGTCAGACAATTTTGTAATAGAGGTTACTGTCATTACACTGATATAAAGCTGTATGAGCCATCACCAGTTGTTTCCTTTAACATGCAGATGGTGCCTGGACATATAAAGTTAGTCTGAAATGGCATCATATCCTGTGGGGTAATGTGGGAGCATGAACAGAGGGTACGTTTTAGGGAATCTAACTACGCATATTTATTTCTGGAAAATTAATTCATGCAACACTTGGGGGTTAAACATGCTTACTGTACCCCTTTAGTTTCCAGAATGGGGTCATGTGTCAGGGGATTCCACTTTACTGGCATTTCAGCTCTGCAAAAGTGCAATGGCGTCCAAAAACCAAACCGTCTAACTCTGTGCTCAAAAACCAAAATAGCGCTCCTTCACTTCTGTGCCTGGCTGTGCCCAAACAACAGTTTATACCCTATATGACATTAAGAACGTTATCCTGTATACAACAGTGTCATACATATGGACATAAACTGAGGTTTGGGCACACATCAGGGCGCAGAAGGTAAAGAGCGTTATGTGGCTTTTGAACTGTATATTTAGATGTTTGGTAACTGGACGCCATGTTATGTTTGCAGAACCTCTAAAGTGCCAGTAAAGTGGAATCCCCTAGGAAGTGACGCCATTTTGAAAACTGAACCCCTCAAAGAATTTATCAAGAGGTGTAGGGAGCATTAGTATCCCAGACGTGACTGCACAGCGGATGGTGAACAGTGAGTCTGTAAGCTGTGCAGAGTACACTGGGAACACCAAATTCCCTATAATATCCCCAGCAGCTCTTATGATTGGAGGGGTCACTCTGGGGGTCACTTCTGATGTCTTTTCCCTTGTAAGCTCTAAATTTGGGATGTACCCTGATATAAACTTGCACAGCTTATACATTCCCTTCCTGCCGCAACTAGTTGTGCTCTAATGATTTGGCGATTTTTGGGGTTTTTGTCTTCACATTGTGCGAGCTATATATTTTTTTATTTTTCTGGTGATGTAGCCATATGAGGGCTTGTTGTTTGCGGTATGAGATGTATTTTGTAATGACAGCATTTCTGGGTGCCTATAACTTATAGAATACATTTATTAACTATTTCTTGCTGGATTAAACAACCCCCCATCAATTCTGGTATTGCTTTTTACCTTTTAATTTTTTTTTCCACGCAACGTACAGCATAAGTAACATGTTACCTTTATTCTTTAGGTCGGTATGATTACGGTGATACCTCATTTATAATGTTTTGTTATGCTTTACTAGTTTTGCAGATCTGAAAACCATTTAGGGAAAGAAATCAATTATTTTTGCATCGCCATATTCTGAGATGTGCAATTTTTTTTTTTCAGTTGACAGAGCTGGTTGAGGGCTTATTTTTTGCAGGGTGATCTGTGCTTTTTTTTGGGGTACATATGACTTTTTGATCACTTTTTATAGCATTTTTTTTAAGGCGAGATGACGAAAAATCATTTCCTTGCTTTATTAATTTTATTTATTTTCATGCACATAGGATACCTGAACCAGTGATGTCCTGATCGCTGGTTCGTACTATAGACTGCAATACATGTGTATTGAAGTCTATAGAGCAGACCTGGGCATTGTACAGCCCGCGGGCCACATCCAGCCCTCTAAGTATCTCTGAACGGCCCGCGTGAGATTGTTGGAAAATTTGAAGTCAAAAGTAAATGTGTAACTACGACACCTATTACACTGTGATAGGTGTACGAAATCAAGGACTTTGACGAAATACAACAGTGATGGTGAACCTATGACACGTGTGTCACAGGTGACACGCCAAGATATTTTGGGTGACACGCATTGGCAGCTACGTATTGTGTTATTGCAATAAGCAGCTGTCGATACTTTTACTCACCAGTCCACGCTCCTGTCCTGGCTGCCCTCTGCTGCCTCCTCTAGGTGGCGCTACACTGACGTTATGACGCTGAAGAATGCTGGGATGCTACATACAGCGTCCCGGCCTACTTCAGCGTCGGCAACAGCGCACCCTGGAGGCAGCAGCAGAGGGTTCCAGGTCTGGAACGTGGACAGGTGAGTAAAAATTATTGGTCACTACTCTGTGTGGGGGTGGGGGGATAACAGGGGGACATATACTTTGGGTGGGCTTTAAAAAAGGGGTCATATACTGTGTGAGGGGGTATAAAAGGTGTGATAAACTTTGTGTGGGGGGGTAAATAAGGAGGCATGCTCAGAGAATGTTAGTTCTCTTTGGATCGACCTACCTACCTACAGTGCCTTGCGAAAGTATTCGGCCCCCTTTATTTATCTTTCAACAAGACAACGATCCCAAACATAAAGCAAAATCTACAATGGAATGGTTCACAAATAAATGTATCCAGGTGTTAGAATGGCCAAGTCAAAGTCCAGACCTGAATCCAATCGAGAATCTGTGGAAAGAGCTGAAAACTGCTGTTCACAAACGCTCTCCATCCAACCTCACTGAGCTCGAGCTGTTTTCCAAGGAAGAATGGGCAAGAATTTCAGTCTCTCAATGTGCAAAACTGATAGAGACATACCCCAAGCGACTTGCAGCTGTAATCGCAGCAAAAGGTAGCGCTACAAAGTATTAACTTAAGGGGGCCGAATAATATTGCACGCCCCACTTTTCAGTTTTTTATTTATTACAAAAGTTTAAAATAACCAATAAATTGCGTTCCACTTCACAATTGTGTCCCACTTGTTGTTGATTCTTCACTAAGAAATTAAAATTTTATATCCTTATGTTTGAAGCCTGAAATGTGGCAACAGGTTGAAAAGTTCAAGGGGGCCGAATACTTAGCGCAAGGCACTGTATGTGAACAAATATTCTCAATGATGAAGTTCAACAAATCCAGATACAGATCCTCTCTCAGTGATGATCAATTGTGTGCTGTCCTTCGCATATTCACCTCAGATATTCAACTTGACTTCAATGCATTTGTTCAAGCCTAAAACAGGCTAGATTTCTCTCATTGAACATTTTTGTATAACGTTAATGTGATATTGGTGTTTGAAAAACTAGATTTTTTTGTGTAAAGTTATGATGCTAGTTTTTTAAAGGCTGCAGAAGATGCTCATTTTCAAAAAATGTTTGTTAAATTGTGTTATAATTCTGTGCTCCAAATTTTCATGTTATTGTACTGTTTTATTTACTGTCCTTTGTTAAAGTTAAAGTGATGCTGGTCTTTAAAAAATTGCTATTTTATGTCAGGATGTGATGCTAGTTTTTTAAACACTTCAAAAGTTTACAATTTTCTAAATTGAACAATCACAAGTTCATCATCTCATCATTAAATAATGATGTAATTAGGTTCTCCACATTTTCATTGAATCATTGTAATGTTTCATTTACTGTTTTTTATGAAGGGATAGTATATATACTGTATACAGTATATAGGTATTGGGTAGAATTGAGTTAAGTATATTAGTCTGGCCGTCTAAAACCATTCCAATTTCTCATGTGGCCCCATGGGAAAATTAATTGCCCACCCCTGCTATAGAAGAAGTCTGACTTTCTCACATCTTGGTAGGATCAACCAGGTACTGGGGGCTCCTAGCAGCCTGGGGTCACTGACCAGACCTCAGGTTGCAGAAGATACATATGGTCACCCCCCGATTTCGCCGCGGGGGTTGCCGAGAGGGACATTTCACCACGGCATCCAAGGGGTTAAAAACCGCTATCGGAGCTCAGCTCCGATCGGGGGTTAAGGAGCAGAGTGTTAGCTTCAGTTACAGCTAACACCCGCTCTCAATGCCGCCTGCGGCATTCAGTTTCACTGAGAAAGACCTAAGATGCCGAGGTCACGGCATCTTAAGGGTTAAACAGCGGGGATCGGTGTTATCACCGTCCTGGCTGTTGTAACGGGAGCCTGGCTGTCAGACACAGCTGGGCTCCCATGATGATCGCACGGGCTCTGTTTCTGAGCCTGCTCGATCACCATCACGTATGTGTACATGGGGATGCGGCAACTACCCACATTCTCTCATGAACATGTACGTGAAAATGCGTGAAGAGGTTAAGGTACACCTACCACTGTAAATTGGCTGAGAGGCTGTCAGATGTTGCTATAATTTCACACATAGTACCTGAGTCATCGTGTGTATGCTCTGTATTTCCTGGTCAAATATGTGGCAGCTGCCACTTTCTCGTAGCTCTGCAACTATTGTCTGTCTGAAGCAAATCGCCATTTGTTTGGTTTCATTAAAAGCTTTCTTTTTACTTTCTTTAACTTTTATTTTTTGCTAAAACCTTAGAGGTTTTGATGTCTCATACAGTATACTGTAATACTTCTGTATTACAATATATTGTCTGATTGCTGCACTTCAATTACACCTTGCCTGTGGCAGTGTCATAGATGATCTATGAAGACAGACCTGGAAGTCTTTCATAGGCTCCCAGTTGTCATGACAACTGATTGCTCTGTAATGTCAGAAGGGTGGTGTCAGGCAGGGAGTGTGATTCAGAGCTCCAATCACAGGCAGCCAGTAGAGATGAGTGAATTTTTCAAAAGTTCAATTCTGCATTTCGATTCAAATTTCCAAAAAAATTTGCTTAGACCAAGATTAATTTGCATTGAATCGCTTTAAAAAACACCTATTTCCAGGCGTCAGAGAGCCTGTATAGTGGTGTAGAACACTGTGCCTTGAAGTAACACGCATAGGGAGCATACTGTGGTAGTGAAACAATGCTGTGAGTCAGTATGACACGCACATGACAGGTGTCGCTCTTAGAACTACTGCACACTTCACTTATTTGGCCAGTTACAGGGCCAAAACTGACCAACTAACTCAAGTGTGAACTCAGCCTTACAGGTCCATGTTAGTGCCAGGTAGAAAGAACCGTGCAGAGGCCCAACATCCTACTGTAGCGTGAAAGAGCGCACTCCTTTTACATCATCTGCCGATTCCACATAGATGTCTACAGAGTGGCAAGGTGACATAATATGGAGGTGGCAGCAGCATGAGGAGGCCACAGAGTGGCAAGGCAACATAATGTGGAGTTGGCAGCAGCATGAGGAGGGCATGCAATGAACCAAGGGCAGCGGCATGAGAAGGGCATACAGTGACCCAGTGGCAGCAGAATGAATAGACCACAGAGTGGCAAGGTGACATAATGTGGAGTTGGCAGCGGCCTGAGGAGGGCATACCGTGACCCAGTTGTAGCAGCATGAGAAGGGCATAAAGTGACCCAGTGGCAGCAACATGAAGAAGCCATACAGTGACCCAGCAGTGGCAGCAGCATGAGGAGGGCATACAGTGACCTGATGGCAGCAGCATGAGGGGGGCAATACAGTGACCTGGTGGCAGCAGCATGAGGAGGACACAGAGTGACCCAGTGGAAGCGGCATGAGGAGGCCATACAGTGACCAAATGGCAGCAGCATGAGGAGGACACAGAGTGACCCAGTGGCAACAGCATGAGGAGGACACAGAGTGACCCAGTAGCAGTGGCATGAGAAGGACATACAGTGAACCAATGGCAGCGGCATGAGGAGGGCATACAGTCACCTAGTGGCAAAGTGTGGAAGTAGCAGCAGCCCTAGGAGTCCATACAGTGACCCTGTAACATAGTGTGGAGGTAGCAGCAGCCTTAGGAGGCCATACAGTGACCCAGTGGCAGAGTGAGAAGGTGGCAGCAGCGTGAGGCGTCTGACAAATAAAGTGGCCTCCTCAAAGGGAATGAGCAAACGGTAGGTGTCACGCATGAGCTGCCACTGGCTAATGTTAAAGTTACACAGAGGAGTACCTCTGTCCACTTAGATTATCAAGAAATTGTTTATGGCTTTTCTCTGTTCATATAGTTGATCCAACATATGGAGGGTTGAATTCCAACGGGTGGAAACATCGCATATCAGCTCATATTGTGGGAGGCCGTTCTGCTGCTGCAGCTCAAGGAGGGTGTGCTTGGCAGTGTACGAGTGGCTGAAGTGCATGCAAAGTTTCCTTGCCATTTTTAGGATGTCTTGCAGATGGGTGGAACACTTAAGAAAACGCTTGACAACCAGATTGAACACGTGCGCCATGCATGGTGCATGGCTCAGCCCTCCTTGATGCAGCGCTGACACCATGTTCTTCCCGTTGTCGGTCACCATGTTTCCGATTTAAAGTTGTCTTGGAGAAAGCCAGGATTCCATTTCTTGATTGAGGAAACGGAGCAGTTCCTCCCCTGTGTGACTTCGTTCGCCCAGGCAAACGAGGTGTAGAAAAGCGTGAGACCACTGTGTCCTGGACATATGATATGTTAGAGAAGCACTGGGAATTGTCCCTGCAGTGGAGGCTGAGGACACAGTGGAGGATGAGGCGGACACTGTTGCAGGAACAATGGTGTGAGAACGTGGAGGCAGAAGCTGCGTCACCTGTCCAAGTTGCTGGTGTGTCTGGGCAGGCACCACATTAACCCTGTGGGCCGTAAATGGCATATATTGTCCTTGACTGTAGTTACAGCTCCACACGTCGCTACTGCTGTGGACTTTGGCAGACACCGACAGGCTCAAAGATTGGCCCACCTTCTGTTCTACATATTTGTGCAGGGCTGGTACTGCCTTCTTGGCAAAGAAATGACTGCTTGGGACTCTCCAGCTCGGCTCAGAGCAAGCCATCAGTTCTCTGAAAGGTGCAGAGTCCACCAATTGGAAAGGGAGTGACTGCAGCACCAGCAACCTGGACAGGAGCACGTTCAGCTTCTGCACCGTTGGATGAGTGCACACATACTGTTGTCTCTTAGCTATAGATTCTCTGATGGATTGCTGACACAATGACTGACGAGGAGGAGGAGCAGGAGCATCACGACCAGCAGATGATGGGAAGGACACACGGCTTCCTTCAGCTGAGGTGGTGGAGCCTTGACTGCCTGAAATGGGGTGCGTGCCACTTGGTGATGCAACAGTTCCTGCGGCAGGCTGGAACACCACATTGGAGCCACGGCTCTCCCAGGCCACTTTATGGTGAAGCTCCATATGTTGACACAGGGCTGTGGTGCCAACATTGGCACCCTGGCCATGCTTCACCTTCTGCCCACAGATCGAACATATGGCCATGTTCACCTCCCCTAGCGGCTTAACAAAAAACTGCCACACCGCCGAGTAGGTGATTTTACCCCAACACTCCGCACTAACTGACTGCTACTGCCACTGCCTCTGTGAACCCCTGTACTACTGCTATCCGGGCAGGAAGGCTGCTGCAAAGCGGGTACCCTACCCTGGGCATGTTTGGCTTCTGACCTCCCACTGCTGCCACCCTGTTGACTCCGCCGCTGCCTTGTGCGCAAGCTGCCACCCTCTTGTCCTGATGACAATGAAGTCCCTTCGTCACCCGGCTCCTAATTGTGATCAGCTACAGTACATCATGATCCACTAATGTTTGCAGGTCACTGATGTCCTCCTCAACGGTCTCTGAGCCAGAAGCTCGCAACACCAGCTCCCACGCCAATCTCCTCATCACTACTTGCTCGCCTACCGGAGGAATCGGCGGATGCCTCCTCCACATCTTGGCTGGGTACTAGCTGCTTACTGTCCTGTACTACCTTCTCCTCACTGTATAGTGGATCTGAGCCCACAGCATAGAGTACTTCTCTATAACCGTTGGGTTGCTTGTCAAGACACAACCGCTAGTTGACACTGGAAGCTCAGGCCTCAGAAAATGACCCCTTCTGCCGCGCCCACTTACTCTGCTGTGACCTATGCCTGTGCCAGAAACATTTAGGCCTGTGGCCCTCCTCTCTGCATGGCCTGTCGCTTCTCTGTCTGACATACTGTTAGATGAAAAAACGTAATTGCAAAGGAAATAAATACAGGCAAAAAAGCCTGTAATTTTCTACTTTGAAGAGAACGGCGAATATGCCCCTTATTTCTTTCCCCACTAATGAACACCTTTAAAAAAAAGCATGATAAAGGCAGAGATTACTGGATAAGAATTATGATTTTTTGGCAGTACTGTACTGCAAAATGGCCTGTAATTTTATACTTGGAACAGAACGGCGAATATACCCCTTGTTTCCACACTAATAAACACCTTTAAATAAGTGTTAGAATAACAGCTAACTGCAGAGATTAGTGGCTGATATTGATTTTTGCCACTACTATATTGAGAAATGGTCTGTAATTTTATACTCTGAACAGAACGGCTAATATGCCCCTTATGTTCTTCGCCACTAATAAATGTCTTGAAAAAGGCATTAGAACAGGCGACTGCAGAGATAACTGGATAAGAATTATTGATTTTTGCCACTACTGTATTGAGAAATGGCCTCTAATTTTATACTCTGAACAGTTGCACGATGTACAGTAACAAGATTACCATAATACCCTTTTCTGTGTATTTCTCCTGTTCAAGAGACCTAATAAAGAATATTTGACACAATTCTGATACATCTGGTACTGGATACTTGTTTGTACGAGTTCTTCATATCTGAATTGAATACAATAAATGGATCCTATTTTCTATGAAAAATGAATTAATTATTTAATGTGAAATTTATATATAGGCTACAAGTTGTCATCTTCACTTTAGTAAATAAGTGCAATGGGCCATATTCCAGATTTATACTGTGCCTATTACTCATACTTCGAAATAGTTTCTAGAATACGTAATCCATTGTGTAAATTGAGCTGTAAAATAATGCTGGGAAAACTATGTGCACAGACATTGAGGTAATGTAGAAACACTGCTTTCTCCAAGCAGCAGGGGAGTAAAAACAGGACCAAATTGTAAAATAACTTTGCATATTATCTGCTGTGTCACATGAAAGGTCATGAGGAAAGCATTGTTTCGGAACATATTAGGGAAAACACTGTTAAGCCCTATGCAAAGCACTAATTTGGCACAATAAAGGTTAAATGTTGCAATAAATAACACTTGGTTTAACACAATACAGAAACAGTGTTCCTAATTGTGGGCACATCATCTGTTCAGGCTCAGGGATCAGGGTTACAATGGTGTTCACTGGTCTGAGGATGAATAGGGCAGCTTGAAGCATGATGTGTGGAGGCCACGTCTGACAGACATCAAGAGAGGTGCACAAATACATTTAATGATAATGATATAATAATATAATAAGTAGCATTTATAGCATACAGATACTCTAAAATATGCATCTATAGGCAAGACTGTATGACTGTATATATTTAATATCATGGAAGATAATAAAAAAAAATTGTTGATCACATATTATTTGGGGTGTTTTTTTCAGGCAATTTTCCCTATGCTTATTGGAAAATGCTTGAAAAGAATCCATAACCAGTGAATGTTATATTTTCAAAAAAGCCCCTCATGAAAAAAAATGGTACAGCAAAAAAAAAAAAAAAAAAAAAAAAAAGGTAGGAAGAAAAGCTTACAAGTCTGCAGCATTTGTGTTATTAATACATTTTGTACTATAATTTATTATAAGTTATGGCTCCTTTCTGTGAAATCCTGTATCTTTCCCTTGCTTCTGTATTGAGATCTATCCACTGCTTCTCACATGCCCTTATATCCCCTGTGTGTGACATACAGTCATGGCCAAAAGTTTTGAGAATGATACAAATATTAATTTTTACAAAGTCTACTGCTTCAGTTTTTCTAATGGCAATTTGCATATACTCCAGAATGTTATAAAGCGTGATCAGCTTAACAGCAATTACTTGCAAAGTCAATATTTGCCTAGAAAATGAACTTTATCCCCCAAAACACATTTCAACATCATTGCAGACCTGCCTTAAAAGGACCACTTAACATCGTTTCAGTGATTGTTCCATTAACACAGGTGTGGGTGTTGATGATGACAGGGCTGGAGATCAATCTGTCATGATTAACTAAGAATGACACCACTGGACACTTTAAAAGGAGGCTGGTGCTTGCCATCATTGTTTCTCTTCTGTTAACCATGGTTATCTCTAAAGAAACACGTGCAGTCATCATTGCACTGCACAAAAATGGCCTAACTGGGAAGAGTATTGCAGCTAGAAAGATTGCACCTCAGTCAACAATCTATCGCATCATCAAGAACTTCAAGGAGAGAGGTTCCATTGGTGCCAAAAAGGCTCCAGGGCGCCCAAGAAAGACCAGCAAGCGGCAGGACCGTCTCTTAAAAGTGTTTCAGCTGCGGGATCGGGCTACCAGCAGTGCAGAGCTTGCTGAGGAATGGCAGCAGGCAGGTGTGAGTGCATCTGCACGCACTGTGAGGCGGAGACTCTTGGAGCAAGGCCTGGTCTCAAGGAGGGCAGCAAAGAAGCCACTTCTCTCCAGAAAAAACATCAGGGACAGACTGATATTCTGCAAAAGGTACAGGGAGTGGACTGCTGAGGACTGGGGTAAAGTCATTTTCTCTGATGAATCGCCTTTTCGATTGTTTGGAACATCTGGAAAACAGCTTATTCGGAGAAGAAGAGGTGAGCGCTACCACCAGTCTTGTCTCATGCCAACTGTAAAGCATCCTGAAACCATTCATGTGTGGGGTTGCTTCTCAGCCAAGGGAATCGGCTCTCTCACAGTCTTGCTTAAAAACACAGCCATGAATAAAGAATGGTACCAGAATGTCCTCCAAGAGCAACTTCTCCCAACCGTCCAAGAGCAGTTTGCCGCTCAACAATGCCTTTTCCAGCATGATGGAGCACCTTGCCATAAAGCAAAGGTGATAACTAAATGGCTCAGGGAACAAAACATAGAGATTTTGGGTCCATGGCCTGGAAACTCCCCAGATCTTAATCCCATTGAGAACTTGTGGTCAATCATCAAGAGACGGGTGGACAAACAAAAACCAACAAATTCAGACAAAATTAAAGCATTGATTCTGCTAGAATGGACTGCTATCAGTCAGGATTTGGTCCAGAAGTTGATTGAGAGCATGCCAGGGAGAATTGCAGAGGTCCTGAAGAAGAAGGGTCAACACTGCAAATATTGACTTGCTGCATTAACTCATTCTAACTGTCAATATAAGCTTCTGTTACTCATAATATGAATGCAATTATATTTCTGTATGTGATAAAAACATCTGACAAACACACATAAAAACCAGAGGGCAGCAGATCATGTGAATATATAATATTTGTGTCATTCTCAAAACTTTTGGCCATGACTGTACACATTTTTTGCGGATGCTATAAGTACCCATTCATCCAATGTGTTTATTCAGACGTCCTTTTAACATGAGTACGTCATTCATGCGTCATTTGTTTTTCACGGACCCAAAGTATAGAAAATAAAACAAAATAAAAGTTGATCAGTTTAAGATGTCTTTTTTTGGGAGGCAAGTTGTACTTTTTATTTATACCAATTTGGGAATTGCCTGACATTTTTGTTACATTTTTTTGGGGAGGCGAATGAACAAAAAAACATCAGTTTGGCCAGTTTGAATTTTTTCCATTTGCCACATGGGAAAAATATTTTTATATATTTATAGTTTAGGTATTTTCATATATGGACATACCTAATGTGTTTCTGCTTAATTTTATTTTTATTTTGAATCTAGATTTTTTCCCTTTATTTTTTTATTTTTTATTTTATTTTTAGATCCCCTAGGGGAATTGAACCCTTTGGGTGTCTGATCACCAGTACAATATAATGCAATACAACAGCTTATGGCAGCCTATAATAGAAGTTTACTGAAGAGATGCCTGGGAGCGGTTTATAGGCTCCCAGCTGTCATGGAAACAGATCATTGCCCCCCTGATCTGAGTCTGGGGTATGGCTATCATCTTCACCAGTCCTCAGATGTCTTGGTCACATGACCAAGACCTGACAGCTACAGTGCATGTTCTGCTCCTGAGCAGGCGCCATATTGAAAATGCCAACATCTGTGGTATTATTCTGACAGCTGACAGCAATGGGTTAAATAATTTTTCACTTTGTTTTTCTTTTTAAATGGGGAGGAGGAGGGATACTTTTGTAAATATGAGTGAGATACACTTTACCTATGTAACAAGTAACTATCTGTCGCTTGCAGGATGCTCAGATCCAACAGGGTTCCTTTCTTAAGTAGATGTCCCACATTCCCTGGAGAAAAAAAAACACACTGGTTTCAGACAATCTCTGTTCTGAGCCTTGTGGATACAATCTTTCTTTTGCATCCACTCATGGCATTTGTCTATCATTAAAGGGGTCGTCCAGGATAATTTTATTTTTATTTATTTTAGGCCGGTGAAGTTTGATAAAATAAATATATAAACATACTCACCTGTCCCCAGTGCTACAGTGCCTCCCAGCTCTGCTACTATGCTGTTTTCTTCTGGTGGTCCCCCGCACATTACCACTGAGGCCAATCCTATTGTTCCATTTTTTTCATAGTAATGGAAAATAACATTGGGGTGAAAGGATTTTAGCATGTCACATGGGTATTCTTTTGGAATAACTTAGTATTAGGCTTTATGAATACAACAGTGGGCTACATGTGTTTTTCACGACTAGCACAATGACCCATTCAATTCTATGGCATCATACACACACCCATGTATGCAGCAGTGAGCCTGGGGCAAAACTCAGGACAGGTCGTATACCTGTATATTTTGCGGCCTGGGCTCCCTAGATTAAGTTGATCATTGAGTAAAGTTAAAAAAAAGATTCTATACATTTCTATAAGCTTCAATGCTATTGTACTGTAAATAAGGCATTTAAGTCATTTTCGAAGCTGTCAGCTGTTGCTGCTGTGACCAGGTCCTGGGGTATGCTACTCCACAGATGCACAGTCCTTACAGTGAAGAAACCTTGTCGTCTCTGGAGATTAAACCTTTTTCTTCCAGCTGCCTCCACAACCAGGAGGATTCCTCGCCTCTCACTGGGATAGGAAACATCATGGGATCTTATTAAAAAGGCCCCTCCTTCCATCCAGAGCCGGTTCTGTTGGTCGTCCCTCGTGGCACGCATGGGATCCATCCTGGTAGATCAGAAATTTAACTTTATCGGCCAGCCTTACTTCAGGTTCCCCAGTTTTTTCCCCTGAGGGCTGGGTATAATACAAGGTACAGGGTTCTGTGTTCTTTTCCCTCCTATATTTGGCATAAGACCTCCTTTAGGGGGCTGCCCCAGGCTTTCTACAGCATCTTATGCCTCCAGGTTCCGGCCCATTGACTTCCCTGCTTCATTCCGATTGTGCCGTTTGTGACATCATTGCGACATGCGCTGTGATTGGCTGAGAGGAGGGGCTTGGCTTTAAAAGCGGGAAATTCAGTTTGGCGGTGGCTCCTGACGTGTGTGTATCCAGACTACTCTGCCTTTTCTACACTATGTCTGCCCCCCCTGGATGCTGATCCCCACAGATCTGTGGATCCTGCTTCTTCTCCTGGCTCGATAAGTCTTTCCTTCTTTGGTTATCTTCTATTCTTCTGGTGGCAGTCCTGACTTTCGTTCCCTTATTCTTTTTAAGGGAATGGATCCAGCCCTTCTGAAGCCTTCTAAAAATGTGGCATCTGGGGGGGGCGTGGCTTGGCGCTGCTTGAGATGGTTGCTGGTCCATAGTGCTCTGAGGCCTCACAGATTCTAGCAGCTCATACCGGCAACTCGGCGCCGGCGATACCCGGCAGATTACGAGAGGGGAGATCCTCTGCCCCCACAGACAGCGGGGAAATGGCAAAGCGGGGGAAAAAAAGGCCCCCCAAAGTGGCTCACAGATTTCTTTGCCGCGCCAGCCGCGGCCCAAGATGGCGCCGGTGAATCCTCCCTTCTCCAAGCACAGCGAACAGCAGGCCACCCTTGCACCTCAAACAACAGCGCTTCAGGTGAGGAGTCCTAACAGCTTACTCCACCACACCAGGGGTCTCATACCGACAGGCCAGGTTCCCAGGAGAGCCTGATGAGGGGTGCAGAGGGCCAGCAGTAACCTTATAAGAGGGGACTACAACCCCCATCCCCACCCAATCCAGCTCCGGTTGGTCATCAGGACATCTCCCCTGCGGCAGCATCCTCCCAGGCAGGCAGCAGCACCCCTACACAAAGCCCTGTAAAGCAGAAGATGAGATGGGATACCATATTCTGCTTTGAATCCCGCCCAGCTACAGAAGAACCCCAACACTGCGAGTCGGATGTGCTCCAGGCTATCCCTGCAGGTACCCAATCTGCTTCTGAGTCCTTCTTGAAGGATATAATGCTAGCTTTGCATAGATCTATTCAGAAGGATATCACTAAGGCGATTATATCCGTATCCTCCACGGTTGACTCTCTTGGTAACAGGATAGACCACGTTGAGAATAAGATGAGTGAATTTGCTGCGGCACACAATACTATAGTGGATCCCCATAATGATCTTGAGGAAGAATTAGCAGCGGTCAAACTTAGACTTGCCGACATGGAAGATAGGAATAGACTGAATAATGTCAAGTTTCGTGGCATACCAGAGTCAGTCGCAGCCAGGGACCTGACTTCTTATCTGCAACGATTAATAAAAGCAATCCTGCCGCAATGCTCTGATGCGGATCTTATAATAGACAGGGCCCACCGCTTGCCGAAGCCGAAAGGGATGCCTGATCATATTCCCAGGAACACTCTCGCCCGCATACACTTCTACCATGTCAAAGATCATCTCATGCTTGAGTCAAGGAAAAGATCATCTTTGCCTGAGCCTTTTAAAGAAATCCAACTATATGCAGACCTTTCTCAGGCGACCATTGCTGCCAGAAGAGAGCTGGCTCCTGTTACAGCGGTCCTCCGTCAACACGAAATTCCCTACAAGTGGGGATTTCCATCTAAAGTCATCATTATCAGAAATGGAGTGACTTTTACATTTAACTCCTTTGACACAGGGAGAAGTCTGCTGCTCCAGTGGAACCTGCCACCACCTGCGCCTAATATCTAGAAATCTTCAAGGGCTGAGTCCCATAAGTTGGATCCTCTGTGGAAATCTACCACCTCCGCCGAGTGAATAGCTCAATATGGACGTACTGTGAGTCACCTGTGGCATATTTTGTAACTCCTATTCTATGGCAAACTTCCCCCTAAGTTTGCGCAGTATTACACTGCTCGGTTGTGTAACACTATTTTCTTTTTCCTTACTGTTGAATACATAGTTATATGTTGAATATTGTCATTAACTAATTGTTCCCCTCTAGGCCTAAGAGTTGTCCTTTTTATGTTACTCTCATACCTGACCTTCTATGCTACAGGTCTATATTGCTAACTCTTGAATATATTAATGGGTGCCAAATTACTGTCACTTAACGCGAGGGGACGCTTGAGTCCCTTCAAGCGTTCATTGCTGTGGAAAGAGGCTCTCAGATCTGCAGCAGATGTAATTTGCATACAGGAGACGCATTTCTGTGACTCTCGTCCGCCAAAGTTTTCCCACAAATTGTTCCCTCATGTTTTCTGTTTCAATGCCGCCAAGAAGGTTGCGGGTGTTCTCATCGCGATAAAGCATACAGTGTCATTTCAGCTATTACATGTCATCTCAGATCCCAAGGGCCGCTATATAGCTCTAATCTGTTTGCTTGACAATTGCCCCCTTACTATTATAAACGTATACTGTCCTAACGCATCTCAGATTTCCTTTTTAAACTCGGTATTGAAGAAGTGTAGGAAGCGTGCTCAGGGCCAGGTTCTATTATGCGGTGATTTCAATATTGTACATGACGCTGCTGCTGATTCCACTTATCGCGGCAAGCATCCACCTCAACAATTAGGACCTTGGCTCCGGCAGGCGGAGCTTCTTGATGTTTGGCGGTGCTTCCATTCCTCCGAGAAGGATTATACGTATTACTCTGCTAGGCACCAATCTTACTCCAGAATAGACATGTTCCTAGTCCAGAGTGATATGCTTCTTAGAGTACAAGGGTGTGAAATAGGAAATTTCACGTGGTCAGACCATGCACCTATCATACTTAGCATCCATCTAGTTGGCACAATAACTCCCCCCATGTCATGGCGAAACAATACATATGTCATGTCTCTGACATCGGTAACCGAGAAACTGAGCACTGACATTGCTGAATTCTTTAACATTAACTCCCCCTCGGTAGATGATAAATTTTGCCTCTGGAATTCACATAAGGCATTTGTTAGGGGTCTAATGATTCAGCATACCTCGCGCTTCAAGCGCAAATGATTGCAAACGATGAAGGAGCTACTTACTTCAATTGCAACTCTAGAGCAGAAACATAAAATTGACCCTAATCCTGTCCTATTGACTGCTTTGCGGAAGGCCAGGGATGATTTGAGCGCCCACCTACTGGTGGACTTCGAAAAGCACTCTAAACGCTTGAAAGCATCTTATTACCGGTCGTACAATAAAGCCAGCAAGCTAATGGCACAGAGAGTCAAGGCGGCAAGGATTAAATCTAAAATTCCATTGCTTGTGTCTAAATTCACCACAGCAAAAATCTTACACCCTCAACAAATTGCTGATGAATTCAGTAAATACTATCAGGACTTGTATAACTTAAGAGATGACCCGGATACCACGCAGCCTTCGAGGATAGATATTAACCAATTCTTAAGCTCTTTGCACCTCCCCTCTGTTACCCCTGCAAAGTTGCAGTCTTTAAATGTTCCTGTTTCCACTCAGGAAGTGGCTAAGGCGATAGATGGCTTAAAACTCAATAAGTCTCCAGGTCCTAATGGGTTCTCTGGGGGAATACTACAAGCTGTTCAAGCCACTTATTCTTGCTCACCTTACTGAGGTGTTTAATTTAGCGATGGTGACGGGGGCATTTCCCCTTGAGATGCTGTCCGCAACGATTGTGACTCTACCCAAACCAGGCAAAGACCCCTCCCAACCCTCCAACTACCGGCCCATATCACTATTAAATGCGGATGTTAAGTTGTTTGCAAAGGTACTTGCGAACAGACTTCTCGATGTCATGCCCACACTGATAGGCGGAGATCAGGTTGGATTTACTAAAGGGAGGCAGGCCCCAGATGGCACGAGACGTGTGGTCGCGCTGGTTGCGGCGGCCCGGGCTCGGCGGGCGCCTTCTCTGCTCCTGTCCCTGGATGCGGAGAAGGCGTTCGATAGGGTACATTGGGGGTATCTTTTTGAGGTTCTCCATAAATTTGGTTTTTCTGGTCCCATAGCTACTGCAATCTCTGCACTCTCCTCTAACCCATCCGCACGAGTGCTGGCGAATGGGGTTCTGTCCCGCCCCTTCGCCATTACCAATGGCACGAGACAGGGGTGTCCATTGTCCCCTTTGATATTCTATTAGTAATGGAGCCTTTGGCTGAAACGATCAGGACGCACCCGGGTCTGATTGGCATCAAGTTGGGCCAGACAGACCACAGAATTAATTTATTCGCGGATGATGTGATTCTGTCCCTTTCCTACTCTAATAACATGCTTGGTACTGTATCTCAAATTCTGAAAGATTTTGGAGAGTTATCCTACTATAAAGTTAATGAATCCAAGTTCCAGATCTTGGGAATTGGTCTGACTCAAAACAATATATACCACATCATAAACACATCACCCTATCAATGGTGCTCGCAATCTATACCCTATCTGGGAATACGGCTCACCCCAAACCCAAAAGATTTAGTTAAGGCCAACTTTCCGGGGTTGCTAGCTACCCTGCAGAAGGAGCTCGATGGGTTAACTAAATTTGAGCATAGCTGGATGGGGAGAATAGTCCTATATAAAATGTTGATCCTTCCCAGGATACTTTATTATTTAAGAACACTAGTAATCCTGATACCCAAGTCCACCTTCTTGAGTTTCCAAAAACAAATGATGTCCTTTATATGGAATGGTGGTAAACCTAGAGTAGCACTACATACAATGTTTAACCCCTTAACGACCTTGGACGTACTATTACGTCCTGGGCGCTAGGTACTTCGCGCACCAGGGCATAATACTACGCCCGAGGCCGGTATCGGAACCAGGTGTTAGCTGTATCTGACAGCTAACACCCTGCTCCATAACCCCCGGTCGGAACTGAGTTCCGATCGGCGGTTTTAACCCCTTGGATGCCGCGGTCAAACATGACCGCGGCATCCAAGGGGTTCCGCCGTCTTGCCGCCCCCCCCGGCACCCCCCGCGGCGAGATCGAGGGGTGCCGATATCTCTAATCTGCAGCCCGGGGTCTGCCCAGTGACCCCAGGCTGCCTGGAGCCCCCAGTACCTGGTTGATCCTGCCGAGACCTCAGGAAGTCAGCGCTGTGTATCCATAGCGCTGACTTCCTGTATAGGCTGCAAGACACGTGTATGCTCGTGTCTTGCAGTCTATAGTACTGAGCCAGAGATCAAAGCATCTCTGGCTCAGGTGTCCTAATGGGACACAAGAAAAAGTAAAAAAAAGTGAAAAAAATAATAATAAAGTATGTGAAAAAAAATTAATAAAAGAATAAAGCCCCCAAAATTCCCTTTTCCTATATAAAATGAATTATATAAAAAATAAACCTAAAAATTAATAAAAACAATACATATTTGGTATCGTTGCGTCCGTAACAACCTTTACAATAAAAATGAAACCATATTTAATGTACACGGTGAAAGTCGGGGAAAAAAAAACGGAAAAAACCCGCCAAAAGTAATGATTTTTCGCCATCTCACCTTACAAAATATGATCAAAAAGTCATATGTACCCCAAAACAGTACCAATAAAAAGCACAGGTTGTCCCGCAAAAAATAAGCCCTAAACCAACTCTCTAAACTGAAAAATAAAAATGATACACATCTTAGAAGATGGCGATGCAAAAAAAAATTGATTTATGTCCCCAAATGGGTTTTTGTTCTGCAAAATTGGTATTGCATAAAAAAACAGTATAAATGAGGTATCGCTGTAATCGTACTGACCCGCAGAATAAAGGTAAAATGTTACTTACGCTCTATGCTGCATGGTGAAAAATTTAAAAGATAAAACGCAGTGCCAGAATTGATGGGGTTGTTTTTTAATCCACCAAGAAAGAGTTAATAAAATTTATTTAATAAGTTGTAAGCACCTAAAAATGATGTCATTAAAAAATACATCTCACCCTGCAAACAACAAGCCCTCATATGGCTACATCACCAGAGAAATAAAGAAAATATAGCTCGTACAATGTGAAGACAAAAACCCCAAAAATTGCCAAATCATTAGAGCATAACTGGCTGCGGCAGGAAAGGAATGTATAAGCTGTGCGAGCGTATATTAGGGTACACCCCAGATTTAGAGCTTACGAGGGATAATAAACCAGAAGTGACCCCCAGAGTGACCTCCCCAATAATAGGAACTACTGGGGAAATAGTAGGGAATTTAGTGTACCCAATGTACTACGCACAGCTTACATATTCATTCACTTTTCCCCATCCGCTGTGCAGTCACGTCTGGGATACTAATGCTCGCTACACCCCTTGATAAATTCTTTGAGGGGTGCACTTTTCAAAATGGGGTCATTCCCTAGGGGATTCCACTTTACTGGTACTTTAGAGGCTCTGCAAACATGACATGGCAATCCAGATCCCAAACATCTGAATCTGCGCTCCAAAAGTCACATAGCGCTCCTTCCCTTCTGCGCCCTACTGTGTGCCCAAACCGCAGTTTATACCCACATGTATGACACTGGTTTACCCAGGATAAGGTACTTAATGTCATATATGGGTATAAACTCCTGTTTGGGCACAGCCGAGCACAGAAGGGAAGGAGCGCTATTTGGTTTTTGGAGCACAGACTTGGACGGTTTGGTTTTTGGACGCCATTGCACTTTTGCAGAGCTGAAATGCCAGTACAGTGGAATCCCCTGACATGTCACCCCATTTTGGAAACTGCACCCCTGAAGGAATTTATCCAGGGGTACAGTGAGCATTTTTAACCCCCAAGTGTTGCTATAATTTATTATCCGTAAATGAATACGCAGCTGATGATGAAAGGTGAAAATGACAATTATTCCAGGAATACATAATTTCAGTGCGTAATATGTTGTGCCCGGCTTGTATCAGAGATGAACGCTCCAAAAGCTGTTGTGCCCGGGATCCCCGCTCACCAGTTTTTGGAGTGTGTGTCTGTGCAGACATAAACTGGGCACAACATATTGGGCACTGAAATGGCGTATCTATAGAAAAATTTCATTTTTAACTTTTCATTATCAGCTGCGCATTCATTTTTGGAAATTAAAAGAATGCAACACTTAAGGGTTAATAATGCTCGCTACCCCACTTGATAAATCCCTTGAAGGGTGTAGTTTCCAAAATGGGTTGACATGTCTACGGATTCCACTTTACTGGCAATTCATGGGCTCTGCAAAAGTGGCATGGTGTCCAAAAAGCAAACTGTGCTCTAAAAACCAAAATAGTGCTCTTTCCCTTCTGTGCCTGGCTGTGCCCAAACAGCAGTTTATACCCACATATGGCATTGTTAAGTACGTTATCCTGGGTACACCAGTGTCATACATGTGGGCATAAACTGTCATTTGGGCACACAGCAGGGCGCAAATGTGAAGGAACGCTATGTGCTTTTGGAGCGCATATTTAGATTGTTGTTTTTTTGGACGCCGTATCACATTTGCAGAGACCCTAAAATTGCCCCTACAAAATGGGGATCACTTCTTGGGGAATTCCAATTTACTGGCACCTCCAGGGCTCTGCAAAAATATCATGGCGACCAGAAATTCCCTCTAAATCTGTACTCCAAAAGCTAAAAAAAAACTACAGTGCTCCTTCCCTTCTGAGCCCTGCTGCGTGCCCAAGCAGCAGTTTATACCCACATATATAATTTTTTTGTCCCCGGGATAGCCCACTTAATAGTTTTAGGAGTGTATGTCTCTGATGCCACAAAGTGGCCGCAATGTATTAGGCACTGAAATTGGATATTTCTTTAAAAACTTTAATTTTCACTTTGTACATTAATTTTTGGGAAGCATTTTTAGGCTCTAAATGATAATACCCCTTGATACATTCCTTGAGGGGTGTAGTTTCTAAAATGGGGTCACTTTTGAGAGGTTTCCATTATATTGGTACTTTAGGGGTTCTGCAAATGCGACATGGCATCCGAAAACTATTCCAGCAAAATCTGCCCTCCAAAAGCTAAATAGTGCTCTTTCCATTTTGAGCCCTGCCATTTACCCATGCAGCAGATTACAACCACATATGGGGCATTTCTGTGTTCAGGAGAAATTGTGTAACGAACTTTGGGGTGCTTTTTCTCCTTTGTCCTCTTGTGAAAATGAAAAATTTGGGGCTAAATTGACGGTTTATTGGAAAAAAAAGTAATTTTTCATTTTAATGTCCCAATGTTAATAAAATCTGTGAAACAGCTGTGAGGTCAAAATGTTCACCATACCCCTAGATAAATTCTATAAGGGGTGTAGTTTCCAAAATGGGGTCACTTTTTGGGGGTTTGTATTATATTGGTACTTTAGGGGCTCTGCAAATGCGACATGGTACCGGAAAACTATTCCAGCAAAATCTGCTCTCCAAAAGATAAATAGCGCTCTTTCCATTCTGAGCCCTGCCATGTACCCATACAGCAGATTACGACCACATATGGGGTATTGCTGTGTTTAGGAGCAATTATTTTGCAAACTGTGGGGTGCTTTTTCTCCTTTAACCCATTGTGAAAATGAAAACTTTGGGGATAAAGTGACATTTTAGTAATGTTTCATTTATACATCCCAGTGTTAGCAAAATCTGTGAAACGACTGTAAGGTCAAAATGCTCACTATACCCCTATATGAATTCTGTGAGGGGTGTAGTTTCCAAAATGGGGTCACTTTTTGGGGTTTTCCTTTGTATTGGTACTCTAGGGGCTTTGCAAATGAGACATGGCACCTGAAAACTATTCCAGCAAAATCTGCTTTTCAGACGCCCAGTGTCACTCCTTCCCTTCCGTGCGCTGCCATTCGCCCAAACATCAGTTTACACCCACTTGTGGGGTATTTCCGTGCTCGGGAGAAATTGCATAACAAACTGTGAGATGCATTTTCTCTTTTAACCCTTTGTGAATGTGTTAATTTTAGGGCTAAATTAAGGAATTAGTGGGAAAAAATTAAATGTCTAAATTTCACCTCCATATTGTTTTAATTCCAGTGAAATGCTTAAAGGGTTAACAAACTTCCCAAATATTATTTTGAATTATTTGAGGGGTGCAGTTTTGAAAATGGGGTGATTTATGGGGGTTTCTAATATATAGGCCATTATAATCCTCTTCAGAACTGAAGTGGTCCCTAAAAAATTAGTTTGGGAAATTTTCTTGTAAATCTGCAAAATCGCTGTTACACTTGTAAGCCTTCTAACATCCAAAATAAATTACAGGACGATTAAAAGATGATGCCGATATAAAGCAGAGATATGGTAGATAATATGTATTAATGTATTTGGGTATGACTATGCGGTGACCAGATGGAAGGTAACGCTGCAGTTGGGATTGCGGGGTGCAAACAGCGCAGACTTGTCACGGTCTCTGGGCACGAGGGCGCAGCGCTGGTGCAGTCCCACGTTACCACCACTGGTACCGGTGATGAGGGGGCGGCAAAAATGTTGGTGGTGATTGTTCCCCCGGGGCGCTTCCCCTATACTGTGCCGACTGGTGGTGTTTGGGGCGCCCTGATGTTGTCGGTGCAGAGTCAGACACAGAAACGGTTGCAAAGTTGAACTTTTACTTCCATGGGTGTGGAGGCACAAATGCTTAAACAGTTTCTTCAATACAAAACAACGGGGTACGCCTGGTGACACAGCAAAGTCCTGGGGTGCAGGGTAGACTTGATGAAAGGTGTGCCTAGCCCCTTATACTTCAGTGTTACAGCCCTAAGGTGCGTCTGGGCTCCTATTTGGCTCATAGGAGGATGCCCACCATGATACTAGTACATAATATTCCCCACTCACGTTATGTGGTCCTGATAGCTCAGAGTTTCGGGGTGCAATAGTCAGGGTGGCAGGATATTCCACAGGTCTGGCCTTGGCCCCTGGATCCTGTGATACTTGCTATGGAGCACGTGTTCCAGAATGTTCTCTCCACAGTCTCAGGCTGACAAAATAATGATGCTTGACTTCCTTCAGGGCGATGGCTAGGCAGACAGGGGACAGGATCTTCTGAATAGCTGAGTATGTCAGCTCTCCAACCTTCCTGGGCCTGTCTAGGACTTGAGATTCCTGCACTAAACTCACTGCTTTCTTCACAGGACATCACACTTATCTTCTCACCTCCTCCTCCTAACACTCCACACTTCTAACTCCTCACACGCAGGACCTTCCTGCAGGGGTGTTACCATGGGGACCCAGTGATCAGTTGACTCCTCCCCCCCCCCTTTTCCCGGGGGGGGCCCCCCCCTGGGCCATTTGGGTACTTTTCCATTGGGGGGGGGGGGGGGGGGGGGGGGGGGGGGGGGGGGGGGGGGGGGGGGGGGGGGGGCCCCGGCCCCCCCCTGTGGCTCAGCCGGGGAAGCGAAAAAAGAGAAAAAAATAATGGGAGAGCGGGCCCCCCCCCGGCCGCCGCCGGTGGGGTGCGGGGTCCCCTAATTTTTTTTTTTGTAAAAGCAGAGCATTTCACATTTTGAAAATTGCGATTTTTTTCCAAATTTCCATCAAATTTCCTATTTTTTTATAAATAAATACAAAAATATTCTTTAGTGTTTACCACTAACATGAAGTACAATGTGTCACGAAAAAACAGTCTCAAAATCACTTGTGTAAGTTAAGACGTCTCAAAGTTATTGCCATATAAAGTGACACATGTCAGTTTTGAAAAACGAGGCCTGGTCCTTAACGCACTTTTGGGCTGGGTCCTTAATGGGTTAAAGCAAGAGATAATGGGGGTATGGGTGTACCAAATTTGTACCATTACTATTTAGCCATAGTGTTGGGTCAACTCCAATTTTGGTTTACAACGAACCATGACAAACTGTGGCCAGCTATGGAGGCCCAAATGGCTCAGACTGCCGATTGGGAGGGATTCCTGCTAGCGTCAGGACCCAGAAGCAGTTCTTCCGTAACTGCTCCACTGGCTGTACAGGCTACGATTGGGACATGGCAGGCACTCTGTGCTATTCGGGGTGGAGATGCTCCTGAGGTAAAACTGAATTTACCCATTACGACGCTCCCTCACGAGATGCCGCATTTATTTCTAGATGGGTGGCACAGATGTGGGATAAAGTATGTCTCCGACCTGTATAGGGGTGGTACGATAATGCCCTTCTCCGTGCTGAAAGAGACATACAATCTACCCGCAAAGGAGGCATACACCTACACTAGATTGACTTCCTACTTGTCTGACCCTACCTCGGCTCAACTGCGTCTGCCGCAGCCGGCCGCCGACCTCTTGCACCCACAGGCTTCCCTAGCGGCTTATAACACCAAAACTCTGTATCGAACTTTAAATATGGATTGCACCTTTCGTAAGACTAAACATATGTGCCTTTGGGTTAGACAACATAGGCAGTAGATTTGAGGCCGGTCATTGGCGGGAGGCGATCAGATGGGCTAAGCGATCCACAGTATGTGCCTCACATTGGGAGCAATATAGTAAAATACTTTTACGCTGGTATTACCCTCCTTTACGCCTAGCTAAGTTCTACCCATCATGTTCACCTTGCTGTTGGAGGGGATGCGGGGAGAGTGACTCTCTGTTCCATGTGTTCTGGCACTGTCCACTTATTCAGCCCTTTTGGGGTACTGTGTTTTCCTTGATTAATAGCCTGTGTGGTGGAGTGGTGGGGTGTACACCTGAACTGGCACTTCTCCTGCTGGGCATTCACACGATACCGGGTAGATATAGGACAGTTGTATGTCAGGTACTAGGGGCTGCCCGCCTACTTATTGCACGAAGATGGAAGTCTACTTCATATCCGACATTGACAGAGCTCATTTCAGTGGTGTCACTGAATTATCAATATGAGCGTATTTATGCATGCAATGGTGGGAGCCTGAAAAGATTCAGGACACACTGGGAGTCATGGGCAGAGGCATTCCCCCCACTGTACACCCATTGACGGCCTATACGCCGTGGCCTTACCTGCCATTATGGTATTACATTTTACTTTACTCCTGTAGCTTCTCGGGGACGCTCTGATTTGTTGCTCCTGGAACACCAACACGCTATCTAATTAATTAATTTGAAAGTTAATGCCTGGTGGCTGATGGGTCTGCCCCTTAGATTGCAGGGTGGGTTACCTGCTCTGTGGGCTGGGGGATGTGATCTGATCCTATTCGTTATCTAGGCCTGGACTATGTTTTGTGTTTTATGTTCTTTTGTTATTTGACCCTTCGTTCTTCACCTTATCCTCCACTGTCCCGTTCCCCTCCCCTTCCTCCTGATGGCAAGACCCGATTGTCGTTCCATACGACCTTACCGTGTTAGGTATATCATATGTTTGGAAAGACTTACATGCTCTTACTATGCTGTATTATATGTATTTTAATCATGGATGTACCTCATGTGAGTATACTGTATTGTACTGTGTCTACGCTGTATGTGAGGCCATAACTGCGGCCTTGTTCCTTGCTGTGT
Organism: Leptodactylus fallax; assembly: GCA_947044405.1. NCBI lineage: Eukaryota > Metazoa > Chordata > Amphibia > Anura > Leptodactylidae > Leptodactylus > Leptodactylus fallax. The sequence goes on from CAMRHE010000092.1 coordinate 3,418,157, forward strand.
TTACGACTTGTAATGTATTCCTGTCGAAATTTCAATAAAAAAACTATTGAGAATAAAAATGTGGCATCTGCAAAAAGATTTTGGCTGCCGCGTACAAGAAAGCCCTCTGTTCCAGATGTATTAAGAAAAAGTTGTGGTTGATAATTCTCTGTCTATTTTGTAAAGCTTAAAAAATAATGTTAACCCCTTAACGACCATGGACGTAATACGGACTATCTGAGTGGGCTGCATCGGAAGTGGGTGTTAGCTGTAACTGAGGGCTTCCGCCATGTTAAAGTCCCCCATTGGCAGTTCCAATGGCGAGATCGGAGGGGTGCCGTTATGTATTTTCTGTAGCCTGGGGTCTGGCCAGTGATCCTGAGCTACTAGGAACCCCCATACCTGGTTGATCCTGCCGTCGAATGGAGGAAGTCAGCATCATTATGCGTCTGAGTAGGCTGACTTGCTCTATACACTACACTACAATACATGTTTATACACATGTATTGCAGTGTATAGTACTGAACCAGTGATCAGAGCATCGCTGGTTCAGGTCCCCTAGTGGGACATCACTAAACAGTAAAAAAAAAAATTAAAGTGTATGAAAAAAATAATAATAAATGAATAAAGTCCAAAAACTGCACATTTACTATATAAAATGAATTATATAAAAGAAACCCCTACAAATTTATAAAAACAATACATATTTATTATCACCATGTCCGTAACAATCTGTACAATAAAACTGAAACATTATTTAACCTACACAGTGAACGTTAGGAAAAAAATGCCATACATAATGATTTTTCACCATCTCATCTTACACAAAATGCTATAAAAAGTGATAAAAAAGTCACATGTACCCTAAAACAGTACCAATAAAAATCACAGGTTTTCCCGCAAAAAATAAGCCCCCAACCAACTCTGTCAACCAAAAAATAAAAATGTTACACATCTCAGAAGATGGTGATGTAAAAATAATAGATTGTTGTCCCCAAATGGGTTTTTGTTCTGCAAAATTAGTATCGCATAAAAAAAACAATATAAATGAGGTATCGCAGTAATCGTACCGACCCGCAGAATAAAGGTAACATGTTACTTATGCTATACACTTTGCAGGAAAAACATTAAAAGGTAAAAAGCTATGCCAGAATTTATGGGTTTTATTTAATCCACCAAGAAAGAGTTAAGAAAATGTAGTCAATAAGTTATAGGTACCCAATAATGGTGTCATTTCAAAATACATCTCATACCGCTAAAAAACAAGCCCTCATATGGCTACATAACCAGAAAAATAAAAAAAAAATATAGCTTGTACAATGTAAAGACAAAAAAAACAAAAATTGCCAAATCCTTAGAATACAACTGGCTGTGTCAGGAAAGGAATGTATACGCTGTGCAAGCGTATATCAGGATACACCCCAGATTTAGAGCTTACAATGAAAAACAAACCAGAAGTGACCTCCAGAGTGACCCCAATCATAGGAGCTACTGGAGAAATAGTAGGGAATTTGGAGTTCCCAGTGTACTCCGCACAGCTAACATATTCACTTTTTAGCTTCTGCTGTGCATTCACGTCTGGGATACTGATGCTTACTCCACCCCTTCATAAATTCTTTAAGGGGTGCATTTTTCAAAATGGGGTCACTTCCTAGGGAGTTCCACTTTTTTGGTACCTTAAAGGCTCTGCAAACATGACATGGCGTCCAGATACCAAACATCTAAATCTGCTCTCCAAAAGCTACATGGTGCTCAACTACACAACTGCAGTTTGTGCCTACATGTATGCAGGGGCAGTTTTAGACAAAGTGGGGCCCTGAGCAAAATTAAAAGTGGGGCCCCAAATGCTGATATGCAAACAACACCATCGTCTTCCAGTGGCAACCCCTATAATAACGCCTCCTTTCTGCCAACAAAAAAGTAATAACAAGCCCCATTTTACCACACACAATTCAAATGAGAACCTTTGTACTGCCTAATAGATTTTTGTAACCAGTCATCAGTTATTATAGCGCCTCCTTATAAATATTAGTCCATGCTTATAAATAATATTACACCTTATCAGTAATAGCGCCCTTATAAATGATAAATAGTGCCCTGTATCAGTAATATTTCCCCTTATCAGTAACAGTCACCCTGTAAAAATAATACTGCTCCCTTATTAATAATATCCCTCTCATAAATAATAGTTACCCTTATAAATAATAGTCCCCATTATCACTAATAGCCCCCTTTATAAATAAACCTACTTATCAATTATACCCCCCTTATAAATAGTTCCCCTCTTATAAATAGCTCCCCACTTATAATGGATGCCTTATATATAATATCTCCTGTTAAATAGTATTATTCTACAATATTCAAGACCTTTAAGGGTTAATTGTATTCTGCTGACATAACTCTTGTAACTTATGGTGCATGGGTGTGGACAGAGTATGACTATTTTGGTATTGGCCAAATACAGTAGTAGAAAGTATGAGGATGTTGGGAAACACCCCCTTTCATGAATATAAATGACTGACAGACACACATGTCTGGGTCTCACTCTCGGTGGGGGTCTCCCTCTCCCTGTGAGGATCTGTCCCTGTCTCTCACTTTGGCTGTCTCCCTCTTCCGACCTGTCTCTGACCATGGAAGAACATATGGCAGAATCGTCCTGCAGAAGACTAACACACATTGATGAATAAGCTTGAGCCAAGATGATGCAAGAGAACCACCTTGAAGAAACCTAACACTACACTTCTCCTAAGAAATGTAAGACATTGACTGATATTTCTGTTATGCTGGAAGATTTCTATGTATCTGTTTTTTCCATGAAGACTTCAATAAATCTCCACGTTTTATATGAAGCCGAGTCCTCTAATAATGTTACCTTAGGGGTCAACACGTGAGTAAGGATTTCATTCAACTGAAATGGCGTATCTCTGGAAAAATTACAATTTTCACTTTTCATTATCAGCTGCGCATTCATTTCTGGAAATTAATTTAATGCAACACTCAAGGATTAAAAATGCTGTCTACCCCACTTGATAAATCCTTGGTGGTGTAATTTCCAAAATGGGGTCACATGTCTACGGATTCCACTCTACTGGCAATTCAGGGGCTCTGCAAAAGTGGCATTACGTCCAAAAACCAAACTCTGCTCCAAAAACCAAAATAGCGCTCTTTCCCTTCTGTGCCCAAACAGCACTTTATACCCACTTATGACCTCCTATTTATATCCACAAACATTATCCTGTATACAACAGTGTCATACATGTGGGCATAAACTGCCGTATGGGCACATAGCAGGGTGCAGATGTGGAGGAGCGTTATGTACTTTTGGGGCGCACATTTAGACTGTTGGTTTTTGGACGCAAATTCGCATTTGCAGAGATCTTAAAATTGCCCCTACAAAATGGGCTCACTTCTTGGGAAATTCCAGTTTACTGGCACCTCCAGGGCTCTGCAAAAACAGCATGGCGTCCAGAAAGTCCCTCTAAATCTATACTCCAAAAGCTAAAAAGTGCAGTGCTCCATCCCTTCTGAGCCCTGTTGTGTGCCCCAGCAGCAGTTTACACCCACATATATAACTTTTTTTGTCCCCGGGATAGCCCCCTTAATAGTTTTAGGAGTGCATGTCTCTGTTGACACAAAGTGGGCATAACGTATTGGGCACTGAAATTGCATATTTCGTTAAAAATTACAATTTTTATTACAATTAATTGTAATAAAGTACATTAATTGTACATTAATTTATGGGAAGCACTCTTAGGCTCAAAATGATAATACCCCGTGATAAATTCTTGAGGGATATAGTTTCTAAAATGGGGTCGCTTTTGAGGGGTTTTCATTGTACTGGTACATTTCTGTGATCAGGAAAAATTGTGTAACAAACTGTGGTTTATTTTTTCTTCTTTAACCCCTTGTAAAAATGGAAAAAAAGTAATTTTTCATTTTCACATCCCAATGTTAATAAAATCTGTGAAACAGCTGTACGGTCAAAATGCTCACTATACCCCTTGATATGTTCTGTGTGGGGTGTAGTTTTTAAAATGGGGTTACTTTTTGGGGCTTTCCATTGTACTGGTACTTTAGGGACTCTGTAAATGAGACATGGCACCTGAAAACTATTCCAGCAAAATGTGCCCTCCAAAAGCCAAATAGTGCTCTTTCCATTCCAAGCCCCACCATGTACCCCTACAGCAGATTACAACCACATATGGGGTATTGCCTTGTTCAGGAGCAATTATGTAACAAACTGTGGGCGGCTTTTTCTCCTTTTTTCTCTGACATTTTAGTAATTTTTCATTTACACAATCCAATGTTAATAAAATCTGTGAAACGGCTATGAGGTCAAAATGCTCAGTATACCCCTTGATAAATTCTGTGAGGGGTGTAGTTTTCAAAATGGGGTTACTTTTGGGGGTTATTGGTTCTCTAGGGGCTCTGCAATTGATACATGGCACCTGAAAACTATTCCAGCAAAATCTGCTTTTCAAACATCCGGTGTCTCTCCTTCCCTTCCATGCACTGCCGTGTGCCCAAACATCAGTTTACACCCACGTGTGGGTTATTTCTGTGCTCTGGAGAAATTGCATAACAAACTTTGAGATGCATTTTCTCCTTTAACCCTTTGTGAGTCTGTTAATTTTAGGGCTAAATGAATGTATTAGTGAAAAAAAAATGAAATGTCTAAATTTCACCTCCATATTGTTTTAATTACTGGAATGCTTAAAGGGTTAACAAATTTCCCAAATGCTGTTTTGAATTATTTGAGGGTTTCAGTTTTGAAAATGGGATGATTTATGGGGGTTTCTAATATATAGGCCCTTAAGAACTGAAGTGGTCCCTAAAAAATTAGTTTGGGAAATTTTCTTGTAAATCTGCAAAATCACTGTTATACCTGTAAGCATTTAACATTCAAAATAAATTACAGGATGATTAAAAGATGATGCCAATATAAATCAAAGATAAGGTAGATGATATTTATTAATGATAAATAAGAAAAAACCTGGCGCCCGTGAATAATTGTATAAATCTTTGTAGGAAAAATTAGTTCGGTCAGCTGCAGCTCTTACCCAGAGACCAACCTACAAAGTAGGTGGTATGTAGTATACAACAAGAAAAAAAGAAAAAAACTGGGAAATGATAAAGCGCTGCTGAACCAAATGAGAGAGACACTTGGGTCTATATGGTAAAAAAAACACACACTTTATTGGTGCCAGAAGGGACACGAATAAAAATACCTCCCTCAATATTTTTATTCGTGTCCCTTCTGGAACCAATAAAGTGTGTGTTTTTTACCATATAGACCCAAGCATCTCTCATATTTATTAATGTATAAAATTTAAGGATTATTCTTACCGGTAATCAGGTTTTTGGCAACCTCCACAACGGCACGGAATATTTCCCTCCCTGTGATCTGTTCTGTTTGTTATTGATGTTTTGTCATTTCAGATCTCTTTTGGCTTCTCAGTCTCAGATAGTACTGGCTCTAAATAGATGGAGGGGCCTTTTTATTGAGATCCCATGCTATTTCCTATCCCAGTGGGAGGTGAGGAATCCTCCTCCTGGTTAGTGCCATTGTGGAGGCACTAGGAAAACCAGATTACTGGTAAGAGTAATCCTTATATTTCCCCAGACAGAGAGAATGTTCCTTGTCTTTTCAGAGGATTTTACATTGAAACAGCTTTTCTCCATATTTCTTGTGTGGCCATTGTATATTTATACATGTCTCCCCTTAAACGCCTCTTCTCAAGATTTAACAAATTTACCTTTTTAATCTCTCCTCATAACAGGCCTTCGATGCCCCTTATCAGCTTTGTGGCCCTCCGTGCCTTTTCCAACTGTTGGACATCCTTTCTATGAACTGGTGCCCAGAACTGAACTGCATATTCCCAAGATTTATAAAGTCGTAATCTTACATTACTGTCTCGCAAGTCCATACCTCTTTTAATACATGACAATATCCTTAGAAGCAGCATTGCATGCTGTAATTTAATCTATGATCTACAAGTACAGACAGGTCCTTTTGTAGATTTAGAGAGATGTTATGCAAATGAGGCAGTTTGTGCCCTGGGGCTGACTTTCAGCCATGTTGCTCAAGTAGAATGGGTCATGCCATAACAGAGGATCAACTCTCACTGCATGTGGTGTCATTGGCAGGAGATGATAGGAGTCTGAGTGGCAAGAGCAGGGCTCCAGGGAGCAGAAGACCCACCCTCAGTACTCCAAGTCCCTCATTTGCATAAGACTTCAAAGTTGTATTTCTCCGGAGGAGCTACCGCGCTTACAGGACAGGAAGCAGACGCATATCCCTGGAGCTCTAACAGTGGGATTTTTCAAAGTGATCTGTTCGGCTCTTCTCCTGAACGAAAAGCATGAAATCATACACTGATCAACAGGGGAGACTGCAGGGATAACCCCGATGTAATTTTTAGTGCTCCAAACGGATTTTGAATTTTGCAGCCTACCGCGAGGGCTGAAGCCGTGGACTAAATTTCCGGACAGCCACCAGCGATCAAGTCACGGACTTTGAAATCACCGCTCCAGACCCTCGTTTTGCATTTATTCTTGCAGCGGAGCAAGCAGACAATTTAAACACCCTGGATTGCTGATTCTGGAAGGAAAAACCGAGGTGAGAGATTACCAGCTTGTGGCCTTATCTGCTGCCTGAGGCTGCAGGCTATAGTAGCGGACCCTGCATAACACCGCTACTTATCTGCCACAAATGTAGTTTTAGAGATGATCTAGCTCAATCCTAAGCAAGCTATGTAATATCCTATACTATTGTGCCTCTCCAGAATAATGTGACATATTGCAATTAATACTGCTCCTCGGTCATCTTGCTAATGTAAATCAACCGACATTCTGAGGTACGCCGGTAGTGAGGGTCATCTTCTCAACAGTGAAAAGTTATTTAATTGACCATTCTCTGTTCCACTCTGCTGACACCTCAACTGCACAGAAAAATGGTTAAAGGCAAGCAATCTGAGGACTTAGCTAAAGCTCCTAAAACCCCTAAAAAACCACTAGATATACAAAAGTCATCACAAACTCAGCAATTAGAACATAATAAACTGATCAAGCAGAAAGAACAGAGTAAACGTGCCCCTGTCAGCGAAGATTGGACTGATAGTGAGGAGAAGGAGGATGCCTCAGAACCAGAGAATATCCAGTCTCTTACAGTATCAAATCCCTACCTACAGTGGACTGCATAAAGGGAATGTTCAAATATTTCTCTAACTCTATAAAAGAAGACATTGCTGAACATAGATCAGATGTTAGACAAGTTTCAATTAGAATGAACCAAGTTGAAGAATCCAGACAGCAGCTGACATCTCATCCCAGTTTTCTTTCCAAGAAACTTAAAGAACAGCAACATGAATCTTATGCGCTCAAATTACACCTAGATGATTTGGAGAATAGATCCCAAAGAAATAACCTTAGGGGCCTCTCCGAGAAAATCACAGATGGTGAAGTAACGGCAGTTCTGACCCAAATATTCTGTGAACTACTGAGCAAAGAAGACACCTTTGACTTAGGGATCCAGAGGGCACACCGAGTCTATAGGCCTAGGAACTCTGAAGCTGATACACCCAGAGATGTGTTATGTTGCCTTCTGGATTTCAAGATAAAAGAAGACATCCTGGCCAAAGCTCGCTTTGCAAAGAAAATAAAGTATGAAGACAGAGGAATACGCATAATCCACGACATCTCCAGATATACACTAGAGCTGAGACGTAATCTGCATCCTCTTACCTCTGCACCTAGAGATATGGGGATAAAATATAAGTGGCTCTTCCCTTTTGGTCTCCTGATTACTTACAGTGGAAAGCCCATAGTGATCAGTGACCCTGCTGATTTACATCCGGTTCTCCAGAAAATGAACCTTCCACATCTTATAATTAAGGACTGGATTGCTGGAGATACTCAAGACAACGAACCTCCAATTCTTGATCTACCACAATGGACAATTGTGTCGATTCCGAAAGCAAAGAAAGCGAGATCCACAGATGGAAGGCCCTTTCTGAAGGCCCTGTGGAAGCGAATACTGACGGGTGATCGAATGTTTAATGTATTCTCTCTTGTCTATGCTCTCACACTATGCATCTTCACCAACCACTGTGTAAGATTTTAGTCTTTAATATTTCTGCGGTTTGATTACATACCCTATATACTCAAACCTAATGTAACCATACTTAACATGTGGTTGACCTTCCTTAGGACATTGGTTGACTTTGTCCTATTGTTGAACATACTTTCATATTGAGACTGAGGAGCAGTCTCTCACGTTCATTTTATTTTTATTTTTTACTTTTTGTTATTTTAAAACACTATCACTTGAAAATTGTCATGTGACCTCTGGAGAGGTCGCTATACTTCCCCCCTCCCCCATGTCCCCCTCTTAATATCTAGGGGGGACGTCCTCACTGCTGATAAAGCCTGGGTGCCCAAGCCTTAAGTGGCTCTGCTACACCCAGTCGCATTATCAGAAATTTTAGTACGTATATTCAGACCTGAATGTATACTACTTTTATGTTTGTTGTTTGCACTGTTATGCAATTTTCCCCACCCATTCCAAGTTTGGAAATCAGGGACTCACCAGTATAGAAAGCTATAGACTTACCTCTAATAATAACCAATATGGCTGAATTTATGTGCATTTCCTATAACGTAAATGGATTAAATATCCCAAAGAAACGCTTTAAGATCTTAATGTACTTGAAAAAAGAAAATGTGGATGTGATTTTCTTTCAAGAAACGCACTTTAAAAAAAAACTTTTACCCCATTCTCTAAGACGTACCATTTTAACCAATGGTATAACTCTACTACCCCAATGAAGAAAAGGAAAGAAGTGTCTATTGTTTTTAACAGGAGAACAGGATTCCAGCATATAAATACCATGTCTGATCCCGAAGGGAGATACATATTTGTCAAAGGGATGATTTATGGTAAACTTTTTTCTTTTGTAAATATTTATTCCCCTAATCTGCTGCAGTGCTGCTTCATGGAATATGTCTTAGAAAAACTTGACTCTTTTAGTAGGGAACTCTAGTCCTAGGTGGTGACCTGAATACCCACCTCGAGCCAAACCTAGGTATGTCAAAAGGTAAGGCAAAAATAGCCTATGGTAACCTTAGGGCCCTTAAAAAACTCCTACACCGCTATAACCTGATTGATGTTTGGAGAGTGTTAAACCCTACATGCAAAGATTACTCTTTTTATTCCCCTATTCACAATACCTACTCCAGACTAGATTATTTTTACACGTATCACGGAGATATACAGATACTTAAAAAAGCCACATATAAGTCTTTTCATCTGTCCGACCATGCCCCCCTAGTGGTGAAATTTTCCCTTAGGGAAATTAAAAATAAGACCTATAAATGGTCTCTTAATGAAGCCTACTAAAAGATCCAAATGATGTTGTAGCCCTTTCGACCGACATTGAATCCTTCTTTACTAAAAATCTGCATAACGGAGTCTGTACCTCCCTTCATAGGGAGACACACAAAGCTGTCATCTGTGGAAGACTTATTAGACTAGGAGCCTATAAAAAGAAGCAAATGGAAAATAAATCTCAGAGATCTTGGTTCAGATTCAAATTCTTGAATCTGCACACAAACTGTCTCTGGAGAAAAAACTTATCTAAATCTAAATCTTATCTTATCTAATATAAAGCCTGATGTCTTTGAGATCCAAGTTATCTGAATTATTAGACCTGAACAATCAAAAAATATTTATATATAGCAAAATTCAGGAACTATCTAGAAGATAACAGATGTGGTAAAAAATTGGCTATGCTTCTCCAGAGACAGATAAATAAATCCTATATAACCAAGATTAGAGATCATAAAAACACCCCATGTAGTAATACTGAGGCTATTACAGAGGCATTTAGACGCTTCTATGAAGGATTATGCAACCACAAAAAACACTCACCAGACCCCTCTGATATTAAGGACAAAATTAAAGAGTTTTTGAACTCAATTACCCTCCCCAACCTTTCAGTAGACCAACAGTTTGAACTGCTCTATCCTTTTTCAGAAATTGAGATTGAATCTGCTATAAAGTCTTTGGCGAATGGTAAAAGCCCTGGACCTGATAACTTTTCTGCCAGTTACTATAAGACATTCCTGAAAAGTCTATCCCCACACACGTGTGCACCTACTTTAATAATATAGCAAATGGTGACTCTTTTCGTCCAGAGTCTCTCTTGGCCCACATATCAGTGATCCCTAAAGAGGGTAAGAATGCTACGCTCTGTGCTAGCTACAGACCAATTTCGCTATTAAATGTTGACATCAAAGTATACGCCAAACTTATAGCTACTAGGCTTCAACATATCAACTCAAGTATACTACACCCCGACCAAGTGGGTTTCATTGAAGGCAGAGAAGCTAAGGATAATATCTACAGAGTTCTCCATGCCATCCAATTTGCCCAAATCAAAAATATACCTTTAGCGTTTGTGACTACAGACGCTGAAAAAGCCTTTGATAGGTTGAGCTGGAACTACTTGGAGGTGCTGACTGTCTTTAGTTTTCCCCAGTCCTTTATATCCAAAATCCTAGTTATGTATACAACCCCATTAGCAGCAGTCAGAATTAATGATTCCCTTTCAAACACCTTTGAGATCACCAATGGTACAAGACAGGGCTGCTCCCTCTCTCCTATTCTCTTCATCCTATCCCTGGAACCTCTCCTCACAAGAATCAGAACTAATACTGCAATCCAAAGCATCTCCACATGAAATAGGCATCACAAAGTAGCAGCCTACGCAGACGATATACTGTTTATGCTTACTAACCCATTAAAAGATGCTCCCCTGCTTTTGAAGGAATTGGAGGATTTTAGTGTTATTTCCAATTTTAAGATCAACTTTCTGAAGTTGGAAATATACAATGTCAATGTTCCCCAATCTATTTGGCAACAAATGATCCTTTCATCTCCTTTAAAACCGGCCCCTCTCTCTTTTAAATACTTAATATTAGCAAGAATATCTTAGACCTGTACCAACTTAATTTCCTGCCCATCCTTACCAAGATTGAATCTGATTTCAAAGACTGGGAGAACCTTTTCATATCCTGGTTTGGACGCATTAATGCAATAAAAATGGTAATACTAACTAAAATTCTCTACGTTCTCCAGGCTCTCCCAATTGAAATCCCAGGTATCTTCTATACTCACTTCTATATGACACTATATGACACTATCAGTATGCTTAGGTCGAATGGTGGATTGGTGGCCCCAGACTTTCAGAGATATCCTATATCAGTACATCTTTCTAAACTGTTGGAATGGTCTGTTAGGCCGCAAAAAAAGTTGTGGCTAGATCTGGAAGGGGAGTCACTGCCATCTAGTTCACAATTACTTCTCTGGAAGACTGGGGAAAACCCTTTGTCACTGGTCAAAATTAGCTGTCCTTTGACTCTGTTTTACTTAAGAATTTGGCACAAATTAAATAAAAACATAACATTTTTGCCCCCATATTCAGCAGATAGCCCATTAGGGGCATTGATCCCCTCCAGGTATAGAAATGCTAAGGGAAAAATACAAAGTATTGAAGAGCTACTCTTATCATCTCTACGCAATTTTTTGATGGAGATTCATTCATCTCTCTGCCAGATTTAAATTCCCTCTTCCCTACCTTAGGCTTCTCGGACAGAGAATACTCACAACTCAGGGAACTTATTATGATATCTAAAGCCGATAAATCCCTCTCCTCTCCCCCTAATTTAATTCAAAGTATCTTAGAACAGGCTTAAGAAAGTAATTTCAACAGTATATGGCCTTATAATTAACCCTACCACACCCCCTCATACCTTGCTAAATGGGCATCTGAATTGAACACCAATTTTAATGACACTGACATGAAAGATATTATTCTAAATGCCAGATCTAGGTCCATTTGTCCTACATGAGATGCACTATAAACTTGTCTCTCGCTGATATAGGACCCCAACCTTACTCAACTGTACTTTCCCCACAGTTTCACCTCTGTGCTGGTGATGCAAAGAAGAACTAGGCACAATTTCACATATCTGGCTATACTGCAAACACATTGTACCATTTTGGAAGAAAATATCAGTGTTAATTGACCATATGTTTGAATCCCATGTAATGCTCACTCCTAAACTACTCCTGTTTAGTATATTCGACCACCGTGTTTCGAAGATCAGACACCCCCTAACTCTCCACATTCTTATTGTTGCCAAAGTATTAATTCCCAGACTGTGGAAAGATAAATCTCCTCCCTCGATATACGATTGACTAAAGGAGATGCACTCCCTACACAAATATGAAAAACTCAGGTTTCAGAGAGCAGATAGGACATTCCAATATACTAAAACTTAGGATCTTTGGAATTCCTTTATTGCAAGTGATTTTATCACGGGTCTTCATTGATCTCTCAAGTCTGTGACTACTCTCATTTTGTTCCTCTAACATGAGTTGAGTCATGTGTCCCTGCACCTTCCTTCTCTCCCCCCCGTTCTGGTTAAATTTTTTTTTTTTTTTTTTACTATAGTTTTGTTGTTACTATAATAATTGAGACTACTGACACTAAGAAGCATATGAGCATAATATTGTCCCATACACATACTACGCTTGTTCTGACTGAAGAACTATACTGATCTTTTTGATTTGATTTATTTTTCTTTCTATTTCTTAGATTTGAAATATGTCAATAAAGACTTCGGTCCTTAACCTCTTAATGCTGAGCTTCGATCGTGGGTTTTAACCCCTTGGATGCTGCGGTCAAACATAACCGCGGCATCCAAGGGGATCTGCCATGTTTTCACCCCCCCGGCACCCCCCGTGGCAGGATCGGGGGGTGCCAATATCTATAATCTGCAGCCCGGGGTCTGGCCCCCAGTACCTGGTTGATTCTGCCTGGACCTCTGGAAGTCAGTCTATGCATCTGCATAGACTGACTTCCTCTATAGACTGTAATACATGTGTATTGCAGTCTATAGTGCTGAACTAGCGATCAGTGTATCGCTGGTTCAGGTTCCCCTAGTGGGACATCACTAACAAGTAACATACTTTTTAGGATAATGTACTTAATGTCATATGCGGGTATAAACTGCTGTTTGGGCACAGCCGGGAACAGAAGGGAAGGAGCGCTATATTGGTTTTTGGAGCACAGATTTAGATGGTTTGGTTTTTGGACACCATTACACTATTGCAGAACCCTGAAATGCACTCTTGGGCTGAAAATGATAATACCCCTTGATAAATTCTTTGAGAGGTGTAGTTTCTAAAAAATTTGGGACTAAATTGACGTTTTATTGGAAAAAAGTAGTTTTTCATTTTTACGTCCCAATATTAATAAAATGTGTGAAACAGCTGTACAGTTAAACTGCTCATTATATCCCTTGATATGTTCTGTGAAGGGTGTAGTTTCCAAAATGGGGTCACTTCTTGTGAGTTTCCATTGTATTGGTACTTTAGGGGCTCTACAAATGCGACATGGCATCTGAAAACTATTCCAGCAAAATCTGCCCTCCAAAAACGAAATAGCGCTCTTTCCATTCCGAGCCCCAACATTTACCCATACAGCAGTTTACAACCACATATGGGGTATTGGCGTGTTTAGGAGAAATTGTGTAACAAACTTTGGGGAGCTTTTTCTCCTTTATCCTCTTGTGAAAATAAAAAATTTGGGACTAAATTGACGTTTTATTGGAAAAAAGTAGTTTTTCATTTTTACGTCCCAATATTAATAAAATGTGTGAAACAGCTGTACAGTCAAACTGCTCATTATATCCCTTGATATGTTCTGTGAAGGGTGTAGTTTCCAAAATTGGGTCACTTTTGGGGGTTTCCATTGTATTGGTACTTTAGGGGCTCTGCAAATGAGACATGGCACCCGAAAACTATTCCAGCAAAATCTGCCCTCCAAAAGCCAAATAGGGCTTTTTGCATTCTGAGCCCCACCATGTACCCATACAGCAGATAACAACCACATATAGGGTATTGCCATGTTCAGGAGCAATTGTTTAACAAACTGTGGGGTGCTTTTTCTCCTTTAACCCTTTGTGAAAATGAAAACTTTGGGGATAAAGTGACATTTTAGTAATTTTTCATTTACACATCCCAATGTTAATAAAATCTGTGAAAAGGCTGTGTGGACCAAAATGTTCACTATACCCCTTGATGAATTCTGTCAGGGGTGTAGTTTCCAAAATGTCAAGGGTCACTTTTTGGGAGTTTCCTTTGTATTAGTACTCTAGGGGTTCTGCAAATGAGACATGGCACCGAAAACTATTCCAGCAAAATCTGCTTTTCAAACACCCAGTGTTGTTCCTCCCTTCTGTGAACTGCCGTGTGCCCAAAGATCAGTTTACACCCACATGTGGGGTATTTCTGTGCTCTGGAGAAATTGTATAACAAACGGTGAGATGCATTTTCACCACTAACATGAAGTACAATGCGTCACGTAAAAACAGTCTCAAAATCACTTGTGAAAGTTAAAGCGTCTCAAAGTCATTGCCATATAAAGTGACACATGTCAGTTTTGAAAAATGAGGCCTGGACCTGAATGCACTTTTGGGCTGTATCCTTAAGGGGTTAAATTACCTGTAATAAAGGTTATTGATAATTGCGTTTTCATAATGCTGATATGTATAATACTAACTCTATTCATTTATATAGCCTTTTATTTTCTATTTGACATTTCTGTACATGCTGCCAATTGCGAATATTTAGTTTGCTTATCATCTTTACTTTATATTACCTTTGCTCAAACTTTGTAATGTATAAATTATATTTGTAAAATTTCAATTTTCAAAAATAAAAAAATGTTAATCAAAGTTGTATTTCTCCAAATCTATAAAAGTGACACAGTGGGTACGGAAAGTATTCAGACCCCTTTAAATTTTTCACTCTTTGTTTCATTGCAGCCATTTGCTAAAAGTAAAAAAAAGTTCATTTTATTTCTCATTCTCATCTTGACAGAAAAAAAAACCCCAGAAATGTAGATATTTTTGCAAACTTATTAAAAAAGAAAAACTGAAATATCACATGGTCATAAGTATTCATACCCTTTGCTGTGACACTCATATTTAACTCACATGCTGTCCATTTCCTTCTGATACTCCTTGAGATGGTTCTACTCCTTCATTGGAGTCCAGCTGTGTTTAATTAAACTGATTGGACTTGATTAGGAAAGGCACACATCTGTCTATATAAGACCACACAGCTCACAGTGCATGTCAGAGCAAATGAGAATCATGAGGTCAAAGGAACTGCCCAAGGAGCTCAGAGGCAGAATTGTGGCAAGGAACAGATCTGGCCAAGGTTACAAAAGAATTTCTGCAGCACTCAAGGTTCCTAAAAGCACAGTGGTCTACATAATCCTTAAATGGAAGAAGTTTGGGACGACCAGAACTCTTCCTAGACCTGGCCGTCCAGCCAAACTGAGCAATTTTGGGAGAATAGCTTTGGTGAGAGAGGTAAAGAAGACCCAAAGATCACTGTGGCTGAGCTCCAGAGATACAGTAGAGAGATGGGAGAAAGTTCCACAAAGTCAACTATCACTGTAGCCCTCCACCAGTTGGGGCTTTATGGCAGAGTGGCCTGAAGGAAGCCTCTCCTCAGTGCAAGACATATGAAAGCCCGCATAGAGTTTGCCAAAAAACACATGAAGGACACCCAGACTATGAGAAATAAGATTCTCTGGTCTGATGAGACAAAGATTGAACTTTTTGGCGTTCATTCTAAGCAGTATATGTGGAGAAAACCAGGAACTGCTCATCACCTGCCCAATACAATCCCAACAGTGAAACATGGTGGTGGCAGCATCATGCTATGAGGGTGTTTTTCAGCTGCAGGGACAGGACGACTGGTTGCAACTGAAGGAAAGATGAATGCGGCCAAGTACAGAGATATCCTGGAAGAAAACCTTTTCCAGAGTGCTCTGGACCTCAGACAATGACCCTAAGCACACAGCTAAAATAACAAAGGAGTGGCTTCAGAACAACTCTGTTACCCTTCTTGACTGGCCCAGCCAGAGACCTGAGCTCAACCCAATTGAGCATCTCTGGTGAGACCTGAAAATGGCTGTCCACCAACGTTCACCATCCAACCTGATGGAACTGGAGAGGATCTGCAAGGAAGAATGGCAGAGGAACCCAAATCCAGATGTGAAAAACTTGTTGCATCATTCCCAAGAAAACTCATGGCTGTACTAGCTCAGAAGGGAGCTTCTACTCAATACTGAGCAAAGGGTCTGAAGACTTACGAACATGTGATATTTCAGTTTTTCTTTTTTAATAAATTTGCAAAAATATCTACATTTCTGTTTTTTTCTGTCAAGATGGGGTGCTGAGTGTACATTAATGAGAAATTAAATGAACTTTTTTGCTTTTAGCAAATGGCTGCAATGAAACAAAGAGTGAAAAATTTAAAGGGGTCTGAATACTTTCCGTACCCCCTGTACATAACAAAGGTTTGATGTTTATCACTGTAATGTGCTCTGTAACATGGCAGTGGCAGTTGAATATGCTTGCAGGAGGTGGTAGACTCCCTTTAAGATATGTTACTTTGGGAAGTTTATGAAGATTTTATTTGCAATTTTCATAACACATTAAAGAATAATTCAATAAAATGTAAATTGAAATTTAGAAATTCTTTTTAGTCAATGTTTTAAGTAAAAAAATGTAGTAACTGTCTAATTCATCAATGTACTTTTCAAAGCTGTAATGTTTTTACACTTTGATGTAACGGGCTGGCGACCAGTTAATTTAGCTTGTAAACAGTTAAGCAGCTGTGTTTGTGAAATGCTTCAGCTGCCTTTCCAAATTATATGTTTTTAGAACCAGTTGGGCATAGTGATCAAAACAGAGCTCTTTAAAACACCCACTTACTGTAGAAGAGGAGTAAAACAATGTGCACACTTCCTTTACCTATAGAAAATTCCCATATAAGTGCATTTTTGTAGTTCGCATGATACACAACTGGATCAAGGTTAGTAGTGCCTCCCTATTAACAATACCAAATAATATGTGTTCCAAAGAGGTTTCCATTCTGTTACCTTCATGTCTTTGTCCACTGCCACCTGCCTCCCCTTTTCTTGTCTACTGAGTAATGACATTTGGTGGACAGCACCTGACCTTAGTGAACATTAAAAATGTTTGGCCAAATGATTTTTCTAGGTAGCAGTGCAGGCAGAAGATGCCTAAGAACTTTAAACAAGGTGAATGGAGCTCAAACCTTACATGTACAAATATACACATATTTAAACTTTGGAATTACAGGGGCATTGCTAGGACAATAGACCTTGGGCATAAGCCCAGTATATTTTCCTAGTGCCCTAAATGTCTCCCATCCTGAAAATCAATGTGACAGCATCCACGAATACAGCTGCAGTGAGGTATGGGAGTCTATGGTTCCCTATCCCGCCATTCCCCCTTATAAGCTAAATGACACTTTAGGGGGTCACTAAGGGGCATTATTGTTTACAGAAGAAAACTGGCATAAATGATGCAAGAAATCTACACCAGCTATGAGTTGGCTAAGGATTCAGTGTAGCACATGGCCCTGGTGGAGGGTGCGTCTGATTTATGAGGAGGTATGCGCCTTCTCATTAATCAGGCGCACCCTCCGCTAACACAGGTGACAAGAAGAATGGTGTTGAAAATGCTAGTCTTCTTAAATCTCTCCCTGTTTGTGATACTTATTACTTTAGGGGACACCATCTATGTATTAGTATTTTCAGGGAGGCTACCTGTATGTCAGTTTTACAGATAGTGTTATAACTCACTGTCCCAAGTAGAATTTGGTACATATGTATTGGATCTCGGGCCCTGAGTCTTATATAACCTTAGCAATGGCTCTGGTGGGGTGTATACTAAACACTCTATTCTATGCATGTCCATGTCTTGTCCTTGGTAGGGCTGGAGTGAACTGAAAGCTGTACGCCAAGATAGTATTGACTGTTTGGAAATTTCTTCTATTTCCATTCCCATCAACTGAGCTTGCTATTATGCAGAGCAAAACTGAAAAGAGAATGAGTGTTTTTTATATTGATAAAAGGGAAATTTTAGACAAACTGCAGTTTATACCCACATGTATGACACTGGTGTACCCGGGATAACATACATAATGTCATATGTGGGTATAAACTGCTGTTTGGGCAAAGCCGGGCACAGAAGGGAAGGAGCGCTATTTGGTTTTTGGAGCACAGATTTAGACAGTTTAGCTTTTAGACGCCATGACACTTTTGCAGAGCTCCGGAAATGCCAGTAAAGAGGAAACCCCTGACACGTGACCCTATTTTGGAAACTGCACCCCTGAAGGAATTTATCCAGGGGTGCAGTGAACATTTTTTACCTCCAAGTGTTGCTATAATTTATTTTCCAGAAATGAATACGCAGCTGATTGTGAAAGGTGAAAATGACAATTTTTCCAGGAATATTTAATTTCAATGCATAATACGTTGTGCCCGGCTTGTATCAGATATGAACGCTCCAAAAGATGTTGTGCCCGGGATACCCACTTAACAGTTTTTAGAGTGTTTGTGCCTGCTGAAATAAGCTGGGCACAAAATACTGGGCACTGAAATGGCGTATCTCTGGAAAAATTGCAATTTTCCCTTTTCATTATCAGCTGTGCATTCATTTATTGAAATTAAATGAATGCAACACTTAAGGGTTAAGAATACTCGCTACTCCACTTGATAAATCCCTTCAGGGGTGTAGTTCCCAAAATGGGGTCACAAGTCTGCGGATTCCACTTTACTGGCAATTCAGGGGCTCTGCAAAAGTGGCATGGTGTCCAAAAACCAAACTGTGCTTCAAAAACCAAAATAGCGCTCCTTCCCTTCTGTGCCCGGCTGTTCCCAAACAGCAGATTATACTAAGTACGTTATCCTGGGTACAACAGTGTCATACATGTGGGCGTAAACTGCAGTTTGGGTACACAGCAGGGGGCAGATGTGAAGGAGTGCTATGTGGCTTTTGGAGCATAGATTTAGATTGTTGGATTTTGGACACCATGTCAAATTGGCAAAGACCCTAAAATTGCCCCTACAAAATGGGGTCACTTCTTGGGGAATTCCAATTTACTGGCACCTCTGCAAAAACAACATGGCGTCCAGAAAGTCCCTCTAGATCTGTACTTCAAAAGCTAAAAAGCGCAGTGCTTCTTCCCTTCTGAGCCCTGCTGTTTTGCCCAAGCAGCAGGTTACACCCACATATATAATTTTTTTCCCCCGGGATAGCCCACTTAATAGTTTTAGGAGTGTATGTCTCTGATGCCACAAAGTGGGTACAACGTATGGGGCACCAAAATGGCATATTTATTTAAAATTGTCAATTTTCACTTTGTACTTTGTACTTTCCATTCTGAGCCCCACCATGTACCCATACAGCAGTTTACGACCACATATGGGGCATTTCTGTGTTCAGGAGAAATTGTGTAACAAACTGTGGTTTTTTTTTTCTTCTTTATCCCCTTGTAAAAATTTAAAATATGTCGCTAAATGGAAGGTTTATTGGAAAAAAAAGTAATTTTTAATTTTTACATTCCAATGTTAATAGAATCTGTGAAACAACTGTAGGGTCAAAATGCTCACCATACCCCTTGAGAAATTGCTTGAGGGGAGTAGTTGCCAAAATGGGGTCACTTTTTGGAGGTTTCCATTGTACTGGTATTTTAGGGGCTCTGCAAATGCGACATGGCACCTGAAAACTATTCCAGCAAAATCTGCCCTCCAACAGCTAAATAGCGCTCTTTCTATTCTGAGCCCCACCATGCACCCAAACAGCAGATTTCAACCACATATGGGGCATTTCTGTATTCAGGAGAAATTGTGTAACAAACTTTGGGGAGCTTTTTCTCCTTTATCCTCTTGTGAAAATGAAAAATTTGGGGCTAAATTGATGGTTTATTGGAAAGAAAGTAATTTTTCATTTTCATGTCCCAATGTTAATAAAATCTGTGAAACGGCTGTGGGGTCAAAATGCTCACTATACACCTTGATATGTTCTGTGAGGGGTGTAGTTTCCAAAATGGGTCACTTTTGGGAGTTTCCATTATACTGGTACTCTAGGGGCTCTGCAAATGGGACATGGCACCTGAAAACTATTCCAGCAAAATCTGCCCTTCAAAAGCCAAATAGCACTCTTTCCATTCTGAGCCCTGCCATGTACTCATACAGCAAATTACGATCGCATATGGGGTATTGCCGTGTTCAGGAGCAATTGTGTAACAAACTGTGGGCGGCTTTTTCTCCTTTAACCCCTTGTGAAAATGAAAACTTTGGGGATAAAGTGATGTTTTAGTAATTTTTCATTTACACATCCCAATGTTAATAAAATCTGTGAAACGGCTGTGGGTCAAAATGCTCAGTATACCCCTTGATAAATTCTGTCAGGGGTGTAGTTTCCAAAATGGGGTCACTTTTGGGTGGTTTCCAATGTACTGGTACTCTAGAGGCTCTGCAAATGAGACATGGCACCTGAAAACTATTCCCGCAAAATCTGCTTTCAAATGCCAAGTGTCGCTCTTTCTTTTCCGTACACTGCCGTGTGCCCAAAAATCATTTTACACCCACATGTGGGGTATTTCTGTGCTTGGGAGAAATTGCACAACAAACTGTGAGATGCATTTTCTCCTTTAACCCTTTGTGAATGTGTTAATTTTAGGGATAAATGAATGTATTATTGGATAAAAATGAAATGTCTAAATTTCACCTCCATATTGTTTTAATTCTTGTGAAATGCTTAAAGGGTTAACAAACTTTCCAACTGCTGTTTTGAATTATTTGAGGGGTGCAGTTTTGAAAATGGGGTGATTTATGGGGGTTTCTAATATATAGGCCTTTATAATCCCCTTCAGAACTGAAGTGGTCCCTAAAAAATGAGTTTGGGAAATTTTCTTGTAAATCTGGAAAATCGCTGTTACACTTGTAAACCTTCTAACATCTAAAATAAATTAAAGGATGATTAAAAGATGATGCCAATATAAAGCAGCGATATGGTAGATAATATTTATTAATGTATTTGGGTGGTATGACTATCTATCTGAAAAGCAGAGCATTTCACATTTTGAAAATTGCAATTTTTTTCCAAATTTCCCTCAAATTTCCTAATTTTTTATAAATAAATACAAAAATATTGATCAATGTTTACCACTAACATGAAGTACGATGTGTCATGAAAAAACAATCTCAAAATCACTTGTGTAAGTTATAGCATCTCAAAGTTATTGCCATATAAAATGACACATGTCAGTTTTGAAAAATGAGGCCTGGTGCATAAGGAATTTTTAGGCCTGATCCTTAACCGGTTAAAGGAGGTGCACATCATAGCCAGAAAAGCCTCTGCACATTTCAGCAGTTCTTATGTCGCAAAAAACACCTGCTCAGTTTGCACCATCTTATCTGCGACGTTCCAACTCAGCGGAACTCCACCTTAAACATACTGGAGCATCAGTGTGAGCAGCAGAAAGTGGTGAATGATTATTGAATACAGCAGACCACAGGAACAATGTGTTACTTCCAGATATGTCTCTGGAGGAGAGTGTGTTAGCTTCTGAAGCCATTTTAGGAGGCCATGAAATTTCTTAGCAAGGACTACTGCAGCATCAGCTATATGATCCATTTATTGTATATGTTACAGAAAATACACTCATACAACATGGGACGGAAGAGGAGGAGCAGTTTCCACCTCTTAGTCAATGTCATCGTCCTGGGTTGATGGAAGAGGATGAGGATTTGGGTCAGGGTCATTATGGTGGAGAAACTGGGACAACGGAATGCCAGTGTCTGGGGATGACCGCTCTGGCTGCCATGAGGAAGTGGCGCAGGAGGTCACCCTTCACTTTAGATATTTTTCGAAGAATGACAGAGAGGAGAGCCAGCAGGGGAGAGGGCACAAGGGAGCGACTGCTAACTCAGGCATATAAGTCGAACACAGAGGCCCAGAAAGGTTGTATCTTCACACAGTCCCACCAAATATGGAAAAGAGACCCCCTCTCAGCACTACAGCACCAACAATGGTCAGAAACATCAGGATAAATCATGTGCAGGAGGTCTGGACAACGATACTAACAAGTCAGTATCTTGAAGTTCTTCTCCTGGGTGCTGCATGGCAGAGGCAGTTTATGAGCGAACAGAAAGAATCTGGACCAATCCGCAAGGCACAACTGCAGATCACGCTCCCAAGACCTAGTGTATGATGGGATACCCAGATTCGCCTCTCCCAGGAGAGTGATGTAGAGCAAGGATATAATTCATACTGGGGGTGTCAGTCTGTGAAAGAACGCTCTCCAGTGCAGTGGTACTGGAGGAGAGAAGAGGGAACAGGGAAAACAAAGGAAGGAAAGGGCAACTCAACCCAATCTCACATTGTCTCGGTCAGCCTAGCACAAGAACCAGGGGGGACGAGCAACCAGGTGGGAAAATGGAGTTATGGGACAGCGGACTTAAAGGGATTGTTCAGTATAAATCAATATTTTTATACTAAGCCCCCCATGCCCCCCTCCAACTTTCTAATATATGTTTATTAAACATATTGTATATTTAGACGGTAATATATGTAGGTCATGTGACCTAAATATATTACATTTTTAACCTTTCCGCTGACGTAACGGGTCATCGGTATAATCCATATCCTGACTCGTTACATCAGGAAAAAGGCCTCCCCCCCCCCCCGCTAGTCCCTTTGTACTTACCTTTTCCTGTAGACCCAGGCAGACGCGTCATCCCCGCCTCTCCTCTTTCGTGTGTGACCCCCCCCCCCCATGCATGCGCAATAGTGCTGGGAAGCCGCACACTATACTTACCAGTCTTCTCTTCCTTTCCAGATCTGAGTGGAGCCGTGACGTCACGCCCGGCTCCACAAAGAAACGCCACTTGCTACACTGGCATGAGAGGGAAGACTGGGGAGTTGCCGGCTTGTGCAATCGCGTGTGAACTGTGCTTGCATAGTAGACAGCATCCTCTCCCAGCACAGACTGTTCGCATTCAGCGAGTATACACAAAGAGTTTAATCATTATGCGCATGGGCAATAGGCAGTCTCCTCTAGGAAACAGGAAGGGGGAGTGTGTGAGAAAGGGAGGGGGTCAGTGAGTGAGGGAGGTGTGGTGAGTGAGAAATAGGAGTCTAAAGATGGCTGCTGATGGCATACCTCCCAACTTTCAAAGGACAGAAAGAGGGACAAAATATGCGGCGTGCTATGTGCGCCACAGCAAATTTAGCTCCACCCACTTCTACATTGACTCCGCCCATTCTCATCTATTTTTCCATGTGCCCCCACACAGTATAATGTTCCTACAGTCACCCTAACATTATATGCCACCACATTATAATGTTCCCCTCCAATTGCCCCACAGTATTAAGTCCCTCTCCTCGTGGCCCAGTTTAAACTGGAGGAAACTAGAGGGGGACATTAAACTGGGGCAGCTGGAGGGTGATATTAAACAGTGGGGGTAGTTGGAGGGTGACATTAAACTATGGGGGTAGTTGGAGAGTAACATTAAAGACATGTCCCCCTCCAGCTACCCCCAACGGTTTAATGTCCTCCTTCAGTTGCCCCCAGTTTAATGTCACCCTCCATCTGCCCCCAGTTTAATGTCCCCCTTTATCTGCCACCATCTTAATGTCCCCCCCTTCATCTGCCACCAATTTAATGTCCCCCCTTCATCTGTCACCAGCTTAATGCTCCCTTCATCTGCCCCAGGTAAATGTCCCCTTTTATCTGCCACCAATTTAATGTCCCCCCTTGATCTGTCACCAACTTAATGCCCCCCTTCATCTGCCACCAGTTTAATTGTCCCCCTCCATCTACCACCAATTTAATGTCCCCCTTTATCTGCCACCAGCTTAAATGCCCCCTTTCACCTGCCTTCAGTTTAACTGCCCGTTCATCTGCCACCAGTTTAATTGCCCCTTTAATCTACCACCAATTTTATGTCTCCCTTTATCTGCCACCAGTTTAATTGCCCCCTTCAAGTGCCTTCAGTTTAATTGCCTGTTCATCTGCCTTCAGTTTAACTGCCACCTACATCTGCCCCCTGTTCCCCCCTCTTGGTCACACATGCTGTCATTTCTATCCTTATCTTCGATCACTTTCATTCCCAGCAGCTTCCTCTGTGTAACATCACACTGTCCAGCAGTATCCAGCTATGCTATGCGGGACCGCGGGACAGCAGTGTAAAATTGGGACTGTCCCGCCAGATGCAGGACGGTTGGGAGCTATGTGATGGTGTAGGTCGTGGGTGTGATTCAACTTTAATTCACGAATCGTGGAGCTAACATCGTCCCTACACATGGCATCCTTAAGAAAACTATCATTCAGGCGCCATGTAAAGGGGTGTGAGCAGAGGCCAGGGATCTCCAGGGACAAGAAAACTGGGGCATGGTCAGACCACAAGGCTGAACCAATCTGGGCCACCGGAGACCAGGAAAGCGCCTGATGTCTTGTCAAGAAATAATCAAGGCATCCATGGGAGCCATGAGCAGAGGAGTGGTAAGTATAACCTTGGGTCTGGAGACGCGAGACTCTACAGACTTCTACAAGACAGTGGCGATGCAGCATGTTTTTCAATTTATGCACCTGGGAGAGGGAGGAGGGGGCACGTGGGGAGCGGAATCAACAGATGGGTCCAGCACAAAATTAAAGTCACCCCCGAGGATTACTATCCCTCACTAAAGTCCACAAGTTTCCCAAGCAAGGTCTTACAGTGCGCCATTTGCTACTGATTGGGGAGGTAGCAACCTGTAACAGTGACCACCATGCCTCCAATGCGCAACTTTAAGAAAGCAAATCTGCCCTCAATGTCAAGCATCATGTTCAGTACTTCATTTTGGAGAGACCTATGAAGAGCAATAGATAATCCCTTGGATTTCACAGCTGGGTTGACGCTGTGGAACCTAGTGATATTCTCTGAAGTTAGTCTGTAAAATCAAAACATGAGATCTAGTTTTATGGAGCTGGTATAAACTCTGGTTCCACTTCTGAGGAATATTAAGACCCATGACATTAAGGGAACAAAAAGTCACAGAAGCCATGCCAAGAAGGGGGATGCAGTCGAGAAGGGGACAGAACAGGGGGAACACACTAAGGGAGAAAACAGAGACAAGCGACTCAGAAGGGGGAAAATCAAAAATATAGGTAAAAAGACAGACAACAACAAAAAACACTCAGTGGGGGAGGAAGATCTTCACCAAGAAAAGGGTGGGGAAAGTAGCTAATACGCCATACATATCACACAGTAGCGTGACAACCACGGTGGGAGTTGAACTTTCCAATGACGAAGTCACTTTCCCCAGAGCTCCCGAGCCACAGTTACAGTTACAAAACAGGAAAACGCATATGTAAAATGCTAATGGTCCAGGAAAGGACAATCAGTGTATAGAGAGAATGTGAGGAAGGGTGCTCTACCCGGAGAGCAGCAGGAGAATCAAAGTGCACAAGTGAGCCCTCGGGAGACATAGGAGCATCAGCAGCTCTCAAGGCCCACAGGCGACCGACACAACCGTGTCAAAAAAATAAGAAACCATCATCAGGCAGTCCTATATAACTGCAGGCAACCACTCAAGGTGGGAGAGCAACCCGCTCCGGAAGTTGACCTCCCTCAGTGGGAGCCCTGTCCCGTCTACGGCGTCTCAGTCTGTGTTGGGCTCTGGGAAGCTTGGCAGTCACAGGTGGCCTGGGTAAGGCAGGCCAGCACACAATATCCACAGGAGAGTAGGAGGGGACATCACCTGGATGAGTGAGTTTGAAGAGCAAGTGAAAGGGGAAACTCCAGGAGTAAAGCGATGCTGAAGCAAAACATCCAGGAGGGGCTTCAGGGCCTATCGCTTAGCCAGGGTGAGGCGGGAGAGGTCAGGCAGTAGAGACAGGGGATGGTCCTGAAGGAGTATCTGATCCAAATCTCAGGCTTTCCACATAATATCCTCTTTCAATTGGTAACGGTGAAGACTACATATGACATCCCTCGGTTTGTCAGGTCAGGTGTATGAGGGCTTAGGGAACAGTGCACCCGGTATAGTTCAAGGGGCGAGTCCGGGGGGACCCCCAGGAGGGAGTTAAAGACTGTTCCTAGAGTAGCATCTAGTTGTTGAGGTTCAATAGACTCAGGGACGCCCCTAACGCAAATATTATTGTGTCTAATTCTGTTCTCCGGGTCATTGAAGAGATCAGTCAAGTACTAGAGAGTAAGCCAGCAAGTAGATAAGAGAAGGCAGTAGAGGAAGCATCAGCGATGTCAACCCTGTCCTCCAGACATTGAACATTAGTGCAAAGGGCAGACAGTTCCGTTTTGTAAGATTACTCCAGACGGGCAACGTAGGCCTCCATGTTAGCCTTGGTGGGAATTGCACTTAGGTGAGCACTAAGCTGCCGCAGCTACCCCAGGATGTCAGCAAGGGGGGGCAGCGGATAGTCCGTCTGTACCACAGGTGCAATGCTGCCAAGGTATTGCCAGAAGGAACTCCCCTTGAGCTGACTGGGCTGAACTATCCTAGTCCCCTGGGAAGTTGCATTGCTGTTACTGAAGGCAGGCGTCTTGGGGATCCACACTGGAGGGAAAGGCTGAGAATGGCCCTGGGGCTTCCACCCTGGTGCAGCAGGGTTCAGGGGTCGGTGGAGAGGGATACTATGCCCGGGCTGCATGTGTAGAGAAGAGGAGGAAGCCGCAGGAGACGGTGGCAGGGATGGCCAGTCAGTTTCCGAGGCTGCCCCTGACGCTGCTGAGGATGGCGCCACACCAGGCTCTCTGCGGCATGAGACACTTGCAGGGAGCTGGAGGTCCGGGTAAGTGTGTCCAGAGCGGCATCTAGGAACGCCAGCACTCCCATCTCACCTGTCAGTGTCCAGGAGGAAACAAGGAGAGGGTGCACGGGGGGAGTCTGGTGCCATCTTGAACCCTTGTGGCGCCCCACAACCCCAGAACTACTGAAAAATTGGTGAAGTGCTTGGCTGGAGATCAGGATCAGAGGATAGAAAAGGACCAGGAACATCCTTCCTTCATCTTGCCCATCCTGGGGATTATTGGAGGCTGTCAGCTGCTGTTTAAAATTCTCAGGAGGTTCCAGGGCAGGAGCCGAAGAAAACACATTTTCACACCGCCATTAGCCAGGCCACGCCCCCTGAACTGGAACTTTTAGACTGGAAGAGGGTGTGTGCCAGCGGAACAGCGGCCATTACTTCCATTTACAGTCATCATGGGTATGTGTTCGTACTTTTGATTATTAACTATGTGTTGCTTAGCTGCACTTTATTGCTATCTTTACTCGGCACATTGCCTAATTACCTGCATGGAATTATCTATGCATTACCTCTTGTAGCAACTAACTTTTATGATGTACACTAATATGCCTGTATCTTATTGAAATTCTTACAACTTGATGATTACTCTGTGGCCTCTGTTTTCTGTCTGTCACATATTTATTCTGTTTGTCTCATCTATGTATTATGTCTACTTTTACTGATATTTGATAATAAAAATAATATTTTTATTATACTTTATGTGCAGTGTTTGACTGTTAGTGCCAATTCCATTTTTTTTTCGGTTTTTGGAAGAGGAGGATGAGAAGGAAGACTCTCCTTTGCATGCAGAGGGGGCCCTTGATATGTCACAGGCACAGCCAGGGACTGACCATTGTTTCTATCAAGATTATAATGATGACGACGACCATGCTGGCCAAAAACATCGACCATGACAGGGCCCTGGGTCCGTGCACACACTGGCAAGCATAGCAGGCTGTATGCTTTGCTTCTCACACAGCAACAAGCATATTATTAGCATCAAGCAGAGGTATGAGTACTAGATAGCAATGCTCTTAGACCCTTGCTATAACTCCAAAATGGGGGAATTCTTGCTTGCCTTCTGAGGGAATTTGAATATTGGAATATTATCAGAATAGGCTGTATACCCAGTTTACCACAGTAGGGAGGCCACTGCAACTGCCAGTCACACACATACCCAGATGGCCTCTGTACCCCTCAATCTCACTCAGCCAGTGCTCCACCTCCTCTGCCAGTTTCACAAATACAAGCATCAGTAGTAAAAACAGTGGTATCAGCAGCCAGTATACAGTGCCTTGCGAAAGTATTCGGCTCCCCTTGATCTTTTCAACATTTTGCCACATTTCAGGCTTCAAACATAAGGATATAAAATTTTAATTTTTTGGTGAAGAATCAACAACAAGTGGGACACAATCGTGAAGTGGAATGAAATTTATTGGATATTTTAAACATTTGTAAAAAATAAAAAACTGAAAAGTGGGGCGTGCCAAATTATTCGGCCCCCTTAAGTTAATACTTTGTAGCTCCACCTTTTGCTGCGATTATAGCTGCAAGTCGCTTGGGGTATGCCTCTATCAGTTTTGCACATCGAGAGACTGAAATTCTTGCCCATTCTTCCTTGGAAAACAGCTGGAGCTCAGTGAGGTTGGATGGAGAGCATTTCTGAACAGCAGTTTTCAGCTCTTTCCACAGATTCTCGATTGGATTCAGGTCTGGACTTTGACTTGGCCATTCTAACACCTGGATACGTTTATTTGTGAACCATTCCATTGTAGATTTTGCTTTATGTTGGGATCATTGTCTTGTTGGAAGATAAATCTCCGTCCCAGTCTCAGGTCTTTTGCAGACTCCAACAAGTTTTCTTCCAGAATGGTCCTGTATTTGGCTCCATCCATCTTCCCATCAATTTTAACCATCTTTCCTGTCCCTGCTGAAGAAAAGCAGGCCCAAACCATGATGCTGCCACCACCATGTTTGACAGTGGGGATGGTGTGTTCAGGGTGATGAGCTGTGTTGCTTTTACGCCAAACATATCGTTTTACATTGTGGCCAAAAAGTTCGATTTTGGTTTCATCTGACCAGAGCACCTTCTTCCACATGTTTGGTGTGTCTCCCAGGTGGCTTGTGGCAAACTTTAAACGAGACTTTTTATGGATATCTTTGAGAAATGGCTTTCTTCTTGCCACTCTTCCATAAAGGCCAGATTTGAGCAGTGTACAACTGATTGTTGTCCTATGGACAGACTCTCCCACCTCAGCTGTAGATCTCTGCAGTTCATCCAGAGTGATCATGGGCCTCTTGGCTGCATCTCTGATCAGTCTTCTCCTTGTTTGAGATGAACGTTTAGAGGGATGGCTGGGTCTTGGTAGATTTGCAGTGGTCTGATACTCCTTCCATTTCAATATGATCGCTTGCACAGTGCTCCTTGGGATGTTTAAAGTTTGGGAAATCTTTTTGTATCCAAATCCAGCTTTAAACTTCTCCACAACAGTATCACAGACCTGCCTGGTGTGTTCCTTGGTCTTCATGATGCTCTCTGCGCTTTAAACAGAACCCTGAGACTATCACAGAGCAGGTGCATTTATACGGAGACTTGATTACACACAGGTGGATTATATTTATCATCATCAGTCATTTAGGACAACATTGGATCATTCAGAGATCCTCACTGAACTTCTGGAGTGAGTTTGCTGCACTGAAAGTAAAGGGGCCGAATAACATTGCACGCCCCACTTTTCAGTTTTTTACTTTTTACAAAAGTTTAAAATAACCAATAAATTTCATTCCACTTCACAATTGTGTCCCACTTGTTGTTGATTCTTCACCAAAAAATTAAAATTTTATATCCTTATGTTTGAAGCCTGAAATGTGGCAAAAGGTTGAAAAGTTCAAGGGGGCCGAATACTTTCGCAAGGCACTGTAGTATCTGGGATATGATGGAATTCTGGACCAATAGGTGGAATGAGCTAGCTCAGTTTGCCATGGTAGTTTTCTCTTGTTTATTGCTGCCGGTGGTGTTGTAACACCTAGGAGGACAAAAGTGTCCACTGCTAGTGTGGAAAAAAATTTATTTTGTCAAAATGAATCCAGGTATGGATCTGTGAGGATGATGCCTCCGAATGATGCCTTTGAATAGTGGTGCCACTATCTCCCTGTATCATCATGTTCATGTTTCCATTTCCTGTACTGCTGATACTGCCTGCTACTCCTAAACAGCTACCACCGCTGCTACCACTCATCCTGCGACTTGGTCCATGATATTATTCCATGCTGCACTGCCACTCATGTTGCCACCACCACGGCAAAATGTCGGCTGCAAAATGGGGGGTTAATGCCCACGATCAGTGCGGGCATTGTTATACAGCAGACACCCGGCGGCTATGGGCTACTGAGCGGCCACCATATTTAAATAACCGACATCTGCCATACTATTACGGCGGAAGTCGGGAAAGGGTTAAAGTCAGAGGTTGTACCCACTGCTTACCATTCGTTTTTTCATAGACATACATGTCACTTTCACTTTGACATAACTTCGGCTGTGTTTACCTTAGAGAGCTAGAAATGAAATAGATGGGTTCCTAGGAGCCCTAAGAGTATTTTACACTATGTTTTAAGCCAATTTAAGTTGTGGTTCATAATAAAATTGGGGCACGAACCTCCTGAACCCAAAACGAAACAAATCTTGAGAAGTTCAGCCATCTCTAATTGTGAGCTATGTATGCAAATTACCTGAATCTCCCCCTTTGTGAGCAGGAGAGACAACAAATATCCCTCTACGGTCATCTAATTTCTGTCAGCAGAATATATGTACTGTTTACAACAGTCTAAGTTCTATGAATGGAGGGAATGTGATGGCCATAAAAACTAGGTTCACACCTGCGCCTGGGTTTCTGTTCTTCAGGTTCGCTTGGGGTCTATCCGCGGGTAACCACTTTTTAAGCAGATTAGGTGCCATAAAAAGGTACTAAAGAGAAATCATTTGGTGAGGAAAGTCACTATTCTACTACTACTTTACAATTCTATGCACTTGGAGCAGACTGAGTTTTTGGATAATCAACCTACATTTTAAAGCTTGTACACTATAGTTGTAAGATGCCCTTTAATGTATTCATGTGACTGTAATGTCCTGACCACATAGACCTGATTGTGAAGTGTAGTCATGTCAGAATGAAAACCACCAGACAATATTTTAAAC
Source organism: Leptodactylus fallax (assembly GCA_947044405.1). Lineage (NCBI taxonomy): Eukaryota > Metazoa > Chordata > Amphibia > Anura > Leptodactylidae > Leptodactylus > Leptodactylus fallax. Next base: position 3,449,077 of record CAMRHE010000092.1, read on the forward strand.
AGAAACTGAACTTTACTTTATCTTGATTGCAGGTAAACAAGGCAAGTAATGAACACACATGGTGAACCACACTTTGGAAGTAACTTCAATCACCCAGCTTACCCTTACAAGCTGGCTTGCTTGGGGGCAACATAGCTCTGACCTGGGTTTTCCATGCAGGCTCCTGCCTGCAACTAGAGACAGGGTGTAAGTACACTCGGTGCCTCCTGCCCCATCCAACAGCCTCATGCTCTTATTATTCCTAAACACTCAGAGTCCTAGGAGACCTTATGCTGCATAGGGCCCTGTGTGAAAAAAATTGCTGCTAGATGTGTAGAATCAAGAATTCACTTAAAGAGAACCTGTCTGACAACATGAAGTAAGCTAAAAGATCTAAAAAGCAACACGGGTTGGAAGAAATTCAAGAACAGATGAGAAACAAAGTCAAAGACATCTATCAGTACAGAAAAGGTTACAAAGGTATTTCTAAGACTTTGGGACCTCAGTGAACCACAGTGAGAGCTATTATCCAAAATTACACCAAGAGCACATCAATGACTCATCCAGGAGGTCACAAAAGAACTTAAAACAACATCTAAAGCACTCAGTTAACCCCTTCCCGATATCCGCCGTAATAGTACGGCGGATGTTGGGTATTTAAATATGGCGGCTGCTTGGGAGACACTGATCAGCAGACACTGATCGTTTGCACTGATCGTGGGCATTAACCCCCATTTTGCCGGCAGCGCCTGTGTGTCGACATTTTGCAGGGTATCACCGGCACCCGGAGCGAGCTTTTGAAGGCTCCCAGGCCTGTCTCTCATTATCTTCTATTGCAGGCTGCTCTATGCAGCCTGCAATCGAAGTGTCGTTATTTTGCAATGCATTAGCATTGTAAAGCATTGCATTAGTGATCAGAACCCCTGGAGTTCAAGACCCCCTTGGGGGTCTAATAAATGCAAAAAAAAATTTTGAAAAATTAAAAAAAATAAAAAATAAATAAAAAAAAAAAAATATTAAAAATTCAAAGCACCCCCCCCTTTCCCTAGAACACATATAAAAGTACTTCAGTACTGTGAAACACATACACATAAGGTATTCCTGTGTCCGAAAACACCTGGTCTACAAATCTATAAAAATATTTTTCCTGTATGGTAAACGCTGTAGCGGGAAAAAAAAAAGTCAAAAGTGCCAAACTGCCGTTTTTTTTCACTGTTTCGTCTCTGATAAAAATTTGAATAAAAAGTGATCAAAGCAATAGCAATTCCCCAAAATGGTATAACTAAAAAGTACACCTGGCCCACAAAAAAAGACGCCCTATGCATCCCCGTACACAGAAGTATAAAAAGGTTACGGGTGTCAGAATATGGCGATTTTTAGAAAAAAACTTTTTTTTGCAGTATTAGATTTTTGTTAAGGGGTTAAAATGTAAATAAAACCATATAAATTTGGTATCCCAGGAATCATACCGAAATATAGAATACAGATGGCATGTCATTTTTTAAATCGAAAAATTCCTCCGGTGGGAAGGGGTTAAAGTCAGTGTTCATGATTCAATAATAAGAAAGAGACTGGGCAAAAATGGTATCCACAGGAGAGTTCCAAGGGAAAAACCACTGTTGACCAAAAAGAACATAAAGACCCGTCTCACATTTGCCAAAAAACATCTTGATAAACCCCAAGATTTTTGGGAAAATGTTCTGTGGACTGATGAAACAATTCAGCAAAGAATAGTGGGCCAAACTTCCTCTACAGAGACGTGAAAAACTCATTGCCAGTTATTGCAAACACTTTAGGAGGCAAATACTTTTCCACATAGGGCAAGGTTGGTTTGGATAGATTTTTTTCCCCTTAATAAATGAAATCATTATTGAAAAACTGCATTTCATATTTACTCAAATTTATTCACTAATCTGAAAAATGTAAGTATGACAAAAAGCGAGAACGCAACAACAGTCTTTTCAACTGGGCAGTGATCCTCCATTCCAGAACATCAACAGCAGTCACTTCAACCGGGCTTACATGCTGCATGTTCCGTTGGCCAGATGCCAGGTGGTTTGGACCTGCCTGTTGATAGCACCATCTCTACCTTAAATTGACCATCAGCCAGAGCTTGTCTCCTGTTGCCTCTTATTTGACACTCATCTTTTTCACTTCTGTGGCAGCTGGTAGCAGTACTGTAGGGTCAGAGAGCATTGTACCCTGCAATCAGACCACACCAGAGACTCCTTTTCCACCAACAGGGTGTATTGCACTGCTTTGTTTCAGGCACACAACAATGCAGTCCACCAGGTCTCACCCTTGGACTCATACGCTACTAATATTAGCTCTGGTGACTCACTTCTTTGTGATCAAGTGACCCTGGAGTTGGGTCTTAAGGACCCACGAGTTCCCATATGTCTCTCAATATGTCCATCAGTTTCAACATGGCTGGTTGCCTAACATGTGCTCTACCGCCCCTGCCCACTATCTGCATGGGCCCTGGCGATGCATATATTCTAGACTCTCACCCACATCCAAGTCATACAGGCCTGTGGCCACACTTCCCAACAAAAAGGTCTGGTGGCTACAATCAGGTACCTTGGGTGCACAAACAGTTCCTTACCCGTTGTGATTTCCAAATGGGTTATAATGGGTTACAACTCCACAATTCCTTGGCATCTTCCAGTGAAGCCATAGGTCTCTTCCATGTCAAATATCCACTCATCTTGTCCTGACTCCTCTTGGACTCAGCAGTGTGCTTTCCCCAGGATATGTGCTTTCCTTGCACCCCAAAAAACAACAGTTTTTCCTAGCCATACCTGCTACACTCCTCTCTGGTATCCTGCTCTTTTTAGCCAACATGTAATACCCAAGCCAGCTGCTGACTAAATGGAACCTTGCATAAACCTGGTGATGAAGTGTACTTATGTCAGAATCAAAAACACCAGTCATTTTTCTATACAAAAAACAAACTTTACTATTGTTGTTTGCAGATAAGTAAGACAAGTGATCAACACACAGGGTAAAGCACACTTTGGCAAGTATCTTCAGTCACCCAGAACTTTTACACATGAGCCAGTGGGCATCACTCCTGTTCCCAGAGGTGATGCTCCCTACCAGACTCACGGACTACACCTCCAGTTCCTTCAGACACTTCCTTACATGACTAATGATGGCCTTACATGGCTGGCCACACTAATCACATACAAATCAACGCAAATTTCAAGGCTCCACCTGTACTTGCCATGGTTCAACTTTCAAGTACAATTACCATGAAGGGAAGCACCATACATAGGCACCTAATTATAAGTGCAAATAATGAAATATTAATAACATCGTTATATATGTAGAAAGAAACAAACTGTATATTTTTATATTTACAGTGTGAAGTTATGATGACCTAATGTCAGTGTTTTTAGGTGTTTGCAGATGTCTTAGGATAAAAAAAGAGTTTAATTCCCATCACTGAAGACAATCATAGTAAGAACTCACACACAGAGAAACTCAAGTGCTTTCTAGTGAATGCTCTCACTCAAATCAGAGTACCACATATTATCTGGAACCGACTAAAATAAGGACACAGTGGGATATATCTTGTATTTCCAAAGCATCATTGCATCTTTTTGTAAGCATCCAATGGGTTAATTAGGATGACAAAGAGAGGAGGATCAGATTCATACTGGGGCTAATGAGGAAACAGCAGAAGATATGACAATCGAAAGCTCCTGTTGACCAGCAGACTAAATCTGCCGCCTGGCTCCAATTGTCTGCCAGAGAAATGAATGTCATGACCACTTAGGTTTAACAATGGCCCAACACAAGCACAACCAGACAGCTATATAAGAAGAAATAGCCGACATGGGATGCAGAGTTAATAATGAGGCATTCCATTCACCGCATCCTTCTGCTCTAATTGTTGAGGTGAATAGAAGATACTTTGTCAGAGGCGGGAAAGACCTAGAGTGAAGGCAATTGTTTTCCATTGAGTTGTTTGTACATGTGCTTTCTCTTCCTTAGGTGTGTGTCAAAAATCCAGCATGGAACACTAATCCCATCAGTTCTTGACTAGGAAGTCATGCTCTAATGGTGTGGGTATTCCAAATCTAGAGGCTAACATTCTCCTAAACCTGGTCATGCAATGCCTGAAGATTTATAATGCATGTTATACTAGCTAGTAAACCACAATTTTACATTATCTATTCTATTTTACATTTCTATTGTTTTTTTTTTTCTGGCCAGCCTTTTATAGGACAAGTAGCAGGCATATGGCACCAATTACGATTATGGTGGTAAAAAGCAATATTATACATATGCCTAGTTGCTCTGATTGGTGTTAGGATTTTTCCAGGTGCTTGATGCATTCATCTGCCAGTAAGGTTTACTTTTTTGGTTCCTAATTTTTGGTTCTGTGCATGAATAAATCGCACCCTTGTGTCACCCATTGCATCACAGCATAATTATTTTTGGTCAAGGTCGAGCTTATCACTATCTAAACTTTATTCAGCCCTTAATTTTTGCACTTATTTGTTCATTAGGAGTGTTTGTCTAGTAGCTCTTTACAAGCTCTTGAGCCTATAGCTCCTAGCTCCTTACAGACCACCCTCAGAAAACAGGCAGTGCAACCAGACTCCTCTCTTCTGGAATTAATATCCATAGAAGCCCTTATAGCGTTTTGTTTTCGTTATAAAAGAGCCTTGGAAGTTTATTTAATGGTATTTCTCTATCAAAACCCTCAAGAAAATTCAGTATAATCATAGATCTTCGCTATACAGATCCATTTCTTTCAATTTAAATTTTCATAGTCCCCTACTTAGATGACTGACTTCTGAAAGGTGAAGAAATCAGGCGATACCTTTTAGAGGCTAACTGAGTATATTTGATAGTAAGCTTTCGAGAGTGCTAACACGGTACAACATTATACTATTGGCTTCTGAAGGCACAGTCAAAAACTCCCCTTCAAAGTCTTTTGCATCACTTTCCTTCACAAGTTAGGGTGGCTAGCCAAATGGGAGAAGTTTATGATATCTTGTTCACAGAGGTCTTGTTTTATAGAGTCCAGTTAGCTAGTTCTGGAGTGCGGGAAGAGACAGAGAGTCTTCTGTTAGCTTCCAATTAGGAAGGTTGTAAGAGTGTGAAGCTGGAGCCGAACTACTGCAACTGTGTTGCAGCCTGAGACAGGGAATAAAAAGCTGCATAAGAGAAAGTCAGAGCACCATATGGAGAGTGTGAGAATAAGTGGAAAAAGGACTTGCCACAGGACGGATTGGGCACCCTTCCATATTAATTGAGAGTAAGAAACTGGCACTTAGTGAAAGAGAGAGATTCAAGCAACTACATCTACTGGGCTCACCCATTTTCACAATGGACGTCTGTTACAAGAACTGTACCTCCATTGTTTGTTAGTTGTTGGTTGCCTTACTCCACTGTTTTACAAGTAAAGCTATGTGCGATCTATTTCATGCGATCATGAGTCTCCTTAAGGTAAATTCCTGAATCAATATCATGGGCACTCCCACCACCATCTGGCACAGGAGGGCTGAAGATTAATAGGACATGCTCCAGGGGAAGACTGCCAACAACATCAGGTACATTGAAGCCCCCTTAGCTCTTCATCAGCCCAGGAGGAGAGCTGGAGGATTTGGTTCAGTTAACAAGCCTCTGTGACAACTGCTGTTTCTACTAATACTATCACTACTTCCAGGCTCTGGGTTCCCTCCAATGAGTTGCTGCAATAATACATTCACAAGAGCTTATTTCTCTCCTGTGGATATAGCTGTAAAAGATTTACATGCAGTGATTTATCTGTAGGTGGCAGGAACAATACCCAGGTTGCCAGGTCTTATGAATGCCTCCATAGAAGTCAAACCTTGGCAATAAGTCGTCTTAGATCCTTTCAGATAGATGTTTAGGCAAGTGGGAGAAAAATCTAGAGGGATTTAGCAAACTATGTATTGTCTCATCAGATGCAAAGTGTTGGAAAAATCCAACCATAGACAGATTTTTCTTGCCCTGTTCATTGCCATATCGTCTCTATAGATACCTGACAGCTAGGCGTGTGAGCCTATCTGGATCCTCAGATGGTTCAGGGCTCTTGGTCTCCAGTGGAATGCATTATGTCTTCCAATTATAGACAGTTAAGAGATTTGGTCTGGTTTCATCCCCTAAGGAAAGGCTTGACAGATCAACACTATTGTGATTTTGAAAGAGATATAAGGGAACACTGGATTTAGACTGTAAATCTCACGGTTATGCTGCTGATGGGACTAATGTCAATCATACAATTTTAATAGCTGTTGCACAAACGACATACACACTTGGTTTGGCTGAGCGTGCATGTGTTTTCAGTTAGGAGAGGGTAATAGACCAATGCTGGATATTTATGGCATTGGCTTTTCTCTGTTGAGAACAAAGGATGTGGCATGTTGAAATTTAAAATGACCATAACATTTTCCCCCAGCATATGCTGTCCAGTCTTGATGAAATTGGCAGCCTTGAGTCTAAAGTGTATGGCTACCTAAAAGTTTTTTCTTTTTTTTTTATTGAAATGCATTTATGTTGGCTAAAAATTATTTCTGTTATTAAACCGCAGCATTTTTTATTTAGAAATTTATTTTTTTATTATTTATGATACAACTGCTTGTTAATTGGTAGCCATTATATCTGTAGTAAATGACCTTTGTTGTAGTTGCTAGTGGTATATGTAAACTGAAAGGCAATTATGCTATGCAATGAGATCTGTTGTATTAAACAATTCTTATATCATAACTTGGACTTGTTGTTACTGACAGTTTGTAATAATTGTGAAAATAGGCAGAAGATACTCCCTTAGCATATTGGATAATACAGTCATCATTGCAAGTTGTCAAGAAAGCATATCTTCTGGAAAATATTCCAAGAAGTTACATAATGTATATCTATTGTCCATCTTAAATAGCATATATAATATGGAATATAACAATAGTTCCGATGATTGAAAGATAAGCCTAAATCAATACTTAATGACCAATGGGGATTTGTCTCTAAAATACCACACAGACATTTGTTAACACCTAGTCACTGACTACAATGGCAAATTGGTTACATCATACAGGCAGTTATAAATGGGGTTCAGATGTAGTTGTTTTTGTATATTATAGACCCCAATTGACAGATATAATATAGGATCATAAATTCTAAATTGTTTGCTAATTTTGTGGCTGATTTACAGCCAGTTTCTAGATGTTCCCTATAATTATCCTAAATATAGGGTCATTAAATAGTATATAGTAAATTAATAGTAAATTTTCTTACCTTAACACAGATTAAGGGTTTAGGTGAAATGGATGGTAACGTTACATATCACGAGATGTTTAATTTAAGATTTTTGTGAGCAAATAGTAACATATTTAAAATGTGTCATCTTGCTTTACTATTATAACAGAATTCCTATTTTACCTCTAACATGTAATAAGCAAAGTGAAGGCCAGACTTTGCCATTGTGAGGGTACAAACTCTAGATGTTCACCTATGCAACGATAATGCTGGCTGCAATGTGCTACTGAGAGAACCTAGACAACCTTTCAGGAAATAGTTTTATCTTCCTAATCCCTTCTCCCAGCCAAAGGGGCATGGTGAAGTAATTCAGGGGTTGGGGACATTGGCACCACCAGATTTACTATCATTTCATACCTCCCAACTTTCAAAAGACAGAAAGAGTGACAGTACGTGCAGCGTGGCATGCGTGCTGCGGCAAATTTAGCTCCACCCACTTCTACATTGACTCCACCCATTCTGATCCATTTTTCTATGTGCCACCACACAGTATAATGCTCCTACAGTCACCCATTATATGCCCCCACATTATAATGTTTATCTCCAATTACCCCACAGTATGAAGTCCCTCTCCTGCTGCCCCAGTTTAAACGGGGGTAAACTAGAGAGGTACATTAAACTGGGGCATCTAGGGGTTACATTAAACCGTGGGGGTAGTGGGATGGGGACATTAAACTGCGGACTATTGGAGGGGGACATTAAACTGGGGGCAACTAGAGGCAGACATGTCCCCCTCCAGCTACCTCCATGGTGTAATGTCCCCCTCCAGTTGCCCCCAGTTTAATTTCCCCTTCCAACTTGCCCCCAGTTTAATGTCCCCCTTCATCTGACACCAATTTAATGTCCCCCCCTCCATCTGCCCCCAGTTTAAAGTCCCCCCTTCATCTGTCCCGTTTAATGTCCCCTCCTTCATCTGCCCCCAGTTTAATGTCCCCTTTTCATCTGCCCCAAGTTTAATGTTCCCCCTCCATTTGCCCCCACAGTTTAACATAAAACATTGATACTTACCTCTCCTCACATCACAGCTGCTCTGTCTGAGGTCTGCCTCTCCGGACTGTTGAGGGAGCTACAGGCACGATGTGAGTGACGTTATCACATCACGCCTACATCTCCCAGGGCCGGTGCGTACAGGAGCACAGTGATGAAGCAGAGGCTGTCCGCTGTATTCCTCTCTGGATGCAGATGAGTTGAATTCGGGACATACCTTTCGCCGACTGGGACCGCAGGACAGGACCCACAATCCGGGACTGTCCCGCCGAATCCGGGATGGTTGGGAGGTATGTCATTTAGTCTACTGAAAATGATGGGGGAAATGTATGCCAGCTACAAGCTGACATACATTTCTCCTGAGGCACACAGCCTGGTGGAGGGTGAGCCTCATTTATGAGGAGGTGTCCACCTCATATGTTAGTGCCACTGCCAGCTTCAGGACTATGAAAACTGGTGAGAGTAATGCCAGTCTTCAGAAATTTGACCCACTATGCCTTTATACGGTAGAACATCCTTCATTTCGTATATTTTAGTAATGGCAACAATGGGCCCGATTTACTATGCCTTGTACCCCAGTTTTCTGGTGTACAAGACATAAAAAGTTGCAACTTTTAAAAATCTGTGCCGCTTTCACCACTTTCCAAAATAGAGTACATTTTCCCCCAGGCGCACAACCTGACTGACAGTGCACCTCATTTATGAGGCAGTGCCTCCTCATAAATAAGGCACAATCTCCGTCAGCTCCTGAGCTATGAAGGCATGAGTAGCACCAGTCTTCATAAATCTGTCCTAATATCCTTGTGTCGCTCATATTTATCTATGTATGAGCCTAATGCATTTTACTCCAAAATAATAATAATTTTGGCAGAATTTCGAACCACTTATGCCATGCTTGGCAGTTTGTACAGTAAAAAGGGAGTAAAAAGTAGGCACAACTTGCTGCTTGGCCAGGATTTATACACATGTTGTGTCAGGGGGTGTTTGGTGAAAAATTTGCAATATACTGAATTAACCTATCAAACTTCCTTTTAATAGAAAACAGACAGTACCATTGCCACTAGCAATGCTCTACTCAATGAAGTATGTAGAGCTGTAGCATTTGCCAAAGGGGGGTAATCACTTCAGTTGGCTGCATCTCCGGTTTTTAACATAGAAAAATGGTTTTGGTATCATATGAAAGCTGAGATTCTCTAAGCTGCTCTAGCTACAGTGCCTTGCGAAAGTATTCGGCCCCCTTGAACTTTTCAACCTTTTGCCACATTTCAGGCTTCAAACATAAAGATATAAAATTTAAATTTTTTGGTGAAGAATCAACAAGTGGGACACAATTGTGAAGTGGAACGAAATTTATTGGTTATTTTAAAAAATAAAAAACTGAAAATTGGGCCGTGCAATATTATTCGGCTCCTTTACTTTCTGTGAAGCAAACTCACTCCAGAAGTTCAGTGAGGATCTCTGAATGATCCAATGTTGTCCTAAATGACTGATGATGATAAATATAATCCACCTGTGTGTAATCAAGTCTCCGTATAAATGCACCTGCTCTGTGATAGTCTCAGGGTTCTGTTTAAAGCGCAGAGAGCATCATGAAGACCAAGGAATACACCAGGCAGGTCCGTGATACTGTTGTGGAGAAGTTTAAAGCTGGATTTGGATACAAAAATATTTCCCAAACTTTAAACATCCCAAGGAGCACTGTGCAAGCGATCATATTGAAATGGAAGGAGTATCAGACCACTGCAAATCTACCAAGACCCGGCCGTCCCTCTAAACTTTCATCTCAAACAAGGAGAAGACTGATCAGAGATGCAGCCAAGAGGCCTATGATCACTGTGGATGAACTGCAGAGATCTACAGCTGAGGGGGGAGAGTCTGTCAATGGGACAACAATCAGTCGTACACTGCACAAATCTGGCCTTTATGGAAGAGTGGCAAGAAGAAAGCCATTTCTCAAAGATATCCATAAGAAGTCTCGTTTAAAGTTTGCCACAAGCCACCAGGGAGACACACCAAACATGTGGAAGAAGGTGCTCTGGTCAGATGAAACCAAAATCGAACTTTTTGGCCACAATGCAAAACGATATGTTTGGCGTAAAAGCAACACAGCTCATCACCCTGAACACACCATCCCCACTGTCAAACATGGTGGTGGCAGCATCATGGTTTGGGCCTGCTTTTCTTCAGCAGGGACAGGGAAGATGGTTAAAATTGATGGGAAGATGGATGGAGCCAAATACAGGACCATTCTGGAGTCTGCAAAAGACCTGAGACTGGGACGAAGATTTATCTTCCAACAAGACAATGATCCCAAACATAAAGCAAAATCTACAATGGAATGGTTCACAAATAAACATATCCAGGTGTTCGAATGGCCAAGTCAAATTCCAGACCTGAATCCAATCGAGAATCTGTGGAAAGAGCTGAAAACTGCTGTTCACAAATGCTCTCCATCCAACCTCACTGAGCTCGAGCTGTTTTTCAAGGAAGAATGGGCAAGAATTTCAGTTTCTCGATGTGCAAAACTGATAGAGACATACCTCAAGCGACTTGCAGCTGTAATCGCAGCAAAAGGTGGCACTACAAAGTATTAACTTAAGTGGGCCGAATAATTTGGCACGCCCCACTTTTCAGTTTTTTTATATTTTACAAAAGTTTAAAATATCCAATAAATTTCGTTCCAATTCACGATTGTGTCCCACTTGTTGATTCTTCACCAAAAAATTACAATTTTATATCCTTATGTTTGAAGCCTGAAATGTGGCAAAAGGTTGAAAAGTTCAAGGGGGCCGAATACTTTCGCAAGGCACTGTATAATAAAAATGGAGATATCATTAGTTAAAATTACATCTAAAGATTGAGATTTTTGCCCATTCTTCTCTGCAAGCTCAGCCAGATTGAATGGAGAGCATGTGTGAACATCAATTTTCATGTCTTGCCACAGATACTCAATGGGATTTAGATCTGGACTTTGACTGGGCCATTCTAGCACATGAATATTCTTTGATCTAAACTATTCCACTGTAGCTCTGGCAGTATGTTTAGGGTCATTGTCTTGCTGGAAGGTGAATCTCCTTCCCAGTCTCAAGTCTTTTGCAGCCTCCAACAGGTTTTATTCCAGGATTGCCCTGTATTTAGCTCCATCTTCCCATCAACTCTAACCAGCTTCCCAGTCCCTGGTGAATAAAAGAATCCCCACAGCATGATGCTGCTACCACCATGTTTCACAGTGGGGAATATGTGTTCAGGTTGATGAGCAGTGTTACTTTTCCACCACACATAACGCTTTGCATGTAGGCCAAAAAGTTCAATTTTGGTTTCATCTGACCAGAGCACCTTCTTCCACATGTTTGCTATGTCCCCTATATGACTTGTAGCAAACTGGAAATGGCACTTCTTATGTCTTTCTTTCAACAATGGTTATCTTCTTGCCACTCTTCCCTAAAGTCCACATTTGTGGAGTGCACGACTTATAGTTGTCCTATGGACCGATTCTCCCACCTGAGCTGTGGATTTGTGCAGCTCTTTCTGAGTGACCATGGGCCTCTTGGCTGCTTCTCTGACCAGTGCTCTCCTTGCTCGATCTGTCAGTTTAGGTGGATGGCCATGTCTTGGTAGGTTTGCAGTTGTAGAATACTTTTTACATTTTTCAATGTTGGATTGAAGAGTTCTCCTTGCTCAAAGCTTAGGATATGTTTTTATAACCTAACCCTGCTTTAAACTTCTCCACAACTTTATCTCTGACTTGTCTGGTGAGTTCCTTGGTCTTCATGATGCTGTTTGTTCATTAGGGTTCTCTAACAAACCACTGAGTCCGTCACAGAACAGGTGTATTTATACTGAGACTAAATTACACACAACTGGACTCTATTAACTAATTAAGTGACTTCTGAAGGCATTTGATTAAACTGGATTTTATTTAGGGGTATCAGAGTACAGGGAGCTGAATACTTTTGCATGTCACACTTTTCAGATTTTTATTTGATTAAAATTTTGAAAACCATGGATCATTTTCGTTCCACTTCACAATAATGTGCTACTTTGTGTTGGTCTATCACTTAAAATCTCAATAAAATACATTTAAGTCTGTGGTTTTAAGGTGACAAAATGTGAAAAAGTTCAAGGGGTATGAATATTTTGCAAGCCACTGTATTTAGGATACATATTTCCTGACGTGAATTGAAAACAAGTCCAATCACCTAGTTACATGTAAATGTACACTATCCTGACTATCTGTACAATCTATGTGGATTATTACTATGTCAGAGACAACCAGTATATATGAACTAGTCTTTACCAGCTGTAAATTTTCTGAGGATTTATCTAACCACAACTATATAGAAGTGGGGAAACTGTGCTATATTAAACTGTGCAAGATGCTGCCTCCATTTCTGCAACATCCTGTAATTAATTTATTATGACAGGTCTGACAAACTGAAACACCCAATTTGCTTGCAACAGACGCTTATGATATACTTGTGTGGAAACCTTAGTCACCAACTTATAGCAAAAGTAAAAAAAAAATCAATGCACAAAGGAATTCTGTGATGGGCATAAATGAAACTGTTAGTATTACAAAATGGCACACAGACAGTATATAAATGATGTAATGACATGGACTAACGTTATAATGCCCTGGAAATAAAAAAAAACAAAACACATATTTCCCTTAAGTTTAAGGCTAGAGCTACATAGGATGTGCAAGCTGTATATCCTAGAACAGGGGTCGGCAACCCCTTACACATGTGCCAAGAGTGGCACGCGAAGCTTATTTCCCTGGCATGGCAGTCCTCACCCAGCAGTTTCAATCGGACCAAACACAGCCGAAATGAAACTGCCATTATTATACTGTGGGGTCTCTTCAGACCCCAGAGTATAATAAGTGGAGCCCTCGGGGAGGTGATCAAACATAAACAATGATACTCACCTTCCCTGGATCTGCAGCCGCTCTGTGCTCTTCGGGCACTTCTGCCTGACATAAGAGACCAATGACAGGGCCTCAGGGGTCACGTCCGGTGTCATTACGCATAATGACGCGAAGTGACCACTGAGACTCAATCAGCAGTCTCTGACTTCAGGCAGAAGCGCCCCAAGAGCACAGAGCGGCTGCGGAGTGCAGGAAAAGGTGAGTTAACATTGTTTTTTATATTTGTCACCTCTCTTGGACCTACACTTATTATACTCTGGGGTCTGAAGAGACCCCACAGTATAATTATAGCTAGTGAGTGGCGACAATTGGAATATTATAATAGTTAGAATATTATACCGTGTGCAGGGGCCGCTATGGGACATATACCGTGTGCAGGGACCACTATGGGACATAATACCGTATACAGGGGCCACTATGGGACATAATACCGTGTACAGGGGCCACTATGGGACATAATATTGTGTGCAGGGGCCTCTATGGGACATAATACTGTGTGCTGGGGCCACTATGGGACATATACCATGTGCAGGGACCACTATGGGACATAATACTGTGTGCAGGGGCCGCTATGGGACATTATACCGTGTGCAGGGGTCGTCAGACTTCCAATTAATGTACCTCAACTTTGATTTTTTAATCGAAATCGGCATGCCGAACAAAAAGGGTTGCATACCCCTGTCCTAGAATGTTCCCTTGCAAACTTCCAATAGTTGAAATGCTGTGGGTTTAAAACCTGCAGCATAGTCATAGCATGTAGAAGAGAATTGATTTTCTCAATTGTTTGAAGCTTCAGCTTCACAAGCCATAGACATCATGTTAATCTGTCACATTCCCTGTGTCCTATTCCAACAAATGGGACTGATTTGCCATACAAAGCACAGCCGCTATACAATGTACATTGCTATTATTGGTAAGAAGTGAAAAGGTCTCAGCACTTGTCCGTATGGATGCAACACTTGTCTGGATTGGTTGGGGCACCAGGTATTAAACCCACACTTATCCGATATTGATGACTAAGGATAGGTTGTCAATATCCTAATGTTGGAAAACCCCTTTAATGTAATAAAAATATGGTATAGGTGACTTATACAATACAAAAAAGGGTTTCTCACTAGAGTTTTTAATGATGTGAAGAAGCTGTCAGTTTAAAGATTCCCATATTCTTTCAACAGCTTTTAACTGGACACTTTTCCAGGCACCATATTCACGCTTGATTCCTCACTGTGGAGAGGGGAGCTTACTGGTGGCTTATATCCTAGAAGAACAAAAGGTTGGTTATGCTAAAGCTCAACATACCCGATCCTTCTTTCTACATCCTCTTTACACCCTAATACACATAAGTTAGTTGGTCCATCCTGCCAAAATCAGCAGGCCAACTGATTGAAACTGGATAGTCTATTAGCGTCCTTAGTGCCTTGTGTATCATTGGATTTAGATACAGCCCTGAAAACTGTCACAAAGTAAAGTGAGGGTTTCATATTACTGCAAATCTTTATATAATATACAAGATAATATATGTAGGTCCTCTTTGGAAAATGTAGACATATTTTGTCTATAACCTTAGCTGAATGCTATTATTTCTGTGGACACTCACCTTATTCAGAGGATAACCGGCTAGCTACACTGGCCTTCAGAAGAACTGAAATTTCTTTAAACTTTTACTTTTCTGGTGAAAGGGAAGCATGCAGTACCATAAAATTATTTATTTAACAGTTTTCCCCTCTGCAGGCTCTGTCTACAGTTTGCATTTCCATCTGACATGGTGGGTGTTGACTGGCTGCCATACACTATCAACAGTAAGCAGAGGGGAATCTGTTACATTACTGTCTCTCACTCACCCAGAAACAGCCCCAGGATCATTCAGGACATAGAAGTACTGACATATAATGTTGTGAATAAAGTATTTTGTTTGTGATAGAAAGTACAGGAAGGGAATTCCGGAAACAGACTGACAAGAGCAGGAAGAAGCATTTTTCTTTGAAGAAATAAATTACAGAATTTCTTATAATCACATTTGTTGAAAAGTTAGGGAGCATTTGTATTCTGTAAAACCCTTTTAACTGATACTGACATGATACTGTAAATAGACTTTATGTACATGGCCCCTTTTTTCAAACTTACTGTAAATCTTCATTATCAACTATACAGAAGACAGTATTTTAAGCTTTAGAGAAAGATGTGATCGTAAGGGGAGATATTTTTCTACATTCATTTCACTTCCTGTCATAAATGTCACTAAAAGGCAAAGCCTCTATTGCCAACCTTTTAGTGATAACAATCAACAGCTGCTTGTCAGTGGTTCATATGGTGTTATGTTCTGTCAAATGATTAGGCTGGCACACAGATAAACTTGTATTGTTGACTGGTTGTTATAAGTTTATAGGGTTTTTTGTTAGTGAATATACAGTGTTAAATGGTCTGGATGTCTTTCATTGCAATGACAAACCTTAAATATGCACTGTCATTTTAACAAACTTTGCATATGTCAATAGTAAAGGTGATTATAAGAAACATTGTAATATGCTGCCATGATTAAGGGTTCTGTGTACACTCGAAACACATAGGAATGCGTGCCACTCACATTTCTGGAGATATGAAACTGAATAAATCTTTCTTTATTCCTGTCCAGGTGCTGGATATTTCTTCTGATGCTGAAACATTGTAACATATATTATCTTAGAAAATAATGTTTCTTTCTTATCTTAGGCCCAGTTCACATCTGCTGGGAGTCTGCTTGGGAACCCCCCCAAACGGAAACCTATATGCATAAAAAGCGGTTTACCTGGGAAACCACATGGATCCCAAAGACTATAATGCGGAAACCGATCGGAAACCACACGGACCCCATTATAGTCTATGGGGTCCGTGTGGTTTCCCAGGTAAACTGCTTTTTATGTGTATAGGTTTACGTTCGGGGGGTCCCCAAGCACACTCCCTGAATGGAAACCCGAACGCAGATGTGAACCGGGCCTTATCAGGCTGTTTTCTTGCCCTACCTCACTCTGCAAAACTGACTTTCATTCCACAAATCTTTGCTATATGCATCTCAGACTGGACTGTAGGTCACTTATCTCCAGTTATATTTATCTATCGAAGTCTAGGAAAGAGGAGTGGTGATTGAGCACAAGCAGAGAAAGAGAGAGAAGCAGAAACAGAAGCTTAGTCTGATGCTTGAGCTAAATAATGTAGTAGCTTTCTACTTTACTGACATTAGTACACAATCCTGGGGCTATTTTCTGGGTGAGAGACACAGTTTTAAATAGATTCTCTGCTACTTACTGCAAGCAGTGTATGGCAGCCAGTCCCCATGAACCAGCTCAGGAAGAACTGCAAACTAAATTCTCTCTAAATGGGACACTGCAGTCTGCATTGTATGAGAAGTGCAAGCTGCAGAATAAAAATGATTGTGAGCTTCTAACAAAAATACCATTAGAAATATATTTGTTTTCAGCCCATAATGAGTACAGTACAATAATAAAAAAATGTCCCCAAAGGTGTACATAAACTTTATAGGGATTCTCCAGAGAGACTTCCAGCACTTACTTTCCCGGCTTGCAGACGAACCAGGGGTTTCTGGGCTGGTTCTGACCCCAGCCTATGAGGCTGTTCACTCCTAGAAGCCTAGATCCTTGCTGCACTCTCTGTCAGTGGCTATTCTGAGCTGGGCAGGTTGTGCATGCAGTGTGTGTCTGTTTCTGAACCTTGGAGGCTGTGTTTCAAGGTTAATATAAACCACTATGCAGCTCCTGGCCTGGCTAAGCTCTTCAGCAGAGGTTATGCTTCAGGTGTTTGTGCTCAGCTACAACAGATCACAACATCTCAGACACAAGTTCCCTACGCTGCCTTCTGATGCAGTTATGGTTCCATCCCAGACTAACACAAGAACACACTTGCTATAGCAGTGGAATCAAAGCAAGGAGGAAGAGAAAGGTTTTAAAGCCAGGGGAAGTGATGTCACTTCAACTTTGGAACCTTTTTGCGGGTCCTGTTTTCCTGGGACTGGTTTTTTTTTCTGTTACACTTCTGCAGCCTACTTTCTGTACTGCTGGATTGCGCTACCGGACAAGTTTTAGGTCATTCTCTTTACCGCTGTAGCGGTATTAAAGACCCCAATAAGGGTCTCTAAAAGAATTTGTGTATATAAATTTTATGGGTAAGTATGATTTTCTCCCTACCTATTTAAACTTTCCTCCTGAAACATTGGTTGTCTCTTATATATGGAAGGCCTCTGTACGCTTCCTTTTGTTTGTTACTGTCTGCATTTATTCCGATCTCCTGATGCTGTTCTGACTGATGTCCTCCTCTGCTTCCGATGGCAGCGGCAACTCCAGGAGGGAAAGCTCCTCTAAGCTGAAACATTTTGCTTATACAGATTGCAACATCCCTCTGCCTGATGGTATGACTACACTCGCTGTCGCCAATGCCGTGGGACCCCAACTGAGGAACCATCTATCTTTGACGTAATTGTGTGGGTCAGGGAGCATGAAAGAAATCCGGGACTCGATTTTTCAGATCTTTAAGAAGCCTCATACTGAGAGACATTCTCAGTCCATCAGAGGAGGAATTTCACATACTCAATGAGACGCACTTGCCTGATGAAGACACTTTGGAAAATTCCAGCAGACCTCTTTTTTCTTTGGTAAGTATTCCTAGGCTGCAGAAGTCCATCTGGTCAGAGACCGTGATTTTGAACTTGGGGAAGCCTCTAATTCTACCAATAGGGGACCTAGGGCCTTTCAAGTGGACGTGACACTGGATAAAGCTTTGACAAAGGAGTGGAGACATCCCAAAAAGTGCAACCTATTTATCCAGGAGGTTTAGGACCCTATTTCCCTCAGCAGGATCATTGGGTCCTCCACCTAAGGTGGATATGGCGATAGCTAAATTGCTCTACTGCGCTGCACAAGTTGACTCCAATCTCCAAGTCTCTATACATAGACGCATGGAGTGTACCCTTAGGAGGGCTTATTCCTTGGCCTCTGCTCAGGCTTCTGTGGGCATCGCCTCCAATGAGCTAGCGAATAAGCTGCGCTCCGATGTGGCCCAACTGGAGTGGGACATTGACTCCGGAGTCTCCAGATGATCTATTATCCTTTATGGTTCGGTTTCCTTGACGGCAGACTATCTAGCGAAAGCTTCCGTACACCAAGCCAAGATAGCCGCCAAATCTTTGGCCCTCTCTACAGCTACTAGAAGGACATTATGGTTGAAGCCTTTGAGAGCGGACAATACGTCCAAGTATAACTTATGCTCCCTACCCTTTGAGCTGTGTAAACATTTTAGCAGAGGCCTGGACGACATCATGGAAGGTCTTGCGATAAAAAGGATAAGTGCCTTCCGCAGTCTTTTAGAGGAAAAGCAGGACCTTCTGGCCGGGGCAGAAGTTATCAGCAACCGCCTCAATCTATGCTCCAATATCAGAGGCGTGCTAGATATCAGTCCAGAGGGGCTGAACGTAAAGTTCCCCAAGGAAGGGGACAGAAAGAAGCCTGGCTGTTGATGCCAGCTTCTCGCCTCCTCTAGCGGCAAATATTCCTGTTGGGGGATGCCTCTCCTTTTTTCTCTCCTTCTGGCAGGAGAAGATCCAAGACCTTTGGTCTTACAAGTAATACAGCAGGATTATGTGGATGATTTTCTTCGCCCGCCACAAGATTCATCGCAACCCACTTTCTTCCTGCACTGAAGCAGGTTATACTGGAAAATTCCATTCTGGAATACCTGGGCAAGGGGGCCTTGAAAAAAGTTCCCCCCTCAGAAGAAGGTTTGGGGTCTACTCTCTAGACTTCCTACTACCAATATATGATTATAGTCCTAATATATCTAAGTCTCTTCTTAGGGAAGAGCGTTTCCAAAGGGAGACCAGGAAGTTGGTCACATCCTTTTTCTGCAAAGCGATGTTCTTGTCACTCTCGACCTAAAGGATGTGTACTTACGTGTTCCAGTTATCCTCCTCACAGAAGGTATCTGAGAATTGCTGTATCAATTGCAGGCCACAGGTGACATTTCCAGTTTGTGGCTCTACCCTTCGGCATTTCCTTGGGTCCCCACACCTTTACCTAGGTGGTGGCACCAGTAACAGCTGCACTCAGACTTCAAGGTCTGTTCATAGTGCCATATCTGGACGACTGGTTTATAAAAGCCTATTCAGAAACCATCCTGCTCCAGCACCTGCAGACAACTGTGTCTTTCTCCAATATCTAGGCTAATAACCGGGAGAAGTCAGAGGTGATTCCTTCTACACGGAAGAAGTTCTTGAGGTTCAGCCTGACTCTGTCCGCCTAGAAATTTCTTTACCTCCGACAAGGAGAGAAAAGATAATCAGAGCACTTCAGTATCTTCTCAAGACGCTTTGGATGTTCATCAGAACAACTATGAGAGTCCTAGGCCTCATGTCAGCCTCAGCCAATGCAGTTCCTTGCGCTTTATGGCATATGCATCCCCTCCAATCGGAGGTACTGGGGGTCTGAAATCATGGCCCTCTGAATCTTGACAAGAGGATCAGACTTTCTCCCAGAACCTGTCTTTCTCTCAACTGGTGGATACACCTGAAAGTCGGATGTCCACGGTCCAACCACGTTCATCTGTACAAGAAAACCATATAAGGAGTCTGGAGCAGGCTAGAAAGGATGACTTCATCCATCTGGAGGGAACTCAGAGCAGTTTACCTGGCACTCCTCCATTCTTCTCCTCTTCTCAGAGGAAGGGCTGTCAAGATCTGGTCCATCAACTTGGTGACTGTAATAAACAGGAAGGCACCAGATAATTCTCCCTCCTCAGGGAGGCAGTTCTGATTTTCACCTGGGCAGAGAAAAATCTGACCCATCTCTCCGCAGTTCACATCAAGGGCTCCTTGAACATTGTAGTGGATCAGTTGAGTCGGGGTCTTACCATATCAGGAGAATGGTCTCTCAATCAAGAGTGTTCCACCAGATCACCCTGAAGTGGTTCTTCCAGAAGTAGACCTTATGGTGACCAGACTCAATGCCAAGGTAGAGACGTTCTGCTCACTGTATCAGGAGGACTATCCCTTAGCAGTGGATGCCCTTTCCATCCCTTGGAGTTTCAAGCTGGCGTACATCTTACCTCCACTTTCCATGATACCAAGAGTATTGATGAAAGTCAGACAGGACCAAGCCTCTGTGATAACCAAAAAGAGCTTGGTGTTCCCAACTCATGCTCATGAGTCGAGGGATCTATTGGAGGCTTCCCCCAATCCAGAACCTGGTTTCCCAAGGAACTCAGAAGTGCCAGGTTCTGAGGAGATTCAACCTGACAGCCTGAAGGTTGCTCAGTCCCTATGGAAATCTAGAGGACTGTCAGAAGTCGTCCTGAAGACCGTTTCCTGTGCAAGAACTGAATCCACCAATAAAATCTACCTAAGGATAGGTAATGTCTTCAAGGAGTGATGTTCCAGACAGGAAGTGAATAGTTCGAACCCATCTACAAGAGTGATTCTAAATTTTCTTCAGGATGGCTTGGATAAGGGTATTTCCCCTGCCACACTTAAGGTACAGGTTTCAGCCCTATCCACCTGCTTAAGCAAAAGTTTGTCTCAGAACCCCTTAATTCCCAGATTTCTTAAGGGTGCTATGAGACTTAGGTCAGTGGTTGAAGCTCCCGTTCCACACTGGGATCTATCCACAGTTCTTTCTGGCTTCTGCAGCCCGCCATTTGAACCATCGGAGGAGGTGGATCTTAAATTTCTGGCTTTCAAAACCACCTTTTTTGCTAGCTATCATCTCAGCAAAAAGAATCCGAGAGTTGCAGGCTTTTTTCTGAAGAGCCATATATTTTTAGGGTCCAGCTCAGATTTTTTCCTGGGTTTAACCCTAAGGTGCCCTCTCGGGCTAATATCAACCAGGTGATCTCCTTACCAGTTTTCTTTCCCAGCTCCATCTTCCAAGGAGGGGGGAAAACGCCATACACAGGATATAGTATGGTGTTTCCAAAATTTATCTCCTGCGTACACGGCCATTCAGAAAATTGGAGAACCTTTTAATTAATATATATGGTAGAGACAAAGGTCTAACGGATTCCAAACCCTCTTTATCAAGAGGGATTAAGGAAGTAATTTCTTTTTGCTCGGGTTAACATCACCCGAATTCATAGAGTCCATTCAACCAGGGCTGTGTCGGCCTCCTGGGCTGAAAGTCGGTCTTGCCTTTTGAGCAGTTTTGTGCAGCCGCTTTTGGTCATTCCAACTAACCTTTTGTGATGATTCCACTTAAATATGGCTATAACACAAAGATGTATTTTGATCTCTGGGTAGCGTATCTCTCTCTTTCTTCCATTTACTCATAATGTGCGCAGCCCTAATCCTAGATGTATGCTGTCATTAGTGGCAACAATGTAACAATAGGGCTTTGTATCCATCCCAGAACGGCTCCATTGAGTTCCTACATAGGCCTGGGTGATCAAATGCAGATGCATTGTTCAGCCTGGGCTGTTAGATCAGACCTGGTTGATAACATTGTATCATTTCACTTAATCCTATCTCCTTACAAAGAATCTGGACTTGAGTGCGTTAGTCAATCAGACTTGCCGTCGCCGGTGACCTCATTCTGGGTGGTGTAATCAAGGGTATAAAAGATGAGGTAAGAGGTCAGTGAGAGAGATTACAGAGAGATTCCTGTCAGACTACCACTGAGAGAGACTATGAGGAGAGGCTACTGTGATGAGTAGCTGAGATGCTGGAGTTGATGCCGCTGCCTCCACTGGTGAACTCCACATGCTACGTGTGAGTGTTGGACTATAGAGCCACATCCAAGATATGTGTGGTAAAGTAATTATTCCACTTTTATTCCCTTTTATTTTATTGTACTGTATCTTGTAACTAGTAACTGTTAATGCTTGCATACATCTGCATATCTGTTCTGAACTGCATGTGTTAGATGTTAATACCAACCCATTTAGGGGTTAATAAATATATAAAATTTAGAAAGCTTGTCTTGTATTTATCTTGTGGACCCAGCACTCACTGGCGGTGAGTGTGGTTTTTATGAAAGAAGTCTCAGATGTGGGCCAACGCGGTGTTGGCACACTGAGGATCTTTCACACCTTTGTTAAACACTATCGGTTAGATGTCCGTAGTTCAGAGGCTACTGCATTTGGACATTCATACTGTACTGTAGTGCGAGAGAACCCTCCCTAGGGGATCTACTTGCTACGTCCCTATATTGTGCTGCTGTTGGACGTAAGGGAATCGTTGATTATGTAGATAATCTGTTTTCCCTTAGTCCGAACAGAAGCACAAGCTTTTCACTCCTAAAGAAGAATTGTTGTTTTTTCTTTATTCTTTATAACTAACACAGTTGGGGGAGGTATCTTTCACCTCTTATAGGGGAGTGTCACTTAATTAATTATGTAAATTAAAAATTCCGCCTGTCCTACCAGCACACAGGGGCAGAAATACCCCATATTGTGCTTCTGTTCGGACTAAGGGAAAACAGATTATCTACATAATCAATGATTTTCACAAGAGGACAAAGAGAGAAAAAGGTCCCCAAAGTTCATTACACAATTTCTCCTGAATACAGAAATGCCCCATATGTGGTTGTAATCTGCTGTTTGGGTACATGGCAGGGCTCAAAATGGAAAAGCGCTATTTGGCTTTTGGAGGGCAGATGTGGCTGGAATAGTTTTCAGGTGTCGCATTTGCAGAGCCCCTAAAGTGCCAATACAATGGAAACATCTCAAAAGTGACCCCATTTTAGAAACTACACCCCTCAAAGAATGTATCAAGGGGTATTATCATTTTGAGCCTAAAAATGCTTCCCAAAAATGTATGTACAAAGTGAAAATTAAAGTTTTTAAAGAATTATTCAATTTCAGTGCCTAATACGTTGCAGCCACTTTGTGGCTAAAACTATTAAGTGGGCTATCCTGGGGACAAAAAAATTATATATGTGGGTGTAAACTGCTGCTTGGGCATACAGCAGGGCTCAGAAGGGAAGTATCACTGTTTTTTTTTAGCTTTTGGAGTATAGATTTAGAGGGACTGACTGGACTCCATGTTGTTTTTGCACCTAGAGGTGCCAGTAAAATGGAATTCCCCAAGAAGTGACCCCATTTTCTAGGGGCAATTTTAGGGTCTCTGCAAATGTGACATGGCGTCCAAAAACCAACAATCTAAATATGCGCTCCAAAAGCACATAGTGCTCCTTCACATCTGCGCCCTGCTGTGTGCCCAAATGGCAGTTTATATCAACATGTATGACACTGGTGTACCCAGGATAACATACTTAAGAACGCCATATGTGGGTATAAACTGCTGTTTTGGCACATCCGGGCACAGAAGAGAAGGAGCGCTATTTTGGTTTTTGGAGCACAGTTTGCTTTTTGGACACCATGTCACTTTTGCAGAGCCCCTAAATTGCCAGTAGAGAGGAATCTGTAGACATGTCATCCCATTTTGGAAACTACACCCTTCAAGGGATTTATCAAGTGGGGTAGCGAGCATTATTAACCCTTAAGTGTTGCATTGTTTTAATTTCCAGAAATGAAAAGTTAAAAATGAAATTTTTCCATAGATACGCCATGTCAGTGCCCAATATGCTGTGCCCAGCTTATGTCTGCAGGGACACACACTCCAAAAACTGTTGAGCGGGTATCCCGGGCACAACAGCTTTTGGAGCATTCGTCTCTGATACAACCCGGGCACAACATATTACACTCTGAAATTACTTATTCCTGGAAAAATTGTTATTTTCACCTTTCACCTGCGTATTCATTTATGGATAATAAATTATAGGAATGCTTGGGGGTTAAAAATGCTCACTGTACCCTTGGATAAATTCCTTCAGGTGTGTAGTTTCCAAAATGGAGTGACATGTCAGGGGATTCCATTTTACTGGCATTTCAACTCTGCAAAAGTGCAATGGCGTCCAAAAACCAAACCGTCCAAGTCTGTGCTCCAAAAAACAAATAGCGCTACTTCCTTTCTGTGCCCGGCTGTGCCCAAACAGCAGTTTGTACCATATATGACATTAAGTACATTATCCTGGGTACACCAGTGTCATACATGTGGGCATAAACTGCAGTTTGGGCACACAACAGGGCTCAGAAGGGAAGGAGCGCTATGTGGCTATTGGAGTGCAGATTCAGATGTTTTGGATCTGGATGCCATGTCATGTTTGCAAAGCCTCTAAAGTACCAGTAAAGTGGAATTCCCTAGGGAATTACCCCATTTTGAAAAGTGCACCCTCAAAGGATTTATCAAGGGGTGTAGTGAGCATTAGTATCCCAGACGTGACTGCACAGCAGATGGGGTAAAGTGAATATGTAAGCTGTGCGGAGTGCATTGGGTACACTAAATTCCCTACTACAGCTTATACATTCCCTTCCTGACACAGCCAGTTTTGTTCTAATGATTTGGCGATTTTTGGGGTTTTTGTCTTCACATTATACAAGCTATATATTTTCTTTATTTTTATGGTGATGTAGCCATATGAGAGCTTGTTGTTTGCGGTATGAGATGTATTTTGTAATGACATCATTTTTTGGGTGCCTACAACTTATTAAATAAATTTTATTAACTCTTTCTTGGTGGATTAAAAAAAAAACCCCATCAATTCTGGCATTGCGTTTTACCTTTTAAATTTTTCACCATGCAGCATACAGCGTAAGTAACATGTTACCTTTATTAGGTGGGTCAGTACGATTACGGTGATACCTCATTTATATTGTTTTTTTATGCGATACTAATTTTGCAGAACAAAAACTATTTGCGGACATAAATCAATTATTTTTGCATCGCCATGTTCTGAGATGCGTATCATTTTTATTTTGCAGTTTACAGAGTTGGTTTAGGGCTTATCTTTTGTGGGACAATCTGTGCTTTTCATTGGTACTGTTTTGGAGTAGTTATGACTTTTTGATCACTTTTTATGGCATATTTTGTAAGGTGAGATGGTGAAAAATCATTACTTCCGGTGTTTCTTTTCTGTTTTTTTTTTCCCCGACGTTCACTGTGTACGTTAAATATTGTTTTAGTTTTATTGTACAGGTTGTTACGGATGCGGCGATAACAAATATGTATTGTTTTTATAAATTTTTAGTTTTTTTTTTTTATATAATTCATTTTATATAGGAAAAGGGAAATTTTGGGGCTTTATTCTTTTATTAATTTTTTTCACACACTTTATTTTTTTTTTCACTTTTTTTTACTTTTTCATGTGTCCCATTAGGATAAATGAGCCAGCGATGCTTTGATCGCTGACTCAGTACTATAGACTGCAAGACACCAGCATACAAGTGTCTTGCAGTTTATACAGGAAGTGAGTCTATGCAGACACATAGACTGACTTCCGGAGGTCCCGTCAGGATCAACCAGGTAGTGGGGGCTCCAGGCAGCCTGGGGTCACTGGCCAGACCCCGGGCTGCAGATTATAGATATCGGCACCCCCCGATCTCACCGCGGGGGTGCCGGGGGAGGAATGGAACCCCTTGGATGCCGCGATCAAGTTTGACTGTGGCATCCAAGGGATTACAACCTCTGATCGGAACTCAGTTCCGACCAGAGGTTATGGAGTAGGGTGTTAGCTGTCAGTTACAGCTAACATCTGGTTAGGATGCTGCCCGCCCAGATAGTGAGCGGGCGGCCGGCCTCGGGCATAGTATTATGCCCTGGTGCGTGAAGTACCTAGCGCCCAGGACGTAATAATATGTCCAAGGTTGTTAAGGGGTTAAATATAGAGATACATCCTAGACAGCCAAATGCCTTCACCAGCGCCAGCTGCAAAGCCAGATGTATTTGTGCTGAATTTGGGGCCCAAGTTAACACTTCAGAAACTGGTTCAATAAATAAATGCCCCACAAAATGAAGTTAAACCAGAACCCACAATACCTTACAAGGCAGATCAGAACCAGGAGGATAAATCAGAAGAGTGAACATCCAAGACAGAAGTTAGTCCAAGAGGTAATGTCAGAGTCACAATCAGGAGACAAGCGGATTTACAGTAACAAGCCAAAGGTCATTTCCAAGAGGTAATGTCAGAGATAAAATCAGTAGACAGGCGGTAACAAATCAAAGATCAATACAAAGCAGTCCAGATTTTATTATCATCTCTATATTCCTAGCTGTTCCTCAATATTGCTGAAATGGTTATATATCTTCAATAATATCCCCCAACATTACCATTCAATTATATCACTTTCAGGTTCTTTTTTCCTTAAGTATATTAATATTAAGTATATTTCTCATTTCTGGTCCATCATAGTTAATGGAATTCTCTCATATTATTAATTCTCAACTCCTATAGGTTAATCACAATGACATTTTTCTGTTCCACACTAGTTTTTTACCAAATGCAATATTTCAAATATTCATTGACCTTTTCCCACTATTCACTCAGTATTATACAATGATTGCCCGTTTATTTATTCACTTATCCACCTTATCTATGACGTCTTCTTATTAATATGTATATGTTTCTCCCCCCCCTATGAATAAGAATTGATACGTATGTTTATATTTATTTTTATATTTATATTTACTTTAGATTAATATCCTCTCCTGTGTGGTAATATTTTTACTAATTACTATTCAATTATTTTTTTTTATATATATATATATATATATATATATATATATATATATTTATTTATATTTATGTGACAAATATTTTTTTATGTGCCAAGTTCTAATACAGGTGCATCTCAATAAATTATAATATCTTTGAAACGTTCATTCATTTCAGTAATTCAGTAATACAAATCATAATCAGCGTCTTCCATGATTGTGTGTCCTACTGAACCAGACTGAGGGACCATTTAAAGGCTTAGGAAACCTTGGCAGGTGACACACTGAATTTACAATACTGAACTTTTTATAATATTCAAATTTTCTTAGATTTTGGTTTTCATTACCTGTAATCCATAATCAACATTTACAGAAATAAAACACTTGAAATAGAACACTCTGTGTGTAAAGAATGTAGAAAATATAGGAGGTCACTTTTTCAATTTAATTACAGAAAGATATTCTAATTTATTGAGATGCACCTGCATATACAATTTTTTGGGTTTTGCACACTCCTGTTGGCCCTATATTAAATATATACAGTATTTTTCGGACTATAAGACACACCTGACCATAAGACAGACCTAGGTTTTAGAGGAAGAAAATAGGGAAAAAAAATTTTGAAGCAAAAATATGGTAAAACAACATGGAAGTTGTAGTTTTGCAACAGCTGCAAGGCCGTATTGACAGGTGGCCCTGCAACTGTACGGGGATGCATAGGGCATCTTTTTTTGCGGGGTCAGGTGTACTTTTTAGTTATACCATTTTGTGGAATGTCTATAGCTTTGATTACTTTTTATTCAAATCAAAGGCAGAACAGCGACACAGAACAACAGTTCAGCACTTATGATTTTTTTTTTCCCTGCTACGTTCGCCCTATGGGAAAAATATTTTTATAAATTTGTAGACCGGGCATTTTTGGACACAGCGATACCTAATGTGTATGTGTTTCACAGTAATTTTCTGCTTTTATATGTATTTTAGGGAAAGGGGGTGATTTTATATTTTTTTTAAAACCTTTTTTTTTTTTTTTTTATTAGCTAGCCATAGGGAGCTTGAACCTGCAATCATTTTATTGCAAGTCCCATAGACTGTATTGCAATCCAAATGCTGGGATGGGTTTGCATTGCCAGGCCCAAGGCCCGCAGCATCGCCTCACTCCTCCAGCTGCAGAAAGCCCTGCTGCAGGAAGCAGGCGGCGGCAGGAGTGGAGCGATGCTGCAACCCCGCTCCTCTGCACCTCCGCAAAAAAAAACCCACATTCAGACTATAAGACGCACCCTCCCATTTTCCTCCCAAATTTGGGGGAAAAAAAGTGTGTCTTATAGTCCGAAAAATGCGGTATATATTTTATGTTACATTTTATATTTCACATATTTATCATATGTATTGCCTGTTTTATCATATTTTCTGTATAGTTGGCCTGGCGAAGACGCCAGTTGAGCGTCAAAACGCGTTGCCTGTGTATGTGAACCAATAAAGGATCAACACATTATAATCTCTTCTATTCCTTGTGAACATTTTCTACACCCTAGCAGTGCACACAATCATATATCCCAGATTTTTTTCCACTTTTTTTTTTTTAAATTTTTACCATCAACATTACTGGTTGGTTCCTGGGATGTGCAGCAGCTCACCCTACTAATATCTACATCCATATCTTTGATTGCTCCACCTTGCAATTATCTCTTGAGGTGCCGTGAACCAATTTTTCCTCTGCAGAAATTATCAGTATATGAAATGTGTATATAGAGATTTGAGCCAGCTCAGTGCCAAGTCAAGTCATTTACTTAAGTTTTATTATATAGCATTTTGTTCTAAGTCAGCTGAGGTACATGAAAAGTTCTCCAATGGAAAATGGCATGTTACATAACAGCCTTGCACTTTGGCTGCCAAATATTGCTATCTTTTGTAGATCATGAACAAAATATTCAACATAGTCATTCTAACTTAAAAGGGAAAGTATAGCAATAAATGCTTCTTTCCAGACATTAAACTCATGAATTAGAAATAATAATACAGAATAAAATGGAATAAGCCTTGCTTACAGTTGGCATCAAAAAGTTGTGAGGAAAACTGATGAACATCTGTCCCGTTATTAGATCTGCCTTTAAATTGCTCTTTCCACTGCCAAGTCAAATGACAATGGAGAACAGGATAGCCAGGTGTAATTTATGTGAAGGGTGAATAATTGTGACCACCATTTTGAAAGCAGTGAAAATCTGTATATGTATGAAATCACATCAAAAGGATAATACATAATTCAAGTACAAATTTGGAGCTACATGTCTAGGTATACTGTCAAATAAATAAGGGTTCTATCTGAGATTTCAGTACTATGTATATTCTCCTATAGAAATGCATTTGAACAAAACATAAGAAATAAGAAGAAATCTCATCTAAACCAAGCTATATACATGTAGTCTAGTGCATGTCTGTCTTGATATTGTGCGCATTATATGAATAGCCTTGAGTTTTTACAGGGTCAATTTTCAGTTCCTATTTTTTGTATTGATTTGCTCAAAATGTTAGCTCTAATCCTACCAATAAAAAGACGCAAGTCTAATTAAATAGCTTGCTTACAGGTTAGCTACTTAATGACGTGTATACTGATAGTCAAGGATCATATATAGTATTCATTAAGCTGCCAGTCATGAACTCTCTATTATATAGCAATACAATAACTTTGATCTCCAGGGAGTTGAAGAGGAAGTTGGTTTCTGCTATTACACTTTTCTTTTATAGACAGCAAAGTCCATGCTTCCACCTGTATACAAAGCTCTGTGACAGCTGGGCGAACAAAGCACTCGAGGGACTATCTGGATAGAATCTGTGTGACACTGCCAGCATACAGGTGCAGTCTTGTTTGTCAGCACTCACCCAGCCACTGCTGGCTGACAACGTTCTATTCAACTTTTTACTTCCACTTTATAGGTGTACACCAACGTGCAGTATATAAAACTTGTTCTAAATGGGACTTATCTCTATTTAAGATATTTTCACCCAGATTCAGACTGATCCACCAGAGTACAGGACTTGACATTATAATGACCCCAGCCAGACTAGGGTTCGTACAATAAATTATATTTTATATAAAATATAAAAAGCACATTGACCTCTTTGGTACAGCTTGATGATGTCTCTTATGTCATGACCTCTGTCTCTTGTGACTTTAAGGTAGTCCAGTCCTACACTGTTCTCACCATGGCAGAACATTACATACTAAGAATGTTTTTAGGTACAAAAGGTGCTTTAGATTTGATTGACTGTGACGTCTTTAGTATGTATCTTACCTTTATAAGGCCTGAGCCATATGGCAAAAGTGGACATACAGATGTATCATTCAGAACTTGACTGCCCAAACAATTCCTTACTAGTGTAGTGCAACTGTTCCCATTCATGAGGCTCAGTGGAGTCCTGGGTTCAAATCCAAACAGGTACATGGACATTGCATGCGTCCTGCCACACTCCAAAAAAACATTCTGTTACATTAATTTGGCATTTAGACTGTGAGCCCAAGTGGGGGCATTGAGTCTTGTCAATCTCTGTACAGCACTGAGGAATATGTTGCAACAGTATTATGACAAACATTTGTAATGTGCTTTTCTAACATTTGTAAAGTGCAGGAAGTGTTGAGGAGTAGGGGAGTTAGTGGCTTCCATACAGGAGCTCATAAACAACACCCACAAGAGTCAGTTTTGTATGGGTAGCCAATTTACCTATCAGTATATTTTTGGCATGGGGAAGGAAACTGGAATACCCGGCAGAAACCCACACAAACATGAGGAGAACAAACTCCATGCAGATGTTGTTCTTGGTCGGAATTGAACCCAGAACCCCAGCGCTGCAAGGCAACAGTGCTGCCCCCTGCTGTATTAATAGTGAATTACATGGGCATGCTAAGTTAATGTTGTAACCTGTCACATCACTCATGTTAACAAATAATACATTGTATGTCCAAGAAAAATGTTTTATGTGTACTGTATTTATTATTTATTTATTATGCTTACTTATATAGCTCCATCATATTCCGCAGCGCTTTACAGACATTGTCAGTCACTGTCCCATATAGGGCTCACAATCTAGTTTCCCTATCAGTATGTCTTTGGAGTGTGGGAGGAAACCGGAGTACCCGGACGAAACCCACGCAAACACAGGGAGAACATACAAACTCCTTGCAGATGTTGTCCTTGGCTGTATTCAATGTAAATATTTACCATAAGGAAACCATGATTATAAATGATCACAACAGATATGGATATGTATTGATGCAGGGTCAGACTGACAGCAAAAGCAGTTTGTCTGGGCCCCCTCCTTAAACAACAAAACTACTCAGAGATATAATATATCCCATATTAAACATGCCACTGACACTATGATGCATACACTCTGTTCACACATAAGACACATGGTCCTCAAATACCTGATCACACACTGTGAGCAATGTGGGTTTAAAATATGTAGGCACATACATCATACAGTGCCTTGCGAAAGTATTCGGCCCCCTTGAACTTTTCAACCTTTAGCCACATTTCAGGCTTCAAACATAAAGATATAAAATTTTAATTTTTTGGTGAAGAATCAACAACAAGTGGGACACAATTGTGAAGTGGAACGAAATTTATTGGTTATTTTAAACGTTTGTAAAAAATAAAAAACTGAAAAGTGGGGCGTGCAATATTATTCGGCCCCTTTACTTTCAGTGCAGCAAATTCACTCCAGAAGTTCAGTGAGGATCTCTGAATGATCCAATGTTGTCCTAAATGACTGATGATGATAAATATAATCCACCTGTGTGTAATCAAGTCTCCGTATAAATGCACCTGCTCTGTGATAGTCTCAGGGTTCTGTTTAAAGCGCAGAGAGCATCATGAAGACCAAGGAACACACCAGGCAGGTCCGTGATACTGTTGTGGAGAAGTTTAAAGCCGAATTTGGATACAAAAAGATTTCCCAAACTTTAAACATCCCAAGGAGCACTGTGCAAGCGATCATATTGAAATGGAAGGAGTATCAAACCAATGCAAATCTACCAAGACCCGGCCATCCCTCTAAACTTTCATCTCAAACAAGGAGAAGACTGATCAGAGATGCAGCCAAGAGGCCCATGATCACTCTGGTTAAACTGCAGAGATCTACAGCTGAGGTGGGAGAGTCTGTCCATAGGACAACAATCAGTCGTACACTGCACAAATCTGGCCTTTATGGAAGAGTGGCAAGAAGAAAGCCATTTCTCAAAGATATCCATAAAAAGTCTCGTTTAAAGTTTGCCACAAGCCACCTGGGAGACACACTAAACATGTGGAAGAAGGTGCTCTGGTCAGATGAAACCAAAATCGAACTGAAAGATCTTACAGCTTGCATATTACTTACATATATAGCCTTTACATTAGAAAGATGCAATTTTTGACTTTTTGCAGGTTTCCACCCTGGGATGTCACTTTTCCAAAAATTGTGTGTGTAGGTGCACAGCTTATTGGAAAGCGGATGTGGCCTCCCATGACCTGGCAAATTTACTATATTTTACACCTAAAAATGGTGTAAATTATTCGTCAAATCTAGACCAGCTAAGATCTAGTCTGAGATTCTAGTGCACAGGGGGCAGGATATGCGCCTAATTTATTAAAATGCATGCATCTTAATAAACTAAGCAAAACTCAGCTCTGGTGCACATACGAATGAAATATCAGTCTTGATAAATTCCACTCATACTGTACAACACACACATGACTGACATATGAGACACATAGAGCACATCTCTCTCATATTAAACACATACAGCATGTCACTCACATACTACACAAAATGAGTATATCACTCAGATATTAGACACATACAGCACACGGCACTTACATATTAAATCTGCAAATCAAAAGTTACATATTATACATATACAGTGGGGAAAAAAAGTATTTAGTCAGCCACCAATTGTGCAAGTTCTCCCACTTAAAAATATGAGGCCGGCCTGTAATTGACATCATACGTAGACCTCAACTATGAGAGACAAAATGAGAAAACAAATCCAGAAAATCACATTGTCTGATTGTTAAAGAATTTATTTGCAAAT
Source organism: Leptodactylus fallax (assembly GCA_947044405.1). Lineage (NCBI taxonomy): Eukaryota > Metazoa > Chordata > Amphibia > Anura > Leptodactylidae > Leptodactylus > Leptodactylus fallax. Next base: position 3,481,852 of record CAMRHE010000092.1, read on the forward strand.
TATGGTGGAAAATAAGTATTTGGTTAATAACAAAAGTTCATCTCAATACTTTGTTATATATCCTTTGTTGGCAATGACAGAGGTCAAATGTTTTCTGTAAGTCTTCACAAGGTTGGCACACACTGTTGCTGGTATGTTGGCCCATTCCTCCATGCAGATCTCCTCTAGAACAGTGATGTTTTGGGGCTGTCGCTGGGCAACACGGACTTTCAACTCCCTCCAAAGGTTTTCTATGGGGTTGAGATCTGGAGACTGGCTAGGCCACTCCAGGAACTTGAAATGCTTCTTACGAAGCCACTCCTTCGTTGCCCGGGCGGTGTGCTTGGGATCATTGTCATGCTGAAAGACCCAGCCACGTTTCATCTTCAATGCTCTCGCTGATGGACGGAGGTTTGCACTCAAAATCTCATGATACATGGCCCCATTCATTCTTTCATGTACACGGATCAGTCGTCCTGGTCCCTTTGCAGAGAAACAGCCCCAAAGCATGATGTTGCCACCCCCATGCTACACAGTAGGTATGGTGTTCTTTGGATGCAACTCAGCATTCACTCTCCTCCAAACACGACGACTTGTGTTTCTACCAAACAGTTCTACTTTGGTTTCATCTGACCATATGACATTCTCCCAATACTCTTCTGGAACATCCAAATGCTCTCCAGCAAACTTCAGACCAGCCCGGATATGTACTGGCTTAAGCAGGAGGACACGTCTGGCACTGCAGGATCTGAGTCCCTGGCGACGTAGTGTGTTACTGACGGTATCCTTTGTTACGTTAGTCCCTGCTTTCTGCAGGTCATTCACTAGGTCCCCCCGTGTGATTCTGGGATATTTGCTCACCGTTCTTGTGATCATTTTGACCCCACGGGGTGAGATCTTGCGTGGAGCCCCTGATCGAGGGAGAATTATCAGTGGTCTTATATGTCTTCCATTTTCTAATTATTGCTCCCACAGTTGATTTCTTCACACCAAGCTGCTTGCCTATTGCAGATTCAGTCTTCCCAGCCTGGTGCAGGTCTACAATTTTGTTTCTGGTGTCCTTCCACAGCTCTTTGGTCTTCACCATAGTGGAGTTTGGAGTGTGACTGTTTGAGGTTGTGGACAGGTGTCTTTTATACTGATAACAATGTCAAACATGTGCCATTACTCTTAAAGAAGAAGCTACAGGTCTGTGAGAGCCAGAAATCTTGCTTGTTTGTAGGTGATCAAATACTTATTTTCCACCATAATTTGCAAATAAATTCTTAAAAATTCAGACAATGTGATTTTCTAGATGTTTTCTCATTTTGTCTCTCATAGTTGAGGTCTACCTATGATGACAATTACAGGCCTCTCTCATCTTTTTAAGTGGAAGAACTTGCACAATTGGCGGCTGACTAAATACTTTTTTTTCCCCACTGTACTGTATATGAAAAACTGAGATGATGTGTGAGTCTGATCTCTGACTGAGTCAGGTAACAGACAACTTTGTGTCAGACAACTTTTTATCAGACTCATGCAGCTTCTCAACCTGCAGCCTTATACAATGTATCTTCTACTCCTGAGTGTGAGCAGTGAGGTCACTCAGAGGTCAGTCATCCTGGCCAATCACAGTGTAACATTGTATGTGCTCCATACTGACTGCTGACTTGTGATTCAGTCACAGATGAAAGTCAGAGAACATCTGAGTTTTTCAACCAACCCAGAAACTGCACAGTGTGAATGGGACCTGTTTAGATGCCATTCACTATGCTGTGCCAGTAAATTGCCACAAGTTAGCCACTGGCAAATTTGTAGATAGCCCAGGGGGATTTCACTGGGATTTGATATGTTGTCCATTAATGTCCTTTTTCACCAAATCTGTGACATGTCGGTTTTTTTTTTACCGGACAGAATAACGTGGGGTGCAGGCATTAACCATGCGTTATTTTTTAACATTAATGTCTATGGCTAACTGAAAGTAATGGACGGTCGTCCGTTATACTGTTGGGTTTTTTCTGCATATGCTCAGAAAGAAGAATAAAAAAAATAAGCAAAAACGGACACATTAACATCAGTTACTGTCTGTTATGATAGGTGTCCATTTTTTTTTTTTACAGACCCCATCAGAACAGACATACAACAGTAGTGTGAACTCCCCCTAAGGGAGCAGTAAAAAGGAAGTATTATTTAGGATAAGTAAAAGTCAGAAATGTCTGTGCCTATTGATGCACTGAAATTATTCTTTGGCCACTATTGTGAGGAATGAGGTCTGAAGAGTCTGATGCCCCTGTAAAGTACAGTTATATAGGGGGCGGACCACATCTGTTGGCCAATCAGAAACTGCATATAGTCAGGTGTCAGAGTCAGGTATCAAAGTCAGGTGTCAGAATCAAAGTCAGGTATCAAAGTCAGAGTCAGGTGTCAGAGTCAGGTATCAAAGTCAGGTATCAGAGTAAGGTATCAAAGTCAGGTATCACTGTTGTAAACTGCTATCAATCTGATGTTTGACTCTGATATCTGAGGATGTCCTTATGTGGACACTGTACACCTCTTCTGTAGTGACTACTCAATGTCATCTATTACTTTGCTCCTTTTTTGTCCCAAAAATTCACAAACGAGCACTAATGCATAAATAACTTCAACCGAAGGTAAATGCAAAGACACATCAGAAAGACCCCAAAATACCATATCAGCACTGATGTAATAATAAAACTCAATAAATATAGGTTAAAAAAAATCAAAGTAATCCCTAAAAAAGCACTCACTGGTGTATACTGTACCACTATACAAAAATCCACCCTTATGGTACAGTCAAAAAATCAATATGCACAACACATGTAATAAGAAAAAGGGTGAATGTTTCCCAATATAGTCATTGAGAGTCAAGGCATAGAGGAAAATTCAAGGGAGAGAGGCACCAGTCCCTATACTGCGTCTCAAAATCTATCCCTGTTCCCCATGCAAGTGACTCCCGCCCTTACAAAGGCAGTACCAAACTGTACCTGACAAACAGTCCCTAACAGTCTTTATGCGTTTCCTGGCCCTTCTACCCCATTCATCAGGGGATCTAAACTAAGCTGTTATAACTGGTTGGGTATACAGACATAATAAACAGAACCAAAACAAAGCAAAACAAAACAAGAAATCCACAGCGATGGGTCTACTCCTACATCCTCCATTGTGGAGATTGTGGGGTGGTATGACCGCTGCTGTATTGATGTTACTACTTGGTTTGTGTTGGACACAAGGACACCTGAGTATAGTTGATAGAATTGCAATAACCATGATTCCTACAATTCATGCACAGAAACAGTAATCACAGTAAAAGTATGCAGGGATCAATACCATATGATATACAGTGCCTTGTGAAAGTATTTGGCCCCCTTGAACTTTTCAACCTTTTGCCACATTTCAGGCTTCAAACATAAGGATATAAAATTTTAATTTTTTGGTGAAGAATCAACAAGTGGGACACAATCGTGAAGTGGAATGAAATTTATTGGATATTTTAAACTTTTGTAAAAAATAAAAACTGAAAAGTGGGGCGTGCAATATTATTCGGCCCCCTTAAGTTAATACTTTGTAGCGCCACCTTTTGCTGCGATTACAGCTGCAAGTCACTTGGGGTATGTCTCTATCACTTTTACACATCGAGAGACTGAAATTCTTGCCCATTCTTCCTTGCAAAACAGCTGGAGCTCAGTGAGGTTGGATGGAGAGCGTTTGTGAACAGCAGTTTTCAGCTCTTTCCACAGATTCTCAATTGGATTCAGGTTTGGACTTTGACTTGGCCATTCTAACACCTGGATACGTTTATTTGTGAACCATTCCATTGTAGATTTTGCTTTATGTTTGGGATCATTGTCTTGTTGGAAGATAAATCTCCGTCCCAGTCTCAGGTCTTTTGCAGACTCCAACAGGTTTTCTTCCAGAATGGTCCTGTACTTGGCTCCATCCATCTTCCCATCAATTTTAACCATCTTCCCTGTCCCTGCTGAAGAAAAGCCGGCCCAAACCATGATGCTGCCACCACCATGTGTGACAGTGGGGATGGTGTGTTCAGGGTGATGAGCTGTGTTGCTTTTACGCCAAACATATCGTTTTGCATTGTGGCCAAAAAGTTCGATTTTGGTTTCATCTGACCAGAGCACCTTCTTCCACATGTTTGGTGTGTCTCCCAGGTGGCTTGTGGCAAACTTTAAACGAGACTTTTTATGGATATCTTTGAGAAATGGCTTTCTTCTTGCCACTCTTCCATAAAGGCCAGATTTGTGCAGTGTACGACTGATTGTTGTCCTATGGACAGACTCTCCCACCTCAGCTGTAGATCTCTGCAGTTCATCCAGAGTGATCATGGGCCTCTTGGCTGCATCTCTGATCAGTCTTCTCCTTGTTTGAGATGAAAGTTTAGAGGGACGGCCGGGTCTTGGTAGATTTGCAGTGGTCTGATACTCCTTCCATTTCAATATGATCGCTTGCACAGTGCTCCTTGGGATGTTTAAAGTTTGGGAAATCTTTTTGTATCCAAATCCGGCTTTAAACTTCTCCACTACAGTATCACGGACCTGCCTGGTGTGTTCCTTGGTCTTCATGATGCTCTCTGCGCTTTAAACAGAACCCTGAGACTAATCACAGAGCAGGTGCATTTATACAGAGACTTGAATACACAGAGGTGGATTATATTTATCATCATCAGTCATTTAGGACAACATTGGATCATTCAGAGATCCTCACTGAACTTCTGGAGTGAGTTTGCTGCACTGAAAGTAAAGGGGCCGAATAATTTGGCACGCCCCACTTTTCAGTTTTTTATTTTTTACAAAAGTTTAAAATATCCAATAAATTTCATTCCACTTCACGATTGTGTCCCACTTGTTGTTGATTCTTTACCAAAAAATTTAAATTTTATATCTTTATGTTTGAAGCCTGAAATGTGGCAAAAGGTTGAAAAGTTCAAGGGGGCCAAATACTTTCGCAAGGCACTGTAGTTCCTTACTATACCTCCATGTCTCCATGTTAGTCAGAGGCACATAAATTGTTGATATAAAAATAAATAATAATTTGAAGCATGCTCCATTACCTCATGGACTATATTCTCACCTCACTTCTAGTGAAAAAAGTACATGGGCATGGAAATTTTTCCAAAATGAATGGACAGCTGGTATTGGAAAGTGATCATTTCAGTGATCAATATGTGGGGCCCAACTTGTGCCAAAGGAGATTTACACTCTAAAAACTGTATAGTTTCAAAAATGGGATAACTTCTGGAGGAATTCCAATTTAGTGGCACCTGCATGACATCCAAAGACCAAACAGCCTATATCTGTGCTCCAAAAGTCCAGTTTACGCCCAGCTACACTGTATGACATGGTTAACATTGGATGTATACAACACTGTCATCAGTGTTGGACTGATGGGCCTAGGGCCTATCAGTGGAACTTGTTCTGGGGGCCACCCAACAGCTTCCTGCTAATAGCCTACACTATGGCTCCTTCACTGACATCTTACATATGTGCTGACTATCCGGCGTTACTGTTTATTTTCCTATTATAGTTATCCCCTATAGTATTGTGAAGACCCCAATAGCTCCATGGCAGGTTCATGCCCAGCACTGTATGGGGAATGACACAGCCATGGAGCACTGCAAGATTATAGTGAGGGAGCTGTGATGCAGACATAGCACACAGGGCTGCCAGCAGGAATTTAGAGCCCCCCCCCCACAGTATAATGCTCCAGATGGTATTTAATGCTTCCCAGTACCCTCTACGGTATAAAATGCTCCCCTAAGCCACCCCACAGTAGCCCTACATGGTATATAACGATCTACAGTATATTATGCTCACCAGAGCCCCAACACAGTATAATGCTCCTCAGAGCCCCCACACAGTATAATACCCCTTAGTGGCCCTACACAGTATAATATTCTCCCCAGAAACCCCACACAATAGAATATTCCCCACACAGTATAATATGCTCCTTACAGTGCCCCCTCAGTATAATGCTCCACAGTGGCCCCCACACAATATAATATGCTCCACAGTGACCCCACACAGTATAATAGGCTCTCCAGTGGGCCCCTCCAGTATAATGAGCTACAGTGGCCCCACACAGTATAATATAATCCCCAAAGCCTTGAGCCGCTTCAGATGAACCCCTCAAAATTAATTTTGACGAATATTCGGGAGCTTTGCCCGTTTGTTTCAGTGTTATTGTTATAATCTCCCAGAGGAGGTGAGGGAAAATAGGAAACAGTTATACTCACCTTGCCTTACTTCTCCTGGGCATCCTCGTGTTGCTCAGTTGACTCCACCAGCATATTCTTCAGGTCTGAAGCCGACGTTACACGTTGCGGACATCACCACTGAGTCTTTTGATTGGGCCTCAACGGTCACATGGGGCATGCTGACGTTATGATGCCAGCGTGACCCACGTTACCGTTGAGGTCCAATACAAGCCTCAGCTGTGACGTCCGGAACACGTGTCGTCAGGCCACTGCCAGTATGTACTTAGTATATTTAGTACACAGCCTGAGAGACAGGTTTTCACCCCTGAATTGGTGTTTTTTACATGAATGAACAGTTGATTTCCCAATATGGGTTTTCTTGATACCCCAGCCACCACTGTGGTTGCAATCTGTGACTGACCCATCACTATGGACTTTCTATAAACTTTTTTATAAGTTCAGTTAAGTCCCCTGATGATTGGTGTAAACACACCAAGAAACGAGTAGGAACCGTTAGGACATATTTTTTGTTGTAAGGGTCCAGTTTGGTACTGCCCTTGTAAGGGTGGGAGTCACTTGGGGTGAGAGGGACAGCTTTGTGAGGGGCATGAGTGAAAAGGGATTGTCCTGACTGCCTGGAACTTGGTTTCCCTCTTGGAAGCTGAAAAGTGTCCCACATCTGATTGGGTAAGATCCACCCTGATTGTTATATAATAAAAAATTTGTGACTTTTCAACTGACTGATCCTACTTTGCGATTTGGGCCATAGTCCTATCTTTTTTGGACCAAGGATTGGGTTTTGTCTAATGGCTTATTGTGTGTTAGTCTTATATCATTATTGGGACATTTTATATAGTTTATTTAATAAATGTTAAGTTTCAAATTTATTCTTCATTGCTTTATATTAATTTGTTGTTATTTGAGAGACAAACTTGTGGCTGTGTGCCTAGTTCAAAAGTGATAAAGAATTGGTTTTTCAAAATAAACACCAACAGTTATCCATTTAGGGGAGCAGATAATCAAAAGGGTTTTGTTTTTTGATGCCAACACTGTGGCTCCAACAGTGTGGTATAATGGCAAGTGATGGACCAGGCAGCTGGACATGTCTGGCTAACTGGTGGCAGTTGTGGTACCTGTGGCAACATGAGTGGGAGGACGGAATTAAATAATATGATGGACCAGGTTGCAGAATATGTCTGGCTAGCTGGTGGCAGTGGTGATACCTGTTGCAGCATTAGTGGCAGTACGGCTCCCTTTACATAACAGAGATTTTTTCAGATTAGTGCCAGCAGCAAGACTATATACTGGGTGAGCAACAAAAAAAAGGTTAAGAAACTGAGAATTTTCAGATTAACAAGCTCCTTCACACTGTTTATTGGATGAACAACACCCCACCCCCCCAAATAACACAGAGATTAAAATTAGTGCAGGAAGAATCAGCATTATGCTGTTAGAACAGCAGTTTACATATATTTAATGAAAAAAATTTTTACTCTTGCCCAAAAAAAACCCTTAAGAAAAGATTTCTCTCTAACAGGACTGACTGACTCAATCAGTCAGTAAAAACTATGTGACACAATCTGTGGACAGATCAAACTGTTCTATTTCAAAACAGATAGACAAAATTAGATTATTAGTGATAAAAGGATTAACTGTCCTTTGTCTGTATTACTGCTGCAGTCAGGCACACAAACCACAGATATTCTCTCTCACTCTTATGATGTTTATCACTAATCTACCTGTAAGTGATTAAATCTGACTAAACTGTGTTCTTATTCTCCTACTCCTAGCTATGTTGCTGACTGTAAGGTGTCCAGCTACCGCTGACTATTGGCTGTGAGGCTCTCAAGTGGTGCCAGAATATCACAGTGACTCACTCTTCTGTATTTTTATTGTGCAATACACGTGGCGGCGGCCATTTTAAGTTCATCCGAGGTGAATCGTCATTTATTCAGTTTTGTTAAAAACTGAAAACATTGGTTTGTGACAAATCGGTTCACCCATCTCTATTAAGGACATGCCGATACCAATTATGCATTTTTTAATTGTTTTTTTTTTGTTGTTTTCTAATAAAAAAAAAATTTTAATGGTAGTAATATGTTTTGTGTTTTTTAATTTAGATTTTATGCTTGTAAACATTTTTTAAATCCATCACAAAAATTCCACACTGGACCCGCTGTTGCAAAAAATAGCTGAAAAAGACTGGTATTCATAGCGGTTTTCTCAGGCATTGCAAAGATTGAAAACCGCAGGTGAACATAGAGCAATAAATGACATGCTGTGGGTTTGAAACCCACAGCACAAGACATTATGCACTTCAAGTTTTTTTCCACAGTGTGTGGATGGTGATTTCACAGCAACTAAACCTCTGTGAGCACACAACTTTGGGCCTTAGCTTTAACATGTTACATGTCCACAAAATATGAACACTCTGGGTTTACGGCAATTTGTCTTTTAGAACGGATGAAATTATGTTGCTGTTTTTATCACCTTGAAGCAATAACTTTGTCTTATAAATATTGTGCTGCTTACCTTGGTGTTTTCCTATAATGTGGCATCCTCTGGCATTCGTTTTGTCCCTTCCTAGATAACCTTCTCTCACATCCACAGTGCAGAGACCACCCAATGGACATATAAATATATGTATCTATAAATACTTGCTGTTTAAAGTATATGCATGTAAATTTTTATTTCTGCCAATGTTATACACCTAGGGAGACTACTGGGCACAGACCTGCCTATAGTTTAATCTGGTGCTTTGTTATAGGTTAATCTGACCTCAGATAAGGGCTACCTTTAGTACCTGAAGTGTGCCATCAACTTCTTTTCATTCAAGTCAATAAGGAGCATGCAATCTTGGCAATGAAAATATATGGACTAAAGTTATCATCCGCTAATTTAGAGAAAATGAAGCAATGGTTCAAGATCTCACTGCATAATTTAGAAATCTAAAGTCATTTACATCAGTGATTACTTTTCATAACTATATATCATCAAAATGTGAGACTCAGATCATTATATGGCAATGGAAATGGTTATCTCAAAATCACCTTTATAGTCCTGTAACTCAATTATCCTCAATGTTTATTAAGAGAAAGACAACACACTTTTTCCCAAACATGTGGTATCTAATTACGCACATAGGATATTTACTTAGTAAATAGCTATACACTGCATGTCAGGGTCATTACTAGTGACATTCATACATATAGATGAAGAATGGGGAACCATATTGTCATAAAACAATTACATGATAATAAATCAGATATTTTATAGCCAGGCAGCTGCTGAATTTCTGAAACAGCCTATTTTTCCATAAATGAAGTGTCCCTACAGCTAAAGTCTACCAATTGACCTGCTTAAAGTATAGTTTTGTAACTTCAATCGAGGCACTATTCTGGAGCAAACATACGCCGTGCAGTTCATAGAATTTTTACATATACACTATATAATTTAGTGCTATATACTTCTACTTTTTATATGTCATAAAAGAAAATACAACATACCGTCTATTTGACATCTATGAATTTCACCTTTAGGGTATGTTCACATTGAGTTTTTTGTAAGCTGAAAAAATCTGCTTCAGGAATTAGGAAACATTTTTTTGATGTGGTTTTTTTTTTTACATGATGCGGTTTTTGTTGCATTTTTCATTGCGGTTTTTGTCGCGTTTTTTGCTCCAGCACACTGTATGGACCTGGAAACTTCTCTTTTAAAAAACGCTAGCGGATTTTGATGTGGTTTTTGCACAAAAAAAAGCGTCAAAAAACGCAACAAAAACCACGTCGCATTTTTTCTGGCTCCCGTTGATTTCAATGGGTTTTTCAAGGCGGAATATGTCTGAAGATAGGTGATGTCGCTTTTTTTTCCTGTAGCTGAAAAAAAAATCAAATCAGCCTGCAAAAAACTCTGTGTGAACATACCCTTACTGTTTATTTATGAACAGCTTCAGTGTACACCTGGAAAATCCTTCCTTCCTTCCTTCCATCCGTCCGTCCTTCCTTCCTTCCCTCACAATGCATATTGTACCAAGACTGAGCGTTTACATGGCTTCACCTCACATAATAATCTGTTCTAATAATAAAAATATAAACAAATAACAGGTATGATTATTTATTCAGGAACAGATTTATACCTTGAGGTAAGGTGTGTTTATGTGGATAGGAAGGTTGCACAACCAGGGCATATTAATTTAAAGAAAAACATTTCTGCACAGCAACTTTGACATGATCATTTTTTACTGATGATTGACTGGTGTTCCCATGGGTAGGACCCCTGACAATAAAAAACACTTATCTTAAAGAACTGTATATTTACTCTGTAATAAACATGCATGATATATGCTGCAAAACATTATGCAATAATATGTCACAAGAATATTGTGTTTACAAGAATAAAACATCAATCATGTGTTGTTGTTTTTTTTCTTATGTTAATACTATAACTGCTTTTTTCTACGTTTTATATCAAACACTATTGCAAGAGGACTAACTTAAAAAATGTAAATAAGATAGTCATATATGTATAATCATGTTACACTTGCAACATGGGCTAGCAGTGTAGAGGTGGTGCAGGTGTAAGAGGTCCAATATAGTGGCTATTCACTCCTTCTTGTGTCACAGTGGATTCAATCATCTTACAGGCCCTGAGGCAACACAGTGATGGCGGGGTCCCACTTGGTTGATGTTAGAAGGGGCACTCCAGCTGCTTGCCTGAGATGGGATCCAGGGTTTCTTATCGCAGCTGCTCCTTTTCTAGTAAGAGATGATGTTTCTGTTGCCTGAGCCAATGAAGTTTAGGATTACCTTCACCATGTTGCATCCTCTCCAGTACCATCCTCATGTCGATGTAGGTTATCAGCTCTCTAGTGTCCTCCTTCTGGTTGTGTCCAATTGGTTGAGTCGGCTGCAAAGTTGGATGGTTAGGTGTTGTAGTGGGTTTTTCTGTTCTCTCTGCAGGTTACAGCGCTTTCTTGAGTGAAAAGGTAGAAAGCAGGCACTTTGACCTGCTCCCATTCATTCAAGTTCAAAAGAGACCTGGATGCCTTTCTTGATTACGGGTTACGGACTTCAGATTTTTGGCAAAAACAAGTTGATCCAGGGTTTTATACTATACTGATTGCCAAATTTGGGGTTGGGAAGCAATTTGTATAAACCTTGTGGGGTTTTTGGTGTCCTCTGGATTAACACTGTAGGGTTATAGGTTGGACTTGATGGAGCAATGTTTTCATCCTACTATGTAACCACGGGCGAATTAAGGATACCATGGGCCCCAGGCTGTTCAGAAAGCTCGGGCCTCCCCCTTCATGCCAAATATGCTTGTGACAGTGTCCCATTGCGGTCCTCCATGCAGTATAATGAACCATGGTGACCCCCATACAATATAATGTCCCATAGAGGCTCCTTTTTGCAGTATAAAGTCCCATAGTGGCCCCTCCACACAGTATAATGTCCCATAGCACCTTTCTACGCAGAATAATGTCCCACAGTGGTACCTGTACACAGTATAATGCCCCATAGTTGCCCCTCCACAGAGTATAATGTCCCATAGTGGCCCCTTCACAGAGTATAATGTCCAATAGCAGCCTCTCCACATGTTATAATATTCCTTAGTGGCCCTTCCACATCCTATAATGTCCCCATAGTGGCCCACACAGACTATAATATCTCATAATGGCCTCTCCACACAGTATAATGTCCCATAGTGGCCCCTCCACACAGTATAATGTCCCATACCTATCTTTGGTGATGGGGTCCCCCTTATTATGAAATTCCCACCCATTGGCAGATCAAATAAACCCCTTATTTGGCCTCTACATAGTACAACACTCCCCTTTTTCTGGCCCCCATACGATAATACAACCCCCTTTTTTTGGGCCCACTACATGATACATGACCCCTTTTTACGGCTCTCCACATGATATACGGGCCCCTTTTTCTGGCCCACCACACGGTATATGACCTCCTTTTTTGCCCCCACAGTATATGACCCTTTACTTATGCCCACCCTCAATGTACGACCCCTTTTTTGACCCCCATACAGTATCTGACTCCTTTTTGCCTCCACACAGTATCTGACCCCCCTTTTTTTTTTTAACCTCCGCCACACACCATATTATACTCTTATTTATGGTCCCCACACAGTTTATGACCCCCTTTTTACCCCCCCCGCACAGTATATGAGCCCTTTTATGAATCCTACATGCACCGTATGACTCCCTTTTTTTTTTTTTTTTTTTTTTTTACACACCCCTCCACCACTTCTTTAGGATCCCCTTCCCCCCCACACACACACAGAGTAGCAGCTAATTTTTGCTCACCTGTACACACTCCTGTTCTGGCCGCCCTCTGCTGCCACTTCCACCATGCTCTGTATCCAATGCTGAAGGATGCCGGGATGCTGTACGCACTGTCCCCACGTTCTTCAGCGTCATGACATAAGTGTAGCGCTGCCTAGAGGTGGCAGCGGAGGTTGGCCAGGAGTGGAGCATGGACAGGTGAGTAAATAATATTGTCAGCTGCTTATTGCAATAATACAATAAGTAGCTTCCAATTTAAAAAAAAATAAATATGCGCCCTCCCAGTTTATTCCATGAAGCACGGCCTGAGGCCATCGCCTCAGGTCACCTTATGGAAGGTGGGCCCCTGAGTGCAGTCTATGGAGGATATATGTAGGTTACAAGATTTGGACAGACTGATGGTTTGGGCATCCACATAATAATAATGATAATAATAACTTTATTTATATAGTGCCAACATATTCCGCAGAACTTTAAATTTCACAGGGTACAGGAACAAACAATATTTGACATTACAATGTGACAAAAAAAAATTAACACATCAAACAATAGGTGTGAGGGCCCTGCATCTGAGAGCTTATAATCTCTGAGGAAATAGGAAGACACAAAAGGTACGAGGGCTTGTTTGTTACAATGGTCTAGCCATCTTTTATTAAATAATGTCATATAACTGAACCTGTATGAGCCAGTTACCAGCCAGTATCTGTGAATATACAGTGCCTTGCAAAAGTATTCATATCCCTTGAATTATTTCACATTTTGTCACCTTACAACTACAAACTTAAATGTATTTTATTGAAATTTTAAGTGATAGACCAACACAAAGTAGCAGATAATTGTGAAGTGGAATGAAAATGATACATGATTTTCCCAATTTTAATTAAATAAAAATCTGAAAATTGTGACGTGCAAAAGTATTCAGCCCCCATATATCAATACATTCTAGAGCCACCTTTCGCTGCAATTACAGTTGCAAGTCTTTTGGGGTATGTCTCTGCCAGCTTTGCACATCTAGAGACTGAGATTTTTGCCCATTCTTCTTTGCAAAATAGCTCAAACTCAGCCGGATTGGATGGAAAGCGTCTGTGAACAGCAATTTTCATTCCTTGCCAAAGATGCTCAATGGGATTTAGGTCTGGACTTTGACTGGGCCATTCTAACACATGAATATTCTTTGATCTAAACCATTCCACTGTAGCTCTGGCTGTATGTTTAGGGTCATTGTCTTGCTGGAAGGTGAATCTCTTTCCCAATCTCAAGTCTTTTGCATCATCCAACAGGTTTTTTTCCAGGATTGTCCTGTATTTAGCTCCATCTAGCTTCCCAACAACTCTAACCAGCTTCCCTGTCCCAGCTCAAGAAAAGCATCCCCACATCATGATGTTGCCACCACCATGTTTCACATTGGGGATGGTGTGTTCATGGTGATGAGCAGTGTTAATTTTCCGCCACACATAGCACTTTGCATTTAGGCCAAAAAGTTCAACTTTAGTTTAATCTGACCAGAGCACCTTCTTCCACATTTTGCTGTGTCCCCTACATGGCTTGTGGCAAGCTGCAAACGACACTTCTTATGTCTTTCTTTCAACAATGGTTTTCTTCTTACCACTCTTCCAGAAAGGCCAGATTTATGGAGTGCACAATTTATAGTTGTCCTGTGGACAGATTCTCTAACCTGAGCTGTGGATTTCTGTAGCTCCTCCAGAGTGACCATGGGCCTCTTGGCTGCTTCTCTGACCAGTGTTCTCCTTGCTCGATCTGTTAGTTTAGGTGGACGGCCTTGTCTTGGTAGGTTTGCAGTTTTAGAATACTTGTTCCATTTTTGGATGATGGATTGAACAGTTCTCCTTGGGATGCTCAAAGCTTGGGATATGTTTTATAACCTAACCCTGCTTTAAACTTCTAAACAACTTTATCTCTGACTTGACTGGTGAGTTCCTTGGTCTTCATGATGCTGTTTGTTCATTAGGGTTCTCTAACAAACCACTGAGGCCTTCACAGAACAGGTCTATTTATACTGAGACTAAATTACACACAGCTGGACTCTATTAACTAATTAAGTGACTTCTGAAGGCTATTGATTGCACTGGATTTTATTTAGGGGTATCAGAGTACAGGGGGCTGAATACTTTTGGACGCCACACTTTTCAGATTTTTATTTGATTAAAATTTTGAAAACAATGTATCATTTTCGTTCCACTTCACAATTATCTGCTACTTTGTGTTGGTCTATCACTTAAGATCTCAATAAAATACATTTAAGTTTGTGGTTGTAAGATGACAAAATTCAAGAGGTATGAATACTTTTGCAAGCCACTGTACATATACAGTGGGGAAAAAAGTATTTAGTCAGCCACCAATTGTGCAAGTTTTTCCACTTAAAAAGATGAGAGAGGCCTGTAATTGACATCATAGGTAGACCTCAACTATGAGAGACAAAATGAGAAAACAAATCCAGAAAATCACATTGTTTGATTTTTAAAGAATTTATTTGCAAATTATGGTGGAAAATAAGTATTTGGTCAATAACAAAAGTTCATCTCAATACTTTGTTATATATCCTTTGCTGGCAATGACAGAGGTCAAACGTTTTCTGTAAGTCTTCACAAGGTTGGCACACACTGTTGCTGGTATGTTGGCCCATTCCTCCATGCAGATCTCCTCTAGAGCAGTGATGTTTTGGGGCTGTCGCTGGGCAACACTGACTTTCAACTCCCTCCAAAGGTTTTCTATGGGGTTGAGATCTGGAGACTGGCTAGGCCACTCCAGGACCTTGAAATGCTTCTTACAAAGCCACTGCTTCATTGCCCTGGTGGTGTGCTTGGGATCATTGTCATGCTGAAAGATCCATCCACGTTTCATCTTCAATGCCCTTGCTGATGGAAGGAGGTTTGCACTCAAAATCTCATGATACATGGCCCCATTCATTCTTTCATGTACACGGATCAGTCATCCTGGTCCCTTTGCAGAGAAACAGTCCCAAAGCATGATGTTGCCACCCCCATGCTACACAGTAGGTATGGTGTTCTTTGGATGCAACTCAGCATTCACTCTCCTCCAAACACGACAACTTGTGTTTCTACCAAACAGTTCTACTTTGGTTTCATCTGACCATGATGAAGAGTATTTCTGGAACATCCAAATGCTCTCTAGCAAACTTCAGACGGGCCCGGATCCGGATATGTACTGGCTTAAGAAGGGGGACATGTCTGGCACTTCAGGATCTGAGTCCCTGGCAGTGTAGTGTGTTACTGACGGTAGCCTTTGTTACGTTAGTCCCAGCTTTCTGCAGGTCATTCACTAGGTTCCCCCATGTGGTTCTGGAATTTTTGCTCACCGTTCTTTTGATCATTTTGACCCCACGGGGTGAGATCTTGCGTGGATCCCCTGATCGAGGGAGATTATCAGTGGTCTTGTATGTCTTCCATTTTCTAATTATTGCTCCCACAGTTGATTTCTTCACACCAAGCTGCTTGCCTATTGCAGATTCAGTCTTCCCAGCCTGGTGCAGGTCTACAATTTTGTTTCTGGTGTCCTTCCACAGCTCTTTGGTCTTCACCATAGTGGAGTTTGGAGTGTGACTGTTTGAGGTTGTGGACAGGTGTCTTTTATAGTGATAACAATGTCAAACAGGAGCCATTACTACAGGCAATGAGTGGAGGACAGAGGAGCCACTTAAAGAAAAAGTTACAGGTCTGTGAGAGCCAGAAATCTTGCTTGTTTGTAGGTGACCAAATACTTATTTTCCACAATAATTTGCAAATAAATTATTTAAAAAAATCAGACAATGTGATTTTCTAGATATGTTTTCTCATTTTGTCTCTCATAGTTGAGGTATACCTATGATGTCAATTACAGGCCTCATCTTTTTAAGTGAGAGAACTTGCACAATTGGTGGCTGACTAAATACTTTTCCCCCCCACTGTTATATATATATATATATATATATATATATATATATATGGCCCATACAAGAAATATGGTGAAAAGCTGTTCCATGTAAAATCCCCTCAAAAGACAAGGGGGCATTCCCTGGAAAAAAAGGTTTAATCTACAGAAGCGACAAGGCTCCTTTACCATAGGGACTGTGAAGTTTTGAAATAGCCTACCCCTGGACCTGGTCACAGCAGTCACAGCTAACACCTTTAAAAAAGGCTTAGATGCCTTTTAGAGAAAAATAACATTGATGCTTATGGAAATGTATGGAATGTGATGCCCTTTCCCATCCCCTCGTTGAATTAGATGGACATATGTCTTTTTTCAACCATAATAACTATGTAACTATGTAGATACCCACTTATCGTTAGTACTTTAAGTCGTGGATGCAGTGATAGTAGCACAAGTTTTTCTTTCTCTTTCTCTTTCTCATTTAGGCTTTATCCTGCCCTGTTTTTTTCAATAATTTTACTGCACTGCTTATATAATAGTGATTGGCGGCTATTCTGACACGTGTGTGTATTATTTTTTTTTTTTACAAAATACTCTAGTTCAAGAAAATTAGGAAACAAACGAGTGATAGTAGAACATGTTTTTCTTTCTCTTCCTCCTTTAGCCTTTTCCCTGAATTCAATAATTTTACTGCACTGCTCATATATATATATATATATATATATACTGTATAAAAATACAAAAATGCAGGGCACTCCGCACACAGCACAAGGGCATATGAAAACCCCCAAGGGCACTACATGTAGTTAAAAACACCTAATATGATCTACAATTTAGAGGTTCTTTCTTATACACATTTGATCAAATAGTAAGAAACCCACCTGCCATGACAAGGCGGCCTCATTTAGATGGGACACGTCTACAGTGTGAACACAATGCAATTTACCTCTCTTGGACCCAGAATAGGTCTACAGTGTGAACACAGGGCGAGTAGGATCCAGAGCACACTCTATTTCAAAATAGCCTAGGGCATATGGGGAAGTGAAAAATATATACTCTATTCCAATTAGGTAAACCTGTGCAATTAGAAGGAAGTGCTAGTCAAACTATGGAGGTAACCACCCCTCACTATGTAATACACAACAAACACCAAAAAAGGTTAAGACTGCACATCTCAGTGTGTTCAGGTGCTCACTGCAAAGTAATATATAGAAAAATACAAAAATGCAGGGCACTCCGCACACAGCACAAGGGCATATGAAAACCCTAAAGGGCACTACTCATGTAATTAAAAACACCTAATATGATTTACAATTTACAGGTTTTTTGTTATACACGTTTGATCAAATAGTAAGAAGCCCACCTGCCACGGCAAGGCCCTGTGTTCACACTGTAGACCTGACCGGGTCCAAAAGAGGCATGTTTATTTAGTGTAGGTTCCCATCTGAATGAGGTCGCCTTCTCGTGGCAGGTGGGCCTTACTAGTTGATCAAATGTGTATAACAAAGAACCTCTAAATTGTAGATCATATTAGGTATTTTTAACTACATGAGTAGTGCCATTTAAGGTTTTCATATGCCCTTGTGCTGTGTGCGCTGCATTTTTGTATTTTGCTATATATTACTTCACAGTGAGCACCTGTTCACACTGGGATGTGCAGTCTTAACCTTTTTTGGTGTTTGGTGTGTATTTATATATATATATATATATATATATATATATATATATATATATATAATATATAATATATAGACACAGTGGGCTCTGGCTGGGCCAGTCAAGAGTTGTTCCAAAGCCACTCCTTTGTTATTTTAGCTGTTTGCTTAGCATCATTGTCTTGTTGGAAGGTGAACCTTCAGCCCAGTCTGAGGTCCAGAGCACTCTGGAAGAGGTTTTCTTCCAGGATATCGCTGTACTTGGCCGCATTCATCTTTCCTTCAATTGCAACCAGTCTTCCTGTCCCTGCAGCTGAAAAACTGTTGGGATTGTATTGGGCAGGTGATGAGCAGTGCCTGATTTTCTCCACACATACCGCTTAGAATTAACGCCAAAAAGTTCAATCTTCGTCTCATCAGACCAGAGAATATTATTTCCCTTACGTCCTACAGCAGCACAATATGGGGTATTCGTGCCCCTGTGTGCTGGTAGGACAGGCGGAACTTTTAATTAACATAAAATATGCATGACTACGCTACCCTATAAGAGGGCAAAGAGACCTCCCCCCCTGTGTGGTGGGACAGGTGGAGGGAGGTCTGTTTGTCCTCCCATAGACTTTGTTTTTTCTTCGTTACTTACTGTTACTTTTCTTCTCTTCTCCCTCTGCTTAAGGGAATTTCTTCTTGGCAGCTTGGGTCTTTGATGCCCTGTTTTTCCACGTGCTCGGAGTTCCGTTGCTCTGAGGGCTTCATTGTGCTCTGCCGCGACTGGAAGTGACTCTTTTCTTCCCGGAACCTTTCTTTCGTTCCGATTTTCCGGGGAAGCAATTTCTGGCCATACCTAGGCTGCGGCCTACTTCTGGTACCGCGAAAATTTTAAAATATGTATTTTTTATATAGAATTTATTGCGTTCTTGTTGCGGTTCTCTTATTATTAGCCACTTTATTTCTGAAGTAGCTTGCTTCAGAAATTTGAAGGGGAGGATATTTTTGTGAGGCTTTCCATTGCTCCTCCCCTTTTTTCCCCTCTATAAAGCCCCATAGTTCTTTGCAGTAGTAGGCTTGTCTCTCTTTGAGTCCAGCTCCTTATCCCTTGGATAATTTGCCTGCTGCAAAGCGCTTTTTGTGTTTGTCCGAATCACTTGATTCTCCAAAGGTATTTTCTTGCTATTATTTTAGCTGTGGTTTTCTCTCTGGTGACTTCTGGTTTTCTTTATAGATGTCCTCTTCAACCTCCGGTGCTGATGGTGACGACTATAGAAGGAAAAGGTCCTCCAAACGCAAGCATTTGTCTTGTTTACACTGTAATACTCCTTTGCCAGATGGGTATGAGTTTTCCCGCTGCCATCAGTGCCGTGGACCCCCCTCCGATGAGCCGTCTATATGTGATATTGTCGTGTGGGTCAAGGAATATATGCAGGACTCCTTGCAAGAAATCCGGGACTCTATCTTGCAGATTTCCAAGAAACCCCGTGCGGAGAAGCAGATTCTGATTCCTATTGAAGATCTCCAGGTGATTGACGTAACACTTTCATCTGATGATACCTTGGAAGATTCCAGCAGACCTTGAGAAGATAAATAGGCTGCTGAAGTCCATCCGGTCAAGGGACCGTGATGTTGACGGGGAAGCCTCCTGTTCCACCTCTAGGGGGCCTAGGGCCTTCCAAGTGGACGAGTCACTGGAAAGACTCATGCTTACGGAATGGAAACATCCGGAAAAAGCTCCCATATATTGCAGGAGATTTAGAACCCTGTTCCTTATTGCGGAGTCCAGGTGGGATCGGTGGGGTCTCCCACCTAAAGTTGATATGGCAGTGGCCAAGTTGTCCTGTCGTACGGTGGTCCGGTTTGATGATGGATCTAACCTCCAGGACCCCATATATAGATGCATAGAGAGTACTCTCAGGAAGGTTTACTCTCTGGCCTCTGGTCAGATTTCCGTGGCTATTGCCTCTAATGAAGTCTCAAGCAAGCTACATGCTGATTTAGCCCAGCTTGCAAGAGACATCGACTCTGGAGTCTCCAGAGATGATCTCCTAGCTTTTTTGAGCTCCGTTTCCTTGTCGGCAGATTACTTAGCCGAAGCCTCCCAACATCAGTTAAGACTGGCGGCCAAATCTTTGGCCCTTTCTATGGTAGTTAGAAGGCTGTTATGGTTAAAACCCTGGAGAGTGGATAATGCTTCCAAGTTCAACCTCTGTTCTCTACCCTTTGAGCCGGGTAAGCTTTTTGGCAAAGTCCTGGATGAGATTATGGACGACCTTGCCGATAAAAAGACTCTGCCTCAGGCCTTTAGAGGCAGGTTAAGACCTTCCGGCCGGGGTAGAGGTTATCAGCCTCAACCTAGATCTCAGTTCCAGAGACTTCCTAGGTATCAGCCTAGGGGTTCGGGATGAAGGTTCTCCAAGGATGAGGACAAAAAGAAGTCTAGCTTTTGACATCAGCTGCCTTCTTCCTGTGGCCGAGACTCCTGTTGGAGGTCGACTTTCCCAATTTTCACCGTCTGGCAGGAAAAAATTCAAGACCCTTGGGTCTTGCAGGTTGTTCAGCGAGCATATGCAATCGAGTTTCTTCATCTGCCTCAAGATCGTTTCGTCTTAACCCACTCCCTGGGCAGAAAAAAATCTGACCCACTTATCCGCAGTTCACATCAAAGGTTTCCCTGAACATAGTAGATCAGTTGAGTCGGGGTCTTGTCGTATCAGGACAATAGTCTCTCAATCCAGATGTATTCTATCAGATTACCCTGAAATGGGGTCTCCCAGAAGTGGACCTCATGGCGACCAGACTCAAAGCCAAGGTAGAGACATTCTGCTCACTGTATCAGGAAGACTATCCCTTGGCAGTGGATGCCCTGACCACCCTTTGGAGGTTCAGGCTGGCATACATCTTCCCCCCACTTTCCATGATACCGAAGGTATTGATGAAAGTCAGACAGGACCAAGTCTCTGTGATAGCCATCATACCATTATGGCCTAAAAGGACTTGGTTTGCCCAGCTCATGTACATGAGTCGAGGGACATATTGGAGGCTTCCCCCCACCCAGAACCTGGTTTCCCAAGGAACTCAGAAGTACCAGGATCTGAGGAGATTCAACCTGACAGCCTGGAGGTTGACCAGTCCCTACGGAGATTTAGTGGACTGTCAGAAGCTGTCTTGAAGACTCTTTCCTGTGTCAGAGCAGAGTCTACCAAGAAAAACTACCATAGGATAGGTAACATTTTTAAGCAATGGTGCTCCAGAAGAGAAGCTGATAGTTCAAACCCTACTACTGCAGAAATTCTGGATTTTCTTCAAAGCAGCTTGGATGCAAGCCATTCTCCTGCTACACTGAGGGTACAGGTTTCAGCCCTATCCGCCTGTTTAGGTAGACGTTTGTCCCAAGATTCCCTTATTGTTGGATTCCTTAAGGGTGCTACCAGACTTAGACCGGTGGTCTCAGCTCCGGTTCCCCAGTGGGATCTCTCGACTGTTCTTTCAGGTCTTTGTGGTCCTCCTTTTGAGCCTTTGGAGGATTTAGATCTTAAATTTCTTGTCTTTAAAACCACCTTTCTATTAGCCATCACTTCAGCCAAAAGGAACCTTATACAGTATATCATTTTTTTGTGGATGGGTCCAACTTAGGTTTCTTCCTGGGTTTAACCCTAAGGTGCCTTCCTGCGCCAATATTAACCAATTAGTCTCTTTACCTGTGTTTTTTCCTTCCCCTTCCTCTGAAGAGGAGAAAAAACTTTGCACACTAGATGTTGTGAGATGTCTCCAGATTTACCTCTTACGTACACGTTCCTTTAGGAGAGACCAGAATCTTCTAGTCAACATGTATAGTAGAGACAAAGGCTTCAGGGCTTCCAAGCCTACCTTGTCTAGGTGGATCAAGGAGGCAATCAAAGTCTCTTTTTTTGCTCAGGGGTTAGCTCCACCCGAATTTTGTACAGCCCATTCAACCAGGGCTGTATCAACCTCTTGGGCTGAGAACCGATCCTTACCGCTGGATCAGATCTGTGCAGCTGCTTCTTGGTCGTCTCACCTAACCTTTGTAGAACATTATCCACTAGTTGTTTGGAGTTCTGTGGTGACTGCCTCTGGTCAGTCAGTCCTAGGTGTTGTAGAGCAGGCAAACCCTCCCTAAGGAAATTACTTGCTATATCCCCATATTGTGCTGCTGTAGGACGTAGGGAAATTGTTGATTATGATGTTAATCTGTTTTCCCTTAGTCCTAACAGCAGCACAAGCTTCCCTCCCTAAACTTAGAAATTTTTACTTTATAACTTACACAAGGGGGGGAGGTCTCTTTGCCGCCCTCTTATAGGGTAGCGTAGTCATGCATATTTTATGTTAATTAAAAGTTCTGCCTGTCCTACCAGCACACAGGGGCAGGAATAGCCCATATTGGGCTGCTTTTAGGACTAAGGGAAAACAGATTAACATCATAATCAATGATTCTCATAGTCTGGGAGTCCTTCATGTGTTTTTTGGCAAACTCTATGCGGGCTTTCATATGTCTTGCACTGAGGAGAGGCTTCCTTCGGGCCACTCTGCCATAAAGCCCCAACTGGTGGAGGGCTACAGTGATAGTTGACTTTGTGGAACTTTCTCCCTACTGCGTCTCTGGAGCTCAGCCACAGTGATCTTTGGGTTCTTCTTTACCTCTCTCACCAAGGCTCTTCTCCCACGATTGCTAGTGTTCGCTGGACGGCCAAGTCTAGGAAGAGTTCTGGTCGTCCCAAACTTCTTCCATTTAAGGATTATGGAGGCCACTGTGCTCTTAGGAACCTTGAGTACTGCAGAAATTCTTTTGTAACTTTGGTCAGATCTGTTCCTTGCCACAATTCTGTCTCTGAGCTCCTTGGGCAGTTCCTTTGACCTCATGATTCTCATTTGCTCTGACATGCACTATGAGCTGTGAGGTCTTATATAAACAGGTGTGTGCCTTTCCTAATCAAGTCCAATCAGTTTAATTAAACACAGCTGGACTCCAATGAAGTAGAACCATCTCAAGGAGGATCAGAAGGAAATGGACAGCATGTGAGTTAAATAGGAGTGTCACAGCAAAGGGTCTGAATACTTATGACCATGTGATATTTCAGTTTTCTTTTTTAATAAATTTGCAAAAATATCTACATTTCTGATTTTTTTCTGTCAAGATGGAGTGCTGAGTGTACATTAATGAGAAATAAAATGAATTTTTTTTTGCTTTTAGCAAATGGCTGCAATGAGACAAAGAGTGAAAAATTTAAAGAAGCGGTCTGAATACTTTCCATACCCACTATATATATATATATATATATATATATATATATATATATAGTTGAAACCAGAAGTTTACATACACTATATAAAAAGACACATATGCATGTTTTTCTCACTATCTGACATGAAATCAGAATAAATCTTTCCCATTTTAGGTCAATTAGGATTACCAAAATTATTTATATTTGCCAAATGCAAGAATAATGAGAGAGAATTTTTTAAGGCATTTTTATTACTTTCTGCAAAGTCAAAAGTTTACATACGTTTGATTAGTATTTGGTACCATTTCCCTTAAACTGTATGAATTGGGTCAAATGTTTTTGATATCCTTCCACAAGCTTCTCACACTAGTTGGTAGGAATTTGGGCCCATTCCTCCTGACAGAACTAGTGTTACTGAGCCACGTTTGTAAACCGTCTTGCTCGCACCTGCCTTTTCAGCTTTGCCCATAAGTTTTCAATAGGATTGAGATCAGGGCTTTGTGATGGCCACTCCAAAACACTGACTTTGTTATCCTTAAGCCACTTTGTAACCAGTTTGGCAGTATGCTTCGGGTCATTGTTCATTTGGAAGACCCATTTGCGCCCAAGCTTTAACTTCCTGGCTGATGTCTTGAGATGTTGCTTCAGTATTGCCACATAATGATGCTGCCACTCCCGTTTCACAGTTGGGATGGTGTTCTTAGGCTTGCAAGCTTCTCCCTTTTTCCTCCAAATGTAACGATGGTCATTATGGCCAAACAGTTAAATTTTAGTTTCATCAGACCACAGGACATGTCTCCAAAAATGAAGGTCTTTGTTCCTGTGTGCATTTGCAAACATTAATCTGACTTTTTTATGTTTCTTTTGGAGTAATGGCTTCTTACTGGCAGAGTGGCCTTTCAGTCCATGTTGATACAGTACTCGTTTCACTGTGGATAATGACATACTCTTACCAGCTTCAGCCAGCATCTTCACAAGGTCTATTGCTTTTGTTCTTGGGTTGATATGCACATTTCGTACCAAAGTACGTTCATCTCTGGGACACAGAACCTGTCTCCTTCCTGAGCGGTATGATGACTGGACATTCCCATCTTGTTTGTACTTGCGTATAATTGTTTGTACAGATGAACGAGGCACCTTCAAGTATCTGGAAATTGCACCCAAGGATTGAACCAGAGTTGTGCAAGTCCAAAATTCTCTTCCTGATATCTTGGCTGATTTCTTTAGTCTTTCCCATGATGTTACACAAAGAAGCAGTGTGTTTCAGATGTGCCTTAAAATACATCCACAAGTGTGTCTCTAATTAACTCAGATGTTGCCAATAAACCTATCAGGAGTTTCCAAAGACATGACAACATCATATGGGCTGTCCCAAACTATTTAAAGACATAGTAATCTTAGTGTATGTAAATGTTAGGACCAGAGCCGGCACCTCTGCAGTAGTGCTGTGAGGTGCCGCTCCAGTCCTCACACACTCCGGCACACTTGCTTTTCTAGGGGTTAACTTTCCAGCACTCATCTGTCTATTTAGCCTCCCTTCCGGCTCTCTGCTCTTGCTGGTTATTCATTTCCCCTGGGTGTCAGCTCCTTCTTGTGCTCTGTCCTGTTTGCCTTCCTTACCTCCAGCTCCTCATTCCTGATCTTTGATCCTATCCTGCTGCCTCTGTGTTTATTGCGCCCTCCGGTTGTTACCACGGCTTGCCTTCCAGACCATCTCCCCTTCAACGCTGATTCTGTACCTTGTGACCTCCTGAAATCGACCCGGCTTGTTTTGACTCTTCTTATGTCTCTTCCTCTGGTACTACGAGATTCTCCTCCTGCCGACACGGACTAATCGACAATTCTACTGCGCTACTGCCACCTTCTGGAGAAAACCTGTTCCTGCATCTTCTCCAGCTTTCAGTATTCATCTGCCTCCAAACTTGCTCAGGTGAGTGGTTTTTGGCTTCTGGGACCCTTCTGTGACTTGTGGTGCGCCGTGCTCTCTGCACCCTTAGGACTGTTGTGGTTCTGGCCAAAGGTAGCGACCAAGTCCAACTCTACCATCAGGAGCTCTGGCGAAGATCTCTGGAGGCTAGTTCCACTTCGGTTCAGGGGCGCTGGACGCTCGGCGCTGTTTTACCTTAGTGTACAGGGGCGGGTCTGGATTTCCTAAGACTAACTCTGTCCGGGACTGTGTTTGGTTCCTAACAGTAAACTTTTGACTTTGCATAAAGTAATAAAAATGCCTTAAAAAATTCTCTCTCTCTCATTATTCAGGCATTTGGCAAATAAAAATAATTTTGGTAATCCTAATTGACCTAAAATGGGAAAGGTTTTTTTTTGTTTTTTTTAACAAAACACTATTTTCTATTTCAAGAAAATTAGGAAAAATGAGAATTGGCACTGAAACGGTGATTTAGCCAGTGAATATTAGACTAGAATATACTGCATCACAATCAGATCAGATATTTTAGTGACAAAGGCAGTTTTTCTGTATTTTTTTTAAACTATTGCAAAAAATACTGGATGATATTTAGCACTAAAAGGATTGACATGGCAGTGAGTTTTAGAGTAGAAAGTAGTGCATGACAGTCAGCTTGAATTTTTAAGTAATAATGACAGTTTTTCTTTATTTTTTAACAAAAACTAAAATAAAAAGAAGATATTTCGCACTGAAAGGATGACTTGACTGATTAATATATGAATATTACAGTAGAACACACTGCATAACATAACAATTACAAAAACTAAACCTTAAAATTAAATTTTGCACTAAAAAAGTGACTTGGTCAGTCAAAATCATGTACGACACTCTGTACTGTGGACAATGACAAATCACAGTGCAACATTAATAGCAGTTCTGACACTGTATTTGAAATGAAAAACTGTATTGCAAAAAAAAAAAACCCTTAACAAAATAACATTGGCACTGAAAGGGTGATCTGGCCTGTGTATGTGTAGAACAGTGGGCATTACAGTCATAGTACAGTAATGGGAACCCTTAACCCCCCCCCCCCCCCACTCTTGTGATTTTTCTGGCTCTCTGTCTAAAATTGTTTAAATCTAACTGAACTAAGTCCTCCTCTCCTATAATTCTGTAGTGCTATTACAATGTTGTTGTTTTTTTCCACTATCACTATATTGGAATTGCTTTGGATGCACTGAGAGATCTGTTCCCTAGAGGGCTGTATCATAAAATAGCTTATATGCTTCATGCCCAGTATGCTATATGCTGATATGACACCAACACTGTAACCTCCCCACCCACCACTCATAATTAACCGAGAGGCAGTTAGGTGATGCCAGAAGCAAATCCTCCTATGCTCTTCTACCTCGTGTTGCATGTGGTGGCAATCATTTTAGTTTGTCTGATATGAATCGCAAAGGCCTCAGTTTCATTAAAAACGTAAACTTTTGGAAATTTTGGTTAAAACCATTTCATTCCGAACTGGTTTGCTCATCTCTAGCAGCTACTTACTGGGTGTGCTGTGCACTTCGTTAACTGGTGGTCTGGTTTGATTGTTTGCAGGCACAGAGGCTAAAGCCTGTTTGTGACAACAAAATTTGCAATGCCCCAGGGGCTAGCAGTCCGAAGCTGGCACAAGTGGAGGATGCTGAAGATGGTGGCAACTCCTTTTTATGCCAGGGTGGCTTTGACACTAATTCCCCTTACAGGCCCTGAGGCAGCACAGTGATGAGGGGGTCTCACTTGGGTGATGTTAAAGAGTCCCTCCCCCCGGGGCACATCCTGCTTTGGGTCCCTTACATATTAGTTTTTCAGGGTGCCCATGATATGGGTATAAATGAGACACAGCAGCAGGTTAAAAGGCAGTGATTATGGCACAGTTTACTTATTTGGTTTCTTCCAGTCACAGAGTAACATGGAAGCACAATTCACTTATAGCATGCAGTATCACACTTTTGAAACACTCTACAAATACAGGCAGAAGTAGCATCTGATTTTCACTCCCTCCTCTTACTAACCTAGATAGCTGAAGGTTCTCTTTTATAAGCTACTGTATTCAACTGCAGCTAGCTACCAACTGAAACAGACACAAATACTCGATAAAGGTTGGGGCTGCCCTGCAATGGCTAACTTCACTCACCTTCTAGAAAACTGAAGCAAGGAACCACTCCTGTTTACACAATAGCAAAGAAATTCTTATTAATTCCATAACTAGCAAAAAGCTGGAAAAGTGCAAGATATGGTTTAAAACACTACAACTCATATATATTCTGCATCCCCCCTCCAGACCCACTTCCAGATGATATTAAACACAGTCTATAGTGAGTTGAATGCCCCCCACCTCACACACACATACTGCTAAATTGGACTTTATGATAGCCTGGGAGCTTGACCTGGGGACCACTATAATCTTAGCTCAATGGCAGGATTGTTGTACTTTTACTAGAAAAGGTAGTTGGCAAGTCTCTCTCATGGAATCTTCTTTGAAGATATTGCAGAGGACTTATATAGTCCTAGCTAAGCTATATTGAACATATCCTACGATGCCCTACTTGTGTTTTAGAGGCTGTCAGTATAATGGGGATACTCTCCATATTTGTTGGGCATGCCCTCTTGTTCGACACTTTTGGCAGTCACTACAGAAAATGATTTAGCGGTTGTTGGGCCATTTGGTGCCCTTCACAGGCGCCTGTTTTTCTACTAGGCCACAGACCATCAGACTCTGATATTCTCCTTATAAATGACTTCAATATATTTTGATGTCAGCTAGAATTCATGTAGCATTGAAATGGAGAACTCTGACTCTCTTGTTGTTGGAGGTCATCAGACAACTTGACACCGTTATGTTGCTTGAGAAGAGTAACACTAATATAACTGATACTCGAACACATTTCGATAAGGTTTGGACCCATGGATTCACAAGTCACATGCTCCTGGTCTGTCATATTGTTTGCAATTTTAACCCCTGGGATGAGCAACTTTGCTTTTACAGTACCCCCTAAGGTATAATTCCTAGTGTTGGAAGTGCTTTTGAAATTGTTTTTAACTGTTTATTGATTGTTTTGTTTCTTTTCTATGTATCTTGTCTTTTATACATGTACTTTGTAGTGTATTTAATTTTATTTTTACCGGCATGATCAGTAGGTACCTTTGTCACATACATTGGCATCTTTGCTGGAATATAGAGACTACTTTTGTAATTCTCTAATGTTACACTATTTTCTATTCTCTTTTGTACTCAATGCTGCTCTATTTTGTGATACTCCATGCTAAAGATGTATGTATTCATTCAATAAATATTTTTGAAACTAAAACATACAGTAGTCATGGAGAAAGTCAGCCTCTGGTCTATGACTGTGATTGACAGAGATAGCTGATGACGAAGCTTGCCTCTTTGACCTCTCAAAACAGAAATAACAGAGATTTCAATGAACCTGCTCAGCTCCCCTGCATTATAACATGGTGTCTGTAGACCAAATAGAATTTTCCTTGTGACAGATCCCTTTAAACTCTTGTCATTCAGAAACCAAACCAAATTTTTCTTTCTATACTACAGTTTCATTAGAACCATATTATATCATTAACATCATCATGGAATATGAATGCCAGAAAAAAAGATGAAAAAGTGGGCACTACCAACTATGAGTAGGTGATTACAGGAATAAATGGCATAAGCAGGATACTTAGCTGCTGCTTTAAAACGCTTGCAGAAGACAGTCTGGGAACACGCTGAAAGTCATGCAGTCCAATGTCCACGGAAAAAGAAGATGAACAGCGGCCCACAATCCAGGCTAGCTTGTAGATGGCCTGTTGCTACTGCTTACCTTGTCCCTGGTTTACCTGTTTTAACTTGGTCCTAATAAAGAAGCACTGAAGCCTGGATTGTGGAATATTATCATGACTATAACACTTGCTTAGCCTATCAGTTGAAGATGTGGTTAAGGCTGGGACCCCACTTTGCGAAAACACAGTATTTTGGCTGTAGCGGAAATGCCACGGTAAAAAAATGCTGCGTTTTACAGTACCTGCAAAGTGGATGGGATTCTGGCTAATCACATCCACACATTGCAGAAAAAAATCAGCAGCAGAAAAGCTGCCTTTTAAAAAACGCTTGCATCTTTGTAAATCACAGCATGTAAAATTATACCTGAGGAAGCGCTGGCATTTTCTGTATAGATATAATAGGGGCAGAAAGTCTGCAGAGCAAAACTCTACAGTTTCTGTAAAAAAATGCTGTGTTTTTTTCTGCAGTGTTTTTTTTGCTGCCTTTGGCTACGTAGAGCCTTAGCCTAACTAATTTTACAGGGTGCAGCAATACATATGGGGATATGACTGTTAAAATTGCACACAGAGTGCATATTTCTACTCATCACAACTACATTGGGTTACACGACGACATCTATTTGCCTTAGAACTTAGTACTTACTTCAGACACTGATTCACTTCTGGAGCTTTGCCCCCATATAAATATTTTGGAAAGTCAAAACATTTGCCTGTACAAGTATACATAATTATGTCCTGCTAACACCAAAATGGCCACTCTTTAGTTATGTTGACTATTCAACAGATCCTAGTACAAAGGTAAAAAATGTTGTTTATTATACCGGTATTAGCAGTAGTATGAACATCTACCCTATAGGAATGACTTTATTCTATCCCACTTACCTTTTGGTTATTCCTTCAAAAGCTTTCCCATTAGTTACAGATGGTCTGGGTAG
The DNA here is from genome assembly GCA_947044405.1 of Leptodactylus fallax. NCBI lineage: Eukaryota > Metazoa > Chordata > Amphibia > Anura > Leptodactylidae > Leptodactylus > Leptodactylus fallax. The sequence goes on from CAMRHE010000092.1 coordinate 3,511,774, forward strand.
TTGTTGCATGCAAGATAAAAACCAGAGTAAGATTTTTACAGTATGGGAATCGTTTATGCAGATGTTACTACATTTGTCATTCAACTAAAATTTTGTGATTCTTTCCAATAAACTAAGCGTTACCTTGAACTCTACATTTCCAATGTTCTAACCCTGTGGTCATAGAGTTCAACTGGTGTCTATAAAATAGTTCAGTATCTATTATTTACTGGTGGTGATCCCTTAGTTTATTTTTCTCACAGCAAATCACTGTACACTTGTTCACAGTTTTATCAGTATGATGGAGTTTTAATATTGTTTATATGACCTTGCAATGTACACATACTATTTTGGTGAGCAATTTCCATGATGATGTCTATAATGCCAGACTGTTTCTTTATGTCATACCCTCTTTCATACCTTCCCCGCAGTTTGTTCTACGTTTTTTACTGTTTTATGAAAAATTTAAAATTCAATAAAACCAGTTTTTACATTATAGTCATGTCCCACTAAATCAGCAGCAGCCAAAATTTGGTTATGATGTTTTATTTACTTTTCTTCTTTAGAGTTACTTCCCAGAATACAAATCACCAAAGTTTTATTAAATCCAGGGCTTGGCAAACTGTCTAAGTTCATGGGCAGTCTGTAAAACTAGAATTTTTGACTGGTGTAACTGCCTTGTTACCTTGGAGGAGCTTGTCTAGATTATTGTAACTGTAATTTTCATTATTTTATGGTTCATAGCAAATGAAGCTAATGTTGTCAAATGGAAGTTGGCATCATTGATTAAGCTATGGAGAAATCCTGGCCAGAAGTATGATAATGCAGTTCAGTTCAATAAAAATATGTAAATACATGTTAGAGCTTCAAAATGTGGATGCACAATATACATTTTATACAATATTATATAAATTACAGGAATTATAAAGATTTTAAGCCCTGAAATAGATGGTCCATCTATAAAGTTGCCAGAATTTCTTTTATTGTATTTCCTTACCTTACAGTTCACAAAGGTAAAAGTAATTGTCAAAGTTCACAATCTCCAAAGGAACAGTATTTTTATCAGATGCTTATTGTACAATGCTTTCTTTGGTTTAAAATTTTTCTGTATTTATACATAGCTTCCAGTAAGGCAATAACAAAATAATAAAAAAAACTATATGAACTTATTGTAATCATAAACAGGTAGCCCATTTACATTCATGGGGCATACTGGACCTTAGAACCAGCAATAAGGAGGCAGAAGAGGAGCATGGTAAGTCAAGTAAGTGTGCTAGTGGCCATGTGTAGACAGCATTGCAATAGGTTATCGATATGTAAAAGCCCTGAAAACCTGCATGTACCAGAAAGAAGTCCGACTGAAGTGACCTAGAACGATGAGGCATAGGTAAAATTCTCACTGTATCTTGTAAAAAGGATGGTCTTTTGGGCTACAAAGGCAACTAAATGTCAACACAGTTACCCTTAGAATACCTTGGTTAAGCCTTTTATTTATGAATAAAGCCCAAAAATTAAAAATAAATGGGTTCTTACCGTCTCAGTATTAATGTGTCATCTTACCATAATTCGGACAAAACACAAAAAATTGGGCTAATTTTATAGGGAAAATACTGCAATAGTGGAACAAGTATAAATGCATCAATTACAAAAAACAAAGTCCACAAAATAATATCGTAAAAATTTTATTAAATACATACATATAAATATAAATATTCTTTCCCCTCCATTTTGTGATTTATATTTTTATGTATTTAATAAAATATTACATTTTTACGATATTATTTTGTGGACTTGTTTTTCGTTATCTGTGGATCATCTGTAGGTACTTGCATAGCAGAAGAATGGATAGACAGCTTTGGTATGTATCTAGGGCATACATTGACTAAATGTTGGGGACTGCCCTGTCCCTATAAAGCCCTAGCTACAAGGTCTATTAGATTGAGAGCCTAACTTCAGAGCCAGAGCCCCAACAGCTGCAGCCTAAACTGAACCAAAATCTACCTCTATAATAAATGGACCCTATATATTACCTGCCTAGGTCCAGACAGTCCCTCAATCAGTTGCCTAACCGTTCTTCTGTTACCTACAGATCACCCACAGATATCACCCTTACCCAGCTTATGGAAAGATGATAGACGGTAAAAACCTGTTTATATTTTCTTTACATTTTTAAGCATTCGATATTTTGTGTCTTACATTGTTTGCATTTTAGAGTTATTCATCATTAATTTAGCATTTTATACTGGACAAATAAAAGTTATGTTTTATCCTGTTTACCGGTTGGATTGTAGTACAGATTCACTAAGACTCTACATTACATTTCTGCCATAAAAAATTTGCAAACCTCAATTATGAGCTGGCAAGATTTCGGTATATGCCAATTTATGGACAGGCTTGCAGGCAGCCTTTATAATAGGAAAAGCCACTTTATATCGGCAGTAGTACAGTGAAATTTGGCCTATTTATTTTTAATCCTTGCCAAGCAACAAAAAACTGAAGTTATAAGTCTATGTTATATCTAACTGGTATAGTAAAATTTGGCATGTTTATTTCCATGGAAACACCAAAACAACCATTGACATTATATACACCAAACTAGTACCTCTACAATTGAGTTTTTATTGTATCAAAGTGGTACAGTAAAATTTGTTCATTTTTTGTTGGTGTTTTGCGAGGAAAAAACTAAGCTACATATACATTTCACTAGTACCAGGACAATATTGTTTGCCCCAGCTTTTTACATGCTGTTACATACACTCGACTACACAGTCCTACTTTAAATTTCTGAAATCCAGTTTGGGTTCTAGAGTTTAGTGTACTTTCCACTATTCTCTTGAGGGTGGCCCTGGATTTTCAGCACTATACAGAGATTAAAAAAAAAAAAAAAATCTCTCATGGATGAAGTCTTTGAAAATAATAACACAAAAATGCAACACCTTAGAAAACACTCTTGTTTTTTATTATCTTTTTTTTTTTTTACAAAGGCAGTACAAAATAAGTGCAGTTATGCTGCACTACATCCTTTAAGGCAGCAGATATAAAGTTTACAAACAATAAAACCCAACAATACAGTGTTCTGCTCAACAAGTAGTAACCCAACAAGGCAGTAACTGTACAGAACAATAGAACATTGGGGAGAAAACCATGTCTATAACAGAATTCATGAAAAACAGACAAACAAAACATAATAAAAACACACAGAAAATGCAGTCTTCTCCCAAATAAATGAAGGTGCAATGTTTTAACAATCTCCCAGTATTTCTTTTTTTCTTATTTTTCACTTAGTAAATGTACAAAATGGTTTAAAGACAAAAAAAATGTTCCTGAAATGCTAGTGCATAATAAAGCAGACATCAGCCCAGTGGTCTTCATTTTTTGTACATATTCTAATTACTTTATCACAATGCTAGCATGTCTACATGCTACAGTCATAGCAGCGCGGCAAGGGGTAAAAAAAAAAATAAAAAAAATACATATATATTTATATAAAAAAAATCTTGGCAATTAATAAAAAAAGTTAAATTAGTGAATAAAAATATAATTTGCTTTATAAAAAAAAAAAAAAAAATTCCAGTTGCCATTTAAAGCAAGCTAAAATGTGTATAAAAAAGGAAACAAAGCAGACAAACATTTTTACAAATTTTAGAAAGAAAAATGTACAGTTATGAACATTCACAATAATTTCTCCCTTTTCTGTGTTTTTTTTTTTGCATGTGTGATAAATATTGATAACTGTAGTAATGCTTGATAACTTACTCTTTTGTATCAGTAGACTATCTAGTGGCAATCAACAGAAACTGGTTCCTGTTTATAATAAGCCAGCAATTTTTTCTTCTATAAACAATACTGGTATTATGTTTGTTCTTTTAAATATGTTCAAATGTTCTGTAAAATACACGAAATAACAGCACAATACCTAAATTATTTAGGCAAAAATGTCACTTTATGTATGTGGAAATATGGACCATCCAACATTATTTGTTGACCCAATGAATTTCCAGCAATAAGCTCAGTGACTAGAACAAAATGCACTTGGTGCTTCTCCCAACTGTTGTACCACAACAAAAATCTCCCAATTAGCAATATTCCCAAAGCTTCATGTACAGGAATTTTCCAACAAAATCCCAAATTAATATGAAGTGTTTCTGTGATAATGCTTGTTCGGACCCACTGTCATCACATGACAAGTGCAGATACATTTTTCATACATTTGTGATAAATTTCTGAATACATCTTCTGCTCTTCTGTTTTCCCACAAGACATTGCTTCCCAGACGTTGCTGAACTGCTGTTGGGAGAAAATATACCTCTTTATATTAGTATAAGGATATAAGAACATTGTTGTTATTTACATTTTTTATTTATTCAGGCTTTTTCACAGATTTTGGTCTAGTGTTGCAATTCCTGGTAGTCACTATCTGTGAATTAATAAGCTTACATTAAATTACAGTTATGCTTTCATAAGATTCACAGATGAACTTCAACTTCACTGAGTACATTTCATACCTGGGGGCTTACTTCATACTGCAAAATTATTAAGTTGGGGGTTTATTAATGGGTAAAATAGAAAAAAAAAATTTTTTTGTTTTTTTGGGGGGGGGGCGGAGAGAGGGGGATTTTTTTTTTTTTGGGGGGATTTTTTAAATATTTTTTTTTTTTTTTTTTTATTTTAAAAAAATTATATAAAAGGGGGGAAAAAAAAAAAATTTGGTGTGGTTGCGCGGGGTTTGGGGGGGGTATTATAAAAATATATAAATATTTTTTGTGGGGGTGTGGGGGGGGGGGGGAAAAAAAAAAAAAAGAGAAAGGTTTTTTTTTTTTTTTTTTTTTTTTTTTTTTTTTATAATTAAATAAATATTTAATATTTTTTTTTTTTTTTTTTTTTGTTTTTTTTTTTATTTTTTGTTTTGTTTTTGTGGGGGTTTTTTGTTTTTTTTTTTTAATGGTTGTTGGGGTTGTTTTTTTTTTTTTTTTTTTTTTTTATTATATTTTTTTTTTTTTTGTGTTTGTTGTTTTTTTGTTTGTTGTGTGTTTTGTGTATTTTTTTTTTTTTTTTTTGTGTGTTGTGTTTGTTTTGGTTGGATTTGGGGGGGGTGGGGGTTTTTTTTTTTTTTTTTTTTTTTTTTTTTTTTTTTTTTTTTTTTTTTTTTTTTTTTTTTTTTTTTTTTTTTTTTTTTTGTGTGGGGGGGGGGGGGGGTGTGGGGTGTTGTGGGGGGTGGGGGTTGTTTAGGACAGTGGAACCTTTAATTAGCACCAAATTTAAGGTGCCTCCTACTAGCCCTATAAGAGGGCACCTGAGACCTCCCTCCACTGTGTTTTTTTCTGTCCTGTGTGGGACAGGTGGACGGAGGTCTCTGGTGACCTCCCGTTGCTAGGGTTTTTTTTTCCCTAAAAAAGCTCCTGGCTTACCTTTTTGGGGGTACCTCGGTCCTTTCCTACGTTCCTAAGATCCTCCGGTCCTTCGGGCCTTTTTCCGCCCCGCAGCGCAGTGTTACCCGGCTCATCGCTCTGCAGGCAGCGCGATCCCGGAAGTAAGCGGGGAACCTCTTCGGCCAGAACCTTTTTTCGGTCCCGTGTTCCCCGGGGAAGGAAGCCTTTGCGCACCACCGCGGCCTACTTCCGGTTTTCTCAGAAAAGTGCGGTAAGTTTGAAAATTGGAATTTTAATGGCAAAATATAGATTTGTTTTTTGCTGCTTGTATGTGGAGCCTCTGGCTTAGGCTTATGCTCCTCTATGTTCCATTATGGCATTTGACCTTGTTTGGCGCTGTATGAATATTTTCTTTCTTTGGCTCCTCCCCTCGCTGCTGTATTACATTTAAAAGGGCTTCAGTCCTTTACTGGGTGAGCTCGTGGTTACTAGCTCCTCTGCTGCGGTTTGCGGTGTCTGGGTTTTTCCTGACGGGATCTTTTTTTCAAGTGACCGATTTAAAAAAGTAAGGTACCCCTTGGTTTTTTTCTTCTTGTAAGCGATGCTTGGCAATCTTCTATTCTACATTGTCATGTGGCTTTTGATGTTTCAGATGTCATCTTCTGCATCAGGTAATGGCGATGGGCTTAGGAGGAAAAAGTCCTCTAAACGTAAACACCTAATGTGTTTGGATTGCAATACCCCTTTACCTGACGGCTATGATTTTACCCGCTGTCGCCAATGCCGCGGACCTCCGTCAGAAGAACCTTCTATAAGAGAGGTTGTCACCTGGGTAAAGGACTATATGGAGGAGTCTCTTAAGGAGATCCGTTCTTCCATCGCCCAGATTGCCAAGAAACCGCGGGTTGAGACACAGTCCTCCCTACGCATCGCTGACGAAGATTATCAGATAGTGGACGAGACACTCTCATCTGACGATTCCACTGAAGATTCCAGCAGGCCGTGCTTCCTACTCGAAAAATTAAGCCGGCTGCTGAAGTCCATCCGGTCTAAGGATCGTGATGTTGACGGGGAAGCCTCCACGTCCACCTATAGAGGGCCTAGGGTCTTCCAAGTGGACGAGACATTACAAAGATTAATGTCTTCAGAGTGGAAATGTCCTGAAAAACCTCTTGTGGTTTCTAGGAGGTTCAAGGCTTTATTCCCAGTTGCTCAATGGGATCAATGGGGTCCTCCTCCCAAGGTGGATATGGCGGTGGCCAAACTGTCCCGCCGCACTATGGTACCATCAAATGATGGATCAAATTTGCACGACGCCATGGACAGGCGCATCGACAATACCCTCAAGAAGGCGTATTCAGCTGCCTCGGCCCAGACCGCTGTGGCGGTTGCGTCTTGTGAAGTGTCAGCCAAATTACGCACTGACCTGGTTCATCTCGAGAGGGACATCGATTCTGGAGTCTCCAGAGATGAGCTGCTAGGGTTTCTAGGCTCGGTTTCCCTGGCAGCTGAATATTTAGCGGAGGCCTCCCACCATCAATTAAGGCTGGCGGCCAAATCTCTGGCACTTACCACTGCAGCAAGAAGACCTCTATGGTTAAAACCCTGGAGAGCTGATTTCCCCTCAAAATATAATTTGTGCGCATTACCCTTTGAGCCAGGTAGAGTCTTTGGCAGTGCCCTAGACGAGATCCTGGAGGGCTTGGCTGATAGGAAGGGTAAAACTTTACCCCAGGCCTTTAGAGGTAGATCTAATTCTGGCCGTGATAGAGGCTATCCGCCTTGTCGTGGACGGCAGTCCCAAAGAGGCTCTAGATATTCCTCTAGAGGCGCCGTCCGGAGATTCCCGAAGTCTGATGATAAAAAGGAGAAGCCTAGCTTTTGACATCAGGAGCAGTCTTCCTGTGGCCGAGATTCCTGTCGGGGGTCGTCTCCCCCATTTTTTCAACTGCTGGCAGGAAAAAATTCAAGACCCATGGGTCCTGCAGGTAATCCAAAAAGGATATGCAATAGAGTTCCTCCATCCTCCTCAGGATCGGTTTGTGTTAACTCGCAGCCTGCCTATAATGCAGCAGACTACATTGGAATGCTCCATCCGAGAGTACATTCACAAGGGAGCCCTGGAGGAAGTCCCTTCTCTAGAAGAAGGATCCGGTGTCTATTCTCCCGTCTTTCTGGTACCAAAACCGGCAGACAAGTGGAGAATGGTCATAGACTTAAGGTACCTCAACCGCTTCATCAAAAAGAAGCACTTCCGTATGGAAACCATAAAGTCTGTCACCACTTTTCTCCTCCAAGGCGATGTTTTCGTGACTTTGGATCTAAAAGACGCCTATTTGCATATTCCTATTTATCCTCCACACAGAAGGTTTCTAAGGATTGCCGTAGTAGTTTCCGGCCACACGAAGCATTTTCAGTTCACAGCACTACCCTTCGGGATCTCCTCTGCTCCCCACACCTTTACAAAGGTAGTGGCTCCTATAGCGGCCGCCCTCAGACTTCAGGGGATATTCGTGGTGCCTTATCTAGACGACTGGTTGATAAAAGCCCAGTCAGAGTCTGTTCTGCTCCAGCATCTACAGACAGCCGTGTCCCTGTTTCAGAGTCTGGGATGGCTTATAAACTGGGAGAAGTCGGTAACGATCCCTTCAACCCGAAGGAAGTTCCTCGGCTACTTCCTGGATTCAGTCCGCCTGCAGGTCTCCTTGACACCAGCAAGGAAGGAGAAACTGGTCGGTGCAGTCCGGCACCTCTTCAAAAAGCCGATAGCCTCCATCAGAACATTGATGAAGATCCTGGGCTTGATGTCTTCCTCAGTGGAGGCAGTCCCATGGGCTTTGTGGCACTTACGTCCCCTCCAGAAGGAGTTACTAGGGGCTTGGGATCGCTCCCTTCTTACACTCAGCAAGAAGATTCGACTCTCCCCCAGGACCCGTCTTTCCCTCAAGTGGTGGTTGCACCTGAAAGACGGAAGGTCCACGGTCCAACCTTCTTGGACCCTGTTGACTACAGATGCATCCCTCTCGGGATGGGGAGCCCATTTGGACGAAAACTCCATAAAGGGAGTCTGGAGCGCTCCAGAAAGAAGGACCTCGTCCAACTGGAAGGAGCTCAGAGCTGTATATCATGCCTTACTCCATTTCTCGCCTCTTCTCAAGGGAAGAGCAGTCAAAATCCGGTCAGACAACATGACCACAGTGCTGTACGTGAACAGACAGGGAGGCACCAGATCACCAACCCTCCTCAGGGAGGCAGATCTGATATTTACATGGGCAGAGAAAAATCTAACCCATTTATCCGCAGTTCACATCAAGGGCTCCCTGAACATAGTAGCGGATCGGTTGAGTCGGGGTCATGCCGTATCAGGAGAATGGTCACTCAATCCAGAAGTCTTTCATCAGATTACCCTGAAGTGGGGTCTTCCAGAAATAGACCTCATGGCAACCCGACTCAACGCCAAGGTGGAGACGTTCTGTTCCCTTTACCAGGAGGACAATCCCTTGGCAGTGGATGCCCTGTCCATCCCTTGGAGGTCCAGGCTGGCATACATCTTCCCTCCAATTCCAATATTATGAATAATATTGATGAAAATCAGACAGGACCAAGTCTCTGTGATAGCCATCATTCCATTCTGGCCAAAAAGAGCTTGGTTTTCCCAACTCATGGAGATGAGTCGAGGGATATATTGGAGGCTTCCCCCCATCCAGAACCTGGTTTCCCAAGGATCTCTGAAGTGCCAGGATCTCTGGAGATTCAACCTGACAGCCTGGAGGTTGAGCAGTCCCTACAGCAGGATAGAGGACTGTCAGAGGCCGTCCTGAAGACCCTTTCTTCTGCAAGAGCAGAATCTACCAATAAGAACTACCAGAGGACAGCCAAGATTTTCATGGAGTGGTGCTCCAAGAAGGGTATTAATAATTTACAACCTTCAACGGCTGATATTTTAAATTTTCTTCAGGACGGTTTGGATAAGGGCCTTGCCCCTGCCACTTTGAAAGTGCAGATTGCGGCCCTCTCCGCTCATTTGAACAGACGTCTGTCTCAGGATCCTCTGGTTGCAAGGTTCCTTAAAGGGGCAATGAGGCTAAAGCCCTCAGTATCATCTCCAGTTCCCCAGTGGGACCTTGCGGTAGTCCTTACAGGCCTGTGCGATCCTCCATTTGAACCCTTGGAGACTACGGAGCTAAAATATTTGGCATACAAAACCGTTTTTTTGTTGGCTATTACATCTGCCAAAAGAGTAGGGGAACTCCAGGCTCTCTCTTCTAAAGAACCGTACATTGTGTTTTTTGCAGATAGGGTGCACCTTAGATTTTTGCCTGGGTTTAACCCTAAGGTCCCCTCATGCTATAATAGCAATCAGCTAATTTCGCTACCAGTGTTTTTCCCCACTCCAACCTCTGAGGAGGAAGAAAAGCTCCACACCTTAGATGTGGTAAGGTGTCTGCGGATTTACCTATCCCGCACTCAACCGTTTAGGAAGGCCGAAAACCTACTAATTAATATGCAGGGTAAAAACAAAGGCCTCAAGGCTTCCAAGCCTACTCTATCCACATGGATCAAGGAGACAATTAGGTCTTCCTTCCTTATTCAGGAGTTACTCCCTCCAGTTTTTTCTACGGCCCACTCAACCAGGGCTGTGTCGACTTCTTGGGCTGAGTACCGGTCCTTACCTTTGGACCAGATTTGTGCGGCTGCATCATGGTCATCCCAGTTGACCTTTGTCAAACATTATCGTTTAGACGTCCGCAGTTCCAGACAACTGCCTTTGGTCAGACAGTCCTTGACGTTGTAAGGCGAGGAAACCCTCCCTAGGGGAATTACTTGCTATCTCCCCATATTGTGCTGCTGTCGGACGTAAGGGGAATCGTTGATTGTAATGTCAATCTGTATTCCCTTAGTCCAGACAGCAGCACAAGGCTTCCCTCCCTAGAAGCTTGTTTCCTTTTACTTTATAATTTACACAGTGGAGGGAGGTCTCAGGTGCCCTCTTATAGGGCTAGTAGGAGGCACCTTAAATTTGGTGCTAATTAAAGGTTCCACTGTCCTAAACAACACACAGGGGCAGAGATACCCCATATGGTGCTACTGTCTGGACTAAGGGATAAAAGATGATAATAATATTAAACGTTGGGGGTCATTAAAAAAAAAAATTTTTTTCCTAAAAAAAAACCCTTTTTTGTTTTTTTTTAAAAAAAAAAAAAAATTTTTGGTTTTTTGTGGTGGGGAGAAAGAAAAAAGAAAATAGAAAAATGAAGGGGGTTTGTTTTTTTTTGTGTTTATTGAGGGTGGTTGTTTGTTGTAAATTAAAATTAATTTTTTTTTTTTTTTTTTTATTATAATATATTATTATTTTTTTTTTTTTTTTTTTTTTTTTTTTTTTTTTTTTTTTTTTTTTTTTCATTAAAAGAGATAAATACTTCAGATAAACAACACTGGACTTTGGTAATAACATGAAAAATTACCAACACATAAATTCAGAGTTTGAAGGGGTTGTCTCACAAACTGAAGACCACAGGACCTTTCCCGCTCAACATATAAGTTGAGCGCAGCCAGGCTGAATGTGGGCAGGACTGGTGGCGGAAAGTGCTTCCATTGCAGTGAATTGGACTGCTGACCACCACCAGTCCAGTCCTGTCTACATTCCTCCTGGTTGAGTGTAGAGCAGGAGAAAGGTCCTGTTGTCTTCTGTTCATGGGACAACCTCTTTAAAACTGATACAAAAAGCATTATGGTAAGCTATTATTGGATTAGCCCCATTACAGGTGGGGACGATTTCACTGATAACCTAGAAGGTGCTATTAGCAGAGAAGAAGTGCTGTTTACATCAGCTTGTATTCTGAAGTGCGGATAGAGGCAGTCATGATTGAACCACTTGAAATACTGCTAGTTAACAGTATAACTGAAGATGATTGTAATCAATTACCTGCAATGGGCTTGCCATTGATCTATGCCTGGGTACTGTCAAACATTTTACTCTACGGTCATCTTTATCAGACATAGGTTTCATTAACAATGAACTAGTAAGAAGGTTCTGAAACAAAGGCAAAAATGTAAATTTACCAATATGGCATTTATACAGTAAGCCAGTGAATGTAGCTTTACATTTTTAAAGTGACATCACATGCAATATAATTATACAGCAGCTTTGTGACAAGTGTTTACATTGAGATGAGATTCATTGGAATGGGATCATTACATGATAATGGTTTGAATCCATTAGTAAAGTGATGAAGAAGTGAAGACCCTTCTTTATGTACCATCATAATACTTTATGATTTTGGCAGTGTGCTATTCTCACACATTCTAAAAAACAGCAGAAATGTATTTTGCTGTGTATGATATTAAAATTAAAGCCCCACTCCCACAAACTATAATTACCTCTAGCAATATAGTATAGGACCTACCTATTACTATAAGTCATAGTAATATACAGTGATTAATACAACCACTAACAAGGAACACTGTTCACTGTATACAGCTCCTGAATGGGTGCCCAGCTGGTCATGTGATCATGCTCGTGACAGACCTCTTACCTACCAACCGGAAGTCACTTTTATGTGCAACTCTATGAAAGCCTGGAGAGTGGATGCGTTGATCGCTGTACATTGACCTGTACTACATTGCTAGTGTTGATTATAATGCTGGAGTGGGGAATAGTGGCTACAAATATAAACATATACTGCATAACAGCATCTGACTTAAAAATAACTGTATTCATTGCATAGACAATGAAATCAGTGTCTACTAGTAAATATATAGTGTTCCTAGCACAATGTTGTATACTTACAGGAGTATCTTCCAGAATATTGTGCTGAGTGAACAACTGAGCTGTCAGGTTCTCTTGTTCCCACAGACTAGAGAATAAATGGCTAACCTTATGTGGTGGTGATGGTGACTCCACCTGACAAGAGTAAAAAAAAAAAAAAAAGTTACTCATAATTATTCGGAATCTATAAAATGTATAATTTCTAATTATATTTGTCGAGGTTTTAGGACCTAAATAAAAAGAAACACTTCTCCTGATGACATTCAGAATTTTTATACCTTTCTTTCCCCCAAAATTTTCTACTTTCTATTGTATCTCTATATTGTGTCATTAACTTTTTTAAGGCCACGTAATGTCATTTTAAGTTTTCTGGCATCAGTTATACAGGAAATCTACACTAGTTCCTAACAGGCATGGATTTCCATTCTGGCCCATGGGCACACTTCACACCAGTCAAGGTTTTTATTAAGACTGACACAGGAAATGGCCGTCTTAATTTGATGCTTCTACGAAAAAATATTTTTTTAATATCTGAGAGTTTATGTTTGCTTACCTCCTGCTTAATTTTCTTTAACAAAGGTTCTTCTAATTCTTGGAGCTCAGGTACAATGCCAGACTCGTCAGCCTCCTGCTTGATCACTTCCTGCAGATCTTCTGCAAGGTGTGAAGGAGTGTGATGCTAAAAAAACAAGATAAACAAATGAGAATTTTTAAAACACAACAGTGCATACTTCATGAAAAAGTGACAGAAAGATTTTCTAAATAAATCACATAGTTTGCAGCCTGAAAGTCATACCCCCTTTTTCCAACGCAAACACATAAAATGTCAGTGGTCATCTTTGACCAGTGATAAATCTGTGCAATTATGCCCAACAACTTTGCACTGCATTGAAAAATATGCCTCATTCTGCCTACTACCTAAAATGAGACAATTTACATATCGACTCACCGAAAGTTTAAGTGGTCCATACTTGAATTCTTGAGCAGCTAAGGCATTTTTAAAAGGTGTAGGGGTTCTTGGAGAGCTGTCTAAAATTGACCGTTTTATAGCTGGAGTCCTAAGACTTTAAAGAACATGAAAAAAAATAATTACTTAAACGAGGACCTTACACCACACGACAAGTCCAGTTACTTGTACCATTTAATAGGTTCTTCTCCATCAATTCTGGCACAGATGTTTATTTTCCTCTAGTCTCCAACTTTCCCGAGCAATCAGTGCACTTAGTTTTGGTGCTCGATATGTTATTTAGGCTGACTGTCAGGTGGGCGGTGTCAGACAGGAGTAGGCAAGGAGTGTGTTTCTGAGCTCTGACACTGTCCATCTCTGATTGGAATTCTAAATCACACACCTTGCCTGCTCCTACCTGACAGTACAAAGCCTAAGTAGCATATCAGACACCAAAACTACCATGATGCTGAGAACTAGAGATAGTGGAGGTGGTGAAACATCCTCTATAACCAAAATTATAAAAATCCAAACAAACGGACACCTCAACCATAAAAATAATTGGGCAAATTATCACTGACAAATATTAAAGATTTTTTTTTATGAAATATATTATAAATAGATAAGGGGTTGTAATTGCCATAATTCCCTACACTTAAGTACAGTATATACATTAGTGAGGTAACATACATGTTGTTTTCTTTTTGAAGACGTGGTGTATGATCCCGGTGAAGAGGTGTTACTATAGTAGCTTTATGAGAAGCACAAAGTGGAGTGGAGGTTAGGCTTGGGTGCTCCATATCCAAATTGTCATGTGCTGCTGCGGTGTTGAGAAACTGCAAATAAGGAGCAAAATTGTTAATCTGTGATACTGGTGCAAAATAGAGTACCAAGAAAATCAATATATTTCATACAAAGAAGCAATTAGTATTAGCAAAAGGTTTACAATGTTAAATGAAGAAATCAGTTATTAACAAACATGCTATTGAATACCATCACCAAAGGAAAGGCAAAAGCACTAAAGAACCAACACCATTAACCCCATTCCCCAGTGCAAAACTAAATACTGGTTATAAAGAGATGCTGGTAAGATTTTCACCATGATGTGAAATCAATGAGTGTGAGAGGAATTAGTCATTGTTTCCAAACAATTAGTTTCTATATTGTTAATTCTCTGGTGACTGTTTAACATTAGTGAAAACTTTGCAGAAGTTTTATTCTACCTGAGAGGGTGAGAAGGGAAGGCTTTTGATAGGGGACTGCTTTGGTGTAGAACTGATGATATCAGCCAGGTTTAAGGGACTGCAGTCTCCACTGGCTAGGCAATTCAGACGCCCTTTCGTTTTGCAAGAGACGGTCAGCGGACACGAGGTACTTTTTATGGAATTTAGGGAGTTGGGAGATACAAATGAATCCTGATACAACATAGTTTTGCATAAGTTTGTATCAGGTGCATCCCTAGGGCTGCACACGCTGCCCATGCCCTCTGAAGGCTCTGAGTCACGATTTGAGGGAAGTTTGCTGAGTGAGGAATCTCCTTGCTCATTGGTTTCAAAACTGCTGACTTCACCCCATGATGAATCCTGAAAACAACGTAGGAGGCACGAAACGTTTAACATTATGTATGGTGCCACCTCAATCACTAGTCAAAAAACATTTTAGCCAAATGTTCTGTGTAATGCCACAGAATGTGAAGCTTAATACGGTTTTAAACCAAAGAAGCACATGCAGACTTGTTAAGCTTGAAAAGCCAGCCAAGCGTTTTGTACAGTTAATGGATACAATGGTATAAGCAAAAATATTATGCCCTATAAGAATATAGAAACAATACATAATCAGAAATGTAACAGTAAAAACAATAAGTACCTGAAAAACTGTAGTCCAATCACACCATACCTCAAGTTTTTGTAAACCTGGTATTTATGGTGTGAAAGGCCAAAAAAAGTAATTTGTTAGATCAGATAAGAACATAAATGCCCATAAATTAATTCACTGGTTGCACAGTATCAATGTACTCTAATCCTCTACCCATAAGAGGATGCATTGTGCACATTGTATTTGTAATTTTATGTTAAATTGCCTCCCTTGCTACTTACAGAATCAATAATCTGAAGAGTTTCTGCATATTCAGGCACATTTTTCATCTGTATTAATAAATTTACTCCAAAGCATCTGGCAGGGGAAGCACTTTCTTCAGGAAGGCATCCATGGTCCATAGGAGGTGAAGGTGTACAGTTATGTGGCTCACCAAGACAGGACACGGGAGCAGTATCGCCATGGGGCCTGGAGTTGTCAGCAATAGTTGTACTGTGCCATATAGGATATTCCTCTGAATGATTCTGTTTTGCAGACAAAAGGTTGAAAATTGAAAAATATAGTAGAAAGAAGGAACTTGAAATGAAATTGCTCAAGGTGTCTCACACAGCTAGAGTCCCGATAAAAGCAGTTGCATCATCCAAAGAACTTACACTTCTGAAACAGTTGTCAAGATGTTTCCTTTCATCAATAGTGTTG
This sequence comes from Leptodactylus fallax, assembly GCA_947044405.1. NCBI lineage: Eukaryota > Metazoa > Chordata > Amphibia > Anura > Leptodactylidae > Leptodactylus > Leptodactylus fallax. The sequence continues at coordinate 3,527,351 of CAMRHE010000092.1, forward strand.
TGCCTCAAATGTTGCTATATGTTGTGTCATCTTGCAATTACAATTTCATATTGCAACTATATTGAAGTGGCAAGGTCGTTATGTGTAAAAACCATAAGCAACTAATGCTTAAACCATTAAAAGACTACTAGAATACTAAAATAATTATATACAATTATGAATCCAAATACTGAATTCAATATTACTATGCTATGCTATACAATTATGCCTTTACTCCAGGGTCAATATGTAAGCCACAGCCATGTCTATTTGACAAGCAGTAGTTACAGTAAACCTCAAACTTCCACAAGAGTAGAGAAAAAAATGGTATTCTAATACAATGGTGTATGAAATTGTACTAGTCATTTAATCGCATTTCTCTTACTGGTAATGCATTATGTCCCTTGAGTTCATTCTCAGTTGACATGAGTAACAGTTCTAACTCTTTTATCCTCTTTTCTTTTTCTGGATCTTCATCAGTATAGGGTCTCTAAAAGAAAGAGTACATGTCTGTAAACCTTCTAATAGTCAGCTGTTCAAACAAAAAGACAATGACTTTCCAAACAAAATGTTTTATCCAGATCTGAAAAGTGTGATAAAACACATAAATAGTACTGATTCTACCATTCTTGCCGAGTCATTGCTTCCTCTTTTCTTTGTGCTATAAATTATCTCTTGTAAGAAAGGCAAAACACAACCTGATCTATTCCATAGGTCCCATTTTTGATGACATTTACAAATATAAGATTTGCAGATTAAGTCAAATATTTTCATTATAATGTTTACATTTATAAAATACAGTAGATCAAATTGATGTTAATACATACCTGAATAACTGCAGTCCCTGGTTGAGGGACATTGACTATATTAACATGCAATGCAACAGGATATGGTGCCTGCAAATATATACAATAACAGTTATTTAATACAAAGCTTTCACATATTTTTCTCTGGTTTGAAATCAATTTTGAAATAATCTCTCTTGAATGGTTATCTGTTAGTTTCATTTAAAGTTTCATATAAGTTTGAAGTGTCTGTGGGGAGGAGGTTAATAGTAAATAAATTGCATTATCTAGTTTATGTAGTTCTCCCAAGGAACATGCTAATCAAAAAATAAAGGCTTAGCTATATGTGAAATGAAAGTTTTGTACGAATGTTTGCATTATTATTTCAAATATTCATTGTAGGTGGGATTATGCCCCAGACGCTTAAGAGCCTTTGTTATTCTGAAGACGACATTGTGTCAACATAGTTATTGTGTGGTGGATGTGAATTACCTGGCCATACTGAACTCAAGTTCACTAACGTGGAAGAAAAGCTCCAGTAAACATTCAAACGCAAGATGTAACAAAGCAAAAATTCTAATCCAAAAACACTATCATAAAAACTGGAAAATATACCACAGTAGTTTTGCCTTTTCAATAGAAATGGCATTACCCATATGGTGTATTTTCAGAAAATGCATCTGTAAAAGCCTATAAGGACACACTTTCTTCAATGAAAATGAAGTGCAAAGAGTTACTTCATACAGATAGTCCTACTCAAAAGACACTTACATTCTGTGGCTCGGCCAAATGGTAGTAGGAGAAGTTATTCACTGGAGCATGGCTGCTTTGAGAGATGTGTGAAGAAGGTGGGGTGTGAGTGCTGAAACCCAACAAGTGGTTGCTTTTTGGGAAGTTTGTGGCTGCAGAAGGCTGGTTGGTTTTGGATGATTCCTGCAGATAACCTTCCTGTTCAACCTTGCGTCTCATAGTAGAATTCCAGTGGTTCTTGATAGCATTATCCGTTCTACACAGGAAATTTAAAAATGTATAAAAGGTCCCACACAATAAAAAGAATGTGAGCATAGCTAAAGAGGAATTGTACAGTCTTAAGAGTAATCAGACACTGGGGGAGATTTATCAATCCCTCTACATAACTTTTCTGGCCTAGGATGATATCGTGTCGGTTATTTGGTGCAAGGCTCTTGCACCAAAACCCCGTTCTGCACTTTGCTTGCCGCATTATGCGAATGTGGGCAGAGTGGAGAGGGCCTCAGTCTAACATTTATTATAACTCACGCCAGTTTTCTCCTGTGAGTTAAAATGGAAATCTATGCCTGTTCCCATCTGACATAGATCTCAATTCTGGCTCAGGGACATGCACCTGATTTATGAAGAGGACGGGGCCTCTTCATAAATCACTCTTTCCTTCCGCCATTTAGGGCCTTTATAAAGACTGGCGTACAATACAACAGTCTTCATAAATATGTCCCACTGTATTGAAATGCAGTTACTTTGTTTACACCTTAACAGTAAACATACCAAAAAGTCAGTACTGCTCAGGAAAAATCAGACTTTTTTTTTTTTTTTTTAAATAGGCTCTGGAAAATTAAAAGCTATAATGTGATACAACGCAGAACTGTTTTCAATCTAGACAGTCAGGAAGACATCTACTACTTGACTAAAACCAGTAAGAAGAACAACCCATATTGGCTTACAAAACTTGTGAATCTGTACAAGCTCACATTTAATGCTACATTACCTCCCAGGCAGAAGCTTTGCAATTTCAGCCCATCTATTTCCCAGACGCTTGTGAGCTTCATATATTATTCTGTCCTCTTCTTCTGTCCAAGAGGTCTTCTTCACCTCTGGATTGAGATGATTGTGCCACCTCTCTCTGCACTGCTTTCCAATTCTTCCTTTCAAGTGCTTTGCAATGACAGACCAGCGTTTGGGGCCATACTTTTGTACTAGTTCAATAACCTTAAAAAAAGTAAAAATAAAAATATGTGTGTGTCTATTATATAAAATATATATATATATATATATATATATATATATATATATATATACACACACACACACACCCATCCATTTAACATATAGAATCACATGAACTGGAACTATATAAAAATGTTTTGAATGAAAAGCTAGGAATAGATGTCCAATTACTGGGACCACCAGAAATCACAAGATCAGGGGCAACTACAGGCCTTCATGTGGAGCAGTAGCAGGACCACTTCTCTATTCACTTCTATGGCACTGCCAGCGATTGTCATCCTGGAATTCCCAAAGTACAAAATGAAGTAGTAAATGCATGTGCTCCACTGTTCCATTCATAAGGGGTACTTGCAGGCACCTGTTCTCATGAATGCTGGGAGCCTAACAACAAGAAAAGTTTCCCTCGTCCTGTGGAAAGTGAAAATTTGTGCACACTGGGAAAAGCCCTTTAGGGGCCTGTGCACACAGCGGAAATGGAAGAGGACTTCCAACTCTAATTCTTCTCTGCTTTCTGCCGCAGCTGATTAAACCATGAAGTCTGCGGAAAGTTCAAGCAGGATCCTTATTTTTTAGGCGTCCTGCTTCTATCTCTGCCTCCCATTGAATACAGAACTAAGGTTCATTTGGCACTGATTTTAAGGTGGAATCCACCTCAAAATCAGCGCCAAATTACACTTTGTGAACATTTCCTTACTGATCATTAGTTTTAAAGGGAACATTTATGCATAATACATTGCATTAGCTTGCTTTCCAATATTTATTGTAGCTAGAATAAATTGAAAACATTATATAAGAAAAGGACTGGTGATAGACACAACAGAGTATGTTAAAATAGGCTAGAAACTTACTCTTTGATCTTCTTCTTTAGTCCATGGTCCTTTAATAAGTTCAGGATTTAATACTTTCTGCCATCTATGTTGGCATTGAACGTCAGTGCGATTCTTAAAAATAAATAAATATAGATATATTATTTAAAACGCATTTGAATTTTCCTGTAGTTATTTTCACAGATCACTATATAATATTGTTGTTTTTTTATGCTACAAATGGAAATTCAAATATCATACCAACACACTTTGGTGTAGTTAAATAGTGCAGTTTTTAGAGCTTTTTATAAGCTAAAAAAAAAGCAGGGCATGTAAAAGAGAGGAGAATTATAAGTATTTACATGTTTTCTTACTTTATGATCTTCCTTTTTTTAGCTAAAGAAAAACGCATCAAAACTGCCCTGTATATATAAGGTCTTAATGCTGCTTCTCATAGAAACCTGACTGCTTACTCAAATAATCATTAGAATACATCTGAAATCATTATACATATCATTAATAAATATAAATAAATATATAAAAACTGAAAAATTTAGCACAGCCTTACAGGAAGGAAACTAGCTATAACTTTCCAGTCCTCTGTTCCATTCTGTTCCACTAGTTTCTTGAGCTTCTCATCCTGAAATAAAGAAAAATTTAAAGTACCTTAAAGAAAAAGTGAAAACCATTTTCATTATATTTCAATTGTATATTTGAAAGATTTTGCTAACTTTTAGCACTTCTTTAAACTGTATAAATAGAACATTAAAGAAAACGATACTAGATCTGTGAGGGAATATTGTCAGGAATGTGAACAAAGGCAACATGGGTTAAACTTCACTTCTTACAATTGACAAGGATTTATATTTTCCATATCTAAAGATATCATTATATCAAATAAGCTAACAGAATAATTGATTAGTTGCCAGTTGACATGAAGAAACAGGTCACTCCCTTCAACTCTCTAAGCAACCATATTACAACAAAACTAGAACTTGGATTCCAGAGTGATACTCAATGAGCTTATATTTCCTGAAGAAATCATTGTGTACAAAACATATCACAAAGGAAACAATGAGGATTTCCAATTATGACACAGAGCACCAGCTCTTCATGTTCATATGTACCTCTTCACGAGTCCACCGTGTTTTACCCAAGTGCCGTTTTCCTTTGGAGAGCAGGCCGTCATAATCATGCTCATACATTTCAATGTCATCCTCTTCTTCCTCTGAGCTGTATATACTGTAAGAAAAAACATTCATGTCATAAGGAAAAAATGCCAGATTTCTCAATACAAAATCACAATAATGTAGAAGGGGCCACGAAAGTCAGTCAAGAAGATTTTGCACACTATTCTGATACACTGAACAGGTTCTACTGTTTTTGGTCTCCACAGATACAAGAGGACGTCCTGGCAGACGGCTTTTTGCTCAACATGTTCAGACCTGCTTCTCCTGTCAGATGAGTGGCAAATTGCACATTTGGCAACCTTTCTACCAATAAAGTTAAAATAAACCTGAATGTCTGAGGATAGTAAAAGAGTCTGATATTACTTGTCATTTACACAAGCAGGCCCTAAGAGTCTTTATCTGCTTTATGAAATACTCAAACTTTTATACTTGTCTGGAAGTAGCCCAAATTGTTGTCTTCACTTTCACTGAGAACCCTAGAATGGAGGAAGAAGCCTTATGTTGACATTCTGCTGGGGCATATACTGTATGTCAAACGTATACAACATCAAAAAACACATTATGCCAGGGGAAACCATTTCAATGATAAATGTCAAACTTTTAAGTAACAAAAGTAACACAAACAAAATCAAAAAAAATTACATATTTATTTATTGAGATTTTTACTAATGCAGAAAAAAGGCAATCCACACAATACAAGATGCCTTTTTGAACGTGAATCTGGCACAGAGCCATAATACTGTTTTGTATACAAACACAATAACCAACACGCCTGCAGTTAGTTCATGGTCAAAGAAGACAAAGACAATTTTACAAGGGTACTGCTGAGCAACCAAGTCAATAATGCCTCCTGCATCTGACACATCAAGCTCCATTTAGGCTCTTATTTAGCATGTGACATGATCTATTTCAGCCCCTGTCCAACAGAAGACCTTCTAATGTTTTAGAATTACTCTGCAGACTAATATGTGACTAAGGGATTTCCCCATCAGCTACATTTAAGTGAAAGGAAAATGTTCATGTTCTCACAAGCTTCTCGCAATCACAGGCTACGCATCCTCCTGCAAATATAAGAACATGATGAACTTGCCTGGCTGCACTGGAATAAGACACTAGTACAAGTTTCATTAATGGCAATGGGCAGAGCGTCAAAGAGGACATTCTTTCCTTCAACTGTGCCCTCATGCTACATGTAGATTGCCTTACGAGCAGTTTTAGACCAGATGTAGCTGTATGGAAAGAGATGATGTCAAATGAAACTGCCTGATGAGAGCGAGAGATGATCATCTGCCCTGATATAGTGCAATATGAAGACTTCACACTGGTAGAGATAATGTCTGCAGATAGTCCGAGGCAGTTGGACTTGTTTTATCAGGGTTTCTACATGACATCCAACATGAGCGAGGGGAGCGGGTTAAACAAAATGGTCAGTTTCATCACACTGTGTGGTTTGAGTAAGGTAAGCAGTAACTTATAGCTTTGGAAGGAACTCAGTTATGCAACTGAAGAGGTGAAGGGGAAGATATATGGGCAGATGGGTGGGGGCTGATAGTTTGCCGCTTTTACAAACAGGCCAAGACAAACATAGCAGGTGGATGGTCCACTACACTCCTATGGGGGACAACATTTTCTATCATACACTGAAAGAAAGCATTCTTACAGAATAGTTGAATGTACAGTAAGTAAAACAGTATATTAAAAATGGTATGTAACAGTCTACCATGGACTACAGATCTACACAAATACATTTCACATGTATTAGTAGAAATGATGCTAAGGGTCTATCAACACACAACAGACATATGTAGCTGACAGATAACAGCTACTGCTTTTAACCATAGCAGCCAATGTATAAAGGAAAGCGTAAACTAATAGTAATGTTCCACATATTAACCATATGGTGAACTTGTACAAAGTATATGACTGTACCTCATAGTTATTACTATTACTCTTTGGGGTAAGGTCCTGGATGAATGGACCCTTTAAGAAGCCTCCTCCAGCCTGTCCTCGGGTAACCCACAGACTGGAGAAGCTGTCTTCTAGGCACATCCTTAGCTACAGTATCCAGCAGCAATTATACAAGCTATTAATGTGACAGATGCTCTAGGTATATGCTGGGAAACAAAGGAAGATCATTTTGTGTTTACTTTCCCAGACATGTGCTGCACGGCTGAGTATTAAATATGCCTCCTGGATGTTGTCCCCTGCACACAAGCCCGGAGCCTCCAGTAATACCCACAGCAGCTCTCTGGCATCTCCCTGTGCACGTACTGGATGAATCAGACAGCAGTACCGCTGCAATCCTCTGCCGGACATCACTTTACAAGCAAGCATCAGCACCACCATCACTACCACCGCTGCCTGTCAGTGGCGCTCACCCTCCTGCATCCCGGGCACAGGTGGCAGATCAGGGACGAGTGGTAACAAAGTCCAGGAAAGTCCCCCAGAAGCCCGAAATGAAACGAAAACCATCCATGGTGCAGATCCACGTGTGCGGCTCCTAGAACAGAGCAAACAGGAGCGCACATGTGGAGATGGCAACTCTGTGCACCTGCCGCCACTGCCACATGTATGCGCTAGCGACCGGCACAGCCCGTAAGTGGCACTGGCTTATAGAACAGGTACAACACGCACCCTGCGCACACGATGCCAACAGGCTGTGACAGTGGCACACGTTATATAGCACAGCTGCTACATGCCACCTGCAAGAGTATCAGCACACGTCACTGCCAGCCGGGGCACAACATGGCACAGTGCTGCAGCCCTGCATGCCATGCCACTACCACAGTTACCTCTCCATTCTCGCAGGTTACATATCGCCAACTTTCAATAAAACAATGTACCAGTCAGCTCCAACCAAAGGAGCAGTCCACACCAGCGGCTCCTTCGCGTATGGGTTACCTGTTCCTTGGTCTCCTCGTCATCCTCACAGCAAGGTCAGGGGAGGGTGAGCAAGAAGGTGAATAATGTACTTCTTGCAAGTGGCTAGAGCTCTATGAAAGTTTCTCAGGAGGTGTAGAAGAGGCGGGCAGAGGGCGGGCATAGCCGGGGGGAGGGCACAGCCGCACTTGAAAGACGACTCAATAAAAAAAAAAGAGATTCCCTCAAACAAAAGCGCACTCAGCACGCCCCCTCCCGCCAAATCTGGCGCCCTGCGCAGGCGCCTTTGCCTGAGGGGTAGCGGGGCAGTAGCGGGGAGGAGAGGCGGGGCAGCGCCAAAGTATAGGCGCCCTTTTAGGCATAAACCCCGCTCTGAGAGGTGGGAGCAGGATTGAGTAAATAAGAGCAAGTCCGGTGTCACGCATTAGCCCGTGTACTGTCACAGGTGACAAGTGGCCCCTATTCACTGGTGTGGAGACCTGTTTCCCACTGTAAGGTGTACAGCACGACTTGTAGAACCTGCTGAGAGACGCAGTCACTACAGGAGCTGTGTGTACAGTCTTCTTCAGTCAGTGCCAATGTGTGACAGCAGGTGACAGCACACACATCCTGCAGCCGCCTCTCACCACATATGTAGTTCTTCTTCACACCGCACAGCTATGAGGAAAGTTTGGGCTACCCTGAACTAACTGCGTTTATTGTTGCAGATTTTGCTGCATTTTTTTAAAAACCAAAATAGGAAATACAAAGGAAGTTTTTATAATTCTTATGCAAATCCCTTATACTAAATCCACTCCTGGAAAAAAGAACCAAGTATTTGTGTAAATAAGGCTGCAACCATTGTTGCCCTCAGTGTTGGGGTCCTGATGTTTTCACTGCCAAGTAATTAATTACTACTATCTCTTAGTGATCACGACTAGGGTGCCTAGGGCCTCTCATTAGTATTCATTCTGTGGGCCCACCATAAAGCTGACTGCAGGACAGTATGCAGCCCAGAGGCAGGGGCGTCTAGCATTATACATAAGTATAATGGTGGTAACCCCCTCCCACCATAGTGTACAGGACTATTGAATGATTTACTCTTTTTGATGATGTACTTTATGATGACATATCTGTTACAATTGAAGGATACTGTTCTCTAAAGATTTTTTAGGCTGGGTTCACAAGTGCATTGGAGACTCAGTCGAAGTGACTGCTGAAAATTGCTGGATGAGAAAATGCTGCAAGTCTGACTTTGGCCATCGGTTTCAGTTTAAAAGAACGGACACCCGATGGATCCCATTATAGTCAGTAATGTCCGTCAGGCACCACTGGTGTTTCCACGGTTCATGTGTCCATTGTTCTGGTCGTCCGACGGACTAGAACTACGGACACTGTGGTGCAGATGTGAAGTTAGCGTCAACCTACTGTATGCAAGGTAGTGGTGGAAGTAGATTCATAATCTTCTATTTCTTATGCTGTCACCCATGTCTTATACGTGTATACATGTCTAATATCTGTGCCCATGTTTCTGCAAAACACTGCTGAGCATATAATACCATATACCTGACAGAACCTTAGACTGTGAGGATGATGTCACAGGTCTTGAAAGCTGCACAGACTGCTGCTCATAATACTGGTAACACTTGCTAATAGAGCTGTCTAAGCTCTGGCTAATAGAGCTCCAGTCTAAGGCAAGAGCAAGTCAGAACGCTATTTAGAGTGCCACAGGACAGAAATTGTCCGAGGTGAGCACTATGTTAGCAGGCTGATACTGAAAAAAAAAATTATGTCTTTTCTGACTGCTGGCGCGCAATAGTCCCAGCGCTGCTCTGTGCTCTGCAGCCAATAATCCACCTCTACTGTGCAGGCGTGCGAGCAGCTCCCACTCCTGCGCAGTAGTGGTGGATTGTCGGCTGTAAAGCACAGATTAGCGCTGGGACTAGTGCACAAGCCAGCAGAATCAGAAAAGAGGGAGGGACCGTCCCGCAGGAGGAAGAGTGGAAGGAAGATAGGTAAGTATAATGGGGGGGAGTAGTAATGACGTTCCGGAAACGGGGAAATGGATCGTCACCTGATAACCAGCAAATGTCCCTGGGGCGGTTACATTTTTGATAAATTATGTTATTTAGAAAGTACGGGGGGGGGGGGGGGGGGGTGTTTAGATTAGTGTAGAAATTTGCTTTTATCCTGGACAACCCCATTAAGGAAACTTGCTGTATGAGTTTTTGTCTCCTTTTAATTTTATTTCTGTGTTTAATTTTACATTATGGTGTAGAATAATTTATGCTGGGTAAGTCCCCCATGAAAGTCCCCTTGGTTCCGTATGGGACACTGTCATGTCTGTACTGGCCAGGACAGGTGGATTCAGTGTCCAGTGTCCTTGCTTTTATTTAGTATGCAGAAGTATGTGTAATAGAAATTGTGTATTACTTTTATTCTTATAAAAGAAAATTGCATTGGGAATTACAACAGCTTTATTATTTATGGGTGGGCACTTGCAATTCACCACAATTTTGCTGGCTTTACTGTAATAAATTAAAACTTAAGTAAATGCAAGTCTAAGGCCTGATGCACATGTTCATGTTATGGATCCCTCATGTAGAAGTCTGTAATATGTGTCCTCAGCCTGCTATGAACCCATGTGCCTCAGCATGTATCAGTGGCATCAGTGAGAGAAAATGTACTGTATTATGTCCATAATCTGCTTACTCAGTGGGCATGGTAACCCTATGAAATCACTTTCTCCACCAAGTCCCATAACTGGAATAAAGTGCTGCACTTTTGGTATTCTATGCGTAATCATTTTTTTCTGCAACTTTGACCAAGAGTCAAGGCAACAAACAGCGCATTTAAAAGCTCACTTCCTTTTAATTTACAGTGCGTTACAATTTGAATATAGCAAAAAAAATGTGGAAATCAGATTGTGTTGTGGAATTTCACAGTGAACGTATTTGCAGTATGCAGGTTAAAATCTATGTCCCTATATGCTGAATTCTATGGAGAGAGTTTTTCATTCTGTCATGGATAAAAATTGTGTATCAGTGTGTTATACGCCAAAAATTAATATAATAAGGGCTTTCAGGACATGCTCCAGGTTTAAAAAGCTGAGATCTTGCCTAAGACTGTTAATGCCACCTGAAATACATTTTGCAGGAGTGGCAGCATCATCTATTTGCCATTTATTTCTGTGGTGGGAAAACCCCTTTTAAGATAATTGCCCTAGACTGTTCATTTCTCTGCAGATCTGGCCAACCTAAGTAAACACCTCTTCTCTTATTAAATTTTATTATGCTGACTAAAATTCTCCAACATCTTCAGAAACACAGTCGCTCATTGATGTCTGTATCTTTCATGATTAATCCCCCATGTGTATTTTCCCGCAATATACATTCACCACTTAAGTTGTGTTTTATTGCTAGGGGTTCAAGATATGGGATTGCCACCAATCATTATTTTAGGGGTTTCCAAGTCCCTGTCAAGTCATGAGGCTAGGAGGTGGGGGAGTAGTAGTATGCATGCTACCACACATTACAAAATCTATGGGACAGATTTATCAAACCCCTACACCAGTTTTCTGGCATATAAAAGTTGCAAACCTGAGGTTTGCAACTTTTTAAATGCCATTGCTGACAAAAATATATTCCAAGTAGAGATACTTTGTTTAGAACTGGATTTGGCCCAAAATTTAGAAAAGTATCACAAAGCTTTTGGGGTTCATCACCCACAAAACACTATTATAATCTGGGTTCTCCTCAGACCCCAGAATATAATAAGAGGCCCAGGGGAGGTGGGGGAAATTAACAAACATTTACACTCACCTTGTTTCACCTCTCTCTTTTCGTCCCCTTCTGGTCTCCAGCTGACATCACTCACCCGGGGTCTCCACTGAGGCCCAATCACAGGTGTCAGCAGTTACCCTGGGGTGCTTGGTGTCAGCGGGGGGCTGGAAGGGGCCTGAAGAGGATGCAGGAAGACCACCGAATGCCGCAAGGAATCCTAGGAAAGGTGAGGCAAGGTGAGTATAAGTGTTTGATATTTTTTCTCACCTCCCCTGGGTCTACACTGAGAAGACCCAAGAGTATAATAGTAGCACTTTCAGTTGAATATGAACAAGTTTGGTATGAACCAGAGGGCCAAACCTCACTAATAATTGTTGAAACAAATCTCTTTGACACAAATCTCACAAATATTCATTGAAACCGCCACTAATCACAAGTGGCGGTTTTACACCGCCTTCTCCACTTTTTAAAATGAGGGTGTTGGGAGCGTGTACTGTGGGTGAGGCCATCATCACTGGCAGATTGTTATCATTTACACCAATTTTCTAGAATAAATGACAACTGAAATCTATGCCATCTAGAAGCAGGTACTACAATCATAAATTAGGTGCATTCTCCACCAGCACAGGGATTATCGTGATCTGCGTGGAAGATGCTGCTCTTGTTAAATGCCCTCCTATAAGTTACATAAACAGTTGGCTTTACTTTTTCTGTTACTCCCATACCTTTTAGGCCGGGGCCCCATGTAGCATGTCAAATATACCTATAGAAACACCGGCAGTTTCCCTATAGGTATAACTGAAGCAAAAAGCTTCTGTGAAAAGCGCTGTGGGAGAAAGCGCAATGCGTTGCCGCCATGGTTTTTCCCGGGTGCTTTTTTTGGTGCGGAACACTACGTGGGGCCTTAGACTAAAATGCAGTGTTTTTTTCTGCTGCGTTTCCGCAGCATGGGGCCTTAGCTTAATGGCTTTGGTTTTAGACCAACTTTTCTAATGTTTTCTTCCTTTATTTGGCACTTCTATGAAATTTTAGCATAATGATACCTATATGCTAGTTATTTTGTAAATAAACTTAAATTCATAAACATTTTAATATATTTTGGTGAAAATTACGGCAATGCAGACTACAGCAAAACTGAGTTCTCCTAATGATAAATTTCATCCTTTGAGTGTAAAACATATATAGTACATGAGTGTAACAGGTCAGTATAAAAGAAAACTTTGGAAGATTGATCATGTGGGAAATTTTGTTTTGTTAGAGTCTGCTTTGCCATAATTTGTGCCAAATTTATCAAATATGACACAATGTTTCATAACTTTGGAATGGAATTGTAAATTCCTCTTCATTTTCTGCCTCAGTATTCGGCCGCGGGATACCCACGGCGGGATGCCGATGCAGGAATTCGGCATTCCGATTTGGATTTCCACTGCTGATTAGACCCAGATGAATGGGCTTAATAAGCAGGGAGCCTTGAGCCGCAGAATCTGAGGCAAGATCGAGCAGGACGCTTATTTGCAATCTCTCCTTCCCATTGAAAACAATGGCCTCAAATCCACGCAAATTCCTACATGTGAAAGTACCCTTAAAGCTGAGGCCACACGCTTCAGAAAAGCAGCATTTTTGGCTGATAAATGAAAAATGCTGTGGAAAAACTGAAAGACTTTACCTGTGTCTAAAACGTCTGTCCTGACACATTACTCTACTTTATAAGCCATCCTCCTACTAGAGTGGAATTGCAACATTTTTTGTGACCTTTTAAAAGTCGCATTTGATAAATTTGGCGTGAAGACAGCTTGATAGGTTAAGCTCACGACCGCAGTGTAAGGCTAAGGTAACGTCTCAAGTGAGCATCAATACAACAGGAACGAGGGGAATATATTTATAAAACATATGGAAGATAGAACGACATCTTTTCAAGATTGCCATAAAAGGCAGATTTTCTTTCTTTTTTCTAGTCCATAAAATAAGACTTATCTAGCCCTATTAAGTGTTATCCACTATTTTTTATAACCTAGGCTTGTCCTCCTATTTTAGAATTGACAATAAAACACACTATCAATCCTTACATAACTACATTTGGGTTTATTGAGAGTGTTTTATTCAGTTTTGCCTGTTTTGTCATGAGAAAATAAAATGCTGTACATTCTCCCGTATAAGCACCTTCTTCTGCAATACAAAGCCAGTTCACATGACAAAGAAGTGTGCATAAGTCCTATGAGGCTTGCCCAGGTAATCTGCAGAAAATTTAGCAAAACTGAGATTCTATTGCAAATTTTTTCTTATGAAATATGGCAATAGGAAAAACCTGCAACAATTCCTTGCCCGTTTTGCAACAGAATTTGCGGATTTAAAATCTACACAGTGTGTCAGCTTGCATGCGAACAATTCAGCGGATTTTCATCTACTTGCCTTCTACAGTATTCTGCTGTGGATTTTCAGTGCGCAAATCCTCACAAAAAAAATCCAAAGAATTTCCATCATTGCCAGCTGTCCCTAATGTTCGGAAACAAGGGGCATAAATGGGCATAGCTTAGAAATATTCTGCCCAAAACCAGATGACCACACCATGTGTGGGAGTGGTCCTGGTGCTACAAGGACTTAACCATTCCTATTTAACCAATATAAATCCTGGTAAACATGCATTTCCGTCCTTAAGAACTTTCCTCTTGTTTTCCTTATCTATACTCAATCCATTGTTTGAAATTATGTTTTTCAGTTTGTTTCAGCTCACCAATTGGATTGTGTTAATACACACATATAAATACATTGTATACAATCATATATATCGTTCACACTAATATATTGCTGCAACATAAGAACAAGTAAAAAAAAAAAAAGTAAGGAAATACTCTGATAACCACATTGAACAAACAAATTACTCACTTTCACTCTTTTAACACTTTGCCCATTGATCCTGAATTATTTTTATGTGTTATATTATAACTAGAGATGAGCGAATTGAAGCTGCAGAAGTGGAATTCGATCCTAATTTCAGGAAATCTTCAATTCACATGGAATCCGGATTTCCTGATGCTTCGCGGTAACGAATATTTAGTAATGACCTTTGTGACAGACGGTTACATGATGTTCTCTAGTGATGTGATTGGTGTAGGCGTGTCTTTGCTTGTTAGCAGATCCTTCCACTTGAATAAAAGTTGTCTGTGCTTGAGAGAGAGACATGACTGCGGCATCCAAGGGCTTCCACCATTTTGCCGCCCACCCCGGCTCTCTGAAGACAGGAAATAGCTGTTTATTCGCCGCGAATTAATTCGGATCAAAGAGAATCGGAAAATTCGGATAAGTTGCCGAATCAAATTTTTGAAAACTTCGCGCATCTTTAATTATAACTCTTCACTATCATCGGGGATTCACAAAATTCATGAATTTCAACACTGGTTGCAAGTGAGAATCTTGTTTTTTCTAAATTCTCATTATAATAACAATTAGGAGTGACTAAATAACACAGGTTTTCCATGCCACTTCTTTGTTCTCTCACCTCATTGTACAGCTCTTTTATAAGTACACAATGACATTTGCACATTAGGTGTGCTCACTATATATTAAACAGATCTGCTTATTGTAATGGGGAAAGGTTCTGGATGGAAACAAAAACAGCACTCAGTGAAGTCTATGCAAATGAGGAAATCTGCATTATGTGTGTACCTACAAAAACCTGTTTGGAAGGCATTTCTTGAATACAAATGTAGCCTCTTTATTTGCATGGCCAGATGTCTTTTTAAATTATGGAGCGGTTATGAAAAATATTTTTTGTAGTATGCCACATTCAGCTAAATATACAGCTGTATATTTCCTATGTTTTAAACAGTCATTTAGAATTGAAAAAATATGGATACAGTTGTCCTATTACATCTTTTCTAGGGAAGGACTTTCTCCTGATCAGGGTCGTTTTAACACAGTGCAAAGGTTTCATAACCCCCACCCCCACTCCATCACCTCCACTTAGACTTACCTGACCCGCACAAATGATTTTGTCGCCTCAGTGGCCCCCATATAGTATAATTTCCCTTAGTGGCCTTCACACAGTATAATACCTCCCTAGTGACTCCGTACAATATAATGACCCTCAGTAGCCCATCACACAGTCAAATACCCCTGCAGTGGCCCCATATAATATAATGTCGTCACAGTAGCACATCACACATTAACCTGTTCTCTCAGACATTAACCTGCACACCCCCGTGGCCCCTTAGACGTTAACCTGTTGCCCCCTGTGGCCCCTCAGACATTAATTAACTTGTCCCCCCAGTGGCCCCTCAGACATTATACTATAATGTCCCCCGCCAGTTGCCCTTGCAGAAAAAACAATTTTGTGTATATATGCTGACTTTCAATTGTCTATTAAAATTTATTTTTCAATCTTCAGAATTTTTTCCTCCAACTTTTAAAACAAGAACAAGTGTATCTGCACATATGGCAGAATGTGATAAAATATGCAAACACAAACCCTGCTAATACATCCACTTAATCTCTACCATAAAGCTGCTTGGACAGCAGCTGCTGGTTCAAAATAGAAATGACATAAACACACAATTAAACTTTAGAATATTGTCTGGACATCATTCACAAGTAATATTTTACCAGATATTTAGCTTATGTGTTGTTGATCAGCTGTACAATGTATTCAAAGTTCACTTACAGTGGGGAAAAAAAAGTATTTAGTCAGCCACAAATTGTGCAAGTTCTCCCACTTAAAAAGATGAGGCCGGCCTGTAATTGACATCATAGGTAGACCTCAACTATGAGAGACAAAATGAGAAAACAAATCCAGAAAATCACATTGTCTGATTTTTACAGAGTTTATTTGCAAATTATGGTGGAAAATAAGTATTTGGTCACCTACAAACAAGCAAGATTTCTGGCTCTCACAGACCTGTAACTTCTTCATTAAGAGGCTCCTCTGTCCTCCACTCATTACCTGTAGTAATGGCACCTGTTTGACATTGTTATCAGTATAAAAGGCACCTGTCCACAACCTCAAACAGTCACACTCCAAACTCCACTATGGTGAAGACCTGCACCAGGCTGGGAAGACTGAATCTGCAATAGGCAAGCAGCTTGGTGTGAAGACATCAACTGTGGGAGCAATAATTAGAAAATGGAAGACATACAAGACCACTGATAATCTCCCTCGATCAGGGGCTCCATGCAAGATCTCACCCAGTGGGGTCAAATTGATTCAAAGAATGGTGAGCAAAAATCCCAGAACCACACGGGGGGACCTAGTGAATGACCTGCAGAAAGCTGGGACTAACGTAACAAAGGCGTAACTGTCAGTAACACACTACTCCGCCAGGGACTCAGAACCTGCAGTGCCAGACGTGTCCCCCTGCTTAAGCCAGTACATATCCGGGCCCATCTGAAGTTTGCTAGAGAGCATTTGGATGTTCCAGAAGAGTATTAGGATAATGTCATATGGTCAGATGAAACCAAATTAGAACTGTTTGGTAGAAATGCAACTCGTCATGTTTGGAGGAGAGTGAATGCTGAGTTGCATCCAAAGAAGACCATACCTACAGTCATGGCCAAAAGTTTTGAGAATGACACAAATATTATATTTTCACATGATCTGCTGCCCTCTGGTTTTTATGTGTGTTTGTCAGATGTTTTTATCACATACAGAAATATAATTGCATTCATATTATGAGTAACAGAAGCTTATATTGACAGTTAGAATGAGTTAATGCAGCAAGTCAATATTTGCAGTGTTGACCCTTCTTCTTCAGGACCTCTGCAATTCTCCCTGGCATGCTCTCAATCAACTTCTGGACCAAATCCTGACTGATAGCAGTCCATTCTTGCAGAATTAATGCTTTAATTTTGTCTGAATTTGTTGGTTTTTGTTTGTCCACCTGTCTCTTGATGATTGACCACAAGTTCTCAATGGGATTAAGATCTGGGGAGTTTCCAGGCCATGGACCCAAAATCTCTATGCTTTGTTCCCTGAGCCATTTAGTTATCACCTTTGCTTTATGGCAAGGTGCTCCATCATGCTGGAAAAGGCATTGTTGAGCGCCAAACTGCTCTTGGACGGTTGGGAGAAGTTGCTCTTGGAGGACATTCTGGTACCATTCTTTATTCATGGCTGTGTTTTTAGGCAAGACTGTGAGAGAGCCGATTCCCTTGGCTGAGAAGCAACCCCACACATGAATGGTTTCAGGATGCTTTACAGTTGGCATGAGACAAGACTGGTGGTAGCGCTCACCTCTTCTCCGAATAAGCTGTTTTCCATATATTCCAAACAATCGAAAAGGGGATTCATCAGAGAAAATGACTTTACCCCAGTCCTCAGCAGTCCACTCCCTGTACCTTTTGCAGAATATCAGTCTGTCCCTGATGTTTTTTCTGGAGAGAAGTGGCTTCTTTGCTGCCCTCCTTGAGACCAGGCCTTGCTCCAAGAGTCTCCGCCTCACAGTGCGTGCAGATGCACTCACACCTGCCTGCTGCCATTCCTCAGCAAGCTCTGCACTGCTGGTAGCCCGATCCCGCAGCTGAAACACTTTTAAGAGACGGTCCTGCCGCTTGCTGGTCTTTCTTGGGCGCCCTGGAGCCTTTTTGGCACCAATGGAACCTCTCTCCTTGAAGTTCTTGATGATGCGATAGATTGTTGACTGAGGTGCAATCTTTCTAGCTGCAATACTCTTCCCAGTTAGGCCATTTTTGTGCAGTGCAATGATGACTGCACGTGTTTCTTTAGAGATAACCATGGTTAACAGAAGAGAAACAATGATGGCAAGCACCAGCCGCCTTTTAAAGTGTCCAGTGGTGTCATTCTTACTTAATCATGACAGATTGATCTCCAGCCCTGTCCTCATCAACACCCACACCTGTGTTAATGGAGCAATCACTGAAACGATGTTAGGTGGTCCTTTTAAGGCAGGGCTGCAATGATGTTGAAATGTGTTTTGGGGGATAAAGTTCATTTTCTAGGCAAATATTGACTTTGCAAGTAATTGCTGTTAAGCTGATCACTCTTTATAACATTCTGGAGTATATGCAAATTGCCATTAGAAAAACTGAAGCAGTAGACTTTGTAAAAATTAATATTTGTATCATTCTCAAAACTTTTGGCCATGACTGTACTGTGAAGCATGAGGGTGGCAACATCATGCTTTGGGGCTGTTTCTCTGCAAAGGGACCAGGACAACTGATCCGTGTACATGAAAGAATGAATGGGGCCATATATCCTGAGATTTTGAGTGCAAACCTACTTCCATCAGCAAGGGCATTGAAGATGAAACGTGACTGGGTCTTTCAGCATGACAATGATCCCAAGCAGACCGCCAGGGCAACGAAGGAGTGGCTTCGTAAGAAGCATTTCAAGGTCCTGGAGTGGCCTAGCGAGTCTCCAGATCTCAACCCCATAGAAAACCTTTGGAGGGAGTTGAAAGTCCGTGTTGCCCAGCGACAGCCCCAAAACATCACTGCTCTAGAGGAGATCTTCATGGAGGAATGGGCCAACATACCAGCAACAGTGTGTACCAACTTTGTGAAGACTTACAGAAAACGTTTCACCTCTGTCATTGCCGACAAAGGATATATGACAAAGTATTGAGATGAACTTTTGTTATTGACCAAATACTTATTTTCCACCATAATTTGCAAATAAATTCTTAAAAAATCAGAGAATGTGATTTTCTGGATTTGTTTTCTCATTTTGTCTCTCATAGTTGAGGTCTACCTATGATGTCAATTACAGGCCGGCCTCATCTTTTTAAGTGGGAGAACTTGCACAATTGGTGGCATGATTAAATACTTTTTTTCCCTACTGTAGATGGTCCTGTTTTTATTAGGGTTTGGTTACATGGGATTTGCTGATTTGGATGGTCCTGCACATGGCCATCATGGTATGGCTGAATTGCATCACATTTACTACCAGGGACGCTTTAACCATAGGGCAAAATGTGCACTTGCACCAGGCCCTATGGTTGCAGGGGCCCCCGGATCTGGGCACAAGACTTTCTGCCCGGGAGAGCTCCACTCACAACTGTATTGGTATGCTATGCAGAGCAGGGGGCTGTAAAGTCCTTGCTCTGTCATAGAAGACTTACAGTGAAGCCTGTGCAGGACGTCCTGGAAGAGCTGATGATGTTACTGCATCATGTCACCTGCGCCGGCCCCGGACCTGCAACAAAGTGCAACAACAGCAGAAGATGTGAGCTGCTCCAGTCATCGTGGGATCGTGGTAAGGTGAGTATAAGGTGAGTATAAGATTTATTGTTTTATTTATATTTATTTATTATTATTTATATTATTTATAAGAGGAAACTATTTAGAAGGGAGAACTATTATATAATAAGGGGGACTATTATTTATAAGGAGGAACAATTACTGTTAAGGGACACTATTTATAAGCAGGGACCCTTATTTAAAAGGGGGCATTATTATTTATAAGCAGGGATTATTATTTATAAAAAGAGATTTTTATTTATAAGGGGGCATTATTATTTATAAACAGGGATTATTATTTATAAAAAGGGATTGTTATTTATAAGGGGGTATTATTATTTATAAGCAAGGAATCTTAGCCCCCCTTTTAAATAATAGTCCCTGCTTATAAATAATGACCGCCTTATAAATATTATTGATAAGGTGGCAGTTACCTGTGACCAGGAACTATTATTTATAAGGTGGGACTACTATTTATTAGTGCAGGGGCATGGCCACATATATTGTATGGAGCCAGTAAGAAGGAATTATACTATGTGGGGGCCATTTTAATTTGGATGGGTCAGGTATGTTTAACTGGTGGTGATGGGGGGCCTACTTATGAAACTTTTGCGCTGGGCCCATCAATGGGTTAAAACAGCCCTGCTTACTACAGATGGGTTTAATTCAGTGCATCAACTATGGGCCATGACCGATGTTTGAGTGGGGTTCCTTAGGCTCACCAAACAATGTTGTGAGGGCCTACTAATAAAGCTATATTTATGGTGTTCCATGTGTGGTACAGATGACATGATAACTTTTTTGCAGATCATTGCGATTATGGGAATACTAAATTTATGTGGTTTTTTTGTGTTTTAGCAGAGGGAAAGAAAGTAAGATAAAGGAATAGGAGTGTTTGTCTTACAGCAGTGTAAGGGGGGTTAACCCATACCTTCCCTGCTGCAAGGCCATGAATATCTAAACTTGGACAATCTCTTTAGCAGTTTCATAAATAATGAATGATTCTATGTATGAATGACTAATATTGTTTGATAATATTTTGTGATTTTACAATGTACAATTATTGTTACAGACACTTAAAAGTATACACATTTTGACAATGGTTGCTATGTATAAACATGTTATAATAAAAGGGACAGCAACTAGTGCACAGTCTATGACAAGCTCTTGCATACATGGTAATTCCATGCATGACTCGTAATAATAGTAATACCTATTCTATTACTGAAACATGTTAATACTGATCTGTTAGGCCCGGTTCACATCTGCGCATGGCTTTCCGTTCGGGGGAGTCCGCTTGGGGACCCCCCCGAACGAAAGCCTAACCGCATAAAAAAGCGGTTACCTTAGGAAACTGGCAGACCCTATAGACTATAATAAGGTCCGTGTGGTTTCCGGTCGGTTTCTGCACGAAATATGCGGAGAGAAAAGTGCTGCTTGCAGGACTTTTCTCTCCGCATATTTCCTCCGGTTTCCTAAGGTAACCGCTTTTTTATGCGGTTAGGTTTCCGTTTGGTGGTCCCCAAGCGGACTCCCCAAACAGAAACCCATGCGCAGATGTGAAGCGGGCCTAAATGTTACCTAGCAAAACTTTATCTACTTTTGTCATGAGATAAGGCTGCATTCACATCTCCAATGTTATAAGAGCAGAACCACAAAAATATTGGAATCTCCTGAACTATTGTATTACTATAGAATCAGATTTCTGACACCTGACAAATTAGTGCAGTATGCTTAACTGTTTTGTTTGACTTTTTTTGACAAAATTGAGATGAATGCTACTAATGTAGCCCCAAGTGTAGATGAGGTGGTGTACGTTGTCTAATATGAAGGAAGAGACTTTTTATTAGGGGATAAAGGATGTAATATTTGTGAGGACAGCCAAATATTTCTAGACAGGTGAAAAATGGATTGCATGGGTTTTTATCTTTATGGTCCTTTGTTTCTCATGATTTTGTTGCCAGAGGTTTATGGCTGCTGCTGATTTCCTATTGGCTCATATATTTCCGATGTACATTGTCAGCAGAAATTGCTTTGGTTGCTTATTAGATTTAGATTACACCATCTGTTAGAAGTTATTAATTATGGGCGACTGACTGTAAAAATTATAGAGTTGTGTGAATTAGTCATTTCCACCAAAAAACAATATGGTTTACTTACAACATGACTTTAGTGAGTAAACAAAATAGTTCAAATTATACAAGGAAGCAAAAAGTTAATCATTACTAATTTTTCTCAGTTAAAGGGTTAATTCACTTATACCACAGATTTCATGCAGCAGGTGTTATACCTACATACAACCATGATATCCTGCAATAAAAAGTCACCCTCCCCACACCCCCTTCTGGCCGCACCCATTCTTCACTAGGGAGCTATAAAACTCATTGAACTGTGAATGGGACCACAATTGATAAGGATTATGTTGATTTTTTTGCCCATTCCTGGAGACTAAGAGATTAGTAAAACAATAATGAAGATTATGTACATGCAAAAATAGGAAAATGGTAATAATAATAACAAAGTCATAGTGGTATAGCTATAAACAAAGTCAAAGCTGTCATGTAACTCACCTGCACTTACTTACACTTTGACAGTCATTATCCACGCAATACATTTTTTTCATGACTAGTTCGTTTACCCAAGGTACAACATGAGGTATCATCTTCATAGTCACTGCAAGAAAGTAAAAGCACATATCTTTGTAACACCTTCACTACAGTTTGTTTATTGTAGTACTTTGGATACGCTTTACAACAAAAATTAAAGTGCTCCTGCCCTGAGTCTTCCCTAATTCAGGATACTCTTTCTTGTAATGGAACTAAATTTGAGAATACACACATATTAAAGAAACACTGGGGCAAATATATGAGACGCATCCTCCACCGGCTCCAGGTCTATAAAGACTGGCAGAAGTAATGCCAGTCTTCATAAATCTGTCCCACTAAGTTTAGAAATGAATGATAAAAGTAAACAGAAGATAATCTTGCTCCACTGTTTGTCAGTCTTTTGCACTTTCCGTATGTTACTAAAACAGTCTTCCATAAATGGTACAGAAATGGTACACAGAGTACTCATACATCTTCAAAGGCTGTCATTTGAAGGCCTGTTTGGCTGATATAACTGTTTCATGTGACACCCCACCCAGCTTCAGCTTCCCTGCGTTATACAAGATCCTGTACTTGCACCTGTACTGCAGTGAAAAGCAATGAGAGAAACAAAGAAATAAATGCAGAAGAGACAGAAAGTGGATTTCAGCACATGATTTCACAGAAAAGAGACAAAATCTGTTAATAAAGTATATTACAACATTTATTATTGTCATGTTGCCAGAAATAAATTGCCAGAAAGAAACTGTTCAAAAGTTTAGTGATGCTTTAACAATGCATGTTAAATTTGTAAATAGTGCATAATTACAATGTATATGTTGAGCATTCAGGGAAACAATTTTTTTCGGTTTGCCATCCCTCTTCTGAGAGCCATAACTTTTTTTAATGGCACTATTAAAGCATGTAATACATTGAAATTGTTTATTATTTTTTGAGTAGGAATAGAAAAAAAAAATTTTGGAGGGTTTTGCTTCTTCAACTTTATTTGTAGAACATTCACCTTGTGGTTAAAATGACAGGTTGATACAATTTTGACTATATCTAATTTTTACACTTTTTAGTGTAATGACACTTTTACAAAAAGATTGTTTTTTGTCACCATATTCTGAGAGGCACTTTTTATTCAATTTTTTTTTAGCCTGTGAGGGTTTATCTTTTTGAGGGATAATTTTACATTTCATTGGTACCATATTGGTATACATACAATTTTTTGATTATTTTTTATATATTTTTTTGGAGGTAGGAGTAACAAAAACAGCAATTGTGTAATAGTTTTTGTATTTACGGCATTCACCAAAGTAGTGAAGAAATGTAATGGTTTTGTAGTTTAGGTCTTTAGAGATGCAGTGATACCTATTATGTTTCTTTTTTGTTATTCCTTTGTTTTACATAATAAATTCATATCTAAGTATAAAAAGATGATTTTTTTCTTCATTTTTTAAAAAAATATTTTTAACTTTTTACTAAACTTTCTATCATGGTTGAGCAAGGGAAAAACAGAGAAAGCAGGATCTCAGGATCATCAGGGTCTTCATAAAACCAGTCCTCTTAATCATAATCCTAGCTACAGCCATGATTAACTCTTTCACTGCCAGAGATTTTTAGATTTTTCTCCCCTCTGGCTGCCAGGGCAATTTTCATAGTTTTGAGATGGACAAATAAAAACTAAATTGCAACATTAAAAAAAATCATACTAACCCCCCATAACTATATATTTTTTTAAAGTAGACACCTACAACATTGTCAAAATGTCACTTGGTACTGTATATGAACAGGCACCTTCATGCAATTTTGATTTAAAATGTATGTTTTATAAAAAAAAAAAAAATTGTAAATAAATGTATATTAGTTGCTAAAAGTGGAAACCAAACAAAAAGTTATATGCACCAAACCTCCTAAAAATAAGAGTTCAACATGTGCAGAGTTTATTCATATCACTAAGGCCTGCACCTGCATGCACATATATACATAAAATCACCAAAACTGGAAAGAACAAAAATCTCCTTTGAAGCTGGAAATGTTAAAATAGTATCATCCTATAAAATGTAGGGATTACACTATATATTTCTTGAAAGTAGACAACCAGAAGATTACATGTGTCTCAATGGGTTATCAATAGCCATGTCCACCTTCATGTAACTTTGTGACAATCACAAATAATTTTTTGAAAAAATGCCCTAAAACATACTGTATATTTGCACATAAAACTCCTATTCAATCTTACATTCACACACAAAACACATATAAAATAACAGATCAAGGTGTACACAATTTATATATACCGCACACATCAACTACAACAAGAGCTCGTACTCTCAAAAACACTGATACAGAAGGCAAGCAGTATTTTGCTGTTATTCACTATGTTAAAAATCTATACTGCACATAGCAAACTGTGACTGTGATTCCAAAATCTAACTTTTTTGAGATTGCGGCACACTGTACATAAAAACACAAATTAATATTTCATATATACAACCACCTTCATACAACTTTGCAGCGAACAGAGATTACAAGCACAAATTGCACAAAAATTCAAATTTGCCACTAAAGTGCATGCTCAAGCAATCCCTTTCTGCAAACTGTACTTTCCAAAAAACTGCAAGATGTGAGGAATTCATACATACCATACATATATATATTTACAGGTGCAGGTGTTAAAGAAACGCCAAAATCGCAGAAATTTGACAACCAATTTTGTGCATGCAAATTAAATAGGGGCTTACATAAGAATCGTTGATTATGTAGATAATCTGTTTTCCCTTAGTCCGAAGAGCAGCACAATATGGGGTATCTCTGTCCCTGTGTGCTGGTAGGACAGGCGGAATTTTTAATTTACATAATTAATTAAATAATACTTCCCTATAAGAGGCCAAGGAGACCTCCCCTCACTGTGTTAGTTATAAAGAATAAAAGAAAAAAACAACAATCCTTCCTAAAGGGGGGAAAAGCTTGTGCTGCTGTTCGGACTAAGGGAAAACAGATTATCTACATAATCAATGATTCCCCTTACGTCCAACAGCAGCACAATATGAGGACGTAGCAAGTAGATCCCCTAGGGAGGGTTCTCACTGACTACAGTACCGTATGAATGTCCAAAGGCAGTAGCCTCTGAACTACAGACATCTAACTGATAGTGTTAAACAAAGGTTAGTTCGTGGTGACCAAAAATGGCTGCACAAACTGCTCAAAAAGCATGACTGACTCTCAGCCCAGGAGGCCGACACAGCCCTTTGATAAACTCGGGCGTTAACCCGAGCAAAAGAAATTTAAATTAAGAGGATTTTCCAATCTTCTGACGATGTACGCAGAAGATAAATTTTGGAGACACCATACTATATCCAGAGTATGGAGTTTTCCCCCTTCCTTGGAGGAAGGAGCTGGGAAAGAAAACTGGTAAGGAGATCACCTGGTTAATATTAGCCCGAGAGGGCACCTTAGAGTTTAACTTAGGAAGAAATCTGAGCTGGACCCTAATGAAAAAAATATATGGCTCTTCAGAAAAGAAGCCTGCAACTCTCGTATTCTTTTAGCTGAGGTGATAGCTAGCAAAAAGGTGGTTTGCAACCCAAAAACTTAAGATCCACCTTCTGAAATGGTTCCAATGTCGGGCCGCAAAGGCCAGAAATAACTGTGGATAGATCCCTGAGTGGAACGGGAGCTGCAACCACTTACCTAAGTCTCATAGCACCTTAAGAAATTCTGGAAATTAAGGGGTTCTGAGACAATCTTTTGCTTAAGCAGGTGTATAGGGCTGAAACCTGTACCTTCAGTGTGGCAGGGGAAAGGCCCTTATCCAAGCGGTCCTGAAGAAAATTCTGAATCATTCTTGTAGAAGGATTCAAACTATTCACTTCCTGTCTGGAGAACCACTCCTTGAAGACAATACCTATCCTTATGTATCTTTTATTGGTGGATTCTGCTCTTGCGCAGAAAAAAAGGTCTTCAGGACGACTTCTGACAGTCCATGTTGACGGACCGGATCTTGACAGCTCTTCCTCTGAGAAGAGGAGAAGAATGGAGGAGTGCCAGGTAAACTGCTCTGAGTTCCCTTCAGATGGATAATGTCATCCTTTCTAGCCTCTCCAGACTCCTTGTACGGTTTTCTCGTACAGATGGGCTCCTCATCCTGAAAAGGATGCATCGGTCCAAAGAGTTTGGACCGTGGACATCCGACTTTCATGTGTATCATCAGTTGATAGAAAGACAGGTTCTGGGAGAAAGTCTGATCCTCTTGTCAAGACTCAGAGGGCTATGATTTCAGACCCCTAGTACTTCCGACTAGAGGGGACGCATATGCCATAAAGTCCAAGGAACTGAATTGGCTGAGGTTGACATGAGGCCAGGACTCTCATAATTGTTCTGATGAACATCCGACGCGTCTTGAGAAGATATTATTATTTATTATGGTAACCTGTATAGCGCCATCATATTCCGCAGCGCCTTCACGGACATTGACAGATATAGGGCACTGTCCCACATAGAACTTACAATATACATTCCCTATCAGTATGTCTTAGGAGTGTGGGAGGAATCCGGAGACCCTGGAGGAAACCCACACAAACATGGGGAGAAAATACAGTCTCCTTGCAGATGCTGTCCTTGGCAGGATACAAACCCAAGGCTGCAGTGCTAACCACTGAGCCACCGTATCGGAAGTGATCTGATTATCTTTTCTCTCCTTATTGGAGTTAAAGAAATTTCTAGGCGGACAGAGTCAGACTGAACCTTCTTCCGTGTGGAAGGAATCACCTCTGAGTTCTCCCGGTTATTAGCCTGGATGCTGGAAAAAAGACACAGTTGTCTGCAGGTGCTGGAGCAGGATGGTTTCTGACTAGGTTTTTATTAGGCAGTTGTCCAAATATGGCACTATGAACAGACCTTGAAGTCTGAGTGCGGTTGTTACTGGAGCCATCACCTAGGTAAAGGTGTGGGAAGCTGAGGAAATGCCGAAGGGCAGGGCCGCAAACTGGAAATGTCACCTGTGGGCGGCATTTGAAACAGCAATTCTCAGATACCTTCTGTGAGGAGGATAACTGGAACTTGTAAGTACGCATCCTTTAGGTCGAGAGTGACAAGAACATTGCTTTGGAGCAAGGATGTGACCAACTTCCCGGTGTCCCTTTGGAAATGCTCTTCCTTATGAAGAGACTTAGATATATTAGGACTATAACATATATTGGTAGCGGAAAGTCTGGTGAGTAGATCCCAAACCTTCTTCTGAGGGGGGACCTTTCCCAAGGTATTCCAGAATGGAATTTTCCAGTATAACCTGCTCCAGTGCAGGAAGAGAACAGGTTGCGAGAATCTGTCTTGTGGCAGGTGAAGAATTCGTCTGCATAACCCCACTGTACTTATCTGCAAGACCAAAGTTCTTGGATCTTCTCCTGCCAGAAGGAGAGAAAAAATGGGAGAGACATCCCACAACAAGAGTACTTGCCGCCACAGGAGGTGAAAAGTTGGCGTCAAAGCCAGGCTTCTTTCTATCCCCTTCCTTGGGGAACTTACGTCCAGACCATCTGGGCTGATATCTAGCACACCTCTGATATTGGAACGTAGATTGAGGCAGCTGCTGTTGGATGCTAAAACTTTGGTTATCCAGGTCTTGGGGTTATGCATCCAGTAGACAGGCAGGGCATTCTTATTCTTGTTCTTTAGGACCCTAGGGTTTGCAAACTTATAAAGCAGGCCTAGTTTGAGTAAGTGGCCAGCAGCATTCCCACATATAATGAGTGTGATTCTGTTCTTTTGTGCCTTAAATCCAGGAGCTTTGGCCTCTTCCTTCATCAGGTATGTTCTCGATGGCATTTTCTTCCAGAATAATCCAGTCTTATCCATGTTGAAGACCTGTTCAGGCCTGTATCCCTTCTGCTGGATGATTTGTTTGAAGGTCTCCAGATACCTCTCTGCGGCTCCTATGTCAGCAGATGGAGCCTGTCCATGCAATCTCACATTCTTCAGGTTATAACGGTTTGAAAACTTTTCAAACCAACCCCTGCTGTCCTGAAAACTTCCAGGGTCTGGTGTTTTCGATGTTCCTGGCTGCGAGTCTTGTGTATCCTCTTCAACAAGCTTCTTATACAGATTTAAAGCCTTCTCCCGAATCACGTTGCCCTGCAACGGGATGTCCCTTTTACAGCAGTCCTCAATCCGTATTGAAAGGGCAGATTCCATCTTAACAATGTATGGGTCTCTTTTGGTAGAAACCTGCTTTGCAACATGCAGGTAGCTGTTAGAGACCAATGTTCTAATGTCAGCCTCTTTACTCTTTATAGAGCGTATGGTACTTTCATTGAAGCCATATTGGCGTCCAACGCTGGTAGCAGTTTTCAACAAATCTAAAATTTTTAATTTTTCTTGTAGTGTCATCACCTTTTTTAGACGCTTAGCAACACTAGGAGCCTTAGAAAGCTTGGGCTGTTTAGGCATCTTTATAGTTTTGAAGAAAAAAATACTTTTACCGTAAAAACGCATGTGTTGAACTGAGGTGCGGCTTCGCTCATACCCTAGTACAGTACGTACACAAAGCATCCGTGCTAAAACCAATCAGGAACAAGGAAAGCTCGTAGCCTGCTGCGTGATTGGTTACTTTCAACCCTTCCAGCCAATATCGTGTCATCATGGAGCCTACATCATCGCTCATACCCAATGCTGTAGCAAAGTTCGCAAATTTCGCAGATCTGTGGAAAAATCTAAATGCATATTTCTTAGGTTCCAATGAAAATATCGCAAGTAGGTGAATTCACAAATTCAGAAACGCGAATTCAAGAGGTATTACTGTATATATATTCAATAAAACTAAAGCCAAAATGCAAAAGCCATGCGTGAAAAACTAAGTATATCCTGTGAATCAATATAACTTGTAGAACCACGTTTAGCAGCATAAATATTAAGCGATCTGTATGACTCTCACATCATTGTAGAGGAATTTTGTTACAGTGTTCTTTACCACATTGCTTCAGTTGAAGTTTGTATGAACTCACTTATGCACAGCTCTCCCACCAAGGCATTTCAATTGTGTTGACTTTTAGACTTTGACTGGACCATTCCAATACCTTGACTGTTTTCTTTTACAGCCATTCTGTTGTAGCTCGGTAGCAGCAATGGTGCGGACCCAACCAGTCAGAGACAGGGACACAAAGTCTGGTGCAACACAGGTTTATTTGGAAAAAACATCAAAAATAAATAAACCTTCACTTCAGGCACAGAATAAGCAAAAATAAAATACATCCTTAACTTCAGCCAAAAAGAAAGTAAAACAAAACCCTGCTCATCTGAGCACTAACTAAGCAAAAGGTACTAACTGTACGTGTGGCTTACTACCAGCCACATTAGTAAACAACAGTAGTGCAATCCAGACTCACCAGACTCTCTGGATGTCAGGACAGACCCAGGCGCCTCCTCTCATTCCCAGGATCTGCCCTGAAGTGTAGGCTCTGTAGCCTTTTATGGCCCCGTAATGAGGCCAGGACTCACACCTGGGCTGAGGCCTACTCAAGACCCGCCCTGGACCAGACGTATGTCAAAAACCTGGGGGAGATATACTGTAATTCCAGCACTTGTCCTGTCACCTTCTCACAATATGCTGATGCATGTAGGATTATTGTCTTATTGCATGACCCAGATTCTCACAAGCTTTAGCTGTTGGATAGGTGACCTCACCTATGACTTTACTTTGAGTTCATGGTTGACACATTGGCTACAAGGTGCCTAGGTCACGTGACTGCAAAACAAGCCCAAATCCTCCCTCACCAACAAACATGACAGTCGGTATGAAGTGTTTGTGTCGGTAAGCTCTGTTTCGGTTTTGCCATATGTGGCGCTGTGCATTATGGCCAAACTTATCCACTTTGGTCTAATCTGTCCAAATGACATTGTTCCAGAAGTCTTGTGTTTTTTTTCAGATTCAGTTTTGCGAAATATATGCTGTAATGTCATGTTCCTTTTTAAAAAAGAGGATTTCTCCTGGTACCCTTTATAAACAAGCTATACTTCTTCAGCCGTTTTCGATTGTACTGTCATGAACTTATATAATAACTTATATAATAAATATATGCTTAATATATGTTATCTGAGGCCTGTAGAGTCTTAGATGTAGATCTTGGTTTTTCTGCAATTTCTCTGATCAGTGCATCGTTTCACCTTGGGGTGAATTGCTACCATGAGGTTTTACAATTAATAAGCCTGGATCAGAGGAGCTACACAGTGGAGAAGCTACTTTGCTGTATCCTGCAGCAAGTATCCTGCTAGATGGCTCCTCGCCAACTCCAATTGGGCAGTGTTGGCAGCAAGTAAGGGATGGCAGTTCTCTTAGATCCTTGTTATAAAGCCAAAGCGGTTCTTTCCGCAGCATTTTTGACAGAAAGTTCGCAGAGTTTTCCTCTGCAGACTTTCTGCTTCAATTGTTCCTATAGGGAAACCGCCAGCGTTTCCGTAGGTATAATTGACATGCTGTGATTTCCAAAACCGGTTTTGGAAATCGCCACGTGTCCGCAGCATGTATTTTAACGCTAGAATCCCATCCACTTTGTTGTGACTTTACGCCACGTGGGACCCCAGCCTTAGACGGATTTGTTTTTGGACACCATGCCACTTTTGCAGAGTCCCTGAAATGCCTTGTAAAATGGAATGCCCTAACATGTGACCCCATTTTGAAAACTACACCCCTGAAGGAATTTATCCAGGGGTACAGTAAACATTTTTAACCCCCAAGTATTGCGTTAAGTTATTTTCCAGACATGAATGTGCAGATGATGGTGAAAAGTGAAAATATTGGAATTTTTCTAAAAATATGTCATTTCAGTGCGCAATATGTTGTGCCCGACTTGTATCAGAGATCAATACTGCAAAAGCTGTTGTGCCCGGGATAACTGTTTACAGTTCTTGGTGTGTATGTCTCTGCTGACACAAGCTGAGCGTAATATATCAGGCACTGAAACGCGTATATATGGAAAAATTGCAATTTTCTCTTTTCATTATCAGCTGCGCATTCATTTCTGGAAACTGAATTAATGCAATGCTCAAAGGTTAAAAATGCTTGCTATGCTGCTTGATTAATGGGGTCACAAGTCTGCAGATTCCAGTTTACTGGCAACTCAGGGGCTCTGCAAAAGTGGCATGACATCCAAAAAACCAAACTTCTCCAAAAACCAAAATAGTCCTCCTTTCCTTCTGTGCCCAGCTGTGTGCCCAAACAGTATTCTATACCCACATATGACATTGGTAACTATATCATCCTGGGTACAATGGTGTCATACATGTGGGCAGAAACTGCAGGTTGAGCACACAGCAGGGTGCAGATATGAAGTATTGCTATGTGACTTTTGGAGTTCAGATTTAGACTGTTGGTTATTGTCATGTTTGCAGACACCCTAAATTTGCCTCTACAAAATGCTGTCACTTCTTGGGGAACTCCAATTTACAGGCACCTCTAGGGCTCTGTGAAAACAACATGGCGTCCAGAAACCAGTCCCTCTAAATCTATACTCCAAAACCTAAAAAGTGCAGTGCTCCTTCTCTTCTGAGCCCTGCTGTATGCCTAAATAGCAGTTTGCACCTGCATATACAATTTTTCTTGTACCTGGGATAAATTTAAATTTTCATTTTGCACATTAATTTTTGGGAAGCACTCTTGGACTCAAAATGATGATGATACCCCTTGAGCAATTCATTGAATGGTGTAGTTTCTAAACTGGGGTCACTTTTGGAGGGTTTCCATTGTACTGGTACTTTAGGGGCTCTGCAAATGCGACAAGGCACCTGAAAACTATTCCAGCAAAATCTGACCATCAAAACCCAAATACTGCTCTTTCTAGTCTG
This sequence comes from Leptodactylus fallax, assembly GCA_947044405.1. NCBI lineage: Eukaryota > Metazoa > Chordata > Amphibia > Anura > Leptodactylidae > Leptodactylus > Leptodactylus fallax. The sequence continues at coordinate 3,559,344 of CAMRHE010000092.1, forward strand.
AGACCCACCATTCACCCATACAACATTTTACGACCACATATGGGGTATTGCCGTGTTCAGGAGTAATTGTGTAACAAACTGTAATTTTTCATTTTCATGTCCCAATGTTAATAAAATGTGTGAAACAGCTGTTGTGTCAAAATGCTCACTATACCTCTTGATAAATTTTATGAGCGGTGTACTTTCCAAAATGTGGTCACTTTTTTGGGGGTTTCCATTGTATTGGTAATCTAGGGGCTCTGGAAAGGCAACATGACACTCAGAAACTATTCTAGCAAAATCTGTCCTCCAAAAGCCAAATAGAGCTTTTTCCATTCCGAGCTCCCCCCATGTACCCATACAGCAGTTTACGACCACATACAGTGGGGAAAAAAAAGTATTTAGTCAGCCACCAATTGTGCAAGCTCTCCCACTTAAAAAGATGAGGACCGGCCTGTAATTGACATCATAGGTAGACCTCAACTATGAGAGACAAAATGAGAAAACAAATCCAGAAAATCACATTGTCTGATTTTTAAAGAATTTATTTGCAAATTATGGTGGAAAATAAGTATTTGGTCAATAACAAAAGTTTATCTCAATACTTTGTTATATATCCTTTGTTGGCAACTTCTTCTTTAAGAGGCTCCTCTGTCCTCCACTCATTACCTGTAGTAATGGCTCCTATTTGAAATTGTTATCAGTATAAAAGACACCTGTCCACAACCTCAAACAGTCACACTCCAAACTCCACTATGGTAAAGACCAAAGAGCTCTACAAATGAGACATGGCACCTGAAAACTATTCCAGCAAAATCTGCTTTTCAAACACCCAGTGTCACTCCTTTCCTTCTGTGCACTACCGTGTGCCCAAACATCACTTTACACCCACATGTGGGGTATTTCTGTGCTCTGGAGAAATTGCATAACAAACTGCGAGATGAATTTTCTCCTTTAACCTTTGTGAATGTGTTAATTTTAGGGCTAAATGAATGTATTAGTGAAAAAAATGAAATGTCTAGATTTTACCTCCATATTGTTTTAATTACAGTGAAATGCTTAAAGGGTTAACAAGCTTCCCAAATTATTTGAGGGGTGCAGTTTTGAAAATGGGATGATTTATTGGGAGGGTTTAATGTATAATCCTTTAAGAACTCAAGTGGTCCCTAACAAATAGGTTTGGGAAATTTTCTTGTAAATCTGGAAATTTGCAGTTACACTTGTAAGCCTTCTAACATCCAAAATAATTAAATGACAATTAAAAGATGATGCCAATATAAAGCAGAGATATGGTAGATAACATATATTAATGCATTTGGGTGGTAAGACTATCTGCCTGAAAAGCAGAGCATTTCACATTTTGAAAATTGCTAATTTTTCTGCATTTTCATCAAATTTCCTATTTTTTTAATAAATAAATACAAAAATATTGGTTTTACCACTAACATTAAGTACAATGTGTCACAAAAAACAATTTGAAAATCACTTATGTAAGTTAAAGTGTCTCAAAGTTATTGTCATATAAAGTGACACGTCTCAGTTTTAAAAAATGAGACCTGGTCCTTAAGGTAGTTTTAGGCTGTGTCCTTAAAGGGGTATTCCCATGAACATAACCATTTTTAAATTAGTAGATAATTAAAAGATAAACATTTTTGCAAATATAAGTAATTTAATATTTTGCAGAATTTTAAAGATTTTCTCTAAATATCTTGTGGCCACAATTTGCTGTCTTGAGCGATTGCCAATGGATACGACCATGAATGCAGGACCTTTCTAAGGTCAGAAAATCAGCCATGATTTCAATACGGAGTGAGATCTTGCGTGGAGCCCCTGATCGAGGGAGATTATCAGTGGTTTTGTATGTCTTCCATTTTCTAATTATTGCTCCCACAGTTGATTTCTTCACACTAAGCTGCTTGCCTATTGCAGATACAGTCTTCCCAGCCTGGTGCAGGTCTACAATTTTGTTTCTGGTGTCCTTCCACAGCTCTTTGGTCTTCACCATAGTGGAGTTTGGAGTGTGACTGTTTGAGGTTGTGGACAGGTGTCTTTTATACTGATAACAATGTCAAACAGGTGCCATTACTACAGGTAATGAGTGGAGGACAGAGGAGCCTCTTAAAGAAGAAGTTACAGGTCTGTGAGAGCCAGAAATCTTGATTGTTTGTAGGTGACCGAATACTTATTTTCCACCATAATTTGCAAATAAATTCTTAAAAAAATCAGACAATGTGATTTTCTAGATACGTTTTCTCATTTTGTCTCTCATAGTTGAGGTCTACCTATGATGTCAATTACAGGCCTCTCTCATCTTTTTAAGTGGGAGAACTTGCACAATTGGTGGCTGACTAAATACTTTTTTTTCCCCACTGTATATGGTTATGTTCATGGGAATATCCCTTTAAGGGATTAAAGTTTTTTTTTTTATGTCCTATAGACATTTCAAAGAAAAGAGAGTAACATGAAAGTTTTCAATTTCATTATTGGTCACATTAAATTAAATTGACTACATGTTTATCTAATTAATTATTTTCAAATTCATTGTGGCATTCATTTTCAAAACATTTATGATGGTAACCTTCAATATTTATACAAGTTACACTAAGTTCACACTAGCAATCGAGCCTCTCCTTCCCAGATTTCACTTAAATTTGGTTGAGAGAAAAGTCCTGCAAGGAGGACTTTTCTCTATGCCGCTTTCAGCAGAAAACCCGACGGAGTGTAACTGATTGTCAAGCAGATAGGCTTTCTGTCTTTAAGGTCCGCAAGTGGACTCAAAGGATGGGAACACAAACACTAGTGTGAATCTAGCTTTATTAAGTTAAAGACACATTCTAGGCTGCAGGCTAGACTTGGCCTGTAGTGTCCTTGTTGTCCCTTACACTTACAAGTTCAATTGTTCAATTAATTGAGGTGCCAAGATTGTTGCAAGATATTGTATTTAACATTTGACTCCTGTATTGATATGGAAATTTTAAACAAATGGCCCATATGAAGTGAAAGAGATAACAATAGAAACAATACTGTAGATTAGCCTGAGGTGAGAATCATTTTAGGTGGGTCGGAGAAAAATAAAAAAACTAAAATAGAGCCATGGAAATGGAGGGAATTTTACAGAAAGAGAGGGAATCTTGACTGGTGACATATGTATACATATATACAGTACAGACCAAAAGTTTGGACACACCTTCTCATTCCAAGAGTTTTCTGTATTTTCATGACTATAAAAATTGTAGATTCACACTGAAGGCATCAAAACTATGAATTAACACATGTGGAATTATATACTTAACAAAAAAGTGTGAAACAACTGAAAATATGTCTTATATTCTAGGTTCTTCAAAGTAGCCACCTTTTGCTTTGATTACTGCTTTGCACACTGTTGGCATTCTCTTGATGAGCTTCAAGAGGTAGTCACCTGAAATGGTTTCACTTCACAGGTGTGCCCTGTCAGGTTTAATAAGTGGGATTTCTTGCCTTATAAATGGGGTTGGGACCATCAGTTGTGTTGTTCAGAAGTCAGGTGGATACACAGCTGATAGTCCTACTGAATGGAGTGTTAGAATTTGTATTATGGCAAGAAAAAAGCAGCTAAGTAAAGAAAAACGAGTGGCCATCATTACTTTAAGAAATGAAGGTCAGTCAGTCCGAAAAATTGGGAAAACTTTGAAAGTGTCCCCAAGTGCAGTGGCCAAAACCATCAAGCGCTACAAAGAAACTGGCTCACATGAGAACCGCCCCAGGAAAGGAAGACCAAGAGTCACCTCTGCTGCGGAGGATAAGTTCATCCGAGTCACCAGCCTCAGAAATCGCAGGTTAACAGCAGCTCAGATTAGAGACCAGGTCAATGCCACACAGAGTTCTAGCAGCAGACACATATCTACAACAACTGTTAAGAGGAGACTGTGTGCAGCAGGCCTTCATGGTAAAATAGCTGCTAGGAAACCACTGCTAAGGACAGGCAACAAGCAGAAGAGACTTGTTTGGGCTAAAGAACACAAGGAATGGACATTAGACCTGTGGAAATCTGTGCATTGGTCTGATGAGTCCAAATTTGAGATCTTTGGTTCCAACCACCGTGTCTTTGTGCGACGCAGAAAAGGTGAACGAATGGACTCTACATGCCTGGTTCCCACCGTGAAGCATGGAGGAGGAGGTGTGATGGTGTGGGGGTGCTTTGCTGGTGACACTGTTGGGGATTTATTCAAAATTGAAGGAATACTGAACCAGCATGGTTACCACAGCATCTTGCAGCGACATGCTATTCCATCCGGTTTGCGTTTAGTTGGACCATCATTTATTTTTCAACAGGACAATGACCCCAAACACACCTCCAGACTGTGTAAGGGCTATTTGACCAAGAAGGAGAGTGATGGGGTGCTACGCCAGATGACCTGGCCTCCACAGTCACCAGACCTGAACCCAATCGAGATGGTTTGGGGTGAGCTGGACCGCAGAGTGAAGGCAAAAGGGCCAACAAGTGCTAAGCATCTCTGGGAACTCCTTCAAGACTGTTGGAAGACCATTTCAGGTGACTACCTCTTGAAGCTCATCAAGAGAATGCCAACAGTGTGCAAAGCAGTAATCAAAGCAAAAGGTGGCTACTTTGAAGAACCTAGAATATAAGACTTTTTTGTTAAGTATATAATTCCACATGTGTTAATTCATAGTTTTGATGCCTTCAGTGTGAATCTACAATTTTTATAGTCATGAAAATACAGAAAACTCTTGGAATGAGAAGGTGTGTCCAAACTTTTGGTCTGTACTGTATATATATATATATATATATTCTTCATGTAGCTGTCATTCTTGATGCCAGCAATTACATGTTGGCTCATTACAAATTTAGCTCATTCTAACAGGTACATGTATACCGTTGGAGTGGAAATCTTTTTTCAGAAATCTCCAGTACAACTCATACAGAACTCCATCTTTCCTAAATTATTTGATTGTTGCCAGATAATAATGTGTCCAAATAATTCTGCCATAAAGTGCCTAAATGATACCTCTATAAAGTGAAATCCTTATATAATCATCTCATAAAGAAAGATTTTCCATAAGAAATCTCATCTTAAAAGATCACTGAAGTAATGCAAGCAGTTCTTTAGACTACAGTGATACATAACAGTAACATTTGCTTCAATCTGTAGGGTAGTTAAATCAAGACAGTTGCAAGATGTGGTGGTTCCCCACTCATGGATGGTGGATAGGAGTTGATGAAAATACTTTTACTTTACTCAAAAGGAGGCAAAGTACATGGGTACTAGGTGATTATAGGGTTACCCCAAAGAGGCAACTGGTACTTGGTTATACAGTTCTTACTAGAGAAGGGTGTAGCAATTTGTCCTGAGTCAGGTTCAACCCAAATATTCCAAATTGCTTGGTTTTTAACAAAACCAAATGAATGGCGATTTGTCTCAGACGGACTAAAACGACCACCGCCACATGTATTGCGCAGGAAAAATACAGAAGAAACACATATCTTGTGAGTCACTGTGACATTTTGCCGCCACCTGACTTCACCCATTAGCCAGTAGTATGTAGACACCATACAGTGCTGACTCATACATATTATATAAGGTGTTGTGGGCTTGAACATGAGGCATTTCAGTGATGGTGGATGTAGGGAATAGATGTGTTGTGTACAAATTAGTGATATAAATCATAAATAGGACCAAAGGATAATATCTGTGCAGTATCAGCCTGACTGCAAAAGTAATACAAACAGTCAAAAGACAATTAACCCTTTCATTGTCAAATAATCTAATTTTGTCTAAGTCTGTTTTTCAATAGAGCAGTTTCATCTGTCTACAGAGTGTGTAAACATAATTTTTACTGACAGTCTTATTAGTGAAAAATGTTTTCTTAAGAGTTTTTTGGGCAATAGTTTAAAATGATTTTAAATTAAATGCATACAAACTGCTGTTGTAACAACAAAATTCTGATTCTGTCTGCGCTAATCTGAAAAAATATCCATTTGTTTTTGGTTTTTTTTGTTGCTCAGATGATAAAGAGTTTTGCAGCCTTTGCTAATCTGATACAAATCTCCATTTCTTAAGGGTTTTTTTGGTTACCCAACATGCAAACTACCACCATTGTAACAGCAAAAAAAAAAAAAAAAAAAAAAAGTTCATTGACGCATTTGTAGTTTAATAGTCACTAACCAAGTATCGCTTTTAGTACTTTGCTATTTTTCTTGAAATAGTTTAAAAAAAAAAAAAAAAAAAAATATATATATATATATATATATATAAACAGTATCAGAATTGTTGCCAATCACTATTATAGTTAAGCAGCGTGCAGTAAATTGATTGGAAAAAAACAGGGCAGGGGACAGGTAAAACTAGGGGGAGGAGGCAACAACAACAGTACTTCTGATCTTGACAGCCCTGCCAGGTGTACTTCCTGAGAATAAAAATGTTTTTGAAAACAATTGCAATCCAAAAACAATAATTTCCAGCATGGAGCGGTTTCCATATAAAACTTTGCCTTATTCACACCATTAAAATGACATCAGCAAGGAACTGAAGCATAACTATGACTAAGGCTGTACGCCGAAATGTGTAAGCAGTAGCTTCAGTTCCTTGCTGATGTCATTTTAATGGTGTGAATAAAGGCCAGTGTTTTTTGGATGTAGAAGATGTAGAGGTGGAAGCCAAGTGTTTGCGAAGGTAGTAGAGGCAGGGGGTGTGCTACTGGTAGTCATACTGGTAGGGGCACTAGAAGGAAATCTGTTAGGAATTGTGGTAGTGATGGTGCTCAGGTGATGTTGGCACACTGGCAGGCAGATTTTCACTACTGCTGGCTTTGGTGGCAACAGCTACGCGCGGTCATCTCTTCAAATCGACAAATCGATGGCAAGGTGCAAGATCTGTAAGTAGATAATTAGCCTTGAGCATTCAGGCACACGTGTAGGAAGCAGGTTTCTCCATACTCACATGAAATGAAGTTACCAGCTCATTTGGAGAAATAGAATTGGCATTTGTACCAATTGAGCAAGACGATTCTACTGTATTTTATCTCCCCATAAATATCCTTGTAGGCAAGCCACATCCACACCTAGCACATGGTCATTGTCTTTATCATTATTGTCTCCATCTTCTTCTCCTCCACCACCATGCCAATGTCAGTCATCTTCCATAAAGGAATGTGTGTCCAGTAAACAGCAATCTGCACCCAGTCATCCAGCTTGTCTGAAACTTTAACACCTACGTGGCCAAGTTCCTGGTGGTGCAGTTGCTCCTGTGCCACTTAGTGGAATCCCCTGCATTTCGCCAAGTGATGGCAGTGCACAGCTGTCCCTGCTTGATATCACCATGTGGGCCTCTACTTGTAAATGTCCATGTGGCAAAAGGGGCATGCCACCTCAATACATGGAGCAGCAATTATGGGTAGGGACAATACATAGCTTTCATCGCCCACTAAGTCAATGTTTTGAGTGTCAGAGGCCATAGTCTAGAACAGGGGTAGGCAACATTTTTGTTCAATGTGCCGATTTAAATTCAAAAATCAAAGATGAGGTCCTCGGAGTGCCGCGCAATAATTGTAAGGCTGACAATCCCCTACACTAAAGTTATATAGCACAAACCATAACACAGGGGTGCTGTCATACTGTGCTCCCAGTCACGTGCGTTTACCGCTATTTGCCTTGATACACCTGTACTTTTCCATTAGAAGCAATGTAAGTACATGTGTAACCCACGAATAGTGGTAAATGTATATGACTGGGAGAAGTGAGGTCTGCAAATGCAGACAGATATAGGGTATGTATAGGACAGATATAGGACCTGCTCCATAATTTGCAGCTCTTTAATTTAGCCCAGACACACGGCCACAAAAACAATGGCTGTGTGTATGGGCCCATTGAAATATAATAGTCCATAATTTTATCCGCAATTGTAGATAAAAAGTATGGTCATGTGCATTACAGTTTAGTAACTCCATGTGCCTCATATTAATAGCAGTTAACCCCATCATGTCCTTCATATTAACCCCTGTGTGCTTTACATAAAGGTTACTGATATGTGAGAGACATGAAGGTAATAATTAAGTATCTTCATCATTAAGGTCCTTTATTAGTACCTCCCTATATATGTCTCACATCAGAGGCGTAGCTAGCGGGGGGGGGCAGGGGGGGCGGTGGCCCCGGGCCCACTGACTCTCGGGGGCCTGCTTGGGGGCCCCCGCAACACAGGTTACCCTCACATATTAACTGCATCGGCGTCTGCATGACATCGATGCAGTTAAAATACATTCTCTGTTCGTACGTAGCTCGTAAACCACAAGCCAATTCAGGCCTGTGGCCTACGAGCTGCCCTAAGATGTCTGCGTCCTGGCACAGTCGTCTGCGCGATGACGTCATTGTCCTGCGCAGTCCGCACCAGGACGCAGGTCCTGCTTCTTCAGTAAGCGGCGGCAGTTCCGGCGGTGGAGACTCCTCCTCGGGGGATCGGAGGTAGGTGAGTAGCATCGACTTTTTTTTTTTTTAACTCACTTTGGGCATTGCAGTTGGGGGTCGGGGGATGGGGGTAATACATATAAGAGGTCAATTGGGAGCTTTGGGGATTTAGATAAGAGGCCATAACTAATATAAGGGGTATTAGGGGGCTTTAATAAAAGAGGATATAAATTATGGTGAAAAGTCAGTGGGGTCTGTATGAATGTAAGGGGAGATAATATTAGGGGGCATTGGGCAGTATTAAAGGGGTTTTCTAGGGAACAATAAAGTTTACTGGTAAGGATTGTATTGGGCAAATTGGAGAGGAGTTGGGGAAGGTGAAACATAAAAAAATACTCACTTGTCTCCAGGCTACCGATGTCCTCAGCCCTCTGCTGCTGTCTGTCGAGGCACACGCACGTCGCTTCCCTGCCGCAAGTTCTGCACTACATGTGATTGGCCTCAGCAGTGGCTGGAAAAGACTCGGTGCTGTCACTCATATACATCAATGGGTCCTTTCCAGCCAATATTGAGGCCACTGATGGCCTCAGCAGTCACGTATGGCACGTGTCTGAACAGACAGTGGCGGCAGACAGAGCACTGGGGACAGGTAAGGCTGGGTTCACACTAGCGCTCGGTTTCCGTTTTCGGGTCCACTTGGGGACCCGAAAAACGGAAACCCAATTCGCTTGTAAAGTGGTTACCTGCGGACTATAATGGGGTCTGCTGGGTTTCTGTCTGGTTTCTGCCTGAAAATGCGGAGTAAAAAGGCCTGCTTGCAGGACTTTTCTTTCCGCATTTTTCAAACGGAATGGGGGACAGAATCTCTCAACGGGGTTCAAGTGTTGGTGTGAACCCAGCCTGAGTATGATTTTTTTATCACCTACTCCACCTCCACTGTGATTTGTCCACTTCCTGGACAACCCTTTTAAAGAGGACCTTTCATGTCCTCATGAACCTGTGATTTTATATACCGCTAGAAAGCAGTCGGCTTTCCCGTTATGTGCCCCGATGGAGGAGATATCGGTGCCGTTAGTTTTGGCACATATCTGTCCCCACTGTCAGAAGGGCGTTCCTGACAGTCTAGCGTCATCGCTGGGCTGTGAGGAAGGCTCCCCCTCACAGTACTCTAACATAGGCTTGTACTGTCAGAGGGGGCGTTCCTTACCGCCCTGTGATGACGCTGAGCTTTGAGTAAGGCCCCTCTCCCCCAGTACAAGTCTTGGGGGGGGACGTTCCTCACAGACCAGCGATGATGCTAGACTGTCAGGAACGCCCTTCTAACGGTGGGGAGAGATCAGTGCCGAAACTAACGGCACTGATATCTCCTCCATCGGGGCACATAACGGGAAAGCGGACAGTGTGCTGAATTCAGTGCACTGTCAGCTTTCTAGTGGTATATAAAACCGCATATGCATGAGGACATGAAAGGTCGTCTTTAATACAAAGGGGTTATTAATAGGCATTATTAATACAGAGGGGCATTTATGTAAGAGGGCAAAATTTATACAAGGAGACATAAGAGGGTATAATTAATAATAGGGGAATTGGGCAATATAAATTTAGGTGGCACTCGGGCATTAAATTGATTTAAGGGGATACACAGGGCATTATTAATTAGGGGGAATTATTAATTGAGGAGCAGTATTAAATAAATGGGGCACATAGTAGTATTATTAAATTAAAAAGGCACATGGGGTTATTCATTTCCAGGGGATTTTATATCATATATTTTATAATTGGGGTAGCAGCAGGATGGAGATTTTATGTAGTTGAGGACAATGTGGGTCAGGTGCCTGGAAAAGTGAGGAGCCAAAGATGTCTGTGTTACAAACTTTACAGTCACAGCTGGAAGAAGTGGTCATGGTGGTCCAAATGGAAGAGACGATAAATGTAAACCATCAGAGATGTCACCTGTAAGTCACAACATTGTTATTATTATTGTTTATTTATATAGCATCATTAATTCTATGTTGCTTTACATTTGCGGATTTACATACAAAACACCAGATGTACAAAACAGATAATACAAACAGCGACCAACTGGCACAGTGGGATAGAGGGCCCTGCCCGCAAGGGCTTACAATCTATGAGGGAAGAGGGATAGAGACAGAAGGTGAGGGGAGAGGCTGTACAGGTGGTGGTGTGGTGACAGTAGTGTTATTGGAGGTTGAATAGGTGAGTCTTCAGGGCCTTCTTGAAGCTCGTGATTGTGGGGGTCAGTCTTATGTGTCTTGGTAGTGAGTTCCAGAGTATGGGGGATGCACGGGAGAAGTCTTGGAGACGATTGTGTGAGGAGCGGATGAGAGCAGAGCGGAGTAGGAGGTCTTTGGATGATCGGAGGTTACGTGCGGGCAGGTAGCGGGAGATTAGGTCGGAGATATATGGAGGGGACAGATTGTGGATGGCTTTGTATGTCAGCGTTGGTAGTTTGAACTCTATTCGCTGGGCGATGGGTAGCCAGTGGAGGGATTGGCAGAGGGGATGGCTGATGAAGAACGGGGGGAGAGGTGTATTAAGCGAGCAGCACAGTTTAAGGTGGACTGGAGGGGGGCGAGAGTGTTAGCTGGGAGGCCATGGAGAAGGGTGTAACAGTAGTCTAAGTGGGAGATTATGAGGGCGTGGACTAGCATCTTTGTAGTTTCAGGGGTGAGGAAGGAGCGGATTCGGTGGATGTTCTTGAGTTGGAGGCGGCAGGAGGTGTTGAGGGTTTGAATATGAGGCTTGAAGGATAGGTCAGGGTCTAGGGTTATCCCAAGGCAGTGGGACTGGGGTGAGAATGGTTCCATTAATTTTGATAGATGGGTCAGGTAGGGGGGTCATGCGTGGAGGGGTGAAGATTATGAACTCCGTTTTCTCCATGTTGAGTTTGAGAAAGCGGGAGGAGAGAAAGGAGGCTACGGCTGCTAGACATTCTGGGACTCTGGACAGCAGGGAGGTAATGTCTGGACCAGAGAGATATATTTGGGTGTCGTCAGCATAGCAGTGATAATGGAAACCATGGGATTCTATGAGTTGGCCAAGGCCTACTCATAGACTGTACTGTATTTACGTAACTGGTCTTCACAGCCCTGTGTAGAACCACCGGTCACCGTATAGTGATAGTGTTGGTATACCTGAGTTGGGTGCCCACTTGGACGTGTTCGCCCCCCCTGTGCTGAACCCCTAGCTATGCCTCTGTCTCACATATTAGTAACTCTTATGTGAAGAACACAGGGGTTAATGTGAGGGACATGATGGGGTTAATTGCTATTAATGTAAGGCACATAGAGTTACTAAAACTAAATTAATAACCCCAAATGCCTGACATTAATAAGAATAGTAACCCCAGCATGTACCTGGTGTTTTTTTTACTTTCACTTTGCGGTATGGAGCTTCCTCTCCTCCTCTTCTTTGCAGGATGCAGACGGTAGGAGCTCATCACTGTAGCAGACAGAGTCCTTTTGCCTCCTGGACTTTCCTCACCACTCTTTAGCAAGAGAAGGGGGAGCATCCTATATCATTGCCGTAGCAGAGCAGTAAGGATGCTCCCTCTTCTCTTAATTCCTGCAGGTCCCATGCTGGCTGCCGTGCCAACAAGATATGCCAGGGGTTGCCGACCCTTGGTCTAGAAACATAGCAAGGCGCCCTGTGCTTTCTAGTGATGACATCACCTCATGGGTACAGGGCACGTACAGTTTCAAAACCAGACGCTATCCATCCGCCTCCTCCAGGTCTTCCACATCATTTCCTGCCCCCAACTTCACCAGCGCAAGCCATTGCTTACACTCATCAACATCAACGTCTATTGTATGACGACTTTTGTATGGTATGCCCCAAATGTTTCTTGAAATGTGACTTTTTTTCTACACTCATTTCTATATTATTTTTCAAACTGTTGTGGCATAAATTTTCCTTGAAATTCTGAAAATTGATGTGTAAATTGGTCCCGTTTAGGGATAACCAGCAGGATAAACAAGGTGCTTTCCTGGCTCCCAAGTGCTGCTCTCAATAAAATCCTTTCCATATCAAAAGATATTCTAGCTTTTTCAGCTGGCAGGTCAAACACACTGATATAGTGTGCCCCAAATTTTTCATGTAATTCTGTAAATTGTCACTCTGCCAACATGATGTTGATGTGGCCTACTCCAGAAGAACAACTTATGATCACTTTTGGAAGCTAGTCCAGGCAGTAGGACAACTGGTGGTATGCCCCAAATTTTTCTTAAAACTATATCAATTGTCACTCCGCCAACACAATGTTGATGTGGCATGTGCACCCATACAGGGATAACCAGCAGGACAATCCAGGTTCTTTTATGCCTGCCAAGTGCTATTCTCATTTCAGAGTATATTCTAGATTTTTCAACTGGCAGGCTAGACACGCTGATAGTGTGTCACTAATTTTTGTTTAAATCTTGTAATTGTAACTCACTGGTGCTGCATCTGCTTCCATAAAGGGACAATTTTTGGTGGCTTTTTATGAAGTAAATTCTTTATCATTTCACTTTTCAAGTGGCAGACACACTTGCCACTGCTACACTATTGGCACAAGAAGAAGAAAATAAAGCAAACAACCCCACCATTGCTTTTTCCAATACCATTGCAATGTTGGTGTGGTATGGTATTCTGCTCCCATAAAGGGATCTTTTTTTTTTTTTTTTTTTTTTTTTTTTAAAGCCAATTCTTCATTAGTTTTTAACAAAGCATACAGCCATAAATGTTGACATGCTTCTAAGGTTGGTACAGACACACCATACAATCACCCCAACTTTAAGGCTAAGGCCCCATGTTGCGGAAAAGCTGTTTTTTTTGGGGGGGGGGTTGCAGATTTTGATGTTTTATTGAGTCAAAGCCAGGAGTGGATTGAGAAGAATGGAGACGTATAAGTATTTTCTATATATTTCCCATTCCATTTGTAACCACTCTTGGCTTTGGCTCAAAATTCTGCAGCAAGATCTGCAACAAAAAAGCTGCTTCTTCACAACGTTGGGCCTTAGCCTAACAGTTATGACATCCCTCCTGAAGACCCTCCACCTAGCCCCATGTCCTTTGCCTGTTTCCTATACTTGGTGACCCCAATTTTCCTCCTGGAATGGATGACCCTGTCTTTAGGATGTGGTAGAGAGCAGGATTTCTGAGGGCCACACACTTCCTCAGTGGATGAACATGGACATCAAAGGAAGCTCTGACCCCTGCCCCTTGGGGACTTGGAAGGCGGCTACATTCTCCCGACCAGTCACTGCCTTTAAGACTCTCTGTATGCCATGTTGGAATTCCCCCTGGGGCTGCAAGACCTATCTACGGAATTGGGAACTTGCCCTTGATGTCACCTTTACTGGCCAACAGAAGTGGAGGCTGTTCTCCCTTGCTGCCTGCTCATAACCAGTCGCCCATCTTCAGCCATTTGAAATCAGGAGGCGGGCTATAAGGTCTTGTTCAGGTGTTAACGGGTTCCCTCCAAGCTGCATAGGCTGATGTCTTCTATCTCCTCCATCTGCTGGAGGAGATAGAAGACCAGATCTGGAGAAAGGATTGGAGGATTGTCTTGCCTTTCACAGATTATTTGCTCTTCTTTGGCCCTGCCCTGTTCCTGCTTAATCTGTGTGACATTCCAATTAAGACCTACTGCCTTTCTATTGTCCGCCACCTCATCAACGCAGCAAGGGATTGTATCCCAGCACTGTGGAGGCATAGAGAAACCCTCCTTGAGATTGTGGTTTCAGAAGGTTGAGGAAATACATGTTATGGAAGACCTGACTGTCCAACTGAAAAACCGGGATGAGGCCTTTCGTAGATGCTGGTAATACTGGCTTGTTTACCAGGACTCAAGGGAATATAAATCCATAATGTTCCAATCAAGAGTGAAGATGCTTTTAGAGGTGACTCCCTGGTTCACTGCCCCCGCCTTTTTTTCCCCTCCCCATTACCCTCTTTCATTGTATTTCCTGCTGCTACTGGCACTTTGGTTTGGTCTAGCATTCTTTTTTCTATTATTAGTATATTGCTGTTTTGTTATCTCGGACCCATTCACCCATTTCGTGGGGGCCGTGAATCCCTTTCCTAGGGTTTCCCTGTTATCTCTATTGTTTCTACTATAAGATTGTGAAATTTAGGTAAAGAGTTTTAAATAAAATGCACTAAAGCGAGTGGCAATGCAGTGTTTTTCCATAGAAGTGCCTGTCACTTTCACTTTGACATAACTTCAGCTGTGTATTCCTTAAAGAGGTAGAAATTGGATAGATAGGTTCCTAGGAGCCCTGACAGCGGCATACACTATGTTTTATGCCAATTTAAGTTCATACCGAACTTGCTCGACCCGTCACAAATCTGGTACCCAAAACAAAACGAATCTTGAGAGGTTCTCTCCTCTATAGTTCTTACTATGAGCCACAGCTTGAACAAAATATTTGTCAAAGAGTGATCAGCCTGCAACACTGTAGCACTTCACTAGTTCCTAATTCCCCAATATTTTCCAGCAACAGTATTGTTGGTACCAATAGCATGAAAATATTTGTAACTTGACCAAATCTCTGTTACTGGATAAACGTCTCTGCTTCTTTTATGGTCACTAGAAATGGGTGATTCATTTTCTGTTTGTGATCGGCAGCTCAGTACAAAGTTTGGTACGAACCATACTTTGAATTAGCTTAAAGGGATGCTATCATTTAAAAAAAAAACTTTCTTAAACTAAAAGCACGTAGGAATAGCCTTTATAAAGGCTCCCAGCACAGCGTCGTCATCGCTTCCAGCACTGTGTTTCTCCTCCTCTTCACTGCGTCAGCAGCCGACGAGTGCCGCTTCGGGAATCAAAATCCTGCACATGCGCAGTCGGCTCTGCCACTTTGGGTTCGGGCAGAGCCGACTGCGCATGCTTCGTCAGCCATTTTGTTGTGGTCTCTTACATTCTGTAACTGGCAGCTAACACCCCCATCGGCACCACCTGCGGTGAGATCAGGGGGTGCCGTTATGTATTCTCTGCAGCCCGGGGTCTGGCCAGTGACCCCAGGCTGCAAGGAGCGTCCATGCCTGGATGAGTCGAATGGAGGAAGTCAGCCTATGTGTCTGCAATACACATGTATACACATGTATTGCAGTGTATAGTAGAGAAACAGCGATCACAGCACCACTGGTTCAGGTCCCCTAGTGGTACATCACTAAACAGTAAAAAAAAAAAAAAGTAAAAATCAAAATATTACGCATCTCAGAAGATGGTGATGCAAAAATAATTGATTTATGTCCCCAAATGGGTTTTTGTTCTGCAAAATTAGTATCGCATAAAAGAAACAATATAAATAAGGTATTGCTGTCACTTATGCTGTACTCTTTGCGGGAAAAAAAAATTAAAAGGTAAAAAGCTTAGCCAGAATTGATGTTTTATTTATTTATTTTTTTTAATCCACCAAGAAAGAGTTAATAAAATTTAGTCAATAACTTATAGGCACCCTAAAATCATTACATAATTCATCTCATACCGCAAAAAACAAGCCCTCATATGGCTACACAAGAAAAATAAAAAAAATATAGCTTGTATAATGTAAAGACAAAAAACCCCCAAGAAATCGTCAAATCATTAGAACACAACTAGCTGTGTCAGGAAGGGAATGTATAAGCTGTGCGAGCATATATTAGGTTACACCCCAAGTTTAGAGGTTACAAGGGAAAAGAAACCAGAAGTGACCTCCAGAGTGACCCCCCCAATCATATGATCTACTGGGGAATTTGGTGTTCCCAATGTACTCCGCACAGCTTACGTATTCACTTTTTACTATCTGCTGTGCATTCACATCTAGGATACTAATGCTCAAAACACCTCTTTTTTTTTATTTTTAACATTAAGAATTTTATCGAAAAAATTTTTTGTTTGCTACAAAACAAAGAACAAATCAAACAAGAAATCAATAATAATGGGCATACAAGGCAGAAGGAAGGTATGAGGGGGTGATGGGGAGGGCGGGGAAAAAACAAGAAACGGCATAAAGAAACAGGAAGGGAATGTAGGGGGAGGAGGGAAACAAAAGCTCTGTCACAGCAGAGCCACATAATTAGTGCAAAAACTTTGAATTTAGTTCAAATACCATGGTAAACAAACCTAAAGTCATGTAGAAAGGGAAGAAAAAATAGTAGCGAAAGAAAAGAGGAAAAAGGAGACATCAGGAGGACACAGAAGGAAATTCAGCGGAGTAGTAGAAATGGTTCCACATGAGCCACGTGCACTGTTGGGCGCTGTCGTCATGTTTCAGCTCTGCAAGTAGATTTTCCATACTGCGTATGCTTAGGATCTCCCGAAGCCAAAACAATAGAGAAGGGGGAGTCGTGGATTTCCACAGCCTAGGGATAACGGTTCTCGCTGTTACTACAGTAGTAGGAAACCTAAAAGCCTGCAGATATGCTTCTGGAACTTACGTGGGAAAATGGAGAGGAGCAGGGTCATCTTCCAAGCTAATACCAGTGAATGTCTAAATAACACGACGGACACCTGACCAAAAGGGGTGTAGGAGTGCGCCATCGTGACCCAGCCAATATTACATATCCAGCAGCGGCCCCAAGTGGAGGGGGAAAATATCATGAAGGACAGAGGGGACTCTGTACCATCTAGAGAGGATCTTGTAGTTCGTCTCCTGGGCTTTGCAAGATATGGAGAACTTGTGACACACCTGGAAAGCTGAGGACCACGCGTCTGGCGGGAACGAAACCCCCAATTCCCTTTCCCAACTACTTGTGAATGCCAGTAGACTGTTAGCAGAATCCTCCATGAGCATGCCATAGGTGAGGGAGACAGTATGAGTTGGAGCTCTAGATGAGAGGTATAAGCGTTCAAAAGGCAATAACGTTCTGTGGAGGTTGTGATACGTCTTAAGAGCAGTATAGAAATGGGAAAGCTGAGCATACTGCCAATGAAAGGCAATGGAGTCAGAGTGTGGGGTCATTGCGAGCATCTCAGAGCGTGGGAGGAGGGAGGAAGTTGACCGAACCCTATGGAATCTAAGGGTGGGTTGACCCACGGAATGGGAGAGGAAAGAGGAGTGGAGAGCGGCAGGGAAGTCTGGGTTGCCCAAGATTGGGATCATAGAGCCATCATTACAGAGTCTCTGCACAGCATCATAACGCCGACAAGACCCGAGAGTTTGGTGCGTGACATAGGGGAGCACATGAGTCGTACTGTCTGACCATAGTCGTTTATGGAGCCATGGAAGAGCAATGAGAGGAAGAGGGCTCAGCGACTCCTCTAGGGCAACCCAGAGCTTGGAGCGCGCGGAATGGTGCCAGTCAAGAATGCAGATCATGACTGCAGCCAAGAAGTATCCAGAGGAATCTGGGACTGCCAAACCCAACTAAGGTTCTTTTAGCAATTCGCGGGGGTTTCAACGCCCAGATAAACCTAGTAAAGGCTTTCCGGACCGCAGTAAAGAAATGTTTAGGTAAAATTATGGGAACGGTTTGGAAGAGATAGAGGAGACAGGGAAGTATATTCATATTCAGCAGGTTAATACAACCTAACCAAGACAAACCCTTGGTATCCCAACAAGCAACATCAGTCTGGAGAGTGCGCAAAATGGGGAAGAAATTTAACGAATATGTGTCAGATAGGTTATTGGGGAGCTGCACACCCAGGTACTTTATCGCTTTCGGGGACCATGTGAAGGGGAATGTGGATCGAAGATTACTAAATAAATGCGTAGGTAACGAGACATTGAGTGCAGTGCTTTTGGACAAATTAATTTTATAATTACAAAAATAACCATAGGTGCTAATTTCACGGAGGAGGGAAGCGATATAAGTGGCTGGGTGACAAAGAGCAGAACATTATCCACAAACTCTGAGATGTTCTAATGCATATCACGGACATGGAGACCCTGGATATCTGGGTTATTCCTAATGGCTACTAGCAAGTGTTCCATCACCAATGCGTATAGCAGCGGAGATCGGGGGCAGCCTTGCCAGGTACCATTATGAATAGTGAGAGGGGAATAGAATGTAAGCTCTTGCGAGAAGGGCCCTCACTCCTATTGTTTGATATGTTTATTTCTTTATCACATTGTAATGTCTAATATTGTCTGTTCATGTGTCCTCTGATTTGTAAAGTGCTACGGAATATGTTGGTGCTATATAAATAAAGTTATTATTATTTATTATTATTATTATTATTAGGGGAAGAAAGTGTACCATTCACTCGTATTTGCGTACGGGGAGAGTTATAGAGAGGGCGGATACGTGTGAGCATCTGTACAAGGGTGGCCTCCAGAAACCTCCAGTCCACTCTATCAAAGGCTTTCTCAGCGTCCAACGAGAGCAGCATCATAGGAATCTGAGAGTGCTGAGTGTGGTGGATCGCGGAGAAGGCCTTCAGTGTATTATCCCGAGCCTCCCTACGAGGGATGAACCCCACCTGATCCAGATGCACAAGTTCCTCCATGTGTGGGTTCAATCGATTAGCTATCAATTTGGCATAGAGCTTCACATCAGTGTTGATCAGAGAAATCGCCCTATAACTAGGGCAGAGCAAATGGTCCTTACCCTCTTTATGGATAACCATGATATGCGCATGGAGGAAGGATGGGGATAAGGGAGTGTCAGGGGAGATGGAATTGAAGGATTTCAGCAAGAGAGGTGCTAACTCAGATTGCAGAGCCTTATAGAACCGGGCCGTGAAGCCATCCGGACCAGGACTCTAACCCCTCCGGCAAGGATGAAATACCCATTTCTAGCTCTTGGGCCAAGAATGGCAACTCAAGAAGAGCAACGTTCTCGGACACAAATGAGGGGAGGGCTGTATTGGTTATATACTGTGAAAGAGAAGGAAAGGCAGGTTATAGAGGGAGTCATAGTAATCATAGAAAGCTGTAGCAATGTCCGCAGTGAGGTGAGAGGTGGTGCCCGAGGGGTCTTTAATGGCCATATTATGATGTCGCTCCTTCACTGCACGGGCTAAAAGATGACACGCTTTATTACCCTATTCATAGAAAGAGCGCATACCCAATTGACGGAGTCGCTGTTGCTTGTGCTCAAGCAGGGATCTTATTTCCTGACGTGTTGCCGTCAGAGAGGTTAAAGTAGTCTGCTGGAGGGTCTGCACATGTTGTGCCTCCAGAGTGGCTAGGTCCCAGAGGTGTGAGTGGAATTTCAAGCCAGCTTCCCTCTTGAGTTGCCCTCCATGTTTCATCAACACCCCACGAAGCACACATTTCAGGGCTTTCCACTGCATCGGTGGAGTAGTGATGTCACAGGAGTGGTCCTGCACAAAATTAGAGATAGAGAGTTTGAGATCAGCCAAGTATTGAACGTCCAGCAAAAGCGACTCGTTCAGTCTCCAGGTGTTAGAGCGGGGACCAGGAGGCAAAAGACGGATAGAACAGGAAATGGAGGAATGGTCAAAGAGGAAGGC
The DNA here is from genome assembly GCA_947044405.1 of Leptodactylus fallax. Taxonomy (NCBI): domain Eukaryota; kingdom Metazoa; phylum Chordata; class Amphibia; order Anura; family Leptodactylidae; genus Leptodactylus; species Leptodactylus fallax. The sequence goes on from CAMRHE010000092.1 coordinate 3,579,125, forward strand.
CGCATCAATTCAAGCCGCAGTAACTTGAGAGAGGAGAGCATGGGAGAGGAATATGTAGTTGATCCTACTGTAGGAGTTGTGAGCATGGGAGAAGAAAGAAAAGTCCTTGTCAGCTGGATGGAGGATCCGCCAAGTGTCACACAGAAGCATAGAGTATAAGAGTTTGCGTACTTTCAGGGCACTGTAGGGGATCTGGGACCTACCCGCCGAGGTGTCAATCAGAGGGTTCACAGGGAGGTTAAAGTCACCACATAAGATGAGATGTCCCTTGGCAAAAGACTGGAGGGTGGTCAGAGCAGAAACGAGAAACGGGACCTGATTGGAGTTGGGTGTGTACAGGTTTGCTATGGTATACACTGCTCCATATATTTCACAGATAAGATAAAGGTATTTAGCATCCTGATCTACCAGGGAGTCCAATATCTTAACCGGGAGATTTTTATGGAAAAAGGTGGCCACCTCCCCTAGTCTTACCCTGTCCACTACTGCTATGTTACCACAGGGGGAAGTAGAGGTTTTTGATCACAGGCATACGTTCAGCTAGAAAATGTGTCTCTTGCAGAGAAAGTATCTGTATTTTACGTTTATGAGCATCAAATAGAACCTGAGAGCATTTCTCAGGGACTTTCAACCCATTAACAGTGAAGGACGATATAGATATGTCCGCCATGTAGAGAGGAGTGGGAGAGTGAGGTAGAGAAGGGAAACACAGGAAAGGGAAAAAGCAGGAAGCATAGGTAGTGGAAGAGAAGGGTCTGAGGAGGGGAGTTAAGGAATAGGAAGGTAGGAGGGTACGAAAAACACAGACAAGTGGGAGAGGGCGGATAGAGCACCCTCAAAGGGTCAATGAGGAGGGAGCACAAGTCTCCAAATGGTCCCGCACAGCAGGATCCTAGCTATGTGGGAACGAAGAGGGCAGAGCACGAGGCAGAGAGACAGATGGTGTAATAAAAGGAAGTGAAAGAATACAGAGTCCTTCCGGCCCCTGTGTAAAGAGGGAAATGGAAAAAGTCAGGAATATGTTAGGGTATGTAACAACAAATGCAAACAAGTGAGAATGGGCATAAATGAGCCTGTCACACAGTAGTATGGCAGAAAGAAATTAGAGAATCCAACAGGAGAGGGTCACCTGACAGGAGACAGTTCATGCAGGAAGGTCTCGGTCTGGAGCAAGTCTCCGTCCGCGACGTGATCTTTGAGAGCATGGGGGACTCACATCACAGTGCCCTGTAGTATCTGGTGGCTGCTGGAGAGGTCCGGGACGATCAGGATCATGAAGGATTAGGTCCTAGTCAGGAAGTTGGATCGATGGTAGGCCCAGCGAATGAAGAAAATCAGGCGACTTCTCCGGGTAGGATAGGGAAAGCAGATGGTCCTTCATACGTACCTGAAGCGCAAACAAGAAACCCCAGCGATAGGGAATCCCAGGCTGCCAAAGAAGAGTGAGCAAGGGCTTTAGGGCTGCTCTCTGGTGTAGGATATGTTTGGAGAGACCTGGGAAGATGGAAAGTAAGGCACCATCAAAGTCTATGATGTTGCAGTCCCTGGCCTTGAGCATAATTTCCTCCTTGACAGCGTAGAAGTGAATCCTGCAAATAACATCTCAGGGTTTAGCAGGGTCAGCACTACGAGATCTGAGGGCACGGTGTGCGCGGTCCATTTCTATTCGAGTCTCAGGAGGATGGCCCAATAGAGAATTGAAAATGCCAGTAAGAGTAGGCACCAGGTCAGCCATTTGCGTGGCTTCTGGGAGGCTGCGGATCTGTATGTTATTGCAGCGGTTGCGTTTCTCTATATCATATGCGAGATAAGTTTGCGGTAGTGAGAAGTATGGACTGCGGGGGTCTGATGTAGAGTATGGAGTGAGGCCATTGCTGAGGTCTGAAACTGTTCCAGAGTAGCCACTCTATGGTGCAGATCAGAGGTGTCTGATTTCACCACTTGTAAGTCCTGGCGATATGCGTGCTTCAGATCAGTAGCTAGACTGTCCATATCCTGTTTACTCAGGGCAAGTAGAGCCTGTAGTTCTGGATGCTTCTGAAGAGTGAGCGAGCCTCCTCTGGCGGCAGCAAATGAGATACAAAAGAAGGCGCCACACCACGGAGAGCAGCGGGTGCAACATTGCCACTGAAGACTTTCTTGCAGGTGATCGGAGGGTCCACTTCCTCATCAGAGGAGAGGTCTGAGCCAGACAAGAGGAATGGAGTCACAGGAACTTGTGGACCAGGTCTGGAGGAGCGGAATAGGGATATTTTGGAGGGGGGCTGACATCCCACTCATAGCCTCTAGTGTAGGCAGAGGACTGTGAATCCCCTGGTTTGAGTGATAGAGGGGTCAGGGGATATCCCAGAGTCGAACCCCAAGCCTCTCCAGAGGTTCCTGCAGGCATGGGGGGATCTGAGAGCAGCGGCGCCAATGGAGGTGCAGCCTGAGGCCAGATGGAAGCAGGATTCTGTACTGGGGTTAGTGCTGGCGGCAGGGCTAGTGAAATGGCCGCTGGGGCCAGCACAGAGGAGCAGGGATCATCTGCAGGAGGAGGAATAGTATGATGTCCTACAGCAGGCAGTGGAGCAGAGGTGCCGCTCAGCGTGCCTCCAGGGTGCACGTGTGGAGCAGAAGATGGCGGCGGCGGAGCGTCTATGCCGGTCTCACTACCAGAAGACCCGCGCTGCTTCCCCCAAATTTAATATCGGTACCTCCGGAGGCAGGGAGGAAGCAGGATCCCCTGCCTGTTCTCTGGTCCTGGTTTTGTCCATTGCAGCACAAGGAAACACCCATTACAAAGGGGGCACGAAGCAGCGCTCTCAGTGTATGTGACCGCTCGTGCTCATGCCTAGCCACGCCCCCCCCCCTTCAAAACACCTCTTGATAAATTCTTTGAGGGGTGCAGTTTTCAAAATGGTGTTACTTCCTAGGGGCTTCCACTTTTCTGGTACTTTAGAGGCTCTGCAAACATGATATGGCGTCCAGATACCAAACATCTAAATCTGCACTCCAAAAGCCACATAGCGCTCTTTCCCTTCTATGCCCTGCTGTGTGCCCAAACTGCAGTTTATGTCCACATGTATGACACTGTTTTACCCAGGATAATGTACTTAATGTCATATGTGGTATAAACTGCTGTCTGGGCACAGAAGGGAAGGTGCGCCATGTAGTTTTTGGAGCACAGATTTAGACGGTTTGGTTTTTGAACGTTATGACACTTTTGCAGAGCTCCTGAAACTCCAGTACGGCCAGAGCCCCATGTAGCGGAAAAAATGCGGCGGTTTACAGTCACTGCAAAGTGGATGTGATTCTAGCTTTCTATTCTAGTGTGGGAATCGGTGCGGTTTTGGAAATCACAGCTAGTCAATTATACCTACAGAAATGCCAACGGTTTCCCTATAGGTATAATGGAAGCAGAAAGTCCGCAGAGGAATTTTTCCATGAATATGTAATTTCAATGCGTAATATGTTGTGCCAGTTTGTATCAGAAACGAACGCTCCAAAAGCTGTTGTGCCCGGGATACCCACTTAACAGTTTTTGGAGTGTTTGTCTTTGCTGACACAAGCTGGGAACAACATATCAGGCACTGAAAGGGTGTATCTCTGGAAAAATTGCAATTTTCACTTTTTATTATCAACTGCAAATTCATTTCTGGAAATTAAATTAAAGGGAATCTGTCAGGGCAATTTTGGCCACTGAACCACTCACACGTCTATATGGACCTGGGGTTTAGTGTCCCAAATCACCCTGTTATAACGCAATCCATGGCCGCATTAAAAATAAAAAAGCTTTATATTCATCCTGCCGCTGTACTCCACTCCCCGTGCCTGTGCAGTTCTTCAATGAAGCCAGAGGAGTACACCTCGGCTTCAATGCGCATGCCCCGTACCTCCGGCTATTGCGCAGTGATGTCAGGGTGCCCATCTTCAGCTTCACTGAAGAACAACGCAGGCGCCGGGAGCATGGAGGTGGCATGCCAACAAAGAAGCTCATGAATAAGCCGGACTGTTCTCGGCTGAACAGCGTTCATCGGACCCTTCTCTAGCACTAGAAGTCCCAGAGAGGGGTCATTTAACATTTCTACCTTTGGAACCCAGAGACGGGTCGAATGACCTGAAGGATTTTATCTAACATCCTATAATCACCGTCTTTTGTTCTGTAATTAAGGCCATTACTGTCACACCACAGGAGGTTGTTGTTTTCCATTGAGTTTAGCCATTTAGTGTCTAGTTAGTTCTATTCAGTTTATTGTATTTGATAATATAAAGACTATACATATTGTATTAAGTTTAGTTTTATTTGAGCAAAAAAGCACTGAAACAATTAATCATTTTTTATATATTTTAAATAGAATTAGAAATTTTAGAGCAAGGTACAGCTGTGAGTAATGACCAGAAGCATTTGTCTAAGGCAGGGGTAGGCAACCTTTTTTGTTCGGCGTGCCGATTTTAATAAAAAAATCAAAGATGAGGTACTCGGAGTGCCGGTCAATAATTGTAAGTCTGACGACCCCTAAACTAAAGTCATATACCACAAACCATAACACAGAAGTGCTGCCACCAGATGCTTTAGGACACATGCGTTTACTGCTATTTCCTGAGACACTCCTGTACTTTCTGATTAGAAGCAATGAAAGTCCATGTGCAGCCCCCAATTAGTGGTAAATTTATTGTGTCCAGGAGCCCCGTATGGCGGCATCCTTATGGTGAATACACACTATGTATCTGGATGCAGCTATATTTGGAACTTTTTCATTCAATGTAAAACTGGTGCATTTTTGCACAAAAAAAAAACAAAGCCGGAGTTTTCTGTGCAAAAACACATCCTTAATATAGAAAACACACCGTTATACAGAATAATGTCCCATAGTGGTCCCTGCACACGGTATTATGTCCCATAGCGGCCCCTTCAACATGGTATATGTCCCATAGCTGCCTCTGCACACGGCATTTGTCCCATAGCTGCCTCTGCACACAGTATTTGTCCCATAGCAGTCCCTGCACACAGTATTTGTCCCATAGCGGCCCCTGCACACAGCAATATGTCCCATAACGGCCCCTACACACCGTATATGTCCCATAGCAGACCCTGCACACGGTATATGTCCCATAGCGGCCCCTGCACACGGTATTATGCTCTATAGTGGCCCCTGCACACGGTATTATGTCCCATAGCAGCCTCTGTACACGGTATTTGTCCCATAGCGGCCCCTGCACACGGTATTATGTCCCATAGCGGCCCCTACACACAGTATTTGTCCCATAGCTGCCCCTGCACACAGTATTTGTCCCATAGCGGCCCCTGCACACGGTATTATGCTCCATAGTGGCCCCTGCACACGGTATTATGTCCCATAGCGTCCTCTGCACACGGTATTTGTCCCATAGCGGCCCCTGCACACGGTATTATGTCCCATAGCGGCCCCTACACACGGTATTTGTCCCATAGCTGCCCCTGCACACAGTATTTGTCCCATAGCGGCCCCTGCACACGGTATATGTCCCATAGCGGCCCCTGCACATGGTATTATGCTCCATAGTGGCCCCTGCACATGGTATTATGCTCCATAGTGGCCCCTGCACACGGTATATGTCCCATAGCGGTCCCTGCACACGGTATTATGCTCCATAGTGGCCCCTGCACACGGTATTATGCTCCATAGTGGCCCCTGCACACGGTATTATGCTCCATAGTGGCCCCTGCACACGGTATTATGCTCCATAGTGGCCCCTGCACACGGTATATGTCCCATAGTGGTCCCTGCACACGGTATTATGCTCTATAGTGGCCCCTGCACACGGTATTATGCTTCATAGTGGCCCCTGCACACGGTATATGTCCCATAGTGGTCCCTGCACACGGTATTATGCTCTATAGTGGCCCCTGCACACGGTATTATGCTCCATAGTGGCCCCTGCACACGGTATATGTCCCATAGTGGCCCCTGCACACGGTATATGTCCCATAGTGGCCCCTGCACACGGTATATGTCCCATAGCGGTCCCTGCACACGGTATTATGTCCCATAGTGGCCCCTGCACACGGTATTATGCTCCATAGTGGCCCCTGCACACGGTATATGTCCCATAGTGGTCCCTGCACACGGTATTATGCTCTATAGTGGCCCCTGCACACGGTATTATGCTCCATAGTGGCCCCTGCACACGGTATATGTCCCATAGTGGCCCCTGCACATGGTATATGTCCCATAGTGGCCCCTGCACACGGTATATGTCCCATAGTGGCCCCTGCACACGGTATATGTCCCATAGTGGTCCCTGCACACGGTATTATGCTCTATAGTGGCCCCTGCAGGCAGAAGCGCCCGAAGAGTACAGAGCGGCTGCGGAGCGTGGAATAGTGAGTACATTGTTTTTTATGTTTGATCATCTCCCCGGGGGCTCCGCTTATTATACTCGGGGGTCTGAAGAGACCCCACAGTATAATAATAGCAGTTTCGTTTCGGCCGTGTTTGGTCCGATCGAAACTGCTGGGTGAGGAGTCCGCTGCCGTGCCAGGGGAATAAGCCTCGCGTGCCAAGAGTGGCACGCGTGCCATAGGTTGCCGACCCCTGGTCTAAGGCCTCAAGCACACTAGCGAAAAAAAATTGCGCGAAAATCGCATCGCAATGCGATGCAATTTTTTTTCTGCGATTTGCCAATGTATTTCAATGGCACCAAGCACACCTGCGATTTTTTTTTCGTGCGATTTTTTTCATAGGTGCGATTTTCCTGCGATTTTTTTTTTTTTTTGTGCGATTTTTTTTCGTGCGAAAAAATCCCAGAGGAGTGATCTATATGACCAATGGGACAGATCACAAAAATATCGCAAGTAGCTGTGATTTTTTTTGCGATTTTATTTTTTTTTTTTTCTGCACCCATTGACTTGAATCTAAATATACAAAAATGTAAATATACAAAAGAACAACTGTTATTTGTTTCTATGCTTTTTATTTTTGTTATGAAAATAATAAAAAAAATACAAGGAATAAAACAATTCCACACATATTTACAATAGGCTGCTGTGGGGGGCTGCGTGTGTGTGTGTGAGTGGCATGTCCTTCTTGTGTGACTAGCATTTCAGCACTCACTCAGCAGTCTGTCTGCACTGTCGGAACATACCTGGCACTGCCTGGGTATGTCCCTGGTACATTTGCCACACGTGTATTTGTAGCAGTAAACACATCTCTCAGTTGCACAATTGTTCGTGCATCGATGGTTGACCTGACACTTCGCCCTTTTGCCAGGGCTGGGTGTGGAAGGTTGTTGCCGAAGGAGTTTCTCCTTGCGTGCCTTCTTTTCAGTCACATGAAAGCCACCTAACTCTTTTGCAAGCTCAACCAGGAAGTCCACCCGTCTCTCCTGCACCCCAGTGCATGCCTGATAAAGAACATGAGCATTCAGTGCTGCCATGTCAATCATGTTGTAGAACACGGCAAATGGCCATCTCCGTGTTCCTGCATGCAGGCTGTACTCCCGCACCATTTGGTCCATTACATCCACACCGCACTTTGTGTGGTTGTATTGTGTGACCGTGTTTGGCTTCCTTTTGTTGGTATCCTTAGTCTCAACCACGCTGTGCATGCTGCTGAGAATGTAGACGGCCTTCTTTCGTTTGGGTGCATACACTGTCAGTGTGGCATCAGTGGTTGAAAACACCTGAGTGGTGAATTCAGTGCGGTCCATCTGTCTAGCGGATTGAGGAATTTCCCGGCGACTCTTGTTGACTGTGCCGAGGATAGTGGTTTTCCGGCTAAGCAGTCATTGTGCAAGTGACAATGATGTAAAGAAATTGTTCGTGGTTACAGTTCTGCCCTTGTCCATGAATGATTCTATCAGCCTCATCACTACAGTTTCGGACAGTCTCTCCCCGCTGGGACGACTGGGGTCCTTGCCAAGATATGGGAGGACATTACAGATGTACTTTGATTTCAAGTCGCAGACTACTTTGAGAAGCAATCACATCCCCCACAGCACAAAAGGCTGCATGCAAATTTGCTAAGGTGTTAGCAAATATTCCCAGCACAACAATGCAGCTGGGGGGTGGGCAGACACTCAGGAGCAGCTTACATTCTTTTCTTTACACTCTCTTACAAGACCTGAGGTGGATCAACACAATTCCCCCCTGCAAATTCCTCAGACAATGGCCACATTTACAAATGAAAGGAAATGCTAATTGGAGCCATCAGAGTTGTCAGTTTGGACTAAGGGTCATTTGACCCTCTTTCAGGACTTGAAGGGGGAGCTCGAAATTTCTGGGACTTCTAGTGCTAGGTAAGTATAAAGGTTTTTTATTTTTAATGCGCCTGCGGATTGCATTACAACAGGGCGATTTGGGACACTAAACCCCAGGTCTATAAGGACCTGTGGGTGGTTTAGTGTCCCAGATTGACCTGACAGATAATGCAACACTCAAGGGTTAAAAATGCTTGCTACGCCACTTGATAAATCCCTTCAGTGGTGTAGTTTCCAAAATGGAGTCACATGTCTGCGGATTCCACTTTACTGGCAATTCAGGGGCTCTGCAAAAGTGGCATGACGTCCAAAAACCAAACTCTTCTCCAAACACCAAGATAGTGCTCCTTCTTTTCTGTGCCTGGCTGTGCCCAAACAGCAGTTTATACCCACATATGATATTGTTAACCCCTTCCTGCTGGTGACATTGTCGTTTTTGATTCCCCACCTTCCAAAGCCCTTAACTTTTTTATTTTTCCATTCTCAGAGCAATATGAGGGTTTAATGCTTGCGGGACAAATTGTTCTTCATGATGCTACCATTTATTATTCTGTACAATGCACTGGGAAGCTGGAAAAAAATTCAGAATGAGGTGGATGTGAAGAAAAAGTGCATTTGTGTGACATTCTTACGGGCTTCGTTTTCACAGCGTTCACTCTGCAGCCAAAATGACACGTCACATATATTCCATGTTTCAATACGATTCCGGGGATACCAAATTTTTATGGTTTTATTTACATTAACAAAAATCTAAAACTTTGCAAAAAAAATTTTTCTAAAAGTCGCCATATTCTGACATCCATAACTCTTTTATATTTCCGTGTACGTGGATGCATAGGGCGTCTTTTTTTGCGGGGTCAGGTGTACTTTTTAGTTATTCCTATTTGGGGAATGTCTATTGCTTTGATCAATTTTTATTCACATTTTTATCACAGGCAAAACAGTGAAAAAACCTGGTTTGGCACTTTTTTTTTTTCCCGCTATGGCGTTTACTGTACGGGAAAAATATTTTTATAAATTTGTAGACTGGGTGTTTTTGAATACAGGGATACCTAATGTGTATGTGTTTCAGTAATATTTTACTTTTACATGTATTCTAGGGAAAGGGGGGTGATTTGACTTTTTAAATTTTTTTTTACTATTTTATTGTAGTCTATGGGAGATTTGCTACATACAGTGCCTTGCAAAAGTATTCGGCCTCCTTGAACTTTTCAACCTTTTGCCACATTTCAGGCTTCAAACATAAGGATATAAAATTAAAATTTTTTGGTGAAGAATCAACAACAAGTGGGACACAATCGTGAAGTGGAACGAAATTTACTGGATATTTAAAACTTTTGTAAAAAATAAAAAACTGAAAAGTGGGGCATGCCAAATTATTCAGCTCCCTTAAGTTAATACTTTGTAGCGCCACCTTTTGCTGCGATTACAGCTGCAAGTCGCTTGGGGTATGTCTCTATCAGTTTTGCACATCGAGAGACTGAAATTCTTGCCTATTCTTCCTTGGAAAACAGCTCAAGCTCAATGAGGTTGGATGGAGAGCGTTTGTGAACAGCAGTTTTCAGCTCTTTCCACAGATTCTCGATTGGATTCAGGTCTGGACTTTGACTTGGCCATTCTAACACCTGGATACGTTTATTTGTGAACCATTCCATTGTAGATTTTGCTTTATGTTTGGGATCATTGTCTTGTTGGAAGATAAATCTCCGTCCCAGTCTCAGGTATTTTGCAGACTCCAACAGGTTTTCTTCCAGAATGGTCCTGTACTTGGCTCCATCCATCTTCCCATCAATTTTAACCATCTTCCCTGTCCCTGCTGAAGAAAAGCAGGCCAAAACCATGATGCTGCCACCATCATGTTTGACAGTGGGGATGGTGTGTTCAGGGTGATGAGCTGTGTTGCTTTTACGCCAAACATATTGTTTTGCATTGTGGCCAAAAAGTTCGATTTTGGTTTCATCTGACCAGAGCACCTTCTTCCACATGTTTGGTGTGTCTCCCAGGTGGCTTGTGGCAAACTTTAAACGAGACTTTTTATGGATATCTTTGAGAAATGGCTTTCTTCTTGCCACTCTTCCATAAAGGCCAGATTTGTGCAGTGTACGACTGATTGTTGTCCTATGGACAGACTCTCCCACCTCAGCTGTAGATCTCTGCAGTTTAACCAGAGTGATCATGGGCCTCTTGGCTGCATCTCTGATCAGTCTTCTCCTTGTTTGAGATGAAAGTTTAGAGGGACGGCCGGGTCTTGGTAGATTTGCAGTGGTCTGATACTCCTTCCATTTCAATATGATCACTTGCACAGTGCTCCTTGGGATGTTTAAAGTTTGGGAAATCTTTTTGTATCCAAATCCGGCTTTAAACTTCTCCACAACAGTATCACGGACCTGCCTGGTGTGTTCCTTGGTCTTCATGATGCTCTCTGGGCTTTAAACAGAACCCTGAGACTATCACAGAGCAGGTGCATTTATATGGAGACTTGATTACACACAGGTGGATTATATTATATTTATCATCATCAGTCATTTAGGACAACATTGGATCATTCAGAGATCCTCACTGAACTTCTGGAGTGCGTTTGCTGCACTGAAAGTAAAGGGGCCGAATAATATTGCACGCCCCACTTTTCAGTTTTTTATTTTTTACAAAAGTTTAAAATAACCAATAAATTTCGTTCCACTTCACAATTGTGTCCCACTTGTTGTTGATTCTTCACCAAAAAATTTAAATTTTATATCTTTATGTTTGAAGCCTGAAATGTGGCAAAAGGTTGAAAAGTTCAAGGGGGCCGAATACTTTTGCAAGGAACTGTAGCTATTGAGGCTCATAGCTTCAAAAGGCTCAGCTGTCGGAAGAAAAGGTCAGCTCCTGCAATATCGCTGCGCAGGAGTTGGCATGCAACAATAAAGTTCCCAACCAGCCCCGGGGGCTATTTTTCAAGTTTGGGAGGGGGGGGGGTTCTGCTATGCCCACGATCAGAGTAAACTCTGATCGAGGGTATTAGCGCTGGGTCTCCGCTGTAGCATACATACGGACCATGGTCATGTCATGAGCACACAGGTGCACAGTGCGTTACCGGGCAGATATCTGATTACTGTGCTGTGACTATAATGAGCTGTACACTTGTGTGTCCATCACATGACCATGGTCTGAATTATATCTACTAGAGGTAAGCACAGTGAATGACAGCAAGCAGAGATCTAGTATACTGAGCAATTGATACAGAAAGTATATTGGAAAATTTTTATTATACAAACAATAACATTTGTCTCTCAATATTTTCTGAAAGTGGCCAAGCCCTGTAAGTACATTATTCTGTGCACAACAGTGTCATACATGTGGGCATAAACTGCTGGGTGCAGATTGAAGGAGCGCTATGTGCTTTTGGAGCGCAGATTTAGATTGCTGGTTTTTGGACATAATGTCAGATTTGCAGAGACCCTAAAAGTGCCCCTGCAAAATGGGGTCACTTCTTGGGGAATTCCTATTTACTGGCACCTCCAGGGCTCTGCAAAAACAACATGGCATCCAGAAAGTCCCTCTAAATCTATACTCAAAAGCTAAAAAGCTCAGTGCTCCTTCCCTTCTGAGCCCTGCTGTGTGCCCAAGCAGCAGTTTACACCCACATATATAACTTTTTTGTCCCCGGGATAGCCCACTTAATAGTTTTAGGAGTGCGTGTATAACATATTGTGCACTGAAATGGCATATTTTTTTAAAAATTTCAATTTTCACTTTGTACATTAATTTTTGGGTAGCAGTCTTAGGCTCAAAATGATAATACCTCTTGAGAAATTCTTGAGGGGTATAGTTTCTAAAATGGGGTCACTTTGAGGGGTTTCCATTGTACTGGTACTTTAGGGGCTCTGTAAATAAGGCATGGCACCTGAAAACTATTCCAGCAAAATCTGCCCTCCAAAAGCCAAATAGCACTCTTTCCATTCTGGGCCCACCATGTATCCATACAGCAGATTACAACCACATATGGGGCATTTCTGTGTTCAGAACAAACTGTGGGGAGTTTTTTCTCCTTTATCCTCTTGTGTAAATGAAACATGTGGGGCTAAATTTGTGGTTTATTGAAAAAAAGTAATTTTTTATATTCACGTTCCAATGTTAATAAAATCTGTAACACAGCTGTAGGGTCAAAATGCTCAGTATAACCCTTGATATGTTCTGTGAGGGTTGTAGTTTCCAAAATGGGGTCACTTTTGGGGGTTTCCATTGTATTGGTACTCTAGGGGCTCTGCAAATGCGATATGGCACCTGAAAACTATTCCAGCAAAATCTGCCCTCCAAAAGCCAAATAGTGCTCTTTCCATTCCAAGCCCCACCGTGTACCCATACAGCAGATTATGACCACATATGGGGTATTGCAGTGTTCAGGAGCAATTGTTTAACAACCTGTGGTGTGCTTTTTCTTCTTTAACCCCATTGTTAAAATTAAAACTTTGGGACATTTTAGTAATTTTTCATTTACACATCCCAATGTTAATAAAAATCTGTAAAACAGCTGTGGGGTCAAGATGCTAACTATACCCCTTGATGAATTCTGTGAGGGGTGTAGTTTCCAAAATGCGGTCACTTATGGAGGGATTCCATTGTATTGATACTTTAGGGGCTCTGCAAATGAGACATGGCACCTGAAAACTATACCAGCAACATCTGCTTTTCAAACATCCAGTGTTGCTTCTTCCCTTCTGTGCACTGTCGTGCGCCCACACATCAGTTTACACCCACATGTTGGGTATTTCTGTGCTCTGGAGAAATTGCATAACAAACTGTGAGATGCATTTTCTCCTTCAACCCTTTGTGAATGTGTTAATTTTAGGGCTAAATGAATATATTAGTGAAAAAAATGAAATGTCTAAATTTCACCTCCATATTGTTTTAATTACCGTGAAATGCTTAAAGGGTTAACAAACTTCTCAAATGCTGTTTTGAATTATTTGAGGGGTTCAGTTTTGAAAATGGGGTGATTTATGGGGGTTTCTAATATATAGGCCTTTATAATCCCCTTCAGAACTGAAGTGGTCCCTAAAAAATTAGTTTGGGAAATTTTCTTGTAAATCTGGAAAATCTAAAGTCTGTAAATGGTAAGCCTTTCTATCCAAAATAAATTAATGGACAATTAAAAGATGATGCAATATAAAGCAGCGATATGGTAGATAATATTTATTTATGGGGGCGTGGCCTAGACATGTTACCGTGAAGACGCACTTCTGCAGAGCTCCTGGACCCCGAATGTTTTTAGATATCTTTAAGGGGGAAAACTACTCTAAAATCGTCCCTGCACGGCTCACCTGCTATGGTTAAGCACCCTGGACGCAGGGGGACGACCTCCCTCCTCTCTAACGGAGCCGCATATCGCTCGTTTTTTACTCTCCGCACCTTCCTCCCTCCAGGCGGAGGGAGCCAAAATGGCGCCGGCGCGCGCCTCCAGCGCCTCGGTGCCACAAACGGTGCCTCTTCAATGCCCAGCGGACCCTCCAGACTCCCAGGGGAGGCCTCACACGCAGCTATCCTCTCCGCTGCCGTCCCAGCCGCCGACAGAGAGGATTACAGCGCTCCTCCGACAGGTACCGGTCCCCCTCCCCCCCCGCTCCCAAAATGGTGGCCCCAGCAGTGTCCCCACGCTTCCACCCTCACCTCCCACTGAGGAACTGTTAACCCCTGAGCTCCTGCAGTCTCCCTCTCTCAGTGAAATACCTGGCCCAGCTGGATCTGGTGCAAGCTCACTGTCTCACTCCCTCATGCCTTCTATAATACAATCAGGGTCACTTTCCTATCAGTCTATGACCTCCCAGAATAAACTACATCCTGCAGAGACCCCAGATGTTCCTCTCGAAATGGATCCATATATAGCCAGGTCCCCTCCTGGCGGTACTCCGCTGACAACAGGAGCAACCAGAGCATCCCATAATGAAGTAGACCCACAGTCGGGGACCGTCGACCCTGGCGCCTCAGACCAGCGGGAGGGCTTGAAACCTGACCTCTCGGGCACCCTGATAGCCCTTCACTCTCCAGCTTCCTCTGACTTATCTGACTTCTCTGGGAGAGATGCATCCTCACCCTCCCACCGCCGAAAGCGTCCTAAATTATCGGATATCTGGAACCTGCTCAGCAATATGCCCACTAAGTTGGACTTAGAAGCTATGGTCCGCAGAGTTGAGGAAAAACAAGAGAAAATCTTGTCTGAGTTTAAAACGGAACTACAGACTCTATCTACACAAGTCTCTACTCAACAACAGCAGGCGGCTTCGCTGGACCAACGCCTCACTGCCGTAGAAAATTTTCAGTCTACCCAAAGAGACCTCAACAGATTCATCCTTCTTCAGGTCGATGATCAAGAAAATAGAGGTCGTCGAAATAATGTCAAACTTAGGGGTATCCCTGAAAGCCTACCCCCCTCGGAGCTCCATTCTGCCGTGACCCTGATCTTTAACACAGTCCTGTCTCGTCCTCTGGACACGGAGATCACCATTGACAGAGTCCATCGGGTGCTGGGTCCTAGGCGTAAGGATTCCACGGAGCCCAGGGATGTCCTTTGTAGAGTCCATTTTTTCAGGGAAAAGGAAGATATTCTCCAGGAGGCCTGGCGTGGTGGCCCGGTCCCATTTATGGACACCCAAGTGCACCTATTACCAGATGTTTCCCGACGTACACTAGCCATGCACAGAATCCTTAAACCGACCTTACAAGCCGTCCTAGACTCTGGGGCCACATATAAATGGGGTCACCCTTTCCATGTCCAGATACGTCGCAACGGAGCTACCTTTGCACTTCACTCTCCAGAACAAGAGACTTTGCTGGTGAAGTTTCTGGATATGCATGAACTCTCTCTCCCTGACTGGCTGGTCTACCCACTGCCACCTGTGCCGCCGGGAGGGCGCCCGCCTTCATCTGCCCTGTCTCGAAGACGACCTCGAGGGGAGGGTGTCTGGCGGAGGTCTACTTGAAATGTGATGTATTTTTCTAGGGTGTCCCCCTTTAACACACATACTGGTTAATGACGAGCAGGGCACCTGGTATGCTTTGTGAGAGAGGGGGCACTCTGCGGGTCTCTAGCTTTATCTCCCCTTGGGGGATGTATAAGGGTTCTCAATCCAACAGAGGGCGGTTAGAGACCTTAATCCTAAGTTCTTCCCGACTTCCCTTCTTAAGTTGCTGAGCTTTTTGTGCCTTAGCTCCCCCTACCCAGTTGTAAGGCATATCCTCATAGGGGGTTACCCCACCGTTAGATCGGCTGGGATTACTATTTAGTAAGGGTTCAGCCCCCCTCTCTCTTCTACCTTAGTAGAGAGGTATTGATTACATTTTCCATTCTCATGCTCGGGGAAAGTGTGGCAACTAGATTTGAGTTTTTACTTTTCCCCCGATAGTCTGGCTTAGCAGCTTTCCGGGCGTATACTGCGGTGTGCTCCTGAGACCTGCTTAAGTGGGTTATCCCACTGTTTTCTGTTTACTGCTCTTGGATTAGCCTTGAGTGGAATTAATTGTTGTAATTCTTGGTCTCTTGATCCCTCCCTTTGCACTCTCTCTTTCCTTTGCTTTCTTCCCCTCCCCTTTTTTTTTTTTTTTTTTTCCTTTCTTTTCTCTCTGTGACTCCTGTGTGCATTGTTTGTTTGTTTTTGTCTTCTCCCCTTGCAGGACCCCGGCCCTTCGCCATGGGCTCTCTGGTGTTTTCCTCCATCAACGCTAATGGTCTCAACACTCCCGAGAAGAGATCATCCCTTCTCCGCCTTTTATGGGGTAAGAGGGCCCAGGTGGCCTTTATCCAGGAGACTCACTTTAGGGAGGGGGCGATCCCTACCTTTTCCTCCCCAAGATTTCCAGACGTATACCATAGCTGTTTCCCGGGGTCCAAGTCCAGGGGGGTGAGCATTCTTATCGCACGTTCGGTTCCTTGGAAATACAAGGCAGCCTTGCGTGATGATTCGGGTAGATTCCTGTTTTTAAAGGGGGAATTGGCAGGCTCTTTGTTTACTCTAGCCAATGTCTACCTCCCCAACTCCAATCAGGCAGCCGCCTTGGAAGGCATTCTGGCTAAACTGGCCGATTTTGCAGAGGGCACTCTTTTAGTGGGAGGAGATTTCAATGTAGCCCTGGACCGCTCGGTAGACATCTCCAGAGGCTCGTCCTACATGCCTAAGCAGGTTCTCCGACGTATCCGTCGACTGCTTTTCTCTCACCAATTGATAGACCTGTGGCGCACGGTCCATCCTGACACGAGAGACTGCACCTTTTATTCCCATGCTAGGGATGTGTACTCGAGATTAGACTATTTCTTCATTAGACATGCAGACGTTCCTTTAATAAACGGAGCGGTGATTGACCCCATCACTTTTGCGGACCATGCGATGGTTCATGCTGTTCTGACATCCCCCGCCATGAGACCCCGAGCTTGGCAGTGGCATCTTAATGAGTCGCTGCTCCAAGACATCCCAACATCTCAGGCTGTCTCCTCTGCCCTGACCAACTACTTCCAGGAGAATGATACAGCGGAAGTGTCTCCCCTGACGTTATGGGCAGCTCATAAGTGTGTGATTAGGGGGGTGCTGGTACAGCATCGGTCCCGCATTAAAAAGGAGAGGTCTCAAGAGGTGGCCGTGCTGATTGCCGACGTGGTTTTCCTCGAGCAGGCCCACAAGCGCACTCACGCAATAGATACCCAGTCGGCCCTTCTAGTAGCTCGTAAAAAACTACGAGAACGTCTAGATATACGTACAAAATATCTCTTGGCTAGGGGACGATGCCATTTCTATGAATTTGGAAATAGATGCAGCCGCACGCTCGCCAGGTCCCTTAGGGAACAAAAGACATGCAACTATATCCCTTCGGTCACTGACTCGACGGGAAGGCACAATACTGATCCACACCGTATTGCAGAAGAGTTTGCGGAGTTTTACCGTACCCTCTACAACCTTCCGTCATGTCCCCCAGAGTCGAATGGCCCCTCCCTGGCCTCTGCTCTGAGACAGTATATAGCAGACTCCGGTATGCCTAAACTCTCGGCGGAAGCCCAAGCTGCTCTTGACTCACCTATAACTAAGGAAGAATTAGCTCAGGCGCTTCAGACAATGCAACCTAGTAAGGCCCCGGGCCCCGATGGCTTTCCAGCCTCCTACTATAAAAAATACTCGTTAGAGTTGTTGGACCCCCTGGTGCGTGCCTTAAACTCTCTGTCGGCAGGTGCGACCCTCCCCCCCGGACATGACTAGGGCCCATATAACGGTAATACATAAGGAGGGTAAAGACCCTGCGATGTGTGCCAGCTATAGACCGATATCACTCCTCAATGTTGACTTAAAAATCTTCTCTAAGGTAATTGCCTGCAGGATGGCCCCTCTATTGCCTGGCCTAGTACAGTCCGATCAAGTTGGGTTCATCCCCACACGTGAGGCTAGGGACAATACAGTAAAGGTTATTAACGCCATATACTACGCCAAAACCCATGACCTCCCACTTTGTCTTCTCTCAACTGACGCTGAAAAAGCATTTGATAGAGTGAGCTGGTCTTATCTATTTGAGGTCCTGGATCATGTGGGGCTTGGCCCGATCATGAGATCCTGGATCGCTTCCTTGTATTCCAATCCATCAGCTTCTACGAGAGTTAACGGAATTATTTCATCTCCCTTCCCGATAGGGAATGGCACGAGCCAGGGGTGTCCCCTCTCCCCCCTGATCTTTGTCTTAACACTAGAACCTCTGCTTAGAAAGATCAGATCTAACCCGGACATAGGTGGCCTAAGGATAGGCAGTAGAGTCCTGAAAATTGCAGCATATGCAGATGATCTCCTCTTCTTCCTGCAGGATCCGGCCAAATCCCTTCCCCCCTAATGTCTGAATTTCACAGGTTCTGTCATCTTACCAACTTTAAAATTAATTTCCAGAAATCTGAGGCCCTTAACGTTTTGCTTCCGCAGGGGATTCAGTCCTCTCTGGAGACTTCCTTCCCCTTCAGATGGTCAAGAATAGCTATCAAGTACTTAGGGGTGATGATACCCAAGGACCTAGGCGAGCTCTATGACAAAAATTACCTCCCCCTTCTGCGGGCCATTAGATCCGACCTAAAGAGATGGTCCATAGGTACATACACATGGTTTGGCCGCTGCGCTATATACAAAATGAATATTATGCCCCGTCTGCTATACCTCTTCCAAACTTTACCGATCCTCATACCCCCAGGTTTTTTTAGGTTATTGTACAGTGACCTAATCAACTTCGTGTGGCAGGGTGGGCGAGCTAGGCTGGCGCGTTCTACTCTCACGTTACCTAAACATTGGGGTGGTCTGGGTCTTCCTGACCCCCGAAAGTATTATGAGGCCTCCATGCTCCAAAGAGTGCTGGACTGGTGTCGTCACGCTCCATACAAACAATGGGTTTCCCTGGAAAACGTATTCGTTGACGCCCCCCTGGACTCGCACCCCTGGTTAGACTCGCTACGCCCCGGGGCCCTGAGACACCACCCTACCATAGGACCCACTCTCCGGGTATGTAGATCGCTCTTCTGCAGGGAGCGGATCTCCCCCTCCCTTTCACCTTTACTTCCCATCCTGGGTAACCCTGCCTTTATGGCGGGTCTATCTCAAGGACCATTCCAGCAGTGGCGGGTGGCGAGCAGACTGAGGGACCTACATTTTCGCTCTGGTGGCAACTGGGTGTCTCACCGGGAACTACTCACCATGCCGGACCTTCCGCCGCTTGGCCCATGGCGGGTCTTTCAACTCACGCACTTTCTTTCTTCATTACCTAACTCCCCGGGGTATGACAGACAGCCCACGAGGTTTGAGGAGACATGCATGGGAAGGGGCCTGCTAAGACACTCACTTTCTGATTTCTATTTGCTCCTTGTGACCCTCCTCCGGGCCACAGGCCCTCCTACTTAACCAGATGGGAGGCCGACCTGGCCATGACCTTCTCTGACCAACAGTGCTCCAGAATTTTTGAGTTTACCCACAAAAGTACGATGGCTAGCAGTTATCAGGAGGCGGGATATAAAATCCTGACTAGATGGTACCATGTTCTGTCTATACTACACAGACTCTTCCCGTCCTCCTCTCCCGCTTGTTGGCGCTGTTGCTCGGAGGAGGGGACGCTTTTACATATTTTCTGGGAATTCTCGATATTGAGAGACTTTTGGGAAGGAGTACATAGGGTGCTAGGTCAGATATTCCAAACTTCCATTCCTAACACGCCAGCCTTCTTTCTGCTACACCTCTCAGATTACCCCCTGCGTACCTATCGCAAATCCTCCCTACGACACATGGTCAATGCCGCTAGGGCGTGTATCCCAGCGCTATGGAAATCCTCTAATCCCCCTTCTCTCCTTCACTGGATTCGCAAAGTGGAGGACATTCAGTACATGGAGGATCTCACGGCATCCCTTCGTGATAGGAGGGAATCCTTTATGGCAGCCTGGACACCGTGGATTCTCTTTCAGGGATCCCAGGCCTATAGAGACCTGACGGGTAGACCTTGATTTAAGGTTTACGCAGCCGACATGGAGGGGTCGGGGTCCTTGCCTGTCTGTCATTTGTGTGTTAACTTGTGGTTCCCACATTTGTTCTCTCCCTGTCTTTCTTTCTCTCCCTCCTTCTCCCTTCCTCTCCCATTTCCTTCCCCCTCTTTGTTCCTTTTTCCCCCTGACAACTGTTATGATTAGCAGCAGCTGACATTCTAATATATCTATTTTATGATACCATGTTACTATGTATTGACGCTGATGTATGCCTTGATCCTTGAGGCCAAGCGCTTGTTTGGCTCACGCCATCTTTGTTTGTTGTTATTTTTGTATAATACCTAAAATAAAGAATTTATAAAAAAAAATATTTATTTATGTATTTCGGTGGTCTGACTATCTGCCAGAAAAGCAGAGCATTTCATATTTTGAAAATTGTGATTTTTTTTTTTCCAAAATCCATCAAATTTCTTTTTTTTTTAATAAATAAATAAAAAATATTGATCCGTGTTTACCACTAACATGAAGTTCAATGTGTCGCAAAAAAACAATCTCTTGTGTAAGATAAAGCGTCTCAAAGTTATTGCCATATAAAGCGACCCATGTCAGTTTTGAAAAATGAGGCCTGGTCCTTAATGCACTTTTTTATAGATTGTTAATTCTTTGTCTCACCCATTCTTTTTTTTCCATTTATTTAGTTCTTTCTTGGATGTAAATCTGGACTGCATAATTAGGGGGACCATTTCTCCACTTTTTAGGGCTCAAGACATCTGTGGGACCATTTCTCTGCTCTGCTTTAGATTTGAATATCAGACGCTGTATATTATTATCTGGGTTTTCTACTATAATATTTTTAGATTTATTTGTTGTCACTGATTTTTTTTGTGTAGAACTCTTTTGGACTGGCTATATTATTATCACTATATATTTTTTGTACTTTATTTTTTTATTTTTTATAATTATTATTGATATTTATAATAATTACCTCTGTTTATTATCAATATGGTGATATTTATTATCATTCATTACTTTTTTTTCTTACTTTGTCATTAGTATGAACTATTACTAATTTTTATTAATATGTTTTTTTAGGGTCTTCCCCCTTCCTTTTCTTTTTTTTGTGTTTTGTTTATGACCACAGCTTTATTGCTATTTATTTTGGATCTTATTATACTTATTTCTTCACTTGGTATATTAATATTTTTTCATATATTCTTTGGCAATTTACTATGAATCTCGTTGGTACTGGTGTATAGCACATATACACTTTGTTTTTTTTAAATAAATTCTTTATTTATATTATATAAAACAAGAATAACAAACAGTACAAAAACGGGCCCCCACTTAAGTAGGTGCCAATGCACAAACAATAGTAAAATACAGAAAAGAGAGTCAGTTCAGGGAGGAAGGTTACAGGGGAGGAGGAAGTGTATGAGGCGGGAGGAGCGAGAAGGAGGGAGGAGAAGAAGGAAGGGAAAGGCCAAAGAAAGAGAGAGATTAAAAAAATGGGGGAATCAAAGGGGTAACAAGGTCTCTATAGTCTTGTGAGCCCTGGAAAAGAATCCAAGGGGTCCAGGCCGCAATAAAGGTCTTGTGTGTATTATGGAGACACACAGTGAGGTCCTCCATGGTTTGGATATTCTCCACTTTGCAGAGCCAGTGAAGGAGCAAAGGGGAATGGAAGATTGCCAGAGTGCAGGAATGCAAGCCCTGGTCGCATTAACCAAGCGTCCCTTCCTCCATTTACTCGCAGTGGAGCACTTGTGGACAAACTCAAGAATCCTTGAACACCGCGAGTTGGAGAAGACAATATTCAAGTCAGTATCCCATTTGGTCAAAGCAGGCTTGTTGCCCAGAGGAGGGGAAACCAACAGCAGGTAGAAGTCTGAAAGGGAGTGTCGGACCAGACCGGATCAAGAGCAAGATCTCTCAATTGGAGAAAGTGACCTATCAAATCCCAGCGAGGAAGGCAACGAGGACAGGAAATGAGTGAGCTGAAGGACTCTCCATGAACCTAGTGGGGGTAGGTCTGGGGCGGTGAGTAGGTCCTTATGGGATAACTAGTGTCCGGCAGAGCGGAAAAGCATGGCCCTTCGCCTTCCAGCCTCACGCCACACTTTGAAAGGGCCGGGAGATAGGCCTGCTGGGAAGGCCGGGTTACCCAGTATAGGGAATATTGGGGATGGAGAGGGAGAAATCGATTCTCTAGGAAAAAGCGTCCTACAGGACTGAAGTGTAGGACCAATGGTAGGGTAGGGTAGAGTAGGGTAGCTGCAATATGGTGTGAGTCCAGCCAGGGGAGCAAGTTGAGGGGGATTCCTGAGAAGGCGTGTTATATGGAGACCCACTGTTTGAAGGGGTAATGACAACACCAGTCCAATACTCGGAGCATGGAGGCCTCATAATATCTGCGGGGATCAGGCAGCCCCAACCCACCCCACTGTTTTGGTAGAATAAGGGTCGAGCAATCCAGTCTAGTTGGTTTCCCTTGCCATATGAAGTTAGTCAGGTCACTGTACAGCAGTTTAAAAAAGCTAGGGGGGATCCGGATAGGGAGAGTTTGCAGAACATAGGCAGGGCAAGACATTCATTGTATATATGGTACAGCACCCGAACCATATGTAGCTTCCCTTGGACCATCGTTTTAGATCTTTTCTGATTACCCAGTGGAGTGGCAAATGGTTCTTAATGTATAGCTCTCCCAGGTCTCGGGAAATCCATATCCCTAGATATTTAATGGCATCACTAGACCATCGGAAAGGGAAGGAGGTCTCTAAGATAGTCTGGACCTGTCGGGAGAGTGAGACATTAAGGGCCTACCTGTACGTGTCTACCACCAATTCACAGACTGCGGATGGCTGTATTGACCCTTATGGTCCAAAGCAGGGGCTCTAGGGTCAAAACAAAGATCAGGGGGGAGAGGGGGCACCCCTGGCACGTGTCATTTACGATTAGAAAGGAGGAGGATAATGCTCCATTAACTCTTGTCGAGACCGACGGGTTGCTATAAAGGGAAGAGATCCAAGACCTCATCGCAAGGACCAAATAGGAAGGGCCACTCCACCCTATCAAATGCCTTCTCTGCATCAGTGGAGAAGAGGCATAGCGGGAGGTGGTTAGTTTGGGCATAATGAATGGCATTCACTACCTTTATAGTGTTATGCCACACTTCGTGGGTCGGAACAAATCCGACCTGATCGGAGTGAATCAAATCGGATAAGAGGGGGGCCAAGCGCATAGCGAGTACTTCGCAAATATCCTAAGGTCAACATTAAGGAGAGATATTGGCCGGTAGCTTGTGCCTGACGCAGGACACTTATCAGTTTGTTATCTTATTTATTTTGTACTGTTCATGTCAATATGTCAATTTTGTTTTTCCATTGACATAAAACTTTAATTAAATATATTTTTCACCTGTAAATGATGCTGGATTGTAATGATGTTCCTTGGTATCTGTGCTGTGTTGATAAACTTTTGGACTAACACAGACACCATATGCTATGAATATCTATTTGAATATTCTGCAGCTGTACCCCTTTCACCTTTATTAAATTTTGACGCATACAGTATAGTTTTGATGTTATTATTGACTGTTGTGTATGCACATGCATATTGCGGTGTCTCAACGCCGCAAGGATTCCAGCCCCATATGGATATATTAGCACCTGTGTGTTGCTGTATTCTGATGTTGAGGTGATGCATGTGCTATGGTGACAGCGTGTAGCACCTGCAGTCTATTGTATTCAGACACTGAGGGGAATGTGGTGTATGAATGTGGTGTATTGTTGCTGTTGCCTAGTACTGTGTATTATCTGGGAAGATTATGGCTGTTGTCTATTCATGTATCTCTCATAACACCCACACAAAGGGGCAAACGTTGGACCTCATATTCACCTGTCTCTGCTCTCTATCCAACCTCTCTAACTTTCCGACCATGCCCTCTCGTCTGTAATAAACCCCCCAACCACTAAACCAAAAGGCCCCCTCAGGAACCTTAATCACCTTGACATCCGCACGCTCTCAGACTGACACACTGACCTGACTAAAAAACTGAGACATGCCTCACGGGTTGCAGAATACCTCTGGAAGAAAAGTCACTCCCTGGAGGACTTCATTAGGTATAAAGAGGCAGTTCTCACATTCAAGAACGCACTCACCTCTGCAAAGCAGGTCTACTTCAACACACTCATATCTGCCCTATCCCGCAACCCCAAACAGCTATTCACTACCATCAACTTCCTTCTCCGTCCTCCTGTGCCCCCTCCGACATCACTTATCTCAGCTGATGACTTTGCCTATTATTTCAAAAGCAAAATTGACACCATCAGAGACAGTATCACCCTAGGCCCCCAACAACCACTCTACCCAACTGCTCGGTGCTCTTCATCCTTAACTTGTTTCTCCACCGTCACTGATGAAAAGTTCTCCACCCTAATCTCTAAATCCCACCTCACCTCCTGTGCGCTTGACTCGATCCAGTCACATCTCATCGCCAACCTCACCGAAGTCTTTACTCCTGCCCTAACCCATCTCTGCAACCTATCCCTAACCAGAGGATCCTTTTCTTCCACCTTCAAACATGCTACCATCACACCTATACTCAAGAAACCATCCCTCAACCCGTCCTCTCCAGCCAACTATCGCCCCATCTCCTTGCTCCCATACACCTCTAAATTGCTTGAACAACAAGTCCACTCCGAACTATCCACCTATCTCTTGTCCAACTTACTCTTTAACAGACTACAGTCAGGCTTCAGACCCCATCACTTCACAGAAACTGCCCTAACCAAAGTCACAAACAACCTACTAACTGCCAAAGCCAAGCGTCACTACTCTGTCCTCCTCCTCCTTGACCTCTCCTCTGCCTTTTATACAGTTGACCATTCCCTCTTGTTAGAAACGCTCTCATCCCTTGGCATCTCCTCATACCTCACCAACCGCACATTCAGCATCTCCCACTCGCACACCACCTCTTCGCCACACCCTCTTTCTGTAGGTGTCCCCCAAGGCTCTGTCCTAGGACCCCTCTTGTTCTCCATCTACACCCTCTGCCTTGGCCAACTCATAGAATTTCATGGTTTTCAATACCATTGCTACACACGTGGACAAAATTGCTGATACCCCTCGTTTAATGATAGAAAAACCCACAATGGTCACAGAAATAACTTGAATCTGACAAAAGTAATAATATATAAAAATACTATAAAAATGAACACATGAAAGTCAGACATTGCTTTTCAACCATGCTTCAACAGAATTTTTTAAAAAAGAAAACTCATGAAACAGGCCTGGACAGAAATGATGGTACCTTTAAATTAATATTTTGTTGCACAATCTTTTGAGGCAATCACTGCAATCAAACGATTTCTGTAACTGTCAATGAGACTTCTGCACCTCTCAACAGGTATTTTGGCCCACTCCTCATGAGCAAACTGCTCCAGTTGTCTCGGATTTAAAGGGTGCCTTTTCCAGACAGCATGTTTCAGCTCCTTCCAAAGATGCTCAATAGGATTTAGGTCAGGGCTCATAGAAGGCCATTTCAGAATAGTCCAATGTTTTCCTCTTAGCTATTCTTATTATCCTGTTGCAAGATCCATGACCTGCGAACGAGACCAAGCTTTCTGACACTGGGCAGCACATTTCTCTCTAGAATCCCTTGATAGTCTTGAAATTTCATTGTACCCTGCACAGATTTAAGACACCCTGTGCCAGATGCAGCAAAGCAGCCCCAGAACATAACAGAGCCTCCTCCATGTTTCACAGTAGGGACAGTGTTCTTTTCAAGATATGCTTCATTTTTCCGTCTGTGAACATAGAGCTGATGTGCCTTGCCAAAAATTTTGATTTTTGTCTCATCTGTCCATAGGACATTCTCCCAGAAGCTTTGTGGCTTGTCAATGTAGTTTGGCAAATTCCAGTCTGGCTTTTTAAGTTATTTCTGTGACCATTGTGGGTTTTTCTTTCATTAAACGAGAGGTACCAACAATTTTGTCCACATGTGTACGCTGACGACACTCAAATATACAGTATCTCTCTGGATCAGACATTACCTCCCTGTTGTCCAGAGTTCCAGAGTGTCTAGCAGCCGAAGCTCTGCTCCCGCTTTCTCAAACTCAACATGGAGAATCCTGAGTTCATTATCTTCGCCATACCTTGCACGGCCCCTCTAACTGACCCATCTATCAAAGTTAATGGAATCACACTTATCCCAGTCCCACGGGTCTGTTGCCTTGGGATAACCTTGGACTCTGACCTATCCTTCAAGTCGCACATCCAAACCCTCAACACCTTCTGCCGCCTCCAACTCAAGAACATCCATCGAATCCGCTCCTTCCTCACCCCTGAAACTACAAAGATGCTAGTCCATGCCGTCATAAGCTCCCACTTAGATTACTGTAACACCCTTCTCCATGGCCTCCCAGCAAACACTCTCGCCCCCCTCCAGTCCACCTTAAACTGTGCTGCTCGCTTAATACACCTCTCCCCCCACTCCTCTCTGCCAATCCCTTCACTGGCTACCCATTGCACAGCGAATAGAGTTCAAAATGCTAACGCTGACACACAAAACCATCCACAACCTGCCCCCTCCATATATCTATGACCTAATCTCCCGCTACCTGCCCACACGCAACCTCCGATCCTCCAAAAACCTCCTACTCCACTCTGCTCTTATCCACGCTACACACAACTGTCTCCAAGATTTCTTCCGTGCATTCCCCATATTCTGGAACTCATTATCAAGACACATAAGACTGACCCCCACAATCACAAGCTTCAAGAAAGCCTAAAACCTCCAATAACACTATTGTCACCACATCACCATCTGAACAGCCTCTCCCCTCACCTTCTGTCTCTATCCCTCTTCCCTCAGAGATTGTAAGTCCTTGCGGGCAGGGCCCTGTTTCCCACTGTGCCAGTTGGTCACTGTTAGTATTGCATTTGTTTTGTATATTTTGTGTACCGTATGTAAACCCTCAAATGATCAGCAGCATGGAATTAATGGTGCTATATAAATAATAATAATAATAACATAATTGATTATTGCATATGAGCATGCACATTATAATTTTCTTCACGTCGAGATTATGATGGCAGATACTTTGGGGGAGAGGAACCATTAATCACATATGGAGGCAATTATTTAAGATTTTAGCTATTTAACCCCTTCAAGACAGAGTATAAAAGTACCTTCGTGACCAGGCCTCATTTTTCAAAACTGACATGTGCCATTTTATATGACAATAACTTTAAGACGCTTTAATTTACACAAGTGATTTTGAGATTGTTTTTTTCGTGAGACATTATACTTCATGTTAATGGTAAACATTGATCAATATTTTTGTATTTATGTATAAAAAAAATAGGAAATTAGATGGAAATTTGGAAAAAAAAAATCGCAATTTTCAAAATGTGAAATGCTCTACTTTTCAAACAGATAGTTATACCACCCAAATACATTAATAAATATTATCTATCATATTTCTGCTATATATTGGCATCATCTTTTAATCGTCCTTTCATTTATTTTGGACATTAGAAGGCTTACAAATGTAACAGCAATTTTCCAGATTTAGAAGAAAATTTCCCAAACTAATTTCTCAGGGGCCACTTCAGTTCTGAAGGGGTTATGAAGGCCTATATATTGGAAACTCCCCATAAATCACCCCATTTTCAAAATGGCACCCCTCAAATGATTCAAAATAGCATTTGGGAAGTTTGTTAACCCTTTAAGCATTTTACGGAAATTAAGACAATATGGAAGTGAAATTTAGACATTTCATTTTTTTTCAACAATGCATTCATTTAGCCCTAAAATTAACACACTCACAAAGGGTTAAAGGAGAAAATGCATCTCACAGTTTGTTATACAATTTCTCCTAAGCACAGAAATACCCCACACGTGGGTGTAAACTGATGTTTGGGAACACGGCAGTGTACAGAAGGGAAGGAGCGACACTGGACGTTTGAAAAGCAGATTTTGCTGGAATAGTTTTCGGGTGCCATGTCTCATTTGCAGATCCCCTAGAGTACCAATACAAAGGAAATCCCCAAAAGTGACCCCGTTTTGGAAACTACACCCCTCACAGAACATATCAAGGGGTATAGTGAGCAGTTTGACCCTACAGCTGTTTCACAGATTTTATTAACATTGGGACGTGAAAATGAAAAATTACTTTTTTTTCCAATAAACCATCAATTTAGTCCCAAATTTGTTATTTTCACAAGAGAATAAAGTAGAAAAATCTCACCACAGTTTGTTACACAATTTCTCCTTAACACGGCAGTACCCCATATGTGGTCATAATCTGCTGTATGGGTACATGGTGGGGCTCGGAACGGAAATAGCGCTGTTTGGCTTTTGGAGGGCAGATTTTGCTGGAATAGTTTTCAGGTGCCATGATGCATTTGCAGAGCCCCTAAAGTATCAATACAATGGAAACTCCCAAAAAGTGACCCCATTTTAGAAACTACACCCCTCAAGGAATTTATCAAAAGGAATTGTCATTTTGACCCAAGTGTGCTTCCCTAAAATTAATGTACCAAGTGAAAATTTAAATTTTTAAAGAAATATGCCATTTCGGTGCCCAATACGTTGCGCCCAGTTTGTGTCATCAGAGACATACACTCCTAAAACTATTAAGTGGGCTGTCCCAGGTAGAAGTTGTATATGTGGGTGTAAACTGCTGCTTGGGCACACAGCAGGGTTCAGAAGGGAAGGAGCAGTGTGCTTTTTAGCTTTTGGAGCACAGATTTAGAGGGATTTTCTGAACGCCATGTTGTTTTTGCAGAGCCCTGGAGCTGCCAGTGAATTGGAATTCCAAAAGAAGTGACCCCATTTTGTAGGGGCAATTTCAGAGTCTACAAATGTGACATGGCATCCAAAAAAACTACAATCTAAGTCAGTGATCCAAAAGCACATAGCGCTCCTTGACATCTGCGCCCTCCTGTGTGTCAAAGCGGCAGTTTACACCCACATGTATGACACTTTTGTACCCAGGATAACGTACTTAGCAATGCCATATGTGGGTATAAACTGCTGTTTGGGCACAGCTAGGCACAGAAGGGAAGGAGCGCTATTTTGGTTTTTGGAGCACAGTTTGGTCTATGGAAGTCATGCCACTTTTGCAAAGCCCCTGAATTGGCAGTAAAGTAGAACCTGCAGACACATAAATCCCTTGTGGGTTTACCTTCCAAAGTGGGATTATCAAGTGGGGAAGTGAGCATTTTTAACCTTTGAGCGTTGCATTAATTTAATTTCCAGAAAGGAATGCGTGGCTGATAACGAAAAGTGAAAATTGCAATTTTTCCAGAGATACGCCATTTCAGTGCCCGATATGTAGTGCCCAACAAACACTCCAAAAACTGGTAAGTGGGTATCCCGAGCACAACAGCTTTTGGAGCATTCATCTCTGATAGGGAAGGAGCGCTATGTGGCTTTTGGAGCGCAGATTTAGATGTTTGGTATCTGGACGCCATGTCATGTTTGCAGAGCCTCTAAGTACCAGTAAAGTGGAAGCCCTTAGAGAATGACCCCATTTTGAAAACTGCACCCATCCAAAGAATTTATTAAGTGTAGTGGGCATTAGTATCCCAGACGTGACTTCACAGCGGATGGTGAACAGCGATTATGTAAGTTGTGCGAGCACATTGGGAACACCAAATTCCCTACTATTTCCCCAGTAGCTCCTATGATGGGGGGGGGGTCACTCTGGGGGTCAATTCTGGTGTCTTTTCCCTTGTAAACTCTAAATTTGGGGTGTCTCAGCTTATACATTCCCTTCCTGCCGCAGCTAGTTTTGTTCTAAAGATTTGGCGATTTTGGGGGGTTTTGTCTTCACATTGTACAAGCTATATTTTGTTTATTTTTCTGGTGATGTAGTCATATGAGGGCTTGTTGTTTGCGGGGTGAGATGTATTTTGTAATTATATCATTTCAGGGTGCCTATAACTTATTGATTAAATTTTATTAACTCTTTCTTGGTGGATTAAAAAAAAACCCATTCATTGTGTTATTGCTTTTTACCTTTTAATGTGTTTTCCGCACAGCGTACAACATAAGTAAGATGTTCCCTTTATTCTGCGGGTCGCTACGATTATGGCAATACCTCATTTATATTGTTTTTTATGCGTTACTAGTTCTGCAGAACAAAAACCCATTTGGGGAAAGAAATCAATTATTTTTGCATCGCCATCTTCTGAGATGTGTAGCAATTTTTTTTTTCTCTGTTGACAGAGTTGGTTGAGAATTTATTTTTTGCGGGACAATCTGTGCTTTTTATTGGTACTGTTTTGAGGTACATATGACTTTTTGTTCACTTTTTATAGCATTTTTTTTAAGGCGAGATGGTGAAAAATCATTATTTCCTTGCTTTATTTATTAATTTTTTTTTTTTTCATATACTTCATTTTTTTTTTTTTTTTTTTTTTTTTTACTTTTTACTGATGTCCCACTAGGAGACCTGAGCCAACAATGCTCTGATTGCTGGTTTAGCACTATAGACTGCAATATACGTGTATTGCAGTCTATAGAGGAAGTCAGCGCTATGCAGACGCATAGCCTGACTTTCTCACTTCCCGGCAGGATCAACCAGGTACTGGGGGCTCCAGGCAGGCTGGGGTCATTGGCCAGACCCCGGGCTGCAAAAAATACATATCGGCACCCCCCGATCTCGGGGGGGGGGGGGGGTGCCGGGGGGGGGTACATTTGGCATGGCGCAACCCCCGATCGGAGTTTAGCTCTGATGGGGGTTAAGAAGCAAGGTGTTAGCTGTCAGTTACAGCTAACACCCGCTCCTGATGCCGCCCGCAGGCGGGTGGGCAGCTAATATCAGAGAAAGTTTGTTACTTCAACAAACTTTCCCTGATATGGCGGCTACATGATCGGGACCTGAACCTATCAGGTCCCGATCATGTCTCCATGTACACCAGCAGCTATTAGCACTGTGTTCACGGAGTTCCTGACCCTTGGGGAGACCCAATCCCCAATTTAGCAGGGTCAGTTTAGAAACGTTGACGCTGCACAAAGCCCAGCAAGAGCCGACGTTTATATACAGTGGGCGGTCGCGAAGCGGTTAAACTTACCAAGTGCAGTGCAATTTTGTTCATTCCAAGGTTCTGCTGGTGGATACTTTAGAGGTTATTATTTATTGTTTTAAGTATATCAAAATCCAAAGCAGCACAGCATAAGGGGTGCAAATCCAATTTGGAAGGCAGCTACTTCCACCATATACAAGAATAGAAAACGACAGCACTCCAATAATTTAGTGAAAAAAGTGTATCTTTAATCCAGTCCCGAGTCCGAAGCAGATTCCTCCCGGAATCCGCCTCCCATTGTTTTCAATGGGAAGCAGAGATCGCAGCAGGACGCAGGAAACAGAAGCGTCCTGCTGCTATTCTTGCCCCGGATTCCGCGGCTGATTCAGCCACGGAGTCCGGGGCTCGAGACTCCCTGCTGATTAGGCCCATTCATGTGCATCAGCATCCCATCAAGGCTAGACCGTGGGCGAAATTGCCGGCGGCGGAAAATGAAGAGGAATTCCTTTTAATTTTCCGCGATGTGAACATACCCTAACTTTACCATACTGTTCCTGGGAATGTTTTAAAAACATCTAGATGTTTAAAATGCCACATAGTCAGGGAGATATGAAAAGTCTAGGCTCCTATGAGAATAAACATGTGTAACAGGAACACTGTAGAGTGGGAAGGGTGTATGGACTGTGTGTGTAGGGATTTAAGGGTTAGAAAACGGTTTTGAGAGTTCTTGGTTGTCATATGAATACCAATGACATACTTTGTACATATAAGAAATATCTCATTAAACTTGGACTAACCACTCAGACCCCCACAGATCAGGGGAATGTTCAATTCCTGCCTGAAAAGATTATTAAAACAGGCAGGAAGATGGGGGAGAAGATGGCTAGACAGTTGGAGGAGTGTTTAAACTAGGGACTGGGGGGAGGGTAACAGATGTAGAGGGAATGATAGTGTAGAAATGGAAAGAGGGCTAAATAATGTAACTGGGGGTGGAGCGGGGGGTGGGGTTAGAACAGTGAGTAGGCAGTGGAAGAGTAGGGATAATGATAAATCCTTGAAATGTATGTATACTAACGCCAGAAGTCTCACTAACAAGATGGAGGAACTGGAAGTGATAATGTTGGAAGAGAAATATCACATGGTGGGGATAAGTGAGACATGGCTGGACTCTAGCTATGACTGGGCTGTAAATATACAGGGGTACAGTATGTTTAGAAAGGCGCGTACCAATAGGAAAGGGGGAGGGGTTTGCTATACGTAAAATCCTGCCTTAAGCCAGTTCTGCTGAGGACATCTGGGAGGAAAATGAATATGTGGAGTCCTTATGGGTGGAAATTAAGGGAGGAACAAAGAATAATAAAATACTGATAGGGGTTTGTTATAAATCTCCAAATATAATGCAAGAAGCTGAAAATGTACTAATAAAACAAATAGATGAGGCCACAAAGCACAATAAAGTCATTATTATGGGGGATTTCAACTACCCAGATATCAACTGGGAGGCAGAAACCTGCAGGTCCAACAAAGGGAACAGGTTTTTGTCAGTAATAAAAGACAATTACCTATCGCAACTAGTGCAGGACCAACAAGAGGCGAGGCACTTTTAGACCTAATTTTAACAAATGAACCTGACACATTGTCAAAAGTGGAGGTTGGGGGTCATCTGGGCAATAGTGACCACAACATAATAAGTTTTCCTGTACACACTAAAAAAATGTTCAGTAGAGGGGGAACAAAAACACTAAAGTTCAGGAAGGCCAATTTTAACCAGCTGAGAGAGGATATTATCAGCATAAACTGGGACAATGTCCTCAAAGTGACCGGAACACAAACAAAATGGGACATTTTCAAAAGCCTTCTAAATAGGACCACTAAAAAACATATACCAATATGGCTAACTAAAACGGTAAGGAGTGCAATGAGGGATAAAAAGGAAGCATTTAAAGTGCTAAAAAAAGAAAGTAGTGACACAGCATTAAAAAACTATAAAGAGAAAAATAAATTATGTAAAAATCAAATAAAGGAGGCAAAGATTGAGGCTGAGAGAAAAATTGCCAAGGAAAGTAAAAATAATCCAAAAGTATTCTTCAATTACATAAATAACAAGAGAATAAAAACTGACAATGTGGGCCCTCTCAAAAATAATCTGGTTGTAATGGTGGAGGAGGATGAGGAAAAAGCACAACTATTAAATGCCTTCTTCTCTACGGTGTTTACACAAGAAAATTCAATGGCCAGCAACATAATTAGAGGTAATGTTAACTCTCCATTAAATGTCACCTGTTTAACCCAGGAGGAAGTGCGGTGCCGCCTTCAAAGCACTAAAATAGATAAATCACCAGGTCCAGATGGCATACACCCCCAAGTTCTGAGGGAATTATGCATGGTGATAGACAGACCCTTATACCTAATATTTAAGGATTCAGTAATGACTAGGTCTGTTCCACTTGATGCATAGCAAATGTGGTGCCAATTTTCAAAAAGGGGTCTAAAAGTGAGCCTGGAAACTATAGGCCAGAAAGTTTGACTTCTGTGGTGGGTAAGATATTTGAGAGCTTTCTAAGAGATGCTATCCTGGAGTACCTCAATGTAAATAATCTTATAACACCCAATCAGCATGGTTTTATGAGGAATTGGTCCTGTCAGACTAATCTGATCAGCTTCTATGAAGAGGTAAGTTCAAGACTGGACATGGGAAATTCAGTGGACGTGGTGTATCTGGACTTTTCAAAGGCTTTTGATACTGTACCACATAAAAGGTTAGTATGCAAAATGAGAATGTTGGGACTGGGGGAAAACATAGGCAATTGGGTTCGCAACTGGCTCACTGATAGGAAACAGAGGGTGCTTATTAATGGTAAATATTCAGACTGGGTAACAGTCACCAGTGGGGTGCCACAGGGGTCAGTATTGGGCCCTCTGCTGTTTAATATCTTTATTTATGACCTGGTAGACGATTTGCAAAGCAGGGTGTCCATATTTGCAGATGATACTAAACTTTGTAAGGTAATCAAAAATGAGGAGGATAGTAGAATATTACAAGGGGATCTAAGGAAGCTGGAAGCATGGGCGGAGACTTGGCAAATGAAGTTTAATATTGACAAATGTAAGGTTATGCATTTTGGACGACCAAATAAAATGTATGATTATGTACTTAATAGTAAATTACTGGGTAAAACTGCCAATGATAAAGACTTGGGGATTGTGGTGGACAATAAGCTTACCTTTAGTGACCAGTGCCAGGCAGCTGCTGCCAAGGCAAATAAAATTATGGGATGCATCAAAAGAGGTATAGATTCTCATGACAAGAACATAGTTATGCCTCTATACAAATCACTGGTACGGCCACGCTTAGACTATTGTGCACAATTCTGGGCCCCAGTATACAAGAAAGACAAAATCGAACTAGAAAGAGTGCAAAGAAGGGCAACCAAAATTATTAGGTGAATGGGTGGATTGGAGTACAACAAAAGATTAACAAACTTGGGGTTATTCAGTTTAGAGAAAAGACGTCTATGGGGAGATCTAATAACAATGTACAAATACATGAAGGGACAGCACAAAGAACTTTCTAATGATCTTTTTACTCCTAGGCCAGTGACAGTGACAAGGGGACATCCTCTACGACTGGAGGAGAGAAAGTTTCACCAGCAACATAGAAGAGAATTCTTTACAGTAAGAACAACAAGGCTATGGAACT
The DNA here is from genome assembly GCA_947044405.1 of Leptodactylus fallax. NCBI lineage: Eukaryota > Metazoa > Chordata > Amphibia > Anura > Leptodactylidae > Leptodactylus > Leptodactylus fallax. The sequence continues at coordinate 3,613,540 of CAMRHE010000092.1, forward strand.
CTCTGCCTCAGGAAGTGGTGATGGTGGATTCATTGAACAAGTTCAAAGAGGACCTGGATGCCTTTCTCGAACAGAACAACATTATGGGTTATGGGTTTTAGATTTTAAGGGCACATTGATCCTGGGTTTTATACTGATTGCCAGATTGGAGTCGGGAAGGAATTTTTTTCCCATGAAATGGGGCAATTGGCATAAGCCTCATGGGGTTTTTTGCCTTCCTCTGGATCAACACTGTAGGGGACTGTAGGGTTATAGGTTGGACTTGATGGACTGATGTCTTCATCCAACCTCATCTACTATATGTAACTATATGTAAATATCTCTATTGGTGTATTACAATTCCACAAATCAATGACCATCTAATAATCCTATTTCTTGTCGTCCCACAGCAGCACAATATTGGGGTATTTCTGCCCCGTGTGCTGGTAGGACAGAATGGAATTTTTAATGAACAACAAATAGTTAACTGTAACCCCTCCCCCTTCTCAATATAAGGAAGGAAGTACCAACCCCCAGCGTGTTTTTTTCTGTCCTGTGTTGGTGGGACAGTTGGAGGGAAGGTTATTCCTTCCCTATAGTGAGGTTATTAAGATTTCTGGATGACTTTCCCCTCCTCTTTCCTGTTTGAGTTTGTTTTGTCTATCCTCCTGTGTGAGGACTCTTTTCTGCCTTTGGTTCTTGTTGGAACAAAATTCAAAGGTTAAAACTCCTTGTCTGTCTTTCCTGCCTCTGCTGCTTAGTCTGCTTAGCTGCAGGGAAAGGCCTTTTTTCAGCTGTTGCTTATAATGTGCGGTCGGACAGGTCTGCTGCCTTTAAGTGTCCATATTGATCCCTTTGTGGCTTTGTTAGCCTTGCATTGCTTGTTTTATTGCGATGCAGGGCGTTTCCTGCTAGTTCTCTCCAGCTCCCGTGTGTGGGGGCATCGGAGTCCAGAGTACGCTGGCTTGCGTACGTGATGACATCTTTGAACCTCCTTCAGGTGAGCTACAAGGTAATGTTTTTTTATCTTAACTTCTGCCATTTTTTTATAAAATCTGTGCGGGGCAGCTTTTTTTCTTTAAAAAAAAAAGAAAAAAGTGAAGAGAAATAAAGGACTTATTTTCTGTGTAACCTGTCACAGGTATTGGGAGAGTCTTTGCTCTCCATTTCTTCTATATAAGTCTGCTGCTTCCTTTCTTCTGCCTCTTTGTTGTTTGGCAGAGAGTGTGCATGCTGGGCATTCTAGTTCAACAGACTTGTACTGTTGTGGGTTTTTCTGGCTTTCTTGCTATTTACTCTTACACTTGCAGTAAGATGTCTTCCTCTGCATCTGGTGGTGAGGAAGTCTGTGTCTAGGCGCAAACATCTAAACTGTCGCTCCTGTGAAATTCCCTTGCCTGATGGTTACAAATTCAATACATGCCACCAGTGCTGCTTGGGCAACCCAGTGGCTCAGTGGTTGACACTGCAGCCTCACAGAGCTGGAATCCTGGGTTTGAATCCTGCCAGGAACGAAATCTGCGGAGAGTTTGTGGTTCTCCCTATGTTTGCGTGGTTGTACTTCAATTTCCTCCCACATTCCAAAGTCTTGCTGGTGGGGGGTATGGATTGTGAACCCTATATGGGACAATGACGTGCTGTGGAATATGATGGTGGTTCTTCATACGATCTGATGAGGTATTCAGGATCATAGAGGAAATTAATTCTTCATCTGAGGATTCAGATACGAATTGTAAAAAATGTTTTTTCCTCTGGAGAAAATTCAGAAATTACTGAAGTCCATCAGGTCAAGGGACCATGATGTTGACCTTGGGGAAGCCTCTAGTTCCACCTCTAGGAGGCCTAGGGCCTTCAATGTGGATGGCATGCTAAAAAGAGCTATGTCCACTGAGTGAAAACACCCAGAGAAGACCTGCGTGTTATCCAAGAGGTTCAAGACACTCTTCCCAATAGCTGAGGACCAGTTGGGACTTGGGTCCACCACCTAAGCTTGTCATGGCAGTCGCCAAATTGTCCAGGTGAACACTTGTACTCTCTGAGGACTGGTCTAGCCTTCAGGACCCCATGGACCACCGGGCAGAATGCTCCCTAAGGAAAGTGTTTACGGATTTCTAGCGAGGTAGCTAAGAAGCTGTGCTCCGGCCTCGCTTCATTAAAAAGAGATATTGATTTGGGGGTCTCCAGGGACGAATTGTTGTCCTCTTTGAAGGGTATAGACCTAGGCGGATTACCTAGACCTAGGCGGGTATAATCCTAGGCGGATTACCTCAATGAAACCTCTTCTCCAGATGAAGTTAGCTGCCAAGTCTAGGGCCTTGACTTCGGCTGCCCGTCGCCCCCTATGGTTAAAACCTTGGAGGGCGGATTATGCCTCAAAATTTAATATTTGCAGGCAGAACATGATACAAGGACTAGTGGGAAAGGAAGGAAAGTCCCTCCAGAGTCCTTCCGTGGACAGGGCAGACAGCGTCGTAGAGGACAGTCTCCTCAAAGACCGCCACCTGCAAGAGGTCACGTGTGGACATTCTAGGTTCCTGAGTGGGAACTCCAACTGTCTTTTTTTCTGTGATGACAGGAAAGTCAGAAAGCCAAATTTCTGACTATTACCTTCTCCCTCCTCCAAGACATGAAGTTCCTGTGGGGTAACAGATCATGGGTCTTGGAGATAATCAGGTCCGGTTCCGGCATAGTTTTTTCTGTGCCTCCCCAGGACAGAATTATACACACCTCTCGCCTCCCTGCTGTCCATCACAATGTCAAGGGTCTGGAAATTATTCTTCAATGTTTCTGGTTCCAAAACCTTCACAAGACTGGTTGATGATAATAGACTTACGATACCTCAGCAGAGCTATCTCGGAAAAAATTTCCATATGGAAACGTCTGTGATATCCATTCTCCAGCAAGGAGATTTCATGGCCACTCTGAACCTAAAGGACGTGCACCTCCATGTCCCTATTCTTCCTGCTCACAGGAAATACCTAAGAATTGCAGTGGTTGTAGAGGGTCGGTTCAGACACCTCCAATGCACCGCACTTACAGTTGAGATAACGTCAGCACCCTACATAATTACCAAGGTGGTATCCATGGTAGCTGAGTCACTGAGAATCCAGAGGTTCACGTGTGTTCCTTATCTGGAAGACTGGCTGTTAAAAGTATCTCAAGAGAAGGCCTACTACAGCATCTATTCATCACAATGAATTTCCTCCAACAATTGGGGTGGATTATAAATTGGGGAAAGTCCCAAATATTACCAGCAAACCAGAAAACCTTTCTAGGGTTCATACTTGATTCAGGCCTAATGAAAATATCTCTTCCTCCCTTCAGAAGGGAAAGAAGCATCTAGGCCGCAAAATTCCTGCTGGTTCCTCGGCCAATCACCATCAGGACAGGCATAAAGTTTTGGGATTGATGTCATCAGCTGCAGAAGCAGTCCCTTGTAAAGTCCTATCAGCCTGGAATCACAAAACCAGCAGTCTAGACAGTTTTTTCCTGTCTCAGGAAGCCCGCTCGTCCCTCAAGTGGTGGATTCGGCTAAAAAACGGAAAGTCCACGGTCCAGCTTTGCTGGACCCTGTTGACTACAGATGCATCACTCACAGGTTGGGCAGTCCACCTGAACGACTTTCCGGACCAAGGGCATTGGAATTCGCTCGAGAAGATGATATCATCCAATTGGAGAGAACTCCGAGCAGTACGACTGGTACTGCTTAATTTTGCCGACCAGTTGAAAGACAAGGCAGTCCGTGTAAGATCGGACAAAATAACGACCGTCCTTTATTTAAACAAGCAGGGAGGAACTCGGTCGCAACCTCTTCTAAGCGAAGTGGGGAAGATCTTGAGTTGAGCAGAGAAGAACTTAACCATTTTTCTGCCGTACATATCCGAGTGTCACTCAATGAAGTGGTGGATCAATTGAGTTGTGGCATCACTGTTCCAGGAGAATGGTCTCTCCATACAGAAGTCTTTCAAGCAATCACCCTGAAATGGGGTCATCCAGAGATAGACCTGATGGCAAGCAGACTCAATGCCAACGTAGAGAAGTTTTGCTCTCTATACAAGGAGGACAATCCCTTGGCTGTAGATGCCCTGTCCATCTCTTCGAGGTTCTGCCTGGCATACATATTCCCTCCAATCTCCATGATACCGAGGGGTATTGATGAGAATCAGACAGGACCAAGTCTCTGTAATCGCCATCATACCATTCTGGCCAAAGAGAGCTTGGTTTTCCCATCTTATTCAAATGAGTCATATATAGGAGGTTTCCCCCGATTCAGAACCTGGTGTCTCAAGGGCCCTGGCACTGCCAGGATCTGAAATCATCTGACAGCCTGAAGATTGACCAGTCCCTATTACGATCTAAGGGACTCTCAGGAGCCGTCTTAAGCACTCTTTCGCTAGAGCAGAGTATACAAATAAAAATTATTCCTGGATCCAAATCATCTTCATCTCCTGGGTATCAGGTAGAGGAATTGAGAGCTTGGATCCGTCCATTCCAGAGATCCTGGAATTCCTTCAGGACGGTTTGGACAAGGGCCTTAACCCTTTCACTTGAAAGCTTAGGTTGCTGCCCTGTCAGCCTGCTTAGATAAGCAGCTGTCTGCAGACCCGCAGGTTAAAAGATATTTTAAGGGTGCATTCAGGCTTAGTCCGCCTGTTATCCACCCAATCCCTCAATGGGATTTATCTACTGTTTTAAAGGGGTTATGTGATTCCCCCCTTGGAGCCTCTAGAAGAGGTTGAGATTAAATTTCTCACACTAAAGACAGTGTTCCTTTTGGCCATAACCTCAGCTAACCTAACTACCTCCCTAAGGTACCCTCACATTCTGACCTAAACCAGGTTATCTCATTACCAGTTTTCTATCCCAGTCCGTCATCTCCGGAGGAAGCTAAACTTCACTCCCTGGATGTGGCAAGAACGCCTCGGAATTTATATTCAGAGATCTCGGCCTTTTAGACAGTCAGAGAATTTCTTCTATCATTTGCAGGGATAAATAATGGGCTCAAAGCCTCTAAAGACTCCTTGGCACAATGAAGCCATAAAATTGGCTTTCACTTCACAGGGGTTAGACCTTCCTGAGTTTGTTCGAGCTCATTCTACAAGAGCCATTTCTACCTTTTGGGTGGAAAGAAGCTCTGTTCCTTGGGAACAAATTTGTTCATCAGCTTCTTGGAGCTCTCTCCATACCTTTGTTAATCATTACAGATTTAACAACCGGGGTACGGAGGCCACTTCTTTTGGCTATTCCATGTTAAAATCAATTCTTCAAGATGGCCCTCCCTAGGGTTTTTCTTGCTAGATCCCCAATATTGTGCTGCTGTGGGACGACAGGGAAGTGTAGATTATGATGTTAATCTGTTTTCCCTTAGTCACAAGGCACAAGGCTCCCTCCCTACGTGTTATGTATTTGTCTTTATAATTACACCCTGGGGAGTTGGTACTTCCTTCCTTACATTGAGAAGGGGGAGGGGTTACAATTAACTATTTGTTGTTCATTAAAAATTCCATTCTGTCCTACCAGCACACAGGGACAGAAATAACCCAATATTGTGCTGCTGTTGGGACTAAGGGAAAACAGATTAACATCATAATCTATGTTTAGGATTATTATATGTAGACCCTATCAGCCACAATCACATGAGTTAATCATGTCCACTGTAGTGTCAAGGGTTTTTCATGATATTCACACTTTGGGTTATTCAACGCACAATCAGTGGCCAGGCAGCAAGCACACCAATCCATTCATTTCACTTCACCATCTCCCATTGAAATGAAAGGAGAGGTGTGCACACTCCCCAGAGCAGAGGACAAATGTCCCCTGTTCTACTGATCAGAAAGGATTTGAGCAGTTGGAACCCCACTAATCTGAAAGTTAGCTGCTATCCTATGGATAGAGCATAACTTGCTAAGGCTAAGGCCCCACGTAGCAGGCCGCAGTAAAAAAAAGGCTGCAGGAAAAAACGAGGAAACAATGCATTGCGGTTTTTCCAGCAGCGCTTTTCACAGAAAGTCCACAGAGGTTTCCTCTGCAGACTTTCTGCTTCCATTATACCTATAGGGAAACCGCCGGTGTTTCCGTAGATATAATTGACATGCTGCAATTTCCAAAACCGCAACAGTTTTGATAATCGCAGTGTGTCCTCTGCATGTATTTTTGCGCAAGGTGTGGATGGGATTCGCTAGAACCTTTCAGTAACTGTAAAACGCCACATGGAGCCCTGGCTTTAGATGGTAAAACCCTCTAACACAATGAAGTGAATGAACAAAAGAGAAATCAAAATCAAATCAATATTTGGTGGTATCAAACTACCTTCAAAACAGCATCAATTCTTCCAGGTACACTTGCACACAGTTTTCAAAGGAATGGTAGGGAGATTGTTCCAATGTAGTCTCAGACAGGCTGGATGATGGAGAGAACAAGGATGTGTGGGGGCCATATCATCATCTCTAGGACTCCTCCTCTAAAGGGTGACCACACTTCTATTTCTGAAAATATTCTTATTTTGCAGCATTTTTCCACACCTGCTTAACCCCTTCCCACTCAGCGCTGTACTATTACGTCAAGCTGAGCATATAGTTAATGCTCATTGCCGTAATAGTATGGCACTGTAATGCTGCTAGAGTCAGAAGATACAATGACTCCAGCGGATTAACCCCCTGGATGCTGTGATCAATAGCGATCACAGCATCCAGTGGGTCTGTGGAAAAAAATCCCCCATTTTAGTCACCTCACTTTCCCCAAAAAATAGCAATAAAGAGTGATCAGAAAGTCATACATGTCAATCATTGGTACCTATAAAAAGTACAATTTGCCCCGCAAATAAAAAGTCTTTACATATCTCTGTCAACAAAACAGTAAAAAAATAAGTTATAGGCATCAGAATACGGTGACCCCAAGAAAATCGTTCATTTTCAAAAAGTGACGTTTTATTTGTAGACGCGGTAAAACCTAATAAAACCAATATAAATATGGTATCACTATAATCGTAATAAACTGCCGTACAAAATTGCCATGTCATTTTTAATGCAAAGTGAACACCGTAAAAAAAACAAAATGCAAAAAATGATGATAGAATTGTGAGTTTTTTACGAAGACCCCCAAAAAGGTTAATAAAAGCTAATCAAAACATTAAATGAGCCCCAAAATGGTGTCAATGGAAAGTAAAACTCGTCACGCAAAGCATAAACCCTCACATACTGTAGCTATGTTGACAAAAAAATGTAAAAGTTTTTAATTTTGGAAGGCAAGGAAGGAAAGTAAGAAAAAAGTTGCTGAGCATTAAAGTACAGACTACCAATTATACCTGTGGAAACACTGCGGTAACACCCATTCATTTTATCGCCCCATACATAAATGTTTTTTACAGATCAATGTCTAGGCCTTAGAAACCATCTGCAAAACATACAGCATGTCCTATTACTGTCTGTACTTGCAGCACATTGTGTATGGGATCTTACAAGTCACGTTTTTGCAGAATATGGATCCATTTTTGCAAACAGTATAAAAATACTATGGTTGTGTGCATTTATGCTTACCCCTCCTCCAATTACACCTGGACTGACAACTGTGTGAAAACTAGATACATCTAAAAACAAATATGTATGTCAGTGACCTTTGATACATAGGCAAATATTCTTTTCTATTCTCTAGTGAACCGAGAGGTAAATGTTTAATATATAAGTGCCTTTTCTAATACAATGCAAAATGATAATTCTTTTGAACAACAATTTGCTTTCTGAAGCTCAGAGCCTCATGAACATCCATGGTGTACACAGTGGAACTGTATTGAGACTACGTAGGTCTGAGTGAAGTTCTGTATCACGGACAATGCTTTCTCTAGAAGCTCTGAATTCAGGGCTTCTAGGAGAGAACTCATTTTGATATATGGCAAGGTGTATTTTCATTTTTTGTTCATGTAATTTCCTCATGAGTTTATTACATATTTTTTTATGGTGGTGTGCATGGTCCCATTGAAATGTAATAATGTGTTATCGTTATTCACGTTACGTAGAACATACATTTAACAAAGCATATTACAAGGCATTCTCATTTTTTATGGTGATGCAGTACAGTTTATGGAACCACTTTATATATACCAGTCTTTGAACAGTATTGTATGGACATACGGTATAACCAAAGTTCCTGCATTGTGCTGATTCTAAATGACAGACATTAGTTTTGTTTTGAAACCCCGCATTTATGTGTTCAGGTTTTTGTTTGCAGTTTTTGGAGCCAAAACTAGATGCGGATCATGCTGGGAGAGAAAGCATAAATAGTGGGTGCTACGTCTCCACTAAATTTACAGCTTTTAGTAATCAGGGAATAAAAAATAAAAAAAAAGCAAAAAGTCTGCAACGGGAAAGGGTTAAATCCCATCCACTGTAAATTGCAGTGGGTTATCACTGCCAAACCCATGGTGATTTTGCCCAGTATTTCCCCGCCATAATGCGTCTATGATGAATGGGCTTATTTGAATTTAGTGTGTATTTACTAGCATTGCCTTGGGTAACAAAATCCAGCATCTTTCTCCTGCTACTGGCTAAGCCTAGGGACATAAGCAACACTGAACCTGTTCTGTTGTTCCTAATGTTCTAAAGGTAAGTACTAGAGATGTGCGAATCAAAGCTGACGAAGTGGAATTCGTTTCGAATTTCAGGTAATATTCGATTCGCGTTGAATCCAGATTTACTCACGCGTTGTGGTAACGAATTGCATTTTTTCCTAAAATGGCTGCTGTACATGTAAGGACATGGGGCAAGGAACTCTGGGAACGTGGGATCACCCACAATGCCATGCATGCAGCCAATCAGCAGCCAGCCAGCCTGTGATGTCACAGCCCTATAAATACCCTCCGCCATCTTGGATTCAGGCACTTAACAGTTTACTTGGTGCATGGTGAGACGTCAGCAGGCACTAGGGAAAGTGGTAGAAAACACTTGAATAAGTGAAATAAGTGGTTTATTCACCGTTGTGTGTTGAAGGGAGAAAATTACAGGCCTTTTTGCTCTGTATTAATATCCTTTTCATTTACTTTTTTGATCTAACAGTATGTCAAACAGAGAAGCTGCAGGCCCTGCACAGGGGAGGGGCACAGGCCTAAATGTTTCTGGCACAGTCACATCAGACACCCCCAGCCAAGAGTCAGTGGGTTCGACACAACCCTTAGTTGGCATGGCCTGGGAGCAGGCCCTGTGCCCTTACCTGTCCTCAACCTGCCTCTGTCCTTTTCTGTTCCCTCAGCCAGAGAAGTACTCTATGCTGTGGGTTCAGATCCACTATATAGTGAGGAGGAGCTACTAGAGGACAGTCAGCAGCTATTGCCTCCTCCAGTAGGTGAGCAAGTAGTGATGAGGAGAGTGGCGTGGGAGCTGGTGTTGCGAGTAGTCAGGCTCCTGGCTCAGAGACCGTTGAGGAGGACATCAGTTACGTACAGACAGTACATGATGATGATGTAGCCGATCGCAATTGGGAGCCGGGTGATGAAGGGGCTTCATCATCAGCAGGAGAAGAAGGTGGCAGCTTGCGCATGAGGCAGCGGCGGAGCCAGCAAGTCGGTAGTGTGGCCGGGAGTCAGTAGGGTTGCAGCAGTGGGAGGTCGGGAGCCAAACGTGCCCGGGGTAGACCACCTGCTTCACAGCAGCCTACCTGCCTGGAAAGCAGTGGTATAGGGGTTCATGGAGGCAGTGGCGGTAGCAGTCAGTCAGTGCGGAGTGTTGGGAGTAAAATCACCTACTGTGGCAGTGTGGCAGTTTTTTGTTAAGCCACCGGGGGAGTTGAACATGGCCATATGTCGAATCTGTGGGCAGAAGGTGAAGCGTGGCCAGGGTGCCAATGCACCTGCGTCAACTTATGCAGCGTCACCATAAAGTGGCGTGGGAGAATCGTGGCTCCAATGTGGTGGTTCAGCCTGCCGCAGCAACCGCTGCATCACCCAGTGGCACACAACCCATTTCAGGCAGTCAAGGCTCCACCACCTCAGCCGAAGGAAATGGTTTGTCCTTCCCATCATCTGATGCTCCTGCTCCTCCTCCTCCTTAGTCAGTCATTGCATCAGCAATCGATCAACAAAATTGATTTCGAAGAGACAACAGTATGCGTCCACTCATCCAATGGTGCAGAAGCTGAACGTGCTCCTGTCCAAGTTGCTGGTGCTGCAGTCCCTCCCTTTCCAAGTGGTGGACTCTGCACCTTTCAGAGAACTAATGGCTTGTGCCGAGCCAAGGTGGAGAGTCCCAAGCAGTCATTTCTTTGCCAAAAAGGCAGTACCAGCCCTGCACAAATATGTAGAACAGAAGGTGGGCCAGTCCTTGAGCCTGTCGTTGTCTGCCAAAGTGCATGGCAGCGCTGATGTGTGGAATTGTAACTACGGTCAAGGACAATATATGTCCTTTAAAGCCCACTGGGTGAATGTGGTTCCTCCCCAGACACACCAGCAACTTGGCCAGGTAATGCCGCTTCCACCTCCACGTTCTCATGCAACAATGTCCGCCTCATCCTCCACTGTGTCCTCAGCCTCCACTGCAGAGACAATTCATAATGCTCCTCCAGCATACCACATGTGAAGGGCATAGCGGTGTCACGCTGTTCTACACCTTGTTTGCCTGGGCGAACGAGTCACACAGGGGAGGAACTGCTCCATGTCCTTCATCAAGAAATCGAATCCCGGCTTTGTCCGCGACAACTGAAAATTGGAACCATGGTGACCGACAACGGGAAGAACATGGTGTCGGCGCTGCGTCAAGGAGGGCTGAGCCATGGCGCAAGTGTTTCCTTAAGTCTTCCACCCATCTGCAAAACATTCTAAAACTGCCCAGGAAACTTTGTATGCACTTCAGCCACTCATACACCGTCAAGCACTTCAGTTGCAGTGGCAGAACGGGGTCCCCTAACATTGGCTGATATGCGATGTTTCCCCCCTCTGGAATTCCACCCTTCATATGTTGGACCGACTGTACGAACAGAGAAAGGCCATAAACGATTTCTTGATGATCCAAGCGGACAGAGGTACTCCCCTGTGTAACTTCAATGTTAGCCAGTGGCAGCTCATGCATGACACCCACCGTTTGCTCGTCCCCTTTTAGGAGGCCACTTTATTTGTCAGTCGCCAGGACTACGGGATGAACAACGTCATTCCACTGACTCATATCCTGGAAAAGATGGTGGTAAATCTGGCTGGTTAGGGGACTGGAGACATGACACCTACATCTCACGGCCACATGAGCCTTGTGGGGGCTGAACTGGAGGAGGACATTGGAGCACAAGCAATGTGTAGCGAAATGGGTGGTTTTTCTACACAGGTGACAGGAGAGGAGGAGCAGGAGCAGCCGGAAGAGCAAGCGGAAGACGAGGCAGATGATCCAGGCACACCGTGGCAGTATGCAGTGGAGATGGATGCAGGGAGTCCCTCGGAGTCCATGTTAGACCCTCGCTACCTTGCACTGCTGTGGGGGGGGGGGGCAGGAGCAATATCGGCTCCATCAGCAGCAGCCTGAGTCTAAAGTCGCTGATGAGCAGCTTTCTTCACCTGCATAGTGAAGATGCCACCAGCAGCTAGTCATAGAACAGAACCTGAACCAGCAGCTGGTGGCATACTTGGCGCACACCCGGCTACCTGTCATCGAAGATCCACTGGACTACTGGGCAGCCAAACTGGATTTGTGGCCACAGCTGGCTAATTTTGCCCTGGAAAAGCTGTCCTGTCCGGCCAGTAGTGTGGCATCAGAACGGGTGTTTAGTGCGGCAGGGGCCATAGTTACCCCAAGGAGAACTTGCCTGTTCTGTGGAGAGACTGACCCTTCTCAAGATGAACCAGGCATGGCATGGATCAGCCAGGATTTCCTGCCTCAGCTACTATTCTGATGCTGCCACCCGCCTGAAGCCACACATCTGATCCCAAGTGCTCCTTCTTACAGCCACCAACGTGAGCGGGTACTGTTTGTGCCACCCACCTCCCCACTCTGTCATCGGGTCACTCTATGGCCTCCTCATACTGCTGCCACCGGGTCACTCTATAGCCTCCTCATGCTGCTGCCACCTCCACATTATGTCACCTTGCCACTTTTTGGCCTCCTCATGCTGCTGCTACCTCAACACTATGTCACTTCTCATACTGTTTCCACTCTCTCCACTTCATGACTGGGCCACTATTTTGCCTTTTTGGCCTGGTTGACATCATCATTTATTTGACCCTTCTTCTGATCTGTCAGAAGGAAGGAAAAATGAGATGCACAATGGATCCTGTCTGTGTAGCTGCTATAAGGCCTGTATGGTCCCATCAGAATTGGCTTATGATTTGGTAACCAAAAGCAGGAGTGGGTACAAAACACAGAAGCCATGCAAATTTTCCATTCACATGTCATCTCTGTTTTGGATTCACTCCTGGTTTTTTTTTTTTTGGCATCAGCAATACTGATGGATTACTGACCAAATCCTGACCAAGGGAAGGTGGATGCTCAACAGACAGGATCTGTTTTTTTTGGGGGTTATTGTTCTGACGGGTCAGAGGAAGGGCAAAATCGTCAACACAAACTTACTGCTGACACCCTCTCCACTCTGTCTGGGGGGCTCTAATTGTATAAACAGAACAGGTTCTGTAGACATCTATGTGGAATCAGCAGACGATGGTGTAAAAGGAGTGCGCTCTTTCATGTTACAGTAGGATGTTGGGCCTCTGCGCGGATCTTTACACCTGGCACTAACATGGACCTGTAAGGCTGAGTTCACACTTGAGTTAGTTGGTCAGTTTTGGCCCCATAAATGGCCAAATAAGTGAAGTGTGCAGTGGTTTTAAGAGCGACGCCTGTCATGTGCGTGTCATACTAACTCACAGTATTGTTTCACTACCACAGCAGACTCCCTATGTATGTTACTGCAAGGCACAGTGTTCTACAACACTATACAGGCTCTCTGCAGCCAGGAAATAGCTGTTTTTTAACGCTATTCGCCGCAAATTAATTCGGATTGAATGGTTTGGGAAAATTCAGCAAAGCGGCCGAATTGAATTTTTTAAAAATTCGCTCATCTCTAGTAAGTACCTTGGTTTACTAATTGCAGTTTGTATAAGTACATTAGATATAGGGAATGGCATATTAGCGGACTGGCATCAGAATTACATAGTACAATTTATCATCTTCACAGGCTCCTTTACAGTCCTAAGATATTGTGGATTTTCAAAACATTTGCAGACAATTTGCCTTTCTTGGGACATTTTTGTTGACCTGAGTAACAAACTAAATTGATCCAGTTTACTTTTTTTAAAGTTTTGTTTGCATCTATTATGTAAAGGAACAGAACAATGAAACTGCCAGTAGTACCTGATCTATTTCATAATGGACATGAATGTTGCCCAATCACCATTCTGCAAGCTGCTCTATTTTGTCTGATATTATAGACCAAGTCTGTGATGGAGACTCCTAACCAGGCCTCCAATGCAGATGTGAACATAGCCTAACAATTACATGCAACCATTAAAGGAAGTTTGTGATCAGTTCTTATTGAGCTATAAGCACAGTCAGATAGCCTGGGTTCACCTGAATAAAATCCTTTTTTCTGCTCCTTGATCAGTACCTCTGTTGCTGAGATGTTAGTTTTTTTTACGGATATGGTTACAGGATGCTGGAATGCACATCTCTTTGGTGCAATGAGAGCAACAGTGATACCCTTGTTCCAAGAAACAGCTCATTAGCATATCAGTAAACAAGCTAGTATCTCAGCAACTGAGGCACCGATCAGGAAGCAGAAAAAGACAAAACAGAAACATTTTATTCACATGGACCCGGTTATCTGACTGTGATTATAGTCCATTAGGGATTGTTTTGGTGATTGAATCCCTTTAAAGTATCTGTTTCTCCCAAATCTGTGAAACGAATGCATGTACCTTTACATGTTATCCTGAATATTAAATATTTGGATATTGCTATAAAAAAAAAAAAAAAGAAAAGAGGATGGCCAATAAGTTGATACTAGTGCAGCACCAACACAAATATAACAACATTACAATAAAAAAGACAATATTTTTGGCCTTATGGTCATTAGAAATGCTTTTGTTTTCTGAACTGTATATTCTAGACCAGGATTACAAGTTTGAGTGCCCTTCTATGGAATGTCCAAGTAAGCCACCTACTGATGAATCGTGGAATGACCAAAATAGAAAAACCACATAATACCCAGAGTTATAGGACAGCCCCTTTGCCCTTCTTTTTATATCATATTCTTAACAGATCTAAAGGAGATTTGTTATGCACATGATGCATAAACAACCCAAATTTTCTGCATCAAACAAAAAGATGCCAGTGGACACATTATGAGATAGGAGGGCTGTAAAACTGTACACATTGGGGTAGATTTACTAATGTGTTTGTGCAAAGACTGCCTATGTTTACACTTTCTGAGTGTTAGTAAACATATGTTAGTTCATGTCACTGAACTCTTGAACCATCTAAAACCATTTTTTTTATGTCAGATTCTTATGAACAGACTCATTTTAAAGAGAATTCAGCTACGCAGATAGAAGATGCTGAATCGCAGATATTTTAGTGGGGTTTTTTTGCTTCTTTTTCTATATTTTATAGAGTTTTGTTTTTGTACAGGTCATACATATTCAAAGCAACAAAAGGTGTGCTTATTGTACAATATGGGTTTGTATTATTGTTCAAAGGAACCAGAGAACTGTACACATGCAGCATACACAAATGCAGTGGATAGTTTGTCTTTAAAATAAAAAGATTCTGAATGGTTTCCTACCCATTTGTGTTCTTGAGGTGGACTACCAAATGACTCAGTTTCTTATCTGGCAATCATAGGCCTTCAGAACTGATAACAGATCTTATTCTGACTTCTATCCCTTTCTCTTATTAGTAAACTCTTCTCCTTACTAACCGCCACAGATAACTGGCTGTTATAATTTGCAGTAAAATAATCATCTTTCATTTTGCTCCAGATGGCAGATTCTTTCTGCCAGACAGGACTACAAAGAATATAGTCAAAAAAACCAAAATAACAGAATCCATAACCGTAAACAATGTCACATTTCTAAAACACAAAGAGACATAGAACAAAGTACTTTGTAAAATATTTATCATAACTCAACAGTATTTGACTTTCATGTTGTATCATTATATATTATTGGCTTATCTGCAAATGTTGGACAGCTCACTTTATTGACAGCTGCTTAAAACCAACAGCTTAAAGACAGAAAACACATCTAATGAATGTGCTCGCAGTCTCTGGAAGTGTGGCCTCTGGGGCTGTAGTTATGTGAAGCTTTCTGTACATATTCGCCATATGGTATGTGGACAACCTTTTACATGTTCAGGCGACTTATGAATTTCACTATTATGTCATGTAATGAATGGAGCTAAATCAAGATACCATAAAACCACTGATACAATGAAATATATAGGCACTAAATTGAAATTCAAACTGCGTGGTATAGGCTTAAGTTCCCAGCTACATAACTAGGGCAATGACATGAGAAACAGAATTCTCTTTGGTTTCAGTATGAGTCCTTTTCTTCACTAAACATGGAGACGTTTTGGTATTGGCCTACATAAGCAGATGATTTTGACTAGTACACAAAACACCTCTACAATGTATACAGTAAGTAACTGGAAAAGATTACACACTATTATAAAAATAACCACAACTATGAATTTATAAATCTAGTAAACACTTGGATAAAACTTTATTGTAATTCACATTTCTGAAACACACTGGGGCAAATTTACTAATACTCATAGCAAATATAGACAGCTGAGGGCCCCCATGAAAGACCAATTATGGGCCCCTTGTTTTCTAATAGCTCAGCATAGAGAACCCCTTATGTGTTGCTAACAATCCACCCATAGGTGTTAGTCATGAAGTTCATTACCTTCCCTTACTTATTCCTGACTATATACTTCAGGGTGGAAGAGAAAGGGTGTAGGGAGGGAAAAAATTCAGATGAAAAGTGATCAATGTCAGTGAAGAGCTATACTACAAATGCATTATTACCCATACTAACTACCAAGTACTTACTGATGCTGTTCAGTTGTCACGACTAGCAAAAGCTTCAGTTGCAACTTGTTAAAGGACCCTAGAAAGTTGGGTTCAGGTAAAATAAAACTTTATGGACTTGTACCGTAGAATTTTCTTCTTTTGCCTTGAATTCTGAAGGAGCCAAAAAACAAATAGATACCTAGAAAAACTGGGTGAGTTGACAGCTCTATGACAATCCATAAAACTTCTGCAATCATATATAGTATGTGTAGATAGTCATTACCCATTATGCCTTCTCCCCAGTGACATCAGCAGCATTCGCTGCAGCTTATCCTCCACGAGGAAGGAAAATGTCCGTATTCTGTAGTTTCTTTCTACTGACAGGTTCGTGTCATTTTTAATTGGTGGTGGGAAATTTCAGCCAACTACCTCTTAAAGCTTATTAAAATGAGTGTATTTAATGTCCACATGCTGTTCATGTTTACAACAAACAACACACAGACCTGTTGTAGTCAATGGGCCTATTCATACTTCCATTTTTATAAGAATGCTCTACTTTTGTTCTAGTCTCATTGATTGTAGTGTGGAGTCCAAGTTTAGGCCTGCACATGGAGTTGCGCACTACAAAAAATAGCCTTAATTTATAATGGACAAAACACTCTAAGGACTTTACAACAGTAATGCAAGTTAAAGAGAGAATCAAGCAACATACGGTACTGAGTAAAAGTTTTAGGCAGGTGTTGAAAAATACTAGAAAGAATGCTCTCAAAATTAGAAATGTTAATAGTTTATGTTTGTGACAAAATTGAGTGAATGAACAAAAGAGAAATCTAAATCATATCAACATTTGGGGTGACCACCTCTTGCATTCAAACAGCATCAGGTTTTCTAGTTATACTCGCAGTTTTTGAAAGAACTTGACAGGGAGGTTGTTCCAAATATCCTGGTTAACTAACCACAGATCATCTCTGTATGAGGCTTGTGCCAATCCTTCTGTCTCCAATCCTTCTGTAATCCTAGACAGACTGGATGATTGTGAGATCAGGGCTGTTCCAGGACTCCTCCCCCAAAAGGTGGTTTCATGGTAACATACAAGCTCCTTGCAGGTGTTGTCCTTCAGCACTGCAAGGCAACATTGGTAACAACTGTGCTACAATGCTGCCCACATATTTATTGATAGTTTATGATTATTCCATAATTAGTAGTTCCTGGGCCTAAAAATTCATGTGTGTTTTCCTAAAGTGTCTAAGATTTGGCAGCACATTGTGGGAGAAAATACAGTTAAAGAAAAAAATAAGGTGGTAGCAATTTATTTCTATTTTGACTTTATACTGATTTTTAAATAGAGACAATATCTTCTTCCTGGTTGACTTGATCAGCAGTAGGTATGAGTGTGTGGTAAGGGCACAAATACATATGGTGACTTCAATGCATCTGACAACACAGGAAATATTGTCATCAAACTATCTACAGTAGGTATATTAGGTAATTAGGTAATTAATAAAAAACATAATTAATCAGTATATGGCACTGCTAAACTGCTATTAAAATATAGCATCTATTCCCTGTTTGCGGCATTGCCTGCCATAACCATTGTTCTTACATTTTCAGCCACAGTAGCTATCTTGCTTGAATTTCCTCCTTCTCTCTGAGGAAGTGCTCAAGGATCATAAGGATAGAACATCAATATTGTAATCCTGGAAAAAAAACCCTTAAAGAGAACCTTTCACGTCGTCATGTATATGCGGTTTTACATACCGCTAGAAAGATTTGCCGGAATCTAATTCACTTTGCTGGTACATGCAAAAACGCTGCATTTCTAAAACGTGGGGCCTTAGCTTTAAAGAGGACCTTTCACGTCGTCATGTATATGCGGTTTTACATACCGCTAGAAAGTCTCAGCACGCTATTGGCTTTCCCGTTATATGCCCCGTGGCTGGAAATATCGGGAGTCTAAATTTCACCGTTCATTGTCAGAAGGGTGTTCCTAGACTGTCAGGAATGCCCTTCTGACAGTGAACAGTGAAATTTAGACCCGCGATATCTCCAGCCCCGGGGTATATAACAGGAAAGCCGACAGCACACTGAAATCAGCGCGCTGTCGGCTTTCTAGCGGTATGTAAAACCGCATATACATGACGACGTGAAAGGTCCTCTTTAAGGCTAAGGCCCCACGTTTTGGAAATGCAGCGTTTTTTTGCATGTACCAGCAAAGTGAATTAGATGCAGAACTGATGTGTTTTTGAAAAACACAGGATGTCAATTTTAGATGTGGAAACATGAACATTTTCCCTTTAGATGTCATAAGGGAAGAAAAAATGTAGCAAAGACACAATGAAAAGCACTGCAGAAAAAAAAACACAAAGCATTTTTGCAGCATTTTTTTTTTCAGCTACGTTTTTTAGCTGTGGTTTGCTATGTGGGACCTTAGCCGAAAACTGTGTTTGAAAAAAAAATTCTATTGTTAAGGCTGCCCATGATCAAGCAGTGTACATGCTAGGGAAGGCTTTCAAAAGTAGATAGAACAACATTAACAGTCATTTAAGGCACCTTTAATATTAATAAAGCAAGGATGACATTTATTACATTATTTGTAGGCGTTGCGGAGTTTTATTTTCTATGTCAATTTAAAATGTGAATTTGGAGACTTAGTGATCATCTAAAGTAAATCTGTCTTCAAGTAAGTCTTGTCTGAACTAAAGACAGACCACTTTAGGACATCTAGAAGACCAAGTATTAATGTGGAAGCAATCATGGAAAATTTACTGTTGTTCATAGGTCAGAAAAACAGGCCAGGTTATAAGGGATTTTTTTTAGTATTTAGTTTTCCTTCACTAGTTTTAATATAACCTTGTATAAATAATAAATGGACTTTTTGTGTATGACAACAGGAGAATGAAGTACAAAGAAAGAGCATCTATGATGCCTTGCATCTGCTGCTGTGTGTACTAAAAAATGTAATCCTTATATTTAAGTTTGTGCAAGTCATAAAGGTGATAAACAAAAACAAAATCTTTATCATTTTCATGCAGTCAAAACCCCATCGATATCAGGGCGTAGAATTACAGGGTGGTTAGGCTGTGAAATGACAAGAAGAGTGACAAGTATAATTAAGGTGTGGTCTACTATCAATGAACTGGCATGCCACAAAATTATTAAAGAAGCTGGAAGGGGATATAGAGTCATAATCAAACTTGTGAAATAAGAGGTATTTAAATATGTCATAAATATAGTATAAAAAAACATCTAAGAGTGTTACAATATATGTCATAGTTTAATATTTTGTATATATTTTATAGATTTTTATATTTTCAGCGCATTTTCCCTACTCATTTTCCTGGGGATAACAACTGACGGCTGTGGGTTGCAGCAGCCAGACTCACAGTAATCAGTAGTCACGACAGCTTGCATTAGAGAAAGGGGTTATCTAGTTGGGATTACTCCAAACCATGGCCTACAGCCGTTTTGTGTACACGTTACCCTTTCTCAAGGCCATGGTTCAGCATCCCTCTCCCAGCTAAAGTGTTCTGTGTATTTTTTTAAATTTTTTTAATAAAAGTTTGAAGGTTTTGATGATTTGTCACAAACACCCTCACTGGAGTTCACCTGATCTATCTATATAATTAATATTCTTCCCAGTCGCACCCCACACTCACACACTCCTTGTCGACACAGTATAACTGCCACCACTAAGGTTTGTTTTCCAACAGCTCACACTCTTGCAGGATTCCTTACTCCCTCCTTGCTCCACATAATTCCAATTTATCTTATGTAAATATTACTATGTTCCCCAAACTAGTATCTGAACAGGTAGCATCATGTGCGCCAAGCGTAGTGTATACATTCATTTAAGAACACAAGGCAGAACTTCTAAAATATGATGAAAAGAGTCACAATACTTAACAGGGTAACAAATGGCAAATAGTAATATCACACAATACAGTTTCCTAAAATATAAAGAAATTAACCAGAAAACTAACACTCATATAGCTCGGCTTCAAGGGGTTGTCCAGGCAAAAATGGACAACCCGTTTAAATCAGCCGGGGGCAGAGACAAAAGTAAAAACAAATTCATACTCACCTTTCCATGGTGTTCCAGTGCCTCCCAGCGCGGTACGGTCTTCTCGGTCCAGTGTTGACGTGTGGCAGAAGTCCCAGCCACACATGACCACTGAGACCAATCACCGGCCTCAGCAAAGGGCATGAGATGTCACTACCTGTGACATCAAAGGTCTCTTTCTGAGGCCGCTGATTGACCTCAGCGGTCGTCACTGAGGCCAGTCAGCAGCCTCAGCGGAAGGGATCCGTGACATCACAGCCAGTGAGCAGTTTCACTTTGAGAAGACGCCGGAGCAGCAGGACCAGACTGCGCTGAGAGGACGCTGGAGCACTGGTGACATGTGAAGATGATTTTTTTTTTATTTTTTTCACTTCTCCCCAGCGTAGAAAAAAAAAAAAAATTTGCCTGGACAACCTCTTTAAGATCTGGCAAGAGGGCAGGCAGACACCAGGACAAATATTCACTTCTAGTGAGCCCCTAAGAAATATCACCAATCCCTGTAAATTTAGAAGTTTTGTCTTTAATGTCCACCCACCCCTTCTTCTGATGTCACACGGGGGTCTGAGTCTGGGTTCCTTGCATGGTATAATGATTTTGTGATGCTGTACTCTGCGGATTAATGACCTAGCCAGAAGATGATTTTTCTCTCTAAACTCACAGCTTGCCACCATAAACCTTATCTGCATTGTGAGGTGAAACTTCAAAGGAATGCTTTTCAGAGATCAGAAGGGACAAGGCCAAGAGTCCATACAGGAATCCTGTACAAATTTAACTAACATTGGAGATGTCAGGCCCAAACCAATATTAATGTTTTCCTCCTGAATATGACATAATCACCACAAGTGCTGCTGCTTCTTATTGAATTTAGAGGGGTTATCCTACCTACATAACCCCATGTACTAAAGTAATTGATTGCTGTGAGGGGTGCCAGCTGTGATCCCTGGGGAAATGTAATATCACATAGCACCCATTCAAAACCATGAGTAACCATGCAATGCATGGTCATAATGAATTCAACAGAAAAGGAACTGCTTTTTACATTATATAACCATCATTGCATTGGATTTTTCTTTGCTGTTCTACACCAGAGCTCCCTAAACAGTTTTGTACATCCTAGATGTCTTAGTTCCAGTGAGGGGAAGGCCCTTTTCTGTTCCAGTATGACTGTCGCAGTGCACAAAGCAAGGTCCATAAAGGCATGCTTGGCTCACATATGCTGCGATTGGAGGAGCTGATGTGCTGCTACAATGAACAGGGGGCTGACTAAGGCTCAGGGGTCTGCCATCATTACTTGTATTACAGGTCCTGACTGAGGCATTACTTGATTGGCTGGCACATGACTGAAAGCTGGAATACATTGCAGTATAATATTACTGCAGTGTATTCTATCAGGAATCAGACAGTTTGTGTTTCACATGTTTTCTGCTGTGGTTAGTATTTTTTCCTCCCCTATATAAGTCTATATATAGGGAATGCAGCATTCTTACAAGTAAAATTTGCATGCTGCATATTCCACAGCATGTTTTAGACAATGTGTAGAGGCCTTTTTTCTGATGTATTTCTGCAAAGGCCAAAAACGTGAAGTTTCCACAATGTGTGACCTCAGCCTTGTATCCAGAGCACATTTGGAGAAAAGAGGTTTCAACAAGTGAATGAAACAAGTTGTCGTCACTGCATTTGCCCTAAGCAGTGCTGTCATACAATGTTACGTACATCTAGGGATTTCTCTATTCAAATAAACCTTCTAATCTCCATACATGTTTTACCTGGGCATAAAAATCTGTACCATATTCTGTAAACACTCGGAAGCAAAGCACTTCCAACATTCTGTCCAAGTTTTGGCCAAGACAGTACATATTTCATGAAATATCGTCCTGTTTTTCTATGGTAAAGTCCAGGAAAATCTGAGTTAATACAGATCTGCCTGTAGATGCTTAATGTAAAAGTATTTGTTTTCTACAGGATGAGTACTTGATTCGGATGAATTACTGACTCTGTTTACCACCCAGGCAGTTACCGTAAGTAACTTCTCAGAATTAAAGACTTCCATTGTATTCTATTACTTTTTGACAGCATAATTTCCTAATCAGATACTAAGTCACACAATCCTATATTAAAATACAGAGCGCATCTATTATAGAGTGTTATATATGTACATTTAAACCACAAATCTTGGAGGGGGGGATACTCTGAATTTTAAAAAAAAACCTGAAGATAGAATTCTTTATATACGATAAATGTAATTCAGATCATGCAGCATGAACTACATCACTTGGAGAAGTTTATAGATAAGTAATGTATCAACTGTACTGTTTCCTATGCACTGCTCTCAAATTTTGGGCAGGGGACATTGGCCACAAGTGACTTTCATGTGACACCTAGTATGTTGCTAGCAGAGGCATGACATGAAGCCCCTGGGCCTCACTGCAAAATCTGTACCAGGCCCCCAACTATAATGTATCATTTATAGTACTGGTCTCTTCATATTGGGATGACACACCTTATGGACCCCATAAAGGTCCAACCCTCTGCACCCCCACAAGATAGACCCCTGGTTACTAGTATATATGTATAGGGAAATATTTACACGCCCTGTCAGCAGTGCTCTGCACTAGAAATTACAGGGGTTACTTGAATTAGGCAGAATTATTACCAAATAAGACAGTTGTCAAGTGTGATATGCCCTAATAGGGAATATGCTCAGCAGCTGTTTGTATGAAATAACCCTTTTAGGCTGAGGCCCCACATTGCAGAAACGCAGATTTTTTTGTTGCAGATTTTGTTGTGGTTTTTTCGAGCCAAAGCCAACAATGGCTATAAAAGGAATGTGAAATGTATAGGAAGCTCTTATACTTCTATCTTCTGCTGCATCCACTCTCGTCTTTGGCACACAAAAACGCAACAAAATCTGCAAAAAAAAAAAGCTGCTTTTCTGCAACGTGGGTGTCCATTTTACATACAGTAATTCTTTTTTTTTTTTTTTAGCAATAATCTGATCACATCATGTATTATGTGGGGGAAGTGTGATGTCAATAGACTGTTTTTGTAATTTTTGAATGTTGTGGGTCTTTCAAAGTAAGAGACCCTCTGCTTTCTAATAGGTGAGGCTTCTAAATGGGACCCCAATCTATTAACTCAGAATTTCCTAGTTGAATATTTAATAATGGGTTTTCCACACCAGACAAAACCTATAAGATTAACAAACACAAATGTACCCTATTGATAGTATTGGAAATGATTCAATGTCAAAAAAGTTTAAAAAAAACATTAAAGGGGTTTACCAAGGAAAAAAAGTTGTCTCCTGTTCATAGGAGAGGGAATAACTCACTCAGACTCCCACTGATCAGGAGAATGGGGGACTTATGCTCCCTGTTCTGCATGAGGTCGGGAGCGCTCGCACCACTCCATTAATTTCACTGGGAGAGTTACAGATAGCCAAGTACTGTACTTTGATAACTTGCTTTACTGGGAAAACCCATTTAAGGCCCAGGGCCCCAAGTTGCGAATACACCGCGTTTTGGCTGTGGCAGAAATGTGGCAGCAAAAAACGCTGAGTATTACAATTCCTGCAAAATGGATGACATTCTGACTAATCCCATCCACACATTGCAGAAAAAAATCTGCAGCAGAAAAGCTGCTATTTCAAAAACTGTTGCGGTTTTGTAAATCGCTGCATGTCAATTATACCTACGAAAACGCTGGCGTTTTCTGTATAGTTATAATAGTGACTTAAAGTTTGCAGAGATAAACTCTATGAGAAAAAAACGCAATGCATTTCTGCTCTGGTTTTTTTGGCAGCAAATCGCTGTGTGTAGCCTTAGCCTAAATAAGAATGTCCGAAAATATTGTCTCGGGAAACATAACCTCATTTTCACGTCAATGTTTATGTACCTCACCAAGCAGCAGGTGTTTTTATACTATGCTTCTACCATCTTTTTGTTCCATATGTTTTGTTGTGGTTTAAGGCCAAGTACTTTGCATGTGCTGAAAAGATCAGTATATCTGTAAAACGTCATGAAAAATTAGAGTCACCTTAATTTTCTTTCTGACAAGCAAAACAAGATAAAATGATGAGATTAATAGTTATTAAAATGTATAATTATACCAACTTTATATCATAACCATCTTTTCAAAAGCTTAACTTCTTGAGATAGCTGTGAGATTAGTTATATCTAAAAGCATGGGTCTATGGATAATAACAAAAAAGTCTTGTAGTCATATGTACAGTAGATGTTATTTATGAACATAAGCTTAAACAATGCCAGAATATCACATGCCAGGTAAGTATGGTGCACTGTTGGTTCACAGGGCATTCCAACAAACCTTCAACAAGCATTCCACCTTTCACTTTTAATCCATGGAATTAAAATCTAACCTTCAGTATTGTTAGGCAGTTCAAGTGCTTGAACAAGCAAGGCTATCAGCATTGCCGATTGCATCATTGCTGCAGTTTTTTAATGTACAAGGGAAAATTGTAGTCATTTACTTCACATGTACAGCTGTTTTTCTAAACTTATTCAGCTATTTTACAGAGTTTCAGGAGTCAGGATTTATCAAAACATGGCTTGCAAGAAAACTTAAAAAATCTTTATTTGCTTGTGTGACATGGCTGCGGATGCATCAGGTGTTTCAGCATTCTGTTATTTAGTAAGTCGAGGGTCACTGAATGTTAGTATCAAAATATTAAAATTAGTCTTTCATGTAACAGAATCATGTTATTTTGTATAATAGACAGGACGGATAAACGCTGGGATTTTTACTAATGCAATTTTCCATTTATCAGGCATACCTTGCCATTTATAATAACCCACCACCACTGCTGCATGCTGCCAAATCCCCAGTGACAGTATAAATTTGAAGGTAAAACCCTAGTGTTATCTACTAAGTCATGCAGTCATTGGCCACTGCGGGCAGTAGGGAATTTGCCCACACACAGTTGTCAGAATGTGTGGCTGTTCCCTTACTACGCACATATCTCAGTTACTGTATGTCAGGAAAACAAGGTGCACTGGTGGAAGAATGGCAGAGAATTACACAAAGTTCAATATGGCATTGTTTTGTTTCACACGTTCTTCAACAAAAGGCAACTGTGCCTGTACCAGTGTATTCAACACTGTAAATTCTGAGTGCTTTAAAGTCCACCAATTTTAGAAAATATCCCCATTGTGTGAGTGCATGTTATGGTTCACATAGAAGATTACTAAAAAAAAAAAAAATTATTTTGCCCAAAATTTATGCCCTTTTCCCCTTTAAATGTTATTCAATGTTTTGCATGGCTAAACATGACCTGCCAGTTCTTACCTCAGTACAATCCAAATCTGTGTCTGTCATGTGCTACTTCACTTACTCTGTATTATGTATCAGGCCAGGGCTACGCTGCCACTTTTTGTAGCTTTACTAATTGATTTTAACTATTGGGCTTCAGCTGCAATCCAAATGAATGCACTGAGTTGTATGTAATATGGTTGGCTGCAGTGTTAGTGAATAGTTAAAGTCAATTAGTTGCACTACAAAAAGTCACAGTGTAGCCCAGGCCTTAGGCATAGAATTCTGTAACATTGTATGTTTTGTAGTTAACACAGGACAAGAGGGGCATGGTATCACAAATGCAGATTCAGCCTGACTAAAGGGTTGTTTCACCCTTTAAGCAGGCTTAAACATAATACAGTGGCTTGCAAAAGTATTGATACCCCTTGAACTTTTTCACATTTTGTCACCTTACAGCTACAAACTTAAATGTATTTTATTGAGATGTTAAGTGATAGACTAACATAAAGTAGCAGATAATTGTGAAGTGGAATGAAAATGATACATGGTTTTCAAAATTTCAGTAAAATAAAAATCTGAAAAGTGTGACGTGCAAAAGTATTCAGCCCCCCATATCAAGACTTTGTAGAACCACCTTTCGCTGCAATTACAGCTGCAAGTCTTTTGGGGTATGTCTCTGCCAGCTTTGCACATCTAAAGACTGAGATTTTTGCCCATTCTTCTTTGCAAAATAGCTCAAGCTCAGCCAGATTGGATGAAGAGCATCTGTGAAAAGCAAATTTCATGTCTTGCCACAGATGCTCAATGTGATTTAGGTCTGGACTTTGACTCGGCCTTTCTAACACATGAAGATTCTTTGATCTAAACCATTCCACTGTAGCTCTGGCTGTATGTTTAGGGTCATTGTCTTGCTGGAATGTGAATCTCCTTCCCAATCTCAAGTCTTTTGCATCCTCCAACAGGTTTTCTTCCATGATTGGCCTGTATTTAGCTCCATCCATCTTCCCATCAACTCTGACCTGCTTCCTTGTCCCAGCTCAGGAAAAGCATCCCCACAGCATGATGCTGCCTCCACCATGTTTCACAGTGGGGATGGTGTGTTCAGGGTGATGAGCAGTGTTACCTTTACGCCACACATAGTGCTTTGCATTTAGGCCAAAAAGTTCAACTTTGGTCTCATCTGACCAGAGCACTTTCTTCCACATGTTTGCTGTGTCCCCTATATGGCTTGTGGCAAACTGCAAACAGCACTTCTTATGTCTTTCTTTCAACAATAGTTTTGTTCTTGCCACTCTTCCGTAAAGGCCATATTTGTGGAGTGCATGACTTATAGTTGTCCTGAGGACAAATTCTCCTACCTGAGCTGTGGATTTCTGCAGCTCCTCCAAAATGACCATGAGCCTCTTGGCTGTTTCTTCTTCTTCTCTCCTTGCTTGATCTGTCAGTTTAGGTGGACGGCCATGTCTTGGTAGGTTTGAAATTGTAGAATATTTTTTCCATATTTGGATGATGGATTGAACAGTCCTCCTGATGCTCAAAGTGTGAGATATGTTTTTATAACCTAACCCTGCTTTAAACTTCTGCACAACTTTATCTCTGAATTGTCTGGTGAGTTCCTTGGTCTTCATGATGCTGTTTGTTCAATAGTGTTCTCTAACAAACCAATGAGGCTTTCACAGAGCAGGTGTATTTATAATTCTTGCTAATCCCATCCACACATTGCAGAAATATATCCACAGCAGAAATGCTGCGATTTCAAAAACCGTTGAAGGAAAACTCTGCAGACTTTGTGTGAAAAGTGCTGCGGAAGAAAACACGATGCATTTCAACCGCAGTCTTTTCCGCAGCGCTTTTTGGCTGCAGCTCGCTATGTGGGGCCTTAGCCTAATAGAGTCTTTCCCCTGGATCCCCGCCAAACACAGAGGAGAGTATACATATTTTATTATTTTATGCCTCTGCAGCTATAAAAAAAGGACTTGGAACACCTTTTAAACACTGAGAAGAATGATTGCAGGCTAGATATGTGTCAATTATACATCTGCAGAAGATACTGTCCATATTGTAATTAAATGGGCTTTCTTGTATGTTAAGGCTAAGGACCCACATAGCAAGCCACAATCAAAAAGGACTGCAGAAAAGCCCACAGCAGAAAAGCATCACGTTTTTTCCGCAGCTCCTTTCAGAGAAAGTTTGCAGAATTTTCCTCTGCGGACTTTTTGTCCCTATTATACCTATACGGAAAACGCCAGTGTTGTAGATATAATTGACATGCTGCGATTTGCAAAAACGCTTGCTATTTTAAAATTGAAGAATTTCCACTGTGGATATTTTTCTGCAATGTGTGGATGATATTAGCCAGAATCCCATCTACTTTGCAGGTACTGTAAAATGCATGTGTTTTTGCTGCTCCCGACCAAATCGCAGCATTTATGCTACATGGGGTCCCGGCCTAAAGAAGTGCTGTCATTTTCCCCCTGTCCACAGGATCATACTACACGTGCACTAGACCTCCATTCTAATAGGCACTTGGGGGGGGCAGTTTCAGACATTCATTTTCACTTAGGGTCCCAGTGCTCAGACTCCCTGTGATCAGAGTCATCACTTATCCTTTGGATAGGAGATAAGTGTACAAAGTAAGAGAATGTCAAAGTAAGAAAATTGGCCAAAAGCAGGGAATGGTATAAAATAAAGAAATAACATATATTCCCTCAATTCACTAATGTTATCTCCCACTACCCTGCAGCACTGACGTCACATAATGACATGACATGTGAAACCAAAGATTTAATAGACGAGTATAGATTGTTTCTTTATTTTATACCATTTCTTGCTCGTCAGCTGCTAACTGCTGCTCAGCTCAGCACTAAATGTACTGTGCACGTCTGATGATGACACAGCTGTTTTCCTTCACTTCTGAGTGCAGTGTGACATCTTCAGACATGCTCAGGGCTGAGCTGAGCAGCAGTTAGCAGCAGCAGATAGTGAAGCCCATTGATAGAAAGCAACACCCCTAAAGCCCATTGATGGAAAGCAACACTCATAAAGCCCTTTTCTGCTCATTTGCATAGGGATAAAAGGATGATTTTTACAAGAATGGAGCAGTGGTCCTGAATAAGAAATACATCATTGTAAACTGTGCTGACAGCCCTACAAGGTACTGTGATTAGTTTATATCTCAATTTTGTGCTGATAGATTCCCTTCACATAACAGTAGTGTGAACCTAGCCTAAAGGGTTAAATTGCTGTTATCATCCTGTGATCACAATGGCCAAATGATTGTACAGTGGGGGAAAAAAGTATTTAGCCAGCCACCAATTGTACAAGTTCTCTCACTTAAAAAGATGAGAGAGGCCTGTAATTGACATCATAGGTAGACCTCAACTATGAGAGACAAAATGAGAAAACAAATCCAGAAAATCACATTGTCTGATTTTTAAAGAATTTATTTGCAAATTATGGTGGAAAATAAGTATTTGGTCACCTACAAACAAGCAAGATTTCTGGCTCACACAGACCTGTAACTTTTTCTTTAAAGGGAATCTGTCAGGTCAATCTGGGACACTAAACCACCCACAGGTCCTTATAGACCTGGGGTTTAGTGTCCCACATTGCCCTGTTGTAATGCAATCCGCAGGCACATTAAAAATAAAAAACATAATTGCGAGGCATGCGCACTGAAGCCGAGGAGTACTCCATTGAAGAACTGAGCAGGTGCGGGGAGTACAGTGGCAGGGCAAGTATAAAGCTTTTTTATTTTTAGTGGGGCCATGAATTGCGTTATAACAGGGTGATTTGGGACACTAAACCCCATGTCCATATGGACGTGTGGGTGATTTAGTGTCCCAAATTGCCCTAACAGATTCCCTTTAAGAGGCTCCTCTGTCCTCCACTCATTACCTGTAGTAATGGCACCTGTTTGAAATTGTTATCAGTATAAAAGACACCTGTCCACAACCTCAAACAGTCACACTCCAAACTCCACTATGGTGAAGATCAAAGAGCTGTTGAAGGACACCAGAAACAAAATTGTAGACCTGCACCAGACTGGGAAGACTGAATCTGCAATAGGCAAGCAGCTTGGTGTGAAGAAATCAACTGTGGGAGCAATAATTAGAAAATGGAAGACATACAAGACCACTGATAATCTCCCTCGATCAGGGGCTCCACGCAAGATCTCACCCTGTGGGGTCGAAATGATCACAAGAACGGTGAGGAAAAATCCCAGAACCACACGGGAGGACCTAGTGAATGACCTACAGAAAGCTGGGACTAACGTAACAAAGGCTACCGTCAGTAACACACTACGCCGCCAGGGACTCAGATCCTGCAGTGCCAGACGTGTCCCCCTGCTTAAGCCAGTACATATCCGGGCCTGTCTGAAGTTTGCTAGAGAGCATTTGGATGTTCCAGAAAAGTATTGGGAGAATGTCATATGGTCAGATGAAACCAAAGTAGAACTGTTTGGTAGAAACACAACTCGTCGTGTTTGGAGGAGAGTGAATGCTGAGTTGCATCCAAAAAACACCATAGGGGACCAGTACAACTGATCCATGTACATGAAAGAATGAATGGGGCCATGTATCGTGAGATTTTGAGTTCAAACCTCCTTCCATCAGCAAGGGCATTGAAGATGAAACGTGGCTGCGTCTTTCAGCATTACAATGATCCCAAGCACACCGCCAGGGCAACGAAGGAGTTGCTTCATAAGAAGCATTTCAAGGTCCTGGAGTGGCCTAGGCAGTCTCCAGATCTCAACCCTATAGAAAACCTTTGGAGGGAGTTGAAAGTCCGTGTTGCCCAGCGACAGCCCCAAAACATCACTGCTCTAGAGGAGATCTGCATGGAGGAATGGGCCAACATACCATCAACAGAGTGTGCCAACCTTGTGAAGACTTACAGAAAACGTTTGACCTCTGTCATTGCCAACAAAGGATATATAACAATGTATTGAGATGAACTTTTGTTATTGACAAAATACTTTTTTTCCACCATAATTTGCAAATAAATTCATAAAAAATCAGACAATGTGATTTTCTGGATTTGTTTTCTCATTTTGTCTCTCATAGTTGAGGTCTACCTATGATGTCAATTACAGGCCTTTCTCATCTTTTTAAGTGGGAGAACTTGCACAATTGGTGGCTGACTAAATACTTTTTTTCCCCACTGTACATGAAGTACATTCCACTAATGACATATATGGAATTAATTTCTTGTTAAAGGGAACCTGTTACATTGAAAATACAATCCATTTGCAGGCAGTCTTCTCTTCAGCTAGGCTAAGCTTCTCTTCTTTGGCCCTCTCCTCCAAAGTCATTACTTGGCATTGTGGCATCCCAGAGCTGGCTATGGCTGGGCTGAGGGTGATCTCTGTAGTCATTGTATTATTTCCTGTTGCTTCATAGCCTGTGTGACATAGCAGGGGGTCCTGAGTCTCACACAACACAGCGCCACCTAGTGAGCCTCACACATGCATTACACCTCGCATAGGATTGAATAGTAACCAAATGTCCAATGGGAGGACATCGCCTGGGAAAAGGGGAGGAGTCAGCTGATCACTGGGTCCCCATGGTAACACCCCTGCAGGAAGGTCCTGCGTGTGAGGAGTTAGAAGTGTGGAGTGTTAGGAGGAGGAGGAGGTGAGGAGAGAAGTGTGATGTCCTGTGAAGAAAGCAGTGAGTTTAGTGCAGGAATCTCAAGTCCTAGACAGGCCCAGGAAGGTTGGAGAGCTGACATACTCCAGCTATTCAGAAGATCCTGTCCCCTGTCTGCCTAGCCATCGCCCTGAAGGAAGTCAAGCATCATTATCTTGTCAGCATGAGACTGTGGAGAGAACATTCTGGAACACGTGCTCCATAGCAAGTATCACAGGATCCAGGGGCCAAGGCCAGACCTGTGGAATATCCCACCACCCTGACTATTGCACCCCGAAACTCTGAGCTATCAGGACCACATAACGTGAGTGGGGAATATTATGTACTAGTATCACGGTGGGCATCCTCCTATGAGCCAAATAGGAGCCCAGACGCACCTTAGGGCTGTAACACTGAAGTATAAGGGGCTAGGAACACCTTTCATCAAGTCTACCCTGCACCCCAGGACTTTGCTGTGTCACCAGGCGTACCCCGTTGTTTTGTATTGAAGAAACTGTTTAAGCATTTGTGCCTCCACACCCATGGAAGTAAAAGTTCAACTTTACAACCGTTTCTGTGTCTGACTCTGCACCGACAACATCAGGGCGCCCCAAACACCACCAGTCGGCACAGTATAGGGGAAGCGCCCCGGGGGAACAATCACCACCAACATTTGTGCAGCCCTCTCATCACCGGTACCAGTGGTGGTAACGTGGGACAGCACCAGCCCTGCGCCCTCGTGCCCAGAGACCGTGACAAGTCTGCGCTGTTTGCACCCCGCAATCCCAACTGCAGCGTTACCTTCCATCTGGTCACCGCAAGAAAAACTGGCGTCACGAACAGGATACGGGTGTGTGCCATTTTGAGAAAGTCGCCACGAAAAGTGCGCCAAATTGTCTCCAGAGCATCGGTCTTTATTGTGGACTTTGCTAAGATCAAGTTTATTCCCTGAGAGTGCTTGCCACAAAGAGGGGGAGCCCTATACCCCTGAAGTAAGCCCTAAAGACTGTCCTCTCAGTGTGTTACAGCCCTGGAAGAGTTAAAAAGCCCAGGACTTGTTTGCTGCGCCACATCGCTGTATAAGAACGCCCACAAAGGGTTAACTGTACCTTGCAAAAGTGCGGGAGATTTTTAGCACTGCCCATGAGGCCAGGAGACCCATCTGCCACCATCTTAGGAGAGCCCAGAATGCTGAGCGCAATGCTCCAGCGCACCCATACAAGAAAGTGAAAGGCGAACGTGCCGGCGCCATTTCTGACTCTCCGGTGCCGCATCACCGTCCCTGCTGTGCACCGCTGATCTCTGGTCCACGCTGCAGTTGCTGTCAGTGAGTACTGTGCCTCCCTGTCCTTGTCTTCAGTCCTCCCACGGCCCCAGCGAGTGTTTTCCGTGTACAGTGTCCGTGGGGAGTGCCACCATTAAAGAGGGGGAGCACACCGTCAGCCTGCATCACAGTGACTCTGTTAATAGCTACAGCATTCTTAAAGGGACAGCATTCCAAGTTGTAGTCTCCATTCCCTGCCAGCAAGCAGTTGAGTTTCTTAAAGAGACGGCGACCTAATTCCAGTCATACCTGCAAACAACATGACTGAGCAAAGTGACATTGTGCCATCTGTTTCTAGTGATCCAGCAGTGCCCATGGCGAGCAGCCTACCATTCTCCATGCCATTTTACCCTGGCGCACCATGGCTGCCGCACTACAAAGGGGAGGCGCATACCCTCAGGGACTTTCGTGAGAAGATGCTGTCTCTCTTCCAGTTTTTATCCTCTGAATACAGAACAGCAGATACAGATCCTGCTGGGCCAGCTTGAGGGTGCTGCAGCTAGGGAGGTCAAATCCTGGCCTGCCTCTGACAAAAGAACCCCTGGGCAAATTCTGGACAAACTCCAGGTGAACTTTGACGTGCGATCTGTCTCCGAGGTAAAGATGCGCTTCTTTTCCAGGCGACAACTACCTGGTGAGACCCTGCGGGACTATGCTTTATCCCTCCAAGAGGCGTTCAGAACTGTGGTGCAAGTGGATCCACGTGAAAATGTGGACTCTGATAAAATCTTGCTTGACCGCTTCATAGAAGGGGCGGGTACCACATTGCTCCAGAGTCAGTTGCGAATGCTTGCTGCACAACATCCCAGCATCACGTTTGCTGACTTCAAGGCCCTTTCCATCCAGGTCTTGGGACAGGAGCAGCCCCAGCCGAGCCCAGTCATCTGTGCTCCCTCACCTGGACCCTCAACAAGCATTGCTCCATTTGTCCTGCCACTACCTCTGGGTACCTCACCTGCTGCCCAAACTGCGCAGACTACACCAGCAGACTCCAGAGATGACCTTCTGGCCCGAGTGGATCATCTGACCCATGCCATGGAACAGATCACCGTCCGTCTAGATTGTCTGACCCAGCCGTCTTCATCGTCCAGTGATCCTTTGCGAAGTCTCAACATCTCACCTGAGTCGCCACCCAGACGTCCGTCTTCAGTGCAACCTCCGCAGAGTGAGAGGCCATACTGTACCTATTGCCATAGATATGGACACACCAGGCCTCAGTGTTTTCAGTTAAACGGGCCACCCCCGAGGCAGCGGGCCGCCCCTCGGGAGGAAAGAAGAAGGGCCCAGGTGAATCTTCAGTGCCATTGTCACGCTTCGTCTCAGCCTGCCCACACATCACAATCCGGGTGAACGGCGTCCCTCTGACAGCGTTGGTGGACACTGGATCTCAGGTAACAACCCTGCGCAAGCAGGTGTTCCTTGAACATTGGGACTTAGGTGTGTTGAATAGAACACCTGACACATGGATAAATCTGTGTGGCAGTAATGGACAGCCCATACCACAGCAGGGTTATTGGGAACCCACTATCCAGATAGGGGACTTGAAACTGCCTAGACAGGGTGTAATTGTCACTGATGTAGAGGATGATAGGTTTGCAGTTGTAATATTAGGCATGAATGTTTTACGCCATTGCTTTGCAGAAGTGTTGGATGCCTTGCATGCCTCTCTCCTTACAGCTTCTCCCAGTGACCAGCAGACCATTCAGCGGGCCATTCGTGTACTCAATGCCCAGCACAAGTTCGCCAACAAACAAGGTGAAATTGGTCGAGTCCGGATCCAAGATACCCGTCCAGTAACCCTACAGCCTGGAACAGAAACTATGGTGTGGTGCCGTGCCCGTCCGGGCATAGAAAATCAGGACTACGAGGCCTTGCTACAACCCATACAGGTAGATGGCCAACCACTTGTCATGGCTGCCCGCAGCCTTGTCACAGTTTCCAATGGACGTGTTCCTGTCCGCTTAGTCAACTTGGGCGATGCTCCCGTGAACCTCCACAAGTTCCACTCTGTGGCCCTGCTACACCGGTTAGCACCAGAAGACATTCTCTCTGGTGATTCTACCGCCACACAGCGTTCCACCCAAGCTGCTGAGAACATTCAGAATGGAGCCATGAAGTCCTGGTGGGATGAATTGAACGTGGGAGACGCCAATACCCCTATAGAGCACATCAATGGGGTTCGCAATGTGGCCAAGCGTTACCAACAGGCATTCAGCAAACACCCATTGGACTTTGGTAAGACCACGACCATACAACATCGCATTCTGACTGGCGACCACCATCCAATCAAGAAGCGTCACCGTCCAATACCACCAGCGATGTACCAACCGGTGAAAAATTTGATCCAAGAGATGCGAGATGCTGATGTCATCCGGGAGAGTAACAGCCCCTGGGCAGCCCCGCTAGTCCTTGTCAAGAAGAAAGACGGAACCCTACGATTTTGTGTGGACTATCGTAAACTCAACAACGTCACGCACAAGGACGCATACCCATTGCCGCGGATTGAGGAATCTCTAACGGTTTTGGGATCGGCTACCTGTTTCTCGACCCTGGACTTAACCAGTGGATACTGGCAAGTCCCTATGGCGCCTGAAGATCGTGAAAAGACTGCGTTTACGACCCCGATGGGACTCTTTGAATTCAATAGTATGCCATTTGGGCTATGTAATGCCCCAGCCACATTCCAACGGCTTATGGAGAGGTGCCTCGGCCATGAGAATTTCCAGAGTGTGCTACTGTACCTGGACGATGTTATTGTATTCTCCCGGACATACCAAGAACACCTTCGTCACCTGTCCGAGGTATTCAAGGTACTTATACAGCACGGCCTAAAGGTGAAGCCCTCCAAGTGCTACCTGTTGAAACCCCAAGTTCACTACCTTGGGCATGTTGTGAGCGCACAAGGCGTCCAACCTGATCCTGAAAAGATCACTGCAGTCCAGAACTGGCGAAGACCAACAACCGTCAAAGAAGTCCGAAGCTTCCTTGGATTCGCAGGTTACTACCGGCGTTTCATACCACACTTCGCCCAAGTAGCCGAGCCTCTGAACGAGTTGTTGCGTGGTTGTCCCAGAGAAAACTACAACCAAAAGCTTCCGATAGACTGGACAGCGCGTCAAGAGGAAGCCTTTCAAGCGCTTAAAGCACTTCTGACGCAACCACCAATTCTAGCCTATCCCGACTACAGTCAGCCATTCCGCTTGTACACAGATGCAAGTCACCAAGGTTTGGGTGCAGTGTTGTCCCAGGTTCAGGACAACAAAGAGCGAGTCATCGCCTACGCCAGCAGGAGTCTGAGAGGCGCGGAGAAGAACGACCAGAACTATAGTTCTTTCAAACTCGAACTTCTGGCGCTTGTCTGGGCCGTGACAGAGAAGTTTAAAGACTACCTGGCTACCACACCCTTTACCGTGTACACAGATAACAATCCGTTGGCGCATCTGGACACTGCTCGACTGGGAGCCCTTGAACAACGGTTGGCCTCAAGACTCGCGAATTACAAGTTCTCTGTCAAGTATCGCAGTGGCAAGTCCAACGCTAACGCTGATGCACTCTCAAGGTTGCCTGTGGGAGAAGAACCACCACGAGAAGACATCTGGGAAGAGGTGGAGATGCCACCATTCTACAACAAGTTTGCCCAACAGGTTGCTATTGGTGTCCCTGTAGAAGGAGAATCTCTGGCGAAAACAGCTGCCGAATCCCTCCAGGAGCCATCTCTGTGGAAAACGTTCCAAGAAGAGAGCAGAGTTTTAGGAGAATTGTTAGATTTCCTGCTTACAGGAAGAATACCAACCCGTGTAAAGAGAGGTCTTCATGACGTGGAATTAAAACGCCTTTGGCGACAGAGGAAGCGCCTGTTTGTCCAACGAGGCCTTCTACATAGAAACACTCTTGATCCTGTCACAGGTGAAAGGCTTCATCAGATCCTCGTACCAAGAAGAGACGCACAGATGATACTTGAGGCGTATCATGACAGATCCGGTCACTTCGGGGTACAAAAGACCGAAGCTACCATCCGTCGTCGCTTCTATTGGGTTGGGATGAGGAGTGACATTGAGAGTTGGTGCCGAGAGTGTCCCGCCTGTAGTATCACCAAGGAAGGTCGAAGAGATCAGAAGGCCCCTCTACATCCAATTAAGACTCAAAAGCCGTGTGAAATTGTTGCTCTGGACCATGTGAAGTTGGGTCCCACACGTTCCGGCTACAGCTACGCTCTGACAATGGTGGATCATTACTCCAAGTTCCTTGTCATCGTGCCTGTCAGAGATCTTACAGCAAGAACTACGGCTGAGACCTTCTACGCAGAGTTTGTCCGCCATTACGGTTGTCCTGAGCATATCCTCACCGACCGTGGATCGGCGTTTGAATCCCAATTGTTCCGTGAGCTGTGTCAGTTCCAAGACTGCAAGAAGTTGCGAACCACAGCGTATCACCCTCAAGGAAATGGTATGTGCGAGAAGGCAAATCAACTGATCATCGGCATGCTAAGAACAGCCGCAGTTACACCTGGTGTTGAGTGGCCTGAGCGTATCAAGGACTTGGCCTATATTTACAACAACACACCCCAAACATCTACGGGATACGCACCATTTTATCTAATGTTTGGAAGACAAGGTCAACTTCCTTCAGACTTAACCCTTGGTGTGAAGGTCCCTGACACCATCAATCCACTACCCATAACAGACTGGGTTGTTGAACACCGCCGACGTATGGAGGAAGCTAAAGAGATAGTTGAAACGCGCATGGATGAGGTTCGTAGGAGACAACAGGAGGATTACAACCATCACGCCCATGCAGCGCCCCTGAAAGTTGGCGACCGTGTATGGTTAAGGAATAACCATCGGAATGGGAAATTGGATCCATTCTGGGAGAAAGAACCATACAGTGTCATCTCCATACCATATCCTGAATCCGACGTGTATGAGATCTCTAAACCTGGGAGACAGCCCCAAGTAGTACACCGAAACCGTCTGAAGCTGTGCCTTAAAGAAGGACTACCCACAGAGGTGCCCCCAGCTGAGACAACGAGTACAGAGATCTTGTCACCGTATGAAGCAAAAGAGAGACACCCAACGTTAACTGAGCTTATGTGGGCGCCTAAACTACTACCATTTAGCTGTTATCCACCAATTGCTCTAGTGCAAGAGAACCCTTCGACAGATGATTTAATTGATTTCAGTGACTCTGTTCCTGATTCAAATCTCGTTCCACTTAGGCGTTCTGAGCGTACCACAAAAGGCATACCTCCAACACGCTATAGTGATGCCATGGCTGTCCTTGGGTAAAAGAGGTTAACTGTCTCTGCTTCTGTATATATGTTATTCCTGCTCTGATTACATTAATGTTTTTCCTGTGTGTATATACAGTATATATATAATATCTTGCCATGTAATATAGTATTTACATTTATATGCAACAATCCAAGCCATAGTGCCTGGCTCACCGAGCCAAGGAAGTTCTGTTACCCCATTGCGGTATGGACATTCGTGCTAGAGTGCCTACTCTTCCTTACAGAAAGGACTGTTTATTGTTTCTCAGAGAGACTCTCATGATAATGGACACTCACGAAATTTGTGCCAGAGAGCCTCTGGACCCATTTGCACTACTGTTGTTTCTATATGGACTGTCTGATGGTACCGCCAAAAGGTTCCATAAGTCTACGTTTAATTATCTCTCAGTTACCCTTCAGACTTCTCATGGACATTCCAGGACTATGCCGGGAGGTCTTACCTCAAGTTTCTAAGTATTTTATTTTTCTAAACTGTTAGTGACATTTGCACTTTATTCGTATTTATTAACGTTATGTTACATTTCTCACCTTCACCCCAGCCCGTCGCCGAGGTCGGCTCAGTGAAAGAGGGGGGAGTTTGTGGCATCCCAGAGCTGGCTATGGCTGGGCTGAGGGTGATCTCTGTAGTCATTGTATTATTTCCTGTTGCTTCATAGCCTGTGTGACATAGCAGGGGGTCCTGAGTCTCACACAACACAGCGCCACCTAGTGAGCCTCACACATGCATTACACCTCGCATAGGATTGAATAGTAACCAAATGTCCAATGGGAGGACATCGCCTGGGAAAAGGGGAGGAGTCAGCTGATCACTGGGTCCCCATGGTAACACCCCTGCAGGAAGGTCCTGCGTGTGAGGAGTTAGAAGTGTGGAGTGTTAGGAGGAGGAGGTGAGGAGAGAAGTGTGATGTCCTGTGAAGAAAGCAGTGAGTTTAGTGCAGGAATCTCAAGTCCTAGACAGGCCCAGGAAGGTTGGAGAGCTGACATACTCCAGCTATTCAGAAGATCCTGTCCCCTGTCTGCCTAGCCATCGCCCTGAAGGAAGTCAAGCATCATTATCTTGTCAGCATGAGACTGTGGAGAGAACATTCTGGAACACGTGCTCCATAGCAAGTATCACAGGATCCAGGGGCCAAGGCCAGACCTGTGGAATATCCCACCACCCTGACTATTGCACCCCGAAACTCTGAGCTATCAGGACCACATAACGTGAGTGGGGAATATTATGTACTAGTATCACGGTGGGCATCCTCCTATGAGCCAAATAGGAGCCCAGACGCACCTTAGGGCTGTAACACTGAAGTATAAGGGGCTAGGAACACCTTTCATCAAGTCTACCCTGCACCCCAGGACTTTGCTGTGTCACCAGGCGTACCCCGTTGTTTTGTATTGAAGAAACTGTTTAAGCATTTGTGCCTCCACACCCATGGAAGTAAAAGTTCAACTTTACAACCGTTTCTGTGTCTGACTCTGCACCGACAACATCAGGGCGCCCCAAACACCACCAGTCGGCACAGTATAGGGGAAGCGCCCCGGGGGAACAATCACCACCAACATTTGTGCAGCGCCCTCGTGCCCAGAGACCGTGACAAGTCTACGCTGTTTGCACCCCGCAATCCCAACTGCAGCGTTACCTTCCATCTGGTCACCGCAGCATGAGACTTCCTCACCCTGAGTTGGGACAATGGACTTGGCAAACCTAGACTTCAAACACATAGCGGCATCCCATCTGCCATGTTCCTATTCGATCCCGCTGAGGAAATTCCTGCCTGTGACTTTGGATTCTGCTGACTACTGTATATATCGCAAAAACAAATGTAGGGGTCAGGTAACCAGCCACACTCCACCTACTCCAACTCTTACTCTGGGCCAGACACACCTCTCCCTTCTCTGGCCTACCCTAAGGCAGAGCAGTTGGATCTCCGCTTCTTGAATGTACTCAAGAAATACATTCTATTCACACAGGCACATTCACCACTATTTACTAAGGTTAATAATGGTGAATGATTCAGCAGCAGAACACAAGTGATGATTTATCCATTACACAATACAATAACTAATCAGCATATTCAGTGCAATATATATAATATGGTGCACAATAGGATGCATAAATTATAAATACTAAACAGTAAATACTCACAACAGTTACACATGCCAATCCTAGGCAAGGGACATTTTATGGAAGACAGTAATTCCTAACACCTGAAATAGTTACTGCCTTGACCTAGCAATGACCTCCAAGCAGTCATGAACAGATGCCCATTAGACCCTACCAAAAACAGGACCTAATAGGAATCTGTTAAAAGTCCAATAAACATTACAGTTTATTTTAATAAAAAGTTTTTTCATGCAGCCTTCCCAAAAAACAGTAGTAAAAGGTAAACAAAACTAAATATAATAAAAATGCAATTTATTGCAAAATGAACAAGCCCTTAATATCATTGTATATGAACAGAAAATAAAAAAGTTAGGGATTTTGAAAAGGGTGGAGTGGAGATGAAAAAACAAAAAACGTCAACAGAGTGTAAACAGCTTAAAAAGGCTGCAACTTTAAGGGGTTAATACCCAGCAACTTCTAATTTTCTCAAATATTATACAAGGATATTTAACCCCTTAATGACATAGCATAAAAACAACTTAAGGACACCACCACATTTTTAAAACTGACATGCGTCACTTTATGTAGTATTGGGACAATTTAACTCTTCCAAGTGATTTAAAAGATTGTTTTTCTCATAATACACTGTACTTAATGTTAGTCGTTTTGCTCACAATACACTGTACTTAATGTTAGTCGTTTTGCATTTATTTTTGAAAATATTGGAAATTTTGTGAAAATTTTGTAAAAAATTGCAATTTTCAAAATGTGAAATACCTTGCTTTTCAGATAGTCACCTAAATTAGTTAATACATGTTATTTACCATTTCCCTGTTTTATGTTAGCATTATCTTTTAATTGTCCTTGAATCTATATTGTACATTAGAAGTCTTATAAGTCTAAGAGCAATTTTCTAAATTCATACGAAAATTTCTCGCAGCACTGTTCACAGAAAGTCCGCAAAGTTTTCCTCTGCAGACTTTCTGCTTCAACTATACCAATAGGGAAACCACCAGCATTTCCTCAGGTATAACTGACATGCTGTGATTTCCGAAAACAGTTTTGGAAATTGCAGCATTTCCGCTGCGTGTATTTTTCTGCAATGTATGGTTGGAATTTGCTAGAATCCCATTCACTTTGCAGGCACTGTAAAGCAGCGGCATTTACACCACATGGGGCCCCAGCCTAAATGTAACTGGTAAATAAAACCCCAATATATAAACTGCAACTCCTAAATTCGTTTAGGGGTGCAGTTTCTATATTGGGGTTAAATGTCAGGGAATTCCACTTTATTATATTTCAGGGGCTCTGCAAATGTGGCATGGCATCTAAAATCCAAACTGTCTAAATCTGTTCTCCAAAAACCAAATAACACTCCTGAGCGAGTATCAATGCCATTATGTCATAGTAAGTCATGATGCAGGAAGGGGTTAAAGAGACTCTGTCAGGTTGATTTGGAACACTAAATCACCCACAGGGCCTTTAATACCAGGGATTCAGAGATCTCAATTATTGCTTAATGTATTTATAACTGATCATACACAGGTCTATTCAATACATATTTCTGTAAAACAAATTTACCTATTTATAAAATGTTTTTTTAATGTGACAAACAGAAGACAATTCCATCGAAGGTAAAATCTCTTCTAAAGTGGAACATTTTCGAATGACAGATTATTATCAGGATTATAAAACATCTAGAAAATGTTTTGTTCTAACAAAACTTAATGTTGGGTTTATCTTTAGATCACATGAAAACCACAAGAAAAGGGCAAACAGGCAGTGTAGGAGTGTTCATGGGATCCCTTAAAAATAGGTACAGGAAGAGGTAACTGTCACAGTGCGGGTGCATTCAGGGTACATCAATATGAGGGAAGCCCTGGCTCTTATGTTATTGGCACTGAAAACAAACATATTTTCGTGGTAGAAGACCACAGCTTGAATCATACAAAGGAGTTTTCCTTTATGGTGCATATGAATCATCAGGTTATATGACCTAACTGTAAAGAAAACATCCATGGCTTGTTTTTTGCCTTCAGTTTTAAATCATTTTTGGATTAAGTATTATGATTTACATACATAAAATGTTGGAAGTTTTGATATGTAAATGTATTTTTTATCCAATGCAACCCATGTAATGTTACCATCTTTACTTGTGAACCCCTCAAGTCCATGGTTCAACACAGTTCTCATTCCCAGTTGTGTGTTGGCCATGACATAACTAGTAGTGATCACGAGAAGGATAGTAATAGTTGTCCATAAAAGACTCTGTTAACATTATGGTTTCTGTTTATAATGGAGCCATGACAGCCATACAGTGAAATCTTGATCACAATAACATCAGTGTGAAAACTGCCTAGTAAGTTTTTAACTCAAAAAGTCCCAAGTTATAGTCAAGATTGAGAGGACAAGAGAGAACTTGAGAGTTTTTTTCACATTTTATAAGTGACTATAGCTTAGCATTTCACAAGTTAGTTACTGCCTAATAAC
Organism: Leptodactylus fallax; assembly: GCA_947044405.1. NCBI lineage: Eukaryota > Metazoa > Chordata > Amphibia > Anura > Leptodactylidae > Leptodactylus > Leptodactylus fallax. The sequence goes on from CAMRHE010000092.1 coordinate 3,655,651, forward strand.
CTTTGTATACTGGCAATCAAGGGTTTTGTCTCACAAAGACTACTGAGTTTCCAAATCAAGGTACTGTAACAGACCAACAGTGATCAGCTATTACTGCTGGAGGTATTGTGTCTGTGTCTAGACATACAGTGGGGAAAAAAAAGCATTTAGTCAGCCACCAATTGTGCAAGTTCTCCCACTTAAAAAGATGAGAGAGGCCTGTAATTGACATCATAGGTAGACCTCAACTATGAGAGACAAAATGAGAAAACATATGTAGAAAATCACATTGTCTGATTTTTTAAGAATTTATTTGCAAATTATGGTGGAAAATAAATATTTGGTCACCTACAAACAAGCAATATTTCTGGCTCTCACAGACCTGTAACTTCTTCTTTAAGAGGCTCATCTGTCCTCCTCTCATTACCTGTAGTAATGACACCTGTTTGACATTGTTATCAGTATAAAAGAGACCTGTCCACAACCTCAAACAGTCACACTCCAAACTCCACTATGGTGAAGACCAAAGAGCCGTGGAAGGACACCAGAAACAAAATTGTAGACCTGCACCAGGCTGGGAAGACTGAATCTGCAATAGGCAAGCAGCTTGGCGTGAAGAAATCAACTGTGGGAGCAATAATTAGAAAATGGAAGACATGCAAGACCACTGATAATGCCCCTCGATCAGGGGCTCCACGCAAGATCTCACCCCGTGTGGTCAAAATGATCACAAGAACAATGAGCAAAAATCCCAGAACCACACGGGGGGACCTAGTGAATGACTTGCAGAAAGCTGGGACTAACGTAACAAAGGCTACCGTCAGTAACACACTACGCCGCCAGGGACTCAGATCCTGCAGTGCCAGACGTGTCCCTCTGCTTAAGCCAGTACATATCCGGGCCCATCTGAAGTTTGCTAGAGAGCATTTGGATGTTCCAGAAGAGTATTGGGAGAATGTCATATGGTCAGATGAAACCAAAGTAGAACTGTTTGGTAGTAACACAACTCGTCGTGTTTGGAGGAGAGTGAATGCTGAGTTGCATCCAATGAACACCATACCTACTGTGAAGCATTGGGGTGGCAACATCATGCTTTGGGGTTGTGTCTCTGCAAAGGGACCAGGATGACTGATCCGTGTACATGAAAGAATGAATGGGGCCATGTATCGTGAGATTTTGAGTGCAAACCTCCTTCCATCAGCAAAGGCATTGAAGATGAAACGTGGCTTGGTCTTTCAGGATAACAATGATCCCAAGCACACCGCCAGGGCAATGAAGGAGTGGCTTCATAAGAAGCATTTCAAGGTCCTGGAGTGGCCTACCCAGTCTCCAGATCTCAACCCCATAGAAAACCTTTGGAGGGAGTTGAAAGTCCGTGTTGCCCAGCGACAGCCCCAAAACATCACTGCTCTAGAGGAGATCTGCATGAAGGAATGGGCCTACATACCAGCAACAGTGTGTGCCAACCTTGAGAAGACATACAAAAAACGTTTGACCTCTGTCATCGCCAACAAAGGATATATAACAAAGTATTGAGATGAACTTTTGTTATTGACCAAATACTTATTTTCCACCATAATTTGCAAATAAATTCTTTAAAAATCAGACAACGTGATTTTCTGGATTTGTTTTCTCATTTTGTCTCTCATAGTTGAGGTCTACCTATGATGTCAATTACAGGCCTCTCTCATCTTTTTAAGTGGGAGAACTTGCACAATTGGTGGCTGACTAAATAGTTTTTTTCCCCACTGTAGCTGGACCATGGTAGCAAACAAGCCCTCTGACCTCTTGTGTCCCCCTATCTCCTCATAGAATGTAAGCTCTTGCGAGCATGGCCCTCACTCCTATTGTTTGATATGTTTATTTCTACGGAATATGTTGGCGCTATATAAATAAAGTTATTATTATTATTATTATTATTATTATTATTATTAATAAGGACAAGTTGATCTAGGATTTTATACCAATTGCCAGATTGGAGTAGGGAAGGAATTTTTCCCCCTGACATGGGGCAATTGGCATAAGCCTCATGAGGTTTTTTGCCTTCCTCTGGATCAACACTGTAGGATTATAGGTGGATTTTCTGGACCTGTGTCTTTATCCAACCTCATATACTATGTAACTATGGAATATGGACAGAGATTGTCATGAGACAACTCCTCAGATCTTAAAACACAACCCCAACGTTCCAAAAAAGCTGGGACAGGGGCATGTTTACCACTATGTTACATCACCTTTCCTTTTAACAACACTGAATAAGCGTTTGGGAACTGAAGACACGAATTGGGGTTGTAGTTGTACAGGATTAAAAAACATGGCGTGTTATGTGGTATTGCAGCTCATCGGCACTCACTTCATTGAGACTGAGCTGCATAACCCATGGACAAGTATGCCACTTTTTCTGGAAGAAAGCAGTTAAGTTCTTCTAATTCTGTTTAATAAGCAGCCCATCAAATAATAATACTGCTTATCACGTGACCTAAAAGTTATTATAATATTGATATAGAGAGAATTCTAAGAGTAATTGTAATAAAATAAATCAGCAACTGGATATTAAAATCATAGGAATCTTTCTAGATTCCATTACTTTATATGCTACAGTAATTTTTATTTCTAGAACATAATATTAATAAGCTATATCTAATAGCTAGTTTGCAGGCAAGTTTTTTCTATATTCATTATGTAGTTGCTATTAATATTTCAGAACTAGTCATGCTACCTGTCAACTGGACTATTTTTAAGTGCGACAGCTGGATCATCTAGACCAGGGGTAGGCAACCTTTTTTGTTCGGCGTGCCAATTTTAATAAAAAAAATCGAAGCTGAGGTACTCGGGGTGCCGGTCAATAATTGTAAGTCTGACGACCCTAAACTAAAGTCATATACCACAAACCATAACACAGAAGTGCTGCCACCAGATGCTTTAGGACGCATGCGTTTACTGCTATTTCCTGGGACGCTCCTGTACTTTCCGATTAGAAGCAATGAAAGTACCTGTGCAGCCCCCAATTAGTAGTAAATGTGTCCAGGAGCACCGTATGGTGGCATCCTTATGGTGAATACACGCTATGTATCTGGATGCAGATATAGTCTTAGGCCACTGGAACTTTTACTTCAATGTAAAACTGCGTTCACATGGTGCATTTTTGCACAAAAAAAAAATGCCTGTGTTTTCTGTGCAAAAACACATCCTTAATGCATAAAACACACCGTTATACAGAATAATGTCCCATAGCGGCCCCTGCACAAGGTATTATATCCCATAACAGCCTCTGCACACCGTATTATGTCATATAGTGGCCCCAGCACACGATATTAGGTCCCATAGCGGTCCGGTATTAGGTCCCATAGCGGTCCCTGCACACGGTATTAGGTCCCATAGTGGTCCCTGCACACAGTATTATGCCCCATAGCGGTCCCTGCACACGGTATTAGGTCCCATAGCGGTCTCCGCACACAGTATTAGGTCCCATAGCAGTCCCCGCACACAGTATTAGGTCCCATAGCGGTCCCCGCACACGGTATTAGGTCCCATAGCAGTCCCCACACACGGTATTAGGTCCCATAGCGGTCCCCGCACACGGTATTAGGTCCCATAGCGGTCCCCGCACACGGTATTAGGTCCCATAGCGGTCCCTGCACACGGTATTAGGTCCCATAGTGGTCCCTGCACACAGTATTATGCCCCATAGCGGTCCCTGCACACGGTATTAGGTCCCATAGCGGTCCCCGCACACGGTATTAGGTCCCATAGCAGTCCCCGCACACAGTATTAGGTCCCATAGCGGTCCCCACACACGGTATTAGGTCCCATAGCGGTCCCCGCACACGGTATCATGTCCTATGGCGGTCCCCGCACACGGTATTAGGTCCCATAACGGTCCCCGCACACGGTATTAGGTCCTATAGCGGTCCCCGCACACGGTATCAGGTCCCATAGCGGTCCCCACACATGGTATCATGTCCTATAGCGGTCCCTGCACACGGTATCAGGTCCCATAGAGGTCCCTGCACACGGTATCATGTCCTATAGCGGTCCCCGCACACGGTATTAGGTCCTATAGTGGTCCCTGCACACGGTATTAGGTCCCATAGCGGTCCCCACACATGGTATCATGTCCTATAGCGGTCCCCGCACACAGTATTATGTCCCATAGCGGTCCCCACATACGGTATCATGTCCTATAGCGGTCCCCGCACACGGTATCAGGTCCCATAGCGGTCCCCACACACGGTATCATGTCCTATAGTGGTCCCCGCACACGGTATTAGGTCCCATAGCTCTCAGACTTCCGAGTACAGTAAGTGCAGGACCAAGAGAGGGGACAAACATAAAAAAACAATGAACTCACTATTCCACGCTCCGCAGTCACTCTGTTCTCTTCGGGGCTTCTGCCGCTGATTGGGTCTCTGGGGTCACGTCGCATAATGACGTATGCGTAATGACGCCAGACGTGACCCCTGTCAGCTGTCAGAAGTGCCGGCAGATCGCACAGCCGCCTCGTAGCGCAGGGAACAAGGTGAGTATCATTGTTTTTTATGTTTCTTCACTTCTCCCAAGTCTCCGCTTATTATACTGGGGGTCTGAAGAGACCCCACAGTATAATAATAGCAGCTTCGTTTCGGCCGTGTTTGGTCCGATCGAAGCTGCTGGGTGAGGACTCGGGCTGCCGTGCCAGGGGAATAAGCCTCGCGTGCCACTCTTGGCACGCGTGCCAGGGGTTGCCGACCCCTGATCTAGAGTAACAGCTGGAATGCTGGGCTAACATAGATTTCACCTATAATATCTGCCTTAGGGCAGTATAGCCCAATATTCTATTTAATCCACAGAGTGAATTGTCAAAAAAATTAGTCCAACTAATACTGGTAAACAGGATCTAACAGCTGTCACTTGACCAGTCATTCAGTGAGACCAGAGAATAACTGCAAGCTAGCAATAGGTGCTAACTATGGCCTGGATTTGATGTTGGGCACAATGATGTATAAATGAGAGATATTTAACTAAACAGATAGACATTTAATTCACAATATATACAGAAGACACATTACAGCAGTCTTCAACCTTTGGCCTTTCAGCTTTCCTGTAACTGTCCTTGCTTTGTGGAAATGGTAGTTTTTCTTCAGAAGCTTATATTTATTAAAAGTTTGTTAAAGTTAACAAAATCAACATATATCCAGTAAGAAAGAACAAAGCAAATAAAAATGAAGACAATACTTGATTACAGTGAGTATTCATGAGAAGAGAATAGTCCCTGTACCATAAATGTATGCTTCTGAGAGAGGACAGAAAAATATTCATGGTACCAAGCTGCAATACCACACTCAGTCCATGGACGAGAGTGGAATTATTTCATGGAAAAAAGCACTACCTTCTACCCTGCATACTATAATCCCATACAGCATATTTAAATTGGTTATAGATGTTACATGGAGAAGTGGAGAGAACTGTACTGGGACATAAAAAGTGCAAAATCCAAAGACTGTAGGAAAGGTTGGCGGCCACAATTACAGCGGACAGTATTTGCCCAAGGTGTTCATTTTAAATGATTATTGTCCCTCATATAGGCTGCACACAAGTCATATGGAAATCACCTACATACAACTGACAGTAGTTTAATAGTAGGTTTGTATACATAATTCCTTAGGATACAGTCAATCTATTTTATGCTGTGTTCATTCCAAAGGAAAATCCCTTTTTAGACCCACCCTTGTGTTTGAGCCAACTTGTTCTAAAAACTGGAAATGGATGAAAAGAAAGATGTATGAAATGAGATTGATACTATGAATTTCATGACAAGGCAAATTTATAATTGTTTAAGAGTAAAAGTTTATTTTGCCAACACATTACTCAAATAACAGAAATTATGGTGAATATTATAGTAGCAAAGATATGTTCATTTTGGTGAATTGCAGCATGGTCCCAATACTAGTTCTCTTTATAAATGGACATATAACATTCTGTTCTGGCTCCAGTGTAGGCATTGTTTCAAGCCCCATTTATTTTTTAAGGGAATTGCCCGCAAAATGTCATAAAGACCAAAGCTTTGCAAGAACAATTTACACAAAAAAAATTGTAAATGTAATATGACATGCTAGGCACTCACATGAATGCCTTTCCATGTAATATGGAATAGAGAGCTAGGGAATCACAGTTTACAGCGGCGCTCTGCTCTTTCTCATACACAGACCCCTTTACCCAACCATTATTTTTCATTTATAAAGGTATTGGAATTTTTCTATCTAGTTAGCATTTAAAAAAAAAAAACCCAGAAGGACTGGATTTAGTTTAAGCCTTTACTCCATCTTTTTGTTTTTGTATTTTTGTTTTTTGCTTAGGGGGCGTTCACACTACTGTTGGTGACCGTCCGTAGTCTCCATAGCTATTGTCCGTTACAAGATTTTCACATCAGACACTAGCTGAACCGTCAGAAATCTGTTAAAATTTCCTTTCACTTCAATGGGTTTTTATATTGTGTTCGTTAGTGACCGTTAGTGTCCGTTTGTGTCCATTTACACTCAATCCGTCAGAAGTCCGTTTTTTTTCCGCGGACAAAAAATCCTACATGCAGGACTTTATTGTCCGTTTGAAAAAACGGATTCTTGATGGACAGCAAGTGTCCATTATTTTTTTAACATTGAAGTCTATGGGTAACAGACTTATAACGGACAGTAACTGATAGCCATCAGTTACTGTCCATTATTTTATGTCCGTTTTTGTTCTGCGCATGCTTAGAAAGCAGAAACAAAAAAAAATGGACAGCATTAAAAAACAGACACTAACTGATGATAACTGATGCTAATGTGTCCGTTTTTTTAACTGATCCATTAATTGGATCAGTTAAAAAAATGGACACATGAACATCAGTTAGTGTCCATTAATGTCTGTCATGATAGGTGTCCATTTTTTTTTTTTGTTAACAGATACCTTCATAACGGAATCCAATGGTAGTGTGAACCCTGCCTTACCGCCTTCTACAAGCTATTACTTTCTTTTTCTGTTCACAAAGCTGTAAGGGGGCTTATTTTTTGCAGATGAATTTTTTTCTTTATGATAGTGCTGTTTAATATTCTGCGCATTGTACTGAGAAGCTGTAAAAACATTCAGAATGTGGCAGAAAGGAAAAAAAGATGCAAAGGTTTGTTTTTACAGCATTCACTATGTGGTAAAAATGGGATGTTACCTACTAAATATTATGTGACAATACCAAATTTATATACTTTTGTTCTGTTTTAATACCTTTAAAAAGACTAAAAAAAATTTTCAAAACAAAATTTTCATTGTATCACCATATTCTGAACATAACTTTCTTAGATTTGTGTTTACAGAGCTATGCAAGGGCTCTTTTTTTCAGGGCAAGCTGTTTTTTATTGTTATCATTATGCTAGTACACATACCTTTTGTGATCACTTTTTATTCAAAGTTTTATGGGCGATTCAGCGATTTATATTTGTTTTTATCCTATGGTATTCACTGTATGGGTAAATTATTTTCATATTTTAATATTCTGGGCATTTTGTTTTTGTTTGTTTATTTATTTTATTCTAAGGAAAGTGGTTTATTTGAACGTTTTTTGTTTTATGCTGCCCTCTTTTTTAGCAGCCTCTAGGGAGCTTGAACCTGTAGTCAGATCATCTAAGATAACATAGAATGCAATAATACTATATTGCATTTCATGGTAATATTGGTGTATTACCATTGAGCCAAAGCACAGTTGCTGATGTGCTTTTATATATAATATGTAATGTCAACAATATCACTTATAAATCCAGCCCAGATCTTTAGATTACATGTATCAAAGCAGTTTCATCCCTTTTAGTGTATATATTCCATTATTATTTCTAGACATGTATTAAATATTTTTTACATTTCAGTCATGTATGGTACATATATTACTAGAAGTAGGTCTTCTACAACTTGGACTGTAAATGTACAGCATAGAGATGACTTTTAGACATGACCCTATTCTAAGGCATAATTATTTAGAAAGGTCACTGCACTTTTAACAAACTGCATGAATCAAAAGTATAAGCAAATCTGTCTAATACACCTTACCAGAGAAAAGTGTCTCCACTTTTAGGCTTATTTCCTCCATCCTCCTCAGTGTGTTCACTCAGAGAGAAATCAGATTGATATAGAAGTCTATTGAGAGGGCGGCTGCTGTAGCTAATAGCAAGTGTATTACTGTCTCACAGATAATGAATTCTTACCTAAAGTGCTCATTTTTCTATATCATGTCTTCCATGCTGCTACTGTTTCTCTACACTTGAGAGATAGCAATATAAGAGGATTTACTCTAATTTCTGTTTGCAGTGTATGGGAAACATCACATCAGCTCTGTCCATTCTAGAGCTCAGCACAATGAAACTGAGTATCGGAATGGGTTCACTTATATCAGTGAGTGTCTAGACAGTTTTTTTAAGCCTTACCCAGACACAACTGATGACACCAGCGTGTTAGAAGGACAGGACATCACTCTAGGAAACTTTGACCTTGCTAAATAGTTTATTGTGAAATATGGAGATCAATATATGAAAATAGTAGCCGCTAATTCATAAACATCCAGCATCAAGTTCCTTTGTAGTTACAGAGCAATGTTTCGGGCTAAGGATCCATTGCTCTACTGTTGGAAATAGAAAAAGACAAGACTGGAGGTATATTAGCAAGTGGACAGAGTGACTAGACTGGAAGTGTTCTCCACCCACTGTGACTACTTAGAGTCAGTTCCATATGACTTTTTATGCTTTCAAATATTTATAACTTCACTTTGCTGCAACAGAAAGATTACATAGGGGCAACAATGGGAAGTGAATTACTTTATTCTGCACACGATAGTGGAAAAATCCCTTGTTCCCTCCGATGTTTACTAAATGACAATAAGAAAACAAATGGTATAGTCATTATCGTACCAATTGAATAGCTAGAAAAAGCAATGGTGGTGTTGCTTCCTTTTCTTCCCTCCTAGAATAATAACTAAATAAGGCCTGGTTCACATCTGTGTTGGAGTTTCTGTATTAATATTTATATTCCATATCAATATTTATAATTAGGCCTGCAAAATTAAGGGGTTAAAATAAATCACTGCTAACATCCAAGACCCAGATAGTTATCTATAAAAAATAAAACAGGGTTATAATTAATCAAACTATAAATTATAGGAAATATATTTTTAGAGAACAGAGGTTGATTCAGTGTTTATTCTGACTTCCAAATTTGGAGTTGGGAAGGAATTTTTCTCCTAATCTGGTGTAATTGGCATCCGTCTCATTGGGATTTTTGCCTTCCTTTGGATAAATGCTGTAAGGATATATGTCCTTATTCAACTTTATTATACCATTATCTCCATTCCTCGGGTCTGGAGATCTGAACAACGGAGAGGTGGAACACTAACACAGCGTTAACACACAGGGCCCAGCAGACACCTTTGACTATAATGGGGCCCGTTGGGTGCCCATCATTTTTAAACTGAGACCAACTGAGAAATAAGTCCTCCGTGCAGGACTTTTTCCTCCACCGATTTTTGGCGGGCACTGCGACAGAGTCTCCAACGGATGTGAACATAGCCTAATTTACTAGATTACATATAAAATAAATAAAACAAACATACTGGGGGGAAATTACTAAAATGATCCTGACACTTTCTGATACAACAATGGTGCATTTTTGAAACAGGTTGTTTGTCTTAAAAATGTGCCACATTGTTCATTTTCCAATCTACTCTCCACTTTTGAGAAAAAAAAGGGAGCCATACAAGGATGCCTTGGCTCAACATATTCATGCCAAAAAAACAGCATGAGTTACGCCTGAAATCTAAACCAGTCCCTGACTGACATAGATTTTAATTCTGGTGCATTAAACCTCCCGCTGTGTGCCAGAATTATTCAGAGGCCGGAGCCCTTTATAATTCTGGTGCATCTGCGGCAAGTGCCTACAATATCCCTGTGTCTGACAATGCCCCAACTATCAAAATATCAAAGTATTTATCCTATATGGTGAACACTGTAACTGAAAAAAGACAAACATACAAACCAACTTTATTTAGTGACTCCCCACCCAAAAAAATATGGAATAAAAAGTAATCAAAAAGTTATATGTGTAACGTCTCTTCCTGTTCAGGCCTCTGCACCACCCTCCGCCCGCACGCAGCGGCGCAGGAGGCGTGCTCAGTTTGATTCCTTGTTTAAGATTCTTGTTGCTCAGTCTGAACACTGTCCTAGACTATGTAATTGTCTATGCAATTTTCTGCCACACCCGTCTCCTTCACCTTGGTTTTCCTCTGCTCCACTAATAGTTAATTTTAGCCTTACCTGTGTGATTGACAGCCTATCGTCCTATCAAGTCTGGGGTGGATTTTTCCTTCCTATTTATTCTTTGCTCAAAGTCACATTAGCGCTTGCTATTGCTTCTGCGTACCTGCCTTTACTCCTTGCTGTTTTGTTACCTGTATTCCTATTTCTGATCTCTGGCTTTGTCTGTGACTATTCTTTTAGATTGTGATTTTGTACTGCATTGCTCGACTGTTACCGACCCCTTGGCTAGCTGACCTCCCTTTGTTGTTTGTCCTGTCTGCATTCTTTGTTGTCACCTATATTAGGAAGGGACTGTTGGACTGTTGCTGGCTGTTGCCTAGGACAGATCGGGCAAGTTATAAAGGTACAGCGGGGGGGTTCAGCTTTAGGGCTCACTGTCTTGTTGTGCCCCTCCCCCCAAGGGTTCTGCAGCAGCACTAGGGAATTGTTCAACTGGCAATTCCCTTACAATATGTAGCCCATAACATAACAGTATCATATCACTATAAAGGGAAGCCACGGTTCACTGCAGAAGGCAGACAGGTCCAAGTAATATACAGTATGGTGGACGCTACACCGTCCATACAGCAAGATACTGATAAACATCCACTCACACACCTACAATTTATTAGGGATTGGATGCCTAGTATTCCAAATGCACACAAATAAGGCTTATATAAGGTGGGTGCCAGTCTTGATAGTGGTAGGTGGTCAATGCTGGCTTAGAGCCAATTAATGATAGGGCCTCAGCTAGTCATGTACGTTGGAATGCATAGACGCAAGTGTCACGACAAAATGTGACCTATGTGACCACTGAGGCCCAATTACAGGTCTCAGTGGTCCCTGATGTCAGTCAGAAGCACTGAAGATAGCAGGGCCCCGGAGAGGTGAGTAACACTGTTTAGATGTTTGAGCCTCCGATCATTATACTGTGTCACTCAACACATACTCATACTATAAAAGAGGCGTGGTTTAAAAGTGGCGTGATCTAAATAATTGCCATTAATCATAACTGAGGTAAAATGCACAATTAAACAGTATTTTGATTTAGTTCATAATTGCCCAGCCCTAGGTATTAGTAGATATTTTGGCCAAAATAGGCAGCCTATGTCAAAGGTCCCTATGCTAAAATCAAAACCAGTTCGCTATCCAATACTCCATAATGGTACCACTTAAAATATCAGCTTATCCCACATCAACAGTTGTTTTGACAGAAATATAAAAAAGTTATGGGTGTTACAATATAGTGATGCAAAGAAAATTTAGCTTTTAAAAACTGTTACATTTTTATAAAGGTAGTAAAACTTAAAATCAATATAAATTTGGTATCCTATGATAGTACTGATCCTAAGAATAAAGGTGACCTCTTATTTTTATCACACATTGAACGCTGAAAAAACAAACCCATAAGAAAATGGTGCAACTGAGTTTTTTTTTTCAATTCCATCCGCTTTCCAACATTAAATAACGCCTATAAGGAGTATATTTTGGCCTCAAATGGCTATGTGAACAGAAAAATATAAAAGTTATGACTTTTGGAAGGTGAGGAGGTGAAACGGAAAAAAAAAAATAAAATTTACTGCCTCCAGGGAGCACACAATTTTCACATATTTAGTGTAGTTATGAAATGTATTTGATATTCAGTTTGTGTGTTAGCATGAACTTTCTAAACTGTCTCATCTGCTATTAAAAGTAAGTTACATTTTCATTACTGTATTTTAATGCTGTAACATGGTGTTTTCTAAAAATCATGTATGCAGTGAACTATCTTAACCATCAGGAAGTACATTTGGGCAGTTATCTTGTGATGCACAGGCCCTAGATAACATACAGTATCTGGATATGATAGGGTGAACACAAGGAAAGGAGATTGTCATCAGGGAACTGGAAAATACTGTGGTGTTGGACCAGAAACCCAGGTGAAGAGGACAAAGCTTATCTGCCTGCTTTTTGTTCATGACAACCCAGGACACAAATTTCTTATGACAATTATATATATTTTTACCTCTGAGTGACTGAGAATATATTATTTATGTACAATAGTACCTATTATTGGAAAAGTAGAAATGTTACAAATAGTAAGAGATGTGATAATTTTGCAGTGTTTGTTAAATGTTGCTATAAGTAAAGGGGTTTTGCAGAATTATAATGGTAATAACCTATCCTGCTGTTTAAAGAGACTGCAGCGTTTTGATGAGAGCTGCAGCTTCCTCACCAAGCGTGAGAACATAGTGTGAGGACTGTGTGTGTTATTTCAGCTCTCCAAGACTGCTACAGCATGCAAATTATACCTACGGAAACACTGGCGGATTCCCTAAAGGTATAATTGAAGCAAAAAGTCTGCAGGGGAAACCTTTTTTGACGCGGCCCGCTATGTGGGGCCTTAGCCTGAAGCAGTTTTGCAAAAAAATGCTAGTGTTTTTTTTTCTGCCTCCCATTAATTTCAATTGGATTTGCAGGGCGGAATGAGCCTGAAGATGGGTTATGAGCCTTCTTTCTTCCTCTAGCAGAAAAATCAGCTATAGGAAAAAATCTGCTCCTGACTCCAACTGAAATGACTGGGAGAGTTGAGAGGCATTTTCTTTTTAAATCCGCCTGCAAAAAAACTCATGTGCATTTGCAGCAGAATTGTGGCTTAAACCCGCTATAGAGGTTTTCTGTCCTATGTGTATTTACTGTATACGTGGCTTTGTGGTTAGAACATTGATGTAAATATTACTGTTCTCTCCAGTCTCGCTAGTTCTGTTATTTAACCTAAACATTGAATCTAATTATATGTAGTAATAAGGCATAATGTATTGGAGATTACAATATAAAATTAGTGGTTATACACAAATCATTCACATCATGGATAAAGAACATGAACATGGTGGAAGGGAAACGCCACCTTTGCTTTTACTTCTAACATGAAACGGATTTCCCATTACATGCTACAACAGGTCTTGAAGAACTAGACTGAGGTGCATTGAGTCTTCTGGATATTTATTTATTGCACAATTACAACTGTAGAATGACTGGTTTTATCCCTGCCTAGAGGAATTCACTGCAACACAGTGTACATCAAGAGCAAAGCTCCTAGTACGCATAACAATAGAGAAGGTAGTCCTCAGAGGTGAGGGGCATCTCTTATATTGTTGCAACTATATATACAGTACAGACCAAAAGTTTGGACACATCTTTTCATTCCAAGAGTTTTCTGTATTTTCACGACTATAAAAATTGTAGATTCACACTGAAGACATCAAAACTATGAATTAACACATGTGGAATTATATACTTAACAAAAAAGTGTGAAACAACTGAAAATATGTCTTTATATTCTAGGTTCTTCAAAGTAGCCACCTTTTGCTTTGATTACTGCTTTGCACACTCTTGGCATTCTCTTGATGAGCTTCAAGAGGTAGTCACCTGAAATAGTTTTCACTTCACAGGTGTGCCCTGTCAGGTTTAATAAGTGGGATTTCTTGCCTTATAAATGGGGTTGGGACCATCAGTTGTGTTGTTCAGAAGTCGGGTGGATACACAGCTGATAGTCCTACTGAATGGAGTGTTAGAATTTGTATTATGGCAAGAAAAAAACAGCTAAGTAAAGAAAAATGAGTGGCCATCATTACTTTAAGAAATGAAGGTCAGTCAGTCCGAAAAATTGGGAAAACTTTGAAAGTGTCCCCAAGTGCAGTGGCCAAAACCATCAAGCGCTACAAAGAAACTGGCTCACATGAGGACCGCCCCAGGAAAGGAAGACCAAGAGTCACCTCTGCTGCGGAGGATAAGTTCATCCGAGTCACCAGCCTCAGAAATCGCAGGTTAACAGCAGCTCAGATTAGAGACCAGGTCAATGCCACACAGAGTTCTAGCAGCTGACACATCTCTACAACAACTGTTAAGAGGAGACTGTGTGCAGCAGGCCTTCATGGTAAAATAGCTGCTAGGAAACCACTGCTAAGGACAGGCAACAAGCACAAGAGACTTGTTTGGGCTAAAGAACACAAGGAATGGACATTAGACCTGTGGAAATCTGTGCTTTGGTCTGATGAGTCCAAATTTGAGATCTTTGGTTCCAACCACCGTGTCTTTGTGCGACGCAGAAAAGGTGAACGAATGGACTCTACATGCCTGGTTCCCACCGTGAAGCATGGAGGAGGAGGTGTGATGGTGTGGGGGTGCTTTGCTGGTGACACTGTTGGGGATTTATTCAAAATTGAAGGAATACTGAACCAACATGGTTACCACAGCATCTTGCAGCGGCATGCTATTCCATCCGGTTTGCGTTTAGTTGGACCATCATTTATTTTTCAACAGGACAATGACCCCAAACACACCTCCAGACTGTGTAAGGGCTATTTGACCAAGAAGGAGAGTGATGGGGTGCTACGCCAGATGACCTGGCCTCCACAGTCACCAGACCTGAACCCAATCGAGATGGTTTGGGGTGAGCTGGACCGCAGAGTGAAGGCAAAAGGGCCAACAAGTGCTATGCATCTCTGGGAACTCCTTCAAGACTGTTGGAAGACCATTTCAGGTGACTACCTCTTGAAGCTCATCAAGAGAATGCCAAGAGTGTGCAAAGCAGTAATCAAAGCAAAAGGTGGCTACTTTGAAGAACCTAGAATATAAGACATATTTTCAGTTTTTTCACACTTTTTTGTTAAGTATATAATTCCACATGTGTTAATTCATAGTTTTGATGCCTTCAGTGTGAATCTACAATTTTTATAGTCATGAAAATACAGAAAACTCTTGGAATGAGAAGGTGTGTCCAAACTTTTGGTCTGTACTGTATATAAAAACAAAAAAGTGTAGCAGCACTTTGACACAGCACAAGGGTATATAGAGAACAGAGCTAGCATTACTGCTATTATTGGCACCTACAAATTAATATGGTGTATAAACTAAAATTTTGAGGTTCTTAGTTATACATATTTGATCAAACAGTAGGAAGCCCACCTGCCCCGACAAGGCGACCTCATTAAGGTGGGACCCTATACTAATGCCTCTATTAAACCCAAAATAAATCTACAATGTGAACACAGGGCAATAACATACCTCTCTTGGGTCCAACAGGTATTTTGGCCCACTCCTCATGAGCAAACTACTCCAGTTGTCTCAGGTTTGAAGGGTGCATGTTTCAGCTCCTTCCAAAGATGCTCAATAGGATTTAGGTCAAGGCTCATAGAAGGCCACTTCAGAATAGTCCACAGTTTTTAGCTGTGTGTTTTGGGTCATTATCCTGTTGCAAGACCCATGACCTGCGACTGAGACCAAGCTTTCTTACACTGGGCAGCACATTTCTCACTAGAATCCCTTGATAGTCTTGAGATTTCATTGTACCCTGCACAGATTCAAGACACTCTGTGCCAGATGCAGCAAAGCAGCCCCAGAACATAACAGAGCCTCCTCCATGTTTCACAGTAGGGACAGTGTTCTTTTCAAGTTATGCTTCATTTTTCCATCTGTGAATATAGAGCTGATGTGCCTTGCCAAAAATTTCGATTTTTGTCTCATCTGTCCATAGGACTTTCTCCCAGAAGCTTTGTGGCTTGTCATCATGTAGTTTGGCAAATTCCAGTCTGGCTTTTTTATGATTTGTTTTCAACAATGGTGTCCTCCTTGGTCATCTCCCATGAAATCCACTTTGGCTCAAACAACGACAGATGGTGCAATCTGACACTGATGTTCCTTGAGCTTGAAGTTCACCTTTAATCTCTTTAAAAGTTTTTCTGGGCTCTTTTGTTACCATTCGTATTATCCTTCTCTTTGATTTGTCATCAATTTTCCTCCTGTGGCCACATCCAGGGAGGTTGGCTACAGTCCCATGGATCTTAAATTTCTGAATAATATGTGCAACTGTAGTCACAAGAACATCAAGCTGCTTGGAGATAGTCTTATAACCTTTACCTTTAACATGCTTGTCTATAATTTTCTTTCTAAGCTTCTGAGACAATTCTTTCCTTCGCTTCCTCTGGTCCATGTTGAGTGTAGTGCTCACCATGTCACCAAACAGCACAGTGAGTATCTGGTATCTGTAGCCCTATATACAAAAAAAAAAAAAATATATATATATATATATATATATATATATATATATATATATATATACTGTATATATAAAAACAGCAATCCCCAACCATACCTTGCAGCAGCACTCCCACTTCAATGATGTATGCCAGTCATGAGCCATCTCCACACGTGATGTGACCACTGCAGCCAGTCGCTGGCCTCAATGGTCTAGTGCAGCACCTACTGAGGCCAATCATTGGCTGCAGAAGTCTTGTGATTTGCTGCATGGAAGTAAGCAGACTATTGGAGCCCATAGGCATGGCAGTGCTGGAGTAAATGGTGAGCATTGTTTGTTTGTTGTAGGTTTTTATATTCTGCACCACAACAAAATCAGAAGAGGATACCTCAAGGTCATCACAAAAGACTAAGTAGAGTAAGAAGTGAATGGTAAGGTTTTAAAATACTGATGTTGTAAGTATATTGAATTCATTTTACATTTTCTGTAATGTGGTACAATTATGTGGTATGATAAATACTATAATGATATACTATAATCTTTATACCCTGCCCATTTTATGTCGTTTTTTTGGCTGTATTTCACTAGTGCGTAAACAGTGGATGTGTGCAAGTTCACCCTGATATGCATTGTATGTCATATAGAGAACATTAAAACTACAAATTACATGCTATATGACTAGTAAACCACAAAATGGGAACATATCTTTAAAATGTAACTATTCTTTCAGAAGAATTTTTAAGATACACTGCCATATATGTGTACATGAGAAATAACAGCATTCCTGGCCATTATATAACATACATTCTACATATGAGAAGTTTTTCCTTATGCAGCCTCTATTTCTAATTCTCACGTTCCCGAAGCTAGTTGGCGGAGACTAACAGCTCATTCACATGACCGAGTTTCAGCCATTAAACTCGGTTCGTGTGTTGGCCGGAAGAGGGATTTCTAGCATAATAATTATCTATGATTCTAGGAGTCTCCCTCCCGACACACTGTAAAGGCTGGGAAATGTGGCTAACACATGGACTGTGTTTCACTACTGAAACTTGGTTGTGTGAATGTGGGGTAAGCCTTCATTCAGATGGCCAATGGTGAAAACAGCCGTGAAAAGCGTCCATATTTCACGCCCGTTTTGCACCCGAGGGGCTCCCATTTTCACAGATCCCTCATATATTGCAGTGTATGGAGGACAAAAATAGAACATGACCTATATTTTAATAGTCCATTATAACGGTCCCCATTCACATGCACAGAAATTAATATGAGCGTTAAATATGACGAGCGTATGAATATAGGGTAACTGTTATATCTCCCGTAGACATGGATCAGGCAGAAGACTATGCTTCCTAACTCTTTTTCACACAGGAGCAGAATTAGAACCACGTAGGACATTATAGAGAAATACTGACCGTTACTAATCTAAATAAAACATTTGTAGTAAGATACAAAACTTACACATTAGCTCCAAAATCCCCTGTTTCCTGTGTATTACTCTTTTCTATCTCTTTGATACTTCGATAAGCTTACTGTGCATCTTAGGAAACCTGGATGGAATACAAAGAAATTTTGATTTTAGGAGGTGGCCAGGAGGAAAAGAGGCTGATAAGTGGAGAAAGAAGCATTTTTCCAGTATATCACAAAGAGTCTTATGTTCCCTCGTGCTATTGAGTGAAGCAAATTTTATTTTAAAAGTAAGTGACCATTTAAAGACGACTTGCCAGATGTTTTGCATGGAACATCTTTTCTGTGAACTAATGCACAGAATGGACAGTGTCAAAGTACATAAGAACACTCTTCACTGACTAGAGGATTACTTGCTAATACTTGTTGTTAGTTTATTCATATATTTGCAGGAGGAATAACATAGGAATGGCACAACAAATGTGCTGTAGAATTTGATGTTTTATGAAGAAAGCAAGTATTTATGAGAACAGAACGCTGGTACATACTCTAAACATTTTAATCATTTACCATAGACTGAACTAATTGTAGGAATTATTCAAGACTACCAAGAGGAACAAATACTGGATGTCACAAACTTCTTTACACCGTGAAAATATAACACAAACAAATTATAATCTGATATCGTGATTTTTAAGATTAATCACATATTGTTTAAGATTCTTAAAGGAGTTTTGTGCAGTTTTACTGTTGACCTATCCGTAGAATACATCAACAATAGCAGATCGATGAGGGACTGACTTCCAGCATCCCCACCTATCTACTAATTGCAGTGCCTGTCATGCACCAGAATTGGACATAGTATACAGGACTATGCTTCCGGCCTGTTCACTGTGTACTACTCAGCTGTTCCCATTTCCAAGTCATACCCCAACCAATCTGCAATTTCTGACTGTCCTAAAGATACGACATCCATACTAAAGTTTGTTAAAAGTTCTGCATCTTACTTTTTTTGATCTCCATTGAAACCCATATAGGTGGAGAAATAGTTAAGATATCCCTTCAAGTAGTCAAGTAGTTTCCATATTGCAGCTTCCCTTCTGGTAAGTTGATCACAAGAGGGTTCAGCTGCTATAGCCCATGGAGTATAATTAGGAAATTTTGTGACTACACAAAGAGGGTGATTTATTAAGCAAAATGCACCAGAATTCTGGCATACTTTGCACCAAAAAACTGCATGATGTGTGCCACATTTATGAAGTGTTTTAGAGACTTTTAAGACTTGCCTGAAAAGGGGGCATGGCCTCACTGGAAATGGGCATGGCTTCTCATTGGAAGGGGCATGTCCTGACTTTGTGTGACAGAAAAGCACCACAAATGTGCCAAGAACTTTTAGGATAACTTTTAAGTTTTTCCTGCAGCACTTTTCACAGAAAGTCTGCATAGTTTTCCCTCTGCGGACTTTCTGCTTCAATTATACCTATAGGGAAACTGTTGGCGTTTCCGTAGGTATAATTGACATGCTGCAATTTGCGCGTATTTTTCTGCAATGTGTGGTTAGAATTCGCAAGAATCCCATCCACTTTACAGGGACTGTAAAACGTTGCCGGCCTTAAGCCAACTAATAGCAGGTATAAACTCAGACTAGACAGTCTAAGACTACACCAGATTTATCAAACAGCAGCAGACACTTAAATCTGCCGCAGTTTAAGATTGTCTAGTCCGAATTTGAACAAACTAGTTGGAAACAAAAGCTGCAGAAAAGCTGTTTTAAAAAAAAAAGTTTTTTGAATAGGCATGGGTTTTTGACAATCGGAACAATTTAATTTTAGCTGCAGAATCACAAGTGGTTTCCCTATAGACTTAAAGGGATTGTCCAGGATAAATAGATATTTTAATAATAAGGCCCCCATGCCCCCCCTCCAACTTTCTAAATTACATCTATTAACAATATTTCGGGTCCGGAGCATATTATACTGTGTGGGGCCACTTTGTAGCATTATACTGTGCGGGGCCACTGTAGAGCATATTATACTGTACAGGGGCCACTGTGGAGCATTATATTGTGCAGAGGCCACTGTGGAGCATATTATACTGTGCAGGGGCCACTGGGGAGCATATTATACTGTGTGTCGGCCACTGTGGAGCCTTATATTGTGCATGGGCCACTATGGAGCATATTATACTGTGCAGGGGCCACTGTGGAGCATTATACTGTGTGCAGGTCACTGTGTAGCATATGACACTGTGTGGGGGCCACTGTGGAACATATACTGTGTGGGAGCCACTGTAGAGCATATTATACTGTGTGGAGGCCAATATGGAGCATATTATACTGTGCAGGGGCCACTGTGGAGCATTGAACTGTGTAGAGGCCAATATGGAGCATATTATATTGTGCAGGGGCCACTGTGAAGCATTATGTTGTGCGGGGGCCACTTTGGAGCATTATATACCATGTGGAGCATTATACTGTGGGGGGGGAAGGGCTCAAAATTCCTGCTGGCAGCCCTGTAATAATGATATACATAAGTGATTACAATATTACAGCAAAAGGAGAAGGTTATTGAGTGAATGAGAACTAGGAGTCTAAAGATGGCTGCTGAGGGTTTAGTGGGTGGGCTAGCTGGGAAAACAGGGAGGAGTAGTGAGTGAAAGAGGGAGGGGAGGGTGAGAAAGGTAGTTATGAAAAAGGCCAAACACAAAGCCTGTGTGAGTTCAGCCTTACGGCTAAGGCGCCATGTTGTGGGAAAGCTGCTTTTTTGTTGAAGATTTTTCTGCGTTGTTTTTTTTTTTTTTTTTTTTTTTTTAAACCAAAGCCAGGAGTGAATTTAGCAGAAGGGATAAGTATAAATGCCTTAAAGCATAACTAAACTTTCGGTCAACTTTTGATTTTCTGGCAGTATTTGTGTCATTAATAAATTTTGTAATATACTTTATTAACAGATTTTGTCTCCTTTCTGTGAAATCCTGCATCTCTTTATTCTTTCCCTGGCTTCTGTATTGAGAACTGTTCCTGCCTCTCACTGGTAACTGTGTATAGGGGCTGTGTAAAATGTAGAGAAAATGAGGGTAGGGAAGGATCACTTCAGTTATATCTCCAACATTCTAAAACATAGAAACTTGCTTTCGAAGATTCTCTTCTTTCATATGACATTAAGGTTGCAGTACTATCTCTATTATTTCCAGAGATATTACTGGTTGAAAATACAGTCAGGATTAGGATATTTATATGCAGCTGCATAATATATATGATATATATATATATGATATAAATATCCCAATCCTGACTATGTTTTCAACCAGTGATATCTCTGGAAATAATATAGATAGTGTGAAATTAAAGAAGAGAATCTAATCTTTCATATGACACCAAATGTTTCTATGTTTTATAACTCCTGAGATATAACTGTTTGAAGTGACCCTCCCCTACTCTAAATTTTTCTACATTTTACACAGCAATATACTCCAAGCCTGTACCACATACACAGTAACATTCAGTGAGAGGCAGAAACAGCTCTCAATACAGAAACAAGGGAAAGAGTGAAAAAATGCAGGATTTCACAGAAAGGAGCCAACATGTGTAAATAAATTATATTGCAAAATGTATTAATGTATTGCACAAATATTGCCAGAAAATCTAAAGTTGTCTGAAAGTTTAGGTACGCTTTAAGGTGCCTCACATGTGGTAATATTTGTGCAATAGAATACTTATTTGTGGAAAAGGCTAATGTCACTACTTGTATGATATTGAAATATATTTAGCAAAACTTGTGCAAAAGAAAGTGGAGAAGGAGCCCATAGCAACTCATCATGTTATTTCTTTCCTTTTTAAAGGAAAAATGAGATCTAGCATCCTATTAGTTGCTATAGTTAACTGTACCACCTTTCACTTAATGGGAGTCTGTCACCAGAACTTAGCATATCAACCCAGATACAGTGGGGAAATAAAGTACTTAGTCAGCCTCCAATTGTGCAAGTTCTCCCACTTAAAAAGATGAGAGAGGCCTGTAATTGACATCATAGGTAGACCTCAACTATGAGAGACAAAATGAGAAAACATATGTAGAAAATCATATTGTCTGATTTTTTAAGAATTAATTTGCAAATTATGGTGGAAAATAAGTATTTGGTCATCTACAAACAAGCAAGATTTCTGGCTCTCACAGACCTGTAACTTCTTCTTTAAGAGGCTCCTCTGTCCTCCAGAAGAGTATTAGGAGAATGTCATATGGTCAGATTAAACCAAAGTAGAACTGTTTGGTAGAAACACAACTCGTCGTGTTTGGAGGAGAGTGAATGCTGAGTTGCATCCAAAGAATGCCATACCTACTGTGAAGCACAGGGGTGGCAACATAATGCTTTGGGGCTGTTTCTCTGCAAAGGGACCAAGACAACTGATCCGCGTATTTGAAAGAATGAATGGGGCCATGTATCGTGAGATTTTGAGTGCAAACCTCCTTCCATCAGTAAGGGCATTGAAGATGAAACATGGCTGGGTCTTTCAGTATGACAATGATCCCAAGCACACCGCCAGGGCAACGAAGGAGTGGCTTTGTAAGAAGAATTTCAAGGTCCTGGAGTGGCCTAGCTAGTCTCTAGATCTCAACCCCATAGAAAACCTTTGGAGGGAGATGAAAGTCCATGTTGCCCAGTGACAGCCCCAAAACATCACTGCTCTAGAGGAGATTTGCATGGAGGAATGGGCCAACATACCAACAGTGTGTGCCAACCTTGTGAAGACTAACAGAAAACGTTTGACCTCTGTCATTGCCAACAAAGGATATATAACAAAGTATTGAGATGAACTTTTGTTATTGACCAAATACTTATTGTCCACCATAATTTGCAAATGAATTCTTTAAAAATCAGACAATGTGATTTTCTAGATATGTTTTCTCATTTTGTCTCTCATAGTTGAGGTCTACCTATGATGTCAATTACAGGCCTCTCATCTTTTTAAGTGGGAGAACTTGCACAATTGGTGGCTGACTAAATACTTTTTTTCCCCACTGTACATACCCTAGGATTACCTGAATCAAGTTATTTATAGAAATGAGGCTTACCTCTTTGGAGAAATGGCAATGCCCTCATTGCTCCAAAGACTTCATTTGCATATTAACAATAATAGCAATATCTTGGCAATCAATTCTCAAGGTGAAAACACAGTTGATTCACGTGACCCTATTCTATCTGTAGAGCTGGGTTGATATGCATGGTTCTGGTTACAGACTCCCTTTAAAACAGCTTGGATACGTCTCACCCACTGTGGCAAGAAAAACCTATATCTTTCAATAGACATGACTACATACAAGATTAGTTTATGTATGCTTTGACCTGTGACTTTGTGTGCAATCGCAGCACGGCCATTACACCAGCCTACCTAACAGTGCAGCTATCTCCTCGCTTCTCTGTTGCTTGAAGTTCAGCTGAAAACTCACACACACAACTTGGAGGTCACAGTTTCCACCAGGTACTTTATTGAGGTAGTTTCAGATTACAAAGGATCTTTAAAGTATGTAGTTTAAAGCAGTACAAGAAGTACAAGGCACACTTCTTAAACAGCAACTGGATTCTTGGGCCATGGCAGCACATAATAGCATTCATGCTTGCACAGGGGTGACTCTCAGCTCACATAGATCCCGATACTCCAAGGTCATACTGCAATTTTCGCTCTGCTAGCTTTTGTGTTAAGTTCAGGATTCTACTCCTGGACTGACACATCACAGTACTTATTGCCTGAGAGTCCCATCATCTGCCATCATTGCATAAACATACAAAGTCAATGCATCCATCTGCAAGGAGTTTGTATATTCTCCCTGTGTTTGTGTGGGTTTTCTCCGGGTAATCCGGTTTCCTCCCACACTCCAAAGACATACTGGTATACATTGTAGATTGCGAGCCCTATATGGGACTTTGACTGACAATGTCTGTAAAGGCGCTATACAACAAAGCTAATCAAATAAATTAATACATAACAAGTTCATACAATTTTTGACTCAAAGTTCACTATAGCTGTCATCTCGGGAAGTACCACCTGCTTCTGCATAAATAAATGTATCATATGAATCTACTTCACTGTCACCTCTTCTATGTCTTGATACCCAGTTCTAAACACCATAAGGAATGACTATATCGTTTTTGAGAAGTTTGGCATTTGAATAAAGTTGCGCACTTGATTTTCTATGAAACGTAGCATCTAGTCGTACCCATCACATTGAATCAAGTGCTAGACAGGGTTGTGGCTGGCAACAGGAAATCTTTGAGTTTTTATTATGAAGTATTTCTGGTTCAACATCAAAATACCATAGAATTGTAAACCTCAGAACATTTTACATCCACAGATTGCTTTCATTTCTGAACATAACGCTTATTATTTTTCTTCACTGTATGGAAATGTCAAGCAACTGATAAAAAAAAATATCCAAAACAGTCATGAATCACAAAAGACCAACTAATAGTGGGTGAGTCACAAGGAGATGTGGTGAGAGTGTTCCCCTGTAAAGATAAACCCTGTGGTCACAGGTATGTACAATTCACACAGCATTCTATTGTTATAATGAAAATAATAGGACAAATAAAACAACAGCAGAGTTCATTCTAGTATACAAAACCAAACTGCAAGCTTCACCCTTATTCTTGTTTCATTTTAACCTATTTGTGAGCTAGAACAAAGTGCCATTGTTTATTATTCTCATTCTGTGTACATTTTCTTTACATGTATGTATTCAATTCTGCGTCCATGTAACCTGTGTACTAAGCACCTTTATGACTGCTAGCAACTGGAGTTAGATTGTTCACATTTGCTTTCACAAGTGATATTGTTATAACATGGACTCAAATTGTCAAATTGACAAAATTACAATGGTTAAGAGCAAGTACAAAGTATTCAGGTTGTTGTTAATGTGTCACATTACAACTAGCAACCCTGAAACACAAGATCGTTGGTGAAAAATAATATTCATCTTTCAAAACATGACCATTCATACATGAAAAACAATGGAACAACCACATTCAAGTGGGTAGATGGTTTGCCATACTGTATAAAGCAAAAGTCTTAAATGGAGTCTACCACTATCAAAATGACTTCTACACCACGTATATGCTGTTGTAGGGCTGAACATAATTTTCTTCTGTCAAAGTGCAATTTTGCTGCTAAGAAAATCAACTTTTATACCATATGCAAATGAGCTGGTCAGTGCAATCCAGGTGGGGTCACAACTGATGGAACACCTACATGGAATTACTAAGAGGCTGGAGCCTTTGTGTGGGTTCATTCATTTGTAACTACATTACATAACATTACGTAATATTTACTAAATAACCAAACTGTACCACAGTTTTATTTGAGCAGAAGCTATAAGGGTATGTTCACACTGCAGATTTTACAGTGCATCAAAATCTTCTCCAAAAACTCCCCTAATGTGCACTTAAATAAAGAGTCATCCGGCCTTCAGCCCTATCTCAAATCGGTTTCAGCAACATAATTACTACAGAAACCGCAGATCATGGCCACATGCCAGAAAGAAGCAACTGAGTACAAGTGAAAACATTTTTTGCCATGGATTCCACTGGCAAAGTATTTGGCCAAAAATGCAGTGTGAACATAACCTTATAGTGATTAGAGAAAATCATTAAGAGGAAAGATTGAGGCCGGGGCCCCACGTGACGTAAAGGCTGCGTTTTACATTCCCTGCAAAGTGGGCAGGATTCTAGCGAATCCCATCCACACATCGCAGAAAAATACCCACAATGGAAATGCTGCGATTTCCAAAACCGTAGCATTTTTGGAAATCATAGCATGTAAATTATACCTATGGAAACACTGGTGGTTTCCCTATCGGTATAATTGAAGCAAAGAGTCCGCAGAGGAAAACTCTGTTCATCTCCGCCACGGTTTTTCCCGCATCGCTTTTTTGCTGCGGCCTACCTTAGCTTGACAAAGGAAAATGTACAAAGGAGTATCAGTGGGGCATATTTATTAGGACTAGTGTTTTGTAAGCCAGTCTTAATCAAATTCCCCATTGGTGCAAGATGCGCCTCAATTCTTAAGAGGTTCTGGCCTCTTAATAATTTAGATGAGTGGAAGGTTCTGTGCGCCAGGGTTTCATGCCAGTACAGATACAGCTCATGCCAGTTTTTTGGGCCCACTTTCATAAAAACTGATGATTGGGGTACGGAACCAACAATATGCTGCATCTTTGGTGCAAAAGTGGCAATGTTCCAAAGATGGGCCACAAAACTGGCATAGATAGATTAGTAAATAATTCATGCCTCTGGTAGTAAGTTACTAAGCAGTAAAATTTCCATTCGGCATGTTACTTTTGGATAGAACCAATGATATACATCAACACACTATAGATACTATCAGTGATCTTTGTAGCACTATCACATTTCATTTTCATGATAAAACCTCTCTTTAATAATGCCTTTCCTCTCCCTCCTACTAATTTGTCACATTTTAGTTTTTTTAAGGTCATCTTAGCAGATTATCTCGCTCTTACAATTTATCTTTAACCCCAGGCAGAATTGACAAATGATGTTTTTGAACTATGGCAGAATCGATGTAGCAAACTGTATGAGTCAGGAAAGTATTTTGTGCTAATGGATTGAGATATTTGTTAGGAAAAAAATCTGAAAATGTTCAATTATCTATTGTCTAAAATAGACATTAGTACATACTGCAGGGTATGTAGACATTTGGCTTGATCTCTGAAGAAATACCTAAAGTCTGTGTCCAGTGTAGGGAACTGCCATTTCTACTAGTATATAATGTATCTGGCTTCTTTGCCCCTGCAGTTTGGCTTCAGAGACCCCAGGCATTTAGTGCAAGTTTTGTTTTGTAAATACAGTGAGTCAGACACATGTGAGGCAGAGCTGCTGGGGGGAGAGATGTGAGCAGAGCTGCTGAGACAGACATGTTATGTCTGGGGGGAGTCTAAGAGCCACTTGTTCCTCTTTACTTCACAGTATATAGTTAGGTATGTGTTACCCCCTATATACTCACAGGACCTAGCTAGTAACCATAGTTAGGGATCCATATATATATATAGTTCAGGGCAGTGATAGGTTAGGCTTCCGAAGGCCAACTAGCTAGTTAGAGGCCCGGTGGCACTAGTAGTTTAGCTGGCAGGTTAAGGACTCAGTGTTAGGGTAGTCAGGCCTGCATCTACTGCCGTCACCGTCGCCCTGTTTGCTGCCTGTGAAGAATCTCACCATCATCATCATCATCTCCTGATCGGCTGTCTGTCATCTCCTGGAAGAATCCGAGGATCCACAGTCATCCACAGGGGCCCCTGCATCTCTTCTGTTGCCTGGAGGTATTGTGCACTGGACTCTTGCTATATATCTATATATATATACCCGGGTATATAACCTAAGACGGTTGAGGACTTGCTGGTTGTTGTAGTATTGCTGTGTTCTGAGTATATTGTATGTATGTATTATTACCCTGTTGATTCTTATAAAGCTACTGTTATAACCTTATGTGGTATCTGTATGTATTCTTCAGACTGTGAGATTAGTACAGTGATCCTTGTTAAGGCTACTAACTGTACTTCATGGGTAAGTCCCAGGAAGAGATCCTCCCTGTAATACAGAGGCTCTATCCTGGGTGGAGGCACTGATATATTTCATATATGTTCCCACTCTTCCCTTCAGCGAAGGCTTCAGGTCCCATTATACACACAGGTCAGCGCCAGAGTCTGTTGCGGGAGGGATAATACTCATACCCCCCCCAAATAGGGCTACATTTGGAGGCACTGCTGAGATTTAGAAGTGGGAATAGTCATTGATATGGAGAAGCGATATAGCTCAGAGGGGAACCTCCCACTAGCTACTACATGGGATTACCGACCGCCTGTTCCTCCCCTGGTTCAGGTAAAGGAAGAACCCCGCTCAGCCAGTTACCCCCCCAGTATGGCCGTCGCTAGCAGTTCCTCTAGTGACAGTGCTATTAGCACTTTAGCCAGGCTGACTGAAATGTTAGCTCAGGGCCTGCAGGCCACTCACTACAAGAAACTAAAAGTATTCTCTGGTAATGTCCCAGTACCACAAGGGGAGGAAAACTTTGAGATATGGAAAGAACATACTCTCCAATGCCTGAAGGAATGGTCTTGCTCTGAAGAAGGCAAGCGGCAGCGTATCAGTGAAAGTTTGCGGTCTCCTGCTGCAGAATTGATCCGCTTGTACAGAGACTCTCATGAAGGAGTGAGTGCATTGGACTATATACAAGTACTGTCTGATCACTTTGAGCCATACTATGACCTTGCCCAGATGGTTGCTGATTACCGAATGGTTCGTCAAAAAGAAGGGGAAAATGTCTCTACTTTTATTAACCGTTTACAGCTACTTCTTTCACGTCTGGTGTACCACGCAGCTATATCTACTTCAGAGGTAGACGCTATGAGAACCAGTCAGTTGGTGAGAGGGTTACAACCTCATCATCCTCTTGCTCAAGTACTCAAGGTCTTACTATCTGATAGAGTCCTTCCATTTCCTGACTTAATGAAGTTAGTGAAGAAACAAGAAGCTGACATTAGTTTTAGTACCCCTAAGAAAGCGAAAAGCATCTCTAAAGAAGATGTTGTTCCTAATTCAAACAAGGACAAACCAGCGGAGCGGTCAGAACTTAGACAGTCCGCCACTCCACCCACTGCCACTCAACGGAGGAAGGATGCTAGAACCTGTTATAAATGTGGTCAGACGGGCCATACTGCCAGACAGTGTACGGAGGACAGTGAGGGATTGGGACACAGTGCTGTCTTCTCTATTCAGAATCAAAGACACCAAAGGAAGGCGGGCCGAGTAAATACCAGAGGCGCTATCGCGGGCTCCAGGTCCGTTGTCAAAGTCACTGTCAATGGTCATGCCGCTCCTGCCCTGTTTGATACAGGATCTCAAGTGACCCTGATTTATCGCTCGTTCTACCAAAAGTATCTGAGGGATATACCTCTTCAGTCTACAGGACAAATGAAATTGTGGGGGGCTTAATTCAGGATCATATCCTGTAGATGGCAGCCTACAAGTAGTTATAGCTGTCCCTGAATTAGAAGATCAGAGTGTCGCTCCCATGAAGATTACGGCTCTTGTCTGTCCTGATACAGGGGATTCTTGTGCAGCTCCTGTGATACTTGGCACTAATTGTCCCGCAGTGCATTATGCTTTTCAGAAGTTTCTTGGAAGAGATTGGAACCCTGCAGCTCAGCCGGTGAATATATCTTCTGATCTTAGAGAACTCTGTGATGCCCTGTCTACTGGCTATCGACATGGAATGGTATATCATATCGGTGAGAGAACCGTGGAAGTTCCTGCCGGCGGGGAGAGAATTCTGAGAGTAGCCTCCAGCATTGCTCCCGATTTGCTTGAAGGGGGGAGTTATGTCCTTATGGAAACCCCTGAAGAAATGATTAACCAGAATGGCTGGATGGTGATCCCAGAGAGAAAGGACTGGAGAAATAAAGTGGAGTTATCTACCTGTGTGACAGTGAGGAACTGTTCACCGCATCCGATTGTAATTGGACCATACCAGAATGTGGCCCACTGCTACCCTGTGCTTGGAGTAAATCCATACGCTGAAGTGTGCAGGATTCAAATCCGAGATGCAATCCCTAATCTCAATCTTGACTTGAGTGATCCACATTTACCAGAGGCCTGGAATCAGCGACTGACACAGAAGTTGTCTGAATTATCGGAAGTGTTCTCCATGGATGATATGGATGTAGGTTGTGCTAAAAGTGCTCAACACACTTTCCGATTGACCGATTCTACTCCCTTCCGGGAGCGACCACGGAGAGTTGCTCCAAAGGATGTTGATGAGTTAAGACAGACTCTACAGCAAATGAAAGGTCAGGGGATCATTGTGGACAGTAAGAGCCCCTATGCCTCACCTATTGTGGTGGTAAGAAAAAAATCTGGAGCAATTCGCCTATGTGTGGATTACAGAACTCTGAACCGGAGAACCTTACCTGATCAGTATACACTGCCGAGAATTGAAGAAGCTCTGGAAGCTCTGAATGGAAACTGTTGGTTCACAGTGCTGGACCTAAGATCGGGATACTATCAAGTCCCATTGGCACCTGAGGATCAGGAAAAGACAGCCTTCATATGCCCCTTGGGTTTCTTTCAGTTCACTCGTATGCCGCAAGGTACAAAAGGTGCGCCAGCAACGTTCCAAAGGTTGATGGAAAGAGTGTTAGGTGATTTAGTGCCCCGGGAATGCCTTGTATATCTTGATGACATTATTGTGTTTGGAAAGACGCTGGAAGAACATGAAGAACGACTCATGAGAGTACTCCATCGCTTAAAAGAAGAGGGGCTGAAGTTGTCGGCTGACAAATGCAAATTTTGTAGATCTTCGGTCACTTATGTAGGTCATATTGTTTCTGCTGAAGGAGTTGCTACCGATCCTGGTAAGATTGAAGCTGTGGTGAATTGGCCCCGACCGCAAAATATTACGGAGTTGCAATCTTTCTTGGGGTTTTGTGGATTCTATCGACGATTTGTGGAAGGATATTCAAAAATTGCTCGAGCCCTCCTCGACCTGTTGAAGAGTGATGCAGGAGATCCAGGAAAGAAGAAAGGGTCTTCCAAAAGCCTTTTTGGCGATAGGTGGACTGCGGATTGTGAAGAAGCATTTAAGTTGTTGAAGAAGAAATTGACAGAAGCTCCCGTTCTGGCTTATGCTGATGCACAGAAGCCATATGTGCTACATGTAGATGCCAGCTTTGAAGGATTAGGTGGCGTGCTGCACCAAGAATACCCGGCCGGGTTACGGCCCATAGCTTTCATAAGTCGAAGTCTTTCTCCCAGCGAGAAAAATTATCCAGTACATAAATTGGAGTTTTTGGCGCTCAAGTGGGCCATTGTTGATAAATTACATGACTATTTATACGGAGCCACGTTTGAAGTAAGAACAGACAACAATCCACTGACATACGTTTTGTCAACCGCTAAGCTCGATGCTACAGGACATCGCTGGTTGGCAGCTTTATCCAACTACCAATTCACACTCAAGTATAAATCGGGGCCTAAGAACATTGGGGCAGATGCTCTATCAAGACGGCCTGGATTACCTAGTCCGGAAGTAGTGGATGAATGGGAAGAAGTGCCAAGTCCTGGAGTAGGAGCTTTGTGTGCCATGGCTGCTGTAGTTGAAGACCGAGTAGCCTTTTCTGAAACTCGGCTTATTGACTCTATTGGGGGAGGTCCCGAAGCTGTACCAGACATGTTTGCCTACCCTGCCGCTTTAGGATCCTTTGAGAGTTGTTCTATATCTTCAAAGCGAATGATCTGGAGTCAAAAGACTGATCCTTTAATTGGACCTCTTTATCAAGCAGTGAGTTCTCAAGACAGAGAAATGTTAAAGACGTCCCTACCCTCTGAATGCAGTCAACTTCTACGAGATTGGGAGAAGTTTGAAATAGACAATGGCCTACTTTATCGTGTGGTGCTGTATCATGATCACCCTGGAAGGCGCCAACTAGTTATTCCAAGCTGCTTTCAGAAGATGATTTTCCGAAGTCTGCATGATTATCATGGTCATTTGGGACCTGAGAAGACTTATGGCCTAATACAAGACCGATTCTACTGGCCCAAAATGAGAGATACCGTGACTCGTCTGTGTAGGTGCTGTCGCAGATGTTTGCAGAGGAAGACTGTCCCGGTTCGAGCGGCCTTCATGGGACACTTGAAGAGTTCGGGCCCCATGGATCTTGTCTGCATAGACTTCCTTTGTATTGACAACGACTCCAGAGGATTTGGAAATGTATTGGTGGTGACTGATCACTTCACACGATATGCTCAAGCCTTTCCGACTAAGGATCAAAAAGCAGTCACTGTTGCAAGAGTGCTTTGGGAAAAGTATTTTATCCATTATGGCTTACCACACCGGTTGCATTCTGATCAAGGCCGGGATTTTGAGAGTAACCTGATCAAAGAGTTACTTCAGTTGTTGAACATCCGCAAAAGTCGGACGACGCCTTACCATCCAGAGGGAGATGCCCTTCCTGAAAGATTTAACAGGACTTTACTTGATATGCTTGGTACCTTACGAATTGAGGATAAGCGATCCTGGAGTCGAAAAGTGGAGGCTATGGTGCATGCCTATAATAGTACAAGGCACGAGAGCACAGGATATTCACCATACTTTCTGATGTTTGGAAGAGAGCCTAGGCTACCTATTGACATCTTGTTGGGAGTCTCTACCGATGGTATCAGTCATCGAGATCATTACCGATACGTGGCACGTTTGAAAGAAACGCTTAAGAGTGCTTATCAGCTGGCTGAGGAAAATGCGGCCAAAGTGAATGAAGGAAATAAAAGGAGATTTGATCTTCGAGTAAGATACCGAGAATTGAACCCTGGGGACCATGTTCTGCTACGGAATTTGGGAGCATCTGCAAAACATAAGCTGGCTGATCGATGGCGGAGTGAACTCTTTACAGTGGTAGATCGGTTGCCTGGAATACCAGTCTACAAGATAAAAGGACGGGACGGGAGGATCAGGACTTGGCATAGAAATCATTTGTTGCCTGTACCTCAGATTGATGGTATGGATATCTCCAATGATGGCTCGGCCTGCGATTCTCCACAGTCCTTAGCCGATATTCCACCTGACCTTCCTGAAACTCCTGAGAGTGATTGGACTGTGGCTCCTGAAGTTCCTAGATCACCAGTATCTTCTCCTTCAGGGAGACCTATGAACCCTCAAACTCCAGAATTCGTACCTAGATCTGTGTCTACAGATGAGCAGGGATCTAGCTCTCCTACGCCACCAGCACCATCCCCTCCCATGGCAGACAACCCTAGTTTAGGGCCTGGACATGCTAGTTTACCTCAGAGAGAGGTACGGAGAGGAGAGAGAATTAGACACCCTCCACCTATGCTGACATATGATAGTTTGGGGGACCCCAGATTTACTACTCAGCCTCATTTATACCATGCTTGGGTGGGTGCAGTGTCCACTTTGGTCAATATGTTACCAATTTTCGCTCCTGCTGGCATGTATACCTATTAACCTGTTGTGACTCTGTAAATGCAAAAGCAACCATATTGATATTGTCATTGGTAATGTTGACTGTATACTATGACTTTGTATGTCTTTGACGTGACGTAAAGATTTCACCAGAGGGAGAGTGTAGGGAACTGCCATTTCTACTAGTATATAATGTATCTGGCTTCTTTGCCCCTGCAGTTTGGCTTCAGAGACCCCAGGCATTTAGTGCAAGTTTTGTTTTGTAAATACAGTGAGTCAGACACATGTGAGGCAGAGCTGCTGGGGGGAGAGATGTGAGCAGAGCTGCTGAGACAGACATGTTATGTCTGGGGGAGTCTAAGAGCCACTTGTTCCTCTTTACTTCACAGTATATAGTTAGGTATGTGTTACCCCCTATATACTCACAGGACCTAGCTAGTAACCATAGTTAGGGATCCATATATATATATAGTTCAGGGCAGTGATAGGTTAGGCTTCCGAAGGCCAACTAGCTAGTTAGAGGCCCGGTGGCACTAGTAGTTTAGCTGGCAGGTTAAGGACTCAGTGTTAGGGTAGTCAGGCCTGCATCTACTGCCGTCACCGTCGCCCTGTTTGCTGCCTGTGAAGAATCTCACCATCATCATCATCATCTCCTGATCGGCTGTCTGTCATCTCCTGGAAGAATCCGAGGATCCACAGTCATCCACAGGGGCCCCTGCATCTCTTCTGTTGCCTGGAGGTATTGTGCACTGGACTCTTGCTATATATCTATATATATATACCCGGGTATATAACCTAAGACGGTTGAGGACTTGCTGGTTGTTGTAGTATTGCTGTGTTCTGAGTATATTGTATGTATGTATTATTACCCTGTTGATTCTTATAAAGCTACTGTTATAACCTTATGTGGTATCTGTATGTATTCTTCAGACTGTGAGATTAGTACAGTGATCCTTGTTAAGGCTACTAACTGTACTTCATGGGTAAGTCCCAGGAAGAGATCCTCCCTGTAATACAGAGGCTCTATCCTGGGTGGAGGCACTGATATATTTCATATATGTTCCCACTCTTCCCTTCAGCGAAGGCTTCAGGTCCCATTATACACACAGGTCAGCGCCAGAGTCTGTTGCGGGAGGGATAATACTCATACCCCCCCCAAATAGGGCTACACCAGCTTAGGGTAGCAGCACACGTGTCTCACCCGTGAAATTCGGTCTGTGTGTTAGCCAGATTTACCGGCTTGAACTTCGTGCTGGGAGCGGGACTCCTAGCATCCTACCTACGATGCTAGGAGTCCCTGCCTCTCAGCGACATACTGTCTCGTATCAATTACAGTACGCCCCTCAAGGAATTTATTAAGAGGTATAGTGAGTACATGTGTTTTACAGAATTGGGCTGTGAAAATAGAAAATTACATTTTTTTCTATATAATTATGCTTTAACCCCAATTTTTTCATTTCCACAAGGGGTTAAAGGAGAAAATGCACCCAATAGCTCATTAACCAAATTCTCTTAACACAACTATACCCCATATGTGGTCGCAAACTGCTGTCTGGGTACATGGCACGGATCAAACCAATAAGAGTGCTGTTTGGCTTTTGGAGGGCAGATTTTGCTTGAATATTTTTTAGGTACCATGTATCATTTGCAGAGCCCCTGAGGTGCCAGAACAGCAGAAACCACCAATAAATGACACTATTTTGGATACAAGAATTTAATTAAAAATTGAAAATGTAATTTTTTTCAAATAAAATGATGCTTAAAGGAGAAAATGCACTCACAGTTTGCTAAGCAATTTCTCCCGACTACACAAATTCACCACATGTGAATATAAATTGTTGTATGGGAACATAGCAGGGCACAGAAGGGAAGTAGCACCATTGACCTTTTTGGACAGCAGATTTTGCTAGATTTGGTTTAAGGCACCATGTGACATTTGCAGAGCCAAGGTGCCATAACAGTAGAAACCCCCAAAATGTGACCCCATTTTGGAACCAGACCCTTCAAGGAATTTATCAAGGGGTATATATTTTGACACTACAAATGTTTCACAGAAGTTATTACCACTGGGATGTGATAATTAAAAATAACTTTTTTTTTAAATAAAATGTTGCTTTAGTCCCAAATTTTTCATTTTCACTAGGAGTTAAAAGAGAAAATGCAACCCATATTTCATTAAACAATTTCTTCTGAACACAGCAATACTCCATAAGTTGTGGTAAACTAATGTACAAGCACATGCAGGGCTTGGAATGGAAATAGCATAGTTAGGCTTTTGGAGGGCAGGTTTTGCTTGAATAGTTTTCAGATTCCATGTCGCTTTTGCAGATGATCTGACATGCCAGAGCAGTGGAAACCCCAACAAATGATCCTATTTTGGAAACTAGACCCCTCAAGAAATTTATCATGGGGTATAATTAGCATTTTGACCCCACAAGTGTTTCATAGAATTGGGCTGTGAAAATTGAAAGTTACATTTTTTCAAATAAAATTATGCTTTATCCCCAAATGTTTCATTTTCACAAGGGGTTAAAAGAGAAAATGCACTTATAATTTCTGAAGTAATTTCTCACAAACAGAAATGCCGACATGTAGATGTGGGAACACATCAGGGTACAGAAGGGAAGGAGCACCATTTCGTTTGGAGGGCAGAGTTTTCTGCAATCATTTTCAGGCACCTTGTTGCAGAGTTCCTGAGGTGCCAGAACCGTGGAAAACCCCAACAAGTGACCCCATTATGTAAATTACACCTTTGTAAGAATTCATCTAGGGGTGTAGTGAGCTTTTTTACAACATAAGAGATTTTCAGATTTTTTTTTTTTTATACTTGTTTTACTGAGCACACAATGGAACAACATATAAGCATCAATAAAAAGTACACAGCATGTCACAGATACAATCCATAAAAGTTCAGAGGCAGTATAACACAGATAACGCGGGTATGAGTAGTCAGTTACATTTATATAGCATCACTTGAACAAATGTCAAGCATAACAGATTATCTCTGGGCAGGAGGAGTTGCATTTGTGATATTGTCTATAACATTTAAAACCCAAACCTGTCAAACCAAGCAAAACGTTGCACATAGTAAGTATCTTATAGAAACATCATAAAGACTGTGTACCTTAGGCATTATGCGCATGAACGTATTTTTTATCCGCAATTGCAGGTCAGCAATTGTAGATATAAGTATGGACCCATACATTTCATACACAAAGCCGTAGTTTTTGCATGCAGACTACCGCCCCTGTGACATCTGTCATCAGGGATTCGTCCCATCTTGTATAAGCGCATCGAGGAAAGATAACACTGGTGTACAAAATATACCTGGATTATTTGGTTAATAATTGCTGGGGACACATAAGGAGGTGATTCCAAGGTTTCCTCCCAATCTTCTGATGAGAAATAATGAAATTGTGTTCTCCATTTACCCCCCTCTGCCAGTTGTGTGGATTTTAGCTTGGTTCCCAATAAATAGATATATAATACTGAACTTATCCCCATGGACCATGAGAAATATATACTCCTATCGGGGTAGTCTGCGCTTCTGGAAATGACTATGATGTGAATATCTTAATTGGAGATGTCCATATAAAAGAAGTGCAAGACAACTAATGGGTTTAGGATTTGAAGATACCATCCTGGTACAGATCTCCAAGTATAAGAACATATATAAGGTACAGATCCCCAAGTATAACAACATATCCAGAATGTAGCCCCTCTAAATTTAGTAAGTGAGGTTTTGCCGCAGGGGCACTTTGGAGGGCACAGCATGGTATTGTTAGATCTCCTTGCCAGCCTCCATATCTGTATTGCCAGTTTATGTAGTAATAGATGGTGGGGGAACATTACTGGTTTCTCTAATATCGTCCACAGACTTTCAGAATTTAATGCACAGTGGATATTATAGTGTAAATATTCCTAATTTTCAACAATCATACTATTTTAGTGCTCAATATGTTGTCAGGTTTGTGCCACTGGAGACATACATCCTGTCATTTTTCACATGTGTTCTCTCAGGAATAGCAATACCCCACATGTTCCAGGCAACAGAATATAGTCATATAACTGGGTTCCACAGGAAAGGACTACCATTTTGGTTTTTGGACTTGCAGAGGCCTTTAGGTACCAGTTCAGTGTAAACCCCAGAGAAGTGACCCTGTTTTGGAAACTTTACCCTGAAAGTATTCATTTAGGGGTAGGCCTAGTTGGGTCCAGTCACTGTTTGTAGATCGTCTAGTGAGAGCAGAAAACATTGTCCTTTGGTATTCACCTATGGGTATAATGAAAAGTTTTGTTTTATTAAAGGTAAAATTCCAATTTTTAAATGGGCGGTATATGTAACAAAATAAATAAGGTGAAACACTGTACATCTAAATGAAAGGCCAAAAGTGGTTTAAAAAAATTAACAAAATAAAATGAATAATCTAGGGAAGAATGGTAAGCACGGAAACAGTTTTTGATGCGAAACCCCAGGACAAGCATCACACTGATATCCTGGGTCTTTTCTAATTGCATTTTTATAACAGACACAGCATTTTTTTTAGGGTTGCCTTCAGAAGAGGCTGTGGCTCTCTTGATAAATCTGTTTGTTGTCCCTGAGCCAGAATGGAAATGTACGCCAGTTAGGAACTGTTGTAGATTTCCATTGTAACTTACGCTAGAAAGTCACACAATGTGGCAGGCGAGGTGCAGATCGGGGCTCGAGTCACATGTTTGGCACAAGAAAGGGCTTTGCATTTTCTGGCATATAGGAATGATGAATTTGCCCCATTGTATTTTTTGCTACATTGAGTTTTTTTTGCTAAACACTATAGCTGGCAAATAAGTCTCAGTCAGCTAAAAGATGTAAATTTTTTTATTCAGATCTCTTATCTTCCAGGAAAATATAAACATTTGCATCTATTATGGAAAAGAAATAAAGAGGGGTGGGGCCTATGCGGTTTAATCTCTGGCTGACATTTCATCTTGTCAGTGTGCAAGTTTCAATCTTTTCTTAGTTTTATCCAATTCTACCCTTGCTAGTCTTTTTTTATATGGGACTCTGCTTAGGTTATAAATAAAAGAAGTGCAATCCAATAAGTAGATAATTAAAATGACTAAAACTGAAAAGTATCAGATATTTAAAATATAAAGCTCTCAATAAAACAGAACTGTTTATTATTATAACAAAAGATATTAAATGTCTTTTAAGAAGTAACATCTTCTTTATGGCGTAAAATAAAGTTTCATAACATATTTCACCTCGGGAGTACATCTGTCGCGAAGAGGACCCTGGGGCTAAATAGAACAGATGAATAAAAAACTCTTACTCATGAAGTTTATGGGATATACTAACAAATATTCATGCTCTAAGCAAAAACTAAATTCAATTAACAAATCCAAGTTAAAACCTTTACTGGATGAAAGAGTGTGCGTACAGTCCACATCCACTGTATACCACCTGTCTTTTGCCTTTCATCAGAGCTGCCAGAAAATAACAGCTGACTCTTTTCCATAGACCTTAAAGGGGTTTTTGCACTGAAGCACCTTCATGATTTGTCAATCAGACATGTCATACAGTATTTGTATGTTTTGTGGAGATCTGGTAGATTGGTCACATCCTGATCTTGACAATAAAGATCTCCTAAGCTTTCTTATGCATGCATGCAAGCGTGTGACTGTAGTCACATGTGGGTCAGCGGAAAACAGGTTGGACAATTGTTTGCACACCCTATCAATAGGAAACAAGGATCAAGCTACAAAAATGGACATGATTAAGACCTGCTTTGTATTTTGCGGCTTGGTTCTATAGCCCCCACACACAGATCTGTAAAAACTGCAGATGTGTATATTGGGCTATAGAAATTAATGAGACCGTATAATGTCTGTTATTACAAATAAATAATAAGACAAAATATGCAGTCCTGTGCATGGGGCCTAAGAAGGGTGGACCAAGTGCCTTTCTCTGCAAATAATGCAGTGTATTGTATCAATCTGCCAACCTATAGAGATCCTGTCACCAGGATATCCCACAATAAACCCACAGCTGAAAAAATAAGCAACCTGCTTGATCTTGCTACGGATCATTATACAAAGAGGAGTCTAGGAGAAAGAGGATAGGCAAGTATGACATTTTTATTTATATGTCATTATAATGTGCATAGGGGCCACTGCGGACCTTTTATGCATAGGAGCCATTGGGGACCTTTATACTGTGTGTAGGAGCCACTAGGGATCCTTATATTGTCTGTGGTGTGTGTGTGTGGGGGGGGGGCACTGGGGACCATTATATTTTATGCAGGGGCCACTGAGAATCACTGTGGGCTACTAGGGAGCATTATACTGTGTGTGGGGACCATCATACCATGTTTAGGGGCCCCAGGGAACCTTTATACCATGTGCAGGTGCGACTGAGGACCACTATAACACTGTGTGTATGGGCCACTGGGGAGCATTATACTGTGAGTAGGAACCACTGGAGAGAATTATACTGTATGTAGGGGCCACTGGAAAGAATTGTCCTGTGTGAAAGGAATACTTGGGACTGTTATACTGTGTGAAGCAGCCAGTGGGGAACTGCATTCAGATGGAAAAGGTGAGAAATGCTGCATTCCTGTGTAAAGCCGATTTCTTCCATTATATAGTCATGGAATAGTGATAATATCTGTATACGAGAATGGGTTGCTGAACCCCTAGCTATGACTTGTGCCTTTGATAAAACTTAGAGTATACTAACAATGCATGACATACAGCACACAGAGACCCTGTCCACAGAGATACCAAAGTGTTACCGCCCACTTGATTAGTTTACCATAATTTAGATCAACACTAAAAGGGCTTATATCTTTGTAAATGCTAAAGCAATATCTCAGCATGCTGATTTCTTTCACAGATGCGACCAGCCTCTTCCACTATATGGTAAAGATGTCTGGAATCTAGTGAATGGGCCCTTGCATATCACAGATTCATGTTGTAAGGTACCATAATATAGCACCCATGGACTGCTATGCATAATAGAGAACGGTAGTCAGGAGGCCGTTGACTATACAATCAGTGTGATGTAATAGTATGCCGCAGAATGGGAGGGGGTTAAATGTTGCCATGGGAATAGTTCCCTAGCAACCACCCTGTCTCAGTGACCCAGTGCCATTGGAAGCCATGCATACCCATGCCATCACACTGCCTCCACCATGTTTTATAGAGGATGTGGTGTGCCGTTCCAAGACTTCTCCATAATTTCTTCTTCTCATCATTCTGGTACAAGTTGATCTTAGTTTCATCTGTACCAAGAATACTGTTCCAGAACTTGGCTCACTTATTTAGACGTTTTTTGGCAAAGTCTAACTGTTAGGGTCTTGCCAGACATAGCAATACCCTCACACTAGTGCAGGGGACTGGGAGGAAGGACAGAGACAAGCAAGCCCTAATCTCACCCCAGCCACTGTCCCTTCCTATTGCCTCAGTTTACCCTAAACGGTAAAAGGACACCCTGAAGACGAGCCCTATACTGAGTAAAGTGATAACACAGAACACGGACAGAACAAACGACAAAAAGGGAGGTCAGAAAGCCAGGGGTTCGGTAACAGACGAGCAATGCAGTACAGAATCAAAATCCAAGAGAATAGTCAAAAGTCAAGGCCAGAGGTCAGGAATACAAATACAAGTAACAAAACAGCAAGGAATAATAGCCAGAACGCAAGAAGCAATAACCAGCGCCAATGTGAATGTGAGCAAAGAATAAATAGGAAGACAGAACCCGCCCCAGACTTGATAGGAGGTAAGGCTGTCAATCACACAGGCAAGGCAAAATTAACTCTATGCGGTCCAGAGAGAAACAATGCTCAGAACATGGGTGTGGTTGGAAATCCATTACAGAAAGGAGGTATTAGGACAGTGTTCAGACTGAGCAATAAGAAACCTACACAAGGAATCAAACTGAACACGCCTCCTTTGCCGCAGCTTGCGAGCAGAGGAAGGCGCAGAGACCCGAACAGGCAGAGATGTTACACTAACCTAGCCTTTCTATTTATGAGGCTGATTAATTGTTTGCACTTGCTCTCATGAAGTCTTCGCTTTATGGTAGACTTAGATACTGATACACCTACATTCTGGAGAGTGTTCTTCACTTGAGTGGATGTTGTGAGGGGGTGTTTCTTCACCATGGAAAGGGCTCTCTGATCATCCACCACTGTTGTCTTCCATGGACATATAGGCCTTTTAGAGTTCTCAATCTCACCAGTGCACTCTTTTTATTTTTACCAGAATGTACCAAACTGTTGATTTAGCCACTCCTAACATTTCCGTTATCGCTCTGATGGATTTATTCTTTTTTTTCAGCCTAGTGATTATCTGTTTTACTTCCATTGAGAGCTCCTTTGGCTTCATGTTGTGGGTTCACAGAAACAGCTTGCAAATGCAAATGCCAAACCTGGGATCAACTCCAGACCTTTTACCTGCTTAATTGATTATTGATTAATGAGATAATTGTCCATGCAGCCCATTAAATAGCTTTTGAGATAATTGTCCAACTACTTTTGGTCCCTTGAAAAAGAGACAGCTACATATTACAGAGTTGTTAGTCCTAAACCCTTAGTCCAATTAGGATGTGAATACCCTCAAATTGAAGCTGAGAGTCTGCACGTTAAGCCCATATTGATTATATAACAATATCTTGAATATGTTTTGGTAAACAGCTAAAGTGCCAAAACCTGTGTCACTGTCCAAATATTTATGGACCTAACTATATGTGTTCTATGGAAAGGGGGGTGATTTGAATTTATAATTCTCTTTATATTTTCTTTTACTATAATTTTTAGACCCCTGGGGGATCTGATCACTACTAAAATGCACTGCAATGCTAATGCATTGCAATGTATTGCAAAATAGCACTGCTTCTATTACAGGCAACATAGAGCAGCCTGTAATAGAATATATACAATGACAAGCCTTTAAGTCTTCAATAGCCTCCTGGCTTTCATTGTAACGGATCACCGACCCCAGAAACGGATGTGCCACTGATAAAAAGGAACATCTGTGAGCTTTGACCAAGGCATCAGGGGAATTAATGCAGATGATCAGTGTGGGCATAATACAGGCCAGATATAATAAAGCAGAGACCTGCCGCCTATGGTGGCCGTTCAGCTTGTGAGTGGTCTCCATATCTAAATACCTGACATTCGCGGAACATAATAGTATGTCTGATGTTGGGAAAGGGGTAAAACAAACTGTTGAAGAATTCCAAATTATCTTTTGCATCAAGAACCTAACACACACACATAGTGATCACAACTACAGTGGGGGAAAAAAAAGTATTTAGTCAGCCACCAATTGTGCAAGTTCTCCCACTTAAAAAGATGAGAGAGGCCTGTAATTGTCATCATAGGTAGACCTCAACTATGAGAGACAAAATGAGAAAACATATCTAGAAAATCACATTGTCTGATTTTTTAAGAATTTATTTGCAAATTATGGTGGAAAATAAGTATTTGGTCACCTACAAACAAGCAAGATTTCTGGCTCTCACAGACCTGTAACTTCTTCTTTAAGAGGCTCCTCTGTCCTCCACTCATTACCTGTAGTAATGGCACCTGCTTGAAATTGTTATCTGT
Organism: Leptodactylus fallax; assembly: GCA_947044405.1. Lineage (NCBI taxonomy): Eukaryota > Metazoa > Chordata > Amphibia > Anura > Leptodactylidae > Leptodactylus > Leptodactylus fallax. The sequence goes on from CAMRHE010000092.1 coordinate 3,697,903, forward strand.
ATAAAAGACACCTGTCCACCACCTCAAACAGTCACACTCCAAACTCCACTATGGTGAAGACCAAAGAGCCGTGGAAGGACACCAGAAACAAAATTGTAGACCTGCACCAGGCTGGGAAGACTGAATCTGCAATAGGCAAGCAGCTTGGTGTGAAGAAATCAACTGTGGGAGCAATAATTAGAAAATGGAAGATATGCAAGACCACTGATAATCTCCCTCGATCAGGGGCTCCACGCAAGATCTCACCCCGTGGAGTCAAAATGATCACAAGAACGGTGAGCAAAAATCCCAGAACCACATGGGGGGCCCTAGTGAATGACCTGCAGAAAGCTGGGACTAACGTAACAAAGCCTACCGTCAGTAGCACACTACGCCGCCAGGGACTCAGATCCTGCAGAGCCAGACGTGTCCCCCTGCTTAAGCCAGTACATATCCAGGCCCGTCTGAAGTTTGCTAGAGAGCATTTGGATGTTCCAGAAGAGTATTGGGAGAATGTCATATGGTCAGATGAAACCAAAGTAGAACTGCTTAGTAGAAACACAACTTGTCGTGTTTGGAGGAGAGTGAATGCTGAGTTGCATCCAAAGAACACCATATCTACTGTGAATCATGGGGGTGGCAACAACACGCTTTGGGGCTGTTTCTCTGCAAAGGGACTAGGACGACTTATCCGTGTACATGAAAGAATGAATGGGGCCATGTATCGTGAGATTTTGAGTGCAAACCTCCTTCCATCAGCAAAGGCATTGAAGATGAAACATGGCTGGGTCTTTCAGCATGACAATAATCCCAAGCACACTGCCCGGGCAACGAAGGAGTGGCTTCGTAAGAAGCATTTCAAGGTTCTGGAGTGGCCTAGCCAGTCTCCAGATCTCAACCCCATGAAAACCTTTGGAGGGAGTTGAAAGTCCGTGTTGCCCAGCGACAGCCCCAAAACATCACTGCTCTAGAGGAGATCTGCATGGAGGAATGGGCCAACATACCAGCAACAGTGTGTGCCAACCTTGTGAAGACTTACAGAATTCGTTTGACCTCTGTTATTGCCAACAAAGGATATATAACAAAGTATCGAGATGAACTTTTGTTATTGACCAAATACTTATTTTCCACCATAATTTGCAAATAAATTCTTTAAAAATCAGACAATGTGATTTTCTGGATTTGTTTTCTCATTTTGTCTCTCATAGTTGAGGTCTACCTATGATGTCAATTACAGGCCGGCCTCATCTTTTTAAGTGGGAGAACTTGCACAATTGGTGGCTGACTAAATACTTTTTTCCCCCACTGTATATAGGAGCACAGTAGACTTTTAGCCTGGTTTGAACCTAGTTGTTATGAGCCCACTCGTCTCAGGCTTCTCTATGTTTGTCTTAAATAGAACTCAATTACTATATATAATAGCTGCTTACTTCTAAACAGGATTTCCCCATGTTCATGCCTATGGCAAAAAACTTCTTTTGAAACCTGAAATCATATGCATATTGAGTCTCTTTGAGTGCTGTGCCAGGGAAACATATACGTTTAAATTTGGGATTAATTCTGAAACCAGCTGTTGGGATTTTCCCATCCAGTAATTTTAAATTGTGATAATTAAAACTTATGCGGAAATCTTGTCGCCTAGAAATCCATTTTATTGAAGCAAATACCCAATTAGTATAACTGTAATCACAGCAATTTATTCCTCGATGTTAACCTCCATCTACTGATTTTCAGAATATGAGTCAGGTTTCTAATACGTGTAAGGCTAAGTCCACACACTGCAGTTATTTCATAGCAGAGGCATAATCTGTCAAGAAAGAGAAATAAAATGGAGGCATTGGGGGAATTTATCAAACAACATGTCACAATGTGTGCTGCACATGCAATTTTTCACCAAAATTGTGACTTTCACCCCACATGCCACTTTCCAAAAACTTAAGCATTATACTGTGGGGGGAATATATTATACTGTGTGGGGCCACTGTGGAACATTATAATGTGTGGGGCTCTCGGAAACAGATTACACTCTACGAGGCCAATGTGGAGCATTATACTGTGAGGGGCTCTTGAGAGCATTTTATATTGTGTGGAGACACTGTGGAGCATTATATGGTATGCAGACACTGGGAAACATTATACGATGTGCAGACACTGTGGAGCATTATTCTGTGTGTAGAGACACTGTGGAGCATAATACTGTGTTGGGCCACTGTGAAGCATTATTCTGTGTGTAGAAACATTGTGGATCATTATACTGTGTGTACAGACACTGTGAAGCATTATACTGTGTTGGGGTACTGTGGAGAATTTTACTATGTGGAGGTACTGGTGGGCATTACACTGTGGGAGGCATTGTGGAGCATTATACTGATTGTAGAGACACTGTGGAGCATTATACTGTGTGTAGAGACTCTGTGGATCGTTATATTGTGTGGAGACACTGTTAAGCATTATAATATGTGCAGAGACACTGTGGAGCCTTATAATGTGTGCAGATACACTGTGGAGCATTATATTGTGTGTGGCCACTGTGACGCTCTATACTGTGGGAGTCACTGTGAAGCATTTTATACCACGTGGGTAGCACTGGGGAACATTATATATACTGTGTGGGGCCATGGGACAGGAAACTGTAAGATGCATTGGAGAAGATGGGAGCCCACATATTTTGGGGCCCCAAAATTCCTGATAGCAGAATAGAATAAAAGCACAATATGAGGAAAAATACAGTGGAATAAGAATACAGGTAGGGATGCTTATTTTTCAAATGTGGTAGAGGGCGGTCTCCAGCAAAATTCTCATCCAAAAATGAGTCCTGCCATCAGAAAGTTTTGGAACCACTGATCCTCTTAGTTGGCTTAGTTTCTGACTACATTTTGGTGCAAAATTTTGGCACATTGTCCAGAATTTTGGCCATTATCTGCTGTACAGTTTAGCATATTAAGCCTTACTCCCTTTTCAACAACCCCTGCCCACCTGTCAAACGAGGTACAGAAACTACTAGAAAGCATCTAAAACACATAGAAAATAAGGTGTAAAGCATGTATGCCAGTTTCTTGGTGCAAATTATGCCAGAATTCTGCATTTTTATTTTTTTGTCTGCTCCCTTGTTTCCTATAAAGGTTTTGTACTGCCATTTTGTTCTCCGTCAGTTTACATTATACAATACAATACACTTCCATTCTGGTTCATTCAACAGTGTAGCAGAACTGTCAGCTTGTACTTTCCTGTCGCTAGACCTCTAGATGTCATAAGCAGAAGCCACATTGGTTGGACAAGCTGGGACAAATTTCATTCACTGAGGCTGGCTGACACTAATATGGGGGATTTTTGCACTGTGGTGGGCAGTATTACTGTCTTTGGTAGATAAAATCATGTGTTACCATATTTTACCAATGACTAGGGATGTTAGTGTTCATAAGTTTGGCAAAAAAGTGCAGTAACAGACACACAGCATAAATGACTCTCATTTCAACTTTGTATAAATCAATAGCACAACTGAAGATATGGAACTTTGTAATAACTCTTATTTTCAATCAAACAAATACATGCCTCTTTATCGACATGACAGCATATTATTTGGCTTAGTGGCCAGTGACCTTTCACCACCTCCAAAAAGTCCAGCACTTTACATGAAGAGCTGTTTAATAGCTTAATAGCTGTTGCTATGTACAGTACAACCTGAAAGATTGAAAATTCGAGATCCCCAGGTTCACCTCTGTATTTGTCCCATATGTGATGTAAGATGGGGTTATCTTGTTTGTGTTAAACAATCACCAAGGTGATTCCCTACCCTGTGTCTCAGCTCTCGTCTATGTACTGAAGGGGACATGTACACATAAACAGCTAGACCACTCTACTGGTCCCACAGTGTGCAAAATCCCTTATCAAAAATGTATTCTTTGTGGTCCTACTATAAAAGGTTTTGGATCTCTTGATGATGTAGCAGGCAATATGATAGCTATCTGCAGTGAGGATTGTTCTGACTCCTTGGAGACAACCTGATAAAAAAATATCGAAACATTTAACCATATGCAAATTGATGCTGCTCCATTGTTATCTATTTTTAGTGGATTAAAAAAAGAAACATCAAGTCAATGTACCATTACAAGCTTTCTGTAGACTGTTCATAGGCTGCATGGAAGAGAGACTGAGTACTTTGAATTGCTCTTATTTCATGTTGAGGAGAAATGACTAGCTGTTGCCTGTAAGAAGTTGTAATAAATTTCTCTTTATCATCTTTTTTCTCTTCTTGGTAGGCAACGGTTTCAGTCAGTCATCAGTGCTTGGTCATAGGTGATTTTAATCTGAACAAGTCATCTCACCAGTTCCTTTGCCTGAGACTTTGCATCAGTTTGGACGTCTCTCTGCTCATTCAGATTTTCATGTTTGTTTACCTGTAGGGAAATCATTGTTATGGTTTCAACTTCCAAAGCCTTTTTATGTAATCTTCATATTCAGTGAGGAACTGGGATATGGAATCTCCCCACAAAGTTTTATAGAATTACACACGTGGACAAAATTGTTGGTACCCCTTGTTTAATGAAAGAAAAACCTACAATGGTCGCAGAAATAACTTGAATCTGACAAACTACATGTTGACAAGCCACAAAGCTTCTGGGAGAATGTCCTATGGACAGCTGAGACAAAAATCTAAATTTTTGGCAAGGCACATCAGCTCTATGTTCACAGATGGAAAAATGAAGTATATCTTGAAAAGAACACTGTCCCTACTGTGAAACATGGAGGAGGCTCTGTTATGTTCTGGGGCTGCTTTGCTGCATCTGGCACAGGGTGTCTTGAATCTGTGCAGGGTACAATGAAATCTCAAGCTTATCAAGGGATTCTAGAGAGAAATGTGCTGCCCAGTGTCAGAAAGCTTGGTCTCAGTCGCAGGTCATGGGTCTTGCAACAGGTAATGACCCAAAACACAGCTAAAAACACCCAAGAATGGCTAAGAGGAAAACATTGGACTATTCTGAAGTGGCCTTCTATGAGCCCTGACCTAAATCCTATTGAGCATCTTTGGAAGGAGCTGAAACATGCCGTCTGGAAAAGGCACCCTTCAAACCCGAGACAACTGGAGCAGTTTGCTCATGAGGAGTGGGCCAAAATACCTGCTGAGAGGTGCAGAAGTCTCATTGACAGTTACAGGAATCGTTTGATTGCAGTGATTACCTCAAAAAGTTGAGCAACAAAATATTAAGTTAAGGGTACCATCATTTCTGTCCAGGCCTGTTTCATGAATTTTCTTTTCATTTGTTCATTTTCATAGAATTTTTATATATTATTACTTTTGTCAGATTCAAGTTATTTCTGTGACCATTGTGTGTTTTTCTTTCCTTAAACGAGGGGTACCAACAATTTTGTCCACGTGTGTATTTATTAACTCTTTTATGATCTCGAATTTATTTCAAGCTTACAATTTGTGCCTCAGTAAGGGTGTGTTGTAGTAGATTAATAACATGCATCAGGTTTCTGGAAGTTATTACTGTTCTTAACCTCTCCGTCTGTAGTTCGTTTTTGTCCTATATCCCTATTAATGCCATCTAAATGAATCCCTTAAAATGGTCTGCCACAAAAAAAATAATTGCTGACGCTATGTTCACATTTGTGTCGGGAAGTCTATTAATTTAGTCCGTTACAGAACCAGAAGAGAGGGAAAACTGTCTGATGACGGAAATAACAATGGACACAAATGGATCTCAAGGGCCTCAATTGACTATAATGAAGTATTGCAGGTGTCAGATTTTTTTTTTTTAACTGAAATTGTTGGATGAAACAGTTGAACTTCCATCACTTTTTCATCTGGCAATTTCTGATGCCGCATATGAGAATGTAGCCTTAGAACCCTTTTGTACCACAAGAGGGTACAGAAAACAAATGGCATGTTTTTTGTTTTTTTAAATACTTACTTTTTACCACAATCAATGTCTCAATTGGATTTGTTTACTTCTGGGATTGCTACTGCAAAATGTGGGTGGGCTGTGTACTTCCTCTGATGTTCTTCAGCTCCTCTAAAATTCTCATACATAGTACTCTGTGCTTCAATGTCACATGGTCACTAGTTTCCCACAGTGTTCCTGCTCTCCTCCATGGTGCCATTAGTCAGAATGTACCAGCTCCAAGATAACTGTCATAGTGTGACTAAGGAAATGGTGACCATAAAACATTGCAAGTATGATAGAAGGAGAAAAAAAAAAAACAGATCTGTAAATGCATGACCTGCAACTGTAAGTGCCCTTGACGGATGCTACCTCAGACAAATCTATAACACGGAGCAAACATGGTGGATTATGAAACTGATTGAATTTTGCATGTAATAATATTTTTGATGCTGTTATGAATTCTACATTTATGTTAGTGGGAATAGTAATTAATTCTATGACTAATGATTTAATTCCATTTCTATGATATATATTATAATGTTTTGTACCTTTTGTATTATGCATTTTATGATATTTTGAATAATCTTATATATTTGTATTGTTATGTTATGTGTTATCCATGTGGGTTATTGACCTAGGTGAGAAGTGATGGTTAATAGAACGTGCAGTCGTCAGCATGCATGTCATGACAGGAAGCAGTGTGTAACAAAACGAAACAGCCATCTATTAACAGCATATTCCTTCTGTTGATGGCATATTATATGTGATGTGTTCTAAATATACGTAACAACTCTGGACTGGTGAAATGCATTTTTTACTTGAGGATGCCAATTGTCCTATTGTCATATTATAATGTTCTTGATTTGGAGAGGGTGTCTTTCTCCTTCCATCTTTTGTACAAATATCACTACTATGTATTGCACATGTACCACTTTCGTAGCGATTATAGATAATTCAGTGAGCCTTGTTTTTGTGTATCAAAATATGCTGCATGTAAGACAATATTAAGATACCCACAGCATTATAGAAAGAGCTATGCTTTTAGAAAGACTTTAGTGAAGTGAAAGAATTGCGTCCTCAATAATTTTGATATTGGGCACAGGCATGGGTTGTTTGTGTTGTTTTAATCTTTGTGGCAAATGTTCTCCTATTATCATATGCTCACATATTTTAACACCCACCCAAACCATGGCTGCATATTTTTTTTTTATTTAAGAAAATTCTGAGTGACAAGAACACAGATATAACATGAATCATCCGTCTGCAGGCATGAATTTGCTATCTGATTGGTTTACAGATAGATTTAATTTTCAATTCTAAAAGGCAGCTTTTTCAAAAGATTAGTATACTGAAGATATGGTAAAAGAATGCTTGGGAGGAAGTGGTAGAAAAGAATATCTTTATAAAAATACAAAGTAGTTTAATAAAATACCCCAAATATCAATGAACTTCAGAATATCAAATAACAATTAATACTTTACAGTATGCAAATGATCAAAAGCAAGTTTTCTTTATACAAGATTTTGTTTTCAATATAATAGGATGATAGGATATAACAGATTTAATCCAATTACAAATATATAGCACATTAAAGGGATTTTCTGGGGAAATGAAAATAAACATAGAACAGCTAAAGTTAGGGGCCCCAAGATAAATTGTACTCACTGATGCCCCACTGCTTCAGCACTATCCAGGTCACCGCTGTGTTCCACTTTCCTGCATCTCTTAACACACAGAAAATGTCCGGAGGTGACCACTCAGCCAGTGACTGGCTGAGAAGTCATTTCCAAGCATCTTCTCTGTGGCACCAGGACGTACAGCACAAGGGGGACATAGACAATGTCAAAACTCCAATGAAGGGGAATCAGTAAAAAGTAACCAGGGCCCCAAGCTTTAGCTTTTTTAATTTTCATGGAAAACCCCTTGAGGATAAAGTCTACATTGTGGAAATGCAAATATGTTGCATTTTACAGTACCAGCAAGATGAATTCTGGCTGATCCCATCCCACAAAAAAGGCTGCAGAAGAGCTGCGTTTTTGAAAAACACTTGCGGTTTTGGAAAGAGCAGCATGTCAATTTTACCTATGAAAAAGCTCTTGTTTTCCATATAGATTTAATAAGGGAAGAAAAACCGTGGAGAAAACCACATCATGTTTGCCTTAGGCTGAGGAAAAACATTTCTTGCTGCAGATTTTGCTGTAGTTTTTTTTAGCCAAAGCGGAGAGTGAATTCAGCAGAAAATAAAAGTATAAGTTCTTCCTATATATTTCCCATTCCTTTTCAATTCACTTTTGGCTTTGGCTCAAAAAAACGCAGCAAAATTTGCAACAAAAAAAGCAGTTTTTCTGCAACATGGGGCCTCAGCCTTATGTAAGAATATAATTGGATGTGACTGTCACTATACAGTGCCTTGCGAAAGTATTCGGCCCCCTTGAACTTTTCAACCTTTTGCCACATTTCAGGCTTCAAACATAAGGATATAAAATTTAAATTTTTTGGTGAAGAATCAACAACAAGTGGGACACAATCGTGAAGTGGAATGAAATTTATTGGATATTTTAAACTTTTGTAAAAAATAAAAAACTGAAAAGTGGGGCATGCCAAATTATTCGGCCCCCTTAAGTTAATACTTTGTAGCGCCACCTTTTGCTGCGATTACAGCTGCAAGTCGCTTGGGGTATGTCTCTATCAGTTTTGCACATCGAGAGACTGAAATTCTTGCCCATTCTTCCTTGGAAAACAGCTGGAGCTCAGTGAGGTTGGATAGAGAGCATTTGTGAACAGCAGTTTTCAGCTCTTTCCACAGATTCTCGATTGGATTCAGGTCTGGACTTTGACTTGGCTATTCTAACATCTGGATACGTTTATTTGTGAACCATTCCATTGTAGATTTTGCTTTATGTTTGGGATCACTGTCTTGTTGGAAGATAAATCTCCGTCCCAGTCTCAGGTCTTTTGCAGACTCCAACAGGTTTTCTTCCAGAATGGTCCTGTATTTGGCTCCATCCATCTTCCCATCAATTTTAACCATCTTCCCTGTCCCTGCTGAAGAAAAGCAGGCCCAAACCATGATGCTGCCACCACCATGTTTGACAGTGGGGATGGTGTGTTCAGGGTGATGAACTGTGTTGCTTTTACGCCAAAGATATCGTTTTGCATTGTGGCCAAAAAGTTGGATTTTGGTTTCATCTGACCAGAGCACCTTCTTCCACATGTTTGGTGTGTCTCCCAGATGGCTTGTGGCAAACTTTAAATGAGACTTTTTATGGATATCTTTGAGAAATGGCTTTCTTCTTGCCACTCTTCCATAAAGGCCAGATTTGTGCAGTGTACGACTGATTGTTGTCCTATGGACAGACTCTCCCACCTCAGCTGTAAATCTCTGCAGTTCATCCAGAGTGATCATGGGCCTCTTGGCTGATCAGTCTTCTCCTTGTTTGAGATGAAAGTTTAGAGGGACGGCCGGGTCTTGGTAGATTTGCAGTGGTCTGATACTCCTTCCATTTCAATATGATCGCTTGCACAGTGCTCCTTGGGATGTTTAAAGTTTGGGAAATATCTTTGTATCCAAATCTGGCTTTAAACTTCTCCACAACAGTATCACGGACCTGCCTGGTGTGTTCCTTGGTCTTCATGGTGCTCTCTGCGCTTTAAACAGAACCCTGAGACTATCACAGAGCAGGTGCATTTATACGGAGACTAGATTACACACAGGTGGATTATATTTATCATCATCAGTCATTTAGGACAACATTGGATCATTCAGAGAACCTCACTGAACTTCTGGAGTGAGTTTGCTACACTGAAAGTAAAGGGGCCGAATAATATTGCACGCCCCACTTTTCAGTTTTTTATTTTTTACAAAAGTTTAAAGTAACCAATAAATTTCGTTCCACTTCACAATTGTGTCCCACTTGTTGATTCTTCACCAAAAAATTCAAATTTTATATCTTTATGTTTGAAGCCTGAAATGTGGCAAAAGGTTGAAAAGTTCAAGGGGGCCGAATACTTTCGCAAGGCACTGTATGTGCTGTAGAGGAGTGTGGTTTGGCACTTAATGCTTGAAATTCAGGAGCAAAGAAGTAGGGTTGCGACCCGTCCAGTAATGTAGTTATAGAGACTTCAAACTCCAACAGGTAGTATCAAACTCCTTGTTTATTTATCACCGATTCAGTGTTAATGATGAACAAAGTTAAAGAGATATCTTAACAACATAGATTGTAGAGATGTGTAAACGTTTTCAGTCCTATTATGACCTTCCTCAGACTCTTAGATCGCCACTTGGTGAGGGACAAAAACGCTGGACCACCGATCGGGGGGGTTTGATGTCATGCACAGCTATAAAGGAAAGCAGCTAGCCGTTAATAGAGACGGCGCTGTCACTATATGTGCAATACACTTATGATGTAAAATGAAGGGAATTCCTTTAACAGTTTTTTAGTACATGATCAAATCTGATATTACAATTATTTACACAGATGACAATTACTGCTTGTCAGTGAATAATGTCAAATTTCATCATACATATAGATCTCAAAATCCACAATCAGCTGTTCATACTCTTGGGCAATATGGATATGTCGCAAGCTTTATAACTGGGATCTCTTGGACCTACGACATTTACAAAGGTACCTGACAACAAAATGCCCATCATCCTGTGGGAGAGGTAAGCACATGGCCTCAGACTGCTTTCCTTGACTGAATAGTGCAGTATCTTTCCTGAGATCCTAGCCACACAAAATTAGAAAGTTCAGTTTTATTACAGAATGTAGTGTCCTGTGCACCAATGACAGCTCTAATGTTGCCAGCTTTTTCCTATGACTGTCGGTACAATCCATAATATTTAGAAGGCAGGCGAGTCAATTATAGGCCGCACCTCCCTGAAACTACTTGTTAACCAAGTATATACTTCCGTGGGAAAAATCACTGTTAGGCCGGGGCCCCACGTGGCGGTTTTGGAAGTCGCAGCATGTCAATTATACCTACGAAAATGCCGGCGGTTTCCCTATAGGTATAATGCAAGCAGAAAGTCCACAGAGGAAACCTTTGCGGACTTTTTGTGAAAAGTGTTGTGGAAAAAAACGTGATGCTTTGCCGCCGCATTTTTTCCCGCAGCACTTTTTTGATACGGCCTGCTAAATGGGGCTTTATCTTTAAAAAAGAAAAGATGAACAGCAAGGTTTACTTTAAGCCTTTGTAGCTAGTGAGGGAGAAGTTAGGGACCTCGAACCATTCCTTCTAAAATTGGGAGATTAAAAACATTGACCAAGAAATATTGCTGTATAGCACCAAATAATTTACCATTATTAGCCACAGTAGTTATCTACTCTAGACAAGAGGAGAATTAATTTATGCAACTCTGGTGGTCTAGAGCTGTGATGGGGTTAATGTCTGAAGCTGTGGTGATTTAGATCAGTGAAGTGCTTAATGTCTACATCCCTAATGGTCTAGAACAGTGAAGGGGTTTACTAGCTGCACAGTTCTTTTTGATCAGACCGGATCAATCTGTCCAAGCATTGTATGGCAACTTGTCACTAGATTCACTAACCACCAGTATGTTATTATACTGCTGGGGTTTAGCATTTTAATCAGGTCCTTCTCAAAGCTGGTAGTTATAGTCTTATGTCTAAAAAAATTTAAGTTATAACACATGTACAGGGGTGTAACACTGCACTTGTCAGCCTAACATCTCTCCCAGCTGTCGGCTTACCTCTGGATCAAACTGTGCGGTTCCTGAGTATGCAGGCTGCTGTGTATTCACTCCTGCTGCTGTTCCTGGTGCAGACCATAGGGCAGACGCACTTTCTAAGCAACTTGAGGGTTTAACATGCACTCTTGTGGGCCCTTTAGCCAATCCCAGAATGTTCTGGTCTATTTATACCTGCTTAGTCCTTTGCACTGCATCTGAGCAAAATAGCAGCTAGCTGTTTCCTGCAAGGGCATCTTATTACTGTGATACTGCTGGATTTTTGTGTATTGACCTTTCTATTTCTAGATTTCGCTATTGATTCTGACCTAGGTCAATTGTCCTCCCATGTATGACCTCTTCCTGTCCCCGATCTGTAAAACCATGTTGCCCATCTTGAACTTATGGTCTGTTTATGACCTTACTTTCCTGCTGCCTTCCACAGACTTTGCCTTACTAAGCTTTGCTTGATCTTCTGGTGCTTTGCACCGGCATCTCTCTGGCCTTGGCCAGCTGCCACCTACACTGGGACCACTCCAAGAGGTACAATTATGGAAGTCTCCACGAAGCAAAGACCAGATCCCTGTATGTGGGTTAAAGGGTGAAAACTACTTAGATAATGCCCCTGGGAGTGGCCAAAGCTAATCTGGTTAAGGTGGCACATCAGGTCCACATCCTTTTGTCCATTACAAGGTAGAGGTTTATTAAGCAAAATGCACCAGAATTCTGATGTAATTTGCATAAAAAAACTGTCTAACGTGATGTGCGTCACATTTATCAAGTGTTTTACATGTTTTTAGTCAGTTTTCCAAATTGTGTGAAAAGGGGTGTGGCCTAAGTTGAAACTCCAAAAATGTGCTAAAAAATTTTAAGCCAACTAATAAGCAGTGTAATGTTAAACTAGTAAGACAACTCATGAGAAGAGTCAAGTTGCCTATATTGTAGTTTTTAGAGGGGACCATATATAAAATGTAGACAGCACACAGTCTTGGGTACTCCACAGGAAAATAGCTCCAGGCATAAACTGGCCATATTTCTAAATTTTTTTGTGAAATATTCTAGATTGATGAGCCTTCTTGTATTAAAGTAATTATGGATTATGATTTATATTTGCCAAATAAAGTTTCTTTATCATGTAAAAGCTTAAAAAAAAACAAGGATGCCTATCTTGTAGGATTCTGTTGCCATAGACTTACTTTGTACAAAAAAATGTAATAAATAAATAGTAAAAATATTTTTACTGTATTGTACTGTAATGTGATGCAGAATATGCACTATATTATGTGTGTATGTATGGCAATACATACTATATATATATATATATATATATATATATATATACACACACACACTTCCTATAATGCCATAGATTGTAGAGCACAATGATAGTAAATGGAATAAATGTATATGATAAACATGAATAAGAATGAATATATACATATCTCATATCATAGCACCTTCTATGAAGAAACATCTTGTGCATGCTAGTTCTGCTGATGAAAGTCTTACATGTCATACACACATCTGGAATACTGAACTAGAACCATGTAAAGGCAGCTACCCATGAATATTGCCTCTTGTTTACTTAGTCAAGCTTTTCATGACTAAGAGTTACAATGTAACAAAATGTGTTATTGAAATTGTACATAGATTTATACCATAAAACATTCACTTTCTGTACAGAGTCGTCAAAATAGAAATTCAGCTATTATTTTGCATACAATAGCTTTTATATAAGTGCTTATTATTTTATTAAATATAACTAACTACATACCAAGCTAACATATGAATACATTTATACTAAAATTCCAGCTTCTCAAGTTTTTCCAACTATAAAGTCTGGAAGATTATAGTCTGGCCTGTCCTTCTTGGTGTTCCAATTTCAGTTTAGAGGAGTGTATAACTGGAGGCACACAGATTTTTTTTTTTCCCCACAGATTCATATGGGAGACAAAACTTTGTCACATTCTATTGTATGCCAGCTACTGTGAAACTACAACTCCCAACATGCATTTCTATGGAAGTTCCAAGAACAGCAGAGTAAGTATGCATGTTGGAGTGCAAAAGGTTGCTGACCCCTGCTCGAGGGGAAAATTGCGTGCCTCACGGAGGCAGCAGCACATGGATTATTTGTAGCTACATCATGAAATAGAAACTGTTACCATAAAGGCTCCAACAACTTGTACTAAAATGGTGGCAGAAGAGCATTACTACATTCATTTTCATTATACAGCATGGTACTCCCTGGAATTATTACATGTCCGACTACCTATTCCGTTGATGTAATTGATTCATATTTTGATCGCAGGTAGTAACATAGAGGGGGAAGGGATACATTTATTGCCCATCCCAATCATGATGTAGCTGTCATTTTGTATTCTGATCCTGATAAATGAAGGCTGCATTGTGATTGGCTGCTATGGGGCAACTAAGCCAGTTTTGATGTAGACCGTTTTAAAAAATCTGCCCCATTTTTCAAACAGGTGGGCTGTAGCAACAAAATACAATGCACTTTATGGATGTCAGATAGAACCAGCTGAAAACAGCTCAGCCAATTGGCAAGTTTGTGGGAATAAAAATGAAACATTGTCGGATAAATTAATTTTCTTTTTGTTATATGTAGATATCAGAATCTGTAAACAATGTAAGTCTAAGGATCATTCTAACCTAGTGTCATTGTTTCAGGCTGGAGGTATATGAAGTCCTTTATGACCAGCCTGCCAGTCTTTTGACTACTGCCACCAGGATAACACACCATGTTGAAAAATACACATCATCTCAAGATGACTCCATGCATGTTGTAGTTATTGATGGGAAACTGACTCTGAGGAACCAGATATCCTCCATTATCAAATCTTCATACTTCCACCAGAGGAACATTGCAAAAAAATCAAATACCTTATTCCAAAAGAAGAGCTCTCCACGCTAGTCCATGCCTTCATAACCTTGTGTCTGGACTTCTGTAATGTTCTACATGTAGGTCTTCCAGATAAAGAAATACATCACCTTCAGCTAGCCCAAAATGCTGCAGTGAGGTTAATAATCAAACAACTCTGACATGCTCCTATAACCCCCATCACCCCCATCCTCCACTCACTGCACTGGCTGCCTGTAAAATGAAGAATAACTTTTAGGCTAAGGCCCCACATAGTGAGCAGCAGCCGAAAAACGCTGCGGAAAATACCATGGCGGAAATACATTGTGTTTTTTCCTCAGCTTTTTTTACAGAAACTTTCTGCTTCTATTACACCTATACAGAAAACGCCAGTGTTTCAGTAGGTATAATAAACATGCTCCAATTTGCAAAGCGCTGCAGGAAAAACTGTGATGCATTTCCGCAGAAGTCTTTCCTGCAGCGCTTTTTCGCTGTGGTCCGCTACGTGGGGCTTAAGCCTTGGACAGTTTCCATTTTTTTGGTACTCTAGGGGCTCTGCAAATGAGACATGGCACCTGAAAACTATTCCAGCTAAATCTGCTTTATATGTCCAGACTAGCTTTATATGTCCAGGCACCATCTGCATGTTAAAGGACACGACTGGTGACGGCTCATACAGCTTTATATATGCGTAATAACAGTAACCTCTATTACAAAATTGTCTGACCATTGTATAAGCAATGCTACATCTGTTGCCGCCCCTGCTACCTCTTGTGTCACCCCCTCTACCTCATAGATTGTAAGCTCTTGCGAGCAGGGCCCTCAGTTCCAGTGTGTGAATTGACTATTTCTTTGTAATGTATCTTTTTTGTCAGTAATTGAACCCTACAAATTGTACAGTGCTGCAGAATATGTTGGCGCTATATAAATAAAATGTATTATTATTATTATTATCTGCTTTTCAAACGTCCGGTGTCTTTCCTTCCCTTCTGTACACTGCCGTGTGCCCAAACATCACTTTACACCCACATGTGGGTTATTTTCTGTGCTCAGGATAAATTGCATAACAAACTGTGAGATGCATTTTCTCCTTTAGGCTACGGCCCCACGTTACGGAAACGCAGCTTTTTTTGTTGCAGATTTTGCTGCGGTTTTTTGAGCCAAAATAAAAAAAGCAACAGAAAAAGCTGCATTTCTGCAACATGGGGCTGTAGCTTTAATCTTTTGTGAATGTGTTAATTTTAGAGCTGAATGAATATATTATTGAAAAAAAAATCTCTAAATTTCACCTCCATATTATTTTAATTACCGTGAAATGGTTAAAGGGTTAACAAACTTCCCAAATGATGTTTTATATTATTTGAGGGGTGCAGTTTTGAAAAGGGGTGATTTATGGGGGTTTCTAATATATAGGCCTTTATAATCTCCATCAGAATTGAAGTGGTCCCTAAACAATTAGTTTGGGAAATTTTCTTGTAAATCTGGAAAATTGCTGTTACACTTGTAAGCCTTCTAATGTTCAAAAAAAAAAATTAAAGGACAAATAAAATATGCCACTATAAAGCAGAGATATGGTAGATAATATTAATTAATGTATTTGCGTGGTATGACTATCTGTCTGAAAAGCAGAGCATTTCACATTTTAAACATTGCAAATGTTTGAAAAATTTCTATAAATTTTTTTTTTTTAAATAAATACAAGAATAATGATCAGTGTTTACCACTAACATAAAATACAATGCGTTATAAAAAAAAAATCTAAAAATCACTTTTGTAAATTATAGTGTCTCAAAGTTATTGCCATATAAAGTGACACGTCAGTTTTGAAAAATGAGGCCATGTCCTTAAGGTACTTTTAGGCTGTGTCCTTAAGGGGTTAAAAGAATATTCAGCTATTGTACTAGTGATATTAAATGAGGTAGAATGTATGCCATGAATATCTATGATAATAAGTGTGAAGGTGGGTGGACAGATGAGAGATAAGGTAAATATATAGAGCTCGTGGTCTATTGTCACTGTGAAATGAAGTGCCAAGTTTCCACTTTAATGCTAATTCTTACCACATGTGAATAAGATGATCTGCTTGTGTAGTTTTAGGTTACATACAAGTTGCTGGTAGTGAAAGTAAAGTGCAGTAAAATATACTGAAGTGGTTATATTCCATTATTTATTTAACATTTATTTGTTTAGAAATGTAATACTAGATATTGTATACACAGAACTATTGATCTTCAGGAATCAATCTGAATCCTGAATAGTAAATCTGCCAAGGTTAATGTACTGTCTAGTCATTTAGTATATAAAGCCCTCCACTCTGATGGTATGTACTATACAACAATATTTGAGCAGTCTGAATGTACATTGTTGATATACAGGAGGAAGTTTATTGACCTGATCATACCCGATCTGTTTTGTGGTGTAAAAGTAGCACATTTTTTGACACCAGGCTATCTACACCAAAAAAGTGATAACTTGGCTATTTTGACTAGCTTGCCACTCTTGAGAAAAGTGGTCAGAACGGGAAAGGTCAAATTGGGTATAACTCATGCCAGAAAACTGTTGTGAGTTATACCTAAAACTACGGTAGTCCCTGGCATTTGCCACCAGCAATCGTAATATTAAAGAGGACCTTTCTCTACCTCCATCAACTCCAGTTCTTAGCATCTATTAATAGGTACCCCTCCACTGATTCCAGCCCCCAAAGTTCCTGAGCAATCATTGCAGTTAGTCTTGGTGTCCGATATGTTATTTAGGCTCTGTACTGTCAGGAGAGCGGTGTCAGACAGGAGAAGGCAAAGGGGTGTGATTCAGAGCTCTAAACAGAGAAAAACAGTGTCTGAGCTCAGAATCACACCCTTTGTCTACTACTGCCTGACACTGTCCATGTTAAAATGGCGGTTCCTTACAGTCAATTTGTTAGGTTGATAAGAATCAATAGTAGTGAGGAGGGATTTCTGACACAAGCCGCTAAGTTACAGGCACGGTTAGTGAAGAGGGGCAACTCTATGAATCAGGTTAAACAATTTTTTGAAAAAGCAAGGGGTTTGACTCATACAGATCTCCTGAATGGTTGTAAAACGCAAAAAGACAATGGAGAAAATTGTTTCACCTTCCTCCCCATGTCAGCGATTTTACTGCAAGTGCGGAATAAAGGTTGAGGTTTTTATAGAATCCTGGTGGGTACTATTTCTTTTATGCTCAGTATCAAAGATATATTACATAGTTTCTTAAATTCACATGTACCACCCATTTGTGGACAGTTTATAACTGGAGGTGTGCTTTAAGTATATGTATAGTTTTCAGCCATATTCAGGAGCCTGGGAAAGCCTAGGTATCAACCCCAGTGAGAGCTGTAGTTTGCTCTCCACCAACTTTATCAGAAACAGATATAACTTGGCCGAACAGATTTTGTGACAAGAGAACAAATGATCTTTCTCAGTGTAGGTTTTAATCTTACAATTAACTATTTTACACCCTCAGATATCATCATTGAGGTGCAAAGGATCTATGGAAAGTGAATTATGCAATTTCATTGCATAAAAGTCTCATTGTGAACACTAGCCAGGGGGAATTTTTTTACTGAGTCACAGCTACTGATAAAAACAAAGCAGATGCTGGTTCATTAGCGGGCAGGAACTTTGTATAGCCAGGCTTTTGTATTGGTGGTACAATAGTGCTGTACAATCGTGTTTATAGGGAAGGCACTCTGCCTAGAGCTGAATCTATAGGTAGCTGGTGTATCCTCACCATTGCCTGCAGCTAAATGATGGTTTCTTTGAAACCAACCACAGATTATTTTATTCATACATTGTGAGGCTGTTTTTGCCTCTCACACCCCCACAGCACTAATTTACAATATTAAATTAACCGTTCTTTGTCTCTGGATGATTCCCACATATTCATTCACCTGGTTTCAAAATGAGCTATAGTTTACAATAGACCAGAATGGGTGACATTAATACTTGACTTGCCAAGTATTATATTTCATTTGGGATATATACAGTGCCTCACTAAAGTGCGCAACCTCTTAAAATGTCAACAGATATTTTTGGGTTACAAATTTCTATTGCTAAGCAGTATGTTCGCACTAGTTCTTCAACAAAAAAAAATATAGTTTTTCTGCATTGTCATTTCTGGTTTTCTGTTTCATCATAAGAGCAGAAATTTACCTGAATTTGTCACAAGACGGACACCAACACCACTCAACGGACTTGTGATGGGCTAGGTGACATTCTGTCATGGTGCCCCAATATTTTAATCAAAAAACTTTAGTTGTGCTATTTTCTTCATATTGCAGAATCTGTGATGGAGGCTCGAATGGGGTTCAGACAGCTGTGCTGTTGCATGATGATACTTACTTATAGTCGCCATATGATACTGTTAACATGGTAAAACAGTTTATTATTGCTTGCATAAGGTAAATCTTTACCTGCCTGATACCATTACATTTCATAAGACATTAAGGGAACTTGGCATCATGGAAATGTGGTGCAATCTGCAGGCAGTGTGTTATACAGAAGGACATGCTGAGTAATAATAATAATAATAATACATTTTATTTATGTAGCGCCAACATATTCCTCAGTACTTTACAAATTGTAGGGTTCAAGTACAGACAAAAGATACATTACAGAGAAACAGTCAATTCACACACTGGGACTGAGGGTCCTGCTCACAAGATCTTACAATCTATGAGTAGATTGATATATAATATATAAAGTTTTGTGGGAAATTTTCAGTATAACTGTACTTTATTCATTGATATATTTTCTCTTTCTGTGCTTAGAAGCAGTCATCCAGTCAATAAGGTATCTATTAGTGACTGACAGCGCTTCATAAATGACTGTGTAAACAGATATAGCTTTCAGTAACTAACATAGAAAGTTCAGTGGGAATCAATAGCAGACGTATGGAACTACAGTGGGGAAAAACGGAAAATAGAAAAACGTTTGACCTCTGTCAATGCCAGCAAATGATATATAACAAAGTATTGAGATGAACTTTTGTTATTGACCAAATACTTATTTTCCACCATAATTTGCAAATAAATTCTTAAAAAATCAAACAATGTGATTTTCTGGATTTGTTTTCTCATTTTGTCTCTCATAGTTGAGGTCTACCTATGATGACAATTACAGGCCTCTCTCATCTTTTTAAGTGGGAGAACTTGCACAATTGGTGGCTGACTAAATACTTTTTTCCCCACTGTAGCACCATCGTATTTCACAGCGCTTTACAAAGATATATTGTCAACTCTGTCTCAAGTAGGGCTCACAATCTAAATCAGTGATGGCAAACCATTTAGAGACCGAGTGCCCAAACTGCAATCCAAAACCCACTAATTTATCACAAAGTGCCAACACAGCAATTTATCCTTAATACTGCGCAGATCCACATTTGCGGACAGTTACAGACCCACAAAATACTATCACGTGAATGGGGCTTTACAGAGCTTTCAATTATACAAAACAGCTTTATACTGAAAGGTATAAGTTTGCATTTGGTATACTTTTGAACAGTTAATGTTCACTATTTACATAGCACAGGATCTGTTTTATAGTAACCGTGCAATGTTATTACAGCCTATAATAATATTACATGTCTGCTATAAAACAGATACTGTGCGATATAACTATTGAAGGGCCCCACACAGTACAATCTGCCCACAGTGGCCCCCAGACAGTACAATGTGCTTCACAGTGGCCCCCAGACTGTACAATGTGCTCCACAGTGGCCCCCAAAGTATAATGTGCCCCACAGTGGCCCCCAAACATAGTATGATGTGCTCCACAGTGGCCCCCACATAGTATAATATACTTTGTGGGGGTCACTGTGGAATATAACATACTCTACAGTGGCCCCCACACAGTATAACATGCCCCTGTACTTACCTGTACTCCCATGAAGAACAGCCAGGCGGCCACCTTCCACTGCAAAGCAGGAGCTGATGAATGACGTCATCGCACCTGCGTGGGGGCAGAGGTACAATCTTCTGTCAGTGTAAGCCGTGGACTCATGGCCTACATTGACCGTTTTCATTTGCACATACCCCTGAAAGAAAGCTGTCCCGGATTCCCCGTTAGCGAGTGATCCAGGAGCCTGACTGGGGCAACGGTGCGCGTGCCCTCTCTGGCTTGCATGCCATAGGTTCGCCACTACAGGTCTAAATTCCCTATCAGTATGTCTTTGGAGTGTGGGAGGAAAACAGAGTACCTGGCGAAAAAAATGGCGGTTCGGAAGAGGAAGAACTGCCGCAACCTCCACCTCCAGCCCAAATGCGCATTTGCACCCTGGCTTCTTCCCACCCTTCAGCAACTCTTTAGCTAAACAACACCACTTTCCTTTGCCAATATTTTGCAATTCATTGCCTTAGGGTTCAAGACCCCTAGGAAGTCTAATAAATGCAATAAAAAAGAAAAATTTTAAAAAATATAAAAAAAATAAAAAAAGTAAAAGTTCAAATCACTCCCCTTTCCCTAGAATACATATAAAACTTAAAAGTTACTGTGAAACACATACACATTAGGTATCCCATTATCTCTAACCATGTTCCTGCAGTCCCTAGCACCTGCATTTTTCATTATGGTGCAGTCAAGACTGCAGGGATAACTCAACTTCTCTTCTTGGGCTTGTAACTATAATAAACATGCAACAAACAATTTTTGGATTGAAATTTAGAGTTGCCAAAGCTTTATTAATAACATCATAAACCTTAAAGCCTTGCTTCTCTTGATAATGGGCTTGCAGAAATGGCAGTGCACTGCCCAAGACCTTCTAAACCCATCAAGGGATGAAGCCAAGACACCTACTTGGCTATCGACCACCCTCACCCAAATGTACGAGAGCACCCTCGATCTTGTCCTAAAGATCAGAAAGCAGGATAACAATACCAAGATTAATAGGATTGAAATGGATACCACCAGCCAATAAGAGCCAACATTGTCCCCTTCCAACATATGGTGCCAAACAGCCACACCTGCAGTACATTTAATAAATTGAGAAATCCACATGTTTAACAACCTTTTAACCCTCTCAATTACTGCCAAACTCCTGCAACCTCTCCAGACCATCTGAGGGTCAGTCTCGGACCATATGATGACACTAGAGGGAAAGAAGTCTTTAGGCCAAGTAAGATCATGTTTGATAGTGCCTGAAGTTCAGAAATTTTAATTTGCTGCCATTGCTGCTGCCATGAAGAACTAAAACTACAGGCTAGCTAACAACCATGCTGATGAGAACATACTGAAGCTCCACCCACCATAGACCGTTTGTTCCCTGCCAGAGCATGTCAGCCTACAAGACACCTAGGTTCAGGCCCGCAGGTCAATTGCTGCCCTCTGAGCAGCCCAGTATACATAAGGGTGTGTTCACGCGGAGGAATTTGCCGTGGATTTGGGGGCGGATTTCGCCTCCCATTGTTTTCAATGGGAGGCAGAGATCGCAGCAGAGCGTGGAAAAAAGAAGCGTCCTGCTCGATCTTTCCATGGATTCCGGGGCTGATTCAGTTGCGGGGTCTGCAGCTCGAGACTCCCTCCTGATTAGGCCCATTCATCTGGGTCTAATCAGGAGCAGGATGCTGCGAAGGAATACTGATGCACTGTATCGTCATCCCGTCGCGACTAGACTGTGGCGAAAATGCCGGCAGCGGAAAGTGAAGAGGAATTCCTCTTCATTTTCTGGTGTGTGAACATACCCTAAGAGTACCCGAGAATCCACTCATGGATCCAATCTGTGAATGCTGTGGACCTGTAATGAAAACTATTAAAACTAAGACAGTTATGAATCAGGTCACACATAGCAACAATAACAATTCAACTTACACCTCCTGAAACCTTAATGTTGTTTTCATCTAAGCCCAAAGCGTCTGACTGTGTGGTTGCATGAATGAGTCCCAAACTCAAAAGCATCCATCCTGAATAAACACAAACAAAACCAGAGAACTCACTGAAACTGGAATTTGGTCAATAGGAAACAATTTGGATACACCAAAAAGGCTCACCTCAAAGAAAACTGCTAAATACTATCTCTCTACTTGAACCAGACAACCACAATCACCCTAGGCACCAAGGGAAAGCTACACGCCTGGGACCCCACAGATCAGCTGTACTGAGAGAACATGACTCCCAATATTGTTTATATTTTTGGAGCTGCGCTGCCCACTCACTGTACAAACTGTAGCAGCAAGTGTAGGTAGGTGCAGTGTTGTCCCATAGACTTCAGTGGGACAACGCTGCAGAACCTACACTTCATCAGATCTAATATTCATAGTCTATCATGCTCATGATGCCTATTTACAACAAGTGCCTGGGGCATGGATCACCTTCTTCCCAAGCACTGGGATGCAACATTCTGAAGATGTCCATCTGAGAACAACTCTTAGGACATGGTGGGCCCTCAACCAAATATATAGCTGTAAACAATGGAGAACTAAATGCCACAATAGAGCCAAAACTGTCAATGAGCTAGACGACAACAAATTTACAACCTGTACAACCACCACGTTCTCTATCCAAAAGTGTATGCACCTCTTCACCATATGTTCATCTATAACTCCACAGACACCACTATTGGGAAAAGTTATAGCAGTGTGAAATTATTTGTAAACCTTAAAGCCTCCCCTAATTTTGGTCATGGAGAACTGCACTGACATTCACCAAAGACGAAAGCAACACTACCCATCACAGCTAGAAACCTCTTCATCTTGACAGACTGCTCTGCCATTAAATGAGGGCAGAGAAGCTTGCCATACCAATCTAACCTCTATCATTAATTGATTCTAACAAAATGACTATGGCAACTGACACCCTTGGTTGTCAACGAGATGCAAATGGAGAAAATGTGATCCATGGGCATGATGAGACACCAAGAGACCCAATAATGATTTAAACTGATGTTAGGTAAATTTTTGGTGGCTATGAACTGACTATTTACAGAACTAGATGGGATAATTTGTCTTGGGGAAGTCAAAAAAAGCATGTTGATTATGTCTATTTCTTTATCCAGGAACAAAAGCCTTGTGACAGGGCCTTCTGCCCTATCTTCTGCCACAGAGACCCCAACCAGGAGCATCAACGACCCAAAACAGTTAAGTAAAAATGCACACATCCCCGAATCCCAAACAACATATAGAATGTCATCAAGATAATGGATGGAATTCTTGTCTCATATCTAATAATCAATTCAAAAAACGTCAAATTAACACGATATAGCACAAACAATGAGTAGCTACGTATCAATATAAAAGAAAATGTCCAACTGACAACCTAACAAGTGAAAACAACTGGGATGCACTAATAACAAACAAAACAATGATTCGATATTGACCCGGACCTAGCTCGTCTAACCCATTGACCTGACACATTGAAAGATGTGCAAGAGACGCTTTTGATATCTTTTGAGACCTAGCAACTTCTAAATTATCAAAAACAGATTTTACATTTCCTGATAACAACAAAACACAAAAAGGCCAATGTGGTATATACAGAAACCGTGAATAAAACTCTCAGTGAGAAAGGGAAGGGGGGCAGCCTTAGACATCCGATTTGCCTTTCCAAATCGTGGAAAGTGCCAAGTGCCTTTCCAAATCGTCAGCCATGGAGACATGACACCTTTCAACTGCAGAAGTGAAGACTTCTCACAGCAGCAGAAGGTAGTAAAAGGATGCACTTTCTGTTATTCCTTCTTTTTAACTTAAACTCATGCCCTTCAGCACCATTTTAGCCAATCCCATGCATGTTCCTAACACCATAACTTTCCGTTTAAGGGAATCTGTCAGGGCAATTTGGGACACTAAACCACCCACATGTCCATATGGACCTGGGGTTTAGTGTCCCAAATCACCCTATTATAACGCAATCCATGGCCGCATTAAAAATCAAAAAGCTTTATACTCACCCTGCCGCTGTACTACCCGCGCTTGCGCAGTTCTTTAATGAAGCCAGAGGAGTCCACCTCGGCTTCAGTGCGCATGCTCCGCAATTACGTAGTGAAGCCGGGGTGTCATCTTTAGCTTCACTGAAGAACAGCGCAGGCGCCGGGAGGCGTGCCAACAAAGAATTCCCTGAATAACCTGGACTGTTCTCGCCAAACAGCATCGATCGGACCCTTCTCTAGGTAAGTATAAAGGTTTTTTATTTTTAATGTGCCTGCAGATTGCATTACAACAGGGCGATTCGGGACACTAAACCCCAGGTCTATAAGGACCTGTGGGTGGTTTAGTGTCCCAGATTGATCTGACAGGTTCCCTTTAACCATATCAATCCCCCTACAGTCACTGGCACCTATATTATTCAGTACATTCTCTCAAGGTGTCTTCAATGGAGTTTCTGGAGGGAGGACCTACAAGGAACAACTCTATTTTAGACTGTTCATTATTGAGGAGGGACCTGCCAGAATCAACCCCAAGCTAGACAGTTCTTTGCTGAAATGGCTAGAATGGAGTGGTTTGCTACCTATAGAAACTTCATTCTAGTCACCTCACTACAGGACAGGTCCTGGGGCAGAATCAAAAGTGGCCAGGAGGAACAGAAATGCATATATATTTACTGAGTAATTATCAAATGGAGTGGAGAAAAACATATACCGTGTTTTCCCGAAAATAAGACAGGGTCTTATATTATTTTCTTGCCCTGAAAGATAGGTTAGGGTTTATTTTCAGGAAATGTCTTATTTTTTTCATAAACAACAATCTACTCACTAGACCCCCTTAGACCTAAAACAATTAAGAGTTGGCTAATGATGGTTGGGTCACTCCTAGTCACAGTCAGGTCCCTTGCCATTACAGCAGTGTTAGACTGCAGTCAAGTATAAGTGTCCACTTGGGGACGCCCGAATGGAAACCTAATCCGCTTAAAAAAGCAGTAACCCACATACCCATAAACTATAATTGAGTCCGCCAGGTTTCTACCCAGTTTCAGCCCGAAAGGGCGAATAATGCAGAGAGAAAAACACTGCTTATAGTGCTTTTCTCTCCACATTTTTCAAGCGGAATGGGGAATGGAATCCCCCAGCAGAGAGCAGGCACAGGTGAGAACCTAGTCTTACATGTATATCTCCCTGGACACTTTTTTTTTTTAATGAACTGTAACAAGGGCTTATTTTCAGAGTAGGTCTTATATTTCAAGCATACACCAAAAATCCTGAAAAATCATCCTAGGGCTTATTTTTGAGGAAACACGGTATATATGTCTAATTTGTGTGCCATTATATATGTGTGTCTATGTATATACACATGCACCAGGGTTAACCTGAACTTCTTTAACTGGTTAAACTGGTGCATGATATCTTATCACAGAATATAATAAAAAGATGTGAAAAGTCAATGGAAAAACATTTTTCAATGACTTTTCATTGTTATTTTTGTTGTCTTCAGTGATAAGATATCACACTGCAGCAGTTTAACCAATTGAAGTTCAGGTTAACTCTGCACCAACTGTATATGAAAATGGTATTCTGAAACCAGCATAACAGTCAAAAAATTATTTAGAAATTACTCATAAAATTTTGTGAAATTCATGGTTTGTGTTCTGTAGTTGCTTCAGGGTCCCCCATACACCAACTTTAATCTAGTTGCTGCAGGGAGGCCAATGGTTTCAATGCAGACTATAAGTTATAAGGTCCTCCATAAAGCACGTCCTTTCTATCTGTCTCACTGCTGAACTAACTCGAATAAAGTTACTGCAGGGAGATTCATGGTTTCAGTATATTCTGTAGTTGTTATTGGTCAATCTTCCATTCTAGCTGCCTCACTAGTGAACTAACTAGAATGGAATTCTTATATTTAAGTTCCTGGTCTTCGCAGACTGTAGTTGTATAAATTGGTCTTCCATACAGCAATTCTATTAATGCTTCATTGAGCAGTTTAGTTGCATTAACCTTCGGGCAGTTATATAAATCATTAATTAGAGCCGTCTGATACTGTCCATCTCTGATTGGAGCTCAGAATCACAACCCTTGCCTGCTCCTGCCTGACACATGAGCTCCCCAGCTCCTTTCCCATAATGCCTTGTGATATGTAGATGCTAAGTAGAGGGCAAAAGGCAATTCAATCTCTACACACCTTCACTGGTGCTCTCAATGTGAGAGGTTCTTGTCCCTAACCGACCACCTGACAGTAGAGAGACAAAATAAGACTATCAGGCACCAAAACTAACCATATTGATTTCTTGGGAATTGGTGGGAGCTAGAGAAAAAAAAATTCCAACTGTACTGGAATCAGTGAAGCACATCTATAAACTGAGAATTGGAGATGGTGGTAAAAAACTGATTTATATATCTCAAATTGATCCACAGACATCAATACTAGCAGTTTCCATTAATGGGATATTTCAGTCTTATTAAATGATGATCTATCCTTTAAGATAGGTCATCGACCGAAGATCACCTGGGGTCTAACCCTAGTTCAGCTGTTTGAAGCAGAAGCAGCACTGTGTCATCATGTATATCAGCCACATGGGCGGTTTGCAGCTGAGACCCATTCAAGTGTATGGGGCTCTGTTGCAATATAAAGCACAGACGCTGTAAAACACAAGAATAGGTCATCAATTTATAAGCCCGGAAAACACCTTTAGGCCAGGGCCCCACTTTGCAGAAATGTCATGGTGTTTTACAGTACCTATTAAAGTACTTTTGATTTGCTTTTCTTAACATTTTTGGGAGGTCTATGTGAATAAAACCACAATTCCAGCATAATATTTAGCATTTTGTTTTTATGGCGTTCGATCTGCATTAAAAATGACATGGCAACTTTGTTCAGCGGGTTATTATGGTGAAACCATATTTATATTGGTTTTGTTAGGTTTTAAACACTTTTACAAATAAGATGTCACATTGTTAAAAATGAACGCTGTTCCTGGGGTCGGTCACCGCATTCTGACGCATATAACTTTTGTAATGTTTTGCTGACGGAGATATGTAAGGGCTCTTTATTTGCGGAACAAGTTGTAATTTTTATTGGTATGTATGACTTTTTGATCACATTTTACTATTATATTTTGGGGAAAGTGAGGTGACCAAAATATGTTTTTTTTTTTTTAACGGTGTACGGGATAAATAATGCTATTTTTGTATAGTGCGAACTTGTACATACATGTAGATACCTAACGTCTACTATTTTTCAATTATTCATGTGTTTTTTTTATTATTAAAAGGTGGGTTTCTTTAAACTTTATATTTGTTTATTTGTAACTTTTCTTTTTTATAATTTTTCTTCTGCCTCAAAGGTAGACTAGGAGAAAGACTCCAAGTGATGGTCTAAGGCACTGTGAAATAGGAGAGAATCTGCCAAGGGAAAAGTGGCAATTTTGGATACATGCGAAACTGAAGGATCTACCATTGTGGCAGAGGCCCATTTGGATTTGAGATCCTCTGAAAAAGGATCCAAAAGCTTAGGCAGGGGCAAAACTCTGCCATTCTTTAGAGACTGTGAACTCAAATGAGGAAGAAAATTCCTCAATAGGAGGTAAAACTTCTAGACATATGCCTAGCCAGATTGGACGACTGCTGCTGATTTGGGTCTTTTACCAGTTTGGACAGTTCCCCTTTGAAAAACAAATTTGTCAAACTGGGGGAGTGAGTCAGACTCAGTTGGGAACAGTGAGCCAAGGGTAGACACTGAATGAGACCTGCACTTAGGCTGTCGAGACACAAGGGCATCTACCCTTTGTTGCTTGTTGGGCTAGAAGCAGGTTGGCTAAACAGCAAAGAATACCCAACAAAGATTGGGAGACTTTAGTAAAGTCCATAACTGTCTGGGACAGAGAATGCTTACCCTCTAGAGTGGATGGCTCAGTGAGGGAGGGGGCTGCTCAGGAGACCAGGGGCCGTGGATGTGGCGTTTATGGCAGACAGAGTCAGGTTGCTAATGGTAGAATTTGGCATTGTGTATGGCCAATGGGACTGAGCAGGATGACTTGCCATTGGATTTTGACAAGATGGACCAAAGAGTGACAGGGACCCCAGCTGCACAACTTACTGCCAGATGGGTACACCGACTGCTGCAGGCTGAGGGAGCTGTGACAGGCATACAGACCAGGAGAGAAGGCTGTGAAAAGAACGGTCTGGATAAAATGTTTGGGAAGAGCCTAGAAATTTGTGGGACAGAACCACAGCCATTGGCTGGTGAAGAAGGTGGAGTATTAGAAGGCTGAGGGAGGAGAAGGAAGTGAAACCTCTGCCCAACCTCTTGTCAGATGTAGTAGTAGGCCACAAAGGCTGGGGAATAAGGCTGTATGGGTCTGTGACAACATGGCACAGACAGCAAATGGATGTATTTGTCCTCTACAGACCCCACACGTTTCTTCTAATGGGCCTGGACCACAAAACATATCGAAATAGTACCTGTTCTGGGTTTTGCCTCCAGGCTTTCACCCCTCCCCACATTGACACAGGATAATACACTGTTGTGTGTATGGGGCCATAAGAAAACAAAAAATTAGCATGCTATCTGATAAAAACATGGATAGAACATTGACAAAGCACAAAGTCATGGACACGTAGACTAATTTAGAGAGACCTGTGTGAAAGAGTGCTGTGGGGGCAGAGAGCATGGCTGCGGTGCCTGTGTATGCATTAGGAAGGCATAGGAAGGCTAGAGCCCCCTTGGAGACGAGGTGGCCAAAATAACCAGAGGTGGTAAGTCAGGGGAGGAGGGGGTTAAAGAAGTTGTCCAGGCATTTTTTTTTAATGCCTGGACCACCAGGGGAGGTGAAAAAAAAAAAAAAATCATACTCACCTGTCCCCGATGCTCCAGTGTCCTCTCGACGCGTTCTGGTTCTTCTGCTCCAGCGTCTTCTCAAAGTGAAACTGTTCACTGGCTGTGACGTCACAGATCTCTTCTGCTGAGGCCAATCAACGGCCTCGGGAAGAGACCCATGATGACACAGGTAGTGACATCTCAAGCCCTTCGCTGAGGCCACTGATTGGCCTCAGCGGTCACGTGTGGCTGGTACTTCCGCCACACGTCAGCACAGGATCCCAAAGACCGGACCGCACAGGGAGGTACTGGAGCAAGGCGAGTATGAATTTTTTTTTTTTTTCACTGCCCCCTGCCTATTTAATACTTAAACAGGCTGTCCATTTTTGCTTGGACAACCCCTTTAAAGTCCTGAGAAGGTGCCGCACAGCCTTCAGAAAAATAATAAAACAGAGGATACTTACCCTACCTAGGTTACCCTTCAGATTTCCTTAAACAAACAGCAATCAGCAGCATCACCCCTTCAGAAACTACCATGTAGTTGTGGGAGTATGCGGACAAGGATAGAAGCGCGCGCGACCAGGAGGGTGACCGGATGGCTGAGCTAGGTTGCAACCTTTGTGTCCCACTCAAGATGGAGAAAGGAGCAAGAACAGAAGACTAAATATAAGAAAAAATCCCTGCAGTAGCTGGGCGGTGTACCCCCAACAAACGGAAGGAGTATAGTAGGGAGGAGGAGGCCACATTTTTTGGCCTAGTGTCGCCTTTTAGAGGTAGTAGCTATACCATACAGTCTTCTATGTCCCCCAATGATACACTCCCTGCAGCCTCCACTAACATACAGTCCCATAAAAATATCACTCTCCCTTCAGTCCCATCCAAATGCAGCCTCATGTAAACAACCTCTCCCTTCACACCCATCCAAATGTAGCCTCATATAAATATGACCCTATCCCTCCAGTCCCATGTAAACATCACCCTCTCCCTTCAGACCCGTCCAAATGACGTCCTATGTAAATATCAACCTTTCCCTTCAGACCCGTCTACATGCAGTCCCATCCAACATGCAGATCCTCACAAAATACATCAGTCCTGTCCATTCACACCTATCCACCATGCAGTCACCATACTAAACTAGCTCTCTTCATACAGCTACACGTCTATAGTTCCTACTTCCTGTATTGAGCACAGAACTGTAATACAGGATATCCCGCCCTCCTCTGAGAGTCTCCGCCCCTTCCCGTGACATCATACCTACTAGGAACAACTCCATTCTAGGCACGAGCGTACGGTGACGTTGGCTGCGGTGTTAGGTTTTCGGCGCCGGCGCGGTAGATTAAGAAAATGTGCAGGTGGTGAGGGCACGAAAGGCGAGAGAGCAGCACCCGTCATGGCCAGGCATCGCAACGTGCGCGGGTACAACTATGACGATGGTGAGAAACTGAGCGGCCCTTAAGTGGGAGGAGCTAAAGGCACAACGATAGGATCCCGGTGGCCGTGTGTACTGCGACCGGACATATGTTAACTGAGCTGTAGGACTTGTGTTGGTATTCCATGGTGCCTAGAGTACAGTTTAAGCCTTCTTAGTGAATACTGTGTGTATATGTACATATATTATAAATCTACACACTGGCACGAATAACTTTACTAAGGTTTCTTATCACAGAAGACAACAGTCACGTTAAAGTTCTGTGATGCTCGTCCAAAACTCGGTATTGTCTATTATATAGATATCAGCTGGTCGTTGGGGTGCTAGACCCCATTGATCTGATAGCCATAATCCTAAGGGTAGGCCATCAATTCTGAGCCTTGTCCCCATGTGGAAAAGCTGCATTTTTTTTTTGTTGTAGGTTTCATAGTTTTCTTTTTTTTTTAAGCCAAAGACAATGAATTTAGCAGAAGGGAGAAGCAACAGGCCTTATTCACATGCCACATGGCCATCAAAATGGACAAAGATAGAGCATGTCAGTTTTTAACTTGTTAAATGGTTGTCACACAGCTGTCTTTCACTGTCATGTGAATAAGGCCTAGGTGCTTCCTTTATATTTCCCATTCCTTTTGAAGTAACTCTTGTCTTTGCCTCAAAAAAAACAAACAAAAAAACACAGCAAAATCTGCAATAAAAATGTAGCTTTACCACACCATATGGTCTTAGCCTTACGCTAACCCAAGTAGTGAAATGCTGCCGGAAAAAAGGCAGCAAAAAAATTAACAGATTAACATTGGCTCACTGGTTACTGGTGCCTTGCAGCACTGGGGTCCATAGGTTGAAATCCAGCCAAGGTCAAAATCTGCAAGGGGTTTGTATGTTCTCCCCGTGTTTGAGGGTTTCCTCCTATACTCTGAAGACCTACTGATAGGGAATTTAGATTGTGAACCCTATATGGTACTGTGTTGACTCTGTAAAGCATTTCAGAATATGATGGTGCTATATAAGTAAAATAACATAACACTTTTTTTTTTTCTCCTGCTGTGTTTACACAACGTGGGGCCTTATTCTTGAAGGGATCTTCTGAGACTAAAATATTCATAACCTTTCTTTAGAATAGGTTTTTCAAATTACATTTATACCTGGGACCCCGGCTGATAAGCAGAGCACTTGCCATGCTCGGGTGAGCCCTATCTGTCACATGGCCTGTTTTCTGCCTTATTAAAGTGAACAGGAATGTACTGCTGTGCTTGGTAAGCAGTGGACCCCTTCTGATCTTCTATGGATGACGTATCCTTATTAACCCTGAAAAACCCCTTTAGGCCGGGGCACCATGTTGCGAAAACGCAGCATTTTTGTTGCTGTAGAAACTCTGCAGCAAAAATCTCTGCGTTTTACAGTACCTGCAAAGTGAATGGGATTCTGGCTAATCCCATTAACATGTTGCACAAAAAAAACTGCAGTGGAAAAGCAAGCATTTTTGAAAATCGTAGCATGTCAGTTGTACCTGCGGGAATGCTGGAGTTTTCCGTATAGGTATAATATGGCAGAAAGTCTGCAGAGGAAAACTCAGTGAAAATGCAATGAAAAACCGTGATGCATTTTTGCCAGGTTTTTTCCCGCAGTGTTTTTTTTTTCTGCTCATTGTTACGTGGGACCTTAGCCTTAAAGGGGTTGTCTGGGATAAAATGAAAACCCTACACTACTCTAAACACCCTCCCCCTCCTACTTTCTAAATAACATAATTTATCAAAAATGTATAGTTACCCATATCGGTAACTATTCGTTTCTCTGTTTCGGGAAACGGAATGTCACTACTACTCCCCCCTTCCTCCTCCTCCATTCAATCCATCATACTTACCCATCTTCTTCCTACCAGGCTTCTTCCTGTGGGTCAGCTCCTCCCTGTTTTCTGACTGCCGTACATGCTATAGACCCAGCATTGCTCTATGCTCTGCAGCCAATAATCCACCTCTACTGCACAGGCGTGGGAGTAGCATCACAGACCTGTGCAGTAGAGGTAGATCGTCGGCTACAGAGCAGCGCTGAGTCTATAGCACACACTGCAGTCAGAAAAGAAGGATGGGCCATCCCGCAGGAGGAAGATAGGTTAGTATATAATGGGGTCGGGGGTTGAGCTGAGTAGGTAGGGAAGGGCTAGTAGTTTTGAGCGGGATAGCTAGAGATAGAGCAGAGGTTCCCAGACTTTTTTTTTCTCGTAGACCACTTTCAAAATTTTACTGGTTTCGGTGCACCCCCCTGCTGCTACATTTCTACCATATTCCCAAAACTCATCCAAAAATGTGAAGATTAGATTTAACGTAGACCCCCGTCGAGTCTCCCGTGGACCCCGGGACCACTTTGGGAATCACTGAGATAGAGGGTGTGTGGGAGGGAGAGAGGAAGGGGGGGAGTGAGGTGAGAGGTAGCTACATAGTTACATAGCAGGAAGCTGAACCATGTAAATAAATGCAGAAGATTCCATGAGCTCCCAGAGACACTCAGAAATCACTCAAAACACTGTTAAAGGGATATGGGTGCATTTATTAATCCTTTAATAGCACTAACAGACCTTTTTTAAAATAACATTTTTTTTTGCCCGGAAAACTGCTTTAACCCCTTCTCGACCGCCCACGGCATATAAACGTCAGTGCTTGCTGGGCTTTGTGCAGTGCCGACGTTTATCAACGGACCCTGCTAAATTGGGGATCGGGTCTCCCCAAGGGTCAGGAACTCCATGAATACAGCAATAATAGATGCTGGTGTCCATGGAGACATAATCAGGACCTGATAGGTTCAGGTCCCGATCATGTAGCTGCTATATGAGGGAAAGTTTGTTGCAGTAACAAACTTTCCCTGATATTAGCTGCCAGCCTGCCCGCGGGCGTCATCGGGAGCGGGTGTTAGCTGTATCTGACAGCTAACACCCTGCTCCTTAATCCCCGGTTGGAGCTGAGCTACGATCGGTGGTTTTAACCCCTTGCATCCAAGGGGTTCCGCCATGTTGCCTGGCTCCCAGTCTCAGTAGCTGCATGATTTCGTGCAGCTACTGAGTTCTGCTTGGACGTACCGGTACGTCCCTGCAGAAATAGACAACCACCCCTTGGACGTATATAGTCTATGGGCGTTACGGAAGTGGTTAAAAGGTAAAAATCAATACCAGAATGGATGGGTTTTTTTTTAATCCACCAAGAAAGAGTTAATAAAATGCAGTCAATAAGTTATAGGCACCCAAAAATTATATCATTACAAAATAAATCTCACCCCGCAAACAACAAGCCCTCATACGGCTACATCACCAGAAAAATAAAGAAAATATAGCTTTCATGATGCGAAGACAAAAATCGCCAAATCATTAGAACAAAACTGGTTGCGGCAGGAAGGGAATATATAAGTTGAAACACCCCAAATTTAGAGCTTACAAGGTAAAAGACACCAGAAGTGACCCCCCCAACCCCCAATCATAGGAGCTACTGGGGAAATAGTAGGGAATTTGGTGTTCCCAAGGCGCTCCACACAGCTTACATATTCACTGTTCACCATCTGCTGTGCATTCACGTCTGGGATACTAATGCTCACTACACCCTCTGATAAATTCTTTGAGGGGTGCAGTTTTCAAAATGTGGTCATTCCCTAGGGGATTCCACTTTACTGGTACTTTAGAGGCTCTGGAAACATGACATGGTGTCCAGATACCAAACATCTAAATCTGCGCTCCAAAAGCCACACAGCACTCCTTCCCTTCTGCGCCCTGCTGTGTGCCCAAACTGCAGCTTATGCCTACATGTACACTACAGTTCAAAAGTTTAGGGTCACTTAGAAATTTCCTTATTTTTGAAAGAAAAGCACAGTTTTTTTCAATGAAGATAACATTAAATGAATCAGAAATACACTCTATACATTGTTAATGTGGTAAATTACTATTCTAGCTGCAAACGTCTGGTTTTTAATGCAATATCTTCATAGGTGTATAGAGGCCCATTTCCAGCAACCATCACTCCAGTGTTCTAATGGTATATTGTGTTTGCTAACTGTGTAAGAAGGCTAATGGATGTTTAGAAAACCCTTGTGCAAGTATGTTAGCACAGATGAAAACAGTTTTGTTGGTTAGAGAAGCTTTAAAACTGACCTTCCTTTGAGCTAGTTGAGAATCTGGAGCATTACATTTGTTGGTTTGAGTAAACTCTCAAAATGGCCAGAAAAAGAGAACTTTCATGTGAAACTCGACAGTCTATTCTTGTTCTTAGAAATGAAGGCTATTCCATGCGAGAAATTGCCAAGAAACTGAAGATTTCCTACAACGATGTGTACTACTCCCTTCTGAGGACAGCACAAACAGGCTCTAACGAGAATAGAAGAAGTGGGAGGCCCA
This sequence comes from Leptodactylus fallax, assembly GCA_947044405.1. Lineage (NCBI taxonomy): Eukaryota > Metazoa > Chordata > Amphibia > Anura > Leptodactylidae > Leptodactylus > Leptodactylus fallax. The sequence continues at coordinate 3,732,824 of CAMRHE010000092.1, forward strand.
GCTGCACAACTGAGCAACAAGACAAGTACATTAGAGTCTCTAGTTTGAGAAATCGACGCCTCACAGGTCCTCAACTGGCAGCTTCATTAAATAGTACCCGCAAAACGCCAGTGTCAACGTCTACAGTGAAGAGGCTACTCAGGGATGCTGACCTTCAGGGCAGAGTGGCCAAGAAAAAGCCGTATCTGAGACTGGCTAATAAAAGGAAAAGATTAATATGGGCAAAAGAACACAGACATTGGACAGAGGAAGATTGGAAAAAAGTGTTATGGACAGACGAATCGAAGTTTGAGGTGTTTGGATCACACAGAAGAACATTTGTGAGATGCAGAACAACTGAAAAGATGCTGGAAGAGTGCCTGACACCATCTGTCAAGCATGGTGGAGGTAATGTGATGGTCTGGGGTTGCTTTGGTGCTGGTAAAGTGGGAGATTTGTACAAGGTAAAAGGGATTTTGAATAAGGAAGGCTATCACTCCATTTTGCAACGCCATGCCATACCCTGTGGACAGCGCTTGATTGGAGCCAATTTCATCCTACAACAGGACAATGACCCAAAACACACCTCCAAATTATGCAAGAACTATTTAGGGAAGAAGCAGGCAGCTGGTATTCTATCTGTAATGGAGTGGCCAGCACAGTCACCAGATCTCAACCCCATTGAGCTGTTGTGGGAGCAGCTTGACCGTATGGTACGCAAAAAGTGCCCATCAAGCCAATCCAACTTGTGGAAGGGGCTTCTGGAAGCATGGGGTGAAATTTCTCCAGATTAACTCAGCAAATTAACAACTAGAATGCCAAAGGTCTGCAATGCTGTAATTGCTGCAAATGGAGCATTCTTTGACGAAAGCAAAGTTTGAAGGAGAAAATTATTATTTCAAATAAAAATCATTATTTCTAACCTTGTCAATGTCTTGACTATATTTTCTATTCATTTTGCAACTCATTTGATAAATAAAAGTGAGTTTTCATGGAAAACACCAAATTGTCTGGGTGACCCCAAACTTTTGAATGGTGGTGTATGACACTGGTGTACCCAGGATAACATACTTAGTGTCATATGTGGTATAAACTGCTGTTTGGGCACAGATGGAAGGAGCGCTATTTTGGTTTTTGGAGCACAGATTTAGACAGTTTGGTTTTTGGATGCCATAACACTTTTGCAGAGCTCTGAAATACCAGTAAAGTGGAATCCCCTGACACATGACCCCATTTTGGTAACTACACCCTTGAAAGAATTTATCCAGGGGTACAGTGAACATTTTTAACCCTCAAGTGTTGCATTAATTTTCCAGAAATGAATACGCAGCTAATGGTGAAAAGTGAAAATGACAATTTTTCCAGGAATACGTCATTTCAGTGCATAATATGTTGTGCCTGGCTTATATCAGAGATGAATGCTCCAAAAGCTGTTGTCCTCGGGATACCCGCTTAACATTTTCTGGAGTGTGTGTCTCTGCTGACACAAGTTGGGCACAACATATTGGGCACTGAAATGGTGTATCTATGGAAAAATTCAATTTTCACTTTTCATTATCAGCCGCGTATTCCTTTCTGGAAATCAAATTAATGCAACGCTTAAAGGTTAAAAATGCTCACTACCCCGCTTCATAAATTCCTTGAAAGGTGTAGTTTCTAAAGTGGGGTTATGTGTCTGTGGGTTCTACTTTACTGCCAATTCAGGGGCTCTGCAAAAGTGGCATGACGTCCAAAAACCAAACTGTGTTCCAAAAACCAAAATAGCTCTCCTTCCCTTCTGTGCCCGGGTGTTCCTAAACAGCAGTTTATACCCACATATGGCATTAAGTACGTTATCCTGGGTACAACAGTGTCATACATGTGGGTATAAACTGCCGCTTGGGCACACAAGAGGGCGCAGATGTCAAGGAGCGCTATATGTTTTGAAGCGCAGATTTAGATTGTTGTTTTTTTGGACGCCATGTCACATTTGTAGAGATTCTAAAATTGCCCCTACAAAATAGGGTCACTTCTTGGAGAATTCCAATTTACTGGCACCTCCAGGGCTCTGCAAAAATAACATGGCATCCACAAAGTCCCTCTAAATCTGTGCTCCAAAAGCTAATAAGCCCACTGCTCCTTCCCCTCTGAGCCCTGCTGTGTGCCCAAGCAGCAGTTTACACCCACATATATAACTTCTTTCTACCTGGGATCGCCCACTTAATAGTTTTAGGAGTGCATGTCTCTGATGAAACAAACTGGGCGCAATGTATTGGGCACCGAAATGGCATATTTCTTTAAAAATTCCAATTTTCACGATGTACATTAATTTTCGGGAAGCACTCTTGGGCTCAAAATGATAATACCTTTTGATAAATTCCTTGAGGGGTGTAGTTTCTAAAATGGGGTCACTTTATGGGGGTTTCCATTGTTTTGGTACTCTAGGGGCTCTGCAAATGAGACATGGCACCTGAAAACTATTCCAGCAAAATCTGCCCTCCAAAAGCCAAATAGCGTTCTTTCCATTCTGAGCCCTGCCATGTACCCATACAGCAGATTATGTCCACATATGGGGTATTGCCGTGTTCATGAGCAATTGTTTAACAAACTGTGGGGAGCTTTTTCTCCTTTAACCCTTTGTGAAAATGAAAACTTTGGGTATAAAGTGACATTTTAATTTTTCATTTACACATCCCAATGTTAATAAAATCTGTGAAAAGGCTGTTGGGTCAAAATGCTCACTATACCTCTTGATAAATTCTGAAAGGGGTGTAGTTTCCAAATTGTGGTCACTTTTTGGGAATTTCTTTTGTATTGGTACTCTAGGGGCTCTGCAAATGAGACATGGCGCCGAAAACTACTCCAGCAAAATCTGCTTTTCAAACGTCCGGTGTCTTTCCTTCCCTTCTGTGCGCTGCCGTGTGCCCAGACATCAGTTTACACCCACATGTGGGGTATTTCTGTGCTCAGGAGAAATTGCATAACAAACTTTGAGATGCATTTTCTCCTTTAACCCTTTGTGAGTGTTAATTTTAGGGCTAAATGAATGTATTATTGAAAAACAAATGAAATGTCTAAATTTCACCTCCATATTGTTTTAATTTCCGTGAAATGCTTAAAGGGTTAGCAAACTTCCCAAATGCAGTTTTGAATTATTTGAGGGGTGCAGTTTTGAAAATGGGGTGATTTATGGGGGTTTCTAATATATAGGCCTTTATAATCCCCTTCAGAACTGAAGTGGTCCCTAAAAAATTAGTTATAGCCAATATAAAGCAGAGATATGGGAGATAATATTTATTCATGTATTTGGGTGGTATGACTATCTGTTTGAAAAGCAGAGCATTTCACATTTTGAAAATTGTTGTGTTTTTTTTTTTTTTTTCCTTCAAAATTTCCATCAAATTTCCTATTTTCTTATAAATACAAAAATATTGATCAATGTTTACCACTAACATGAAGTACAATGTGTCACGAAAAAACAGTCTCAAAATCACTTGTGTAAGTTAAAGCGTCTTAAAGTTATTGCCATATAAAGTGACACATGTCAGTTTTGAAAAATGAGGCCTGGTCATGAAGGTACTATTAGGCTCTGTCTTGAAAGGGTTAATATATATGAAATGGTAAAATCTTCCTCTGTAGGCTCGTTTTTGAGACTCTACCATACTAACACTACACTAGGTAAATACGTTTTTGACATTCACTTCTGCTTTCTCTAGATTTTTCTTGACTTTTTCTTTTATATTTGTTACAGATTTTGATGATGATGATATGTATGGACAGTCTGTAGAGGATGACTACTGTATCTCACCAGCAACAGGTATACATCAACATTGTGAAAGGTTTTACAAGTTGTTTGGTAATCCAACTCAGAATGGTTGTCCACCGTTTAGATATTTTCTTAAAGTTCTTCATCAAGGTGACCAGAAACCTAAAGGCACTTAGAACAACTTTAAAAAATGCATTATAAAGCCAAAAAAGAGAGAGCCTGGCACAGTTCATAGCTGTCAAAACATGACCAGGTTTGCGTCCTATTTCAGATGAACTACCTTGTAGGGAACTTTCACAATTTTTCCATTATGTGCACTTTTGTAGTTCAAGCTCTAAAATCTGATGGACAGATCTAAACCTGCATTGATTCTTACTACCAAGAGTGTTGCTTTGTGGAAGTGAATATGCAAATAAGACCTCCTTGGTGAAAAAGAGGAATTTACTCTATAGTGCTCTCTTTTGGAAGGTAGCTTCGTATTGATCAATGTATGGTGTTTCATAAAACCTAATAGCATAATCTGGGAATAATTGTGATAGTATCACAACAGGAGAATGGTGGTAATTGGGGCTGGACAATTATGATCAAAATCATGACTAATCGGGCATTTTACCTGGATTACAGTTAATGGTGCTTATTTGTCACGCCTCTTTAAACCATGCCCCTTTCATAGTATGATTAAGTGTTGGGCAAACTCCATGAGATTCGTCTCACAAGGTTCATCTGGCGGTTTTGTTTGGACTGAACATGGCCGAACCAAAACTGCTATTATTATACTGTGAGGTCTCTAGACCACAGAGTATAATAAGCGGAGGTGAGGAAACATAAAAAAAAAATTGTGCTACTCACCTCTCTTGGGCTCCGGCACACGGCTAACGTCAGAGACCGCTGATTGGGTGTTGTGACGCACAGATGCAAGAGCACATTTCATGGACGGAATATGGACCCATTCTAATCAGTAAGGCTATTCACACACTTGTTTTCTTCATACTCACTAAATTGTAGCATTCACTAATTTGATCCGTTTTGCATCCTGTACTCGCTCTTTCACTTTTATGGGAACGCAAAACAAAACAAAAATAGACTGCAAATGAACACTATCCATGTACTGTCTTTTTTCGGATCTTTTTGGTGAAAAGAAAATTGCTATCAAACCAGGAAGTACACTGAGTTCATACAAAGCTTTTTGCCAATCCAAAACACATATCATCTGAACAAGTCCTTAAAGTGAATGTCAGGGCTATTTGGGACACTAAACCACCCACACGTCCATATGGACCTGGGTTTTAGTGTCCGAATCACACTGTTATAACGCAATCCATGGCCGCATTAGAAATAAAAAAAAGCTTTATACTCATCCTGCCGCTGTACTCCCTGCGCCTGTGCAGTTCTTCAATGAAGCCAGAGGAGTACACCTTGGCTTTAGTGCGCATGCCCCGTACCTCCGGCAATTGCGCGGATTGCATTACAACAGGGCGATTTGGGACACTAAACCCCAGGTCTATAAGGACCTGTGGGTGGTTTAGTGTTCCAGATTGACCTGACAGATTCCCTTTAATTTATGGAGATTGTTTAAAGGGATTTGTTGTCATTAATGTTTATTACTTATTCAGTGTATTGTTGCTACATATTAACTACGTTTTTGTGCAGGGTTTAAAGACTGGAGTGTGGTTCAAAAATAGAAAAACAATGCTGAATGATCTTTAGTCTTAAAAAAGAACATTTGGGGGCCGTTATCTTGTCAGCATTGTAGAGATTCTTAAGCCGCCAGTGTTTCAAATAATTGCGCTATCTCCAACTACGCTGGAGTCAGTAGAGCAGTGCCTGTTAAAGGGGTTGTTCTAGGAACTGGACCAACTCCTGTGGAGGTTGGAGAAGGTATAAAATTAATAGGAAAATAAAAAGCATACTCGCTTGTCCCTGGTGCTCCGTTGTTTGGATGCCGCATGTTGTTCTGCGCCTCATGTGACTGCTGAGACCAATCAGTGGCCTCAGTAGTTGCTGGAGAGGGACTGACAATGTATGAGAGTGACATCACTTGTTCCTCTTCAGCGACCACTTAGGCCACTGATCCGGCATTGACACCTCCCACGGCCTCCAATTCCTAGGCAACCTCTTTAATGGATGCAAAGGTGTGGAAGTAGCAAAAGGTCCTCTTTAAATGTTTATAGAGAAGTGTGTTTTTCAGATGACATTGCTACAGTGAGTGCCCATAATAATAAGCTAATGGTAGCAATAAGATGCATGAGTTACTTGAGTGTATGAGTGTTTATGATGTCAAATGTTTTGTTGTTTTTCCCTTATTTGTGAAATATTTTTAATTAATTTGCTGTGACCACAGTAGAACTTTTTGTAATGTGAGCAAAATTTTTGTTTTAGATTACTGTGTTCTTATTTGCAGCTGCTCAGTTCATATATTCTAAACGGGGCAGACATCAAAGCTTTTCTGAGCCTTTGGAAGAGGAGGAAGATGAATATGAAGATGATGACAAATTTAAAGCTTCCTGTACTTCCCTGAGTTCTGTTGACCAAGGTACTATAGGATCATTTCTCAGATCCTTAGTTTACAACATTTGGGAAGCATTTGACATAGGTCTTCTATTTTTTAGCTCGCTTGTATTCCTGCCTTGATCAAATGAGAGAAGTTTTAGGAGAATCAGTATCAGAGCAAACTATGATTGATGCGGTATTGCAGTGCAGCTTTGATGTGGCAAAGGCTCTAGACCAAGTCTTCAAGCAGGACAGCAACACAAGCAAGAAGCCTGTTACCCAGGATGCTCCCTCAGCTGAAAAGCCAGGAAAAGGTAGGCTCGTTTTATTCTTGTTGTCTTATATTCATGACATCATGATTTCACAACCTTACCATATCACTGTTGAATAAGGTCAGAAGCTTTGGGCTTATGAAACTTTAAAGGGGTTATCTGTTTTTTAAAAAATATGGGTCAAATAACATGATGCATCAATACAAAACAATTGTTAATATATATCCTGTTTAAATTTTGTACCATTTATGATTTCTTTTCAGGTCATAAATCATAGCTGTGATGTTTTGTTTGCCAGCTCACTACTCCTCCCTTCTCAGAAGTGCAGCCAGCAAACCAAACGTTCCAGCAGCACATGATCCCCCTTGCTCCTTGAAGTCACTCATGGGAGTGATTTATTGCTTGCTCCATTATGCTGCATGGCCTGAGGAAGTGAAACACAAGACAGACCCTGTAGCAGGGAGGAAATTTGCTCACAGGAGAGACAGGAAAGGGTACACAGAGTGAGAGCAGGCAGATGAATTTATGGGAAATGTAGTTTGTCTACAGATTCGTGTAAATAAGACTAGGTTCACACTTTTTGTGACCGTTCAGGGATTCCGTCCCCCATTCCACCGGGTTTTGCATTTTTCAGGCGGAAACCCGGTGGACCTTATTATAGTCTATAGGGTCCGTGAGTAACCGCTTTTTTTAAGCGGATTGGACCCGAGGAACGGAAACCTCAACGCAGATGTGAACCTAGCCTTAGAGTTATACAAGGAGCAAAAAGTAAAATACAGCCAAGCAAAGGCTGCATAAGGGAGTAGTGCGTATTTAGCACTGTTGTGGATGTATTTGCAGATAATTTTTAGAAGCTGGATAACCCCTTTAATAAATCTAGTTAAAATTCATAATAGGCTGCATTAATTTTATGCGCTCAAGAAATGTCTTTAACAAATCTTTTATACAATCATTTTATTGTGACATTTAGCAAATAAATGCCTTTTCGTGTCTTTTTTTTTTTCTTTTTTGCATTGTTCCTACTGACTTCACGTATGGATTCTGCCTTTTTTTGACCAACCTGAATATTATTGGCCATGGTAAGGTAAGAAGCCTTATTTACTTCTTTACAGCACTTATCCAACAATCAATCTTTGTTACTTCCAAACCCAACAAAATGTACTGACAGTTCAGAGTTGGGCTATAATAGACAGCCACCAAGTAACCTTTCATCTAGTGATTCCTTAGATGGTAGTGAGAACATTGCACCTGATAATTTCACTCCTAGTTTGTCTTTATCTGCTCTCATAAATGAAAGCTCACAACAGAACTTTGGCAATGAAAAGCCTGTTGCATTGTCTACAATGAGCCTGCTGGATTTAATGAATCCTTCGCCTGTTGCCTTCAGTACCTTGAATGACTTGGATCTGTCTGCGCCTATGCATTGCTCAAAGCATTTAGCCCAGATTCCTGATTTGATGCAGATAGGTCATTCTAGTACATCTGCAAGTGTAGAAGGGTCTAAATATTTCTCTATTAGTGGCCTACATGGTTCTCAAGTAATTACATTTCCTAAAAACAGAGAACCAGAAAATCACATCTTGCGTGAAAAGGCCACTTTATTTGGAAGCCTAAGTTCTGTCTTGCATTCAGAGGATAGTATGTCCTCTGATGGAGAAAATTTGTCTTTACCAAAGTATGGAAGTCCATCACTAGCTGATCTGATCCAGGAGCACAAAGAGAGGAATCCTTTACAGAACCTCATGATTGATTCTCCTCGGAAGAATCTGTGCAATAAAGACTTGCAGACTGGATCTGGGTCTAATGCAGCTTTTGATATACCCTCACTGGCAACATCTCTGTCGTCCCTTGCTGTTTCTCAAAGCACTGATCAGAGAGACTTTCAAGTTTCCTTGTCTGATCTTATTGCTGAAACCAGTAACAAACCTCATGATAACCTCCACAATTTGTTTCAGTCCAGTGGGGTTACCTTGACTGAGACCAATACTAACATTGATCTCCGCTTTCTCATCAGTGAGCCTCTTGGTGGTCTTAGTCATGTCAAGCCTACTGCCCATGACCAGTTAGAACTCAAACCCTCCAGTGACAGATGTTTAGGTTCTGAGAAATCGCTAGTTTCTAAAAATCACAAGAAATCCAGCTATTGGGTTAAGTCATTGAAAGCCAAACCTTCTACATTTGCATTAAGTTTATGTTTTGCCTACATTCCAAAAACACACAGAAAATCTTTATTGGTATCTCGACCACCAGACTCTCAAAATAATGAATTAAAGCTGAATAATCCCATGGGTCACCCAGATATTATACCATTTGATTTCCAGACTCCTTCCCCCGATGACGTTGTAAAAGAGAGCCAGAAGAAGGCTTTTATGAGATAAAGTAGAACTTTTTCTGGAACGTATGTATAGTTGGCATAAATGACGCTATATATTTAGTTATATTTTAGAATTTTTTTATTTTTATAATTCATTAGACTCTGAGGATTTTTAATAATTTTAGATTCAAAAGCAGTATCTTTTTTTCCCTTGACAGTATTTTTGACAGTAAGGTATGGGTTTAAACTTTCTCTCAATTCTGAAAACTTCACTTATCAAGGAGATAAAGGAGTGTGCACTCTATTTTTGTGAAGCCTAACTTTTAACTTCAAATTAGATTTCTTTTTTTAACTTAGTAATGTTATAAATGACTCTTCTGGTGACTACAACACATTTTTTATACTTTGTATTAATTTATTTGTATCAAATGCTTTTTCCTACAAATGAATTGCTACCGAAAGCTATAATGGTACACAATGATGATATTCTTTTTTTTTTTTTTTTTTTTTTTTTTTTACCTTTCTAGTTTTCTAAATGCTATTAATCTCTCAGGATCACTCATAATAACCCATATGCTTGCAAATATTAAGTATCATTTAAGAATGTAGGTTATTACTACTTTATAGAAATTTTCTTTATGGGAATGTATTAGGGCATGTGGCAGATTTGTTGCAAAAATGTCTGCAGCTGAGAATCTGACCCACACATCTGACTGAACACGTTCATGGTTTTCTACAAGCCGCATTTAAGATGGACAGTTGTAGACATTTCTTTAAAGGAGTTACCTCTTATAACACTGATGGCCTATCCTAAGGATATTAGATCTGCGTGGGTCAGACGGTACGGCTCTCGGTAGTGTTTACAAACCGCGAGCCGTGCTTGTCACTCACCATACAAACTGGAGCAGTGATTGCAGGTATTGCAGCGCTGTCCAAGTGAAATCTATGAATCTATGTTAGAAACTGTATATTCCCTTTATCAAATCTGATGCCTGAATGTACCCTTAGGGTTTGTTCACACAGCGGCTTTTGGAGAGGATTTTGTCTTCTGACTTATATTACTCTCCCAACCTTGCTGTGTGTAATCTGCAGCAGAAAGCAGAGGCTGAGCCCCTCTTTCTTTTTCTTTTACCATGTTGAAAAAAGAAGCATCTGTCATTGCGTCCCATTGAAAATAATGGGAGGCAGAATAGGTACTGTTTATGGAGAGGCTTTTTAGGCAGAAGACGATCCCATTGCTCTCTCTAGAAGCTGCTGTGTGAACATACCCTTAAGGGTGTTGTATAAGGATAAAAAATTCATGTCTGTTTTCCTCTAGAAACATCGCCATGTGTTGAAGAGTTGTCTGGTATTGCAGCTGAATCTGTGGATATATGTAATAAAGCGGCCATGAATTTCTTACCCTAATACCACTTTATTGCTTAAATTAAGTTGACTCACTTGAAATTTTTTTTTCTTAGTAAATGTATATAATGACAGGATGTAATTGTGTAAGAGGACGTTTCTGTTCTGGTCAAAAAAATTTTTTTTTCTTTTTTTGTTTTATCATAAAACATTTTAAATATTAAAGAGAGGGTACTTATTATTATTATTATTATTATTATTATTATTATTTTTTTTTTTTTTATCTCGAGTATTGTTGCTGGTATATGTTGATATAGATGTATAATAAAGGAGAAAAACGGGAAACCCTTGCTTATCTGATTCTCTGCAAATTACTTTATCATGTCTAGTGTGTATTTTTTTATTTACATAGTTGCAGGATTTTCAGCATGGATTTTTTATTTTTTTAAATTTGTTTTTATATTGTTTTTGCAATATAGTACTAAATACTAAAAACAAAAAAAATACATATAGAGAATATTTGTACAGCTAACCCTTTCCAGTCCAGTGAGAGGATTTTTTTTCAGAAAAAGAATATAATCACAATGAAAACTGCAGTTGATATGTTGCAATTTTTTTTGTGCATTTTCATACCCAGATCTCCGTAGCAGCAGTTCTTAAAATAATGTTCATGGGGTAAATATATACAGTAGAAACATTTGACCTATATAATTGTTGGAAAAATCTTAGGTCAAGCAGTTTTAAACTGCAACGGATCAGCACACTGATTATGTCCATGTAACAGAGCGACTTAGTGTGTTAAACTGTAGTGCAGATTACCATTGAACACTGGAAGGCAGATTTGAGGTGTTTAGCACACTGAAACTTGTCGTAATTAGCTTACAAAACATGGCATGTGAATATAGCCCCAGACACAGCAGGCATGAAAAATTAGGAAAAAAAAAATTTCATATTAATTTTAACCTTACCTGATGGTCAAATGGAGTAGAGGGGTTAATGTCACTGAAATGGTATGCTAAAGAAGATAAAGGGGGTTATTGACTAACAGTTAAGGTGCACATATACACAGCCCATTTAGTGACCTCCATGTGGTATAATGTCCTATTGGTGTCTTCCACACAATATATTCTGGTATTATTCTTTGTTGGGGGCACTATCGTAGCATTATACTGTGTGGGGGACATTAACAGGACATTATACTATGTGTGGATCACTATGGAGCATTATACTTTGTGTATGGCACTAACTTGGCATTATAATAAATGGGGGGCACTAAGAAGCATTATACTGTGAGGGGGAACATTAAGGAGTATTATACTGTGTAAAGGGCACTAATGGGGCATTATGCTGTGTAGGAGGCACTAAAGAGGAATTATACTGTGTGGTAGTCATTAAAGAGCATTATATTGTGTGGACCTCTTTGAACTTTAAGGCGCAGGAACTTTTTTCCAAGGTTTTTTGTGCATCTTATAGGCTAAAAAATACAGTAAAATGAAAGTGAATATGCAACAAATTAATTAGACAATTTAATCATTTTATTTTGAAGCCGGACTTAGTAACTTTCCATCCAAAATTGGTCATAATTCTGCCTTTAAACCCTGATGTAAAATTTCTGCAACAGTGTATATAGCATGTCAAGTTAAGTGAGTTTTTCAGAGCAAAGTAAATACTTAAAATTTTTAAACACAAGGGCCCTTAGCATAACAAAATGTTACTTCTGCCCGATCGCCTGCTTATATGGATCCCATGCTACCCAGGACCGAACCACGTTCTATTTCCATGTGTCAGACACACACATGAAATGCTTGTGGATGGCGGCTCTGGTAATCACTGGCTGACGCAGGTCACTTCTCCAACCAATGATTGGCTGAGTGAGCATCTCCAAGCATTTCCTGTATCAGGAGACACCAGGAAGTGAAGTGGACACCCGGCATTTTGAGAGGTTTTTTTTTTTTTTTCTTCACCAATCAGCGGAACTCAGGAAGAGACCTGTGAGAAGCTGCCGGAGCAGAAGGACCGGAACGCTCCGTGAGGGACTCCGGAGCATCAGAGACAGGTGAGTGTGATATTTTTTTTTTTTTTTCTCCCCCTCCAATCTCCCCTGTTTGTCTAGGCATTAAAAAAAATGCCTGGACAACCTCTTTAAAACAGCAGTTTGGAGAATGTTTAATGTTCAGCCCTTTACCCTTTAGCACGGCATATTAATATGTAATTACTGGTGGATTTTTCCAAATGCTTCCCCTGGCCGATCGGCAGATCAATCTGCTGATTCCTACAGCAGCCAGAAGTCCCTGTTTTCTGTGTAAGACTATGAGAGCGTTACATCCAGATGTGCGTAGTTATGTCCCTTGTTTCTCTTATTTCATTGACTAAATTCATGCACCTTTATAAAATCGTTAAAAATCTCTCTTGATACACATGCATGTAAACATCCATATTACCAAGCTGGTTTTAAGAAAGTGGAGAAGGTACACAGTAGGTCCATTTGATTATTATGAGAAGTGTTTATTTCTCTTCACAGCCTTAATATATTGCAATGTATTGGGCGAAACAGTGTCCTCCTTCTAGCTGTGGAAAATATAATGCATTTGTAAATGTATCATAGTAGCATCGAAAACTTGTATATGGTGTATTACATCTAAATGCAGTAATAGGAAAGTGAAACATCCTGCATGGAGGACTTGTCTCTCTGCCGGGTATCAGTATGAAAACTGCAGTCGGACACCCAGTGGACCCCATCATAGACTATGGGGTCCGCGGGTAATGTTTTAGTGGTCCGGCTCTCTGTCGTTCGGAGACCTGTGCGCAGATGTGAACCTAACCTAAGAAACTAAGGACTGAGTGTGCAAAAAATTATACCGGCTAGATGAAAGATGCATTAAAAGCAGTCTGTCAGCAGGAAAATCCGTATCAGACTAATGACAGTACCTTGTAAGGTGGCTTCTGTACTTTCCAAATGTTTTTTTCTGCATTAGTGCTCCATTTTTAAGAAAATCAGCATTTTAAGCTTATGCATGTTACCTGAAAAAGGCTTTAGGTGTGTGCCCTCTCTTGCCAGGGGTTTACTATCTGCCCTAAATAATTGCCACCTAGCTCCATTATGCAATGCTTGAGCGACATCACCCACTTTGTCTGCATTTAGGGGCAGTTATCTGGAGTGGAGAGTGAAACTCCAGCAGCAGAAGACCCCTAAAGCCCTTTTTGGTTAATTTTCATAAGAATAAAATGCTGATTTTCAAGAAAATGGAACTGCAATGCAGAAGAAGAAAGTCATCTCTGGCAAGTATAGAAGCAGCTCTACAAGGTACTGTCTTTAGTTTGATACCAAATTTCCTGCTGACAGACTGCCTTTAAATGATGTCCTCATTATAGCAATGTAGGTCATATACATTATATGTGCTATATGTTATAATTGTGACAGCCAACAATATATCAGGAAATACCATATAAAATTATACTACATGTTATAGCACTGTATACAACAATGTACAATTAACCCATCAAATGGTTCTGACAAATGTCCTGGTTAGGGGCAGGGAGTGATGAGATGTAGAGCTGCATGTGACTGCAGGAGAACATATATAGTCTCTGATTAGTATGGTGGGGAGGATGGCATGAAAAAAGTTCATGTATGACCGCCCATACTTACCGGAGGCTGTACAGGAGTAGTAATGCTGCGCAAAGCTATTATGTAATAGCTATTGAGACGTCTCAGAAACAGGGAGTGCATTTTTTTTTTTTTTAGCCCCTTCTTCCTGTAGACTCCGCCTTTTATGGACTTTTGCTGTTTAACACCAGTAGCACAAAATATAAATATCTAGTAATGAGAAAACTTGCGGAAGAATTAGCTACTTTGAAATCTACACATACCGTAGTATAGAGAGTACATTTACTTTTATACTGCATACTGTCCAAACTGGTATGGCGACAATGCGGCTCATGTTAGGTTTGTGCCAGTGCAAATGCTTCCCCACAGTGGTGTTTTGCTTCGTGGGTACAAAGGATGTGGCTTCTTTTACAACAAAACATGGTGTTAACAGTGAATAGTTCAAACACATTTTTATTTTTTTATTTTTTTTTTGTTTTACCAGCACGCCCACACTGGAAAGTCTGAGACTCTCCAGCTTTTCTTCATGGTTTTCTTTCATGTAAACATGTATAAGTATATTGAGTAGCCTATAAGTGAATGCTGGTTAATTGACAAACATCTGCTGATCAATATCTGTTTTCTATTGTAGCTATTTTCCATGTAATGCAGTTTGCTGTATTCTATATTCTATTCATTTTGTGTTCTTTGTCTATACAGTTGCCTCCATGTATGCATGCATTTCTTAATAATATAGTGAGTGTACTAGACTCACATTTCTGTTGGTATCTTCTTGCATTCTTCCAATAGAGCAGCAGGGACATTATTAGAAATGCCTGTGTGTGCATATGCCTGTATTTTAGAGAGTGGCTGTTTAATCACATTACTTCTGGGAGAAAACCCAGTGCTAGAGATGCTTGTCTGAAGCTAAATATAATAGTATGGAGTTAGAAGTCTGGCCATTAGACGACTATTAAATAATATTGTCATTTATTGATCCTAGTCGCCTTCATGCTAGATGCCAGATCTGAACATGGTGCCTGCACAATACTGTGCATCTTTAAGACTGGGTTTACATGGTGCTTTTCTTCATAAAGAACTGCATGCGTGTTGCCATACATTTCACCTGTGCTAAAGGTCATTAAATAGAAAACCTGTGTCATACTGGCGCAGTAGAAATGTGCCACTCTTAACTGCTAGCCAGCCTAATATAGCACTAACATGAGTAAGGCCTAGCTTTCATAATTGAACTTGTTCCTATTTATGAGATGGTGATTAATAATGAGTCCTTACATGCTTGAAATGGATATGAAAGATGCCCTTTTGGCATCCGTTACTTATAGTTTTCGATGTAGATATTAAAATTTTGTTTGAGGGTGACTCAGGCAGATAACATTAGTCAGTTAAAAAGCACCAAATCTAAAATACATGTTTAGAGAGAAAATAAAAGCATTTAGAAGTAACTGTGAAAATAATGGGCGCATTAGATAGACTTGGCACTTGGATAACTTTATGGCAAATGCACACACGCTATGTGATGTCAGAACTTATTACAACCAGGATAAGGATAAGTTTTCACAAGTACACAACTTGGCTTGATACATAAGATGGTTGTCAACTTAGTGAATCCAATCTGATCTCTCCATACGTATGCTAAGCTTGACCAAGGAGCGCAAGTGAGCTGAACAAAAGAGAGAAAGTTGCTGCCATTCTCTTCTGGTAGCAGCTTATCTTACTGAAAACAAATGGATCAGGCAGTTGAATTCCACCAACATTTGGCACAGAGTCGGAAGGACCCTATACCCATTAGATTGTCAGCTCTTGTTTGAAATCGATGGCTTCAGCCAACAATCTTCTAACATGTATGGCTAGCTTCACACCAAAGGATCAGCTGTTACCACCATTTTCTAAAGTGACCTATTCTCATCATCAACCTTAATCTGTTTGCTTCTTATCAGCATCTTAATTTAATCTAAATCTTCATACCATCCTTTGGTTAACCACTATCTTATTTTTTATTTCTTAGTTTAATCATGATGTTTGCGTTTGCAGTTCACTGTTAGTTGTGTGTGGGTTTTTTATTTTTTTTTTAAATAGCAATTCCGTCTGCATTATTAGAGGTCAGTTTCACATACTGAAGTGCACCTAGTGATGTGTTCACTCCACCCGGCGAATTTTTCACTGTATCCAACCTTAAAGGGGTTATCTGGGATAAAATGTAATTCCTACATTAATCTAAACACCCTCCCCCTGCCTACTTTCTAAGTTACATAATTTATCAAAAATATATATTTACCCATATCTCTGGGGCGGTTATGTGACCGCCCCAGGTACATTTTCTGGTTATCCGGTGACGTTTGGTTTCCCCTTTTCTGGGCTGCGCAGTAGAGGTGAATTACCGTCTGCAGCACTGGGACTATTGTGCGCGCCGGCAGAGTCAGAAAAGAGGGAGGAGCCGTCTCGCTGCAGAACGTCCGTTAGGTTACCAATTGTTTCCTGTCCCTTGTGGGAAGTGTGGAACCTCTCTTTCGCCCAGCATTACCTTCTGGATCCAGTATCTCCTGTCTGGAGGCTGTGAAAGCATTGCATGTGCACAGATGTGCATAGTTGTCTCTACCTAGTCTCTCATGTGTTTATTATGTCATTTACTACATGCACGTTTCTTTATAAAATCTGTTAACTGATAATGTGCTATGTCTAGTGCAAGGTGGTGGACGACAGTGGGATCCAAGGATCACCAAAGATGGTATATCTGCCAAGTACTACTTGGTGCAGACCCTGCACTTGCCTTGTTGTTTAAATTGGATGAATTGTCAGTGTATAATAATCCCATGTCTGTAGGAAAAGATGTTATGTTGGTTTTGCTTTATTGAGGGTATGCAGCAATACTGTTCAATCAGCATTCGTGTATAAATGTAATGTACAAGCGGCAAGGTTAAGGGGACCTTGTATTCTTGTTTTTGGGTCCTGGGACACGACAACCTCTTGATTATTCTTTTAGCTTGAATAGTGAGCCCTTTTTTGTTTCACATCCATTTTAGTACACCAAAAAGAACCTGTCTCAAACTCATAGACTACAAAAGGGTATCTTACATACCCTTTACATTTACTAGTTAGTAGACCAGTTGACACCTGATGGCTTCACTCTCCCCTACAGTGTGAAGGGTTTTGAGTAGAAAAACGGGTTAAACCCAACCATTAATATTTTGTTTTTAATCTAAAGGACTGGAAATGACAGTGGTTGATTCATGGGGATAGCGAGAGGCTACATGGAAATCACTGACCACTAAAATATAGATTGTATTCCTAAGAATTAAAACCCATATGCACAAAAATGTAATCCTAAACCAGAATAGAGATCCTCACAATATCAGTACTGGTACTGTGTTTATACAGTGAAGGAAATAAGTAATGATCCCTTGTTGATTTTGTAAGTTTGCCCACTGACAAAGACATGAACAGTCTATAATTTTAAAGGTAGGTTAATTTTAACAGTGAGAGAATATCAAAAATAAAATCCAGAAAATCACATTGTATAAATTTTATAAATTTATTTTATAAATTTGCATTTTGCAGAGAGAAATAAGTATTTGATCCCTTTGGCAAACAAGACTTAGAGGACCTTTCACGTCCTCATGCACCTGCGGTTTTACATACCGCTAGAAAGCCGACAGCACTCTGAATTCAGCACACTGTCGGCTTTCCAGTTATGTGCCCTGGGGCTGGAGATATCGGGGGTCTAAATTTCACCGTTCACTGTAAGAAGGGCATTCCTGACAGTCTAGCTGCACTGTGAGAAGCGCCCTCCGTGACTGTGCTCGTCCATAGACTTGTACTGGGCAGGGGCGTTCCTTACAGCTCAGCGCCATCACTGGGCTGTAAGGAACACCCCCTCTGACAGTACTCAGCTATGGATGAGGACAGAGAGAGGGGGCATTCCTTACCACCCAGTGATGACACTGAGCTGTAAGGAACGCCCCACCAGTACAGCGCTATGGACGAGCACAGTCAGGGAGGGCGTTCCTCACAGCGCAGCTAGACTGTCAGGAATTCCCCTTCTTACAGTGAACGGTGAAATTTAGACCCCTGATATCTCCAGCCCCAGGGCATATAACGGGAAAGCCGACAGTGCGCTGAATTCAGCGCTCTGTCAGCTTTCTAGCGGTATGTAAAACCGCATATACATGAGGACATGAAAGGTCATCTTTAATAATTGGTGGCAAAACCCTTGTTGGCAACCACAGCAGTCAGACGTTTTTTGTAGTTGATGATGAGGTTTGCGCACATGTCAGGAGGAATTTTGGTCCACTCCTCTTTGCAGATCATCTCTAACTCATTAAGATTTTGAGGCTGTCACTTGGCAACTTGGAGCTTCAGCTCCCTCCATAAGTTTTCTATGGGATTAAGGTCTGGAGACTGGCTAGGTCACTCCATGACCTTAATGTGCTTCTTTTGAGCCACTCCTTTGTTGCCTTGGCTGTATGTTTTGGGTCATTGTCCTGCTGGAAAACCCAGCCACGACCCATTTTTAATGTCCTGGCGGAGGGAAGGAGGTTGTCACTCAGGATTTTACGGTACATGGCTCCATCCATTCTCCCATTGATGCGGTAAAGTAGTCCTGTGCCCTTAGCAGAGAAACACCCCCAAAACATAATGTTTCCACCTCCATGGTTGACAGTGGGGACGGTGTTCTTTGGGTCATAGGCAGCATTTCTCTTCCTCCAAACACAGCGAGTTGAGTTAATGCCAAAGAGCTCAATTTTTGTCTCATCTGATCACAGCACCTTCTCCTATTCACTCACAGAATCATCCAGGTGTTCATTGGCAAACTTCAGACGGGCCTGCACATGGGCCTTCTTGAGCAGAGGGACCTTGCGGGCACTGCAGGATTTTAATCCATTACGGTGTAATGTGTTACCAATGGTTTTCTTGATGACTGTGGTCCCAGCTGCCTTGAGAATATTAACAAGTTCCCCCTGTGTAGTTTTAGGCTGATCTCTCACCTTCCTCATGATCAAGGATACCCCACAAGGTGAGATTTTGCATGGAGCCCCAGATCGATGTCGATTGACAGTCATTTTGTATTTCTTCCATTTTCTTACTATTGCACGAACAGTTGTCTCCTTCTCACCCAGCGTCTTACTTATGGTTTTGTAGCCTATGCCAGCCT
Source organism: Leptodactylus fallax (assembly GCA_947044405.1). Classification (NCBI taxonomy): domain Eukaryota; kingdom Metazoa; phylum Chordata; class Amphibia; order Anura; family Leptodactylidae; genus Leptodactylus; species Leptodactylus fallax. Next base: position 3,751,724 of record CAMRHE010000092.1, read on the forward strand.
TGTGCAGGTCTATGATCTTGTCCCTGACATCCTTAGAAAGCTCTTTGGTCTTGCCCATGTTGTAGAGGTTAGAGTCTAACTGATTCATTGAGTCTGAGAACCGGAGCCTTTTATACAGGTGACAATTTAAGAGAACTGTCTTTAATTCAGGTAACGAGTTGATTAGGAGCCTCTAACTGGTCTGTAGGAGCCAGAACTCTTAATGGTTGGTAGGGGATCAAATACTTATTTCTCTCTGAAAAATGCAAATAAATTTATACAGTGTGATTTTATGGATTTTATTTTTGATATTCTATCTCACTGTTAAAATTAACCTACCCTTAAAATTATAGACTGTTCATGTCTTTGTCAGTGGGCAAACTTACAAAATCAGCAAGGGATCATTACTTATTTCCTTCAATGTATAACAATAACCAGAGCAAAAAGAATGTGTGCAATGACCTAATAGAGGCCAGCAAGTTCAAAAGGGAAAATTGCAGGTCTTACTATGTGGGGTTATTTCCATTTATAATGTGGTGGGATATATGATTAGTGACGGTCCGACCTCTGGAACATTCACTAATATGTAGAATAAGGCTAGGGTCACACTGGAAAAATCAGCAACTGTTTTCCTGTGGGTCTCCTGCTTTTATAAAAATAATGAGGCATATATTGACATGAAAACCTGGAATTTGCTGTAGAGGATTTGTTTAAATCTTATCTACTTTGATTCTGCTTTACATCACATGTCTCGTGTTTTTCCTTTGTTTTTTTGATCCACACATGATATTTTGGGGGTTTATTGCAGTGGTGAGATGGCCAGTGCATCCATAACTTTCTTGAAGACCAGTGTTGCTTCTGCTAATTATTTTAATACCATTGTCTTATAGTAAATACTTCTATAGACATCCAATGATATCATTTATGGCTCATTTATGAGTTTTCTGTTTTAGGTGTCCTCAAGTCTGTGATTGTGTTGTGTGTGTATGTGTGGTGTGTGTGGTTTTTTTTTTTTTTTTTTTTTTTTTGTTTTTTTTGTACAGTGCATAGATGTGGTGTACTTCACTTACCAAGTACTTTATTCTGCTTTATATGTACATCTTTGCATTTGGGTTTTTAACACGTCCAAATAAAAGACATTTTTAAAGTCACCTTGCTTTATTAACAGGTTTGGCTTTAGATGACCTTCAGTTTCCATGATTTTCAATTATAGCCTTATTGTATACACACAAAAGAGGGTTAATGTAAAAAAAAAAAAAAAAAAAGGGAATCCAGCATTACTGTACTACTATATAATTATTTTTTTTTTTTTTAAGTCCACTAGCTCCCTCACCTGGTAAATAATATTCACTTGTAGTTTAAAAAAAAAAAAAAAAACTACAGGAAGACTGCAAAGTTTTTACAGTTTTTAGCATGTTTATTGTCTCTATCAATCTAGAAGTAGACTTAATGGGAAAACCGCTATTATAGATACTCAGTCAATGCACAGGATGATCTTTTTGTGCCATAACTTATTCATACTGTTAGTTTTACTAGTATATTCAGTGTTGGTTATTTTTATTCTTTTTTTTAACTTTCAATCCAGTTTCAGCACTTTTGCCTTTTAAACCTATTAAATAACAAATGGTATAAAATGTCACAGATTGATAGTAAAAATAATCTTGTGTGCAGTTTTGACAGTGAGCCTACTATAATGAGAAGAAGTTGACCCTGTGTCTCGTGTTTTCATTCAAGCTGCCAAAGGATCCCAAGATCTCATCTCTTGATCAGAGCCAGTACATGTAGCAGATGTTAGTGCGTCTGTCTCTGGCCAAGAAGCTGCAAAATCTTGAATCGGGAGTAGTTGAGCATTACTCTATTCATATACCAACAAGTAAATGTAAGAGCAGAGCACAGCCTGGCAGTGGATGTGCCTGTTTAATTACAAAGCTTGCGCCACGCCATGAATCTGGGGAATCCTGTGCTGTCACAGAATTATCAAGACCGGCGTATAGTACACCAATCTTGATGAGTTTGTCCCACTGTACTGCAGTACTTCGGCACGGCTACTACACAGTGTATAGAGCCATATGCTTTTATCTCCATTCACTGTTGGGCAGCACAGTGACTTAGTGGTTAGTACTATTGCCTTGCAGTGCTGGAGATTCAAATCTGACAACATCTGCATGGAGTTTGTATGTTCTCCCCGTGTTTGTGTGTGTTTTCCTCCAGATATTACAGTTTCCTCCCACACTCAAAAGACCTAATGATAGTGAATTTAGATTGTGAGTTCTATATAGAACAGTGACTGATAGTGTTTGTAAATCGCTGTGGTATATGTTGGTGCTATACAAGTAAGACAAATATACTTCTGGCGTGGGAGGTTGCCAAGAACAGTTGATCAGGGGTGCTGGGTGTTTGATCTGTACTAAGGACATTTCATCAATCTCAAAAATCAGCTGAAGCCCAGGAAACCCATTTAACCTTTAACATCTAATGTTGTGCGACTGGCTCCCTTCTTTGTCTCCCTATGGCATACAATGAGCCGGCTGCACAAATGCTCCCACTTCCAACTGCAGGAAGTAGGCACAAAGAAGCCAGCAGGGGTTTGGGCAGATGTGGCCGTAACTGCGCCCCGAGTGTGATTTCAGGCACAGTTAGGGAGTGGGAAGAGTAACGACTGATGTGGGGAAACTTGCCAGTCACATCCACAAGTGCAAAATAACTGGCAGGCTGCATGATTAGCAAGCTGAAATGCCCATCCACCGTGACTAGTTCAGGTAAATTTGTATACACCAAAGAATTTTTTTTAAAAGTTATGGACATGTTGGGAACATGATGCAGCAGCTGCTGATGTCAGGATGTTGGGGTTGAGAAAGGACTTGATAGCTTCCCTTTAATTACCTATCCTATAGGGTCATCAATAGTAGATCGATGGGCTTCCGATTCCTCGCACCTCTACAACCAGCTGATTTCAGAGCCTGCCACACATTGGAACCATGCAGAGTTCCTTAAACTGCGTCTGGTTATTACTGCACAGTCCCACAGTTAGTGTGGGCATGCTGCAATAACTAATATAGTCACTACACAGCTTATGGTCCTGTATTTCCAGCCAGTACACTTTGTAACTGGTTCCAGTGTGTTATGGGCTTTGTAATCAGTTTATAGGCCATCAGTGGATGTCCATCTCCCAGCAACCTCACGGATCTTCTATTCGTTGCATATCCTAATAGTGAGTTCCTGGAAAACTCCTTTATTGATGTTATTTTTGAATAGGACCAATCTGCAGTGCTAGACATAGCCCATGGGCAAGGGTGACGCTGTATATAATCCTGGTCAATTCCGATAAAGTAAAAGTAAAATCGTTCATACTAGTTTGTTATATCATTATTTATTTATTTTTTTTTATTTTTTTTATTGGTGTCTGTGTCAGCTTTTGCAGTTGTTTTGTGAAAACTTTCACCGTGCTTGTAGGTGGCCTTGTTTTGCAACTAGTGAATATTTGTTTTGTGTTTGGTGAGCTTTCTTCTTTGAAAAACCCAGATGTTCTTTGAATATGTATGTAGAAGTGTTCTGAGTATCATGTACAGACAGACTGAAACTGTTTGCAAGTAAATGTTCAGTGTGTCAGGAAAGCCCCAGTCGGGGTACCTTAATAACATTAGCTTTTCCATATCACAACTGTAATTAACGTGTATGGAAACTTATACCCAAAAACCTGATAGGACATTATCTTTATTCCCCAGTTGCTATAAAGATATACCTCATAGTGCAGCATGAGAACGATAGGAGAAATTAAAATCTGCAGATCCATCAGATTCTTTCCTTGCAAGGGGTTTACCCAAATATGTGTTTTATGAATTGTCGAATAAAGTGTTGTTAAACACCGATCAGTGGGGATCTATTCTTTAAGGCCCCCCTTGTACATGGTTAAATATGGTCCATAAAATGCAGACCATATATCGCCTGTATTTCTTGGGAGTCTTTGCTTATTCGCTCTCCTGACCTATACTATATACAATACGGAATAGAGAAACCGCGTGGAGGCAGGGACTCCCAGCATCACAGATACTTGGAGTCCTGGTCTCCAGTCTGAGTTTGGGCTGGTAAAGGCCCGTAATGTATGGTTTGGATTTTCCAGACTGTATTTGCCCATGCGCACAAGTCCTTAGACCTGTAGAAATCTTGAGAATAGGCTGCTTTTCTGACTGTCCAGGGAGAGGTGGTTGCACAAGCACGTTTTATTAAATGAGTTGTGCAAGCATACTCTCCCGACTGAGCATACCAGCACATGCCAAGCTACACAACCGCTTTTATAGTAAAAGGAGTTGATCAGGATTAAAAAAAAAATATGACTCCTATCTTCCAGACTATGCCTGTCCACAGGTTTTGTCTGGTATTGCGAGTAGTTTCAGAAAGTGAATGGGGTTGAGCTGCAGTACCACTCAAAGCCTGTGGACGGGAGCGGCAATGTCTTTGGAAGAAAGCAGCCACGTTTCTCTGAGCTTCTACCACGTTAAACACATGATTTCACCAATTCTTCTTTCTTCCTTTTTTTTTTTTTTTTTTAAATAATGAATTGATCTCCTGAAACAACCATTTTCCCAAGGTTGTAGAGTTGCAGTCTGGGCCAAATTTGGGTGGAGTTGGGTTCCGAATTCAAATTAAATGATTAATTATATATAAATAATTAGGTGCATAGCCTGTTGCAACTTTATTTTCATAGGAATTCAAGCACTATCAGTCTTTGCATCCTTCTGCTGATTTTTGTAATGTCGCTCTTTTTTTCATGATTAGAAGGGTTCATCCTTCCTTCGTGTATGTGCTGCATGCTCAAAACCAGCCCAACGTTGTCACATGCTTTTCATGCTCTTTAGGGGACAGAGACAACCTACAGCAATATTTTTCTGTTTAGTGCTTATCTGACAGATGATTGGGCAAGTTCAAATCTGACATACCAGAGGAACCAAGAATTAGCAATCTGCCACCAGGATGAAAGTTTGGGGGCTTCCTGTAATACATTAGATTGGGTGCATGTTCTTCCATCGTTTCTCTAAGTCACCTATTACACCTGTGGACGCAGGCCGAGAACAAGTGCAGATTGATGATAAAACATCTCTCATTTGCATGTGCTTATTATATGGGCCCCATTCAGCTGTATTGGTTATTGGCAGCACAACCATGTTTACAGAGGGCAATGTGCTGCTGATTATCTTGAATCTTTTATGCTCCATGTGTTCATCACCTCCAGCTCTTTTCATCCTTTGGCTCCTCTCCGCTGATTCCAGCACAATTGGAATTTTTTTCTGTAGTTCCAAAGCAATAAGTGCATTTAGTTTTGGTGCCTGCTGTGCAAACTAGACTCTCTGGTGCCGAGTGAGTGATGGTAGGCAGTAGCAGGAAAAGGGGCATGGCTCCGAACTCTTACACTGTCTGCCTCTGACTGGATTTTGGAGTCACGCCCCCTTGCCTGCTTTAGCCTGACACCATCCACTTAACATTAGAGAGTCAGATTAGCATATCAAGTATCAAAACTAACTGCAGTGATTGCTCAGGAATGGTCGGATTTAGAGAAAAAAAAAATCCAACTGTGCTGAAATCAGTGGAGACACACCTATTAAAGGGGTTGGTTATCTAGTTTTTTACAAAATATGGGCCAAATAACAGGATGCATCAATACAAAATACTTCCTAATATATATCCTATTTAAATTTGGCAGTGTTAATTTGATTTATTTTCAGGTCGTCGACCTCAGGTGTGACGTTTCGTTTGCAAGATCACTACCGCTCTCTGCAAGTAATTCAGCCAGCAATTGAAATGTCACTGCAACGTGACCTCAAATGTGCGAGTGATTTATTACCTGTGATTTCATTAAAGGGGAGAGTGCAGAAGGGAGCGGAAGTGAGAGCAGGCAGATGAATCATGGGAAATGTAGTTTATCCATAGATTTGCAACATGTAAATAGCAGTGATATAAGGATGAGCAAGTAAAATAAAGCCAAGCAATGGTTGAATAAGGGAACACTGAGTATTTATCACTTATGTGGATGTATTTGCAGATAATTTTTGGAAGCTGCATAACCCCTTTAACGAGGACCTTTCACCACCTCTGCCAAGTCCAGCTATTTGCATCATTTAATAGTCACTGCTCCACTGATTCCAGTGCAGTTGGAATTTTTGCTTTAGCCTCCACTGTTCCTGAGCAAAGAGTGTTGTTAGTTTTGGTGCTCAAAATGCTATTTAGACTCTGTACTGTCAGGAGTTCTGTGTCAGACAGGAGCAGGTAAGGAGTGTGATTCTGAGCTCTGATACTGGCTGCCTCTGATTGGTGCTCAGAATCACACCACCTTTTCTGCTCCTGCCTGACAACGCCCTCCTGACAGTATAGAGGCTAAATAGAGGCTCGGGAATGGTGGGGACTAGAGAAAAAATTCCAGCTACACTGAAATCGGTGGAGCAGCACCTATTTACAAGATGCTAAGAACTGGAGATGATGGAGGTGGCGAAAGGTTCTCTTTAAAGAATGAGGAAAACTGCTGGTGGTGGTGAAAGCTTCTCTTTAAGGCCACGTACACATTCTGTATTTAGCTACATGTCGGAAGTATACATCAGGAGAACTCCTGATGTATACTTTGTAACACAGGTACCAGCAGAACAAACTTAGGGGTCATTTACACGACCATATTCTGTCTGTGTCCCAGTCATATTTCTTGGACTGATCACGGATGTCTGAATGTAACCCATTGCATCACAGTCCATTATGATGCAGGGAGCTCCCAAACAACTGGAGTGCTAGAATACTGAACTCACAACTTTGTCAGAATTCAGTACAGCAACTCTCCAGCTGTTTTTGAGTTCACTGCATCATAACGCACTATAATACAGTAAATATCATTCATATGGCAGTGGCAGGAACTCTGTCTCAGACTGTGGTTCATGGACGGAATATGGATGTGTAACTAACCCTTTAGTGATGGAAAGATAGGAGCACTTTCAAAGGGGGACGGACTGCTCCCCAATTCGTATGACTTAAAACTGCAAGCCAGAGGTTTGCTCTGCTTTACATGAATTTTATTATTACATCAAAAATCCATGAGTGCTGTGTCCCAACGTATACCTCTGAAGATTGCAACATATCCTGCTGTAGAGTAAAGATTTTCTGCTTTAACAGCAGATTACCAGTAGATGTCAGTCAATAAATAAATGCTATGTATTAGCATTCATTGTGTACAATTCATTCAGATGTTAGTGACACCATTGTCTAATATGTAGTGGTGACTTGTGTATTTTCTTACTGACGGCACCACAATGCATCACTGAAAAACCAAAACACCTTTTCTATCTTTTAGCAGATTTGGAGAGTTCAGTTGAAATATCTGAACATTAAAACTTGACAGTATGCAAACCGCTTTAGAAAAGCTGTCCAAGTTATTAGGGAGCTCGTAGATTGAACTCCTCACTTCAGCAAAAGTAAATGATGTATTTGGTGTGGAATCCCTACCAGAAATCTGCAACAAATTACATGACAAAGATAGCCAGTCATTTTGTATCTTTGTGTTGCCTTGGGTAAAATATATGGCAAAATCTGCATCTGGAAATTTTTCACTGCACAGGAGTATGGTCTAAGGCCCGGTTCACATCTACGTTTGGGTTTCCGCTCGGGGAGTCCGCTTGGGAACCCCCCAAAAGGAAACCTATACGCATAGAAAAGCGGTTTACCAGGAAAACCCGCGGAATCCATAGACTATAATGGGGTGCGTGTGGTTTTCGCACGAAACATGCGGAGAGGTCAACCCCTTTTAAGGAGGTAGATTTATTAGCAGCAGCAATTTCAGTTTGTGACGTTTTGGTCTCATGACTTTCACCAAACACAGTAGGCTGCTGGGAAGACTAGACTCTAAAGAAATGCAATAAAGAATTTCTTTCCAGGTTGACTTTACTGCGTTTGTTTAGCGCCTAGTCTTCCTAGCAGCCTACCGTGTCTGGTGACATTACTGAAACAGAAATTGCTGTTGCTAATAAATCTGCCTACTTAACTTCAATATTCCAAAATGTGTGACGTTCTTTCTCTATTGCATAACTGGTTGGGACCCTACATCAGCACCCTGACCATAGGAGTGCCGCTGACAGGCCTTACCCTGTATCCAGCTTATGGAGCACTTTTTTCTTGAATCCTTACTCTATACTACTTTTTGTATAGTGAGTATGGGTGATATATACCAGTGTGGCATAAGTTTGCGTAAAATTGTGCTTTATATCCAGAATACAATATAAGTAAGCCAAAGTCGCTCGACGACAGAGTGTGAATAAGGTGTGCAGGGGTGTGACTTCCATTATACATATAAAAACCATAAATCTGACATGTTAGTTGAGATAAGGGAAGGGGAGGATCAGCTACAGGGGATTATGCAAGCATAATCAATTACAGCCTCAATTTTAGACACAATATAAGCATGTGAACACTCCTGTTCAGTAACTGACAGCCTTCACTGTATGACCCAATGCACATTACCACATTTACTATCCGTTTGCTAACCATAATTACAGATCGGTAATAATGGGTAGCATTTGGGCCCATTCATTTCTATGGTCCTATACACACAGCTGGGTCATAAGACTGAGCCACAAAATATTGAGCTGTCCATTTTTGTGGCTCGGTCTTGTCTATAGGATCCCTGAAAAATATGGATTGCACATGGCTACTTTAAAATAGATGCTGAAAAATCTGAGCTCTGTAGTATAGGCCTAGGAATAGACTTACCTAGTGATAAATATGTGTGTAGCATGTCACTTTTGACAGATCTAGCCCATGTGCGAATTTCAGAGTGTTTAAAATTAGTATATCACATATACCTATAGGATGTTGGCCTACATTATTTTACAGATGCTACCTGTGTAAAGTGCGTTCAGTTTTCCACAGACCTGCACATGAGTACAGTCGTGTGCATGGGACCTATGAATGTGTATAGAGACAGCTGCCAGTCACTGTCTAGGAGTGGCCACATGACTCCTAAGCATACAAAGAACAGGGAATTAAATGAATGAAATACAATTTATACTGAATCTTTGCTGACAATCTGCTTAGGTCCTCTTGCTCTATAACCTGGTGCCTGCAGATGCCAACTTTGATTTGATGAGTTCCCTTTAAATATAAAATATAGGGAATAACTGCTTTCCAAGCTGAAATCTTAGGAGATGTAGGTTTTCTGTCTTCTCTTCGATAGTGTGCTTGTTGAATCGTGCACTTATAGTTTATCTATTTTTGCATTTGTCCACTGATAGCAAACTTGTGGTTTGCTGCTTCCTTACCTGAAGCAAGTGTGTAACATCTGTAACCACAAAATGTAACCTAAGCAGCGATTGATAATGTGGTATGTAAATGACACTGGTCTAGTCAAAAAGGACTCCAGATGAATTCCTTTTTGTTTTATTAGTATTGCTTGTGTATCATGTTAGTGAATACATTCATTGTCCCTGTACAGTATATGGCTATTATATAGAGTTACTTCAGAAAGTTTTTCTAAGATTTTAAATTCTCATTTGAGAACCTTTTTGCAGTATTACTATCTTATTTGACAAGATAGATCAAAAGCATATTTTTAGACTTAGTATTTTGACAAGTGATTTGCAGGTTGTGCCATTGAATCCATTATTTTTCTCATGTTGGCAAGATCTCATATGGATTGTCGTTGTCTGTCCCCCATATAGAAATGTGGGGCACCTGGCATTTCTTTGAACATGGTTCAGGTTCAGGTACGAGACATCTCTCTGGTCTGTCAGATATTGCAGTACCTGCAATACCTGACATAATCCTTGGATCTCTGTAATGCTGTTTCCAGAAAAAAAGCACACTCATGTACTGTGTAGGGTGATGCATAAATGTTTTAAACATACATTCCTTGTGCTTCAGTCATACCTGATAGCAGAAATAAAGATTTTATTCCCTATGCAAGTTAGATAAATGGTGCACCAGGGGCATGCCAGAGTCTCCTTATGCACAGGGCATATTTCCTTTTCTACTTTTCAGGCTGAATTACTTTCTATATACATTTCTATAGACAGGGGAGGAGGAGAAGGCTGCTGTAAAAGAAAATCAAATACTTGCTGATGCTACACTCTGATGTGATACTCTGTGAGTGACGCATAGCTCTTTTGATAGTGCTGAAGACATTACACTGCACAGAAGGAGGCAATAAATCAGCTAACCGTCCAACAGCAATCTTCTCCCCCTACCCTCTCCATAGAGTTCAGAGTGTGAACTGAATACGGATATAAACAGTGTGAAGATGAGGAAGAGGAATTGCAATCAAATAGGTGGAAAAAGGAAACCGATCTCATAATGAGATATATTGCAAAGTTTCTTATATTTAATTGCAGTATTCATTTATGAAAAGTTGTTTCTAACTGGATGTGCGCGTTAAATCCTCTTATTGTTATGGAGAACTATCTCACTAGTGCCATCTTGTGCAGATAGCTCCATTAAAGGAAATCTGTCAGGTCAATCTGGGACGCTAAACCACCCACAGGTCCTTATAGACCTGGGGTTTAGTGTCCGAAATCGCCCTGTTGTACTGCAATCTGCAGGCGCATTAAAAATAAAAAACCTTTATACTTACCTAGAGAAGGGTCCGATCAACGCTGTTCCGCGAGAAGTCCGGCTTCTTCATGAGCTTTTTTGCTGGCACGCCTCCCGGCGCCTGTGCTGTTCTTCAGTGAAGCCAAAGATGGACACCCCGGCTTCACTGCGAAATTGCCGGAGGTACGGGCATGCGCACTGAGGTGGACTTCTTTGGCTTCATTGAAGAACTGCTCAGGCCCGGGGGAGTACAGCGGCAGGGTGAGTATAAAGCTTTTTTATTTTTAATGCGGCCATGGATTACGTTATAACAGGGTGATTTGGGACACTAAACTCCCAGTCCATATGGACGTGTGGGTGGTTTAGTGTCCCAAATTGACCTGACAGATTCCCTTTAAAGTCAATGTGCAATTCTTTTTGGGATGTCTGCTTTCTTTCATGAAGGGTCTACTGTATCTCTTCTGCTGTATTCTATTTACTTTTTTGCATGTATAGCTGTCTGGACACTTTTTTTTTTTTTTTTTTTTTTTTTTTTTTTTTTAAATGAACTGTAGCTCGGGCTTATTTTCAGAGTAAGGGTTATATTTCAAACATACTTCAAAATTCCTGAAAATCATACTAGGACTTATTTTCAGGGTAGGTCTTATTTTTGGAGAAACACGGTATCCACCATTTGAGTATGTTTAACTTGCAAATTAAAGGGAAGGTTTACCTTTGGTGAAATTCTGCTGTATGTTCAGGAATTTCATTTACATAAATTATGCAATAATGGATTTCAGGAATGGGCAGATTTTAAGTTTTTTTCATACATGTGTTTTTGAAGGCTGTAACAACATTTTTTTTTTCCCCCTTTGGGTTGTTCAATAATTTTTGTCTTTTTTGGTGATGAACAGGGCTTTATTTTTGTGTTTTATTTATATATCTATCTATATATAGATATATATAGATAGATATATCTATCTATAGATAGCTAGATAGATATATAATTTTTTTTTTTTTCTAACCCTTTATGCAAAATCACGTACATGTATGTGATTAGGCATGAGGGACTGTATGGAAAGGGCTCAGGAGCTGAGCCCTCTCTATACATGGACAATGCCGGCTGTATAATATATCCAGCACCTGTCACTGACTGCTGCGATCAGTGCTGGTTCCAATCTTGGCTGTTAACGCTTTAGATGCCGGGCAAAATGCGACTGCGGCATCTGAATTGCGCAGGCGTCATGGGCGCCACAATCGGTTGTCATGACACCTGGGAGCCGGTTGAATGCCACCAGGCATGTCGTTACTAATAGTTCTATTAGTTATGCAGTGTATTGAATGAGCAATCAGACCCCCTATACTTCAAGGTCCCTAGGAGGTCTGAAAATAAAAAAAAAAAAAAGTATTTAAAAAACACACAATATAAAAATTCAAACAACCATTTTTTTTCCCCAAGATCACAGATAAAGGAGCGTAAAGGAGAGGAGATAGAGAGGGCCCAGGGCCACTGCCGCACTAAGTGTTTAGAGAGAGAGAGTGCCAGTAAGTTTGCTTAAGAGCCACTGACACTGTACCATAAATTGCGAATGTAAGTTACGGTTACTAATCCTAACCATTTTACAAGATTTGCCCAGAGCGAATTAGGAAAGATTCTGATTCGTTCTGGTGCCTGAAAAATAAGACCTACCCCAAAAATAAGCCCTAGCCTTTTTTTCAGAGAAAAAAAATAATATAAGACCCTGTCTTATTTTCAGAGAAACATGGTATTTAAATATAAAAATATTTATCCCATACGGTCAATACTGTAGCAAGGAAAAAAAAATCGAAATGGCCAAATGGCTGTTTTTTGAACACCTTTTAAGAATAAATTTAATAAGAGATCAAACCATCAAACCTTCCCCAAAATGGTATCAATAAAAATGACATCTTGTCCAGCATAAAAAGATGCCTTACCCAGCTCCATGCACCGAAATATGAAAAAGTTACAGGTTGCAGAACATAGTGAAATTTCTGCAAAGTTTTTTTTAAATTTTGTTTTGAAGATATCAAAAGATTAAAAATACTATATCAGGTGCTGGCCCCACGTCACGGTAACACAGCTTTTTTTTTTTTTTTTTTTTTTTGCTATTTTTTGAGCCAAAACAAGGAGTGGAGTGAGCAGAAGGTAGAAGTATAAGTTCTTCCTATATAATTCCCATTCCTTTTGTAGCCATTTTTGGATTTGGCTCAAAAAAGCTGCGTTTCCGCAACGTGGGTTTTTCCTAAATTTGGCATTGCCATGATCGTACTGACCAACAGAATACAGGTAACCACATTTTTACCACATGGTGAATTCCATAAAAATTAAACCCATAAGACATTAGTGCAAATGTTATTTTTCTAATTCCACCTCATTCTGAATTTTATTCCAGTTTCCCAGTACATTGTACAGGATATTTAATGGCGCCATTAAAATGTACCATTTGTTCTGCAAACAATAAGCCATCATGTGACTCTCAGTCCTTAAGAGTTAAGATATATGAGAAAGTGTAAACAGGAGGAGTAACTTGTGTGGTTTTTGTTTTTTTTTCCATGTTTTATATAGCATAAAGAACTAAAGAAAAAAAAAAAAGGTAGTTTTCCCTCTCTATTACGGTAATTTTTACATAGGTGACACTTGTTGTTGTATCGCCAGGACGGGGTTCTTACCTGCTACAGGGATACAGTAGTGTCTTTTTTTTTTTTTCTTGTTTGGTTTATCTATCTATCTATCTATCTATCTATCTATCTCTTTTTTTCCTTCCTTCCTGTCCCCAATAGATTTCTCCTGTAACTGGAGCTAATACATTAAACTCAGTTACAGCACTTATTGCATAGCTGATATAGGTCCTCTAGACCCCAGCTGCTTGTGCAGTTCCTGGTCCCTAGTGGTCATGTAACCGCAGGGCCAGAAGTGGAGCCTCATCGTGGTGGTTTCCATAGCTGTGTTCACAGCGCTCATTGAGTGCTGTGTACACAGCGTTCAGGAAGTCAAGTACGGTAATAAACTGCCCCTGCCGTCCTTATGGGAGGTTTGGCTATACTAACAGCTAGCACCCCGCTTAGGATTGCAAGGACGTGTATATACATCCCTGCGGGGTAAAGAGTGGACTGCCCACAATAGGCGTTCCAGTTTGAAGGGGTTCTGTCCAAACGAAACCGCCTGACAAATCTTTGAGGTTCGCCCAACGCATGCACTCCTCCTGTAGACTCCAGTGTCCCATAACCCTAATCATATCATGCAGCAATACAGTTGATTATGAGTTTGGATATTATAATGGGGGCAAACGGAAACTGCAACCCATTTTGCCCATATTATAATTTGCCCTTGGGGGAGTGGCCTAAATCCTTCATTAATCTTAATCAAGGTAAAATGTCTAATTAAACTCTATTTGTATTTAGTTCATAATTGCCTAGCCCTGGTGCTTAGTTTGAAAACTAGAAATTACTAGATCAAGCTACGTTGATATTTAAATGTTTGCAGATCTAAATGGTGACTAACTTTTGAGCAAACTATCCCTAATTTATTAGTACAGATAGTTCTAACATAGTTTGTAATATAGCTCATCAGAGGAAAAAAAAAACTCTTAGCATAGCCGCTTTCAGGCATTTAACCCCTTCCCACTTTGCGCTGTACTATTATGTCACGCTGAGCAAATAGTTAACATTCAGCACTGTAATAGTACAACGCTGTAAGGCCACGGGCACAGTAGCTATGTCTGCGGCATTACTTCCGGCACTCAGCTGTATTACACAGTCAAGGCCCGGGACTAGCTGCTGGAATCGGAAAATACTACAACTCTGGCGGATTAATTCCTTGAATGCTGTGATAAATAGCAATCACTGTGTCCGGGGACAAGAATCGCTCCCTCCTGTCACCCCTCGGATACCTCACGATGAGATTGCAGGGTCCGAGGGGTTGCCAATTTCATTTTGAGAACGGCAATCTGTGTATAACCACTGTTTTAACAGTTCAGGTTCCCCAACGGACCTGAGCGATGGAGAGTCGGTGCTAGTGTTAACCTAACGAAAGTCCGCAGTGCCCAAAAATAGTGTTTTGTCACGAACAGTGAACACTGCAATGCTCAAATTAACATTTTGGTCACCAGGAAAATCGTTCATTTAAAACCTAATAAAAGCAACATAAATATGGTATCGGATTAATCTTAATGACCCGCCGGACAAAGTTGCCCTGTCATTTTTAATGCAGAGTGAATACTATAAAACAAAATGCAAAAAATTATGATGGAATTGTGGCTGGGGGGTATTTAGAGCAAAGAGCCCTAGGCACTTGTGATCCTGTTGCCAAGTGGCATTAAAATAGAAATTTCTTGGTGATTCAGTCTGGCCAGGTAGGTTTACACCTCTCTGCCTTTCATCTATACAGTATATCTTTGGCAGCAGTTTCATGGAGTCCTCACATTGTCTCAGAGTACTGATGGCAATAAATAAAGATGCTCTGTATGGCAAATGTACAGTTGAAACCAGAAGTTTACATACACTATATAAAAAGACACATATGCATATTTTTCTCACTATCTGACATGAAATCAGAGTAAACCTTTCCTGGTTTAGGTTAATTAGGATTACCAAAGTTAATTGGGATGGTGTTCTCAGGCTTGCAAGCATCTCCCTTTTTCCTCCAAATGCAACAATGGTCATTATGGCCAAGCCTAAGAACACCATCCCAACTGTGATACATGGGGGTGGCAGCATCATGTTGTGGGGTTGTTTTGCTGCAGGAGGGACTGATGCACTTCACAAAATAGATGGCATCATTAGGAAAGAACATTGTGGCAATACTGAAGCAACATCTCAAGACATCAGCCAGGAAGTTAAAGCTTGGGCACAAATGGGTCTTCCAAATGGACAATGACCCGAAGCATACTGCCAAACTGGTTACAAAGTGGCTTAAGGATAACAAAGTCAATGTTTTGGAGTGACCATCACAAAACCCTGTTCTCAATCCTATTGAAAATTTATGGGCAAAGCTGAAAAGGCAGGTGCGAGCAAGGCAGCCTATAAACATGGCTCAGTTACACCAGTTATGTCAGGAGGAATGGGCCCAAATTCCTACCAACTATTGTGAGAAGCTTCTGGAAGGATATCCCAAACTTTTGACCAAGTCATACAGTTTAAGGGCAATGGTACCAAATACTAAATGTATGTAAACTTTTGACATTGCAGAAAGTAATAAAAATGTCTTAAAAATTCTCTCTCTCATTATTCTGGCATTTGGCAAATATAAATAATTTTCGTAATCCTAATTGACCTAAAACGGGAAAGGTTTATTCTGATTTCATGTCAGATAGTGAGAAAAACATACATATGTGTCTTTTTATATAGTGCAGGGGTAGGCAACCTTTTTTGTTCGGCGTGCCGATTTTAATTAAAAAAAAAAATCAAAGATGAGGTACTCGGAGTGACGGTCAATAATTGTAAGTCTGACGACCCCTAAACTAAAGTCATATCCACAAACCATAACACAGAAGTGCTGCCACCAGATGCTTTAGGACACATGCGTTTACTGCTATTTCCTGGGACGCTCCTGTACTTTCTGATTATAAGCAATAAAAGTCCATGTACATCCCGCAATTAGTGATAAATGTATGTGTCCAGGAGCACCGTATGGCAGCATCCTTATGGTGAAAACACACTATGTATCTGGATGCAGCTATATTCTTAGGCCACTGGAACTTTTTCTTCGATGTAAAACTGGTGCATTTTTGCACAAAAAAAAAAAGCCTGAGTTTTCTATGCAAAAACACATCCTTAATACAGAAAACACACCATTATACAGAATAATGTCCCATAGTGGTCCCTGCACATGGTATTATGTCCCACAGCCATAGCAGTCCCTGCACACAGTATTATGTCCCATAGCAGCTCCTGCACACGGTATTATATCCCATAGCGGCCTCTGCACACGGTATTTGTCCCATAGCAGCCTCTGCACACGGTATTTGTCCCATAGCGGCCTCTGCACACGGTATTTGTCCCATAGCGGCCTCTGCACCCGGTATTTGTCCCATAGCGGCCTCTGCACACGGTATTTGTCCCATAGCGGCTTCTGCACACGGTATTTGTCCCATAGCGGCCTCTGCACACGGTATTATATCCCATAGCTGCCCCTACACATGGTATTATATTCCATAGTGGCCCCTGCACACGGTATAATATTCTAACTTTTTTATAATATTCCAATTTGTGCCACTCACTAGCTATTATTATACTGTGGGGTCTCTTCAGAAAAAAAAACAATGTACTCACCAGCCGCTGTGTTCTCTTCGAGCGCTTCTGCCTGTAGTCAGCGACCGCTCATTGAGTCTCAGGGGTCACGTTGCGTCATTATGCGTAATGACGTCAGACGCAGACGTGACCCCTGAGGCCCTGTCAGCTGACTTCAGGCAGAAGTGCCCGAAGAGCACACCGCGGCTGCGGAGTGTGGAATGGTGAGTGACATTGTTTTTTATGTTTGTCACCTCCCCGGGGGCTCCGCTTATTATACTCTGGGGTCTGAAGAAACCCCACAGTATAATAATAGCAGTTTCGTTTCGGCCGTGTTTGGTCTGATCGAAACTGCTGGGTGAGGACTCCCGTGCCAGGGAAATAAGACTCGCGTGCCGCTCTTGGCTCGTGTGCCAGGGATTGCCGACCCCTGATATAGTGTATGGTTTCAACTGTATGTGTAGAACAGGGAGACTTAGTAAAACAGATCCAAACTTCAGCAAGAATATAGTAGTTAGGAATGCACAGTTCACAGTCAGTTAAACAAACAAAGCTGTAGGTGGTGGTGGTTTTGCAAATAGCAACAGGGATCTATTTTTGCATTGTGTCCGTATGAATACAAACTCTGACTGCCCTTGTTGAAGCTGATTCTCATATTTTAATTTGTTAAATGGTGGTTTCTCCACTTTGGTAACAGGAACCTGGAACAATTATGAAATTGGCTTTAGACCTGAGATTAGTGAATTATGGGAACTCAGGCTAGGTTCACACTTGCGCCATGCTCTCCGTCGTTCGTATCTACCATTGGACCCGAATTATGGAGAGCTTGGCCTCTAAAACAGCGGTTACCTGTGGACCACATAGACTAAACAGTTTTCCGCCGGTTTTATACTGAAAGAGACCATGCAGGACTTTTCTCTCTGCTGATTTTCGGAGACTTTTATTTTTTTTTTTAATTAGCACTTAAATGCATCGTAAAATCTTAGGCCCAGTTCACATCTGCATTCGGCCATTCCGTTTGCAATCAGTATTTGAAATTTTCAAAAACTGATTTTGTGCGGTCCGGATGACAACCCATTGATTTCAATCGGTTTTCAAAGCGATCTGCATGTATCAGTTTGTGCCCTTTCCGTCTGGTTTCCGCGCTTTTCGTGTGGAGCAAAAAGTAGAACTTGCAGTACTTTCTCTCTGTACTGAAAATAAGGATTGCAGACGGACAGCAACCAATCCGTGTTTTTTTTTTTTTTTTTTTTTTTTTTTTTTGGAAAACTGACTACATATCGATTGCTCCGTTTGTAATCAGTATACTATCAGTTTGTGTCCGTCTTTGCAATCTGTTTTTCCCTTTGCGTATGCTCAGAATGAAGAAGGGGGAAGGTGAAAAAAAGATTGGTCAAAAAGGACACAAACTGATTGCTATCAGTATGTAATCAGTTTTTGAAGATTTCAAATACTGATTGCAAACGGAATGGCTGAACTTCACATGTGGACCGGGCCTTACTTGTTGTGGAAACACAGCTTTTTTTTTGTTGTTGCAGATATGGTTGCATTTTTTTGAGCCAAAGCCAAGAATGTCTGCAAAAGGAATGAGATATATATGGGAAGCTCTTATACTTCTTCCTTCTGCTCAATCCAATCCTGGTTTTCGCTTAAAATAAAAAGCGCAACAAAAAAAGCTGCATTTCCACAATGTGGGGCTTTCGCCTTAATGTGTTTCCTGGCCAAAAAAAAAAAAAATGACTAGCTGTTTGGTTAAGGCTAGAAAATATGTATTGACACTACTGATTGCATACCCAATTAAAATTCTCTGAATATTTTTTTGTGTATTCCAGTTTATGTAATACAATGTATAAACCTGTCGTGTGTGTGTGTGTGTGTGTGTGTGTGTGTGTGTGTGTGTGTGTGTGTGTGTGTGTGTGAATATATATTTTTTATTTTTTTACCTGACGCACCAGTTGGTTGGGGAGCTCTTGTTGAAATGAGTACAGCTAGTATCTGCCTACATAATATCTAAATTATTTGCAAAGGATGTACTTTTACTTCACACACCACTGCTACTGTACATCTTCATTGTGGCCAGGCCAGACTTTATGAAAAGGTGAAGCTTATGTGACAAGAGCCAAGCCCCAGACGTTTGTGGTTCAGAAGATAAAAGTTAACTAGGCAGTCTTTCTAACCTTAAAACCAATTGTGGTTATATCACAACTAATATACACAACTGAAATGTTCTCAAGAGAATGAGTATGTCCTTATTTCCTCTACAGACATCATTTATGGGGGCGCTTTTTTTCAACTTTTGAGTTAATTTTTCTATAAATTGATGAATGTACAAGTATTATAGATTTACTGTTATTTAGCCCTTCAATAACTGTATGTATGCATTGTTGTGCTGTAGGCTTGGTTAAAGGGGTAGTCCAAGACTGAATAAAATCTAGTCTAGAGAAGAAATGCTAAAAAAAAAAAAATATTCTTACCTGGTGAATCCCCTGCCATTTGTACCTCTTTGGTCCTGTCTTAGACTGCGTTCGAAAATATGGTGTGTCACTGCGTCAGTGGCTTTAGTGGTGACCTGTGACTGGCTAATTCAATCAATGGCAGGTGTTTTACGAGGTGGAGATTATATTGTGTCCAGTCTTGGAGAACCCCCTTAACCCCTTCCTGCTCTGCAGTGTACAATTACATTAGGCTGAGAGTATTCCTAATGGAGTAATAGTACATCGCAGATCTGTAGCAGGCACAGGAGGTGTGCCGGAATGATTGTTTCCTGGTTCCACTGTAGTATGCAACTGTGACCCGGGATTACTTATGGGGGGGGGGGTCCTTTCACCCCTTTGGGGTTCTGAGGGGTTGCTATGGCAGCCAGGATACCTAAAAAAAAAAAAAAAAAAATATATATATATATATATATATATATATATATATATCACACACACACACACACACACACACACACACACACACACACACACACAGTGGGGGGAAAAAAAGTATTGTCAGCCACCAATTGTGCAAGTTCTCCCACTTAAAAAGACAGGCCTGTAATTTACATCATAGGTAGACCTCAACTATGAGAGACAAAATGAGAAAACAAATCCAGAAAATCACATTGTCTGATTTTTAAATAATTTATTTGGAAATTATGGTGGAAAATAAGTATTTGGTCAATAACAAAAGTACATCTCAATACTTTGTTTTATATCCTTTGTTGGCAATGACAGAGGTCAAACGTTTTCTGTAAGTCTTCACAAGGTTGGCACACACTGTTGCTGGTATGTTGGCCCATTCCTCCATGCAAATTTCCTCTAGAGCAGTGATGTTTTGGGGCCGTCGCTGGGCAACACGGACTTTCAACTCCCTCCAAAGGTTTTCTATGGGGTTGAGATCTGGAGACTGGCTAGACCACTCCAGGACCTTAAAATGCTTCTTACGAAGCCACTCCTTCGTTGCCCTGGCGGTGTTCTTGGGATCATTGTCATGTTGAAAGACCCATCCACGTTTCATCTTCAATGCCCTTGCTGATGGAAGGAGGTTTGCACTCAAAATCTCACGATACATGGCCCCATTCATTCTTTCATGTACACGGATCAGTCGTCCTGGTCCCTTTGTAGAGAAACAGCCCCAAAGCATGATGTTGCCACCCCCATGCTTCACAGTAGGTATGGTGTTCTTTAGATGCAACTCAGCATTCACTCTCCTCCAAACACGACGAGTCGTGTTTCTACTAAACAGTTCTACTTTGGTTTCATCTGACCATATGACATTCTCCCAATATTCTTCTGGAACATCCAAATGCTCTCTAGCAAACTTCAGACGGGCCCGGATATGTACTGGCTTAAGCAGGGGGACACGTCTGGCACTGCAGGATCTGAGTCCCTGGCGGCGTAGTGTGTTACTAACGGTAGCCTTTGTTACGTTAGTCCCAGCTTTCTGCAGGTCATTCACTAGGTCCCCCCGTGTGGTTCTGGGATTTTTGCTCACCGTTCTTGTGATCATTTTGACCCCACGGGGTGAGATCTTGCGTGGAGCCCCTAATCGAGGGATATTATCAGTGGTCTTGTATGTCTTCCATTTTCTAATTATTGCTCCCACAGTTGATTTCTTCACACCAAGCTGCTTGCCTATTGCAGATTCAGTCTTCCCAGTCTGGTGCAGGTCTACAATTTTGTTTCTGGTGTCCTTCCACAACTCTTTGGTCTTCACCATAGTGGAGTTTGGAGTGTGACTGTTTGAGGTTGTGGACTGGTGTCTTTTTATACTGATAAGAATGTCAAACAGGTGCCATTACTATAGGTAATGAGTGGAGGACAGAAGAGCCCCTTAAAGAAGAAGTTACAGGTCTGTGAGAGACAGAAATCTTGCTTGTTTGTAGGTAACCAAATACTTATTTTCCACCATAATTTGCAAATAAATTCTTAAAAAATCAGACAATGTGATTTTCTAGATTTGTTTTCTCTTTTTGTCTCTCATAGTTGAGGTCTACCTATGATGTCAATTACAGGACTCTCTTATCTTTTTAAGTGGGAGAACTTGCACAATTGGTGGCTGACTAAATACTTTTTTTTCCCACTACATATAATGTGTATGTTGTTTGAGTCTGAAGTATTCAAAATGAAGTTATTTATCCAGTGCAATGACCACCTTCTTAAAAAAAACAAAAACTGCAATATGCAAATAAATGTGTTTTTGGTCACCGTGCTTACTCTAAAAAAAAAAAAAAAAAAAAAAAAAAAAGATCAAAAACTTTTACATACCAGAAAATGTTGCTAATAAATGGTATACCTTGCTCTGCAAAAAAAATTGCACTCTGCCAAATCATTTTTTTGCATTTTATTAAGGGTGTGTTCAAACTACTGTTATTGGAGTCCTTGCTGTCATCTGTCATAGAATGAGAGCAACAACATTAATGGTTGTAGAGTAACGGACAGACAGAACCCCCTATGACTGATGAGAACAACAGACATTAAATAGCGGTAGTGTGTACCCACCTTTAGTAAAATGGGTAAAACCTAATAAAACCAATAGAAATATGGTATTGCCATGATTGTAATGACCTTCCGGACAAAGTTAACATATCAGCTTTAATGCAGAGTGAGTGCCATAAAAGCAAACAAAAGACAATTATACTTTTTTTTTTTCTCTCACATGGACTCTTTCACAAATGTTAATAAAAGCTAGTCAAAACATTATATGTATCCCAAGGTGGTTCTAACTAAACCTACAACTTGTCACGCAAGGATTACGCCATCATTTGGCAATGTCATAGAAAAAAAAAAAAAGCTTTATGCGTTTTGAAAGGTGGATATAGAAAATATTTTAAAAATCGTCAAGTTTTAATGACCAAACTGCTCTGCGTCCTTAAAGGGTTAATCACCTATTAAATGGCATAGCG
Organism: Leptodactylus fallax; assembly: GCA_947044405.1. Lineage (NCBI taxonomy): Eukaryota > Metazoa > Chordata > Amphibia > Anura > Leptodactylidae > Leptodactylus > Leptodactylus fallax. Next base: position 3,773,874 of record CAMRHE010000092.1, read on the forward strand.
CAGTGGTTCTCAACTGGTGGTACACGTACCCTATGGGGTACGCCCCAAGGTCCCTGGTACATGCCATGGCTGTGAACCACTGATCCACCCCACTCAGGATCCACACTCACGCACAGCCTCTGATTCCAACCTTACTTTAGGAGCACAGTGAGCACTTCCAACAAGACTGAGGAACAGTTACAGGAACCTTGGGGAGTGAGTGGTGAGCTGCATTCATTATTCACCGCTCTGCTGCCTACTTCCTGTTTGCTCTGTGTGCTGAATGCTGACATCACAGCAGGCCATGGAGCAGAGTAGTGAGTATTGAAAGCAGCTCGCCATTCAATCTGTGGATGGGAAAGCCTTTATACTAGATGGGACACTGAGGAGGCCATTATACTACATATGGGAGCACTGAGGGGACCATTTTACTACATGTGGAGGCACAGAGAGGACCATTATATTTCTTGTGGGGGCACTGAAGGGGCCATTACAAAATTGATGATAGAGGTTCCAAACTAAGCTAAGTTTTGTTAGCCTCTATAAGTGATTGCTACTTTGGGGCTACTTTTTCTCACAAAGGGGTACTATGCTTGAAAGGTTAAGTAATACTAGTTTAGAGAAACATGCAATGTAGTGGCGAACTCCACTCTTGGTGAAATTTCGATACATTCCTAACTTGTACTGTTTTGTCTGGTAAAGTGACAGATCCCATTAAAGTCTATGGGGTGTGTCAGGTGCCATTGCCATTGTCATGCAAATTATCCTGCAATGCTGGCATTTTTCTGTTCAGGTCCTTTGAAAGAGTAGTACAATGAAAATTAACACACGTTTGTGAACAGAGCCCAAGATTTGCATGTGTCTTCTCCCTCTTGCAAAGTCATGTCTGTAGAGTTCTGACCTAAGGGCAAACACTGCTATTCTCTATTATGAAGTAGGATAAAGTCATAGATTTGATAGAGGTTATTTAGGTATAATTCAATTTGTTTGTAGACTCCCTTGACTCCCCATTCCAGTTTCCTTTCTAGTGAGTATTATGTACGCACATATACTCAGTCACAAAGAGGTTCTGTAGTATTCCCAGTCTCCAGAACAGCTTAGACCAGTGGCGTGAATACCGGGGTAGCGGCTGCCACAGGGCACAGGACATTAGGGGGCCTGGCGGGCCCCTGATGTGGTGTGTGTGGGGTTTTTTTTGTTTTTTTTTTTAAATAGGTAATGGGCCCTATTTACTTACCGATCCTCGCACCTGCTCACGGCCATCTGCGCTTCCCCTTCTGCGGAAGCAGAGGCGGCTGTGAGCAGGAGCGGGGATCGGTAAGTAAGGCCGCAGGCCCGCGAACCCCACAAACACTGCAATCATTATACTATGGAGTCTTTTCTTTTCAGACCCCAGAGTATAATGATCGGAGGCCCAGGGGAGGTGAGGGAACATAAAAAATAATGTTACTTACCCCTCCTGGGCTCCGGCAGTCTTTGTGCCTTTTTGGTGACGTCCCAGACATCACGTGGGCCAGGCCAGGGTCATTATGATTTGCGACGCTGGCCTGGCTCACGTGATGACTGGTCCAACATTGAAGAGGGCCGAAAGTAGTGGGGAGTATCCTCCCCTGGGTCTCCGATCATTATACTCTGGGGTCTGAAAATGAGTATCACAGCAGAGTCTGAATACTTATGACCATGTGATATTTCAGTTTTTCTTTTTAAATAATTTGCAAAAATATCTACATTTCTGGGTTTTTTTCCTTCAAGATTGGGTGCTGAGTGTACATTAATGAGAAATAAAATGAACTTTTTTTGCTTTTAGCAAATGGCTGCAATGAAAAACAGAGTGAAAAATTTAAAGGGGTCTGAATGCTTTCCGTACCCACTGTATAGCCACAGAACCCTCATAGAACTATGAGTCACACTCTTCCTCCTCCTATCAGTCACTCTCCTACATATAGCACTCTTCATATGTTAAGTTACCAGGTTTCCTATTCACTTGTATGTTATGTACTTATTATATATTATATATGTTATATGCTACTCGTTCGTCTTTATAAGGCCACTAATTTAACTTATTTCTTTAGTGGAAAAAGTTAACTGTTTCACATATAATAAACCTGGCACTGGTTTCCTGCATGGTATCTCACCACTCCATTAACTGGGTCTGTTGTATGCTCTGAATTGTTTAAATCCCTCTGAGTACTGTGAGCTATGCAGTCTTCTCTATGAACATCTCTGTCTCAGTTCAGACTGTGTCTTGGCACATGCATGGTAAGAATCCAGGACTCCCAGTCTCTTGCTCTTTTCTTGTTTCAATAAGTGCTTCCAAACCTATTTTAAAGTCACCTAGGCTGCTTCTTCAGTGGACTGCCTCTATTGACTGTGCAATATTGTATTTGGTTTTATACTTATGTCATTTGTTTTATCTGGAGTTAATAGACATGAATAATGAATTGTGAACTGGATGTTTAAGTCATGATATGCATTAAGCTTCATTCAGATCCCGTTTTTTACATCCGTGTAACAGATGCAAAAAGATGGATGCAAACTGATGGTCATCCATTTACATAGACCTCAATATTAAATACTGATCAGTTTGTCAGTTTTATTGGGAAGGACACAAAAACGTAGTATACCATAACTTTGTACCTCCAAAAAACAGACAAATGGTTATCTTGTTCGTGTTTTTTTTTTTTTTTTTAACATCAATGTCTAGGTAAACAGTTTGCCGTTTACGTCCTTTTTTTGCATCCATTAAATGGATGTAAAAAATGTTATCTGAATAGAACCTTTGATTGTATTTTATGATTTTTGCACAAAGCATTTTCAGTATATAGGTAGAGTAATGTTTCTCATTAGGGAAAGATGGAGGTACCACTCGGGGGAAAGGAATATGCAAATAAGACCTCATTGGTAAAATAGGGGAATTTGCTCCTACTGCCACCTATTGGAAGGAAGCTCCCTACTGATAACTGATTTTCGAAGAAATCTAAAGGCATAACCTGGGAATAATAGCCAAACAGTATAACTTCTCCATAAGGAAGAGATTCCTATCCACCGACAGCTAAGTGTTTGTTCACTTGTATAAGCTAAATTCTTAGGGGAGTCTTTGAGCACTGGTTAATACTTTGCTATTTTTTCTTAGATTTCTGCACTGTGCCAATTCTATTATTCTGTCTGAGCTTGGATGAATAAATGGACAATAGGGAATTGCCCAGTTGTCCAGTTATTCATTTTCACAAAAAATAACTACTGAATGTCCCAATGCACTATTGTTCATGGGGAATTTTTAAGTGTTTAATGAAGTAGACACTTAAGGAGAGCGTACTAGTCTAAAACTGAATTTTCACATTTGGGTGGTCTGTAATTTTATAGGTCAATGTATTGACCATTTTTGTTTGCCTTTTTGCACAATAAGACGTATGGGGTTTCTTTCCTGTCCTTGCATCTCACTAGCACTATTTCTACTCTACATAGGATCCTATTGGCGCCATATTCAGGCTGCCCGGATTAGGAATTTAAGCGATGGCTGCTTAAATCACTTTTCATTTTTTCTCTCTGACCACGCTAAGCTTGGACCTTGTGTATTGAAAATTTTGGGGGCTGAAATTTTACAGAACAGCAATCGAAACTGAACTTTATTTCAGACCATTGAACTTCTTTTCATTTTGTTTTCTGCTATAGGCAAAGCAAGGGAGCTACCTTCTTCAGATACCCATATTGTTCCTAAAATTGCCAAGTTGACAGTCTCTGGAAATAAGCAGACGATGGGATTTGCCGTTCCAAGGTGTGTGTGATAAAGTTTAAGGATGAACGCAACCTATCAAGTGGAAAATGTATAATTTTGTTCTGTGTAAAACTAGGACCATAGATTCCTATTACATTCTATAGCGCTGGCTTCCCTTTCAAAGACTGGAGCCGCATAGCCAGAGTGCCCTATATGAGTGTATGAGGAGCATAAACTGCGTGCAGCATGTAAGTGATTTTGGAGAGTCCATCACTATATTATTTTTTTCTATATAGTTAAATACACTTAAAGGTGAGAGGGATTCTTGAAAAGGGCATGCAAACACATCTTCTCTGCTCTGTTTAAAAACATACTTTTGGCTGAATATATACAAGTATGCTCAACTTGAAACTCTATATCACTAATAGAAACATCAGCATGAGTGCCGAAAAGATATCTGTACAGTTTCTTCCATCTTCATCCCCTTATTCATGCTGTTCTGCTCACTAAGTAGCATAGTTGACTTGTCATCTGGAACAGGATATGAGACTAACTGCTGAAGAAGGATAGGCCTGTATTTCACTTGGACAGGTGGGGTGAATTGAGTCAAACTTGAGAGACAAGCAAATAAAGTGAGATTAGTTACAGCAGGAAGATTCTGTAGGTAACAAGTACAAAGATGACTAATATCTGTGTCCGTTACTTAAATCATTTGGGGTTTTGCATTTTTCTGTCTGCGAATGGCCGTTAAAGTCCCAACTAGGTTGCACTTGTAGCTGTGTGCAGACTTTTTTTGATCTGCATCTTAAATCCTGTTTCTTCAAGATTTGTTTGTTTATATGGGTGAAACATGCTTGCAGAGTTTACATCTATTGTAATCTGTTATAATGCATTGAAATCATTTATAGTAAAATAGCAATGACACAGTAGGGTTATATAACATATCTGTGTCCTGGTTACAATACAAAGTTTGAGGCTATAGGCACCTCGGAGGGGGTTTTAGGGTTTCACTTCTGCTGTATTCTGTCTATCATCATCAAGCTGCAGAATGCCATTCACTAACAAATCCATCTGTGAATCACAACTCTTCTGACAGTCCATGTGTTCTCCTGGCCGATCATCTCAGCTTAATTCTGAGCAAATCAAATGGAGCTTAGATACATGCAGTTAAAAATTTTTTTTTCCAAATGTGTCTATAGTCTTGAAGGCTAATAAATAGCATTTATTAGTAATGGGACAGAGAGAGGGAACTTAAAACTATATGGCTGCATTCACACTGCAGTCATTTCTGTTCATCTGCATAAGTAGGAATGAATACCCTTACATCAGAGTGAAAAAAAAAAACTTTTCCTCTAATTTAATGGGAACCTTTACTTGACAACCTTTTCTGTCTATTAAAAATGTATGTTTTGTATAACAGTTTCTAACACCAATAACTGTGTTCTGATATCTTAGGTTGGGAGGACTGGGAAACTGATGCTAGTAAATTCTTTCCATAGTTATAGGGTAATTTCAAGTGTAGGTAAAGATTTATGAGAAAGTGAATGCTCCATAACAGTAGCATAGGGCAACTGACTACTCATTTAAGCTACCGTACTTTTCAGACTATGAGACACACTTTTTAGCAAGGAATAATCTTGCTAAAAAGTACCTGCATCTTATAGTCCAAAGTCAGGAGGGTCCAGCAGTGCCAGATCCCTCTGACCACTTGCATAATGATTGAGAGAAGCACTGATAAAACACTTTTTGTGATCAGTGAGAGAACTGTGTGTCTGCAGACCAGTGCAGGGCAGGAGAGAGGAAGCTGCCTTCTCCATAGTGCATCTGCGGACCATGGTCCAAACATGGACCGCGGCCCCAATCTCAAGACTGTGGAGTCAGTCATGAAGTTGGGGCCAATTTTAGGTGGAACTTGAGTCGAAGTCGAAGTTGGGGAAAAAAGTGTCTGAGCCAGTTATGAAGGAGTCAGAGTGGACGTTGGAGTCAGAGTAGGGCTGTGGAAAAACAGGGGATTCGAAGTCTGTGGTCTGGCCTACAGACTCCATAACCCTACGGCAGCTGTCCAGACCCCTGTGTTCCTTGATAATGACGCGATCAGAAGAAACGCTGAACTCGCACTATTATACATTACAATGGCAGCAGGGATCAGTAATTGCTGAGTGTTTTCTCCCACTTGCAGTAAATAGATGGATATACTGTATATGGTACACTCAGTAGTAGTAGTACACTGTGGTGGGGGGGGTTACTCAGTAGCATTATACCGGGTGGGTGGCGCAGTATAATGCTCCATTAGTGCCACCTACATATTATAACACTTTTTGGAATCCTCCCATACACAGTATAATACCCCACAAGTGTCTTTTACATAGTTTAATGCCATTTATGCACATGCACATACACACACAGTATAATGCCACATTGGTACCCCCAACACAGTATCATACCTTATTATTAGTGCTACCCTCATAATTTAATGTTCCTTAGTGCTCCAACACAGTATAATGATCCTTTATATAGGAAATTATACCATGTGGAGGCCACTAATGGGGCTCTGTGTACTATTGTGTGCGTTATTGTGTGTGTATGATATTGAACCCTCTACTCCATTTTACCATAGAGAATATTTAAATATGAAATATTTTTTTCAAATTTTTCTTGCCTAAACCTGGGGTGTGTCTTATAGTCATGTCTTATCATCTGAAAAATACAGATTTATTCAGAATTAGTGCTGCTAAGATCTGGTATTGATAAATTTCCTTTGAAACAACACATGATCTGTCATGTTCGACAACCACTTTAGTCCTCTATAGTACAACATTGGCGCACCACAGAACTAATGGATTTAATAATAAAGCTTAACAATAATTATTGATTATGTGTATATGCTTGCTTGCAACCAACATAAATGTAAATTTTGCATTGAATTGTGGGATTGTTGGAAAAATTTGTTGCTTCTTTGAATATATGAAACAGATTTGATTATGATCTACTTTCATGAATAATTGGGTCCTTGTTGACCTGCATTTTCTTTACATTTTCTTTAAATTTCTTTTTCTCTTTAAAGTTTGATAAGTTATCATCTCTGTTTTTGTCATATGAACACTCCTTTTACATGTGTATAAATTGATATAAAATATAACAAAAATAACTGAAACAGAAAAATGTGATCTGTCATTCAAAATCACATTTGTATTATATCATTTGCATCAGTCATATTCATTTGCACTATGTACAAGCTCATTATACAAGTGTTTGAATTGCCAGTGAAGCCTGGTATGTTGATGGATGGATTGATTTTTAATACAGATTATCCCATGGTTATTGGATCAGCCACATTCTTGCCATGTATGGCCTTTCAGCTGTTTTGGCAAAGCATATATGGTTTTCCAGGATTTAATATGCTAATGACCTATCCTTAAGATAGGTCATCAATAAAAGATGGCACTCATAGCGCTTAGTTTGTTTAATCTATATTTTGCATTGAGGCATTGTTAGTATAAATTGTATCTAAATATATACTGCATTTATACTTGTAACAGTGCATCATCTGAACTAAATGGTCAGAGTGTTACTGCATCTACCAAAGGCCAGGCTATTGACGACACTATAGAAGAAACTGACAACAGTGCCCTGTCTTCCGATTTATCCAACACATCTCAATTCCCAGATGACTTGAATTCTACCCCATCTCAAGTGAAAAGTTCTGGGAAATCCAAGCAAAAAATAAATGTTAAAGAGGAACTGGAGAAAAGACAAGGCGGAAAGCAGCTACTCAACCTTGTTGTTATAGGTACAATACACTTAGTTCTCATATAGTGAAGATTTTGCCACATTGCTGCCATCATATCTTATGCAAAGCTTAAAGTGATCCTCCAGATCAAACCTAAAATTTGACTATACATGACAGTCACTATATTTGGTGCCTTCCGTTTCTCCCATTCTTCCTCCTCCTGGTCATGCTCAGATTCCTATCAAGATGGCTACAGCAGTCTTAGGCTATACTACAGCACTCTCCATGGGGAAGTCTGAGATGGTGGTGGCTATCTTAAAAGGAATCTCATAGGGCTTTGGAATGGAGGCAGCATGGGAGAAACAGTGGGCATCATGCATGTTTTCTATACCTTTGTCATGTATACTCCAAATTTTAGTTTTGGACTGGATAGTTGCTTCAAAGAGGGTTGTTCAAGATTTTATACAATGTGCGCAGAGCTGTAAAAGTATTTTAAAATCAAAAAATGAAACAGAACGGGTAATCTATTTTTCCTTTTCAACATTTTTTAGTACCTTCTGCAAATCTGAGAGTTAACATTGTCATTTGGATAAAAAAAAAAACTAATATAAATCATTCATCTGCATGGAAAACTTATGGTTTGCATGACTGTAGTAGTGACGGGTGGAGGTGCCTGTGTGTGTGTGTGTGTGTGTGTGTTTTTAAATATGCTTTGTTTTCTGTTTATCAAAAACTTTCTCAATTTAGGTCATGTTGATGCCGGTAAAAGCACTCTTATGGGCCATTTATTATATCTCTTGGGACATGTGAACAAAAGAACTATGCACAAATATGAACAAGAGTCCAAGAAAGCAGGAAAAGCTTCATTTGCATATGCGTGGGTGCTAGATGAGACGGGAGAAGAAAGGCAAAGGTATTTTGTCTACTACACAAATGTATTTGACGTCATCTGGGTTATTTCCCATGGTCACTTTAAACATTGTTTCTCTGCTAGTATTTATGGTACTGTTCTAAAACTGTGGCCTTAAACTGAATTGTACAAAAAGGGAAACCCAGATGCAGAAATATAGTAAGGAGATTTAACAGCTGTAGGCCTATCTGTAGTCTTAGCCTGAGTGATATTGTTGTAATACTGTATTAAAATGGTTTTACGATATCAGATAGGAGGTGGTCTGACACCCTGCACCCTGACTGATCAGCTCTTTGAAGGGACTGCATTGTTCAGATGAGCTCTGTGGCCCCTTCACTGTTTACAAAGCACAGCATCTTATGCTTTGTAGCCACTTGCATTGAAGCTCAGCCTCATTCACTTGAATGGAACGGAGTTACAGGCTATATAACTGATGGACATAACTTTACATGGCCTAAGGATATAATAGAATTCATGAAACTCCTAGCAGTTTTCTAATCCTTACAGGCCTGTATCCCTTAATATGAAAGATGTGGCCCAGCTGCCTTAATAGTTTGTAGCATTCCATTTGGTTGTTTCAATGAATGCTATACATGGACAGACTGGGTTTGCAAAGTGGGAATTGTTGCTTTTAAGCACTTCCATGCTCTGGCTCATAAATGAGGAGATCTCCTCAGTGAATTCAATAAACCCTAAGGGGCCATTCACACAAGGGAAATGGATGAGAAATCTGAAGTGGACTTCTTCCTATCTACTTTTCGCCCCTCCAGTTTTCCTATGCAGATTTCACCCACTGACTAGATTCAAATGAATAAGCCCAAGTGTCTACAGCAAGATTCAGCAGGATGCTTATTTTTTTTTTTCAGTGTCCTGCTTTAATCTCTGTGTGAATTTACCCTATTAGAGTCTGTCTACATGAGACAAATGCTGTGTGTGTATAGATATAGATATAGATATATATATATATATATATAGCCACTGTATTTTTTTACTGGTATCTGCTGCACACCTTTTTATTATTGCTTTTTTTCTCTTGCGGTAGAGGAGTAACTATGGATGTTGGCATGACCAAATTTGAAACGAAGACTAAAATTATTACTCTGATGGATGCACCTGGGCACAAAGATTTCATCCCAAACATGATAACTGGAGCTGCACAAGTAAGTTGTGATTCCATCCTAGAGGGACAGAATCTGAATATCCTTGCAGGAGTCATAGGAGACAGGGACAGTCCTGCTATCACCACTCACATACAATGATGGATAGTCTTCACTGGACACACACGATACGGGGACAGCTGTCAATCACTGTCTGTGATCTGGTAGAACAATAAAGCTGTCACCATTGAGTAAATGGTTCTTCCATATATGATAGATATAGAATACAAGCTTGAATTTTGCTTCTAGTCGAACACAAACAAAAAGTGTTTTTATTCATACTTCCACTGTGTAAAGATAACTCAGTACTATGGACCTAAAGGATATTTAGCTGTCCAATAGTGTTTAAAAGTGATCTAAGGAAGAATAAAAATTGGCACTAGAACACTGAAAACCTGTGGTGTGCGATATGGCTGGGTAAACACATTAGGTATTCCTTCTAATGACTCTAACCTTGAGCATGTGTACAGTGGGGGAAAAAAGTATTTAGTCAGCCGCCAATTGTGCAAGTTCTCCTACTTAAAAAGATGAGAGGCCTGTAATTGACATCATAGGTAGACCTCAACTGTGAGAGACAAAATGAGAAAACAAATCCAGAAAATCACATTGTATGATTTTTAAAGAAGTTATTTGCAAATTATGGTGGAAAATAAGTATTTGGTCAATAACAAAAGTTCATCTCAATACTTTGTTATATATCCTTTGTTGGCAATGACAGAGGTCAAACGTTTTCTGTAAGTCTTCACAAGGTTGGCACACACTGTTGCTGGTATGTTGGTCCATTCTTCCATGCAGATCTCCTCTAGAGCAGTGATGTTTTGGGGCCGTCGCTGGGCAACACGGACTTTCAACTCCCTCCAAAGGTTTTCTATGGGGTTGAGATCTGGAGACTGGCTAGGCCACTCCAGGACCTTGAAATACTTCTTACGAAGCCACTCCTTCGTTGCCCTGGCGGTGTGCTTGGGATCATTGTCATGCTGAAAGACCCAGCCACGTTTCATCTTCAATGCCCTTGCTGATGGAAGGAGGTTTGCACTCAAAATCTCACGATACATGGCCCCATTCATTCTTTCATGTACACGCATCAGTCATCCTCGTCCCTTTGCAGAGAAACCGCCCCAAAGCATAATGTTGCCACCCCCATGCTTCACAGTAAGTATGATGTTCTTTGGATGCAACTCAGCATTCAGTCTCCTCCAAACATGACGAGTTGTGTTTCTACCAAACAGTTCTACTTTGGTTTCATCTGACCATATGACATTCTCCCAATACTCTTCTGGAGCATCCAAATGCTCTCTAGCAAACTTCAGACGGGCCCGAATATTTGTTCTGTCTTAAGCAGGGCTAACTGTAGCCTTTGTTACGTTAGTCCCAGCTTTCTGCAGGTCATTCACTAGGTCCCCATGTGTGGTTCTGGGATTTTTGCTCACCATTCTTGTGATCATTTTGACCCCACGGGGTGAAATCTTGCGTGGAGCCCCTGATCGAGGGAGGTCTTGTATGTCTTCCATTTTCTAATTATTGCTCCCACAGTTGATTTCTTCACACCAAGCTGCTTGCCTATTGCAGATTCAGTCTTCCCAGCCTGGTGCAGGTCTACAATTTTGTTTCTGGTGTCCTTTCACAGCTCTTTGGGCTTCACCATAGTGGAGTTTGGAGTGTGACTGTTTGAGTTTGTGGACAGGTGTCTTTTATACTGATAACAATGTCAAACAGGTGCCATTACTACAGGTAATGAGTGGAGGACAGAGGAGCCTCTTAAAGAAGAAGTTACAGGTCTGTGAGAGCCAGAAATCTTGCTTGTTTGTAGATGACCAAATACTTATTTTCTACCATAAATTTTGCAAATAAAAATCAGAGAATGTGATTTTCTGGATTTGTTTTCTCATTTTGTCTCTCATAGTTGAGGTCTACCTATGATGTCAATTACAGGCCTCTCTCATCTTTTTAAGTGGGAGAACTTACACAATTGGTGGCTGACTAAATACTTTTTTTTCCCCATTGTATGTGTTCTCAACAGAGAGGGGGCTTATGTCCCATAACGTTGGTGGAAAGTCTGGGCTCCCTTTATACTGTACATATTAGTGTATATTATGTGGTCATCTGGACTCGCCAAAATCTGCAGATTTGGCTCACATTCATCTAATCTGCATGGCCATGTTAAGGCAGACTTTAACCTTTAAACAAACTTTGCATTAAACAGTAATACAGTTTACATGGGGAATAACACTTGTGTGGCCTTTTATAGAATCTATATTTTGCAATACATTTTTCAGCTCTGCAGGTTTGCGTTTATTGGTGGGTGAAAATTAGCTGCCATGTGTTATTTACAGGGTAGTTTCCCACATTTTTTTATTTGATAAACGAGATTTTTTATTTTTTAGGCAGTCTTACGTTGTTTTTTTTTTTTTTTTTCTCGAGTCAAAGCTATTAATTTATTATGCTTACTTATATAGTGCCATCATATTCCGCAGCACTTTACAGACATTGACAGTCACTGTACCATATAGGGCTCACAATCTATATTCCCTATCAGTATGTCTTTGGATTCAAATGGAGTGAAATGTAGATTGAGGACTTACTGCTGCTTCCACTTCTTGTTTTGGCTCAAACAAGTGCAACAAAACTGCAGTGGCATTTTTCCCAAAAAATGCTCTTTGTGAAACTACCCTAGCTAGCTGTCTGTCTGTCTCACTCATGGCGAACATAGAGAAGTCCTGTTAAATTATAAATTACTTTGGTTGTAATAGCTCCAGTTTAGCTGCATTTACAGAAAGAGCTTATGTTTCTGCTATCTCTTTCTACATTTGTGCAGGACTCCCCATTCAGTAGACATCTATATACAGTGCTGGCCAAAAGTATTGGCACCCCTGCAATTCTGTCAGATAATACTCAATTTCTTCCAGAAAATGATTGCAATCACAAATGCTTTGGTAATAATATCTTCTTTTATTTTGCTTGCAATGAAAAAACACAAAAGAGAATGAAAAAAAAAGTCAAATCATTTTACACAAAACTCCAAAAATGGGCCGGACAAAAGTATTGGCACCCTCAGCCTAATACTTGGTAGCACAACCTTTAGACAAAATAACTGCGAACAACCGCTTCCGGTAACCATCAATGAGTTTCTTACAATGCTCTGCTGGAATTTTACACCATTCTTCTTTGGCAAATTTCTCCAGGTCCCTGAGATTTGAAGGGTGCCTTCTCCAAACTGCCATTTTGAGATCTCTCCACAGGTGTTCTATGGGATTCAGGTCTGGACTCATTGCTGGCCATTTTAGAAGTCTCCAGTGCTTTCTCTCAAACCATTTTCTAGTGCTTTTTGAAGTGTGTTTTGGGTCATTGTCCTGCTGGAAGACCCATGACCTCTGAGGGAGACCCAGCTTTCTCACACTGGGCCCTACATTATGCTGCAAAATTTGTTGGTAGTCTTCAGACTTCATAATGCCATGCACACGGTCAAGCAGTCCAGGTGCCAGAGGCAGCAAAGCAACCCCAAAACATCAGGGAACCTCCGCCATGTTTGACTGTAGGGACCGTGTTCTTTTCTTTGAAGGCCTTTTTTTTTTTTTTTTTTTCCTGTAAACTCTATGTTGATGCCTTTTCCCAAAAAGCTCTACTTTTGTCTCATCTGACCAGAGAACATTCTTCCAAAAAGTTTTTGGCTTTCTCAGGTTAATTTTGGCAAACTCCAGCCTGGCTTTTTTATGTCTCTGGGTCAGAAGTGGGGTCTTCCTGGGTATCCTACCATAGAGTCCCTTTTCATTCAGACGCCGACGGATAGTACGGGTTGACACTGTTGTACCCTTGGACTGCAGGGCAGCTAGAACTTGTTTGGATGTTAGTCGAGGTTCTTTAGCCACCATCCGCACAATCTTTCGTTGAAATCTGTCGTCAATTTTTCTTTTCCGTCCACCTCTAGGGTGGTTAGCCACAGTGCCATGGGCTTTAAACTTTTTGATGACACTGCGCACGGTAGACACAGGAACATTCAGGTCTTTGGAGATGGACTTGTAGCCTTGAGATTGCTCATGCTTCCTCATAATTTTGCTTCTCAAGTCCTCAGACAGTTCTTTGGTCTTCTTTCTTTTCTCCATGCTCAATGTGGTACACACAAGGACACAGGACAGAGGTTGAGTCAACTTTAATCCATTTCAACTGGCTGCAAGTGTGATTTAGTTATTGCCACCACCTGTTATGTGCCACAGGTAAGTAACAGGTGCTGTTAATTACACAAATTAGAGAAGCATCACATGATTTTTCAAAGGGTGCCAATACTTTTGTCCACCCCCTTTTTTATGTTTGGTGTGGAATTATATCCAATTTGGCTTTTTGACAATTCTTTTTCTGGTTTTCCATTGACGACAAATTAAATGAAGATATTATTACCAAAGCATTTGTGATTGCAATCATTTTCTGGAAGAAATTGAGTATTATCTGACAGAATTGCAGGGGTGCCAATACTTTTGGCCAGCACTGTATGTATAATCTTAGTTATGGAATCTGCAGTCCATTGCAAGACAGATAAGGCAGAATTTTCAGAGTGAAAGTCAGTTTAGCAGAGAGTAGGTGGAGCATGGAAATAGCATGATAAGAGAGGAGAGAAGTCTTTTTCTCTAAGATACATTGCGTTTATTTTATTGCGTGTATTTATTTATGCTCAGATCGTTGAAATGTTAGTGACCATTTACGACTTCATGGTCTGATGGTTCATGCACTTTAGGGTGACAATGCGTTCTATAGAAAAAATAAAAATTAGTTTTATCCAAAGTCTCACCTTCTATAATTGTTACAAATAATGATCTGTAATATCCTTTAAAAGATCGTTTCTTTTGGTTGTGTTTAAAAGGTGGCTCAGTCAGCTTTTGAACATGTAATAGCCGTTAAAATAGGATTTGGGTAGTTTTAATATTGAGCAGCAATAAGGGCCCCACCACTCCTTGAAACTCTCTCCAATTTACTTATTTGTAATGTGTAAAGAATATTTTATTTTTATTATTATTATTATTATTTATCCTGTTTCAACGTAAACTTGCTACATTACAGACAACATTCCGTATAATTAACTCTTTTAGGTAACACTAATCTCTAAACATTTACACAGCAGCCTACATCACTCCCATTATATAGCTTATACGGTCGATTTCAATTTTTGCCTGAAATTCACTTTAACTTATAATAGTAATTTGCAAGTTTTGATGAGCGATATTAGGGCGATTTGCAGCAACGTATCAAAATTTATTATAATGTTGGTTTATGGCTGCTGTTTAGGCCACCCACAAGTTTAATCATCGTTGTCAGAAAAAATGGCGTCTTCGAATTTCAGCGTTAGAGGAATGTGGTAAATTGGAGGGACAGCAGACAGTATTACCAGTTGTAAGCTGCTGTCTAATCGGCAGGTGGTGGCCCGGTTTTATTTCCTGCACTGTACAGAATCGCAACCAACATGTACCAGTGCTGCCGTCGCAGCCAATGAAGTACTTCGGTTCTTTGAAAAAGTGAGAATCCCGACATGGCAACAATATCCTGTGATCATTAAGGTGAAGAGTCTGTTTGGTCAATGGAAGAGTCTCAAGAAGAATGCTTAATGGCGAACCAAAACCCAAGAATTCAAGGAGAAGGAATTTGATAAACTTGAAGATTTGTTTGATGTCGCTCATGCTTATGCCATGAAACTTATAAAACTTCAGGAAGACTTCACGTGACTTCTTGCTTGCTCAAAGAGAAAAAGGTCGTCGTGGAAACATGGGACCATTAGACAGAAAGCTGGCCAAGGTTGAGGAAAGAAGATTTATGAGAAAATTACATGCAGCGAAACGAAGAAACAAGGAAACTGAGCGAGTTCAGCAGTGGACAGCATCGGCTTTCAGCAGACACCTGTGGTACCTCAGTGAGATTTTGGAGGGTCTGGCTTTTTTTGACAATGAGGTTCCAACCACAGAAAAGGTTGACATGGTACTGGCTCTGCAGAGGGAAGGCATCGATGACTGCTCAACTCGCGTGCAGCTTGCCTGGAGACCTTGTGTCACACAAGAAGCTTCATCACTTCGTATCGTCCAACACAAAAAACTGTTCTTTGCACTGGAAATAAACCAAGATTTTCTTCATCGAGGTCCTTGTCTGTGGCACACTAATGCAAGTTTTATGGATGCATCCTCAAAAGTTGCCGGATTGAAAATCATGAATGATGCCGCAGAACGCTCTATTGCACTCATGAGTACATTCAATTCATCACTGAGCACTCAAGAAGACCAGAAACAATTTATTCTTCAGTGTGTAGAGAAGCATCGCCATGACTATCCTGAACCAAATAAAGCGTGTTTCGCAAAAAAAAAGTGAAACTGCTTTAAAATTGTTCATTTACTTTGCTGCAAGACATGCATTACAAATAATTTAGCTTTGTGGTGATTGAGCCACCAGTAAACAATGTTGCAATGATACAAAATTTTAAAATCCCAGGGGTGAGACTTTAAAAATTTGCACAAAAATTTTTTGAATGTCACCCTAATGCACATAGCATATGATTTAAGGCCAAGTAAGGTATTGGAAATGTTTCTAGTAGATCAGAAAAGCTTTTTTTATTAGATGATTTTCTTTTATAAAGATTTTCTGATCTCCTAGGAAAGCAGTCAATCTGATTCTTCTGCACAGAGCTGTAAATTTGGGATCTTTGAAAATAACAGAGGGCAATATTCATGCTACAAAACAAGGTAATTTTGACCTCTCTCTTCACTTGGATCAGTGCAAGTTTGAGGAATATTTGGAGGTGGTGAATGGTTTTTGATTGCAGGTAGAAAACTGTTCATACATCCAGGAATGTGCTCTGGAAAAGGTTTCTTTTGGAAAAGATTTCTTTTGGAAATGAAGAAAAATTTACAACACACCTCTGCAAACCTTTGGCAAAATCAAAATGCACGATTGGCATTCTCACTAATTTAATTTAGCCAGATTTTAATATTATTGAATAAATTTAGAATGACTTGCATTGTGAGAATCAGAGAATGCTCCCAACATTTTCCACTTGTTATATCAATAATAATCAGCATCGATATCCTTAGAATGGGTCATCCATTAAAGATCGACAAGGGTCCAACACCCAGGCTCTGGACGATCAGCTGTTTGAAGAGGCTGAAGCGCTTAGGTGCTTGTTCAAACAGCTGATCCACAGGGTCTCGGGTGTCAAACCCCCACAGATCTTTAATTTCTGACTTGTCCTAAGCATAGATCAGCAGTTTAAAAGGCCCAAAAAACTCCTTTAAATCTAGTGCCAATAGCTTTACATTCACATTTTTATGGTGACTGGTAGCTGTAGCATATTTTGTATATTGATCTTGCATTGTATGACTTTCTTGTATATACTTTGTTCTTCTGTCTTTTAGGCTGACGTGGCCATTTTGGTTGTAGATGCCAGTCGTGGAGAGTTTGAAGCTGGTTTCGAAGCTGGTGGACAGACACGTGAACATGCACTTTTGGTTCGGTCTCTCGGAGTGACACAGTTAGCAGTGGTAGTCAATAAAATGGATCAGGTATTTTTTTGTAATAATTATTTCAGTGTATATTTAGTGACTTTGATGGTGGTGGCCAAGGGATTGTCCATGTGTTTTTCATGACTCTAATATATCGTCCTTTTATTTAGTGTGCATCATATGTTTAAAGATGTGGCCTTCATCTCCTCCAGTCCGACCCGTCTCATCCATGCATTACATGGCTAGCCGTTTATCTTAATGGCTGGCTTGTAATGCTACATTTCTCTGCAGTAGCCACTGAAGGAGAAACCTGTGGATAAATGCAGCTTTCCTTGGTTGTAGCAACAGATCATTGGAGCTACAGAAGCTGTGGCCAAGTCAACTTCATATTAAAAAGTGATGATCTTAGTGACCTGTATCTTAGTTGTTGAGGTCTGGACAGAAATTCAGTAGGGTTGGAATATGTTTTGCTGATAAACATTGCGAGATTGACTCTTGAAAAATGAACCATATTGAAGTACCACCCAGAACAAGCAGTAGTGCAAGAATCATCCTTTACTGGCAATGTCTTCATAAAGGGCGTCTGTCAGTGGTAAATTGGTTATTAACCTAATCCCAGTGCCTTGTAGAAGTTATTCTACAGTTTCCAAATATGCCTCTGTTATTCAGCTTTCAGCTATTATATTCAAATGCAAACGAGGGGCAATCCTATAGGGTTGTGCCTTGGCTTGCCCAGGTTTTGGTCTCACCTCTAGATTTCAGGTCTAATCTTTTTAACCCAATTTGCATAAGAATTAAACTGCAATTTACATGAAAATGAGCCTCCAAAGAGGAATAACAGAGCCATATTTGGAACAGTAGTAACACCTCTACAATGTACTGGGGTTAGGTTTACAATCAATTTACTGCTGACAGACTTTCTTTAAGGAGACACAGCCATAGATGTGGGTCAGAAAAGGTACTATCAACCAGCCAGCCAGTACCCTGCTTCGCACTGATGAGAGGTAAACTTGAAAAGGCTGTCTGTGGGTATCCTGGTTTAGCTTTATTCCTAGATTATGCCACTAGATTTCAGGAAAACCAGATACTGATTTACAGTGCTGGCCAAAAGTATTGGCACCCCTGCAATTCTGTCAGATAATACTCAATTTCTTCCAGAAAATGATTGCAATCACAAATGCTTTGGTAATAATATCTTCATTTAATTTGTCTTCAATGGAAAACCACAAAAAGAATTGTCAAAAAGCCAAATTGGATATAATTCCACACCAAACCTAAAAAAGGGGGTGGACAAAAGTATTGGCACCCTTTGAAAAATCAGGTGATGCTTCTCTAATTTGTGTAATTAACAGCACCTGTTACTTACCTGTGGCACATAACAGGTGGTGGCAATAACTAAATCACACTTGCAGCCAGTTGAAATGGATTAAAGTTGACTCAACCTCTGTCCTGTGTCCTTGTGTGTACCACATTGAGCATGGAGAAAAGAAAGAAGACCAAAGAACTGTCTGAGGACTTGAGAAGCAAAATTGTGAGGAAGCATGAGCAATCTCAAGGCTACAAGTCCATCTCCAAAGACCTGAATGTTCCTGTGTCTACCGTGCGCAGTGTCATCAAGAAGTTTAAAGCCCATGGCACTGTGGCTAACCTCCCTAGATGTGGACGGAAAAGAAAAATTGACGAGAGATTTCAACTAAAGATTTTGCGGATGGTGGCTAAAGAACCTCGACTAACATCCAAACAAGTTCTAGCTGCCCTGCAGTCCGAGGGTACAACAGTGTCAACCCGTACTATCCGTCGGCGTCTGAATGAAAAGGGACTCTATGGTAGGATACCCAGGAAGACCCCACTTCTGACCCAGAGACATAAAAAAGCCAGGCTGGAGTTTGCCAAAACTTACCTGAGAAAGCCAAAAACTTTTTGGAAGAATGTTCTCTGGTCAGATGAGACAAAAGTAGAGCTTTTTGGGAAAAGGCATCAACATAGAGTTTACAGGAAAAAAAAAAGAGGCCTTCAAAGAAAAGAACACGGTCCCTACAGTCAAACATGGCGGAGGTTCCCTGATGTTTTGGGGTTGCTTTGCTGCCTCTGGCACTGGACTGCTTGACCGTGTGCATGACATTATGAAGTCTGAAGACTACCAACAAATTTTGCAGCATAATGTAGGGCCCAGTGTGAGAAAGCTGGGTCTCCCTCAGAGGTCATGGGTCTTCCAGCAGGACCATGACCCAAAACACACTTCAAAAAGCACTAGAAAATGGTTTGAGAGAAAGCACGGGAGACTTCTAAAGTGGCAAGCAATGAGTCCAGACCTGAATCCCATAGAACACCTGTGGAGAGATCTCAAAATGGCAGTTTGGAGAAGGTACCCTTCAAATCTCAGGGACCTGGAGAAATTTGCCAAAGAAGAATGGTGTAAAATTCCAGCAGAGCATTGTAAGAAACTCATTGATGGTTACCGGAAACGGTTGTTCGCAGTTATTTTGTCTAAAGGTTGTGCTACCAAGTATTAGGCTGAGGGTGCCAATACTTTTGTCTGGCCCATTTTTGGAGTTTTGTGTAAAATGATCAATGATTTGACTTTTTTTTCATTCTCTTTTGTGTTTTTTCATTGCAATCAAAATAAATGAAGATATTATTACCAAAGCATTTGTGATTGCAATCATTTTCTGGAAGAAATTGAGTATTATCTGACAGAATTGCAGGGGTGCCAATACTTTTGGCCAGCACTGTATAGGGGGATACCTTTCAAAAGGTGGCACTAGAGCAAGTTGCTCTTTTGCCACCCTGGATGACTTACTTGTATATTGCTTTCCCAGAATACTTAGCAAGGCATGCATGGTCTAGTAAGTTCCTGTACACTGTAAGGTGGTCTGATAAAGGCAATGTCTCCTTAAGGGAGACATAGTACCCCTTCTGAGTCATTTCATTGTGTTCATTACTTGATAGAAGCATTTTCTATGTGTTTTCAACATTCTTCTTTTTGGCAGGTTAACTGGCAGGATGAAAGATTTCGTGAAGTAACTAGTAAGCTGGGACACTTCCTAAAGCAAGCTGGTTTCAAGGTAATATAGTAATTTGTTGACATTTCTGTTATAATGTGTGGCATGTGAGAACTACTGTGTTACTACTTTATCTCTTCACCTCTTGTAGGACAGTGATGTTTTTTACATTCCTACCAGTGGTCTAAGTGGTGAAAATTTGGTGAAAAAGTGTGAAATAAGTGAACTGAGAAGTTGGTACAAAGGACCATGCCTTACTGACCAAATAGGTGCGAATTAATCTTTTTGTTTATTTTTTTTTGTATAGGTTTTGTACACTCGTTTATATTTTAACATTGTGCAGCATATAGTAGCTTTTATGCTCCATTGTAGAGAATCATCTTAGGTGATACAACATAAAATACTGGCTTTGACATGACACAACTATGCTACTAGATATTCCGTTAGTGAATATGATTTTTGTTTTTTTTGCTGTTTTATTCTTTGGTACAATTCTAAGTTATGACTAAATCAGTATGTTTTGTTCTATATAGATTCATTTAAAGCTCCACAACGTTCAGTGGACAAACCATTCCGGTTGTGTGCGTCTGACGTTTTCAAAGGTAAAAATTTTCATTTTAGTTACTGATCTTTCTCTGCTGCCAGTATTTCTGGATAAAAAAATGTTTGGTACAGTTTTATGTTTGCATTTTTAATATGTGCAGATAGTTGAGTAAAGAAGATAGAAAACCTCAAAGTTAGCTGTAAAATATAATACTGGTATACAAACAGATAATTAGTTATGGGACATTTGTTTCTGGATATGGCAATCTGTTATGCCTGAAAAAAAAGATCCTCAAAAGCTTATGTCCTTTGCACTTCATTTTACAGTTTATAGAGAATCATCCTACATAAAAATGCGGTGACCAGATGGAAGGTAACGCTGCAGTTGGGACTGCGGGGTGCAAACAGCGCAGACTTGTCACGGTCTCTGGGCACGAGGGCGCAGCGCTGGTGCTGTCCCACGTTACCACCACTGGTACCGGTGATGAGGGGGCTGCACAAATGTTGGTGGTGATTGTTCCCCCGGGGCGCTTCCCCTATACTGTGCCGACTGGTGGTGTTTGGGGCGCCCTGATGTTGTCGGTGCAGAGTCAGACACAGAAACGGTTGTAAAGTTGAACTTTTACTTCCATGGGTGTGGAGGCACAAATGCTTAAACAGTTTCTTCAATACAAAACAACGGGGTACGCCTGGTGACACAGCAAAGTCCTGGGGTGCAGGGTAGACTTGATGAAAGGTGTTCCTAGCCCCTTATAGTTCAGTGTTACAGCCCTAAGGTGCGTCTGGGCTCCTATTTGGCTCATAGGAGGATGCCCACCATGATACTAGTACATAATATTCCCCACTCACGTTATGTGGTCCTGATAGCTCAGAGTTTCGGGGTGCAATAGTCAGGGTGGCAGGATATTCCACAGGTCTGGCCTTGGCCCCTGGATCCTGTGATACTGGCTATGGAGCACGTGTTCCAGAATGTTCTCTCCACAGTCTCATGCTGACAAGATAGTGATGCTTGACTTCCTTCAGGGCGATGGCTAGGCAGACAGGGGACAGGATCTTCTGAATAGCTGGAGTATGTCAGCTCTCCAACCTTCCTGGGCCTGTCTAGGACTTGAGATTCCTGCACTAAACTCACTGCTTTCTTCACAGGACATCACACTTATCTCCTCACCTCCTCCTCCTAACACTCCACACTTCTAACTCCTCACACGCAGGACCTTCCTGCAGGGGTGTTACCATGGGGACCCAGTGATCAGCTGACTCCTCCCCTTTTCCCAGGCGATGTCCTCCCATTGGACATTTGGTTACTATTCAATCCTATGGGAGGTGTAATGCATGTGTGAGGCTCACTAGGTGGCGCTGTGTTGTGTGAGACTCAGGACCCCCTGCTATGTCACACAGGCTATGAAGCAACAGGAAATAATACAATGCACAGAGATCACCCTCAGCCCAGCCATAGCCAGCTCTGGGATGCCACAAAAATGAGTATTTTTGTTCAGTAATTACATTGCTTTTCTTGTTTTACACTGAACCCTAGTTACAGTCTGTTTTATACCCCAGAACTGCATTCACAATTATGCTGGTTGTCCTTGTTAACAGCAAACTAAACATATACAGCCTTAAAGGGGATTTCTAGTTAATTAATGATATTTTTATATATATACAGTGGGGAAAAAAAAGTATTTAGTTAGCCACCAATTGTGCAACTTCTCCCACTTAAAAAGATGAGGCCGGCCTGTAATTGACATCATAGTTAAACGTCAACTATGAGAGACAAAATGAGAAAACAAATCCAGAAAATCACATTATCTGATTTTTAAAGAATTTATTTGCAAATTATGGTGGAAAATAAGTATTTGGTCAATAACAAAAGTTCATCTCAATACTTTGTTATATAACCTTTGTTGGCAATGACAGAGGTCAAACGTTTTCTGTAAGTCTTCACAAGGTTGGCACACACTGTTGCTGGTATGTTGGCCCATTCTTCCATGCAGATCTCCTCTAGAGCAGTGATGTTTTGGGGCCGTCGCTGGGCAACATGGACTTTCAACTCCCTCCAAAGGTTTTCTATGGGGTTGAGATCTGGAGACTGGCTAGGCCACTCCAGGACCTTGCAATGCTTCTTACGAAGCTACTCCTTTGTTGCCCTGGTGGTGTGCTTGGGATCACTGTCATGCTGAAAGACCCAGCCACGTTTGATCTTCAATGCCCTTGCTGATGGAAGGAGGTTTGCACTCAAAATCTCACGATACATGGCCCCATTCATTCTTTCATGTACACGGATCAGTCGTCCTTGTCCCTTTGCAGAGAAACAGCCCCAAAGCATGATGTTGCCACCCCCATGCTTCACAGTAGGTATGGTGTTCTTTGGATGCAATTCAGCATTCACTCTCCTCCAATCACGACGAGTTGTGTTTCTACCAAACAGTTCTACTTTGGTTTCATCTGACCATATGACATTCTCCCAATACTTTTCTGGAACATCCAATTGCTCTCTAGCAAACTTCAGACGGGCCCGGATATGTACTAGCTTAAGCTGGGGGACACCTCTGGCACTGCAGGATCTGAGTCCCTGGCGGCGTAGTGTGTTACTGACAGTAACCTTTGTTACGTTAGTCCCAGCTTTCTGCAGGTCATTCACTAGGTCCCCCCGTGTGGTTCTGGGATTTTTGCTCGCCGTTCTTGTGATCATTTTGACCCCACGGGGTGAGATCTTGCATGGAGCCCCTGATCGAGGGAGATTATCAGTGGTCTTGTATGTCTTCCATTTTCTAATTATTGCTTCCACAGTTGATTTCTTCACACCAAGCTGCTTGCCTATTGCAGATTCAGTCTTCCCAGCCTGGTGCAGGTCTACAATTTTGTTTCTGGTGTTGTAACGTCTCTGCCGTTTCGGGTCTTGGCGCCACCCTCCGCTCGCACGCTGTGGCGAAGGAGGCGTGTTCAGTTTGATTCTTTGTGTAAGTTTCTTGCTGCTCGGTCTGAACATGGTCCTAGTCAGTGTAATTGATTTCCGGCCCCACCCGTGTCTGAACATTTCTCTCTGGACTGCATAGAGTTAATCTCTTCCTGGCCTGTGTGATTGACAGCCTGTGTACCTATCAGGTCTGGGGGCTGGTCCCAGACGTTCTATATACAGGATGTCATTTCTCAACAGGTTGCCGGTTATTACACTTGTGTTTTGCCTGCTGGCTTTCTATACTCCTTGATACTTTGTTACTTGATTCTCTGACCCTTTGGCTTGCCCCTGACTATTCTCTAGGATTTTGACTTTGTACTGCTTTGCTCGTTTGTTACTGACCCCTTGGCCTGCTCACTCTGCTTCTGTGTTGTTTTTGTTTTGTCCTGTTCCGTGTGTCACTTACCCAGTATAGGGTTTGTCTTCTGGTTGTCCTTTTACCGTTTAGGGTAACTGAGGCAATAGGAAGGGACAGTGGCTGGGGTGAGATTAGGGCTCACTTGTCTCTGTCCTTCCTCCCAGACCGCTGCAGTAGTGTCAGGGTTGCTACATTTGGCAAGACCCTTACAGAATAAACGGCCCATACATTCTGCCATTGCTTCCCATAGGGTCAGCATGGATCCTATTCAGGGCCTTGCAGCCAAGTTGGAAGGTTTGGCAGTCCTGGTAAATGAGCTTGCTAAACAGGTGCAGACCCTTACTGATGCCGCTGCAGCATCTCCAGTTGTTTCTGCCCCTTTTAGAGTTAAGATGCTACTCCCCGACCGCTTTTCAGGGGATCGTGAACAATTTGAGACTTTCCGGGAGTCCTGTCGCCTGTATTTTCGGATTAATCCACATGCATCCCAGGCCCAAATGGTTGGAGTAGTTATATCCCTCCTACAGGGGGATCCACAAGCTTGGGCCCTTAAACTCCCTCCAGGGGCTGAGGAGTGGACTGACTTTGAAAATTTTTTTTTTGACTTTGGGGTCTATATATGCTGAGCCAGACCACATTGGTCTTGCGGAATCGCAACTCCTCACTATGCGGCAGGGCAAACGCTCTGCTGAGGAATATTGCGCAGAATTCCGCAAGTGCAGCGTGACTGCAGGTTGGTGTGAGTCAGCTCTAAAGGCCCACTTTAAACAAGGCCTGTGTGACCGTGTTAAGGAGCTCTGGGTTGGTCACCCAGATCCTCCCACTCTTGAGCAGGCCATGACTTTGGCTGTCCGTATTGACCGTAGGATCCGGGAAAATGTTAAAGAGAGAATAGGGTCTGCTTCTTCCAAGTTTTCTGTTTCTCCCTCACTCTCTCCTGAGAAACCTGTTATTTCTCCCATGACTCCTGGTGAGGAACCTATGCAACTGGGAATTATGGATGCCAAGACGCGACGAGAGCATCGTCTCCGGAATAACCTCTGCCTGTACTGTGGTACTTCAGGGCATATCCTACGAGACTGCTCCATCAGACCCCGCACACCAGGGGAAAAGCTTCAGTGCCTGAGTGGTAGTCGGAAGAACCACTCAGGCAACCAGGTATTTGCCAGTAGTAACAATAAGATGTTATCTGTGTCTCTGTCCTCTGGGGACAGATCTGTTTCTGGCCAGGCCTTAGTTGACTCTGGGTCTGCGGCAAACTTTGTCACATTCTCGTTTGTCTCAGCTTTAGGCATTGAGCTTTTGCCACTTGACACTCCTCTGGCGGTTACTGGAGCGGATTTTGCCCCGCTGGCCAGGGGTAAGGTCCAATTCAAAACCCCCTTAATAACGTTGCAAGTTGGTTCTGCTCATTCAGAGGTCATGAGCTTTTTTGTTATGGAGCATCTGTCTTCCGATATTATTTTGGGGCTCCCCTGGTTGAACCTCCATAACCCTATTTTTGATTGGGGTAAAAGGGAGTTGGTAAAATGGGGAGATCAGTGCTCATCCCACTGTATTGTTTTGCACACCTTAAATTGTGTTACTGAGGAGACTATCTCGGCTGCAAAAGGTGGGAAATGCCAGGTGAATAAAAAATGTTTGCCTGGCCCACCAGTGTCTGTGGTTGTGCAAAAAGACCCTGAATTAAAGGCAGAGAAAATATTGGATCCTACTAAAACTGGTTTATCTGGTGAGGGTCCGGTGGCCCCTCATAAAGGGGGGGGGGTACTGTAACGTCTCTGCCGTTTCGGGTCTCGGCACCACCCTCCGCTCGCACGCTGTGGCGAAGGAGGCGTGTTCAGTTTGATTCTTTGTGTAAGTTTCTTGCTGCTCAGTCTGAACATGGTCCTAGTCAGTGTAATTGATTTCCGGCCCCACCCGTGTCTGAACATTTCTCTCTGGACTGCATAGAGTTAATCTCTTTCTGGCCTGTGTGATTGACAGCCTGTGTACCTATCAGCTCTGGGGGCTGGTCCCAGACTTTCTATATACAGGATATCATTTCTCAACAGGTTGCCGGTTATTACACTTGTGTTTTGCCTGCTGTCTTTCTATACTCCTTGATACTTTGTTACTTGATTCTCTGACCCTTTGGCTTGCCCCTGACTATTCTCTTGGATTTTGACTTTGTACTGCTTTGCTCGTTTGTTACTGACCCCTTGGCTTGCTCACTCTGCTTCTTTGTTGTTTTTGTTTTGTCCTGTTCTGTGTGTCACTTACCCAGTATAGGGTTTGTCTTCTGGTTGTCCTTTTACCGTTTAGGGTAATTGAGGCAATAGGAAGGGACAGTGGCTGGGGTGAGATTAGGGCTCACTTGTCTCTGTCCTTCCTCCCAGACCGCTGCAGTAGTGTCAGGGTTGCTACGTTTGGCAAGACCCTTATAGGTGTCCTTCCACAGCTCTTTGGTCTTCACCATAATGGAGTTTGGAGTGTGACTGTTTGAGGTTGTGGACAGGTGTCTTTTATACTGATAACAATGTCAAACAGGTGCCATTACTACAGGTAATGAGTGCAGGACGGAGAAGCCTCTTAAAGAAGTTGTTACAGGTCTGTGAGAGCCAGAAATCTTGCTTGTTTGTAAGTGACCAAATACTTATTTTCCACCATAATGTGCAAATAAATTCTTAAAAAATCAGACAGTGTGATTTTCTAGATATGTTTTCTCATTTTGTCTCTCATAGTAGAGGTCTACCTATGATGTCAATTACAGGCCTCTCTCATCTTTTTAAGTGGGAAAACTTGCACAATTGGTGGCTGACTAAATACTTTTTTTCCCCACTGTATAATTTATAATTAATTAGGATGGGTCATTAGTTGAAGATCTGTAAGGGTCTGACACCAGGGACCTCCACAGATCAGCTCTTTGCAGGTCACATGGCCTAATGGAAGCTTGGTTGCATTCAAGTGAATGGGATCAGCTGCGATACCAAGCACAGCTTCTGTAAAATGTTCTGGATGAGTACTGAAAAAGCTGCCGTGCTCACCTGAATACAGCAACCTCTTCAAACAGCTGATCAGCGGGGGCGTGGCTAGCGCGCGACATGGACGGTCGCATGTGAGCGGAGCTCCGGCTAGAGCCGCTCATCCATCCTGAAATCCATCCTTGCTTACCGATGCCCGGGTTCGCTGTCCGCTGGAACGCACTTCTGAGGCCCTCCTCCTGGTTCCAGAGCTCCCGTTCTGCCGGTGTCCTTCTCCGTTGGGTTGTAGTCGGTGATCGCTACACGTGGCCGGCGGCCGTACACTCCCACCGCCGCTGCCGGAGCCGCTCTGTCCCGCGCTGCTGTGGCCTGGAGCTGGGGTGGAGCTGCCGTTCTGGGGCTGCGCTCGTGGGCCGGCCTGGGCTGTGCAGGCACCGCTGGGGCCGCTGGTCCTGCTGGCACCCGGACGGCGGTCTCCCCTCTCTCCACGTGGCGGGCGGCCATTTTAACCCTGACCGGTTTGGCCATCTGCTGATGAGGGGGCGCTGAGTCTGGCGTTCCTGGCGAGCTGAGCCTATCTCTGACGGTTCCTTCTATGGTTCCCTGCCTGGAAGTTTGGGAGCCGGCATTCCTCTCTCCTGCTTGCTGCTGGGCACGATAGGACCATCCCCTGGCTCCTCTGGGCAGTAGTGCAAGGCAATATCTGTGGCAGCCATCAACTGTCTCTGACCCATTGAAGGTGTGTGCCTCTGTACGATTTATCGTCCTGCTGACTGCTTCTCTGGAAGGCTTTACTTATAATCCAGTGACGGTTGCTGTATGTGCGATTGGACTGTTGAGTTACCATCTGTCCTCCTCTAGTTCCTCCTGGCAATCTATCTACTCCATCACTTCGCTACTGGCCTTCTTGGAGGCCTTACTTATAATCCAGTGACTGTTGCTATCGGCACTATTGGATCGCTGAGTTGCCATCCGTTCCCTCTTAGTTCCTCCTGGCAATCTATTTATTTCATTACTCTGCTGACGGCTCTCTCTTGGAGACATCGCTTATAATCCAGAGTCTGTTGCCATCGATACTATTGGACTGTTGAGTTACTGTCTGTCCTCGGCTGGCTTATTGGCCCTGGTGGCCTGACATAGAGGCTCCTACTGTGCAACTGCTATTAGCCAGAGACCTTGTCTATAATCCTCTGGGGCCGGCCAGGTCTTGCTACAATCACACCTCCTCCTCTGCCAACATATCCACCCGTACGGAACGTAGGAAGAGCGGCCGCCGACTCTCTAAAATGAGTCGCCCGCAATCAACCTCTGTCTCTGATCGCCTGAGGGGGTTCTCCAGGGCAGCATCCTCTTCTACATCACCATCGCTTGAGGCAGCCTCTCCTGCCCTTCCAGAGGAGGACCCCGAGCCCACTTTAAAGCAAGTTACTGGACAGCTACTGGAGGCGATCCATGCCGGCACTTCCTCGCTGACCGGGAAAATTGAGGAGGTAAAAATCGACCTGGGCCTGCTCCGTCAGGACTTTCAGACCTTGCGAGGCAGGGTGTGTGAGGTGGAGGATCGGGTCTCTCAGGTAGAGGACACTGTTAACCCACTTCCTGACAAACTCCAGGAGCTGGAGAGAGCTGCAAGTTTGTGGACCCAGCGTGCGGATGACTTGGAGAATAGATTGCGACGAAACAACCTCCGTATCCTGGGCCTGCCGGAGCGGGCGGAGGGTGAAGATCCTCGGGCCTTTGTGGAGGGGGTGGCTGAAAAATGTCCTGCCGGAGGCTCACTTCTCACCAATATTTGCAGTGGAACGGGCCCATAGGGTTCCGGCTAAACCGCCGCCTCAGGGCGCACCTCCTCGACCCTTGTTGGCCCGTCTGATTAACAGCACGGATCGGGATACGGCGTTGCGGGCTGCGCGCCAGGCCGGCGAGCTTAAGTACAACGGAGCAGCAGTGGCCATGTTTCCAGATTTCTCGGCGGCTCTCCAGAAGACCCGAGCATCCTTCGTGGCCGTTAAGAGGCGGTTGAGAGAAAAGGCTATACAATACTCCATGATTTACCCAGCACGTCTTCGGGTCGTCCATGACGGCAGGTCCCTTTTCTTTACTTCACCGAGGGATGTGGAGGACTGGCTATCTCTTCTTCCTCGATCTCCGAGACGATGATCCTGACGGCGTGTGGTGAGAGGTCCGATCGGACCATACATAAGGACTTATGTATTACGGGATGCTCTTGTTTATTGCATAAGTAGTTTTATGAAAAGTGCGGTTCTGTTATTATAGTATCCTGTAGTCTTATAGTTACCTGGGCTGGCGACCCCGGGGCGCCGGTGTATCTCATTTACTCATGTGAACCTGGCTCTGTTGAATAGTATATCTCCTAGCCTAGTGATTATCCATACCTTTAAGACAGTGCCCCGTATACCAACCACTGTGGGTGCACTTCTTCCCCCGTTAATTGTAGCCACGGTTAATTTAACAAATATTGTTTGTTTATGCCATTAATATGTCTCACACCCTTTAGGGGTGTAATGGTTCATTTCGTTTGTATATGGTTCTTAGGTTGCTGCACACCACTTTGTGTTTCACTCAGCCACGCGCTACACACTCATAGGCGGGTCACTTTTGGGGTCCTGAATTGCCATGATTACATTACACTCTTAGACGACCATGGCGTCCTTTAGGGTACTATCTTGGAATGTGAGGGGCCTGGGTAGCCCACGAAAGAGGTCGTTGGTTTTCTCTCAGATTAGGAGGGCTGACCCACACCTCATATGCCTTCAGGAAACTCATTTGGTTCCAGACAATTCCAGGCGACTTCAGAAGCCATGGGTTCAGTGGGCGGCTCACTCTACACACACTTCCTATTCCAGGGGGGTGTCCATCTTGGTGCATCGTAGACTCAGGTGGGAGACAGGCCTCATTGTAAGGGACCCCGAGGGACGATACGTTTTTGTCCAGGCCTGGGTTGACTCTGTCCTGTATGTTATCCTGGGTGTGTACTTGCCACCGGCGTCTGATCTTGCTGTGCTCCAGCAGGCTGCGCAGTTTGCGACCCGATTCCCTGGGGCTATTGCATTATGTTTGGGTGACTTTAACAAAGTTATGGATATTGCATTGGATCGGTTCTCCGCGGAGCCAGGTTCCCCCTCTCTGCCTCGCCCTACTACAATGGCCGGAGTGATCCGTGAATTGGGGTGGTTGGATTTGTGGCGGGTCCGGTTTCCGGAGGCCCGCACCTTTTCCTGTCACTCTGCCAACAGACATACTCTGTCCAGGATTGACCATGCTTTTGGAAATACTAAAGCATATTCTTTGTTGCAGACCATATCCTATTTACCCAGGGCAGTGTCTGATCATTCCCCGTTGTTGGTCCAATTAAATAGTAGTACGGCTGCTAAGCCACGACAGGGTTGGCGAATCCACCCATTTTGGTTGAAACTATTTGTACCACATGATCGAATACCTGATCAACTTCAGACGTTTTTGACCATTAATTCCCCAAACACTTCTCCGCTCCTCTTATGGGAAACTATGAAGGCATATCTTAGGGGTTGTATTAAGTCCTCCATTTCCTTTGTAAAGAGGGAATCCTCGCTGTTGGAGACCACTTTGGCGACCCAGTGTGCCTCGCTCGAAGCCGCATACGTGGCTAATCCAACTGATGAGGCTAGGTCTCAATGGTTGCAGACGGGTAGACAATATCTGCATATACTGCATGACAAGGCACGTAGGTCTCTGTTTTTTAGCAAACAGAAGTTTTACGAACTCGGCAACCAGTCGAGCAGCTTTCTAGCTCAACTGATACATCAAAACACAGCCTCACCTGCAATACTACGAGTACATTCAGAGACGGGGGAGGTACTGTCCAATAGCTTGGCCATTAGTGACAGATTTTATAGGTATTACAGTGAGTTATACCTCTCCAAGCTTAGAGTCACTGACGGAGAGCTTGCCACCTATTTGGGCTTGATCCCCCTTCCTACATTGTCAGAAGACCAACGTGAATTTTTAGATTCCCCTTTTACGCTAGAGGAGCTATCGGGTGCCCTGGCAGATATGGCAAGGGGCAAATCGCCGGGTCCGGACGGCATCCCGGTGGAGGTTTATGCCCAGTATGGGGGCCTGCTTCTCCCGGTGTTGCTTGACTGTTATAACGCTGCCTTTGTGGGTCCCAGTCTCCCGGAGTCCTTTTATGACGCCACCATTATCCTGTTACTTAAGCCTGACAAGGATCCGCTGGACTGTGGCTCATATAGGCCTATATCACTGCTTAATATAGATTATAAACTCCTTACTAAAATGTTGGCGAAAAGGCTAAATTCTGTTGTTCTCGACCTTGTCCATCCGGATCAGACAGGCTTTATGCCTGGAAAATCCACATCGGATAATCTTAGAAGGGCTCAGGTGATAACTCAGATTGGGGCATCATCCTCACATGACTGGGCGATGGCTTCTTTAGATGCAACAAAGGCGTTCGACTCTGTCGAGTGGCCTTTTCTATTGCAGGTGTTGCGAGGATACGGATTTGGAGAGGGGTTTGTTACCTGGATTTCCCTTCTATACTGTTCCCCTAGAGCGGCGCTGTCCATTAATGGCGCGTTGTCTTCCTACTTTCCTTTGGGTAGGGGTACAAGACAAGGATGTCCATTGTCACCGCTACTGTTTGCTCTGGCGGTGGAACCCTTGGCAATACTGCTTCGGAATGACCCCATATATAAAGGCATAGTGATAGGCACCCGGGAGGAGAGAACAGCACTATATGCCGATGACTTACTCCTGTTTATGAGCGACCCCTCCCGGTCTCTGCCCAGAGCCATGGCTATAATTGACGAATTTGGTAATTATTCTGGCCTACGGACCAATTGGACTAAGTCCTCATACATGCATATTGGCCGTGCGTCAAGTGTAGCTGAGGGGAATGTGGTATGTGGATTGACTACAGTCTCAACCTGCAAATATCTGGGCATCTTTATATCTAGGGACCATAGGTGTTTTTTGGAACAGAACATCTTTCCGCTCATCTCGCACTTTAGGGTTAAGTTTAATCTTTGGGCTACACTGCCTTTGTCGGTGGCTGGTAGAATCAACCTAGTTAAAATGATAGTACTACCCAAATGTCTATATGCTATAAGCCATTCTGCTGTGTCCGTGCCCCTTAGATTTTTTAAACAAATGGACTCCCTCATTATCTCCTTTATATGGGGAAACTCTAGATCTAAGCTTAGGTTGTCATCTCTACAACGACCAAAGCAGCTCGGGGGCACATCACTCCCTGATCTGTTTCTTTACTACCTGGCAGGACAGCTCCGTTTTATTAGGAAGTGGCTCTCATCTGATCCCCTACCGAGGTCCGAGGCACATCTGGCTCACCACCTGGGTCTGCATAATCTGTGGCCGGTGTTGGAACACCCGGCCTTGTTTAGGGGGAAATTGTTGCCCATCCATGCCCTGGCGGGACAGGTCTGGCGTCAGGCGAAAAAGGTGTCCACTTATTCTGATATACCTGCGGAGACCCCGCTTTGGCACAACCCTGGTCTGCCGACGTTATTTGCCCTGCCTGGCGCCCGGGCCTGGTCGCAGTATGGCGTGTCCTCTCTTAGTGACCTGTACATACAAGGGGTTTTTAAAACGTTTGACTCGCTAAGCTCCTCCTATGGCATCCCTAGAACGCAGTTCTTTAGATATCTACAGATTAGACATGCACTCTCTTCTCAGTTCCCGGATCGATTGGACAATATATCTGAGTATCCGCTTATCGGCATACTTCGCTCACAGGGCCCTGGGGGTTTGATATCTACTTTATATGCACATCTGATACAGGCCAAGGTGTCCACTTTGGACGCCCCGGCCTTGACGCGATGGAGCATAAATATCCCAACTCTCACAGATGAGATGTTTCAAGATATCCTTGAATCTCCTCAACATGTGTCACCTTCAGCTAACAACAAACTGATTCAAACGTATATTCTACACCAATGTTACTTGACACCTTCCCGTCTATACAAAATGGGACGTCTGCCCAACCCCGGATGCCTTAGGTGTCTTTGTCCACAGGCAGACTTTTGGCATATGATTTGGGAATGTCCGATCATACAATGTTTTTGGAAAGGGGTCGTGGATCTCCTGGCGGAAGTTCTGGCTAAACCTATACCATTAACCCCAGAGATATGCCTTTTCGGCGTATTAGATGAAGAAATATGGCAACACCATGTTAGAATCCTTTTGAGGGAGTCTTTATTTTATGCTAGGAAAGCTATCGCACTGCGATGGATGGCTCCGAAACCCCCATCAGTATCTCAGTGGAAGAAACTTGTTAATACTGTTCTTCCTTATAACCAGATTGTGTATAAAGGGAGAGGGTGCCCTCAGAAATTCCATAAGGTGTGGGGAACATGGTGCAATTCTCCGGTAACCCAATATACGGCTCCCTCATTGCGCTCTGCCATTAATTTACTCATGCCGTGAGGGGTGCGAGACACCGGGAGTATCCACGACCTCTCATTTTGGAGTGTATCCTTGTTGTTACCCTTGACTTATTGACTGCATGTTTTGTACATGATAACTGATGTATACAGTATTACGCATGTCCTGATTATATTCTTTCTGTACCGAGTCTACGTTATATGGTCCGGATGGGACGAGGACCTGGCGAGGTGGGATGTGGTGCGTTGAGTGAATTTACATTGAAATTCTCGTTTTTTGGTGCGCAACATGTTATGTATTTGTTTTGATTTCTTTTCCTTTGTCTGATACGCAATTTTCAATAAAACGAGTTTAAAAAAAAAAAACAGCTGATCAGCCAGGAGCCCGGGTGTCGGACCTATGCTAGGGATAATTTATCAGTTATCTTGCCTGTAAGATCCCCTTTAAGGGTATATTCATCTCATGCTACAGTATGTGAAAATGTTTGTGATGAGAAAACTTCCTGTGTATGTACACTAAAGGTAGTGATTGGCCCACACTGTTGCTGAAGGAAGCCACATATACAGTGGGATTTGTCAGTAGTATACATTGAGATATGCTCTTGAATGACAGCTCCAATGTATCCCATTAGCCTGATGTGAACTTAAATGCGTCATTTTTTAAATTAATCTCAGAATGTACAGTGCCTGGTATAAGACTGCACAGCAAACTCCATGCAGACATCCAGCCAACAAGTAATAATGGGAGATATCTGCTCTGAAGCCAGCATAATTGTGAATGCATCCCTAGCCTATAATAGAGTGTAACCCATCACAAGATTTATAATGCAGAATATTTACAAAGTCACTCAACTTCTTAAGTAAATTCATTGTATATGTAAATTGTGAAATGATGTTCATAATTAGTCGACATTAGTAAAGAATTATCCTTATTTGCAAAACATGTACAGTATTTCAAGTAAATCTTTTAAATGTGCAGTCTTTCACATGGAGCAGTCATATTGTACATAGATTCTATGAAAAAAAAAAATGAAATAAAGGGAAACTGTTGAAGGGATGTTAACCACTAAATTCATTTGGATACCTTAAAAATTGCCCTTTTACTTACAGCCGTGTTTAAAAGTTTGTGTTCCCTTCAGAACTTTCTATATTTCTACATATATTTGACCTAAATCTACATCAGAATCCTAAAGGTAGATAAAGAGAACTCAATCCAACAAATGAGTGAAAAATATTAGACTTGATCATTCATTTATACCAGAAAATGATCCAATATAACATATCTGTGAGTTGCAAAATTATGTGAACCTTTAGGATTAGCAGATAAAGGGAAATTACAGTCAGGTGTTTCCACTAAATGGGATGGTGATCTGTTTTATTTAACCCCTTCAGGTCTGAGCCCAAAAGTGCGTTAAAGACCAGGCCTCATTTTTCAAAACTGACATATGTCACTTTATATGGCAATAACTTTAAGACGCTTTAACTTGCACTAGTGATTTTGACACTGTGTTTTTTCGTGAGACATTGTACTTCATGTTAGTGGTAAACATTGATCAATATTTTTGTATTTATTTATAAAAAAAATAGGAAATTTGATGGAAATTTGGAAAAAAATCGCAATTTTCAAAATGTGAAATGCTCTGCTTTTCAAACAGATAGTCATACCACCCAAATAAGTTAATAAATATTATCTTTTTTTTTATATGTCCCACTAGGACACCTGAACCAACGATACTCTAATCAGCACTATAGACTGCAATACACGTGTATTGCAGTCTATACAGGAATTCAGCCTATGTTGACACAGACTGATTTCCAGAGGTCCCGGCAGGATCAACCAGGTAGTGGGGGGCTTCAGGCAGCCTGGGGTCACTGGCCAGACCCCGAGCTGCATATTATAGATAACATGGCGGAACCTCTTGGATGCCGCGGTCATGTTTGACCACGGCATCCAAGCGGTTGAAAACCCCGATCGGCGCTGAGGTTAAGGAGCAGGGTGTTAGCTGTCAGTTACAGCTAACACCCTCTCTCGATGCCGTTCGCGGCAGTCAGTGCCGCTAGCAAACACTTAAAATGCGGAGGTCGCTATTGACTGCGGCATCTTAAGGGTTAAGCAGCGGGGATCGGTGTTATCACTGGTCCCCGCTGTTTCAGCGGGAGCCTGGCTGTCAAATACAGCCGGGCTCCCACGGTGATCGCACGGGCTCTGCTTCTGAGCCCGCTCGATCACCGTCACATACCTGTACGTGGGGATGTGGTAACTAACCACATTCTCCCACGTACATGTACGTGAGAATGCGTGAAGGGGTTAAAGAAGTCATCTGATTTTCACAACATATTTTGTGGAGGTGTATCATGGCACGAACAAAGGATATTTTTGAGGACCTCAGAAGAAGAGCTGTTGATGCTCATCAGGCTGAAAAAGGCTACAAAACCATCTCTAAAGAGTTTGGACTCCACCAATTTACAGTCAGACAGATTGTGTACAATTGGAGGAAATTCAAGATCTTCAGATATCACACCCAGAGCAGAGCATATAATACTCCATGAGGTCAGAAATGAACTCAAGGTAACCTTAATGCAACTGAAAGCATTTATCATATTAGCTAATATTGATGTTCATGAGGCCACCATCAGGGATACTCTGAACAGATATGGTGTGCATGGCAAGTTTGCATACAGAACATTGCTATCGTTCCGGACAAGCCAGAAGGTTATTGAAAAAAACATTTTATAGACAGATGAGACCAAAATAGAGCCTTTTTTGTTTAAACTAGAAGCTTTATCTTTGAAAGAGGGACAACTTTATACTATCTGTGAAACAGAGGTAGTAGTATGATGGTGCATCGGAGCCAGGACAGCTTGCCATCATTGATGGAACAATGAAATCTGAATCATACCAGTTAGTTCTAAAGAAAAATGTCAGAACATCTGTCCCTAAGGGCACAAGTCACTCTGCCAATAAATGTTTAAAAAAGAACAAAGTTAAAGCTTAGGAATGGCCAAGACAAGGTCCTGACTTTAATCCAATAGAGATGTTGTGGAAGGACCTAAAGTGACTCTTTTGATCAGAGGAATGGGCTAAAATTCCTTTAAGCCGATTAAAATACAATTACTGGAAACTTTTAGATGCAATTATTGCTGCACAAGGGGGTCACACCAAATCGTAAAGGCAAGGGTTCACATACATTTGTCACTCATATATATGTGACATTGAATAGTTTTCTCCTATAAATAAGTGACCAAGTCTATTATTTTTGACTCATTTGTTTGATTTGGTTCTCTTTTTATCTAGTTTTAGGACTTTATGAAAATCTGATGTAATTTTAGGTCAAATTTATCCAGAAATCTAGAAAATGTCGAAAGTTTCACAAACTTTCAAGCACCACTGTAAAAAAAAAATTTGCCAAGTCTTCTGTATGCAGATTAGCTGAGAAGAGCCACACTGGTCTGTTTTCTGAGGAGATGAGGCCGGAGGGAGCAGATAACTTATGTAGATTGTGAGCCCTATATGGTACAGTGACTGTCAATGTCTGTAAAGCACTGCGGAGTATGATGGCGCTATACAAGTAAGCAGAATAAATAAATAACTTGAGAGCTGTGTGGCACCAAGGACCAAGGTTCTGATGTTTTATGTGAGCAGTGAAGAGGCTGCAGTGCTTGTGCCAGCGCTGGTATCTCTTCACACAGCTGATTGGTAGTGGTGCCCTATGTTTGACCCCCACCATCTGGTATTGATCTTTAAAAAAGCAACCTCAAAAAGTAGCTGTTTTTTGAAGCGTTCTTGTAAATTCATACAGAATTGATACATAAAAGCCTCAAAAACTGCTCCAAAAGCAATGTGACCATACCCTTACAGCAAGCTATTTTACATTTTTATCAAGAGACCACATAAGACAACATTCTTAAAGTATTGTGTTTTATTTGCTGATTTCATTTTATTTACCCAGATCAAGGCTCTGGATTTTGCGTCACTGGCAAAATAGAAGCAGGGTATGTCCAGACTGGAGACCGCTTACTAGTTATGCCTCCTAATGAGACATGTACAGTAAAAGGTAAGTAGATAGACATCGCTGGTGTCTGCTGTCGAAGGATGCTCTATCTCACTTCACAGCATCTGTTTTGGGAGAACTTCTGAAAGCCCTCTCTGCACCTGAAACTGGAACGTGCTGTCAAACTGATACTGACTGTTGAATAATTTATCCAAAATCTTGAAACGAATTTCCTCACAGGTGACTCTGTCTGAACATTTCTGGGGCTAGATGTATGTGAGACATTTCACTTGAGTTCGAGGCTTCTTTTTCTCACGCCACCAGATGATTCCCACATTGTTCTATTAGTCATCTTGTTTGTACACTGTGCTTTGCTTTGTACCCCTTTGCATCACTGTATTCAGACTGTTAAGACAAGTGAGAGGGGTTATGTTTTGGATTCGAGGTCCTAAAAATAAAATGTATGCACTTGTATTATATAATTTTGAAAGTCTGATGTTTCTTACGTCAGCAATATACGGTAAGTGAAAGCTTGTCAAGCATGGGTTCCACAGCTTTGCTGAGAGATGGGAGTGAAGATTTTTCTAGACAGCTATTCGTAGAAGGGCATGACATTGTTTTTTTCATTGTTGACCACCCTAGGCTTGGAATCTCAAACAGAATTAATGTTGTTTTCTTACTATGTGAACAAATTGTAGTTTCTGCTGTTCATCAGTAAATAGTTTAAAGGTAACCTGTCTGGTGTATTTGGGACAATAAGCTACCAGCAGGTTCTTATGCCCCAGTCGTTTAGTGTCTATAATATCGCTGTCTGTGTGTAGGTTTTTTTTTTTCTTTTGTAATAAAGTTTATACCCACCAGGCATCACAAGTACTCCTGGCACAAATGCAGTTCTTCACTGGAGCTAGGGCAGTACACCTCGGCTTCACTGCACATGCATGCTATTCATTTTGATGGGAACCGCCAGAGAGAGTTAAAATACACTACTTCAGCAGTTCCCATTGAAATAAATAGAGTGTGGCATACATGTTTGACCAGCTGTTCCATTCAAACTGGGGTGCAGAACACTCCAGTTACCATGATTGGTGGGAGTCCCAGCGGTCACACCCCCACCAACCAGCAAGTAATCCCTATCCTGTTGATGGGGGATAACTTGTTTAATAATAATAATAATAATACATTTTATTTATATAGCACCAACATATTCCGTAGCACTTTACAACTTGTAGGGTTCAAATACAGACAAAAAGATACATTACAGAGAAACAGTCAATTCACACAATGAGATTGAGGGCCCTGCTCGCAAGAGCTTACAATCTATGAGGTAGAGGGGGTGACACGAGGTAGCAGGGGTGGCATCAGAGGTAGCATTTTTGTGATAGAGGTTACTTTCATTTCACATAAAATTGCTGTATCAGCCTTCACCAGTCAGTGTCCTTTATATGTCCAGGCACCCTATGAACATTAAAGTTACAGTCCGATACGACATCATATCCTGTGGGGTAATGTGGGAGCATGAACAGAGGAGAGTTCGTTTTAGGGATTCTAACTGCAGAAGGGTTTACATTAGGAATTGTGATAGACCTGTCTGAAAAGATATGTCTTTAGTTTGCTCTTGAAGCTGTAGAAGTTGGGAGTTAATCTGCTTGTCTGGGGTAGAGCATTCCAGAGAAGTGGTGGAACTCGGAAGAAGTCTTGTATACGAGCGTGGGAGGTTCTGATAATAGAGGATGTTAGTCTTAGGTCATCGAGTGAATGGAGAATACCAGGGCTGTGGAGTCGGAGTCGTGGAGTCGGAGTCGGTGCCTATTTTGGTGGAGTCGGAGTCGGTATAAAATGGACCGACTCCGACTCCCAAAATATATAATAAATTGGTACAGTTAGTAGTACAATGCAGTATGTGCTGAATATATTTTCATAAGAATTTGGGAAAATGATGAAATGTTGAAAATGATGAAATGTCCTGTAAAGGTCTGTTCTGTTCCTCATATAATGATGAGACTGAGTTCTGAGTGAACCTATAAGGTTTAGCAGTCCAGGGCTGTGGAGTCAGAGTCGGTGCCTATTTTGGTGGAATCGGAGTCGGAGTCGGAGTTGGAGTCGGAGTCAGGGGAAATTGAGGAGTCGGAGTCGGGGCTTTGGCGTACCGACTCCACAGCCCTGGAGAATACGGGTTGGACGATAGACAGAGATGAGGGAGGAAATGTTTAGAATTTTTTTTTTTTAGACAGAGACCCCCTTCAAGTGAGTCTGCCACAGAGGTACATGTTGTAATAGTCATTTTGCGTGTACCACTATGACACAGGTACTTCTCCTCTTTCTGAGGACATTCTGGAGCTTTTAGATTTTTTTCCGTCATTATACTATATACGCATATGAAGCCATCATGATAATGATGAGACATACTGGCCTTCTACTTCCACAAAGCAGGCTTAATGTCTAGTGCGCTTCCAGGCAGAAGTGCAGGAGCTCCCAAGTCGCAGAGGTACACGCTGCCACATTATTGCAGTGTTCTGAATATAGGCAATTTTTCACTGTATGGTTGCACTGCACAACAAGCAGCTATGTGAAATAGGTACTTTCTGCAGTGGAAAACAAACTACAAAGTACCCGAACAAAGATGAGTCGAGTTAAACTGAACTGATATGAGGGAGTGAAAGTGGCTAAAAAGCACCCAGTACCAGGTACTTTCTCATTGTAGAAAAACCACAAAGCAGGTCAATGAGAACTTAAGTGATCCGGTACCATGCAATGGAAAAGGGGATTATGGCCTCAGGAAAAGATGTGCCCAAAGTAACCAATCACAGAACCACATGATTTTTATAAATATTTCCCAGTGTTTTTGACTGTATAGGAGATGTGTGAGAGATGGAGAAGGTGACAAACAGCTAATATGGCGAACATTAATTTGAGTCAAATACTTCGCCTCAGAGAAACTAAAGAATTAAGGAGCATAAACTGCTGATCTTATGAGAAAAAAATTATGTGAGATTTTTCGAGATATTTATATTGATGGCTTTCCTTAGGTGTTGTACCCTAATCTCTCAAAAGTGTTTTTTTCCGCAGCACTTTTTGGCCGTAGCCCGCTATGTGGGGCCTTAGCCTAAAGGATTCAGGCGCACATTCAAGCTTTTTTTTTTTTTTTGCAGCTGGATTTGCCTCAATTCCTTCTTATTACAACCCTTGTTCTTTATTTTGTTTGATTTTTTTTTTTTTCATCTGGAGGAATCCTTTGTGTGGGTCGAATCCATTGGAGCGTTAAGGGAATTTTAATTCATGTACATGTTCACATTTAGTACCTTTTTGGTCTAAATACCTTAATCGTATGCCTTTAGTGCCACCTATTGAAAGCAATTGTAATAGCAGTCAAAAAACTCACTTTTGAACGGACATATTATTTTTGAGAAGGGACTATACGAAGTTTTTTAAGATTTAGTTGAAGGTTGAGAATTGCA
Organism: Leptodactylus fallax; assembly: GCA_947044405.1. Classification (NCBI taxonomy): domain Eukaryota; kingdom Metazoa; phylum Chordata; class Amphibia; order Anura; family Leptodactylidae; genus Leptodactylus; species Leptodactylus fallax. The sequence goes on from CAMRHE010000092.1 coordinate 3,814,522, forward strand.
TGCTGATTAATAATATTATATATTAATAAGTCTAGGATGTGGAACATCTCTGCTAGTCCAGGCTGCATATTGCAATAAGATGATGAAAAAATATTCATCGTATATTGCATGGTTTGTGCAACTTGTATAGTTTTTGTATCCGTTTCTAACCATTTCCAAGCTTACTGCTCCGTCAGGGAATGGAAACCTCCTGTTATGACTAAGGGCAGCAGCACACGACCATGTTTCACCTGTGACACACGGCCCATGTGCTAACTAGATGTACCAGCTTGAACTTCATGCTGGGAGTGGGACTCCTAGCATCCTAGTTATCTATGACGCTAGGAGTTCCTACCTCCCAGCGACATACTGTCCCGTACCAATTACAGTACAGGACAGTATGTCTCTGGGAGGCAGGGACTCCTAGCGTCATAGATAACTAGGATGCTAGGAGTCCCGCTCCCAGCATGAAGTTCAAGCCGGTACATCTGGCTAGCACACGGACCAAATTGTGTGCTTCTGCCCTAAGAGACATAGGCATACAGGTCATTAAGTGCATACAAATACTCTTTTTGTATTGGGCAGAGGACCTGTGTTTCTTAAACTTTGAATGCACCTTAACATTCAGGGGGCTGAAAAATAGTCCATAGTTTTCATTGCACCCAGCCTGACCATCTGAATACACCCCTAATTATGTGTCCATTTACTGTACTGTGCATTGGCTGTAATTCACCACTCGAACCCAGCCAGGAGACTGGTACATTTTGCACCATTATGATCTACGATCCTGGGAGTCCCTGTCTGTCTTGCTCTACTGTCCTGTACTGTATACAATGTGGGGTAGTGAAGCTGTGGGAAGGTGGGGGACCCTCAACATCATAGATCACCATGATGCAGGGAATCCTAGACTGACTGGGTTTGTGCCAGGAAAGCCAGTCGATCTACAGACCAAATTTTCTGTACAGCTGTGTGCATGAGGTCTTACAAAAAAAAAAATTGAAATTGTAGAACAAATTATATAAGAATAATTTGGCATAATATATTATGTAATAAATATCAATAGATAATAATATAATAGTAGGCTGAAATAGATAATAGATTAACTCCAAGAAGCTGGAAGACTGAAATGGTGCTGCTGTGTGATGCTCAAAGAAGAACTGAAAGGAATAGCGTGTAGGTTTATGGTTTACAAAACAATACATTAGACTGAAAAATGCAAATGCACAGAGAAACAGCCCATATGAATGTGCTCAAGGGTTTCCCTCTGCTTGGCACCCAAGTTTTTGTTGCACGGCAAGCTGGAAAGCATCGAGAAATGGTCTTAGAGGGTCTCACACTTCTCAAGTAACATTTAAACTATATACAGGGGCTTGTAGAGCACTTTACGACGACTGCAAACATACCTTTATTTTTCTTGCAGAATTTGTCATTTCCCAGCTAAATCACTTTATAAAAATGTCAATGAACAACTTGGTGCACCCGGGGTGTGGCCATCCATCACCGCCGCTTATTTAAAATTCCACATTCGCCACCGTCACAGCTCCCTTTCTAAAATTTTGCACATATCCCAATCAAGTAACACTGGGGCAGTATTGTGGTGGAGCCAGAGGATAGGGACAATACTTTGCATGCACCTCAATTTATCTAAGATTTTAGAAGGGGAGACATGAGTATGGCACTATACAGCTAAGGAGGCATATGATATAAGGGACACTGCTACGTGTGGAGCAAAGAAATTGGGTGCAAATTAAGCCATTCATTAGCATAGTTTTGGAAAAGTATTTTTGCTGAAAAGCAACAGGCCCTACAAAAATAACAAAGATAAAGGTAATAAAGTAACCTACAAGCCCCTGTGTTTTTACTTAAATTTGGTAGGTACTTCTATGGGTGCCATGAACAAAAACACTCCCCTGTAGATGTATTGATAGCAAAAATGACCATGTAAACCATGTTACAACACAGTAACCATGTTGGTGTATATATTCCTCTCCAATAAAAAGGTAATCTGTTACAAATAGGAGTACTACGAGAATACAGATGCAGGGTGGCTGAGAATTTGACATGGTTGTTTATCTGGACACTGTGGAAAGATGAATACGCACAGGGTAGATGAGTAGGTATGATGCTACTAGCTGCTTTCAGTGTATGCTCCCTCTTCTGTGGCACTATTTCGGTTATGTAGGTTTTTGCCTATAACCATACGTAACTGAAATCTAATGACTCATGTATCACATTTGGCCCAGAGAACACGTTATGCTTCTTGCATCCAGCAATAAGGTTCTGATCTTACTCATTTCCAGGAATCACATTACATGATGAAGCAGTCGATTGGGCCGCTGCCGGAGATCACGTTAGTCTCACTTTGACCGGTGTGGATATCATCAAAATCAAGTAAGTGCTCATCAATCAGTGTCTGACTCAGCAGCAGTTTCAGGAGCTCGTGAACAGGGTGTAGTCTCTGAGAGTCAAGTGGTTTTATTTTTAGACAGAATTGACTGTTACTTGAAATTTGTCAATTATTAATGAAACCGGGTCTGAAACTAATCTCCCGTAAACAGGAACGTATTACTCTGCAGTTTGTAACTTTTTTTTTTATAGTGTCTGTTCTCAGCCAAAAGACATCAGTTGTCACCACATTGCAACCTTTGCAAAACTCTGCACCTGGGTGTGGTATTCCTCCCTCAGAGCTTTTCAGTCACCTTAGTGGCTTAGTCCTTTGCATAGTGGTTATGAGTGAATTGGACGCTGATTTTGGAATTTGTTTTGCGGCCAAGTAATGTTTTACCTAAGTTAAAGGCATTGATGTCACCTTTTAATGCTGGTTTAAGGAATGTGGAGTTTTGTAGCATGTAAAACCACCATATGAAAACCACTAGAAGCTATACACAGTTTTATCATATTTCCTCTTCTAATCCTTTCTCCGTACTTACTTTCTCAGTAAGTTATTTTACATCATTGGGTGTAATTTTTTTTTCTGAATTGTTTCCTTCTTCATTTTACCCTATGACTAGGTTCATATTGTAGAAAGCGTTTCCAAATAATATACAGTATGGTTCCCAGCACAGTGACACTCCTTGACAAACACGGTGCTTGGGAATACACCATAGATTCATTCATTCAGGAGTGGTAGGGATACTTTAGGTTGAACCTTCACCAATCCTAGTCTTATAGCATATAGTAGCAATGTGCCATAGAAAACTAAGATGGGCATACCCCTTTAAAATCATTTCAGAGAAAATGCAATGACATTTTTTTGAATTTCAGAACTAAAAACACCATTGAGGAAAACTGTAGTCAGCTTGTATCCTACATTAAATGGGTTTTCTTGTCTCAAAGTTTGTCATATTCAAAGGATCTGCCATAAATTTCTGATAAACGTACATCTCACCTTTGAGATCCACACCAACACTGCAAGGACGCCTACACATTACATACATAGAATCGTTCATTACATAGCAATCTAAATCCATGTTAATTAATATGGAGTTTGTCCCCCCTTTTGCAGCTAAAAAAGCTTCCACTCTTCTTGGAATGCTTTCCAAAAGATTGTGGAGTGTCTGTGGAATTTTTTTGTCTGTTTATCTGGAAGAGCATATGTGAGTTCACACATTGATGTTGAACAAGGGGGCCTGGCTCGCAGTCTCCATTGTACTTCATCCCAAAGTTATTCAGTGGGGTTGAAGTCATCTGTGCAGTCCAGTCAAGTTCTTCCACACCAAACTCACTTAACCATGACTTTTATGGACGTTGCTTTGTACACTGGAGCACAGTCATGCTCAAACAGAAAAGGACTTTCCCAAAACTGTTTCCAGAAAGTTAGAAATATACAATTGACAAAAATGTCTTGCTATGCTGAAACATTAAGATTTCCCATCACTGGAACTAAGTGGCCTAGATCCTAACCATGAACAACAGCCTCATTGCCTTATACCATACTTTACCGTTGTCACAATGCAGGTAATGTTCTCCTGGCATCCACCAAATCCAGACTTGTTCATCAGACTGCCAGATAACACATTACCATTGCTCCACATTTCCATTGCTCCAAAGTTCATAGGCAGAGTGCTTTGTACGACTCCATCTGGCACTTGGCATTGTGCTTGGTAGTTTGCACTGTCTAAAAGTTAAACTAAGGCTCTATTAAGAGCATGCTTTTTACATCCATTTAACAGTTGCAAAAAACGGATGCAAACTGTGGCCCTCCATTTACATATAATACTGGCAAAACAAGACGCAGTCAAAAAAGCTATTATACCAATATAAAAAATATAATATTTATTGATATAGAAAAATATATATATAAAGCTTAATTCATAATAATTGTACATATACGGTAATCATCTCAAGGTTTTAAAAGAAAAAAGTAAGGGCAGATGATGATGGCCGAATAGAGACAAACAAAGACCACAAGTCTAAGGCCTAGGTTCACACATGTGTTGGTGTTTCCGTTCTCTCAGCATTTTTCAAGCGGAATGGGGGACGGAATGGTAATCGGGCGTAGGTGTGAACTTAGCCTAAGGTGTGGGGTACTCCAATAAAGTTACAATGCAGTAAATATTGCAGAATAAATGGCAACCTAGTGCAACACAATAATCCACAGCGAAAATTATACACTATATATGGGATATACGAAATAACAACCGACCAGCAATATAGTAAAAATACCGTAATAGATGTAATACCTGATGCTGATAACTAAGTAACATCAACTGCACCTAATAGAGTCTGTATAAATTTGTATGTTTGTATGTTACTCATCCATTTACATAGACCTCAATGTTTTAAAAAAAAAAAAAAATCTGTTGCTGTCCGTTTTTTTTGAAGGACACAAAAACAGTATACCATAAATGTAAAAAACGTGATCTGAATAGAGCCTAATACTGTCTATCTGCCCCACTCAATTATTGAATTGTCCTCACACATTTCTGTCACAGTACTGATAAGTGTTAAATGTCATTTTGGCAGTGCCGTTTTACACAGGCTTTAAGCATTTTATATTCTAGTCGAGAAGGACATGTTCTCCCCAATTCAAGGGAAATAATTCCTGCCTTTTAAACTTTCTTACACCTTTATTACAAACCTATGTACAGTGCCTTGCAAAAAGTATTCGGCCCCCTTGAACTTTTCAACCTCTTGCCACATTTCAGGCTTCAAACATAAGGATATAAAATTTTAATTTTTTAGTGAAGAATCAACAAGTGGGACGCAATCGTGAAGTGGAACGAAATTTATTGGATATTTTAAACTTTTGTAAAAAATAAAAAACTGAAAAGTGGGGCGTGCAATATTATTCAGCCCCCTTAAGTTAATACTTTGTAGCGCCACCTTTTGCTGTGATTACAGCTGCAAGTCGCTTGGGGTATGTCTCTATCAGTTTTGCACATCGAGAGACTGAAATTCTTGCCCATTCTTCCTTGGAAAACAGCTCGAGCTCAGTGAGGTTGGATGGAGAGCGTTTGTGAACAGCAGTTTTCAGCTCTTTCCACAGATTCTCGATTGGATTCAGGTCTGGACTTTGACTTGGCCATTCTAATACCTGGATACGTTTATTTGTGAACCATTCCATTGTAGATTTTGCTTTATGTTTGGGATCATTGTCTTGTTGGAAGATAAATCTCCGTCCCAGTCTCAGGTCTTTTGCAGACTCCAACAGGTTTTCTTCCAGAATGGTCCTGTATTTGGCTCCATCCATCTTCCCATCAATTTTACCCATCTTCCCTGACCCTGCTGAAGAAAAGCAGGCCCAAACCATGATGCTGCCACCACCATGTTTGACAGTGGGGATGGTGTGTTCAGGGTGATGAGCTGTGTTGCTTTTACGCCAAACATATTGTTTTGCATTGTGGCCAAAAAGTTCGATTTTGGTTTCATCTGACCAGAGCACCACCTTCCACATGTTTGGTGTGTCTCCCAGGTGGCTTGTGGCAAACTTTAAACAAGACTTTTTATGGATATCTTTTAGAAATAGCTTTCTTCTTGCCACTCTTCCATAAAGGCCAGATTTGTGCAGCGTACGACTGATTGTTGTCCTATGGACAGACTCTCCCACCTCAGCTGTAGATCTCTGCAGTTCATCCAGAGTGATCATGGGTCTCTTGGCTGCATCTCTGATCAGTATTCTCCTTGTTTGAGATGAAAGTTTAGAGGGACGGCCGGGTCTTGGTAGATTTGCAGTGGTCTGATACTCCTTCCATTTCAATATGATCACTTGCACAGTGCTCCTTGGGATGTTTAAAGTTTGGGAAATCTTTTTGTATCCAAATGCGGCTTTAAACTTCTCCACAACAGTATCACGGACCTGCCTGGTGTGTTCCTTGGTCTTCATGATGCTCTCTGCGCTTTAAACAGAACCCTGAGACTATCACAGAGCAGGTGCATTTATACGGAGACTTGATTACACACAGGTGGATTATATTTATCATCATCAGTCATTTAGGACAACATTGGATCATTCAGAGATCCTCACTGAACTTCTGGAGTGAGTTTGCTGCACTGAAAGTAAAGGGGCTGAATAATATTGCACGACCCACTTTTCAGTTTTTTATTTTTTGCAAAAGTTTAAAATAACCAATAAATTTCGTTCCACTTCACAATTGTGTCCCACTTGTTGATTCTTCACCAAAAAATTTAAAATTTTATATCCTTATGTTTGAAGCCTAAAATGTGGCAAAAGGTTGAAAAGTACTTTTGCAAGGCACTGTATATGGGTGCTTCGGTCCTATCATGATGCTGAATACCAGCTATGGTACAGTGATTCACTAGAAGGAAAGTGATATTCCCTATCACAATACACATCAAAATAACATTTAAACCACAGGTATAGTAATAAAAGGTGATATAATTTTATGAATCCAGTGCGTCTCGCTATATTTCAGGAAGTACCATATGCCGGGCTTCTAACTGCAGCAGTTGGTGGCACTCTTTGAAGTGGCAAGCTGGTTTCTTTATAAAAACCCATGAAGTGTGTGTCTGTGTTGTGGTTCACCTTCCTGTATGGCTTATGCTTAGGTCAGCAATGTCATCACACCATCATTATTATTTATGTGTTCTGTTAAAAAGGCACTTGGATCAGCACATAATGCGGTCACCAGCCAGTGTCCTTTTATATGGTTTGTTTTATTTATATCATTATAGTAAACTTTTTTTTTTTTTTTTTTTTTTTAATATAAGTACTTCTTGTGTCACCTTCTACCTCATAGATTGTAAGTTCTTGCGAGCAGGGTCCTCACTGAATTGATTTATTATACTGTAATGTCTCACTTTGTTTGCACATGGACCCTATGATTTGTAGATTGCTGTGGAATATGTTGGCACTATAATTATCGTTGTTGTTATTATTATTTTTTATTTATTATTATTATTATTAGTGAAATCACGATTGAATTAAAGAGGTTTACTAGGAGAAAGTGATGACCTATTCTTAGGGATGATATACCAGCTGCAGTGTTGCTATGACAGTGCTCAGAGCTGGAAGGAAACTACTCTATCTACTGTGCAGTGGCAGCTAGTGGATACTGAAGGTTAGCTTCTATTGATTTCTATTGGGACCTGAACAACAGTACTAACTACCACTACACAATGGATGAAGCTGTCTGCTTTCAGCTCACTGTGTTATGTTGATGTATATCTCTGGTAATATAGATAGCACAATGTACGTTATTTAATGTCTGAGAGATAACTCTTTGAAGTGACCCTCCCCTCATTTTCTCTATATCTTACACAGCCCGTAGTCCTTACACAGTTACGAAGTGAAAAGCAGGAACCGCTCTCAATACAAAAGCAAGGGACAGAATAGAGAGATGCAGGATTTCACAGAAGGAAGCAAAATCTGTTAACGTACAGTACAGACCAAAAGTTTGGACACCCGTTCTCATTCCAAGAGTTTTCTGTATTTTCATGACTATAAAAATTGTAGATTCACACTGAAGGCATCAAAACTATGAATTAACACATGTGGAATTATATACTTAACAAAAAAGTGTGAAACAACTGAAAATGTCTTATATTCTAGGTTCTTCAAAGTAGCCACCTTTTGCTTTGATTACTACTTTGCACACTCTTGGCATTCTCTTGATGAGCTTCAAGAGGTAGTCACCTGAAATGGTTTTCACTTCACAGGTGTGCCCTGTCAGGTTTAATAAGTGGGATTTCTTGCCTTATAAATGGGGTTGGGACCATCAGTTGTGTTGTTCAGAAGTCAGGTGGATACACAGCTGGTAGTCCTACTGAATGGAGTGTTAGAATTTGTATTATGGCAAGAAAAAAGCAGCTAAGTAAAGAAAAACGAGTGGCCATCATTACTTTAAGAAATGAAGGTCAGTCAGTCCGAAAAATTGGGAAAACTTTGAAAGTGTCCCCAAGTGCAGTGGCCAAAACCATCAAGCGCTACAAAGAAACTGGCTCACATGAGGACCGCCCCAGGAAAGGAAGACCAAGAGTCACCTCTGCTGCGGAGAATAAGTTCATCCGAGTCACCAGCCTCAGAAATCGCAGGTTAACAGCAGCTCAGATTAGAGACCAGGTCAATGCCACACAGAGTTCTAGCAGCAGACACATCTCTACAACAACTGTTAAGAGGAGACTGTGTGCAGCAGGCCTTCATGGTAAAATAGCTGCTAGGAAACCACTGCTAAGGACAGGCAACAAGCAGAAGAGACTTGTTTGGGCTAAAGAACACAAGGAATGGACATTAGACCTGTGGAAATCTGTGCTTTGGTCTGATGAGTCCAAATTTGAGATCTTTGGTTCCAACCACTGTGTCTTTGTGCGACGCAGAAAAGGAGAACGAATGGACTCTACATGCCTGGTTCCCACCGTGAAGCATGGAGGAGGAGGTGTGATGGTGTGGGGGTGCTTTGCTGGTGACACTGTTGGGGATTTATTCAAAATTGAAGGAATACTGAACCAGCATGGTTACCACAGCATCTTGCAGCGGCATGCTATTCCATCCGGTTTGCGTTTAGTTGGACCATCATTTATTTTTCAACAGGACAATGACCCCAAACACACCTCCAGACTGTGTAAGGGCTATTTGACCAAGAAGGAGAGTGATGGGGTGCTACGCCAGATGACCTGGCCTCCACAGTCACCAGACCTGAACCCAATCGAGATGGTTTGGGGTGAGCTGGACCGCAGAGTGAAGGCAAAAGGGCCAACAAGTGCTAAGCATCTCTGGGAACTCCTTCAAGACTGTTGGAAGACCATTTCAGGTGACTACCTCTTGAAGCTCATCAAGAGAATGCCAAGAGTGTGCAAAGCAGTAATCAAAGCAAAAGGTGGCTACTTTGAAGAACCTAGAATATAAGACATTTTCAGTTGTTTCACAATTTTTTGTGAAGTATATAATTCCACATGTGTTAATTCATAGTTTTGATGCCTTCAGTGTGAATCTACAATTTTTATAGTCATGAAAATACAGAAAACTCTTGGAATGAGAAGGTGTGTCCAAACTTTTGGTCTGTACTGTATATAACAAAATTGACACACATACTGCCAGAATATCAAAAGTTGTCCAAAAGTTTAGTTATGATTTAAGGAAAGGTCACAAATTACTTTTGCCTGGCAAATTTCTCTTTAAAAATCTATGTTTTACTGATCTAAGCATACATGTTAATGTGTAAGTTAGATGAAGGGTATAGCCATTGTAGTCATGCTCCTAGTCACTGTATACAGATTTCCCCCGCTTTGTTTAAAGCCTGTGTGACCGCGTTTGTGTATGACAGCCTGACGGTGAATATTATTCTGTATTGCAGTGTTGGCTGTACATTTTGCAGTCTTAGTGAACCTATTAAAGCCTGCACACGTTTCCGAGCCAGAGTTCTCATCTTTAACTTTGAAGTTCCTATAACACAGGGATTTCCAGTAAGTATATCTTCTCTTCTGTTTAGTCTTTGACTAAGATCACATAATGGCTTTTACAAATTATTACAGACATGTATTTTTTTTCTTTTAAGCAGCTGCTGCTTAAAGTGTGCATTTTATGTTTTTTCTTTCCGTGTCTAGGTTATTATACACTACCAAACTGTGAGTGAGCCTGCTACCATCAGGAAGCTGATCAGTGTGCTACACAAGAGCACAGGAGAAGTGGTGAAGAAAAAGCCAAAGTGAGTAGTAGTGTATGTCCTGAGTATATACAGCAGAATGCACTCAAGGGGGCACAGCATAACATGGGTATATTAAAGCTTTGAGACTTCAACCCTTTCCGCATCAGGGCATTGATGCTGTATTCTAAAGGTAAATTATTTAGTTATTTTATTTCTTATATTCCCCATCTTTTATTGGGACACACAGAGCTTTCTTATTTTCTTTACACTTTATTTTAGCGTTATGGGTATTTCCTGGCTTTGTTAGATGCAACCTCTTTATATATGGATGAAAAATGTCCAGACATCCAGTGAAGGTGCAGAAGCAGATGGGGCCAGATTGTACTATTTATTAACTGTGTCTGGTTCAGGTTTTTTCTTCGGGACTTGATCAGCTCAGGTCTCGATAAGGGCATACTCACAGTTGTTCAAGTTGATGTTAACAGTCAGTGGACTGGTTGCTTTCATCAGGACCTGAACCACTGTCTATCAGTTACAGAAAGCGACAGCATTTCCCCCCACCCAGAGACATAGTACCTATTCTGCCTCTGGCAGGCATAATGCATTGCTGTACAGAGTTATTGCCATATATAAGTATTCAAAGATGTGCAAGTTGATGTCCTTTTAGTGAGAATAGAACAAATTCCAAGCAAGAAAAAGACTATTCCTTACAAAACATTTTATTATGGGAAAGATATTAAAACCTAACTGGCAGATCCACAACTGTCAAAATGAAGGCAAAGCGGGAGATGGAGACTGCATTTCGACTAGAACACTGAATACATGCAAGCTAACATTAGTCTCTGTATAAAGTGTTTCTACTCTTGAAGCTGTTAGAACAGACTTATTTGGAGCACAAACTGTGCCACCCGCCACTGACCCACAATTTGTCATTTATGGTAGAATATCACAAGTGCAGCATATATTTTTTTCTGTGAAAGTAAATGGACTCCTTTGTATAACCCTATGGACCCAATGAGAGTCCTTCAGTCTCGAGCCGTGTTCCTTGTGCAGCGGATCTAGTGCTGCATCATGGGTCTTCGTTAGAGACAGAAACCACAAGGCAAAATGCCTATTTATATAGGGAGAATAAACATCTCAGATCTCAAACAAATGCAACAGAGAAAAATGCATATGAAGGTCCTCCCCCCCCCCCCCCCTCCCCCCAAGTATACATATACACTGAAACCTCTCTATAACAGAACTCCTTTCAGGAGACCCCCCTCTGAAAGTCCCGTTATACACTATGGAAACAGTCTTTCTGTAAGCAGTCTACCCCCTTATTCAACCAAACTATTTTTTTGACCAAATTTTTTAGTGGGAACCCGTTTGAAAAGACCACACATTGTACTTGCATACAGTGAGACCAATATGGACGCGTCTTTGTGCTGTGCCGCATCACTGAATTGCAGCAAGCAACAGCACTTTTAAGACATTGGAAGAAAAAATGACCAGCATGAGACAGGAGCCGAGAGACCATGTCCTAGTCAATGCAATCTGCCACTGAAGTTCTAGACATGCATAAAAATGGTCTCAATTTTGTCAGGACAATCTTGGGAATTGGATCACAAAAAGGGAAGGGTGTTATGCATACCCTAAACCAAAATGGGCATTCTCAGGTGGGCTTTAAAGTTCAGATTTTGGACTATGAAATGTCACCAAGTATGGTCAAGGATAGCAATATGGGGGGTAAATTGAAATGAGAGTCATATTGGGGTCTAGGAATGAGAGAAAAGCCTTGCTAGAATCCAGGATCCATACTGGGATCCGGGAGGGGATCCATATGGAAAACCAATATTTAAAGGGATATAATGCTGGGGAATAGAAATGAGAAGGCGAGCCATGCTGCTAGCTTCAAATAAGCCTCTCTGCTGCCATAGGCACCCCCAACCCCCCACCAAAAAAACCACAAAAAACCCCAACCCAACTATTTTTGATTGCATGCCCCCTAATTTAAAATTGTAGGACATACCCTCCATTTGCAGATAAAAAAAATAATTCCCTTTATTAGTACCCACATGGTACACGACCATCCATTTTTTGGCTCCTCCCCCCACAATGTATGACCCCCTTTTGGAGCCCTCCACCGTATATGACCGCCACAGTATATAACCCCCATTTTTTTATCGCCTCCTTAACAGTATGTGGCCCCCCCAACAGTATATGACCCTTTTATATATGTAGTATTTTCTTCTTTTTTTTTTTTTTTTAGCCCCCCACAGTGATATGTTAATGAAATAAACTGGGGGAAAGCATTCTTTTTTTAATCAGCTGCTACTTATTGTATTATTGCAATAGGTAGCGGCTGATAATTTTTACTCGCCCATCCACGCTCCTGGCCCAGCCAGCTCTGCTGCCATATCCTGGGCATGCTGTAGCTGACGTTGAAGAACGCCAGGACGCTGGACATTAGTGTGCAGGACAGCCGAGGGACAGCAGCAGAGGCTGGCCTAGACAGGAGCGTGGATTGGTGAGTAAAAATTATTGTCCGCTATCTATTGCAATAATACAATAAGAATCAGCTGATTTACAAAAAAAAAAAAAGACGCCCCCTATTTATACCATGAGGCGTCATCTGAGGCAACGCCTCAAAATGTGCCCGTTTCCAGTCTCAGCCTGGCTCTGTGTAATATGCTGAAGCATAAAATACATGCTTTCTAGCGCTTCCATTATTATTTGGGGGTGTGGGGGGACTATACATACTTGCTGACGCTTTAACCTGCATTCTGTATACTTCTTTCTTTGAGAGGACCACCCCTGCAAAACGCAATTATTCTGTGCAAATTTGGGTGGTCGCCTCAAAGACGTTTCACAGAATAATTATTTTTATGTGGTTATTTGAACTGTCTTTTAGATGTCTAACAAAAGGAATGAACGCCATAATAGAGCTGCAGACACAGAGACCTATTGCTTTAGAATTATATAAAGACTTTAAAGAACTTGGCAGGTTCATGCTCCGATACAGTGGCTCATCTATAGCAGCTGGAGTTGTCACAGAGGTAGGTTTCTGTAGTGCAATTTGGATTAAATTATTTTGGCTACAGTGAGGAAAAAAGTATTTAGTCAGCCAATTGTGCAAGTTCTCCCACTTATAAGAGAGGCCTGTAATTGACATCATAGGTAGACCTCAACTATGAGAGACAAAATGAGAAAACAAATCCAGAAAATCACATTGTCTGATTTTTAAAGAATTTATTTGCAAATTATGGTGGAAAATAAGTATTTGGTCAATAACAAAAGTTCATCTCAATACTTTGTTATATATCCTTTGTTGGCAGTGACAGAGGTCAAACGTTTTCTGTAAGTCTTCACAAGGTTGGCACACCCTGTTGCTGGTATGTTGGCCCATTCCTCCATGCAGATCTCCTCTAGAGCAGTGATGTTTTGGGGCTGTCGCTGGGCAACACGAACTTTCAACTCCCTCCAAAGGTTTTCTATGGGGTTGAGAGCTGGAGACTGGCTAGGCCACTCCAGGACCTTGAAATGCTTCTTACGAAGCCACTCCTTCATTGCCCTGGTGGTGTGCTTGGGATCATTGTCATGCTGAAAGACCCAGCCATGTTTCATCTTCAATGCCCTTGCTGATAGAAGGAGGTTTGCACTCAAAATCTCACGATACATGGCCCCATTCATTCTTTCCTGTACACGGATCAGTCGTCCTGGTCCCTTTGCAGAGAAACAGCCCCAAAGCATGATGTTGCCCCACCCATGCTTCACAGTAGGTATGGTGTTCTTTGGATGCAACTCAACATTCACTTTCATCCAAACATGACGAGTTGTGTTTCTACCAGACAGTTCTACTTTGGTTTCATCTGACCATATGACATTCTCCCAATACTCTTCTGGAACATCCAAATGCTCTCTAGAAAACTTCAGACGGGCCCGGATATGTACTGGCTTAAGCAGGGGGACACATCTGGCACTGCAGTATCTGAGTCCCTGGCGGCGTAGTGTGTTACTGACGGTAGCCTTTGTTACGTTAGTCCCAGGTTTCTGCAGGCCATTCACTAGGTCTCCCTGTGTGGTTCTGGGATTTTTGCTCACCGTTCTTGTGATCATTTTGGCCCCACGGGGTGAGATCTTGCGTGGAGCCCCTGATCGAGGGAGATTATCAGTGGTCTTGTATGTCTTCCATTTTCTAATTATTGCTCCCATAGTTGATTTCTTCACACCAAGCTGCTTGCCTATTGCAGATTCAGTCTTCCTAGCCTGGTGCAGGTCTACAATTTTGTTTCTGGTGTCCTTCCACAGCTCTTTGGTCTTCACAATAGTGGAGTTTGGAGTGTGACTGTTTGAGGTTGTGGACAGGTGCCTTTTATACTGATAACAATGTCAAACAGGTGCCATTACTACAGGTAATGAATGGAGGACAGAGGAGCCTCTTAAAGAAGAAGTTACAGGTCTGTGAGAGCCAGAAATCTTGCTTGTTTGTAGGTGACCAAATACTTATTTTCCACCATAATTTGCAAATAAATTCTTAAAAAAATCAGACAATGTGATTTTCTAGATATGTTTTCTCATTTTGTCTCTCATAGCTGATGTCTACCTATGATGTCAATTACAGGCCTCTCTCATCTTTTTAAGTGGGAGAACTTGCACAATTGGTGGCTGACTAAATACTTTTTTTCCCCACTATGTTTCACTTGCTGCAAGTTTATACCAGCGCAGCATAAGTTGTCCCATTTTGAGCAAGTGGCATACATCACAACATGAGGAAATCTGGCCATTTACTTGATATTTCTGTAACTGAATGCATTCATTTTTCCAAATAAGATTTTTTTTTCAACACGTAATTTACCTGGTATCAAAATTTGATGGATTCTGTTAATTTTACATGCAGCCAAGTTATAGTTGCTGTTTACTGTAGAACATACTCATGGAATATAAAATAATTTTTGCATTTCAGATTTATAGCCATTGCTGTGTGGCAGCTTGCATTGCTGTAGCAAAACAAATCTTTCTGACTTAAAGAGGTCCTTTCACTACCTTCAGCCCTTTACATCATTTAATAGCTGCTGCTCCACTGATTCTGGCACAGTTGGAATTTTTTGTCTAGTCTCCACCATTCCCAATCAAGCATTGTTAATTTTTGTGCCTGATATGCTATTTAGGCTTTGTACTCTCAGGAGGGGGTTGTCGGGCAGGAGCAGGCAAGAGATTTGATTCTGAGCTCTGATACTGGCTGACCGTGATTGGAGCTCTGAATGATTCCCCCTTTCCAGCTCCTTACAGTACAGAGCCCAAGTAGCATATCAGGCAATGAAACTAACAGCACTGATTGCTCAGGAAAGGAGGAGGCTAGAGAGAAAATTCCAAGTGTACTGGAATCGGTGGAACATCGCCTATTAACAGATGCCAAGAACTGTAGTTGGTGGAGGTGGTGAAAGGTTCTCTTTAAGCTGGTCATTTTATGTGTATTGGCCAATATCAACAGGTCCTGTAAACTGTGTAAAGTACATGGGGGTCAGGCAATTAGATTTCAACTACCCGATCCTTTTGTTTTCTAGGAGGTAAGCTGCTGCCAGAGGAGTTGAACAGCAGCTTTCTCCCTGTTCAGTGCTCACACATTGCATGCATGTATGTGGATATGTTGGTTGAGGTAGCTGTCTAAAGTGTTTGGGGCTGCTTTAGTCTGCAGTATTTAGTTCACTTTTAACAATTTATAATGGTCATATAAAGTATTAAATATTTATGGAGTAATATGTGAACTGCACAAGTACCTCTTTTTGGGAACTACTGTATGTAGATGGATATGATGGTGTAAACAACCACATACCCTTGGCTCTCTTCTTCCTGGTATGCCAGCCACATTTCCCAGACCAACCAAGGGCATGTGTATGGAATCCATAGTGCGATATGATGCTCCCAAATGACTGCTGCTCACTGCATCATAACTCTCTATCCATTCCATTCAGATGTCTGTAGTCAGTCCAGGAAATGTGGCTGACACATGGCCTGTATTTGAGGGATGGAACATGGTCATGTGAAAGCAGCCTTCTATGTAGAATTTCTACTCTGCCTAATAGGCCCTGGTTATGAAAAGTTAACTTGATGGTATAACTGGTGTATTTTTGCCAGCCTTATTAAAGGAGGTAGTTAAGTGGTTTGCGCGAAATGTGTGAAATGGCACACACTCTTTATTAATTTGCCTATAAGCAGGAATCAAACTGCATAATTTTCACAAGATTTTTACAACATAATATTAAGCTAATAGGTCTAAAGCCGCCTTCAAAAACCACGTTTACTTTTCTCATCACTTTCAATATCTGGAAAGCGACATGAAATTTTTCAGCTGAAATGTTGTCTGGCATTTCTTGAGACTTTTTAGTAGCAGAGATGAGCCAGATTATTTTCTTCTTTTATTATAATCTGGTGTAGCTGATATGAAATATATTAATTATACTATTTATTTTATCATTTTCAGATTAAAGAATAACACTTAACCTATTATGGAGACTTTTGCAACCGGTTGAGTATATACAACTTGGCCTCTCTACCAAAAGTTCTCTACCACAGAATGCCTGGCTGAAGACAAAAGTGCAATTATAAGACAGAGAACAGAGGGAGCCATTGTGGACAACTTCTCAGTCTCACCGTGTCACAGAACAAAGAGCCTCATCCTGGAACACAAAGAACACAAGTGTCTCTACCGTCCTATATCATTAATGACTTGCAGCAGCTTCTCGTACAGAATGCTAAATTAATTTATATTATTTTTTTGGGACTTGGCATGATACCGTCATCTGAAACTGGCAGACGTGTTTACAGTTCTCTAATCTGAATTGTCTGCAGTCTTTTCCTTTTTTTCTTTATATTAATGAGATTTGGTTTAAAATGTTTAGTGCTAAATATAATTTGCTTATGTGCAGCGGAACAAAACTGAAGGATAATACATTTTTTTTTTTTTTTAAGTTTTAGAGCATGGCTGACCATTGAAAAGTGGGGAGAATGGGGATTTGCTGCGTGTGCCAATTTTATTAAGTGATTGACATGGATTTAAAGTAGACTAATTAAACAGCCTTGGTTTGAGCATAACATATACATTGTCTGTGGTTCTGTTTAATCTGATGGAATATTCTTGCCTGAAAATATATATTGAAATACTAGCTGTCTCGCCATAGAGCAGTGATGGCTAACCTTTTGAGCTTGGTGTGTCAAAATTCATGAAAAAAAAAACCTAGCTTAAATCGGGTGCTGTGTCACATCTAGAAATAGCCATAATTTTGTGATATTTGTAGATCTAGTAAAAAAAAAAAAAAAAAAAAAGTTATATTTTTAATATATGTATTTGTATTATGTGTATTTGTGTTTTTAGCCCCCCACATGGTATATGACCCCCTTTTTTGCCTCCACAGCATATGATCCCGATTTTTTTAAAGCCCACTCGCAGTATAAGACCCCCCTTTTTCCTCCCACCCCCACACAGAGTAATGGCCAATAATTTTTACTTAGCTGCCGCCTCCAGTGTGTGCTGTAGCCAATGCTGAAGAACACTGGGACGTTGTACGTAGGGTCACGGCATTCTTCAGCATCATGACGTAAGTGTAGTGCCGCCTAGAGGAGGCACTGGAGAGCGTCCAAGACAGGAGCATGGACAAGCGAGTAAACATTATGGGCAGATGCTTATTGCAATACTACAATAAGTAGTTGCCATTGTGTGTCACCCAAAATGTTTTGATGTGTCACCTTTGACACGTGTGTCATAGGTTCGCCATCACAGCCATAGAGGTTGAGAGCTGTCCTACATTGTTGCAGCAAAGGGACATGATATTACAACACAGCTAAAGTTCGGTGCCTGGAGATGTCCAGTGGAATCACTGAAAAGCAGGTTCATACAGGAACTCTCCTGAATTACCCTGCATGTGCGTAATACTACAGGGGAATTGGGCCAAGCACTCTTCACAGCACTGTAATTTTAGCAGTGTACAGAAGGTGGATGTAACCATTGACTGCTTTAATACACACAGATTGATGTTTCCCGGACTAATATGAAGCAATAAAATAATTTTCAACAATACATAGATTTGACTATATTAATACTAAAAGCATACCTCCTATAATAAAACAACTTTTCATAAATGAATAGTGTATAGGTGAATATAAGAAACTTTGTAATATATGTTATCAAATTAAATGTTTCCCTCTGCACTTGTCAGACTAAGCTACTTTTTACGTAGAATTCTATGCAGAGGGGAGGAGGAGACTGCTAAGGAAGATGCACAAATAACTGCAGCTGATAAACTCTCGCACCAATTAAAGATCCTTTAATAGCTGTCCCTCCACTGGAAATTTTTTTTACTAGCTCGCACTGTTTCAGAACAATCAGTGCAGTTAGTTTTGGTGCCTGATATTCTAACTAATACAATAAAGTTCTGGCACTCAATCGTAGTTTTCACTGATTATTGGAAAATTATTGATATTCGTGTATTGATTAACAATGAACTTTTGGTATTCTCGTTCCAGAGACTCATTTATGCTACCTTTTTATTTTATTCCTTTTAATATTGCATTTCTTACATATGTCTGTCATGTTTCTAGAAGTTCATGAGGACTTAAATGTTACATTTCATAACTTTTGGATTGCATATCAATACATTTATGATCAGTGAAAACTGCAGTTGAGTGCTAGAATTTTCTCTATTATTTATTAAGAAGTGAGTTCCTTTCTGAGCACCAACTTTTTATTTTACAGTGCCACTTACCTACTATGCTGATTTGCTAACTAGACTCTCTGATGTCAAGTAGGTGGGGTGAGGCAGGAGCAATCAAGGGGTGTCAATCAAAGCTCCAATCAGAGGTAGATAGTGTTTGAACTCAATCACATCTCCTTCCTCCTGCCTGATACCACCCACTTAACATTAGAGAGTTTAGTGAGTATATCAGGCACCAAAACTGACTGCATTAATTGCTCAGGAATGGGGTGCAAGAGAGAAAATTCCAACTATGCTGGAATTGGTGGAGGGGCAGCTATTAAAGTACAGTGGGGGAAAAAAAGTATTTAGTCAGCCACCAATTGTGCAAGTTCTGCCACTTAAAAAGATGAGAGGCCTGTAATTGACATCATAGGTAGACCTCAACTATGAGAGACAAAATGGGAAAACATATCTAGAAAATCACATTGATTTTTTAAGAATTTATTTGCAAATTATGGTGGAAAATAAGTATTTGGTCACCTACAAACAAGCAAGATTTCTGGCTCTCACAGATCTGTAACTTCTTCTTTAAGAGGCTCCTCTGTCCTCCACTCATTACCTGTAGTATTGGCACCTGTTTGAAATTATCAGTATAAAAGGCACCTGTCCACAACCTCAAACAGTCACACTCCAAACTCCACTATGGTGAAGACCAAAGAGCTGTGGAAGGACACCAGAAACAAAATTGTAGACCTGTACCAGGCTGGAAAGACTGAATCTGCAATAGGCAAGCAGCTTGGTGTGAAGAAATCAACTGTGGAAGCAATAATTAGAAAATGGAAGACATACAAGACCACTGATAATCTCCCTCGATCAGGGGCTCCACGCAAGAGTTCACCCCGTGGGGTCAAAATGATCACAAGAACGGTGAGCAAAAATCCCAGAGCCACACGGGAGGACCTAGTGAATGACCTGCAGAAAGCTGGGACTAACGTAACAAAGGCTACCGTCAGTAACACACTACGCTGCCAGGGACTCAGATCCTGCAGTGCCAGACGTGTCCCCCCCTCCTTAAGCCAGTACATTTCGGGGCCTGTCTGAAGTTTGCTAGAGAGCATTTGAATGTTCCAGAAGAGTATTGGGAGAATGTCATTTGGTTAGATGAAACCAAAGTAGAACTGGTAGAAACACAACTCTTCGTGTTTGGAGGAGAGTGAATGCTGAGTTGCATCCAAAGAACACCATACCTACTGTGAAGCATGGGGGTGGCAACATCATGCTTTGGGGCTGTTTCTCTGCAAAGGGACCAGGACGACTGATCCGTGTACATGAAAGAATGAATGGGGTCATGTATCGTGAGATTTTGAGTGCAAACCTCCTTCCATCAGCAAGGGCATTGAAGATGAAACGTGACTGGGTCTTTCAGCATGACAATAATCCCAAGCACACCACCAGGGCAATGAAGGAGTGGCTTCGTAAGAAGCATTTCAAGGTCCTGGAGTGGCCTAGCCAGTTTCCAGATCTCAACCTCATAGAAAACCTTTGGAGGGAGTTGAAAGTCTGTGTTGCCCAGCGACAGCCCCAAAACATCACTTCTCTGGAGGAGATCTGCATGGAGGAATGGGCCAACATACCAGCAACAGTGTGTGCCAACCTTGTGAAGACTTACAGAAAACGTTTGACCTCTGTCATTGCCAACAAAGGATATATAACAAAGTATTGAGATGAACTTTTGTTCTTGACCAAATACTTATTTTCCACCATAATTTGCAAATAAATTCTTTAAAAATCAGATAATGTGATTTTCTGGATTTGTTTTCTCATTTTGCCTCTCATAGTTGAGGTCTACCTATGATGTCAATTACAGGCCTCTCTCATCTTTTTAAGTGGGAGAACTTGCACAATTGGTGGTTGACTAAATACTTTTTTCCCCACTATATAAAAAAAAAAAAAAGCTTGAGTTGTTGAAAGGTCCTCCTTAAGCAACCAGGCCTTTCTTGACTGTTTGCACATCTGGCACTGGAACCAATGAAAAGTCATTGAAAAATGTTTTCCCAATGACTTTTGTTTTTGTTGCCTTCTGTAGTTCTGCAGAACTTCGGGTTAACTCTGCTACATATGTGACTAAAATAATAAAATGCATTAAACCTTTGATTTGTGTCTAAAACTCCAGTTTAAGCAAAGACTTGCACTAAAACAATGTAAAAATAACAGTTTTCAGAGGGTTTCATAGCATCTGATTTAACAAAAAAAATAAAATAAAATAGGCAGCACATGGATAACATTTGTCTGCTGTCCTTGTTTTTCACAGACTTGTTGTCTTCCATAGGCATGTTTGGTCCAAAAATAAAAAGAAATAGAAGGGAATTCTCATATAGTCATATAGAAATCAATGATCTGTGTGCCTCCTATGGCTGCACACAGACGAAAATCACTACAGTATGAATAAACCAAGGTGTGCAGAGATCATATACTGATGTAGCTAATGATAGAGTTAACCTACTGCAGAAGTTCAGGTTAAGCTGCTGCAGTGTGATATCTTATCGCAGAAGACAACAAAGACCAATGAAAAATCATTGGATACGTTTGTCAATGACTTTTCCTTGTTTTTTGTCTTCTGTGATAAGATATCACACTGCAGCAGCTTAACCAATTGCAGAATTTTAGGTTAACATTGCTACATCTGTACACCACAAGCGTCTACATGTCCAGACCACTGCTACCTCCACCACGAACACTCATGTCTTCCTCCTCTGCTTGCACACAATGACTTCTCATCCAGCTCATTAAAAAGAGGAGGAAGACTGCTGATTTCTCAGCAAGTGCCACATGACTTCCCGGGATCTGTGTCTGAAGAAGATGAAGGAGACACGGTTGACAGTCCAGAAAGGCCCTGTGATAAAGTACATGTTATAGAGGTGGAAGCACACACAGAAACCTGACTCAAGATCATATCACTCTCGGATGCAATATCCTACTGTGGCTAAGATGAGCACCTAAGCAATTGAAAAAATAATTTTCATTCTGAGGAAGTACAACAATCCTGCAGCTACTGGCTGTGCCACCAAAACCAGAAGCAGTGTTGCTATTGCCAACCACATTCTTATTGTTAGCACTTGCTCAAGGGTTTTCTCCTTCCCCTTGCCTTTCCCCTGCCCAATCCAGTAGAAGCCTATGTGATTCAATATTTCATGATTTTAGGTTTTTTTTTTTAGCAAACACATGGCTGATGGTTTATAAGATTGTAGTATTCATTGTGCTAATTTTAACCATTTATTAGACCTGTTGTGTGGTTATATGAAAAGCTTGGTTCTGTTTCCATGTTTACGTTATTTTTTTAACATTTGCAATTAGCTGTCAAAAATGTATGGTATACAGAGATGCAGTAAGCTATGAAGCAATCTAAAATGCATACTACCTTCATCATACATCATATAACAGTATAATATGTGACCATGTGATATTTCAGTTTTTCTTTAATAAATTTGCAAAAATATCTACATTTCTGTTTTTTTTCTGTCAAGATGGGGTGCTGAGTGTATATTAGTGAGAAATAGAATGAACTTTTTTGCTTTTAGCAAATGTCTGCAATGAAACAAAGAGTAAAACATTTAAAGGGGTCTGAATACTTTCCATACCCACTGTAACTATCAATTGCAAGGTTCCAATTCTAGGTCTTCAGTTACCAGGCTCTATGACACATAGACCGTTATGTATTTTCTACTTAAACTAGGGCTGGAATAGGTGAAGGTGCAGCTACTATTTCCCAGATTTATATTTGCTGAGTGGGGAGGGGTTTATCCTACTGAACTTTACAGATCAAATTCCAGAGTTTATTAACCTGTTTTCTAAACCTTGGACATAGTACTTGACTCTTTCCTGCTAACATGGAGACTAAACAGGCCTTTCTGCAGCTGCAAAATTACATTGGTGGAAAATTTGTCCCAGCTAAATCTTTCATCAATTCATATGATCCTTCTACAGGTGAAGTCTACTGCAAAGTGCCTGATAGTGACAAGGAGGAGGTAAGGAGACTGGCTGCAATAATATGATATCTTACACACATTATTATCTTTAGTTATCAAAGTAGCATTGCCTTTTTGTGTTTTGTAAGCAGATTTCATGTATACTATAACATACAGAAAACGTAATCTTGTTCTTAACTTCATATCAATGTCAATTCCACAAAATAAGGTGTTAAGGTTAATTCCCATTTCTTATATAGCACTAGCATATACCACAGCACTGCAATAGCTCACAGGCTTATTTCACTTATTTAGACACTGAGGGCAATTAGGAACAGTTAACTTAAAGGGGTTGTCCAGTCTTTTATGTTGATCTCCTACTCTTAAGACAGGACTTCAATATCAGATTGGTGGGGATCCGACACACAGCATCCCCGTGATCAGCTATTTAGGAGAAGATAGGTCATCAACATCAAAATTCTGGACTTCCTTTTTAAGTTTGTGGAAACCCATGTCAAAGGTCTAGGGCCTCAGTGGTGCAAGGGACAAGTGTAACAATTGTTATATGTGTTTTCTGGTTGTTCTGGTATATGCCCTATATACGCATGGTAGGTTTGGTCCAAATGATGAGCAAAGGATCATTAAATGGACCTACTTTTTGATCAGATATTAGGGCCTTTCATAGCCATACAAGAACACTCAAACATTCATTGTCTATTTAATATAAATCAATAGGAATCTACAACATAGTTTGCAATAGTAAGTCTGGTTCAGAGTAGAGTTTGAACTACGTTCGGGGTTTCCATCCCTGATTGCGCTTGAAAAATATGGAGAGAAAAATCCTGCAAGCATTTTCTCTCTGCGTTTTTTGGGTGGAAACCCGGTGGACCCCATTATATTCTATGGGCTCTGCGGGTTTCCGCGGGTAACCGCTTTTTAAGTGGATTAGGTTTCCGTTCTTCGGGTCCCCAAGTGGACCCAAAGAACAGAAAGCTCTGCGCTAGTGTGAACCTAGCATAAATGAATAACTTCTGGCAACAATGTATGACTTAATGTGTCTTCTCCTCAACAGGTTGGTGCTGCAGTCAGTGCTGCCAAAACTGCATTCCCTGTCTGGTCTTCTTGGAGCCCCCAAGACAGATCAAGAGTCATGAACAAGCTAGCAGATCTTATTGAAAACCACTTGGAGGAGTTTGCACAAGCAGAATCTAAAGACCAAGGTGAAAGAAGATGTCTTTTCTGTATAGATCTGCCTGTCTTTAGCTATGTAAAGTGTCTTACTTCAAAGTATGACACCTTCTGGTGCTAGGACTACATGCACTGCTCATTGCTCCCATGGAAAAATAAAGTCTATTGATATTTAGAATTCTTCATTCCTATGTGACTACTATAAGGCCTTCCCAGGACGATAGAAGATTGCTTAGTCCACTATGACATCGAGCCAGCACCAGTATAACATGGGGGGTGGAGCAATAGGAGAAAATTAATGCTAAAAGTGGTACAGTATGTACAGTCAGCATTGTTCTATGTGATGACTTCATCCAAGTGCAGAGTTTCCCATTAAGATGACATCTACTGTATATAACATATAGGCATTATGCAATGTGTTACTGGAATCTATTGTTAAAGCTCACTGTATATCACTATAGACTTCATGTTTAATTAAATAAATGCTGTAAGCCTAAGCGATCACACAAGGTAAAAACCACTATATTTGCAAGCACATTTAAAGGTGCTGCATCAATGGGTCAGAAATGAGTCACAAAAGAATTCTTTATGCCTGCAAAATCCCAAACAGGGAAAGTTACTTGTATGCTAAAGGAAATGAGTTTGCATAAAATCTAAGTTGGTGTGCACTAAATCTACTAAAATAAAATGTGCATGGGTATTTCCTAAAGAAGCAGCCTACACGCCTCTGCCTGTACCATAGATCAAACATTTCCTTTCAAAGGTATCTGTACCAAATGTAGAACGTGCTCCTAAATGCTTCACCCATGTATGAAAAGATATGTAATTCTGGTTAGCTACATTTCCCAGAAACTATATGGTATAAACTGTTGTGAAGGTCTCAAAAATGTTATTGTACTTGGTTTATTATTTCACTGGTCATGAGAATAAAGTGATACATCTCCCTTAAATAGTAACCCCACATTGGCCCATGCACGTGGTCATTTACTGAGCACCTCGGACGGTGTGCTAGGATCTGGTGATAAAGTCTGAAAAATAATCCTACTGTGCCTAAAATTATACTTTAGAATTGTCCTTCAGATCTTTTTTTTCTTTCTTTTTTTTTTTTTTTTAAAGTAAACTCATTTTCTTACTTTTCAGGTAAAACTGTTACGTTTGCACGTACTGTAGACATACCACGTTCTGTGTACAACTTCCGGTTCTTTGCCTCATCCATCCTGCATCATACCACAGAGTGCACACACATGGACCACCTGAACTGCATGAATTACACTATGCGCACCCCCATTGGAGTTGGTAATATTCATAAACTACAGGTTGGCTGGGATCTCCATTACTTTACACTGGTCTTCCTTACCTGTGATTCTTTCTGGCAGCCGGACTCATCAGTCCATGGAACCTACCCTTATACTTGCTGACCTGGAAGATTGCCCCAGCTATAGCATGTGGAAATACAGTTGTGGCAAAGCCAAGTGAGATGACCTCAGTCACTGCATGGATGATGTGCAAATTTCTAAGTGAAGCAGGTATTGGTACCTAAGGAATTGTTACAAAGACAACTGTGACAAGTGATAGACACTTGTAAGGATCAAGTGCTTAAGTGAAAGCAAGTACTGGTGCCCCTTGTGAGCTTGTCGTTGACCCACTGTAAAGAGATTTACCAAAGTCCCCTCCCCCCTTATTATTACCATTATGCTGAGTAAAAACACACCTGATTTTGGGTGAAGTGGGGATTGGCCACAGCTTTATTAACAAGTGGCCACCGGATGCCAGCCACAGCCTCTGCAGTGGGCACGTATTAGTTGTTCCACCAGGTGACATGTCTGTACTTCTCCATACCATTGAAAGAGAACAAGGTCCTGCCATATGCAGCCCTGACACGTAATAAGAACAAATGAAAATAGATAAATAAATTCTCACATAAATAACCAAACTAACAACAAGTGCAAATAACTCGTAAACAGGGAGGGCAGGAGGGGGTCTGGATCTCAATGCTGGGCGGTGTCCAACAGGAACTGGACCACCCAGCGCCAAGACTATATACCCAACAGGCCACTCCCCTGCCCTGACTCCTGGCCATTCCCAAAGAATGGGAGTGCCAGGAACAAGGGAAAGACGGGGAAACCCGATACACATTGGGCTTATACAGGCTCGCATTCTGCTGCCTATACATAACATTGAATAAGATTCATAGCTAGGGATTCAGCATGGGAGGCAAACATGTCCAAGTGGGCCCCCAGCTCAGGTATACCAATATTATCACTATATGGCTATACCGGCTTTACAGACCATTTAGGTGAATATAGCCCAAATGCCACCTTAATTAAATGAATTGCCCCTGACATAAATCCAGCGGACCCCCTTATGACTCCTTATATAAATGATGCTCCTTTCTATTCATAATTAATCCTAATGATCCCTTATATAAGTGATCCCCTTTATAGTCATAATGCCCCCTATCAACCCCTTATATAAATGACCCCATCTTTATAGTAATAATGCCCAATAATGGACCCTTATATAAATGTTTCCCCACCTTATAGTCATAATGCCCCCTAACAACCCCTTATACTATTAAAAGGCCCATAACTGCACTAAAAAAAAAAATAAAATAAAAGTTATACTCACCTGCTATGATCCCTTAATGAGATACCTGCGGCTACCTTCTCTTATGTTGCTTTCTATGTGCTGTGACCACAAATAGGATGTCTGCATCTCAGCGCAAGAGGCAAGAAGCTGTGATGTCATTGCACCTGTCTACGCCGAGAAGGAGACATCTTGTAAACTGCAGGCCTGAGGTAGTTTGCAGTTTACAAGATAAGAGACTTGCATGATGCATTTTAACTAGATCAGTGTCCTTCAGATGCCAATCTAGTTAAAAATATAGCGTATATTAATGGCACCCCAGGGGGGCCCCGCAGAATCAGTTGTCCCTAGGCCAGCTCCCGGTTTTCGCGGACCCTTGGGCGACAGTCTCAGCGGGCCTCCTGTCAGTCATGGTAAGAGGCCCAGTCAGTTATATCCAATGAGCGCTGTAATACATAAAGAACGTCATATCTGCTCTTTCTGAGTCGACAAGGTTTTTTTAACATTGCATTGAATGGCGGTGGTTGTAGATAGAGAGTGCTCTATCTGTATTTGTCATTCTGTCAGAACAACAAATTGAAAAGTATAACCCTAGCCTTACTCATACAGAACTATAGTGACTGGTTGGATGTATACATCAATACTCAAGTGTACAGCACCATGGAATTAATGGTGCTCTATAAATAAATAATAATAATACTATTACAGTACATATACAACATTAATTGTAGTTTCAATACACTTTATAACAAACTTTGTAAAAAACGCATCTGCATCATGGATTTTGTTATAAATGCAAACCACGACATAGTGTTCCCTTGTCTCATAGCAGAAACCACCTTTACCCACCAGATCCCATTGACTTACAATGTGGTGGGCTTACTGGATGATTTATGACTGGTTTTCATGCAGCATTAAGTAATAGAATCTAGAACATTTTTATAACAGATATATCTATATGATGCACTACTAGAATGAACCTAGCCTCTCTGGTGCCTAAGGTGAGCTATAGAAAGGTAACCCCCCCCCCCAACAAAAATCTCAGTTTACACATTACTAGCTTCACACAAAAAAAAATTATACAATAAGCTAGAGAAAGCGTGACCGACACTTTGAGTCAAACACTGCTCAATATTCTTACAACTGAAAATTGTGGTTGTGCATTATGGGTCCCCCTTAAAATTTTAGGACATACCCCCTCTTAACAACACCGCCCTCTATTTGCAGATCAAAAAAATCCCCTTACTTGGCCCAAACACAGTATAACACTCCCCTTTTACTGGCTCCCACTGTATATTACCCCCTTTACTGGCCCACACATAGTGTAACACCCCCTTTACTGGCACCCATAATATATTGCCCCCTTTACTGGCCCCCACGCAGTATAATGCCCCTTTATTGGCCCCACTGTATATTGCTACCTTTATTGGGACCCACACAGTATATTATCCCCTTTACTGACTCCCACAAAGTATAATGTCCCTTTTTAAGCCCCAACATATAATATTGCACCACACAGTGATATGTTAGGTTGGGATGAGCAAACTGATTTGGATTGAACTAAACCCAATTTTTTCAAAAGTTTTGGGCTAGACCCAAACCCAAAACGTTTGGCGTTTGTCACACACAAAACACTATAATAAGTAGAGGGCCACGGGAGGTGAGTAAAAATGACAAACAGTTATATTCACCTTGCCTCACCTTGGCATCTTTAGGCCTCTGGCGGTGACCCTGTTGCACGTGACATCTGGGCTCACCGCAGAAGGCCTAAAGAGGATTTTGGGGGACCACCAGACGCTGCAAGGATGCTCAGGAGAGTTGAGGCATGGTGAGTATAACTGTTTTATCATTTTTACTCCCTTCCCCTGGGCCTTCACTTATTATAATGTTTTGTGGGTGACAAATAATAATAGAACTTCTGCTTCAGGCCAAACAAGTTTGACCCATCTTTAATGTTAGGCTGCTACTTATTGGATTATTCCAACAAGTAACAGCTGATGTCTTACTCTCCATACCACACTCCTGCCCAGTCCAGCCCCCGCTTCTCTCTCCAGGGTGTGCTACACAACATCTGAGCTAGATATATAAAAATGATAAGTACTACTGTTCCAGGGGGAAATGTTGACTAGGACGTTATGATGATTACATTGCAGTTGATCTTTTACATTGTTATAGGTGTCCCACCAGGAGTTGTTAACATAGTGTTCGGCACAGGCCCAAGAGCAGGAGAGGCTCTTGTCTGTCATCCTGATGTGCCCATTATTTCCTTTACTGGAAGTACTGTCACTGCTCAGCGCATAATAGAAAAGAGCGCCCCCTATTGCAAGAAGCTGTCATTAGAACTTGGAGGCAAGAACCCAGCTATAGTTTTTGAGGATGCAAACCTAGAAGACTGTGTTACTACCACTGTACGGTCAAGTTTTTCTAACCAGGTGAATGGTTTGTATATTTATCAATCAAAATATATCACTTCCATTTCTGTTGTTTAGGACCATAACATTTTCTAAGATAAAGAAATGTGCATATAAGGCCATCAGACCAGTTTAATATTTATAATAGAATTTATGCTGCCTCATTGGCTTTGATAAAACTAAAACATGTTTACCAAAAAAATAAATAAATATATAATTAAAGCAAATTAAAATATGCAGTATCACCAATGGCCACCAGATGGCAAAGATCTTACATTTTTGACTGTTTCGAGGTGTTTATAGACTTCAGGGTTTGCAATCTTTTCATATAGGGAACCTGCAAAGCAAGTAACTAACTAGGCCCTGTATGTAGTGGTTCCTGAGGTCAGTTTTTCAGGGCTGCTGTCTAACATGAGATTTATGAATACCTGGGAACACTGTATACTAGGTAGTGTCATTTAGGGCCAAAGCCTTTTTTTGGATCTCTTTTTATCATTTTGTTTTACATTTAAGTCACATTATGAGGATACCACATACAGGAAAATCTTGTAGGTCTGTGGTTACTAATACAATAGCGCTAATTCGATTACCTCTGAAAGATAACAGAAATATTCGAAATTTGAACTTGGGGGGAGGGAGACTTTAACCACTTTCAGTAACGGGCCAATTTCTGGTCCAGGACCAGACACATTTTCGGGTTTTTTGGTATGTGCGGTTTTGAGGGCCGTAACATTTTTATCACATGCGTTATTCAACTAATTTCTGCGTCTTTTTTCGGTGACACATAGGGCTTTGTTTTTATGCTGTTTTTGCATGTGTTTTAATTTTTTTTTTTATATCCGGGAAAATATAAACAAAACAGGAGGGAAAACATGTCTGTTTTTCAGTTTTCTTTTTTTTTTTTTTATTTAAAAACACGAAGTGCTACTAAAAAACTTTATAATATAGTTTTTCCTCTCCATTACAGTAATTTTTATATTGTATGGTGTCGTTGGGGGTGGGGCTATAACCTGTAATAAGGGCATTTTATTGGCGTATTATTTTATTATTTTTTTTAATTTTCTTTTCTTTTT
This sequence comes from Leptodactylus fallax, assembly GCA_947044405.1. Lineage (NCBI taxonomy): Eukaryota > Metazoa > Chordata > Amphibia > Anura > Leptodactylidae > Leptodactylus > Leptodactylus fallax. Next base: position 3,844,439 of record CAMRHE010000092.1, read on the forward strand.
TTTTTTTACATTTCTATTATTTTTTTTTTTTTTTTTTTTACATTGTGCCCCCATAAGGTCATAATAGACCTTTGGGGACATCTGATTACTTTTTTTTTGCTGGGGAGGCTGATTTCCCCTGTAACTGGGGTTGGTACATTTAGCCCCAGTTGCAGGAGGAATACAGCCTTCTGCCCGTTACTATAGAGCTGAGCTGGGTCCTGTAGGACTCAGCAGTTCTTGCAGAAGCTGCACCTGGCTGCAAGATGGCGGAGCCCATAGCGCTGTATATACAGCGATCGGGAAGGCAGGGAAGGTAATAAACCTTCCCTGTCTTCTCTCAGTGAGCTCCGACTGAAGTTACAGCCAGCGCCCAGTTTCAGTAGCTGCATGTTTTCATGCAGCTATTGAGTTCTGCTTGGACGTACCGGTACGTCCTTGCAGAACTAGACAACCACCCATTGGACGTATATAGTCTTTGGGTCGTACGGAAGTGGTTAAAGGGGTTTGCCACTTTCAGACCAATATTGAGAGACCAATGTTATTATTTGTATAATAAAAAGTTGTACAATTTTCCAATATACTTTCTGTATCAATTCCTCACAGTTTTCTAGATCTCTGCTTGTTGTCATTCATTCTGCTTACTCCCAGTGGATACAAATCAGTCCATGGTCATGTAGGTGGATTACCTGCGATATCACTTGCTTGTACACCTCTATACCACATGACTTTCAGATCTTAAAGGGGTTTTTTCCCACAAAGCAGGTTATTCCCTATCCTTAGGATAGGGAATAACTTGCAAATCAGTGGGGGGTCCGACTACTCCAAATGAAGTGGTGGTTGGGCAGCGCTCGCATTGCTCCATTCATTTTAATAGGAGCACTGGAGATAGCTAAGTGCTGTAGTTCAGCTATCTCTGGCACTCCCATTGAAGTGAATGGACTGGTGTGCATTCAGAACGGGAGACACAAGGTTCTCCTAATCAGTGGGGGTCTGAGTGGTTGGACCCCACTGACCTGCAAGTTATCCCCTATCCTATGGATAGGGGATAACTTGCTTAGTGGGAAAACCCCTTTAAAGCTAAGGCCCCACTTTGCAGAAATGCTGCTTTTTTGTTGAAGATTATGCTGCGTTTTTTTTTTAGCCAAACCTAGTAGTGGCTACAGAAGGAATGAGAAATATCTAAGAAGCCATTGTACTTCTGCTTTCTGCTCAATCCACTCCTGGCTTTGGCTCACAAAAATGCAACAAAAGCTGCAACAAAAAGGAGCTTTTCTGTAATGTAGGGCCTCAGCCTAAGCTGATTTTTTTGGGGTATCTAGCAATTATTCCACTATGCTAAAATAATTGGTTACTGTGGCAGTAGAATTTCTGCTCTTCCTTAATTATTTTATTTTTGGTGGCCTGTTTTATTTACAGAAGACAGAAGTGTCTATGGCCTTTAACTTTATATTGTCTCTCGCTAGTTGATGGCCTTCTGGGAAATCAGAAAAATCTTTTCAGCAGAGTCTGGTTTGGTGGGATCCCTGGCCACTACATAGATGACCTCATGATGATTTTGGGGTCTTATGTGGTGGCCATACCAAACTTTGTATCCTATTTAACAACCCATATAACTTGCACTTTACCTCAGAGGTAAGAGAGACAAAAGTAGTGATCCTTGATCTCAATATTAAAGCTGACATTAATACAGGTCAGGTATCCACCGACCATAAACCTATTTTTAGAAATACTATATTTCATGCAGGATCATGTCATCCCTGGCATGTCAAAAAAGCAGTTCCTGTAGTTCCAGTTTCAGTAAATCCATTTCTCAACATTGAAATTACAACACCAAGAAGGAAGAGTCTAGGAATTCCAAGGATATCATAGGATCAATAGACATGTTAATGGAAGCAAAATATCCAAAACATCTCAATTTATTCAGACTCAAGTATGGCCATGCACAGAAATACACACACTTGCATGGCTTGGCATGCTATCACTGAGATTAAAAATGGTTGTCTGAGGAATGCTATGCCACGCTGAATGCATGATAGCCTTTGACAGCAGTACACAAGGTCAGTAGACACCTATAGCTGGATGTCTGGCTCATAGCCCAATGTCATGCAAATGCCTTTTCCTAGTTTGTGTGAACACTGTTTGCCGCCCTAGACTTGGGATGTGTCATTCAATTTCAGTTACAGAATAGATCACGATGTGCCATTCTTCCTATAAGACGTTCAGTCCATGCAGAGGTTCACTTCCATGCACCTCTTGCTGTTATTCCAGTTTGTCATTGTTCTCCCAACCACAAGGACACACAATGTTGAACAATGCTGATATCTCGGCCTAGACACATAAAGATCTGCTGGAGTGATAAAGCAAGGTCTCTCAGTTCAAGGATTCTGTCTCTCTCAGGGTGGGTTCACACTTGCGGCGGCACTCCGTCCGCTGCGAATCCAACCTAAATGTCGGAAAACTGGATAGGGAAAGGTTTGCGACGCTGTGCCGTGAAGCCGAATTTTTTCGTCGGACACAAAGTCCTGCATGTCCGACTTTATTTCCGACGAAAAAAAACCGCTAAACGCTTCACGGCACAGAGGGTGTAAGCGCCACGAAGTGAATGGGTTTTTAAGCAAAGCATCGCAAACCTTTCCCTATCCAGTCCTTATCCAGTTTTCCGACATGTAGGTCAGATTCGCGGCAGACAGAGTACCGGCGCAAGTGTGAATCCACCCTCAGTTTGCACAAGTGGTGATAACTGGCACTTCAATGAACAGGAGGCATCGCACAGTCATCTCACACCACTGACTTTTATCGCACAGAGTCTACTTTTATGCCCCTCCCACATGCCACAGTTTGGAGATAGGTGCTTGAAAATGTGATCATTTTGCAGATCTTGGTGTAGCAATTTCAGTGCTGAGGAGTATAATAATAAAGTCAAGTTAGTCAAAGGATCTTTTTTAACATTTAATTCATCCATCAGTCTATATCACTTTTGTAAGTTTTTTTTTTACGGGGTTTTCAAGTTTTTTTCATTTGTCATTAAGGCCAATGAGTGACAGAATGTGATCAGTGTAGATCAAATACATTGCTTGTCCTGAATTTAGCCCAAATTACCTTCTGTACTTGTTAATTTCTACCACAAGATGGTGCTATTGTGCATGAAATCACATCCATTTCCACCCTCTGAAATTTTAGGGTATTTATGGATTGTGGTATTGCTCAATATAAAAGAACAATTAAAATAAATAAGTCATATTAAATATATAGCAACTTTTAGCATGCTCCTGTAATATATCTTGAAATTATTTTTCTAAATACTGTTTTGCAGGGGGAGATTTGTCTTTGCACAAGCAGGATATATGTTCAGAGATCAGTTTATTATACGTTTCTGCAGATGTTCGTGGAAGCTACAAGAAAATGGAAGGTGTCCATTCCCTCTGATCCCACAGCTAGTATGGGAGCTTTGATAAGTGAGATGCATTTAGCAAAGGTAATTTTATCTTTTACACTGAACCTAGAATATAAGTATGACTAGAAGCTGTCATTCAGTCTAATGTGAGATGGCAGGACTCAAGAGCGTGAAGGAGAAAACAATGGGGCATATTTATTATGCCCTGTACACCAGTTTTCTAGTGTACAAGGCATACAAAGTTGCATATTTTTTGCAAAAATTGGCGGCTGTGGAAACAGGACATGGCGAGAATGGGCAGTGGCATTGGGCACTAGATTAATCAACATTTACATCAGAAATCTGATGTAAATGATATTGGAAATGTACGCTAGCTATGAGCTGGTATTCAGTTCCCCTCCAAGCACATGCGGTTGATTTATGAAGAGGTATGCGCTGGCGGAGGGGCTATGAAGACTGGCGTGAGGACTACCAGGCTTCATAGATCTGGGCCAATAATTTTTTTTTCCCTCTACACCTAAGAAATAAGAATATTTGCAGAGGTGTAACTATAAACTTCTGTGCAAAATATGTAACAGCGCCCCTGCACATCTTGTGTCATTTATAATACCAATGTGTTCTTATGTGCAGCATGGCCTTTCATGCACTAAGACCTGGATGCAGCTGCTACTTCTGCACCCCATATAGCTGCAACCCTTTATATTTGCCCGCTTTAAGCTAGGTTCACAAGATGGATTATCAAGAGGAATTTGAAGTGGTCTTCTGGCACAGCTTTGCTCACTTAGCTCCAGTCACAATCAATCTGAGCCTCGCACTGCAGGTTCTGTGGCCGGATGGAATTCGGGACTGATTTTTGAGGCGCTGTAAATTCAGTCATATGAACCTAGCTTCAGAAGCCTTACTTCTGTTACCCCTCCCCTTCCAAAACTAAAGCTAACATTATACCATGATCTACCTCCAGGTAAAGGGCTACATTAAGAAGGCATTGGCAGAAGGAGCTACAATCAATTATGGAGAATATGTGGACATCCTCCACATCCCACCCGATAACCAGGGTGGTTATTTCATGCTGCCTACAGTTATCACTGGATTTAAGGAAGAATCCTGCTGCATGCAAGAAGAGATTTTTGGCCCTGTGACATGTGTGGTTCCATTTGACACAGAAGAGGAAGTGATTGAAAAGGCTAATGGTGTCAAATATGGCCTAGCTGCAACTATCTGGACAAGAGATTTGGGCCTTTCTCACCGTGTTGCAAAGAGACTTCAGGCAGGTTTAGTATGGACCAACTGCTGGTTAGTGAGGGACCTAAATTTACCGTTTGGTGGTATGAAAGCATCAGGCCTGGGTAGAGAGGGGGCAAAGGATTCATATGAATTCTTCACTGAAGTGAAAACTGTTACAATAAAACATTAAATTATGGGTAATTTACAGTTGTGCTAAAAAGTTTACATACCCCGGCAGATTTTTTGTTTTTTTTGGCCTTTTTTCAGAGAATATGAATGATAACACAAAAACTTTTTCTCCACTCATGGTTATTGGTTGGTTGAAGCCGTTTATTGTCAAACTTCTGTGTTTTCTCTTTTTAAATCATAATGACAACCAAAAACATCAAAATGACCCTGTTCAAAAGTTCACATACCCTAGTGATTTTGGCCTGATAACATGCCCAGAAACCAAACCACGGTCAGGCAGACCAACCAAAATTTCGGCCACAACTGCCCGTAAAATTATTTGGGATGCAAAGAAAACCCCACACATAACATCAGTTGAAATATAGGACTCTCTGAAAACTATTGGTGTGTCTGTTTCAAGATGCACAATAAGGAGGCACTTGAAGAAAAATGGGCTACATTGTCGAGTTGCCAGAAGAAAGCTATTACTGCGCAAATGCCACAAAGAATCTCGCCTTCAATACGCCAAACAGCACAGAGACAACCCTCAAAACTTCTCGAACAAGGTAATTTGGAGTGATGAGACAAAAATCTAACTTTTTGGCCACAACCATAAATGTTACATTTGGAGAGGTGTCAACAAGTCCTATGATGAAAGGAACACCATTCCTACTGTAAAGCACGGAGGTGGATCACTGATGATGTGAGGATGTGTGAGCTTCAAAGGCACAGGAAACTTGGTCAAAGTTGAAGGAAAGATGAATGCAGCACATTATCAGCAAATACTGGAGGCAAATTTGCTCTCATCAGCCAGGAAGCTGCGCATGGGACATACTTGGACGTTCCAACATGACAACATTCTAAAAAACAAAGCCAAGTCGACCTGTCATTGGCTACAGCAGAAGAAAGTGAAGGTTCTGGAGTGGCCATCTCAGTCTCCTGACCTCAATATCATTGAGCCACTCTGGGGAGATCTCAAGTGCGCAGAACATGCAAGACAGCCCAGGAATTTACAGGAACTGGAGACTTTTTGCAAAGAAGAATGGGCAGTTTTACCATCTGAGAAAATAAAGAGCCTCATCCACAACTACCACAAAGGACTTCAAGCTGTCATTGGTGTTAGAGGGGGCAATACACGGTATTAAGAATTGGGGTATGTGAACTTTTGAACAGGGTCAATTTGATGTTTTTGGTTGTCATTATGATTTAAAAAGAGAAAACACAGAAGTTTGACAATAAATGGCTTCAACCAACCACTAACCATGAGTGGAGAAAAAGGTTTTGTGTTATCATTCATATTCTCTGAAAAAAGGCCAAAAAAACAAAAAATCTGCCGGGGTATGTAAACTTTTTAGCACAACTGTATTTACTAATTGTGTTTTAATACATATATAACTGCTAAATAGTTAATAAGGTTGAGAAAAGACGCTTGTCCATGAAGTTCAGCCTATTTGCCTATAATGTTGATACAGAGAAAGGTAAAATACACGTATGAGGTGAACAATAAAAATTCCTTCTTGATTCCATATTTATCAGAAAACAGTTCCTATAATTTATATATAGATTCATTTTAAACCTCATTTTTATTTGTTATTATATAGCCCTTTTATTAAATGCTGATATGGTATCTGCCATTATTACCTCTTAAGGTAGGGCATTCCATAGTTTTTATACTCTAACTATAAACAACCCCTTCCTATATACCGTGTTTCCCCGAAAATAAGACATGGTCTTATATTATTTTTTGCTCCGAGAGATGAATTAGGGATTATTTTCAGGATATACAGGACTGGTCCCACACACTCGTCAATAGTGGTGGTGCTTGTCTCAGCACACACTTGAAAGCTGAATCAGATGGTATTCTTTATTTTCAAGATATATGTAATTGTGAAATAGTCACATCACAACGCCAAATAGTGAAGTATATATCTGTACAAGCTGAAATGCAGATCAGAATATAGTGCAATATACAGATGTAGGGGGCTCTGTATCAGTCACTCTATTGCCTAGATGAGAGCAGTGGACCTTAAAGGGAGTCTGTCAGCAGGAAATTGGTTATAAACCTAATCCTAGTACCTTGTAAAAGTGATTCTATAGTTTCCAAATATGCCTGTTATTCCGCTTCAATTGCTGTTTTATTCTTATGCAAATGAATCCTAAAGTGCTTTGCATGGGAATCTAGAGCTGACACCAAAGACCAGGCAAGCTAAAGTGTGTCCCCAAAGCACCCTTTAATTTGCACATGAACAAAATGGCGATTTGCATGAAAATGGAGTGCCAAAGTGGAATAACAGAGGCATATTTGAAAAGCATAGCTTCTTCTACAAGGTACTGGGATTTGGTTTATAACCAATGTACTGCTGACAAACTCCCTTTAATAGCCATAGTGTGAGCCTACCCTTAAGTAAAATTCTTCTCATCACAGGCTCTAGAATAGTTATGTGCACTGCTTCTGTATTAAGTATGCCACTGACAACTGTATTCCTGTGTCGTATTACAGTACTGTATTATTAATGCTTACAGTGTAACAGGTGCTTATAAATGGATTCCCCCATTAACATCTAGGCTCGTAGTCTTAAGTGTGTTGGTAAATGAAGAGCTTTTAGCACTTATGCAACATCCCGGCTTGTAGTCTTAAGTGTGTTGGTAAATGAAGAGCTTTTAGCACTTATGCAACATCCCGGCTTGTAGTCTTAAGTGTGTTGGTAAATGAAGAGCTTTTAGCACTTATGCAACATCCCGGCTTGTAGTCTTAAGTGTGTTGGTAAATGAAGAGCTTTTAGCACTTATGCAACATCCAGCATTCTGTATCATATATTCCAGCACTGTCAGTAAGGATTTTGTAAAGTTATATTTCCTATCCAAGTACATTGACCTGGCAATGGACCTCTATCTCTTGGCATGCTCCTGAAAGTGAGATCACTTGGAGGACTGCTGATCAACCACCATTCTCATGACAATAGCTCTGTTATCTTATAACAGGGAGCTATGACCCTGCACAGGAAGATACTCCTTTATCTATTCATGGGATGGGTGGGGAAGTAAAGGAAACTCATGAAGTGATGCCAGGAATCAAACTTTTTGAAACACAAGTAGAAATGTTTATGGGATCCATGCTCGTTTGTATTCATGGGAATTGAGAAAAGTAAATATCTTTCCATGCTTCCATAAATGTTCTTGAATGTCGTCCAATGTTTTTTTCAGGAGAACCTCCATGTATAAACCTCCATCTGCATAGATTTTCTTTCCTAATGTTTTCTCATAAGGAAAATGACAAACGCAAAAACACTTTGCAACTTTCCAAGAACAGGTTCTATATTATAGACAGTGGGGAAAAAAAAAGTATTTAGTCAGCCACCAATTGTGCAAGTTCTCCCACTTAAAAAGATGAGGCCAGCCTGTAATTGACATCATAGGTAGACCTCAACTATGAGAGACAAAATGAGAAAACAAATCTATAAAATCACATTGTCTGATTTTTTAAGAATTAATTAGAAAATTATGGTGGAAAATAAGTATTTGGTCACCTACAAACAAGCAAGATTTCTGGCTCTCACAGACCTGTAACTTCTTCTTTAAGAGGCTCCTCTGTCCTCCACTCATTACCTGTAGTAATGGCACCTGTTTGACATTGTTATCAGTATAAAAGACACCTGTCCACAACCTCAAACAGTCACACTCCAAACTCCACTATGGTGAAGAGCTGTGGAAGGACACCAGAAACAAAATTGCATACTTGCACCAGGCTGGGAAGACTGAATCTGCAATAGGCAAGCAGCTTGGTGTGAAGAAATCAACTATGGGAGCAATAATTAGAAAACTGAAGACATACAAGACCACTGATAATCTCCCTCGATCAGGGGCTCCACGTAAGATCTCACCCCGTGGGGTCAAAATGATCACAAGAACGGTGAGCAAAAATCCCAGAGCCACAAGGGGAATGACCTGCAGAAAGCTGGGACTAACGTAACAAAGGCTACCGTCAGTAACACACTACGCTGCCAGGGACTCAGATCCTGCAGTACCAGATGTGTCCCTCTGCTTAAGCCAATACAGTGAAGTTTGCTAGAGAGCATTTGGATGTTCCAGAAGAGTATTGGGAGAATGTCATATGGTCAGATGAAACCAAAGTAGAACTGTTTAGTAGAAACACAACTCGTCGTGTTTGTAGGAGAGTGAATGCTGAGTTGCATCCAAAGAACACCATACCTACTTTGAAGCATGTGGGTGGCAACATCATGCTTTGGGGCTGTTTCTCTGCAAAGGGACCAGGACGACTGATCCGTGTACATGAAAGAACGAATGGGGCCATGTATCGTGAGATTTTGAGTGCAAACCTCCTTCCATCAGCAAGGGCATTGAAGATGAAACGTGGCTGGGTCTTTCAGCATGACAATGATCCCAAGCACACCACCAGGGCAATGAAGGAGTGGCTTCGTAAGAAGCATTTCAAGGTCCTGGAGTGGCCTAGCCAGTCTCCAGATCTCAACCCCATAGAAAACCTTTGGAGGGAGTTGAAAGTCCGTGTTGCCCAGCGACAGCCCCAAAACATCACTGCTCTAGAGGAGATCTGCATGGAGGAATGGGCCAACATACCAGCAACAGTGTGTGCCAACCTTGTGAAGACTTACAGAAAATGTTTGACCTCTGTCATTGCCAACAAAGGGTATATAACAAAGTATTGAGATGAACTTTTGTTATTGACCAAATACTTATTTTCCACCATAATTTACAAATAAATTCTTTAAAAATCAGAGAATGTGATTTTCTGGATTTGTTTTCTCATTTTGTCTCTCATAGTTGAGGTCTACCTATGATGTCAATTACAGGCCTCTCTCATCTTTTTAAGTGGGAGAACTTGCACAATTGGTGGCTGACTAAATACTTTTTCCCCCCACTCTATGTAGCCATTTGCTAAAACACATGGATTATCTGGTGGGAGTGCGTGGGGATCCGACCATTCTGGAAGTCTGTTTTCGACCTCTACTTTAAGGTCAGTGGTCGTGCCCTCGCGCCCTCCCCCAAGTTGGCCCTCCTTTCCCATATACTGTGTAAATACAAAGCAGTTAAGGGTGACCTCCTGCGACACTTCCTCACGACTGCCAGGGCAGTTATTCCTAGGCATTGGCACAGTGCCGCCACCCCCCTCTTTGCAGGTATGGCTCCAGGAGTTCCTCCACATACGGCGTATGGAGGTGCTAGTGTGGCGGATTCTACTGACTCCTCCAGGTTTGATGCACTCTGGCGGACGTGGGTGGTGTTTCAGGAGTCGACTGATTTCACTGTCTCCTTTTCTTGAGCTCCTGATAACTTGGGATGCGTTTCTGTTACTACATTCAGGTCTATTGTCCCTCATTTTCTCCCTCCGTTTCTCTGCCCTGTTGTCCCCCTTGACTTTGTGTCTTCCTGTTCCCCGGTCCTACTGACATCTGCTCCCATGGGAGCAGTAGTTCCAGGGAAGCCCTCCTTTAATAAAACTTGATTAAACCTAAAACACATGGATGATATACTAAGAGATTAAACATTTTTGGAAAACTTTACACAAATGTCTTTTAGGCTGGGGCCCCACGTTGTGAAAACGCAGCGTTTTACACTACTTGCAAAGTGGATGGGACTCTGGCTAATCCCATCCACACATTGCAGAAAAAAAAATCTACAGCGGAAAAACTGCGTTTTCAAAAACGCTTGTGTTTTTGAAAATCACAGCATGTCAACTATACTTACGAAAACCCTGACGTTTTTCATATAGGTATAATAGAGGCAGAAAGTCCACAGAGGAAAACTCTGTGAACTTTCTGTGAAAAACTACTGTGGAAAAAACCCCCACAACCAAATCGAATTTTCATACAGGTCATCAGTTATGTGATCATAGACCATCTGTGCTGGATGCTACTAGTGGACAGGCATTACATACAGCGCCACTCCTATTCAAGTAATAGGAGTGGTGCATAAGTCCCGTCCACTGAATAGCGGTGGTTCTGCTGAACTGCAGCACTGCTCCTATTACTTGAAACTCCACTAGCACTTTCCTGTACCCGGATGCCACTAGAGCAACTAATCTGTTCAAGTTCAGAGTGTTGGTCCCTGACAGATCACACACTGATGACCTATCCTGTGCATTAGGATTTTGATTTGGGGTTGGAAAACACCTTTAAAGATAAGAAGTTGTCCAACCCCTTTTTATTGATGACCTACTCTCAGGATAGGTCATCAATAAGAGATCAGTATGGATCAAACACCTAGAACTTCCACTGATCAGGTGTTATCTTCTCATGCATGCAGTGTCCCTGCCTGATAACCTGCCTATAGAAAGTTCCTGTATTCATGGTCATATCTATTGGCAACCTATTAAGATAAAAGTCTGTAACCACTAAATCTCTAAAACATTTAGCAAAATTTGTAATTATTTATACTTTCAAAAATGTTTAACTCTTAATTTATATATTATTATGTTCATGTGAAAATTCCTTTAAAAGCCCACAAAAACAATTATCACCTACCCACAGGATTACTGGAGGTCCAACCACTGGGATCCACACGATCACTGAAACCAATTCCCAAGCCAATGGTCCCGGGAGTATAAAATGGAGCAGTGCTCACATACAGTATGCAAACTACAGTTCCATTCAGTGTCTCTGGTATTAATGGAGACAGCCAAAAGCTGCGCAACAAAGTTCACAGTGATAAAACATACATGATTGTTTAAACCTCTCAATTTATTTTTTTTGTTTTAACCCTCCCTATTTCGATTTTAGTGATGACCTTCATAACAGCCAAGGCTAAAAGCAGGGGTGGATTATAATAAAAGCGAAATCTGTTGTTGCTCAGTGCCCAAGGCTGCAAGGGGGACCAGTGGAAAGTAATTTCCCATTTGCTCCCATTATAATGATCTTGTAATCAACTGTATTATGATCCACTGATACAATTGATTACTTTGGCGGGCACAGGAGTCTACTGGAGGTGAGTATTTGTTGAACGAACTTCACAAGATTAATCTTTCAAATGTGTCTGAAGCAGAACTATTATACTCTGGGCTCTCTTCAAACTCTAGAGTATAATTAGCAGAGACACAATATACTAACTCAGACACAATGACACCATGAACATCACATATAAATAAATAACATACATATAATTTAGATAAATAGCAAATATGTAATTCATTTAAAGTGTATCCAATTCATATAAATACAGTAGATTCACAATGACTGTGTCAGTATAACAAGGTAATAAATAAATAGCGGTCCGTAAACAGTTCAGTGAAAATTGTGTATATCAGTAGCTCCTTATATGATAAATAAATTACCCATAAACATGGCCAAAATGGACCCGCAGAGCTCCTGGATGGAACCTCGATGTGTGTTTCGCCACAAAAGCTTTGTCAGGAGGTACCTTTATCTTATTTAATTTATTTATTCATATGTAATGTTTATGGTGCCTTTGTGTAAGAGTTAGTATATTGTTTGCTATTTGGACTATTCCCCTTAACAGTGTGTTTTCCGTTGATTGTCTGCATCTTATTTATGTTTTATGTTATAGATCAATAAATATGATTTGACTATTATTCCTGGTATTTTTGGCTATATTGCTGTTAGAGTCCACCTCTAAATGGTTGAAAAGAAATGAAATTAAAGTTTTGGCATGGCATAGTCAAAGTATGGACCTAAATCCAATTGATATGTCGTGGCATGATCTTTCTTCTTCCCTCTGCAGGCATTTTTCGATTTTCGTTTTTGACCCTCTGCCTTCCAAATCCAATAACTTTTTTAATTTTCCATTCACAGAGTCGTATGAGAACTTAATGTTTGCGGAACAAATTTTACTTTGTATTGGTACCATTTAATATTCAGTACGATGTACTGGGAAGCTGGAAAAAAAATTCAGAATGGGGTGAAATTGGAGAAAAACTGCATTTGTTTGACTTTTTAGGGGTTTTGTTTTTACAGCATTCACTATGCAGCCAAAATGACATACCACCTGTATTCTATGGGTTCGTACGATTCTGGGAATACCAAATTTATATAGTTTCTTTTATATTTTAACTCCTTAAAAAAATCCAAAACTTGCAAAAGAAAAATTCTTGGACCCGCCATATTTTGACACCCGTAACTTTTTTTATATATCTGAGTGCAGGGATGCATAAGGAGTATTTTTTTGCAGAGTCCGATGTACTTTTTAGTTATATCATTTTTGGGAATTTCTGATGTTTTGTTCGCTTTTTAATCAAAATTTTCTAAGAGACGAAACTGCAAAAAAAACAGCGGTTTGGCTCTTTTGATCTTTTTTTCCTGCAGTCTACGGGAGTTTTGCTACATAACTATTGAGGCTGGTCATAGACCAGCCTCAATAGTTATATTTCTATAACAGGCCTGGGAGCCTTCATTAAGAACAGGCAACTTCCTGCAACAGTAAATGTATGGGCTGGTCCCCTCCAAGCTCTTTTTCACTTTGGGGTCCATAATAGAATGCAGTGCCTACGATCAGAGTGAACTGTGGTCATGGGCATTAGCTCCAGGTCTCCGCTGTATATTACAGCAGAGACCCGTTGACTATGGTGGCCGCTCTGCTTCACTATTATGGCGGATGTCGGGAAGGGTGTTGAGCAGGCTGTTCATGCATGAAAACCCTGCAAAAACCCTGCCTAGGTTCACATCTCCTACAGAGACTCCACTGCAGATTCCACCTAAAATCGGAGGAGAGAAAAGTCCTGCACTGAGGACTTAACACTCCACCAGTTTCAGTATAAATCCGGCAGAAACCTAGAATACCACATTATAGTCTATGGGGCCCACGGGTGTCTGCAAGTAACCGCTTTTTAAGCGGACAGGGTCTCCATCATTTGGGTCCCCATGCGGACCCCAATGACAGAGACCTGAACGCTAAATGTGAACCTAGTGTGAATTAAAACAATTCTTTAACCGCTTCCATACCGGCCATAGACTATATATGTCCAGAAGGGATTCAGCAACTGTACAAAATCGTGCAGCTGCTGAAACGGGGAGCCGGCTGTAACTTCAGCCGGAGCTCCCATAGAGAAGACAGGGAAGGTTTATTACCTTCCCTGCCATCCCGATCGCTGTGTATACAGCGCTATGGGCGCTGCCATCTTGCGACTCCCCTCTGACTCGGCGGTCATGTGATCCGCCGGGATCAGTGTCTGTTAGAGCTGCTGAGTCCTACAGGACCCAGATCAGCTCTATAGTTATGTGAAAGCAACATGCAGGAGGCTGTATTCCTCCTGCAACTGGGGCTAAATGTACCAGCCCCAGTTACAGGGGAAATCAGCCTCTCCAACAAAAAAAAGGCATCAGATGTCCCCAAAGGTCTATTATGACCTTATGGGGACACAAATAAAAAAAAAAAAAAAAAAAATGTATAGAAAAGTAAAAAAAAAAAGTGTAAATAAAATAATTAAAAAATAAACAAAATAATACGCCAATAAAACGCCCTTATTACAGGTTATAGCCCCACCCCCGACGACACCATAAAAAATAAAAATTACCGTAATGGAGAGTAAAAACTATTTTATTAAGTTTTTTAGTAGCACTTTGTGTTATTAAATAAAAAAAAAAAAATGAAAAGTGAAAAACAGACATGTTTTACCTCCTCTTTTTTGTTTATATTTTCCCGGATATAAAAAAAATTAAAACACATGCAAAAATAAAAACAACATAAAAATAAAGCCCTATGTGTCACCGAAAAAAGACGCAGAAATTAGTTGAATAACGCAAATGATAAAAATGTTATAGCCCTCCAAAACCACACATTCAAAAAACTTGAAAATGTGTCTGGTATGGAAGTGGTTAAGAAGAAGAGTGGGCCAAAATTCCTCTACAGAGATGTGAAAGACTCATTGCCAGTTATTGCAAACGCTTGATTGCACTTGTTGCCTCTAAGAGTGGCCCAACCAGTTATTAGGTTTAGGGAACAATAACTTTTTCACATAGGGCCAGGTTGATTTAGATAGCATTTTTCCCTTCGTAAGTGAAATCATCATTGAAAAACTGCATTTTGCATTCACTCAGGTTATCTTTGTCTGATATTGAAATTTGTTTGATAATCTGAAAAATGCAAGTATGACAAAAAAGCAAAAACAAAGGAAAGCAAATCTTTTTCACAGCACTGTACAGTATGTACCGTATGTGTTTGCAACTCATAAATGTAATCCAGTGTGTTCCTATTTACTGACAACAAATATCTTGAAACTGGTGATGAATGGACACACATAGGCGACCATTGATTGATTTTCTTATAATTCTTCCCCTTTTAGAAGTTTTATGCTGTGTACATAAGATTATCATGCGTCTGCTCCAATTTTGAAGGCTTTTACATAAGGCTTGTTAATTCACTTTTTTGTCAGGGACAGTGGGCATAGTTTATCTGTAGTCGCATTTCGCAATGCATTTATGACATGTCCATTTTTTATAAAAAAGGCACAAAAAGGAGTGACTGCACTCCAGTACATGGCCAGCATGAAAAGCCGAAATACAGTGGGGAAAAAAACTATTTAGTCAGCCACCAATTGTGCAAGTTCTCCCACTTAAAAAGATGAGGCCAGCCTGTAATTGACATCAAAGGTAGACCTCAACTATGAGAGACAAAATGAGAAAACAAATCCAGAAAATCACATTGTCTGATTTTTAAAGAATTTATTTGTAAATTATGGTGGAAAATAAGTATTTGGTCAATAACAAAAGTTCATCTCAATACTTTATATATCCTTTGTTGGCAATGACAGAGGTCAAACGTTTTCTGTAAGTCTTCACAAGGTTGGCCCATTCCTCCATGCAGATCTCCTCTAGAGAAGTGATGTTTTGGGGCTGTCGCTGGGCAACACAGACTTTCAACTCCCTCCAAAGGTTTTCTGTGAGGTTGAGATCTGGAAACTGGCTAGGCCACTCCAGGACCTTGAAATGCTTCTTGCAAAGCCACTCCTTCGTTGCTCTGGTGGTGTGCTTGGGATCATTGTCATGCTGAAAGACCCAGCCATGTTTCATCTTCAATGCCCTTGCTGGTGGAAGGAGGTTTGTACTCAAAATCTCACGATACATGGCCCTATTCATTCTTTCATGTACACGGATCAGTTGTCCTGGTCCCTTTGCAGAGAAACAGCCCCAAAGCATGATGTTGCCACCCCCATGCTTCACAGTAGGTATGGTGTTCATTGGATGCAACTCAGCATTCACTGTCCTCCAAACATGACGAGTTGTGTTTCTACCAAACAGTTCTACTTTGGTTTCATCTGACCATATGACATTCTCCCAATTCTCCTCTGGAACATCCAAATGCTCTCACGGGGTGAGATCTTGCGTGGAGCCCCTGATCGTGGGAGATTATCAGTGGTCTTGTATGTATTCCATTTTCTAATTATTGCTCCCACAGTTGATTTCTTCACACCAAGCTGCTTGCCTATTGCAGATTCAGTCTTCCCAGCCTGGTGCAGATCTACAATTTTGTTTCTGGTGTCCTTCCACAGCTCTTTGGTCTTCACCATAGCGGAGTTTGGAGTGTGACTGTTTGAGGTTGTGGACAGGTGTCTTTTATACTGATAACAATGTCAAACAGGTGCCATTACTACAGGTAATGAGTGGAGGATAGAGGAGCCTCTTAAAGAAGAAGTTACAGGTCTGTGAGAGCCAGAAATCTTGTTTGTTTGTAGGTGACCAAATACTTATTTTCCACCATAATTTGCAAATAAATTCTTAAAAAAATCAGACAATGTGATTTTCTAGATATGTTTTCTCATTTTGTCTCTCATAGTTGAGGTCTACCTATGATGTCAATTACAGGCCTCTCTCATCTTTATAAGTGGGAGAACTTGCACAATTGGTGGCTGACTAAATACTTTTTTCCCCACTGTATCTGACAGCATTGGAATCACAATTTTCATTTGGAGAATTTTGCAAAAGATTTATGACACATTTTTAGTGTCATAAATGAATGACGAGTCATAAAAAACGCACATGGCAAAAAGGCACATACTAGTAAGTTGTACATTTCCCATATATATATATATATATATATATATATAAAAATAGTAAAAAACAGGCAGCACTCCGTAGTAAAGTGAAGAAAAAAGTGGGTTTATTGCCCCATGCGACGTTTTGGCTCTATAGTGAGCCTGTATCACTATGTAGCACCGAAACGTCGCATGGGGCAATAAACCCACTTTTTTCTTTCTGTTTTGAACGGGTTACTACCTTTTCCCAGTGGTGAGCACCCATATTTATGTGCATATTTTACTGGTGCGGTCATTCATTGTATTCCTTATATATATATATATATATATATATATATATATATATATATACAGTCATATGAAAAAGTTTGGGCACCCCTATTAATCTTAATCAATTTTAGTTCTAAATATTTGGGTGTTTGCAACAGCCATTTCAATTTGATATAGCTAATAACTGATGGACACAGTAATATTTCAGGATTGAAATGAGGTTTATTGTACTAACAGAAAATGTGCAATATGCATTAAACCAAAATTTGATCGGTGCAAAAATTTGGGTACCCTTATCATTTTATTGATTTGAATACTCTTAACTACTTTTTACTGACTTACTGAAGCACAAAATTGGTTTTGTAACCTCACTGAGCTTTGAACTTCATAGCCAGGTGTATCCAATCATGAGAAAAGGTATTTAAGGTGGCCAATTGCAAGTTGTTCTCCTATTTGAATCTCCTCTGAAGAGTGGCATCATGGGCTCCTCAAAACAACTCTCAAATGATCTGAAAACAAAGATTGTTCAACATAGTTGTTCAGGGGAAGGATACAAAAAGTTGTCTCAGAGATTTAACCTGTCAGTTTCCACTGTGAGGAACATAGTAAGGAAATGGAAGACCACAGGGACAGTTCTTGTTAAGCCCAGAAGTGGCAGGCCAAGAAAAATATCAGAAAGGCAGAGAAGAAGAATGGTGAGAACAGTCAAGGACAATCCACAGACCACCTCCAAAGAGCTGCAGCATCATCTTGCTGCAGATGGTGTCACTGTGCATCAGTCAACAATACAGCACACTTTGCACAAGGAGAAGCTGTATGGGAGAGTGACGCGAAAGAAGCCGTTTCTGAAAGCACGCCACAAACAGAGTCGCCTGAGGTATGCAAAAGTACATTTGGACAAGCCAGCTTCATTTTGGAAGAAGGTCCTCTGGACTGATGAAACAAAGATTGAGTTGTTTGGTCATACAAAAAGGTGTTATGCATGGCGTCAAAAAAACACAGCATTCCAAGAAAAACACTTGCTACCCACTGTAAAATTTGGTGGAGGTTCCATCATGCTTTGGGGCTGTGTGGCGAATGCCGTCACCGGGAATCTTGTTAAAGTTGAGGGTCGCATGGATTCAACTCAGTATCAGCAGATTCTTGAGAATAATGTACAAGAATCAGTGACGAATTTGAAGTTACGCCGGGGATGGATATTTCAGCAAGACAATGATCCAAAACACAGCTCCAAATCTACTCAGGCATTCATGCAGAGGAACAATTACAATGTTCTGGAATGGCCATCCCAGTCCCCAGACCTGAATATCATTGAACATCTGTGGGATAATTTTAAGCGGGCTGTCCATGCTCGGCGACCATCAAACTTAACTGAACTGGAATTGTTTTGTAAAGAGGAATGGTCAAAAATACCTTCATCCAGGATCCAGGAACTGATTAAAAGTTACAGGAAGCGACTAGAGGCTATTATTTTTGCAAAAGGAGGATCTACTAAATATTAATGTCACTTTTCTGTTGAGGTGCCCATACTTTTGCACCCGTCAAATTTTGGTTTAATGCATATTGCACATTTTCTGTTAGTACAATAAACCTCATTTCAATCCTGAAATATTACTGTGTCCATCAGTTATTAGATATATCAAATTGAAATGGCTGTTGCAAACACCCAAATATTTAGAACTAAAAATGATTAAGATTAATAGGGGTGCCCAAACTTTTTCATATGACTGTATATATATATATATATATATATATATATATATATATATATACACACACACACGTGGACAAAATTGTTGGTACCCCTCGTTTAATGAAAGAAAACCCCACAATGGTCACAGAAATAACTTGAATCTGACAAAAGTAATAATATATAAAAAATTCTATGAAAATAAACAAATGAAAGTCAGACATTGCTTTTCAACCATGCTTCAACAGAATTTTTAAAAAAAGAAAACTCATGAAACAGGCCTGGACAGAAATTATGGTACCCTTAACTTAATATTTTGTTGCACAACCTTTTGAGGCAATCACTGCAATCAAACGATTCCTGTAACTGTCAATGAGACTTCTGCACCTCTCAACAGGTATTTTGGCCCACTCCTCATGAGCAAACTGCTCCGGTTGTCTTGGGTTTGAAGGGTGCCTTTTCCAGACGGCATGTTTCAGCTCCTTCCAAAGATGCTCAATAGGATATAGGTCAGGGCTCATAGAAGGCCACTTCAGAATAGTCCAATGTTTTCCTCTTAGCCATTCTTGGGTGTTTTTAGCTTTCTGAGACCAAGCTTTCTGACACTGAGCACCACATTTCTCTTTAGAATCCCTTGATAGTCTTGAGATTTCATTGTACCCTGCACAGATTCAAGATAACCTGTGCCAGATGCACCAAAGCAGCTCCAGAACATAACAGAGCCTTCTCCATGTTTCATAGTAGGGACAGTGTTCTTTTCAAGATATGCTTCATTTTTCCGTCTGTGAACATAGAGCTGATGTGCCTTGCCAAAAATTTAGATTTTTATCTCATCTGTCCATAGGACATTCTCCCAGAAGCTTTGTGGCTTGTCAACATGTAGTTGTCAACAAATCATAAAAAAGCCATACTGGAATTTGCCAAACTACATTGTGGTTTTTTTTTTTCATTAAACGAAGGGGTACCAACAATTTTGTCCACGTGTGTATATACAGTGGGTACGGAAAGTATTCAGACCCCTTTAAATTTTTCACTCTTTGTTTCATTGCAGCCATTTGCTAAAAGCAAAAAAGTTCATTTTATTTCTCATTAATGTACACTTAGCACCCCGTCTTGACAGAAAAAAAAAACAGAAATGTAGATATTTTTGCAAATTTATTAAAAAAGAAAAACCGAAATATCACATGTTCATAAGTATTCAGACCCTTAGCTGTGACATTCATATTTAACTCACATGCTGTCCATTTCCTTCTGATCCTCCTTGAGATGGTTCTACTCCTTCATTGGACCTCACAACTCACAGTGCATGTCAGAGCAAATGAGAATCATGAGGTCAAAGGAACTGCCCAAGGAGCTTAGAGACAGAATTGTGGCAAGGCACAAATCTGGCCAAGGTTACAAAAGAATTTCTGCAGCACTCAAGATTCCTAAGAGCACAGTGGCTTCCATAATCCTTAAATGGAAGAAGTTTGGGATGACCAGAACTCTTCCTAGACCTGGCCGTCCAGCCAAACTGAGCAATCGTGGGATAAGATAGAGAGAGAGAGAGAGAGAGAGAGAGGGTAAAGAAGTACCCAAAGATCACTGTGACTGAGCTCCAGAAATGCAGTAGAAGATGGGAGAAAGTTCCACAAAGTCAACTATCACTGCAGCCCTCCACCAGTCGGGGCTTCATGGCAGAGTGACCCGAAGGAAGCCTCTCCTCAGTGCAATACATATGAAAGCCCGCATAGAGTTTGCCCAAAAACTCATGAAGGACTCTCAGACTATGAGAAATAAGATTCTCTGGTCTGATGAGACGAAGATTGAACTTTTTGGCGTTAATTCTAAGCAGTATGTGTGGAGAAAACCAGGCACTGCTCATCACCTGCCCACTACAATCCCAACAGTGAAACATGGTGGTGGCAGCATCATGCTATGGGGGTGTTTTTCAGCTTCAGGGACAGGACAACAGGTTGCAAAGATGAATGCGGCCAAGTACAGAGATATCCTGGAAGAAAACCTCTTCCAGAGTGCTCTGGACCTCAGACTGGGCCGAAGGTTCACCTTCCAACAAGACAATGACCCTAAGCACACAGCTAAAATAACAAAGGAGTGGCTTCGGAACAACTCTGTGACCATTCTTGACTGGCCCAGCCAGAGCCCTGACCTCAACCCAATTGAATATCTCTGGAGAGACCTGAAAATGGCTGTCCACCAACGTTCACCATCCAACCTGATAGAACTGGAGAGGATCTGCAAGGAAGAATGGCAGAGGATCCCCAAATCCAGATGTGAAAAACTTGTTGCATCATTCCCAAGAAGACTCATGGCTGTACTAGCTCAAAAGGGTTCTTCTACTCAATACTGTGCAAAGGGTCTGAATACTTATGACCATGTGATATTTCAGTTTTTCTTTTTTAATAAATTTGCAAAAATATCTACATTTCTGTTTTTTTTCTGTCAAGATGGGGTGCTGAGTGTATGTTAATGAGAAATAAAATGAACTTTTTTTGCTTTTAGCAAATGGCTGCAATGAAACAAAGAGTGAAAAATGTAAAGGGGTCTGAATACTTTCCGTACGCACAGGTTATATTCATTGAGCTTTATTTATATGTAACCAGAAAACTTAAAATGTCTTCAATAATCCAATAAAAATTGCATAATGTTATGTATTGGTCACATTGTTATAGGAGCACAATGTGACACCTGTTTTCACAGATCTCCCATACATGTCAGTGTATGGCGGGATTCATGAAGATGGCCAAAAATAGGACATGACCTATATTTTGACGGTCTGTGACAATGAAATTAATGCTGCTGTGTGACGTCCGTTAAAAATACAGACATCACACGGCTAGTTTTCACTGTGAATGTAGCCTAAGTAGATGTTTCCTTAGAACTGACAATATCTAGTGTGGCTTTTGTTCAGGTAAGGAACACTGAAAGCAATTAGATTAGAGAAGATTAGATTACAGTTGAATGGGAGAGAAGTCTGTCTTTTATTACTCCTAGCAACAGTGAATCATTCCTTGGCACAAAACTGCACAGACATTGGACTTCTGGGGAATACTTTGGCTATATGCAGTACCCACACTGTCTAGTTTATCATTCTGGGGTGTCTTTTATAGCTACAAATGCTGCTTACTTTCCTGTATGAGTATTTTCATGTTAGTAGAAACTTTCTTTAAACCATAGTACAACATGAAGAGAATACATTTGCAAAATGTTAGTCTATATTGTATACTGTAGGTATATTTGAAGCAGAAAGTCCGCAGAGGAAATGCTGCGACTTCAAAATTGCTCACCTTTTTTGTAAATCGCAGCAAGTCAATTATACCTACCGAAACCCTTTCCATATAGGTATAATAGAGATAGAAAGTCCACATAGGAAAACTCTGCGGACTTTCTGTGAAAAGCTCTGCAGAAAAAAACGCAATGTGTTTCCGCCGCAGTCTTTTATTTGGCCCGCTTTGTGGGGCCTTAGCCTATATTTGTTTTGAATGCATCAAAATCAGTGACAACAATGCACTGTGCATTCATCTATATGCCGCTCTCTAACATATATTAGGGGAAATCTGGTGAGGAAAAGCTTGTAACAGTAGGCTTCTCTAGTCAGGACAATTGCCCAATCTCTCCTCCAAGGAATAAGTGTCAAGGCTTTGAGGGAGTTCATATTCAATATTCTCCAGGTCAGATAGGCAGGCATCATGTCCGCACTTAAATACATTTCTGCTTGTTGCTTGACTTATATTGAAGAAAGTGAGGCCGGACCAAGGACGAAGGATGGAAGGGGAGGCCTGCATGACAGGAGTTTAGCCAGGAGCATAAGCTGAGGGTACAGGAAAGGGTTAAGTTGGCCATTTAGAGGAAGCGTAGGGGAGGGAACTGGGAAAGGGGGGGTTGGGGGAGGGAGTATTTAAAGTGAAGGCGGGAAGATTCCCGCCACTTTAGAGAAAGCAGGGAGTAAGTGAAGCCAACACACCTCTGCGGTTTTCTTGCTTGCCCAGGATGTCTGAGGTTGAAGATATGCTGGCCCAGCTCAGGGCTGAAGCGGATCGTAGGGGGCCGCAATGGCTGCAATCCCAGCTGCAGGGATTGATACAGGGGTCTGGAGAGTCGGCTAGCCGCCCCTCTCCTTCTGGAAGACGGCCGCGGAGGACCAGGCCTCCGGCGCGCCTCAGCCCCGAGGAGACCCCTCGGGTCCGGCGCCGAATTAGGAGCCCCTCACGGGACCCTCCGGTCCAGGGCACTGCTCGGCGCGCTGCTGAGCGGCAGTCCCAGGCCGGGAGGAATCCGCGGCGACGGCGGGACCCGCAGCGGGGGAGGGGGAGTCGCCCCTCCTGCATCACTGACCTCGTTGGAGTCGGGATTGGAAGCGGTGGGCCTTCCGGCGGCGGCGGTGACTCCGGCTCGGCCTGTGGTGCGCAGGAGGATCTCCGGTGCAGCCCCTGTGCGCGGGGGAGAAGCGGGGCTGGCACCTTCAGCGTCAGAGCAGCAGGCTGGGCCTAGCGCAACATCAGCCCAAGATGGCGCCCACAGCGCAGGCGCTGGGGGGCGGAGCGTCGCGGAGGCCTTGTCCAGGAGGCCCGACGTGGATAGCGGCGAGGAGGGCCCCAGTGAGACGGCTACAGGACGACAGGACCAGGATTCAGCGGCCGCTGGGTTCACAGCACCCAGGCGCCCAGGTGAGCGTTCATCTACTGTAACAGGGCCCTTGTTAGCGGTTTCAGGGGGGAGGGGTTTAGAGGGTAACCGCGAGGAGCTAAGTAGGGGTATGTTAGCCTTTATGGGGGTGTTGGCGGAAATGGTGCGGGGAGCGGGGAGCGGCGGGGGGACGTCGTCGTCCCCAGCGATGGCATGGGGGGCGGGAAGTTCGCCGGCGGTATCGCTAGGGGGGGGCTTCCTTTGCGTCGGGGGTGTCTGTGTCGGTGCAAACGCAGAGCGAGGACAAAGGGGACGCGCCGCGGTTAGACGATGTGGCGAAGGGGGAAGTATATGTCTGCTTTGAGGGGCCTTTAGGGGCTCACTTGAAGCAGGAGGTGAGGGAGTGCATTTG
Source organism: Leptodactylus fallax (assembly GCA_947044405.1). Taxonomy (NCBI): domain Eukaryota; kingdom Metazoa; phylum Chordata; class Amphibia; order Anura; family Leptodactylidae; genus Leptodactylus; species Leptodactylus fallax. Next base: position 3,868,164 of record CAMRHE010000092.1, read on the forward strand.
GAAAGGCGAATATGTTGATATATTTTCGCTTTTGCCTTTGGAGCGCTTTAATTTGGACAAGCCTAGGAAGGAAGAAAAGAAGGAGGAGGAGGAGGCCGGTACCGCCTTATTCCTCGGACGTTTGCTAATTGGCTGCAAGCGTTCGCCATAATGGCAAGTGTCATAGGGGAGAAGGCGCCGGAAAATTGTTCGGCGCTTTTCTGTTATTTGGACGCAATAGGGGAGGCGCATAGGACGTATGGGGGGCAGGCATGGCTCCGGTATGACGAACAATTTCGTCAGCGGAAAGCGTTTCGGTCCAGCATTCGCTGGGACCATAAAGACATTGGGTTATGGCTGAGGATTATGGCGCAAGCGAGGGCGGGGCCGTCCTTTCCAGGGGGGACCGGGGGCTCCGAGTCTTCGGGGCGCTCGGTCGCCGCACAGAAGGGACTCTGTTTCTCATTTAATGAAGGGGGGGTGTAAGTTCGGCTCCAAGTGTAAGTTTAAGCATGAGTGCTCCTCTTGTGGGGGCACCCATGGAGCCAACCGGTGCTTCCGCTCCAAGCAGAAGGGTTCAGATGGGGCTGGGAAGGGGGGCGACTCCGGTGCGGCTGGAAAGGATGGCGCCATTTCTAAATAGGTACCCAGATAGGGAGGCGGCGGCCTTGTTGTCGGAGGGGTTCGAGTCGGGTTTTCGAATACCGTTTGTTGAGGCGGCGGTTTCAGGGGTGGTTAGGAATTTGAGGTCGGCACGGGAGCATCCGGAGGTGGTCTCAGAAAAGCTGAGGAAGGAGGTGGTCCTGGGGCGCATGGCGGGACCGTTTCCGGAGCCTCCCTTGCCGAACTTGCGGGTATCTCCTTTAGGGGTGGTCCCAAAGAAGGAGCCGAATAAGTTTCGGCTTATTCACCATCTGTCATTCCCAAAGGGGGCGTCTGTTAATGACGGGATCGACCCCGAGTTGTGTTCGGTGGAGTATACTTCATTTGATGTGGCGATTTTCTGGGTCCGGCGTTTTGGCCGGGGGGCGTTGTTGGCAAAGACTGACATCGAGGCGGCATTTAGGCTGCTGCCGGTGCATCCAGATAGTCAGCACTTGTTGGGTTGTTTTTGGGGGGGCGGGTTTTTTGTCGATTGTTGCTTGCCAATGGGCTGTTCATTGTCGTGTTCCTATTTCGAAAAGTTTAGTTCGTTTTTGGAATGGGTCATCCGGGACGTTTCTGGGTGGGCCTCGGTCATTCACTACTTGGATGACTTTCTTTGCATTGGTCCAGGGGATTCCTCCGTTTGCTCGGTCTTGCTGCATTCGGTGGAACGGGTGGCGGCAGATTTTGGGGTGCCACTAGCGCGTGAAAAAACTGAGGGTCCGGCGACGGTTCTCAGTTTTTTGGGTATTACCATTGACACGGTCCGTATGGAGTGTCGTCTTCCAGAGGATAAGTTATGTGGGTTGCGGACGGAGGTTCAGAGGGCATGTCGGCTAAAAAAGCTGCGATTAAGGGAATTGCAGTCCCTTTTAGGCAAATTGAACTTCGCGTGCCGGATTATACCAATGGGGAGGGTGTTTTCTCGACGGTTGGCAGCGGCAACGGCTGGTGTGTCCGTTCCCGCGCATTTTATCCGGTTGGGGTGGGAGTTGAGAGAAGATTTGCGGGTTTGGGATTCGTTTTTAGAACAATATAATGGGCGGTCACTGTGGATGGAGGAGGGAGTGGTAGCAGGGGAATGGGATCTTTTTACGGACGCGGCCGGGAGCGTAGGGTTTGGGGCATATTTTAAGGGTAGTTGGTGCGTAGGTTCTTGGCCGGACGAGTGGGTTTCGGGGGGGCTGGTCAGGAACCTGGCTTTGTTAGAATTATTTCCTATTCTGGTGTCGGTGGTAGTGTGGGGGGGAAATTTTCCGTAATAAGATTTGCTTTCATTGCGACAACTTGGGGGTGGTGCAGGCGATAAATCGGTTGTCCGCTGCGTCGCCGCCGGTGGTTCGGGTTTTGCAGCGATTGGTGTTGGAATGTTTGAGGTTGAATGTTTGGATTGTAGCGGTCCATGTCCCAGGGGTGCAGAATGATGTGGCTGACGCCCTCTCTCGTTTGCAGTGGGATCGTTTCAGGAAGTTGGTGCCGGAGGCAGACGAGAACGGCACGCGGTGGCCGACGGAGTTGTGGACCGTGCCGGTCGGGCGGCGGAGTGTTTGATTCGGGCATCTTTGGTGGACGGTACATGGGCGGCCTATACGAAAGCCTGGGAACAGTGGGAGCAGTGGTTGGGTTCTTTGGGGGTGGAGACAGAGGATTTCGAGATGCCGTTATTATTGTTCGTGGGGCATTGTAAGGAGTCAGGGTGGACAGTTTCTAGGTTGAATACGTGTTTAGCGGGTTTAACCTTCGGGTTTAAGAGTAGGGGGATGCCGGACTTTACGAAGTCATTTCTGGTGCGGCAGGCGGTAAAAGGTTGGCGCCGTTTCAAGGCGGCGAAGGACACGCGCAGACCGGTGTCCTTTTCCATACTGCTGGGCTTGGGCTCCGCTTTGGGGATGGTGGGGGCGAGCCCTTGGGAGGTCTTGCTGTTCAGGGCGGCGTTTTCGCTCGCCTTTTTTGGAGCCTTGCGGTTGGGGGAATTGGTGAGTGGATCCCGGACTCCGTCCGGGGGGTGTGTTTTGGGAGGATGTGAGCCTGTACGAGGACAGGGTGGAGTTTAGGTTAAGGCGTTCGAAGACGGACCAGGAAGGCCAGGGGTGTGCGGTGCGGCTGTTTGCGGTGCCAGGGTGTTTGATGTGTCCTGTTAGTTGCTTGAGGTCTTATTGTTCGGACAGGGGTCGGGCGACAGGCCCCCTCCTGGTCCATGAGGATGGGTCGTTTTTGTCCAGGTTTCAATTCTTGGGAGTTTTTCGGCGATGTTTGTGTTATCTGGGTTTGGGGGAGGAGTATTTTAGTGGTCACTCCTTCCGTATTGGGGCAGCTACGGAGGCGGCCCGGAGGGGTTTGGGGGAGGACGTAATTCAGCGCATCGGCCGATGGGAATCAGTGCGTTTTAGGTCATATGTCCGTTTGGGGGGGCTGGTCTGAACAAAAACACATTTTGTATCGGGGGAGGTCCGCAGGTAGGTGGGTTAGGAAGAGGGGGTTTTTGTTCGAGCGGGTGTGTTAGTGCCTGGGGCCTGTTATTGTTATGTTGCTTTTGATGTTTTACAGGTGCTGAGCCGTGCTTGGTTTGGTTGATGAGCCATTCCTTTTTGTTCTGGGGCGCAGTGCGGGCGGCGGTGCGACCAGACGGTAGGCAGTTGGGTTTTGCGCGAGGGGAGGTGCGGTTGCGCTGGTTAGGCTTAAGGGGGATGATGTGGGGCAGGGTGCTCGCGGAGTTTCATCGCTTCGTGAGGCTGGATAGACCTCCAGACATACTGGTACTGCATGTTGGAGGTAACGATTTGGGGGTCCGCCCTTTTCGGGAGCTGATTAACGATATCAAATTCGACTTATTTCGGCTCTGGGCGATGTTTCCGGGATTGGTAACAGTATGGTCGGATATTGTGCCAAGGAAAGTGTGGAGGGCGGCCCGGTCGGTGGAACGTGTGAACAAAGCCCGTATTAAGGTGAATAGGGCAATTGGGAGGTTTATGGCACGGAATGGAGCGGTCTCAGTGCGCCATAGTGAATTGGAATCTGGGGAGGGTGCATTTTGGAGAAGGGACGGGGTTCATTTGAATGCCGTGGGTATTGACATGTGGTGCCTGGGAGTGCAGCAGGGCATTGAGACGGCTCTAGGGGTGTGGCGGGACGCCCGCCGATAAGGAGGTCATCGGTGGGCGTTGTGGCGGTGGGGGTCCTCGAGGCTGGGATATCGGAAATGGTCGTGGTGGGGAGGGCCCCGCGGTAGGGGCTGGACTCCCCAGACCATTTGGACTGTGGCTGGATGGCTCCGGTAGGGTAAAGGGTATTAAGGGCTTTATGGCCTTAGGAAATAGAGCACCGAGCAGATTTATTTAAATAGGTGCCCCTGAGCTGGTGTGGAACGGCTAGGGGTAACAGCTGGTGCTCAGGAAGTATGGGGTTAACATTTTGGGTTTTGGGGCCTCGAGGTCCTCCGTCGTCGGGTCGGGTTATTTACTGTGTTTTGGGGAATATTTGTTGTGGCATTTAAATGGTTAAATTATTTTATTTAATAAACTGGCTGCTGTGGCCAATTTAATCCAACATCGGTGTCGAGTATTTATTTTAGGTAAAGAAAACAGAGAAGAGCGGGCGACTTGGCAATACCCTGGTCATGAAAAATATATTAAAATGGTTGTACAGGATTAGAAACACCTGCCTACTTTAATTCAGAAAAGGTGGCTATACCTGTTGACATGTTGTGCGTGTTAGTGGAGTGTGAGGTTTGGTGAGGACAAGCTTGTAACAGTAGGCTTCTCTAGTCAAGACAATTGCCCAATCTCTCCTCCAAGGAATAAGTGTCAAGCAGTGGCGTAACTAGGAATGGCTGGGCCCCAAGGCGAACATTTGACATGGGGCCCCCCTCCCTGAACTGCCGCCCCCGACCCCCTCCCCCCGGACCGCCCCCCTCCCCCCCCCCCCCCAAAAAACGCATTCCTGCGCACACTATTATGTGCCATAGTGGCCCCTGCACACAGTATCATGTCCCATAGTGGCCCCTGCACACAGTATCATGTCCCATAGTGGCCTCTGCACACAGTATTATGTCCCATAGTGGCCCCTGCACACAGTATCATGCCCCATAGTGGCCCCTACACACAGTATCATGTCCCATAGTGGCCCCTGTACACAGTATTTTGCCCCATAGTGGCCCCTGCACACAGTATCATTCCCCATAGTGGCCCCTGCACACACTATTATTCCCCATAGTGGCCCCTGCACTGAGTATTTTGCCCCATAGTGGCCCCTGCACACAGTATCATGTCCCATAGTGGCCCCTGCACACAGTATTTTGCCCCATAGTGGCCCCTGCACTGAGTATTTTGCCCCATAGTGGTCCCTGCAAACACTATTATATGTCCCATTGTGGACCACCCATGAACAATTATTATACTCTGGGGTCTTTTCAGACCCCAGAGTATAATGATCGGAGACCCAGGGGAGGATACAAACATAAAAAAACAACGTTGCTTACCTGTTCCTCACTCCGGTGCATGCCCGTGCGCTACTCCAGCCTTCTTCAATGTTGGACCAGGCCGGTGTCACGTGACGCGGGCCTGCGTCGCGACGCAAAATGACGTCGCCTGACGTCTGGGACGTCACCAAACAGGCCCGAAGCCTGGAGAAGCGCAGGAGATGTAAGTACATTGTTTTTTATGTTCCCTCACCAACTCTGGGCCTCCGATCATTATACTCCGGGGTCTGAAAAGACCCTGAAGTATAATGATAGCAGAGATTGTGGTGTTCGGGCCGCGGCCTCACATTCCGATCCCCGCTCCTGCTCACAGCCGCCTCCGCAGAATCGGAAGTGCAGGCGGCCGTGAGCGGGACCTCGGGGAACGGTAAGTATATAGGGCCCATTACCTGCTGGGGTTACTCCAGCAGATAACGGACTATAAAAAAAAAAAAAAAAAAACGCATCGGGGGCCCGCAGGGCCCCGTAATGTTCCGGGCCCTGTAGCAGCTGCTACCGCTGCTACCCCGGTAGTTACGCCCCTGGTATCAAGGCTTTGAGGGAGTTCATATTCAATATTCTCCAGGTCAGATAGGCAGGCATCATGTCCGCACTTAAATACATTTCTGCTTGTTGTTTGACTTATATTGAAGAATGAAAAATATATTAAAATGGTTGTACAGGATTAGAAAAACCTGCCTACTTTAATTCAGAAAAGGTGGCTATACCTGTTGACATGTTGTGCGTGTTAGTGGAGTGTGAGGTTTGACTTAAGTAACATGCTCACGTTAAATATTTCCACAAGATTTCCACAAGACTGAACATTGTTCTTGTGGAGTTCCACCTATGAAATGTTCTTCAATTACTCCTTGGGACTTTGCCAGTGAAAGGTTTCTGTGCAAGGACGGACTTACTGTAGGTTAGAGGTTATGTAAATGAATGAAGAGCATTCCTATAATGTTCTGATGAGAGACACGCGGGTGAGGACTGCGGTCTTTGTTTTAATCTTTCCATCAGTCATACCAAAAGTCAGAAAGCTGGGTTAAAACAGGAAATCACATGGTGGCCTCATGACATGGTAGGAGCCACGATTAGCTAGAATAGTCCTCTTTCCCTTCTCGAGTAATTTGACTTCTATTTTAAGAATCATGTGGGTAGTGAAATGGGAGATGATACAAAAACTTCCCAGTTAAATTTCCTGGCATGTGTGATCAATCTCTGTAGTGTGATGAACAGGATGTCAGACAAAAAAGGGTGTTGTTCATATACTGAAAGCTCCAGTTTAACATCATAGATGCAGATTACACAGTGAGGGGCCATGACAGCCATAAGATATACATTTATTAACAGAAATAAAGCTTTTATCCTTTTATGCAGATTAGCTAAATGGTGCCAAAGGAGTATGTCAACCAGAACAACCACCTTCACAGCCTAACTGTAAAAGAAAGACAAGTTAGAATTTAGAAAAAAAGAAATATAAAGTGCATGACCAGCTCACACACATTGTGATCTGCTCATGACTTGTGAAAGATCTACCAGTAGTTCCAGATGGTTGCTTTCCTACACCCTACCTGCAAATATTTAGCTGCATAAAAAGGCACCAGTCACCGATAAAATGCCTGTGATCCAACAGACAGTATCATAAAGCTCATTAAAAAGAGCAAGGTGAAAGGACTTATGAAAATTGTACTGACATACATCAAAAGAGATCAAAGTTTTGTGGGAAGGACCTGTAGGCTCCCATCCTGTATGGTTGCCATAGCAATTGCCTATTTTGCCTCCATTGTAGGTACACCATTGAATTGCACCCTGTGATTCCACATAGTACAATGTTCCCTTATGGCTCCCACACAGTACAATGCCCCTCTTGTGCCCCACATGCATTATAATGCAGCCACCTTGTTGCCTTCACACATTATAAAGCCCCCTCCTTCTGGACAAAACATATTATAAAGCCCCCACCTTGTGGCCTCCACAAAAATTGCCCCCTCTAAGTGGACCCCTTACATTATAATGCCCCTCCTTGTGGCTCCCTCACAATACAATGTTTGCTTGGTCCCCCACACAGTAAAATGCATTAAAAAAGTAATATTCAACTTGCCTTGTTCCCCCAGAGTCCATTCTGGTCTTTGTTATCAGCAGTGTGAAGCAGCAGGTGCTATGCAGTGATGTCACCATATCACTCCTGCTTGGTGCAAGACACCAGCAGCAGCGATAAGGGGTGACCAATGAAGCAGGGAGCTGACGGCTCCCTATTTCACTATTGTGCTCAACATCCTCTGGATGCAAATAGGCTTGGATCTGGGGCATATCAACTAGGACAGCAAGATAGCACCCAAAATCTGGGACTATCCTGCTGAATTCGAGAGTATGCAGATTATTCAGGGCTTCATACATGGAAGCTATCAATGGCACTTTAGAAATGACATTTATGGATGATAATGTGTTTCTACAGTAAACATGATTTTATGAGATTACATGATTTTATAATACTGGTTACTTCTGCTTATTTCCTTCAAAACAGTATAAAACAATAAAGTGAATAGCACAGTATATACCTTTCATTGAGGAGAAAAGGGGAATGACAGGTTATATCCTTTACACAAGCTACTTTACTACTTCATGTGGAAAAGTGACAAGTGTGTCCATGTCACCCCGAGCACAGGCTACATTCTTTTGAGCTATTATTTAAAAGTTCATTGGGGACATTTATTAAGACTGGCGTTTATATGCTGTTTTAAATCTGTGGTCCATCTATGCCAGCGCCATCACTGCACCATAATACACTCATTGACAAGAAAAATGCATACAGATAGAAATTTCAGATTGCTGCAAAACTCGGCATACAGTCATGTCTCAGGCAAATATGTAAATGATTAAAGATGTGGTCTGATAAGACACTGTGTCTTGTCATAAGAGGGCATAAAAGTGCTTCCCCTGCTGCCCTATGGTGTGGTTAGCAGTTTTGCCTTTGCCTTTGCCTTGAGTTCGATTCCAGCCAAGATCAACATTTGGAGTTTGAGTGGGTTTTCTCCCACACTCCAAAGACATATTGATAGGGAATTTAGTTTGTAAGCTCGACATGGAACAGTGTAGACAATATCTGTAAAGTGCTGTGGAATATGGTGATGCTATATAAGTCAGCAAACTTAAATAAATAATAATGTACAGTATCTCTTGGTGAGAGATTGTTGACTATAAGACATGTCTCTACAATACACTTAAAAATATTTTGCTCAGTTGACAGAAATGCGGAGGTGCATTATTGGACTGTGAGATGCAAGATGGCCGTTTCAATTCATTGCCCGCAATCTAGGTTGCTCTGATCTAGCTGCTAGGAGGTGTTGGAAACAGTGATTATATGGGGGCACGTACACATGGCGAAAAGGCTACAGATGGCCCAGACGGACCACTAGTAGAGAGGATCGTTTGATCCGCTGAAGAGCAGCTCCCACAGTTTCCTTGTCCACCATCCAGACACAGGTGGCATCTTCATTACACAACCAGGCATTTAACAGAAAGCAATTTGGTGTTACAGTGCTCATTACATGTACTACCATTGACAGCCAGCCACCATCGCCTTTGTATGTAGTGGTGTCTTGAACGACATACCTGGATTGCTTCGAACTGGGACACTATCATATTTAGTGTTGAATCCAGGTACTGTTTGGGATCCAACAATGTAGGGTTGGAGTACAGAAGTCTTGTGGGGAGCGCTTCAATCGTACCACTGCTGTGGAGTGACCCAACTATTGGTGTGAACATAAGGGGAACCATTGCATACGACAGTCGGTCATTCCTAGTAGTGATATAATGGACACCAACAGATCAGCAGGGCTTCCAACTGTCATTATTAAGCAGGATAATGATCGTCCACACTTAACAAGGGTTTCCCAAGAATGTCTCCGCCATATGTCAGCACCTTGTTGACCTGCCTGGTCCCAAGATTTATCACTAGTCAAGCATTTATGGGACCAACTGGAATGCGAACTTTGCCAACCTATGAGGTTGTGCAGGATCTAGTGGCCCAGTTGCAACATTTGTGGGCAAATGTTCTGCAAAAGACCATATAGTTCCTGGATGTCTCCATGCCCAACCATAGCTCATTTTGTATCCAGGCTATAGGTGGCCTGAGATGAAGAAAGACCCCCGTTAGGCATTTTTCTGTGACGTATCACTACTTGCTCATATTACTCCTACACAGTGTGGTGTTTATGACTGTTATCAGCCCTGTGGTCATAGGCTTCAGGAATGTGGTATTTCTACTCTGTAATCAAAGACCCTTTGTAGTTTCTATCCCCATTTGCATACCCTTGTTACGATCATTATCATAGCAGGGGGAAGTTCCTGCAAGGATGTTTTTGGAGGCGCTCTGGGCACACAGAACCCAGTCTCCACAGAGCCACGTGCCCCAACAAAGGAAATATGGTTTTATGGCAATATGTCCCCCCAGAGAACCTCTTATAGTCGCCCCGATAAATTCTTCAGGTGCGCAAGGCGGAGACGAATGCTCCAAGTCCACATAAGGTACTGCTGGAAGCTGGGAAAAGTTCCATACACTGAACTCATTACCCAAAGGGGATTTGGGTGTCATTCTTTTTGTCTACACGATGGGGTTCTCGCCACGAACCCCATCATACCCCATGCTTGACACTACGGTCATCTGGCAAGGAAATATGACGATTCATAGTTATTTTGGTTTCAAGATGGAGGGTGGGACTTCCCCTCCTAGTAACATCACTCAGGAAGGAGACTGGGGTAGTTATATGGTCTCCCCTGAGGGACAAAGAGTGTTCTTATCCTGTGAGAGATGTGAGGACAGGTTGTACTGTGGACTTAAGTAAGTGCCCTGAGGCCTAGGGGACACATGCTTTGTGACTGACTTAAGAAAGCTCCCTAGACCAAACTGCTGAGGCCTAGAGAACCTTGTTCTGGTATTTTTCTATCTTTTATTCCCATTTTATTTTATGTACTGTATTGTGCTTTTACCTGTATTTGTTTGACAATCCTCTGATGTCAGTGGTGTAACTAGGAACGGCTGGTCCCCAAGGCAAACATTTGACATGGGCCCCCCCCCGAAACACCCCTCCAACCCCCCCTCACAAACCACATTCCTGCACACAGTATTATGCCCCATAGTGGCCCCTGCACACAGTATTAAGCCCCATAGTGGCCCCTGCACACAATATTAAGCCCCATAGTGGCCCTTGCACACAGTATTATGTCCCATAGTGGCCCCTGCACACAGTATTATGCCCCATAGTGGACCCTCCACACAGTATTATGCACCATAGTGGCCCTTGCACACAGTATTATGTCCCATTGTGGCCCCTGCACACAGTATTATGCCCCATAGTGGCCCCTGCACACAGTATTATGCCCTATTGTGACCCCTGCACACAGTATTATGCACCATAGTGGCCACTACGCACACTATTATGCCCCATAGTGGCCCCGGCACACAGTATTATGCCCCATAGTGGCCCCTGCACACACTATTATGCCCCATTGTGGACCACTCATGAACAATTATTATACTCTGGGGGGTTTTCAGACCCCAGAGTATAATGATCGGAGACCCAGGGGAGCATACAAACAAAAAAAAAAACAATGTTACTTAACTCTTCCTGGCTCTTGTGCACTCCGGTGTGCTACTTCAGCCATCTTCAATGTTAGACCAGATCTCGCATGAGTCAGGCTGGCGTGGTGACGCATAATGACGTAGGCTGACATCTGGGACGTCACCAAAGAGGCCCGAAGCCTGCTGCAATGCAGGAGAGGTAAGTTACAGTGTTTTTTATGTTCCCTCACCTCCCCTGGGCCTCCGATCATTATACTCCGGGGTCTGAAAAGACCCTGGAGTATAATGATAGCAGTGTTTGTAGGGTTCACGGTAGCGGCTACCACAGGGCTCCAGGCCCCATAATGTCCCAGGTCCTGTGGCAGCCGCTACCACAGCTACCCCAGTATTTACGCCCCTGTCTGATGTGTACTCTGTATATGTTAGTGGCTAGTACCGACCCACTCGGGTTAATAAATATATAAAACTTATAAAGCTCGTTTCATATTATCCTATGAACTCAGTCACTCACGGGGCGTGAGTGGAAGGTAAGAAGGGTGATCGCAGGTAGGCCAAGAGGCTTGACAAAGTGGTATCCTTCACACAGCCCAACAGGGTACCAGAGCCTTCGTTCAATTGTACTGTCTTCCCCAGTCTTACCTTTCTTCTTCTTTTCTTGTAAGCTGTTTTTGAATAGAACTCTTTTTTCTGATATGCAAATTATGTGCTCGGAGCAAAGGCGTTACCCCTGGGCTCTGAGCACAGCACCGTCATAAGCAGCATTCTGCCTCCTTCTGCTTTCAGAGACGCCCCCTTCTTTCAAAATGAGTCTTCCTCTTCTTCCTTTTTGCTGCATCACCAGCAGCAAGTATCTTCTGTGGAGATCGAAATCCCGCTCAGGCACAGTACGCTCCTGTAGTTCTAAGGAGTACTGAGTACAGCACCTCTGTCTTGGTGTAAAATAGTGACAATTGGCATTTTTACACCAGCCTCAAAGTAGATGGGGCAGGTGGTGGGGTAGGAATGGAGTCAATGTCTGCACCAAATTTACTAATATTTGCACCGCATTCATGGTGTAAAGGTGTGAATGTCAACAAAAATCTACAGTAGCTATGAGCTGATGTTGGTTTCTGCAGAGGTACATAGCCTGGTGGTAGATGCCCCTGATTCATGATGAGGCACAAGCCTGGTCATGAATCTGATGTATCCCCTGCCATCATCAAGACTACCATATTATATGCTGATTTTGATGAATCTACCGGAAAGCGTTTGCTTTTACAATGACCTCTACTAGACAAAACATTCTTTTTAACTCATCATTAACTCCATTTTCTAATTATTGCTCCCACAGTTGATTTCTTCACACCAAGCTGCTTGCCTATTGCAGATTCAGTCTTCCCAGCTCTTCCCAGTCTATCACAGCTCTTTGGTCTTCACCATAATGGAGTTTGGAATGTGGCTGTTTGAGGTTGTGGACAGGTGTCTTTTATACTGATAACAATGTCAAACAGGAGCCATTACTACAGGTAATGAGTGGAGGACAGAGGAGCCTCTTAAAGAAGAAGTTACAGGTCTGTGAGAGCAAGAAATCTTGCTTGTTTGTAGGTGACCAAATACTTATTTTCCACCATAATTTGCAAATAAATTCTTAAAAAATCAGACAATGTGATTTTCTGGATTTGTTTTCTCATTTTGTCTCTCATAGTTGAGGTCTACCTATGATGTCAATTACAGGACTCTCTCATCTTTTTAAGTGGGAGAACTTGCACAATTGGTGGCTGACTAAATACTTTTTTTCCCCACTGTAGTTGCAATGCTATGCTATCTAAGGTAGTTTCATTCTGGTAGGTAAGAAGTAGCTCTGTGTATTTCTTATAGAATCAAAAAACTACCTCCACCAACGCCTGCTCTTTGCATCCTATACTAAACGCTGCCCCATTGTTTCTGGCACAGTTGGAATATTATCTCTAGCCACCACCACTCCCAAACAATCAGTGCTGTTAGTTTTGGTGCATGATATGCTAATTAGGCTCTGTATTGTGAGGTGAGTGACCTTATTGTACAGTGTCAGAGCTCAGAATCACGCCCACTTGCCTGCCCCTGCCTTACACCACCCACCTGACAGTAAAGAGCCTAAATAGTGTATCAGGCACCAAAACTAACAGCATGGAGTGCCTGGAATGCAGAGGACTACAGAGAAACTCCAACTGACCCAGAATAACTGAAGTGCCGCCTATTAAAACATGTAACTGAACTTTAGAAGGTGGGGGTGGTGAATAGCCATTTTAATGCACTAACAGAGCTTGTTGTGCCTTGTTGACCTCATTTGTAAATCTCAGGGATCTGTGTGGGAGTAAGTGCACTGGGTTATTGTTACAATACATTTAAGAGATAGCATACTTTGTACATTTTAAATTTTTTTTTAAAAGCCACTTAGACTTTGAAGTTGTTGCCTATTGTTTTCTTGTCAGTTTTAAAAAAATAATAATCATCCAATGGAAACTGCAAAGAAATGCTGGGATTAAAGAAATGTTCTAGTGACCACAGCTGTGGGTGTACCATGCCGAGTATTGTTGTGATACTAATATATGACAGAACTCATATGACTTCTGTACACTTTCTATGCAAGGAAATTCAGCTTCAGTTTACAAGAAATCAAACAGATCATTTTATGTAAGTCAATGACCTAGAAAGAATTCAGAACTGAGGACAGACATTGAATTTAACAAGTGTTATTCTGGTTGTCATCAGGAGCCAAATGTTGGGAGACATGCTGTACTTTCCTTCTAATAAAGCATATCAAACACATTTTATATGTAATATCTGCTAGGTGAGTGGCCCAACACAAGACCAAACAATCATAAATTGTCTGACCTTTCATCATACAGTCATATTATGTGGAACATATTGTAGTCCATCGAAATGCAAGAGAGCTTGGAATAATCAAGTTTCTCTGTCACTGTAACAACAACTAGTAAAAGAAGTATGAAGATTTGTACTACAAGGAGATATATTTAGACGTTTCACCAGCCACAATGTAGAACTTTTATTTTAACTTTATACAGAGAGAATTCTCACAAAAAGGTCAAAATCACTATCAAAGTACGGGTAGTGATGAAAATAGCATTAAAAAAAAAAAGCTTTGTCATTGCTTATATGTTGCAGTGTACACAGAAAATAATCACCCCTCTTCAAGAGCACTGCTCTACATCTGCATGGGTGTGACAACCAAGACCCCTGTAGATCAGCTGTACCAAGACAGCACGGCTACAGGTAATAATATGTCGGAGCCATTTTGCTTACCTGCCAAATAATGTGCATCACTGCATTATCTAAACCCACCACTACACATTGTATGGTGAGCGAGCAGCGTAGCTCCAGGAATTGTTAGCATTACTGGTTGCTGTGCTGTCCTGGAAAAGCTGATCTGCAGGGGTCCCGGCTGTCGGATTACCACAAATGTAATATTGATAGCCTAAGGATAGGAGGATCGGCCATCAATGTTAGAAAGGTAGATAAACCCTTTAAAGAATTGGAGCAACCTGTGTGGCAGCTGTGGGAATTGTAAAATGAAAAAAAAAAAAAAAAGCAAACTCACCTTTCCCCAGTGCTCTGCTGTCCATCGCCAGTGTCCATTCAGTCTCGCACTGGCCACTTCTTGCTGGGAGTCCTGTGCCTGTCACTAGTATTGAACTTGTGACATATGTGAGTGATGTCACTAGTCTATCTCCAGCGTCCCCCTGAGGCCACTTATTGCTCTCAGTCGTTACATGGGATGCAGGACTTCCATCAATGAGGAGGCAACGGACACTGATGGCACAGAATAGGGTGCTGGGTTCAGGTGAGTACGTTTTTTCTTTGCTACAGCCGTCACAGGGGGAGATCCAATTCATGGACAACCCCTTTAATATTAACTCCTAATGCCCCACACACTTTAATGTTCCCTCACAGAATATTGGTCCCCATCATTGCCCCCACACAATATAATGACACCATCAATGGTACCTCATACAGTGGCTCCATCACTGGTTCCTCATACAGTGGTCCCTTCACTGGTCCCCCCCATACAGTGGCTCCATCACTGGTTCCTCATACAGTGGCCCTATCACTGGTCCCTCATATAGTAACCCCATCATGGGTCCCCATACATTATGTCTGTGGATTCCTCAGAAGCCTTTCTGTTCCTCATAATTAAAAATCGAAAAGGAACAGCCAAGGACTGACTTCTAAGATAAGACAAGGACATGTATTTGTTCAGCCGCTTGCTACAATCTCTGTCTCCCATTGAATATAATGGGAGGCAGAATCAGTGCGGAATCTGCCAATAAATTTGGGTTGAAAATCAGTGCCAGATTCCGTCATGTGAACTTGCCCTAAAATCTTGCAGATTGTTTAGTATTGGACTAAAGTAGGAAATAAAGCCACCAGGTGGCAGTATGCACATACTAATAATACTGAGAAATGTTAAACTATGGTATGTGTATTGTTGTCATCCCTGCAGTGGCCAAAGCAGCTTGGTGGTACATCGCTCCCCGATCTGTTTCTTTATTACCTGGCGGGACACCTCCCCTTTTACAAAGCCGTGGCTTTCCTCCAATCCCCTTCCATGGCCTGAAGCACACCTGGCTCACCACCTGGGTCTGTGTATTCTGTGGCCAGTATTGGAACACCTGACTGTGTTTCGGGAAGATTGCTGCCCATTCATGCTCTGGCGGGACAGGTTTGGCGTCAGGCGAAGAAAGTGTCTGCATACTCTGATGTACCTATGTAGACCCCATTGTGGCACAATACTGGACTGTCTGCACTTTTTGCCGTACCTGGCGCTCAGTCTTGGTGAAGGTATGGTGTGGCCTCTCTTGGTGACCTATATACCCAAGGCGTTTTTAGAATGTTTGACTCACTAAGCACTTCCTATGACATTCCTAGAACACAATTCTTTAGCTATCTCTAGATACGGCATACTCTCTCTTCTCTGTTTCTAGATCAGTTAAACAATATTTCTGAATATCCGCTTATTGGACCTGGGGTTTTAATATCTACCCTATATGCACACCTGATCCAGGTAAAATTGTTCTTGTCGGATACCCCAGCCCTAACACGATGGCGCACTAATATTCCAGCCCTTACCGATGACAGGTTTTAGGACATTCTTGATTCTCCTCAGAATGTGTCACCATCAGCTAATAACAGACTAATTCAGACTTACATTCTGCACCAATGTTACTTGACCCCCTCCTGTCTATATAAAATGGGACGAATGCAATCGGACTTTTGGCACATGATTTGGGTTTGTCCGATCATACAAAGTTTCTGGAAAGGGGTTGTGGATCTCCTGGCGGAAGTTCTGGCTATGCCTATTCCATTCACTACAGAGGTTTGTCCCTTTGGGATATTAGATGAGGAACTGTGGCAGCACCATGTTAGAGTCTTCCTACGGGAGTCTTTATTTTATGCCAGGAAGGGGAGACCGGAGCGCTGCGCAAGTTAAGCGCAGGGAACATGACTGGGGGTGGACAGTAGGGGGACCAATCACGCACTAGGGCGCAAAAAATTGTGGGTGGGGCTTAACCTTGTTTAGTTTCTCTATGCCGCGCGGTCATTCCGGAGCCGCGCGGCATAGCAACAAGTTGTGCTGCTCCCCTCATCCCACTGTAGTCATTGCGTCTCTTGACTCCATCCTGGAGCAGCTCAGAGGCCTGGCTGCAGGAGCGGCTGCCTGACATTATGCAGCCTTTTGCCCCCTCCCCCGAAGGCATCTGAGCGCCGGTGGCCACGCAGGACTCGCCCGCCAGCACGTTTGAGCCCTGATGAACCCCCTAGGACCCGGCGACATAGGAGTCCCTCTCGGGCCCCTCCGGGCTGGGCACCCCGCTCCACTGCTCAGGGGCGGAGGTCCCGGTCTGGGAGGAATCCTACCAGTCGCCTAGCCCCTGTGGATGTGGAGATCCCTGCCACTGGCCCTAGGGTTGGGGCCTCCACACCCAGTCACCATATGGCCACAGCACAAGGTACCACGGTCCCCTCCTGTGATGCTCCAGCGGGAGGGGTAGTGGGTCTGCCAGTTCCGTCGGTTCTGGCTTTCCAGGCGCCCTTGGTACCGAAGCGAGGAAGTTTTAAGGGAGGGCAGCAATGCGCTGGCTCCTCCTTCACGGCACCACAGCCCAGGTCCCAGGAGCTTCCGGTGGTTGCAAGTACGTACGCGGGTGCAGGTCAACCTTCCCAGGGATGTCAGTCGTGCTGCAGCTGCCAGCGGGATGGTTCCCAACACTCAACAGGCACCAGCGTTCTCCTGTACAGTGACCTGGGTCATCAGGATGCAGGACCGTCGACTGTTGGGCCCACAGCACCTACGCAGTCTGGTGAGTACCATTCATTGTCGTGTCCGTTTCCACCTATTCTAATGTCACAGGGGTTAGGGATAGATAGGCCGGAGTCCCCAGTGGGTGGCGGTGTAGCTTCTGAAAGGATTAGGGAGCAATTGGGTAGTGTGAGGGAGCTACTGTCGACACTGCGAACAAAGTGTTAGCAGTTTCCTGGTGGCGACGTGGGTCCCTCCATCAGTCCAATTGGTAGCGTCGCAGAGTGCGCCGGTGGTAGAGGGTCCGGCGGGTGTCACAGTGTCCGTGCAGACAAAAAAAGAGAAGGTTGTCTCAGTGAGGTTGGACGACAGGGCTCGGGGAGAGGTCTATGTTTCTTTCGAGTGTCCTCTAGGGGTGCATTTAAAAAAGGAAGTGAAGGAGAAGATTTGGAAGGACGAGTACGTCGAAATCTTCTCCTTGCTCCCTCTAGCAAAATTTAATTTAGACAAGAGTAAGAAGGAGGATAGCAAAAAAGAGGAAGAAGAAAGGTGGCGCCTGATTCCACAGACTTTTGCTAACTGGTTTCAGGCCTTTGCCATTTTAGCTAGTGTCATTGGGGAAAAAGCCCCTAACAGCTGTTCGGGCCTTTTTTGCTATCAGAACTCCATAGGTGAGGCGTATCGGGTCTATGGGGGTCAGACATGGCTGCTGTATGATGAGCAGTTCTGTCAGCGTAAGGCGGTTCGGTGGCTTCTGGTAATGGTGCAAGTGCGCTTTGGCCACTCCTTTCCTGGGGCGGCCGGTGGAACCGGCCATAGTGGTCTCAGTTACGGCTCAGGGGGTCAGGTGCAGAGGCCCAGCAACGTTACGGGCTGTGTTGCCAGTTCAATGAAGCCCAATGTAAATTTGGCTTCAACTGCAGATTCAAACATGCCTGTTCATTCTGTGGCGGAGTGTCCCAGGGTTCGGGCCGTTGCTTGCGCAAACAGAGGACCAAGGCCTTGCCCAATAGTGGACAAAGGGCAGACGCCGGTGAAGCTGGATGCCATGCTTCCATACCTAAATAGGTATGTTAATAGGGAGAGTGCAAAGTTTCTAGTGGAAGGTTTTAGGGAGGATTTTAAGATTCCCCTGCCGATGCATGCGGTCCCCTCTTGTATAACTAACTTGAAGTCGACAGCAGAACACTTGGGGGTGGTGTCCAAAAAATTGAGGAAGGAGGTGGTCTTGGGGCCCCTTTGCATCACCCCCTTTGGAGGGTTTAATTGTATCTCCTTTGGGAGTGGTGCCAAAGAAGGAGCCGAATCAGTTTCGGCTCATACTGTACATCATTTGTCATATCCCAAAGGAGCGTCGGTCAATGACGGTACTGCACCCGAGCTTTGTTCTGTAGTGTATACCTCGTTTGATGCAGCTGTGCATTGGGTGCGGCGTTGCGGTCCAGGGGCCCTTTTAGCTAAGACGGATGTGGAGGCGGCGTTCAGGTTATTGCCGGTACACCCTGACAGCATTAGGTTACTGGGCTGCTACTAGGAAAGTGGGTATTATGTGGATCATTGCCTTCCTATGGGTTGCTCGATATCGTGCATGTACTTTGAGGCTTTCAGCTCCTTTTTGAAGTCGGTGATTCGGGAGGTGTCAGGGGTGGAGTCAGTGATACACTACCTCGATGATTTCCTCTGTATAGGTCCGGCGGGCTCCGATGTCTGCGCAGTTTTACTGGCGACCACACAGTGGGTCGACAGTAAGTTTGGGGTACCGTTGTCACCTGAAAAGATTGAGGGTCCGTGCACTAGATTGAGTTTCCTGGGCATAGAGCTTAACACTGTGGCAATGGAATTCCAGTTGCCTGGTGACAAGCTGGTTGATCTGAGGGAGAGGGTGAGGCGTGCTCGCCATATGCAGAAAATAACTTTGCGTGACCTCCAGTCATTGTTAGGCAGTTTAAACTTTGCCTGCTGCATTATCCCCATGGGCAGGACTTTTTGTCGCCGGCTGGCAGGAGCTATGACAGGGGTGTCGAATCCGCGACACTTTATTAGGCTGGGGGTGGTACATTGGGAGGACCTGGCAGTATGGGGCATTTTTTTTGGACCAGTTCAATGGTAGATCACTGGTCCAGTCGGTTGTGTTCGACGTGTTTGATTGCGACCTTTTTACAGATGCATCAGGGGGCCACGGTTTTGGGGCCTATTACAGGGGGCAGTGGTGCGCCGCCCCTTGGCCTGTGGCGTGGCGTGAACTAGGTCTAACGCGGAATTTGACTGTACTTGAGTTATTCCTGATTATAGTTGCGCTGTCCATATGGGGTGGGGCGTTCCGGGATAAAAAAGTTAGGTTTCATTGCGATAACATGTCGGTTGTGTCAGCCATTAATAATGTGACGGCCTCTTCCCCTCCAGTTATCAAGTTTCTTCAGCGCTTAGTACTGCGTTGCTTGTGCCTGAATGCGTGGGTGGTGGCGGTGCATGTGCCGGGGATCAAAAATGACTTTGCTGATTCATTGTCTCTTTTCCAGTGGGAGTGGTTTCGTGCCCTGGCTCCAGGGGTGAAAGTGGAAGGGATTCCATGTCCTCAAAAATTATGGGACTTGGTTTGCGAGAAGCAGGGACATTTATTCAGGCATCGTTGGCCCCCGACACCTGGGATAAGTATTCAAGGGCTTGGCACCTTTGGGAGCATTGGGTGGGGGAGTTAGGTTAGGTACATACTGATGATGCTAGGGTTGGGGTTTTATTGTTCTTGTAAGCCGTTGGTCATCCGATGGCTGGTCCGTAGCGAAAGTTAATGGCGTGGTAGCGGCACTGGCATTCGGTTTCAAGCTTAGGGGTTTGGTGGACTCCACCAAACATTTCTTGGTTCAACGGGCGCTGAAGGGGTTTCGCAGGGGAAGGGGAAGTAGTGACACATGGCGCCCGGTTAAATTTCAGCTTTTGGAGCGTTTGGGGTTGAAGCCGTTTTTGTTCTTCGCACTATGAATGCGTTTTGTTTCACCTTGCTTTTTTGTGAGCTTTTTTCAGGGCTCTCAGGGTGGGTGAGTTGGTGTCTGTGTCGACTAAGCGGCCAGGTGGTTTACAGGTAGATGATGTGGTCTTGGAGGAGGGGGTCCTAGTGGTCAGGGTTTGCAGGTCTAAAACGGATCAGGCGGGGGCAGGGAAGTATCTGCGCCTGGGTGCTGTTGCAGGGTCAGTAATGTGCCCGGTGCGATGTTTGCTGGATTTTCAGGGGTTGGCTCCAGCTTCAGTGGGCGGTCCACTCCTGTGTCATGAGGATGATTAGTTTCTTTCCCGTTCCCATTCTTTTCAGTTCTCGGCTGTTTTTAGGGGTTGCTTGGACTTGCCTCGACCCTCTAGGTATGCCCCACACTCTTTTCGCATTGGCGCAGCGACTGAAGCCACTAGTTGAGCCCGGAGGTGGTCCGACGCATCGGTAGGTGGGAATCTCAGAGGTATAAATCGTACGTGTGTCCACACCTTGCTCAAATGTGAATCATTGTGTTGTTGGGGTATTCTCTCCGCCCTCCACCCTACCTTATTTCTTCTTTTTCTTAGGCCCTCCTGCTCGGTTAGTCTGGATCTTTGGCCAGGGATAGAAGTAAACTCAACAAGCTGATTAGAAGGGCCAGCTCTGTCCTGGGGAGCCCACTGGACCCAGTGCAGGTGGTGGGTGATAGAAGGATACTGTTCGTGGTGAGCTCCATGCGGGAGAATAACTCCCATCTCATGCGTGATAGCGCTGGGCAGTACTGTCAGTGACCGACTGCTTCACCCTAATTGTGAGAATGAGCGCAATCGGAAGTTTTTCCTCCCCACTGTGGTCAGGCTGTACAATCAACACCGACCTAAGCGGAGATCATTCCACACGGAGAATTGAGGTTTCTTTCCCCCATCCTCCCCCCCCCCCGCTAGTTCTTTACCTGTACCTTTCTACCTGTCTGTCTACTACCAATGGGATGCCTCTACCTTGGAACATTTTGTATATATTGTATGTGTATTTGTATTTCTTATCTTGCATTGCATATCCTTGCTGCTATAACACACTGAATTTCCCTGTGGTGGGACTATTAAAGGATTATTATTATTATTATTTGCTTATTGCTAATCAGCTTGTACTGCATCTTATATGAACTGCATATTTCTCCTCTTTTATTGAGCATGTTTGATGTGCTGTTTATACAATGGGTGGGCTGTGGACTGACTGGAGTGGTGTGGCATTTTATATGCTTCTGTATTTGATTGTCCCTTGTGTGCAAACTGTTATTTGTTTTGCCTTTTTTTCTCTTGTGTTTGATACACAATTTTCAATAAAACGAGTTAAAAAAAAAAAAAAAACTGTCTGTATTGAATAGCTTATTGCTTTGACCCCCAGATAAATTACAGGCAAGATGATCAAAAAACAGTATTTGGTCTAATGACCTACCTTAAGGATAGGTCATCAATATCAAAAAATCATTTACATTGCATATATTACTTAAAGAGGACCTTTCATGTCCTCAGGCACATGCGGTTTTACATACCGCTAGAAAGCCGACAGTGCGCTGAATTCAGCGCACTGCCGGCTTTCCCGGCTATGTGCCCGGGGCTGGAGATATTGGCAGTGTAAGTTTCACAGTTTACTGTCGGAAAGGCATTCCTGACAGTCTAGCTGCGCTGTGAGGAACGCCCTCCCTGACAGTGCTCATTCATAGACTTGTACTGGGGGGGGGGGGCGATCCTCACAGCTCAGCGTCATCGCTGGGCAGTAAGGAATGTCCCCTCTCTCTGTACTCGACTATAGCCCTGTACTGTCAGAGGGGGCGTTCCTTACTGCCCGGTGATGACGCTGAGCTGGGAGGAACGCCCCCCCCCCCCCCAGTACAAGTCTATGAATGAGAACTGTCAGGGAGGGCGTTCCTCACAGTGCAGCTAGACTGTCAGGAACGCCTTTCTGACAGTAAACCGTGAAACTTACACCGCCGATATCTCCAGCCCCGGGGCACATACCGGGAAAGCCGGCAGTGCGCTGAATTCAGCGCTCTGTCGGCTTTCTAGCGGTATGTAAAACCGCATGTGCCTGAGGACATGAAAGGCCCTCTTTAATACCAGTGTCTTTGTTACATCAGTATCATATTTGTGACTTTGAGCTGAGCTGTAGAATTCAGGTCTGGTTTGATTAAAGCTCCATACACTGTAGAGTACTGGCGCTGAAGGCTGCCAAGAACAGCTAATTTGTGGGGATGTCAGGTGTCAGAACCCCACTGATCTGATATGGATGGGTCATCGACCTTTCCCCAAGTCCAAAAAAACCCTTTAAGGCTAAAGCCACAGATAGCAAGTCAAAAAGCGCTGCAGGAAAAACACCAACGGAAACACATTGCGGTTTCTCACACAGCGCTTGTCACAGAAGGCCTGCAGAGTTTTCCTCTGCAGACTTTCTGCTTCCATTATACCTATACGAAAACATACAGCGTTTCCGTACGTATAATTGACATGCTGCGATTTGCAAAAACGTGAGCGTTTTTCAAATCGTAGCATTTCCACTGCAGATTATTTTCTGCAATGTGTGGATGGGATTAACCAGAATCCCATTCACTTTGCAATTAATGTAAAACTCTGCCTGTTTTGCTGTGGCGTTCCCACCACAGCCAAATCATGGCGCTTACTCTTGGTAAGGCCCCAGCCTAAGGTAAAATAATATAAAAAAAGCACTCATGTCCTGCCACTGAGGTCTCTAATGTCTTGTTCACAGAAGGAAGTTTGGTGCTGTTTTTGATCAAACTATTTTGGTTTTGCTAGTGAATATTACTTTTACTGTTTTACAAGAAGCTGTCTTTAGGTGGTGCCATCAGACTGTAATACTGGACATGTTAATAAATTCCATATGTAAATGCAATCACTACAAGCCTAGATATTATGTACATTATTATACATTATACTAATTACACAGATGAGTATCTCATTTCTGAGGGATCCACCAATATTCCAGTATATGTTGGTAATTGTTAGACCATAAAAGGATTGTAAAACCAGATAATGAAATATATCACTTTTTTCTAATCTGTTTTTTTTTCAGATTGTAGATTTTATATCCCATTTTCTGTACATGATTATGGTGGCTGCCATCTTGTCTGAGCTTTTCCTTTGCTCTGCTTACAGCGTTTAGTGACATGCTTTACAGCCTAGTCAGTTCCATAGGCAGCAATAGTCTGGAGCCGACTGAGATCTATGGGAGAGTTTCTAGACATGCTCTGTGCAGGGAGTGAGAACAGATAAGCTGTGATGTCATGTATTGTCAGTAGTGGATGTAATGATGGGTGTTATGTGGTGTATTCTATAGAGGTGTTAACGTCTGACTATTTGACTATTGACTATTTTTCCCAATCTTTTGCCCAATGTGGCTTCATGTAATTTGGACACATTGCACATACTACTTGTTTCACTGTCTTGGGGCCGCCACAACCCTCCGCCCCCTTTTTATCACATTTTTAAGTGTATTTAATTAGATATTTTAGTGGAGTATTTTTCATTCATCTACTATTAATAAAGGTATTTGTTGTAGGTTTCATTTGTAGTTGTACACAAATTGAAACACTGTAACATACAGAACCAGAAGGGTGCATGAACGTCATTGAAACAGAGGTCCCACTATGTGTCTTTATGCCTACAGTCCTTTTCACTAGGAAGAGGAGGGATGCATAGTCCTGAAACATAGTATAGTGCATGCATCCAATGTACATCCTCCTTTCCTACCCCCATCAGTCATTGTTTAAAGGGAATGTGTCACCAAAAATGACCTAACTTTTAAACCAAGTTTTTATGTTAAACTTTTATGTTTGAATCATTTTGATAATTTTCTTTTTCATTTTTCATAATACTATCTATATGTAAAAAAAAAAAATACTTTACCCTGCAATTTTCACTCTGGCCACTAAGCCTAACAACAGACTAACACTTGACCATAATGTAGGGGGTTTTCTTTTCAGCAGTCACCTTATTTAAGTCACAGACACGACAGACAGGATTACAACAGATAACCTACAATTTTCTATTCTCTAGGTACATAATGGTACATAATGCAACATACACATGTGGACAAAATTGTTGGTACCCCTCGTTTAATGAAAGAAAAACCCACAATGGTCACAGAAATGGTCAATTTTAGATGTATGATATTTCTTGGAGCCTCTACCCTTGTAATATCTAACCAGTGTATGCATGACTGCTTTGCCCTTAGTTCAGTCTACTTTACTTTCTCTAACCATGTCTTTTAGGTCACATGTTGACTTTTCTTAGAATGCATAGTTAGAATTTTCCTGTCAGACCATTAGTTGAATATAGTTACAGTTTACCTTTTGGCTGTTATTTCTCACTGTTCGTCCCACTGTGTGAGACCGATCAGAGATATAGGTACATATACCATGTAACCTGTGCACCTCTATATTCCTATTAAGTGACAAACCCAACTATCCCAAGAACCTTGGCCAATGGAGCTGATGACTTGTAGTCTCTTATGAGCAGTTTTCCTCTGGAACATTTGTGATGAAAAAGAAAGCCCTACGTAACGGACCCAAAGGGGTAGTGGACGGGGCACATGACAGTAAAGAGGATGCAGAGCAAGAGTGGGTCAAGGAGAGTTAAGGGGTCAGACAGAGGACGAGGGGTGGGGATTAGTTATAGTTTATAAAGAGGGGTAGAAAGGGTAGTGGCAAACTTAGCACAGGAGTGAAGAAGTGACAGTTTGTCTACTCACCATGTCTGCTGATCTAAAGGTGCTGCTTCTGCAGGTTCGCCAGGCCGCCCTGCATCAGTATTCTGGCTGGCTTCAGGAGTGGTTTTTGGGGTTCCCTCTGTCCTCTGTACCTCCTGCTGTGGAGAGGGAGCTTCGGCCGCGCTGCCATACTGTGCCCTCTCCCCGGCAGTGAGAACGTGCTGTGGAGTTCACAGCCGCATCCCCCCGCTGATGCTCCGAGCGGGGGGCAGGCCCAGTGAGAGCGGAGGTCTGAGGGCTGGCCCAGAGCCTCCATTGTCTTCTGCCTGCCCAGCTGCTGGGTCTCTGTGCTGAGCACAGCATACCTCAAGTGGCGCTGCGGTCCAGCCAGAAATTGCGGGCTGGCGGCCATCTTTGTTGGGGCCGAATAAGGCTGAAGATGGGGACGGGGTCCGGTCCGGAAGACCCTGCCCCTGGAGATGATGCGGCCGGCAGTTCCTGTGACAGGCAGGGGGCGGAGCCTCTGTCCCCTGGTTCTCCTGTGGCTCAGCAGTCACAGATGCCCAGGGGGCGGAGCCATCGGGCCTGCACCCGGGGTAGGTCTCCGGCGTTGGTAGATGGCAGCGCGGGCAGTGGTCGGCTGGCCCTGGAGTCGGGAGCGGCTGGCCCTGGAGTCGGGAGCGGATTACTCCTTTTCCCTGCCTGGAGGCAGTGGCACCTTTGGAAGGATGGCTTCTGGGGCTTCTGTCTCTGTGAGACTGGGCGAGTGTACCACCCTTTCCACCGCAGTGGGGCGCTTTGGGGGGGTGGATTCCATGCTGTCTGTTGAGAGGTTGCAGTGTTTTTTGCGGGGTGTTAAGTGGTTGTGTAGGGGTAGTGGAGGGGTCCCCGCTGGGGATCTGGGGTTCACTGATGGCGGGGGGGCTCGGCTCCAGCAGTAGTAGCAAGTCCCTTGGCTCTGGAATCTTGGGGTGCGGTAAGCGGAAATGTTGGGGGAGGGGGTTCCGGTGAGGTGGCGCCGGAAGCCAAACAGCAGGATGGGGTTCGCTTGGCGGACTCCGCTAGAGGGGAGGTTTACGGGTGCTTTGAGGGGCCCTTGGGGGCCCATTTGAGGGTGGAAGTGCGTGGAAAATATGTAAGGGGGAGTACTTGGAGATGTTTTCACTGCTTCCGCTGGAGCAGTTTAACTTGGATTGGGTTAAACTGAACGAGTGTGAGAAGGTGGAGGAGGAGCGGTGTCATTACCACCTGATCCCTCGCACCTTCTCGAATTGGCTGCAGGCCTTTGCAATTTGGCCGGCGTTATCAGGGAGAGGGAACCGGGACGTCGCTCTGCCTTGTTTTACTATCTCGATTCCGTCGGCGAGGAATACGTGGTGTATGGGGGGAATGCCTGACTGTGGTACGATGCGCATTTCCATCAGTGGAAGGCAGTGCGCCCTTCTTTACAGTGGAATCAAAAGGATATTAGCTCCGTGATGAAGCTGAATGCTGCTTCTTGGGAGCGGGGGTCAGTCCTTTTGGGACGCAACCGCCGGTTCGGGGTCAGCAACGGTACGGTCGGCAGCGAGCGGTCGGTTGCTGGCACTTTAATGAAGGCCAGTGCAAGTTTGGAACGATTGCCGATTTTGGCACGAGTGCTCTGGTTGTAGAGAGGCACACACCCTCACCCGCCGGTTTAAGAAGGGACGGGGTAAGGGCGACGAGACTACGTGGAAGAGAGGTGACGCAGGAGAGGGTGGAAAGGATGGCGGAGTTTCTCCGCATTATCTAAATAGACAGGTGGGGGGATTTGCAGAGGGGTTTCGGATTCCTTGTTCCAATATGGGTGGTGGGGAGGAGCCACGTAACTTGGCATCGTCTCGGGTGCATCCAGCAGTAGTCTCGCGGAAGATGGGAAAGGGGGTGGAATTGGGACGCATGGTGGGGGCCTTTTGTATGGCCCCCCTTGGAACATTTGCGGATATCCCCTTTGGGGGTGGTCCAAAAGAAAGAGCCTAATAAATTCTGCCTCCTTCACCATCTGTCACATCCTGAGGGTGGGTCGGTTACTGATGGGATTGACCCAGAGCTGTGTGCGGTGTCCTACGCGTCTTTTGACGCGGCGTTGGGGGGAGTTCGTAGATATGGGAAGAGAGCCTCCGGACAGCTTCCACCTGCTGAGGTGTGCATGGCAGGAATGGTATTATGGGGCCTTGTGTAACCCAATGGGCTGTTCCATCTTTTGTGCGTATTTTGAGACGTTCAGCTCCTTCTTGGAGTGGGTGGTGTGACAGTGGTCTCAGGTTGACTCAGTGTTGCACTACCTAGATGATTTCCTGTTCCTTGGCCTCCTGGGCACGTGGATTTGCCCCTTGTTATTGCGTGGTAGGGAATTGGTCTGCCATTACTTTGGCGTCCCCCTGGCGCCAGAGCAGATGGAGGGCCCAGTTACGGTGGTTACGTTAATGGGCATAGTTATCAACATTGACCTCCTGGAGTGTCGGCTTCCAAAAAAAAAAAAAAATTGAAGGCTCTGGTGGGTAAGGCAGTCCGGCAGAGGAAGATGCGCCTGACTGCTGAACTGAGGGACGATCTGGCGGTTTGAGGGGGATTTTGGAGCGGTATACTGGGAGGTCCCTGGTGTTGGAGTCCCCGGTGTCCAATGTTGACCTGGAGCTGTTTACTGATGCATTGGGTCGATTGTGTTCGAGGCCTATTTTCAGGGTCAGTGGTGTGCGGTCACATGGCTGGAGTTGTGGTGAAGGGACGGGCTGGTGAGTAACTTGGCGTTGCTAGAGCTGTTTCCCATTGTCGTGGGCCATGGTGGTTTGGGGGGAGCAGATTCGGGATCGGAGGATTAGTTTTTAATGGGATATTATGGGAGTGGTGCAGAAAATTAATGCCCAATCCGCTAGTTCCCTGCCGGTGGCACGGCTTTTACGGAGATTGGTGTTGCAGGGGTTGGAGTTCGATGCGCATCTTGTGGCGGTGCACTTGCTAGGTTCAAGGAATGTTATTGCTGATTCCATTTCTCATTTTTAGTGGGCCAGGTTTCTGGAGATGGCGCCGGAGGCAGATCCGGTGGGCGTGCCTTGTACGGAAGGGTTATGGCATCTGGTTTGAGGGCTGCATTGTCGCTGGTTCAGCGTTCCTTCAGTGTTTCCACGTGGACGGGGTATCTTAGGTGCTGGTTGGAGTGGGAAGCCTTGGTGAGAGGGCTCCACGGGGTAGGGGTCCCTGAGGACTGGGAGGCAACAGTTTTAATTCTTGTGGGTATGGTGCTTCTGCCGCGGGGTTGGCCAGGAGCCTGGCGGCCCTGGCCTTTTGGTTTAAATTTGGAGGGTATAGGGACCGAACGAAGTTCTTTTTGGTGTGGCAGGCGGTTACAGGTTTTAGGTGTGGTGCAAAGGTTAGGGATACCCGTCGCCTGCTGGGTTTTGGAACCTTATGGGATCTGCTCAGGGTGCTTGGGCGGATTTGCTTCTGGGATTATGAGGTCCGTTTCTTTCGGTTGGCCTTTTCTTTAGTTTACTTTGGGGCCTTCCAGGGGTCGGAGTTGGTGTCCCCTAGCAGGGTGCGCCTCGGGGGTTTGGCGATGGGGGACTGCGCGGTGTCCCAGGAGTCTCTGGTTTTCCAGGTTCACCGGTCCAAGATGGACAAAGGGGGGCAAAAGGTTGGTGGTGTGGTAGCAGTCTCTGCTCGGCGGAGTCCTTTTGTTTGTCGCGGTTCCAGTTTGTGCAGGTGTTGTGTACAGGTCTACGGGAGTTGGGGCTCCCCTCGCAGGTGTATAGTTCTTATCCTTTCCGCATAGGGGCTGCCACGGAGATGGCCAGGTGGGGTTACCAGAGGAGGTCATTCGAAAGTTTGAGAGGTGGGAGTCCAACCGCTTCCGCTTGTATGTGCGGCCTCAGCTCTTGTGACAAGGAGGGGAGAGGGGCTTCGGGGCCCGCTTATGGTGCATGGTGGGGCAGTGTTTTTTCTGGTGCTGGTTATTTGGTTTGTGTTGCCTTTTCGGTTCTTCTTCGTGCTTGGTCTGGTTTGTTGGGCATTCTTGTGTCCACTGGGGTGATTGTGTACACAGATGTCAGATCGTCTGGACGGCAGCTGGGCTTTGATTGTACCTTGGTTCAGGTTAAGTGGTTGGGCGTCCGGGGAATGCTGTGGTCCCGCTTGTTACCAGTAGTTCATTATTACACGGCCATGGACAGGCCTCTTGACGTACTGGTTATACACGTGGGGGGTAATGATCTGGAGCTTTGGGCCTCTAGGGAAGTGATGCGGGACATCAAATTGGATCGGTTGCACCTGTGGTCAGCCTATCCGGGGTTGATTGTAGTGTGGTCTGACCTTGTGGCGCGGCAGTGTTGGCAGCACACCTGGTCAATTGCTGAGGTTAATCCGTGCACGGGCCAAGGTGGAACAGGCAGTGTGGCGTTTGTGCCTAGGAATGGGGGCATTGTTGTGCGCCTCAGGGAATTGGAGGTGGTGTCAGAGGATTTGTTTCGTCTGGATGGGGTGCACCTTAATGCAATTGGACTGGACATTTGGTTGCTGGGCATACAGGAAGATGTTGAGCTGGCCGTTCAGGTGTGGGGAGACGTGCGTGTGTAAGGTGGTCACACGTGCCCATTGTGGCGTGCAAAGGAGGGGTCTTTGGAGGCATAAGTGGAAAGTTTAATCAGCAATGGGGGTGGAGGACTAAGGGGTCGTCTCCACCCAATTGGTGGTATGGAAAAGTGCAGGCTGGTTTGGTAACCAGACTGGTTTGTCAAGTCCTGCGGTCAGGGTACCCAGGATGGACTTACTCTCTGAGGATGGTGCATCACGGTGGGAGTAAAATTCGGAGGCTTGGGGACGTGTTTTGTTGGTTGGTGCCTTCAGGGACCCCTCCTTCTAAAGGGTAAACTGTATGTTATATGTTCATGTTGGTGTTATCAAAATTGTTATGCTATTTATATGATAATTTATGGACGTTTTCTGGTTTAGGATGGTTTTTATATAAGTTTATAACATTGAATAAAATGCCGCTGTGGCCTTTCCTTCCAAGCTCTGGTGTCAGTGTCATTAATGGGTATATGGATAAGTTATAAGGTAGGTTGGGGGAAAGGTGCCAGCGCAGCTAGACTTTTTTACTAGTCAAGATGTGGAAAAGAAAGTGGTAATGTTGACTGCAGGGGCTTGGTGCAGTAGACTCTCTCCTCCCATGGTCACTTCATCAGATGCCCCCTATATGTCTTTTTTTTCCCCCACACCTGTTGTGTTAGCGTTACCATTACGCAGAATAGTTATTTCAATCTGATTACATAAGTGGTTTTGTTGTATCCTTTAATATAATCCAGCAATATACTGCATAATAGAAAATTCACATATTAATGCTTTTCATCTCACAGAAGCTCTGTAATAAGGTCATATGTCATACCATATGTCAAAGCAATGTCTGGGTTGGGTTTCAGGTCCTCAGGCCACCAGTAATCACTATAAGGCTAAATGCACACAACTGTGTGCAGGCCGCTGGCCGTGATTGAACGGCACGGCCGGTGTACAGGTGGCACACGGATGAATGAGTCAGTGGTAAGAACCCAGAGAGCACACTGAACTTGCACATGGTCATGTGCAAGAGGCCTTAAGAAAAGGGCAACGTCCAGCTAGTGTTGGCTTTCCTTGGTTATGCTTGGCTACTAACAGATTACATATTGTGTACAGCCCATCTTCAACAGTAACCACATGTATGGAAAAATAGTATTAAATTACACTTTAATGTTGGAGATGTCTGATTTGCTGAGAGGATGTTTTTTGAAATTTTAGTGTGTGATCTTGGAGACATGGCTTAAAATGGTTTCCCAGGATATTTTTTTTTTTTTATATTAGGCCAGTGAAGGTGAAGAGAAAAAACAACAAAAAAACATGCCTAACTGTCCCCAGTGATCTGGTGTATCCCAGTGCAGTCCAGTCCTGCTGCTCAGCTGTCTTGTTTTGCCGGAAGTCCTTGCCGCACTGTGACATCCCGTGTCCCTTTCCTTAGGCCACTGATTGGCCTCAATGGTCCCATGACCACTGAGGCCAGGCACCGGCCACAGCAGCCTAAGGAAAGTACAAGGGGCTTCACAGGTTGTGATGTCCCGTGTCCTTCACTGAGGCGGGACCCCCCTCGACTGTGTCCGGCACAGGAGCTGGGCTGGAGTGCTTGGTGAGTATGCTCGGGCTAGCAGGTGGCACACCAACCTCCACTACAACTCCCATTCTCCGGTATCCTCCATCTGGTTGCAGCATAGCATTTTTGGCATAGTCGGCAGGATCAAGACTCCCATGTCCTTACAACATCACAGACTATGGTGTCAAGATCCTAGAAACACCTACAACTGGTGAGCAAATCCTTTATTGGCTGTTGAGAGACTTTTCCCTGTGGATTATACTGTGGACTCTGTGTTTGTGCCTGGAACTGTTTGTCGCTAGCTGCCTGGATTGTTTGCAAAGACTGTTGATTATTGCAACTGTATTGCCACGTTTGTACCACTTTATTGCATGCCAGAGGACTTTCAGC
The DNA here is from genome assembly GCA_947044405.1 of Leptodactylus fallax. Taxonomy (NCBI): domain Eukaryota; kingdom Metazoa; phylum Chordata; class Amphibia; order Anura; family Leptodactylidae; genus Leptodactylus; species Leptodactylus fallax. The sequence continues at coordinate 3,899,312 of CAMRHE010000092.1, forward strand.
CATTTCTGTATTTACTGTATTTACTGCTGCAACATCACCGGTGCACGTGAGCCCAGCCCGCAAGGGTTAACTCCAGTCTCTAACGGAGCTGCATCATTCAAAATTCCACAGCTCCGCAGAGGTTAACCGCCAGCCCGCCACACCAGCGCTCAGGTGGGAAAGAGCTACGTCAGCATAGCAACGGATAAGCTCCTCCCACCTGTTCAAAAGAGACCAACCAGCAGCCGCTGACATTAGCGGGACAGCCCCTCCTACAGGACATCGTCACCGCAGCCTCCTGGGTGCCGCCATCTTGGGTAAGTCCAACACCAGACCTGTCTTATGCATAGTAGCACCACCCACCAGCATCCATTAAAAAGTTCTGTGCCTGGAAAGTTCCAGAGAGTGCTGCGCAAGTGTAGCGACTGTATTGCCTACAAGCAGAGCCACTTTATCCTGCTGCATAATGTCACTTCCCCTACCAGTCCGAGGTATTAACCAAGACCTTGATGCCTAGACCTGGGGAGAAGAAATGGAAGCTGAGGAAGAGATGGAAGAGATTCCAGTAGCTGCGGTGCTAGCTACCCCCAGGACTCTGGCTAGAGTCTCTGTTATATCTACTGTTGTCCCACCACCTGTCGTCCACGCCCGCAGGCCTACTATACTGGCCAGGTGCCAACAGTTGAAAGTGCAGGAAGAAAAGTGTTTTCCCGTTGACGGGATGGTCTAGAACCACCTGTGGAGGGTGAGGTGCTTGACAGGGTGGAGAGGTACTGTTATGGACTTTGACTGTTATAATGGCTGTGGGTTCATCATGGAGGATTCTGAGCACCTCAACATGTTTGTCAGCCGGATGTCGGTGAAAAGGCGTGGGCTGCTGTAACATCTGCATAATCTGCACCCAGGTGAGAGAGTCGAGTTTACCCTCAAAGTTGGCCCTAAGGGATTCTGGGCAGCTGACATTGACCAAGTCTTTATCTCACCGCCATCCCAAAAGGTCTGGAAGGAATCCGCTACAGCCACCCCTGGTCGCCTGCTACCAACAGCTGCAGGCCTGGCCTACGGTCTACTTCCCTCTGGAGCAGCACCTGCGTCACCGCCACACCCTGCTTCTGCTGCATCACTGCCTGCTGTCCTGAGCACCATCATCATCTCAGGGGGTGACCACATCTCTGTTGGAGGTCACTCTACAACACCAGCAGCTGCACAGCAAGCTGAACCACCTGTCTACAGGAGCAGCATGAACCCAGCCAATGTCACCAACTTCTACCAGGCCATGGAGAAAAAGAAGGCCCTGGAGCTACAACTACTCTCCGGGTTGCTAGAGTCTGCAACAACGCCGTCCACTCCAGCTTCACCAACCAAGTCATCGGGACCTCCACCTGCAGAGGCTGAGAAGTGAGAGGCTGCCACCAGTAAGTTTTGTGCCCCCCAGTCTACACCTGACTGAGGAGATCAAGTTTGTGCCCTCTAGCCCTCCTGGCTGGAGAGATCTAAGTTTTGTGCCCTCCAGGGTGGCTCCCTGGAGTGACTCCCTTGAACTCCTACCGTTGTAAATAGTCACCATGTTGTGTTGGTGCCGAACTTTTGGGACACTATCCCAGTTATTCCAGGGCGGACTTGTGGACAATGCCCAAGTTCACCGTGATTTCTCCTGTCTCCTTTGCTCCGGGATTGGACACTTGACACACATGTGCCCTGGAGTCCCTTTTTGTGTTGTTGAGGCCCTGAGTTCGGACACTCATGCACCTGTGCCTTAGGGACCTCTGTTGTGACTTCTTCACCCCTTTTCCCTGTGTTTTGCTGGTGCCTGAAATTGGACACTAACGGACTTGTGCCTCAGGTACCAGGTCTACGCCCCTGTTCTTTTTGTCCACGGCTTGGATTGGGTTCCTAACTACTGTATAGATTGTCTTGTCTCATTTGTTGTGCCCCTGTTTGTCTTGTCTTGTCTGCTGTAGTGCTTTCTTTAGCCTGGGCTATGATTCACCGAGGGCGGCTCAGGTTAAAATAGGGGGGTGTGCAGCATCCCAGAAGGCTTCTGCTATAATTGTTTGTCTTTTGTGCCTCTGGGTTATGTTGGTATGTTCCGACTTCTATGTTAAGTGTTAAATGTCATTGCTTTGCAGCTTTTCCCTTGTTTTTCCCCCCCTCAGTGTTCAAACCTTGCATTGGTTTAGCCCTGGCCAATCACCGGCCACTGGGCGGGGTTGTAGGAAACCTAGTCTCCATGGCGACCGTTGAGCCCAGTCAGTTCAGTAGTAACAGTCACCCTGTACAGTTCATGCTGGACTCTGCAGGGAGAACACCAGCACTGGAGCTCAACAGCTGTCCATACAGCCCCTAGGAGGAAAGTTTGCTGTCCCAGGCTCATCCAGAGTCAGCCCTGAGTAAGGGAATTCAGCTGTCGGTACTTTTGGACATTTCCGGTGCCGTGCCAGTAGGAACAGTAGAGGACACTGACAGGAGGTACTCACTCGGGCCTAAGCAGCAGGTAGCCAGAACCCTGTCAGGACTCCCTGTGTCCCCACTATCCCCAGCATCTGTACCTGGGAGAGGCGCGAGAGGCGGAGTAGTTGGAGGAGAAGCTTATTGTAGAGCCTGTAACATCCATGGGCACCCTCCTATAAACAAGGCTGGGGAATTGGACACTGAACTACTACCCCCATTGCGAAACTGCCATTTATTTCTGTCACAGTTTCTGAAATAAAAACTGTTCCTGTTCAACTGCACTGCTGTCTCCTGAGTCATGCCTGCTTAACCATCAGGGCCCTTCTGACCGTCATCACACCGGCTCAGAGAGGAGAGGTCCCATCTCCAACTGGAAGTGCCCCGGGGGAAACTACTACCACCACCATCTGGTAGTGCTGCGGGACCTCCCTCGACTGTGTCCGGCCCAGAAGCGGGGCTGGAGTGCTTGGTGAGTGTGTTCAGCCTAGCAGGTGGTACACCAACCGCCACTACAACTCCCATCCTCCGATCTCCTCCATCTAGGTTGCGACATCTGTACTGGTGGGGTGCACATATATAGGTGCTGGACAGCCCATCTGGTTGAAAAGTATGGGTGTCACTAATGGGCTGTCAGCACTGTGCCCCTTGCATTATCATGTGACTGGCACCTTATGTAAGCCTTTGTGTGCGCTTGAAATAGAAGCATCCACCCCTTTATGGATTGTAGGTGTGTGAGTGGTTGCATCCTCAGCTTTCTGTAGCTTTGCTATCCCAATCATATACTATTTGGGCTTGTCTGCATCCTGAGAACCATGGATTTATCTGACATCAGGTCAAGTGATCTGATTCATAATGATCTAATTTTTGGTGAATTGTTACCTCAGTCTTACCAGCCATTGGGCACGGTAGTAGTGGTGGTGGAGTTGATCATATTGTTGTAAATGTGTTCCAATAATTGCCCTGAGTATGGGCACAAGGTCACAAGTGTATGCTTCATGATTTATGAGCCTGTGACACAATGACACATTCTAGATTGCACACTCAGGGTACAGAGCAAAGGTTTTTCCAAAGACCCTAAAGGGATGATCCTTGATAGAAGACTAGAGTATTCATATGTGGGAACAACCCCACAAAAAAATCTGAAATATAGCACATGAGCAGGGGTGTAACTAGCAAGGACTGGACCCCATAGCAAATTTTTTACTTGTGTTCCCCCAACATGGCATAGTGCCCCTTTCCTGGCCCCCGCATGATATAATGCCCCATTTACATACACTATAATGTCCCATAGTGGCCCCTCCACACAGTATGATGTCCCATAGTAGCCCATTCACAAGGTATAATGTCCCATGGTGGCCTCCATACAGTATAATGTCCCATAGTTGCTACTTAACAAGGTATAATGTCCTATAGTGGCCCCTCACAAAGTATGTCACAGACGTGGGTTACACCCGCATCATTATGTGTCGTGATGCCGGTCTGACCCATGTAATGTTTGTGACATCATTGAAGAGGCCCAAAGACCCCACCTCCAGTTATTGGAGGCCCTCAGAATAGAAAGAGACTTCTTACTGCTGCAGGAACCCTGTTACCGCCTCTTTGACTGCATTATGATCAGGGAATTGTTGCCCATGCAGAAATTCCTTGAGGTTATAAAAGAGAACGTAATCACTGAGAGCCAGGTCTGGACTGTAGGGTGGATGGTTAACCTCTATGAAGCCACATTCCCTGATAGCAGGTTGTGATTTGCGAGATTTGTAAGCTGGCACAATGTCGAGAAGCAGCAACTCACCAGCCGACAACTTCCCGCTGCGTTTTTCTTTGATTGCCTCATGTAATGCCTTCATTGGTGAAGCATAGGTGTCTCCAGTAATTGTTGTCTTGTGTGGCATGAAGTGTATATTAGGTTTAATGGTATAATAGGTGGAGACTCAGTTGAGGTGAAAAAAAAATTAAAAAAATTCATACTTACCTTCCTCTTTTGGGCCTCCTCAAGGTGTCTGGCACTCCCATGGTGATGTTCAGTGCTCTTCTGTGACGTTAGTGGACTGGGCTCAGCATGGAGGCCTGTGATTGGGCCTCAGTTGTGACCTGGGCACACCAAGTGTTATGATGTCATGACACTGGGTGTGCCCATGTGACCGCTGGTGGCCCAATCACAGGGCTCAACAGTGACATCACAGAAGAGAGCCGAATGTCACCAGGAAAGCCAATTTAAAGTGTGGTTTGTACCAAACTTGTTTGACCCAAAACGAATCAGGAGCCTGAGCCACTGAACCCGAAAAAAAAATCTTCAGAGGTTTGCCCATGTCTAGTAGGAAGGTGCATCATCACCATATAAAGCAATCAACCTTTCATGGATTTCTTTAGGCTTCTTTTCAGGATATGGATTAATTGGGGACAAATATTTAATCTATTTAGAGCAACTAAGAAGACACTGGGATTCCTTCTTGTGTTTTGTATTAGTGACGTGACTACTTACTTATTATATAAAGCCCTGGGCCTAGAAATCCACTTAGGTTAAGACAACTTTCTGGCCACATATTGTATTAACACATTATGACTGAGTAGGTCTTTTCAATAGACATTTCGCTGTCCTTTCAAATGTATAAAGTGATATTATTTTTTCAGGGCTTTTAGAAGGTAAATCCTTGATGGCGTGTGGATGTTTTCACCAATGGACTGTTGACTTGTATTGCTTCATGTCCACAATGCAGTGTACACAAATCAGAAACCAGCAGAGCAAACCCAATGTGTACTATTCAAGTGCACTGAACAGAGCGAGCTGTCAGGCAGAAATAATATTTAGAGACCTATCTCACATGGAAAACAGGCAGAATAAATCCATTCAAAGTAATCCAGAAAAAACTGGATTGTTGGACTACTGGATTGAGATGTTTATGCAAATGAGCCATGAGGCTGGCTCAGTTACTTGTTAACCTGAAATATCTATCTATCTATCTATCTATCTATCTATCTATCTATCTATCTATCTATCTATCTATCTATCTATCTATCATTATGGTGCATTATATGAAACTTTTATATGAAAGGGTATTTTAAAACTTTCATGAATAAGTGCAACCAGTGTATCAATGAATCTTCTGTTCCTTATAAGGATCAGTATGTAAGGAAGGAGTTCTGTTTTCTGTGTGCACGTAGAGAACTTTTTACAGTTCACAATGATGTACATTAGGCTTGGAGGAATATACATGGCTTCTAAAAATACTAATCCTCTTGACTTTATACATTTTGTTTTATTGTGTAGCCTAAATGGATAACAGCACCTATAGGAACCTGTAGTTTCATAACATTCTTACTATTTCAAACCCTGAGAAATACCTGATGGATTCATATGAAACTCTGAGAACAAAAATGTAGCATGCTCAATTGTGTGTTGTATTAGGCTGGTTTCACACTAGCTATCCGTTTTACAGACTACAAAACTACGGATGTTGTACATCCATGTGCTATCTGTATGTCATCTGTGTGTCATATGTTTTGTTCTTTTTTATATTTTAGCAATCATCTAGCAAGGGCTGGTTTTAGACAAAGTGGGGCTCTGGACAAAATTAAAAGTGGGGCCCCAAATGTTGAAATATTGTACCTACTACATAGTCATATTCTGTTAATTTGATTTGCTTCAGTGCCTTTCACTGGTATTTATAGGAATGTTCCTAAGGTCTTTAAGGCCAGGGCCCCACATTGCGAAAACGCAGCATTTTGGCCACAGCAAAAACACAGTGGCAAAAAAGCTGCATTTTACAGTACCTGCAAAGTGAAGGGGATTCTGGCTAATCACATACACACATTGCAGAAAAAAAAAATTTGCAACGGAAAAGCTGTGTTTTCACAGCATGTCAATTATACTGGCGGAAACACTGATGTTTTCCGTATACGTATAATAGGTGCAGAGAGTCCACAGAGTAAAACTCTGAGATCACAATTAGAAATGCTGCAGAAAATATGTAATGTATTTCCACTGCAGTCTTTTCCGCAGCATGGGGCCTTAGCCTAAAGAGGTTGTTTCATATATACAGTGGGGAAAAATGTATTTAGTCAGCCACCAATTGTGCAAGTTCTCCCACTTAAAAAGATGAGAGGCCTGTAATTGACATCATAGGTAGACCTCAACTATGAGAGACAAAATGAGAAAACATATCTAGAAAATCACATTGTCTGATTTTTAAATAATTTCTTTGCAAATTATGGTGGAAAATAAGTATTTGGTCAATAAAAGTTCATTTCAATACTTTGTTATATATCCTTTGTTGGCAATGACAGAGGTCAAACGTTTTCTGTGAGTCTTCACAAGGTTGGCACACACTGTTGCTGGTATGTTGGCCCATTCCTCCATGCAGATCTCCTCTAGAGCAGTGAGGTTTTGAAGCTGTCGCTGGGCAACACGGACTTTCAACTCCCTCCAAAGGTTTTCTATAGGGTTGAGATCTGAAGACTGGCTAGGCCTCTCCAGGACCTTGAAATGCTTCTTACGAAGCCACTCCTTCGTTGCCCTGGCGGTGTGCTTGGGATCATTGTCATGCTGAAAGACCCAGCCACGTTTTATCTTCAATGCCCTTGCTGATGGAAGGAGGTTTGCACTCAAAATCTCACGATACATGGCCTCATTCATTCTTTCATGTACACGGATCAGTCGTCCTGGTCCCTTTGCAGAGAAACAGCCCCAAAGCATGATGTTGCCACCCCCATGCTTCACAGTAGGTATGGTGTTCTTTGGATGCAACTCAGCATTCACTCTCCTCCAAACACGACGAGTTGTGTTTCTACCAAACAGTTCTACTTTGGTTTCATCTGACCATATGACATTCTCCCAATACTCTTCTGGAACATCCAAATGCTCTCTAGCAAACTTCAGACGGGCCCGGATATGTACTGGCTTAAGCAGGGGGACACGTCTGGCACTGCAGGATCTCAGTGTGTTACTGACGGTAGCCTTAGTTACATTAGTCCCAGCTTTCTGCAGGTCATTCACTAGGTCCTCCCATGTGGTTCTGGGATTTTTGCTCACTGTTCTTGTGATCATTTTGACCCCACGGGGTGAGATCTTGCGTGGAGCCCCTGATCGAGGGAGATTATCAGTGGTCTTGTATGTCTTCCATTTTCTATTTATTGCTCCCACAGTTGATTTCTTCACGCCAAGCTGCTTGCCTATTGCAGATTCAGTCTTCCCAGCCTGGTGCGGGTCTACAATTTTGTTTCTGGTGTCCTTCCACAGCTCTTTGGTCTTCACAATAATGGAGTTTGGAGTGTGACTGTTTGAGGTTGTGGACAGGTGTCTTTTATACTGATAACAATGTCAAACAGGAGCCATTACTACAGGTAATGAGTGGAGGACAGAGGAGCCTCTTAAAGAAGAAGTTACAGGTCCGTGAGAGCCAGAAATCATGCTTGTTTGTAAGTGACCAAATACTTATTTTCCACCATAATTTGCAAATAAATTCTTAAAAAATCAGACAATGTGATTTTCTAGATATGTTTCTCATTTTGTCTCTCATAGTTGAGGTCTACCTATGATGACAATTACAGGCCTCTCTCATCTTTTTAAGTGGGAAAACTTGCACAATTGGTGGCTGACTAAATACTTTTTTTCCCCACTGTATGTAATTTTTTTTTGCATAGCCAAACTAGTTGCTTGTGACCCTTTAAAAATCAGGAACACAAGCAACAAGGCATATGTCTATCCCTATACACAATAAAATATTTATATACTGTACATACAGAGTTATCAAATAGGATCGCTATACCGGGACTAAATACTGTCACGTCACCCGCTGACCGCTATACCAGGACTAAATACTGTCACGTCAGCCATTGACTGCTATACCAGGACTAAATACTGTCACGTCAGCCACTGACCACTATACCAGGACTAAATACTGTCACGTCACCCGCTGACCGCTATACCAGGACTAAATACTGTCACGTCAGCCATTGACTGCTATACCAAGACTAAATACTGTCACGTCACCCACTGACCACTATACCAGGACTAAATACTCTCACGTCACCCGCTGACCGCTAGAGCAGGACTAAATACTGTCACATCACCCGCTGACCGCTATACCAGGACTAAATACTGTCACGTCACCTGCTGACCGCTATACCAGGACTAAATACTGTCACCTCAGCAACTGACCGCTATAACAGGACTAAATACTGTCACGTCACCCGCTGACTGCTAGAGCAGGACTAAACACTGTCACGTCACCTGCTGACCACTAGAGCAGGACTAAATACTGTCACGTCACCCGCTGACCGCTATACCAGGAATAAATACTGTCACGTCACCTGCTGACCACTATACCAGGACTAAATACTGTCACATCACCCACTGACCGCTATACCAGGACTAAATACTGTCACGTCTCTTGCTGACCTCTATACCAGTACTAAATACTGTCACATCACCTGCTAACCGCTATACCAGGACTAAATACTGTCATGTCTCTTGCTGACCGCTATACCAGGACTGAATACTGTCACGTCACCTGCTGACCGCTATACCAGGACTAAATACTGTCACCTGACCCGCTGACCGCTAGAGCAGGACTAAATACTGTCACGTCACCGCTGAAAGATATTCCAGGACTAAATACTGTCATGTCAGCCACTAACTGCTATACCAGGACTAAATACTGTCACCTCAGCCACTGACCGCTATATCAGGACTAAATACTGTCACGTCACCTGCTGACCGCTAGAGCAGGACTAAAAACTGTCACATCACCCGCTGACTGCTACACCAAGACTAAATACTGTCACGTCACCCGCTGACCGCTATAGCAGGACTAAATGCTGTCACCTCAGCCACTGACCGCTATATCAGGACTAAATACTGTCACATCACCCGCTGACCACTAGAGCAGGACTAAATACTGTCACGTCACCCGCTGACCGCTATACCAGGAATAAATACTGTCACGTCACCTGCTAACCGCTATACCAGGACTAAATACTGTCACCTCAGCCACTGACTGCTATACCAGGACTAAATACTGTCACGTCACCTGCTGACCACTACAGCAGGACTAAATACTGTCACGTCACCCGCTGACCACTATACCAGGAATAAATACTGTCTTGTCACCTGCTGACCGCTATACCAGGACTAAATACTGTCACCTGAGCCACTGACCACTATACCAGGACTTAATACTGTCACATCACCCACTGACCGCTGTACCAGGACTAAATACTGTCACGTCTCTTGCTGACCGCTATACCAAGACTAAATATTGTCACGTCACCTGCTAACCGCTATACCAGGACTAAATACTGTCACATCACCCGCTGACCGCTATACCAGGACTAAATACTGTCACGTCTCTTGCTGACCGCTATACCAGGATTGAATACTGTCACGTCACCTGCTAACCACTATACTAGGACTAAATACTGTAACCTCGCCCGCTGACCGCTAGAGCAGGACTAAATATTGTCACGTCACCCGCTGACCGCTATACCAGGACTAAATACTGTCATGTCAGCCACTAACTGCTATACCAGGACTAAATACTGTCGCGTCAGCCACTGACCTCTATACCAGGACTAAATACTGTAACGTCACCTTCTGACCGCTATACCAGGACTAAATACTGTCACGTCATCCGCTGACCGCTAGAGCAGGTCTAAATACTGTCACTTCACCCGCTGACCGCTATACCAGGACTAAATACTGTCACGTCACCTGCTCACCGCTGTACCAGGACTAAATACTGTCACCTCACCCGCTGACCGCTAGAGCAGGACTAAATACTGTCACATCACCCGCTGACCTCTATACCAGGAATAAATACTGTCACATCACCTGCTGACCGCTATACCAGGACTAAATACTGTCACCTGCGCCAATGACCGCTATACCAGGACTAAATACTGTCACATCACCCGCTGACCGCTATACCAGGACTAAATACTGTCACGTCAGCAAGAGACGGGACTGAATACTGTCATGTCACCTGCTAACCGCTATACCAGGACTAAATACTGTCACCTCACCCGCTGACCGCTAGAGCAGGACTAAATACTGTCACATCACCCGCTGACCGCTATACCAGGACTAAATACTGTCACATCACCCACTGACCGCTATACCAGGACTAAATACTGTCACATCTCTTGCTGACCGCTATACCAGGATTGAATACTGTCACGTCACCTGCTAACCACTATACCAGGACTAAATACTGTAACCTCGCCCGCTGACCGCTAGAGCAGGACTAAATATTGTCACGTCACCCGCTGACCGCTATACCAGGACTAAATACTGTCATGTCAGCCACTAACTGCTATACCAGGACTAAATACTGTCGCGTCAGCCACTGACCTCTATACCAGGACTAAATACTGTAACGTCACCTGCTGACCGCTATACCAGGACTAAATACTGTCACGTCATCCGCTGACCGCTAGAGCAGGTCTAAATACTGTCACTTCACCCGCTGACCGCTATACCAGGACTAAATACTGTCACGTCACCTGCTCACCGCTGTACCAGGACTAAATACTGTCACCTCACCCGCTGACCGCTAGAGCAGGACTAAATACTGTCACATCACCCGCTGACCTCTATACCAGGAATAAATACTGTCACATCACCTGCTGACCGCTATACCAGGACTAAATACTGTCACCTCAGCCACTGACCGCTATACCAGGACTAAATACTGTCACCTGAGCCAATGACCGCTATACCAGGACTAAATACTGTCACATCACCCGCTGACCGCTATACCAGGACTAAATACTGTCACGTCAGCAAGAGACGGGACTGAATACTGTCATGTCACCTGCTAACCGCTATACCAGGACTAAATACTGTCACCTCACCCGCTGACCGCTAGAGCAGGACTAAATACTGTCACATCACCCGCTGACCGCTATACCAGGACTAAATACTGTCACATCACCCACTGACCGCTATACCAGGACTAAATACTGTCACATCTCTTGCTGACCGCTATACCAGGACTAAATACTGTCCCCTGAGCCACTGATCGCTATACCAGGACTAAATACTGTCACGTCACCTGCTAACTGCTATACAAGGACTAAATACTGTCACCTCACCCTCTGACCGCTATACCAGGACTAAATACTGTCACGTCACCTGCTAACTGCTATACAAGGACTAAATACTGTCACGTCACCTGCTGACCATTATACCAGGACTAAATACTGTCACGTCACCTGATTGACCGCTATACCAGGACTAAATACTGTCACCTCAGCCACTGACCTCTATAGCAGGACTAAATACTTTCATGTCAACCACTGACCGCTATACCAGGACTAAATACTGTCACGTCACCCGTTGACCGATATACCAGGACTAAATACTGTCACGTCACCTGCTGACCGCTATAGCAGGACTAAATACTGTCACGTCACCTGCTAACTGCTATACAAGGACTAAATACTGTCACGTCACCTGCTGACCATTATACCAGGACTAAATACTGTCACGTCACCTGCTGACCGCTATAGCAGGACTAAATACTGTCACGTCACCTGCTGACCGCTATAGCAGGACTAAATACTGTCGCGTCAGCCACTGACCGCTATACATGGACTAAATACTGTCACGTCATCCCCTGACCACTATATACCAGGACTAAATACTGTCAAGCAGCACTTTCCTCTCCGCATGTTTCTTGCGGAAACCGAGTGGAAACCACACAGACCACATTATAGTCTATGGGGTCCGCAGGTTTCCTTAGGTAAACCGCTTTTCCATGCATATAGGTTTCTGTTCGGGGGTCCCCAAGCGTACTCCTCGAACGGAAACCGAACGTAGATGTGAACTGGCCCTTATATCGCACAGGACTTCTCCCCTCACACTCCGATGAGATGGATGAGTCACTGCTTGTGAGGAGGAGGGAGTGGGTACAGGATGCTGCTAAGTGCGTAGCTTTACAAGCAGTGATCAGCAGCCCCTGCATCTGCCAATGATTTTTATGCTGTCGATCATTAGTCCTAATAGTAGGGAAAGTATGGGCCCCTAAGGGTGTCCTGGGCAATTCCCCAGTTTGCTCCCCCCTAACGCGGACCTGATTCTAACAAAGTATCTGAAAAATGAACAGCACATGGACAGCATACAGATGACGTCTGTATGCTGTCAGTTGTTTTTTTTAACGGACCCATAGACTTACATGGTCAAGACGAGTAGAGAAAAGAGAAAAAAATAGTCCATGCCACATTTTTTTTCTCAGTGTCTCTCAGTCCATGAAAAACAACAGACGTATGAATGGCTCCATTGATTATAATGGGTCTGTGTGCTGTGATTTTTTTCACTTGTAGCACCCGGAAAAGTAATTGCGAAAGTGCCCTTAGAGATAGATTCTCCTTTAGGATAAAGCTCCACTTTGTGGAAACGAAGCGTTTTGTTGCAGATTTTGTTGCGGTTTTTTGAGCCAAAGCCAAGAGTGGCAATAAAAGGAATGGGAAATATATAGGAAGATCTTATACTTATCCCTTCTGCTCAATCCTTTTCTAGTTTTGGCACAAAAAACGCAGCAAAATCTGCAACAAAAAAAGCTGTGTTTCCGCAAGTGGGGCCTCAGCCTTAGGCCTCTTGCAGACGACCGTGGCCATGATCAATGTGCTATCCGTGTTTTTCATGGCTAGCACACTGACCCACTCATTTCTATGGCCCTGTACACATGACAGTGAATTACACGGTCACTTGTGCGGGCTGACAGTCCGGGCCGCAAAATATAGAACAGGTCCTTTTCCTGTCCTATTTTGCAGCCCTGCTTCCGTGGCTCCTATTCATTTAATGAAAGGGGCCGCAGAAGCACGGGCGGCGCATGGGTGTCCCCTGTGCGCCGTCCGTGCCTTTAATTCACGGCCGTGTGCAAGCACACGGTCGTCTACAACCGGCCTTAGAAGCATTGCAGATACCATGGAGCATCTACAACTCCATCATATAGAACGATAGAGTCTATGGGGCAGATTTATTGGTTGTTAGCTGCAACAGTTTTTCTTTTAGGCTAAGGCCCCACGTAGCAAAGCGCAGCAAAAAAAACGCTGTGAAAAAAAATGTGTTTCCACAGAATTTTTATTGCGTTTTCCTCTGTGACCTTTTTGTCTCTATTATACCTATATGGAAAATGCCAGCGTTTCCATAGGTATAATTGACATGCTGTAATTTTGAAAAACACCAGCATTTTTGAAAACTCAGCTTTTCCGCTGCAGATTGTTTTCTGCAATGTGTGGATGGAATTAGCCAGAATCCCATCCACTTGCAGGTACTGTAAAACTATGCGTTTTCTCAACGTGGGGCCCTGGCCTTAAACAGTTTCATAAATCTCCCTTTTTGTGTCCCACCATACAGACTCTGTACATATGTCTTTGCTGCCTGCATTAGGTCTAAATGTCTGTAAAAAAAAAGCCCTGTACAAAGCAACTTAGATTCAATAGGCTATTATAACAATACATTTGTAATTCCGGCAAAATCAAAACAAAAAAAAACTGCAACAAATCCTCAAAAAAAAAAATTCAAGTAAATATACTAACAATTGATTTTCAAAGCTGTATAATAAAGTAAATGAAACTGTCAAATCATCTCAGGGAAAGGAAATATAGTGAAACCATATATTATGCATACTGGCCATCTTCTTTGAGAAGACCATCCTCCTTGAAAACCACTTTTTCATGTGATTTTTAGGTGTTCATCTCAAAGAGGTTTTGCTGTACATAGGAAAGGTCCTGCATTGGACTGATATACTTGGAAATATAAGGGGCTGTTCACCCGAGAGAATGTGAAAAGGCATTTGGGCTAATTAGTGGTCTCGCACTGTGGATTCTGTGGCTGAATAAGCCACGAAATCTGTGGCAAAATTGAGAAAAATGGTTTCTTTTTTCACTGTCCCCCAAAAAAGATATATGTGCAACTGGAATTTAAGCAGATTTTGAAGTGGAATCAGGGCTGTTTCTACCTTTTCTGCTGCCTGAGGAGAAAATTTAAAAGGTGTTTCCCCGCCCTAAAATTAGAAAATTAGGCATGGCTACCACTTTGTATGCATACCACTCAGCTCTGAGGCTGCCTGAATAAGATACTTCACTGAGCCCCTGGCGCTTGCCCAGTGATTGAAAGAAGCCCGGGACATACACCCAGCTTCAGTGCTCAGTTTAAAGGGGTTGTTCAGGAACTGGACAAACTCTAGACGAGACAGAGGCAGGTGTAACATAAAAACTGAAAGGGTCATGACAGTGTCATGACGCATAATGATGCCAACATATACCCCATGACATCATTTATGACATCTCTGAGACTGGAAGAGGCCCAAAGACCAGCGCCGAAGCCCATATAAGGTGATTAACACTGTTTGTTATGTTTTATCACCTTCCCTGGGCCTCTGCTCATTATACTCTGGGGTCTGAGTATAATGAGCTCCAATCACGGGTGTTAACCCAGGATGTTATACCATGTTTGACCGTGGCATCTCAGGGGTTTTAATATATACCCCGATTGCCTCACCCCCCGGCAACGTGTCGGTGTTCTGATTCGGCAGCCCAGGGTCTGATCAGTGAGTTCAGTTCTGCCGCTCTGCAGATTATTTTCACACAGAAGATTAGTAGTAACAAGATATCAACAGATCCCGGACGTTTCAGTCCCATGGACCTTCATCTACAGCAGGGAGATAGTTGGTACTGAAACATAGACGTCCTATAGATGAAGGTTCATGGGACTGAAACGTCTGGGATCTGTTGACGTCTTGTTACTACTAATCAACTAGCATACTGCCGTGTGAAAATAATTTTTAACAAGATATATACTTATTAGTTATACTAATAAAGTTTTGTTATACTGATATATTCTACTATTGGAGTGCCAGAGTTGAAGTTATTTACTATGAATTACCTTCTGCCTACATTTGCCAACTCTCAGAAGGGACCTTCTTTTGATTTTACTCCTGATACTGCAGAGTGCAATATCCACCTATTGTTCAGCCTGAAATACAAGGATGGAACCATGCATAGTTAGGATATTCGACCATTCTCGAAAAAGTTTAAGTAGTGTTTACATTTGGTGATTTTCTATGAAACTAGCAACTGGTACTTAAAAATTTCCTCAATTTTGGAAAATCTGACACCTGTGAACATGAACATACACTATGGATCCACCATCATTTTTTAAAGGGGGTTCCACTTTTTGTTAACCCCTATGGAAGCTTTAAATAACAAATGCTATATATTCACCTGTCCGTTTGGCCAGAGATCCAATTGAGAGTCTCCATTCAGGTCCCCGGTCTTCTTGATCTTTTGCCCACACAGCAATGCTGTGTGATGTTATGTTCAAATGGACCATTAATGTTCAGCCACAGATTGGTTTATGTGCTCACGTGCGGCAGAGATTCTTCGCTGCATCCCTGGCTGAACGGACAGGTGAATAGTTTCTGCTATTGTGGAACACCCCTTTACCTACATGCAACATATAATTTTATAATTCTCCTTCATTAAAGCAAGTACAGGTAACAAATCAAGGAGATCCCATAGCAGATCACTATCATAATGGGATATTTGGTTGCAGTTGCAATATCTTAAATTTGGTGTACAATTATTTTTATACAAGAAATAGTTTGAAGGTATCCTTTGTATTTCTCCACATGTCTTAGGAGGATTAACCTGATAAATACCACTCCGGATAATTAGTTTCAATTAAATAGCAGCATTAATCATTATGATTCATTGAATTCAGTACTCATATCCATTTTGCTTATTTCCTGCTAGGGTTGTGAACAGGCCGCAACTCCACTAGCTCAGAGGCTTAAAATTTCTTAGTGGCAATAGCAAGTGCTTGTAATTTAAAATGATTAGACAGTGTGCACACAGCCAGGTTGGCAGACAGCCAAGGAATATTAGCAGCGTCAGGGTAAGGTACTGAGTGGTATTGGGAGCCAGTGGGAGATTGTGGCCAGTAGGAGGGAGCCAGAGACACTCACATTCAGCAGGCAGATATGTTAATACTGCTTAGCTATGTAATTAGTGCACATAGAGGAAAGGTGTACAATATGGCACTTACCTGATCGTGACTAGTACCACAGTCCTTGGCAGTCAATGTGCAACTCGCCTGGTTGGCCCTCACAGAGCAGTTGCTTGGCAACATCGGCCCTCCTTGTAAGTCACCTACCAGAGCCATAGCTCCCAACCATCCTGGATAAAGCTGGACAGATCCAGTTTTGCACTGCTGTCCCGTGTTCCTGAACAGTTGTGCACTTACCATGCTGTGCGCTTCTTTAGTTTGTTCCCTGAGGCACCGAAGCTGATTGCTTCAATCCTCCTGGGTCTCCTCTCCCACCACCTGTGAGACAGAACTCATGTAACATGAAATCATTTCCTGCTCGCCTGCACATCTGCAGCCAGAGCAGGAGAGTTGGAAAAGTGCCTGTGTGGCATAGAGGAGGTTGGGATTGCCTGGTGAGTGCATGGTCTGTGAGGGAATCTGAGTGGAGGTCCCATCATATCAGCTGCTGTGTGTCTGAATCCCCAGGGGTCCTCATCAGTATTCAGTATTTCTAAACTGACATTTACTCTGAATACTCTCCTAGAACTAGAGCAAGATGGACTGCAACCTATGGTATAAGATTACATAAAAGTCTATCAAGAGGGAAAGTAGAAGAATGAGCAGGAACTGAGTGAGACAGGTGAGAAACAAGAACAGACCAAGGCTGCTGAAGCTAAATTCTTTATTCATATCTATACTAGTTAGTTTTTATCTACAAAGTCCTATATGATGTTGATGATGCTTCTTAATGACAGAGAGTAACTTAAATAAACAGATTCCCCTCTACTGTCTACTGACTACTGTCAGTGGTTCTTTTCAAATGATTTTCAGTGCTCCAGATATAGTGTAATGGCCCCCTCAGTGCCCCCACATGTTGTATAATGGCCCCCTTAGTGCCCCCACAAGTAGTATAATGGCCCCTTCACTCAGAAGAATGTCCACATCAGTGTCCTCATACTCAGTATAATGGCCCCATCAGTGCCTCCATATGTAGTATAATGGCACTCACACTTAAGTGTCCCACATGTAATATGCCCCCACAGTGTTCCAACATGTAATATAATGGCCTCCACATTTAAAATAATGACCCTTACAGTGCTCCCCCACATATAATAAAATGGCCCCCACAGTGCCCCCATATGTATTGGCCCCCACAGTCAGTGATGTTTAAGGTGCAAGTTGTGAGCTGCATTCATTACTTATCATCGGGGTGAATTAAGTGTACCATGGGCCTCAGGCTGTTAAGAAAGCACACCAGAATAATGTCCCATAGTGGCCCTCCACATAGTATAATGTCTCATAGCTGTCCTCCATGCAGGATAATGTCCCATAATGGCCACTCCACAAAGTATAATATTCCACACGAGACCCCAATATAATTTTCCATAGTGAACTTCCACACAGTATAATGTCCCATAATTTCCCCTTCATACAGTTTAATGTCCCGTTATGGTCCCTACATAGGTAAAATGAAAAAAATCTCACATACATATATTTTTTAACAAATTCAGGTTCAGGCCGAACCCAAAATTTTGCGAGTTTGTCACCCACAAAGTACTATTATACTCTGGGGTCTCTTCAGACCCTCAGAGTATAATAAGTAGAGGCCCAGGGCAGGTGAATACATATAACAATGTAATTAAAGAATTGTGGGCCCCCTACCCTTCCCTACAGCAAATTCTTGACAGTGACGGTTACAGGTGCTGCAGTGGCATCTCAGATACTTGAAAGGGATACAGCTGTAGTACCCACAACTGCAGTTATCAAGAATATGATGAGTGAGCAGCGCAGCGCTCGGCATATAAAACAATACTGAGCTGCATGCTTTGGGAAACAGCTGATCTGCAGGGTCCTAACAGTCTAAGAGATATAAGAGATCAGTGGGGGTCCAACGCCTGGGGCCCCTGCTGATCAATTGTTTGAGTTACTGTGGTGCTTTTGCTTTTGTGAGCGCCTTGACTCCTACCCTATTTACATTGCACAGCATCAGTTTTATAATCACCAAACAATGTTATTACAGACTGTAATAATAGTGCATGGCTGCTATAAAACAGATGGCGTGTGATGTGAATAGTGAAGGGGCCCCACACAGTATTATACGCTCCAGAGTGCCCCCCACACAGTATTATACGCTCCACAGTGGCCCACACACAGTATTATATGCTGCACAATGTCCCCTACACAGTATTATATGCTGCACAGTGGCCCTCACACAGTATTATATACTCCACAGTGGCCCTCACATAGTATTATATACTCCACAGTGGCCCCCACATAGTATTATATGCTCCACAGTGGCCCCCACAGTATTATATGCTGCACATTGGCCCCCACCCAGTATTATATGCTCCACACTGGCCCCCACCCAGTATTATATGCTCCCAACAGCCCCCCTCTGCTCTGGTGCTATTATTATACTCTGGGGTCTCAGGAGACCCCAGAGTATAATAATAGCACCAGAATAATAGACCCCAGAGTATAATAATCGGAGGCCCAGAAAAGGTGAATAAAAATAACAAACACTGATACTCACCTTGCCTCACCTTTCCTGGGCATCCTGGCTCATCCTGTCTTCAGCATCTTCGGCCCTCTTCAGACGTCCCTGCTGAGGCCTGTGATTGGTCGGCAGTGGTCACGTGGGGGCACACTGATGTCATTACGGCATCGTGCCCCATGTGACTGCTGGGGCCTAATCACATGACGAATGGCCCCGGAAAGGATGCTGAGCCCAGGAGAGGTGATTATAAGTATTTATTATTTTAAGTCACCTCCCTGGTATCTATTGGAAAGGAGCCCAGCAACATGCTGGAGTAAGTGGTCTTGTCCCAATAACATTTTATTGGCTACTTGTTCCTCGGATCATATTAAAAACTCGATGAAGTCAATTAATCATACTGTCTGTCTACAGTTTCAGAAGTTGGGCCTGTGGAGATTAGCTGATCACTCGGAAGACTTTCAGACACTGTCCACATTGATTCAAATCATTGTTACCATCCAAATCTGTCTAAATGGCTCTCTGTAAAAAACGGAGAGCCATATATTGCTTTCTGTATTCTGTCTATTGCATATCAAAATAATACTTAACATAGAACACAAATAACAGCACTTCCTTTCCTAAACCTCATCCTTTCATTTGATTTTAATTTTTCTCATAATATATACTAAGAAGTATATAAAGATCACAGTAGTTGTTTACAGTGTTTCTCTCTGCTGGGACCCCCAGTTTTCTACTGTAATATGTGGGGACATAAAGCATTTATACTAGTCCTTTTACATGACTGGGATCTTCTTTCTTTGTAGTGCCAGATCGTCCAGGGAGGGAGAGAGGATTTTGCTCTCTTCTCTGGCTAATAAATGAGGGTCTTTAAAGAGGGACTCTTTCCATTCTATTAAATTCCTCTAAGTGAAACAAATGTCTCTATATGTATATTTAGCCCTTCATCCTTATAACTGTGCCGCTTGATATAAACACCTTGAAAGTCCATAGCCTGACCTTGCTGAGCAAGACAATCTGCCACATAAATTATGATGATCTCATACTCGTGTCCGTAGCTTAATAAAGTTTTATTTTAAAATGTGCATCCACTTGTAACTCTCCTTGTAATAGTAGGATAAATCTCTCGAATTGCTAAGTATATTTTCATACACTGTCTATAATGTGACACTGATATGAAGAAATGGCAGTTTACAACTTAGCGTGTTTTATGCTTTACTGCAGATCTTCAATGTGGGTTGACAATTTGAACTATTTCAGTGTTTGCATATGTGTTCTATTTCCAGACAATAAACCTTTGTTTTTTATATAATCTTTAATCTTCATACAAAACTTAAGTTGTATGAAAGAGTTCATTTTTTCTATTTTGTATTTTACAAGACCTATATTAATTTTCTGTTGGTGTTGTCTGTGTAAATATATACAGTATTTCACAGCAATACAAATAGCATAGTAATTAAAAAAAAAAAAAAAAAAAAAGAGTACGGAAACTAAAGTTCATCCTTTATGAAGGTCATTTTAGTCATTCTGATGACAAAGGGTCATATATCTAAGGATCGGTTCACACTAGCTCTCGGTCTCCTTTCTGGGTTACTGCTTTTAAGCGTATTTGTTTCCCAAGTGGACCCGAAGAACAGAATGCCGAATGCTAGTGTGAACCTAGCGTAACACAGTGTTATTGTTACGTCCGCACCGCTTCGAACGTCTGCGCCATCCGGCTGCATGCTGCGGCGCAGGAGGTGGGTCTGGCTGTGATTCCTTCCTTTGGGTTCTTCTTGTATTGTCTGAACACTGTCCTATTCCCCAACTTCCTTAATTGATTTTCCATCAAACCCATCTCCTTCACCTTGGTTTTCCTCTGCTCCTCTGATAGTTAATCTTAGCCTTACCTGTGTGATTGACAGCCTATCCTCCTATCAAGTCTGGGGGGGGTTCTTCCTTCCTATTTATTGTTTGCTCACATTCACATTAGTGCTTGCTATTGCCTCGTGTGCTGGCTATTTACACTTGCTGTTTTGTTACCTGTATTCATATTCCTGACCTCTGGCTTTACCTTTGACTATTCTCTCAGATTTCAATTCTGTACTGCGTTGCTCGACTGTTACCGACCCCATGGCTAGCTGACCTCCCTTTTGTTGTTTGTCTTGTCTGCGTTCAGTGTCATCATCTTAAGAAGGGATCACCATCCAGTTGCCGTCTATTGCCTAGGACAGTTCAGGCAAATAGGCAGGTACGGGGGGGGGTTCAGCTTAGGACTCACTGTCTTGTCGTGCCCCTCCCCCCAGGGTTCACCAGCAGCTACTGGGAAGTTGCTCCTCTAGCAATTCTCTTACACTTATTATCTATCTTTACAGAAAGTTAGTACCATCTGCTAACAAGGATAGTCCACCAAGGACAGGATCAAATTCTGATAATATTTGTAGTTACAGCACTAATGCAAGTAAGCCCCACAGTTTAGGGATTGGTGAGTCTCTTAGCAGTGGGGCACCCAGGAACCAAATATTTATCACCAATCCAATGAATCATAATCTATATCATGTAGCATTTGAATTTTTTGCGGAAAAAAATTATACAGCCTCTTTTTAAGTGTATGTCTAGTCCGAGCTATGACTTTCCTTTACCTTTCCACATTTAATGGTCTTCTTGTGACATGCACTTAACATTGTTGAACCCAAGTCAATAGAGATGTACAGTGTAGATATGCACAACAACTATAAACCAGTCTGAGCTAGGATAAGTATACTGTACACAGACATTTGGCTAGCAGTAGCAGTTAGTTTATCGTCACAAGACTGAAAATAAAGGCAAATCAGTAGTCAATATTTTACCATAAATTTCTAGACTGCTTAAATCAATCCACAAATAAATTAAGACTACATCTAAACAGAAACTGTGTAAGTGTAAATTAGTGACACATCGCTTATGTATACACTGGATTTAGTTCTGTCTAGGTCAACTGCACATAACATAACCAATAGCATAACATATACATAATATGCTTAGTAAACTGTGTTTGCCAATTGTAACTGGTTCAGTAGATAATACAACCATGATGTACAATTTATGGTGACTCAAAAATGCACGCCATATAACCTGTATATCTATCAACGAAGAGCTTTGATATTTTGGAACATTATTTTCATAGTGGGCATATACCAATGTTAAGCCTTTTTTTACAAACTGAATGTATCCCTCACAGTACAGGTGATAAATGTATGATTTTTGGGACCACTGCACATCAGTAAAACAGGGGTTTTGAGTTTGGACAACTATAAAGGGGTTTTTAAAGTGTCACAGTTGGGAACTCAAAAATCTGTAGGGCTGACTGAAGCATTCAAGTGCTGTACCAATGTACAGTATATATATTTTTAGAGTTGATATTGAATGCAGAATCTAAGGGGGTTCATGGTCTGGGATTGAAATCATCGCTGATCCCTGCCATCGCTGTAACCTGCCATTGAATCAGAATGTCAGTTGTAATATGCAAGTAACACCCACTGTGGATAGAACAGATAGAGCATTACTGACCATCTATGAAGCTAAGTTTTAAAGAGAATCTTTCACCACCTCCACCAACTACAATTATTTACATCCTTCAAGAGTTGCTGCTCCACTGATACTGGTGCAGTTGGAATTTCTGTTAATTTCACCATCCATATGCTAATTAGGTGCCCAATTGCCAGGTGGGCAGAGCTAAACTGTCTGCTCTAGCCCAAACATATTGAAACTGATGACTGGTAAAAAATTCTAAGGGTCTGAACTAAGCATGTTAAGAAACTCTGCTATGCACTTTCATCTGCTTGTTATTTAGGATATTTTGGGAGAAAACTTTAAAGGAAAGTAGACTATTTCTATCAAAGCAAAATGTTCATTATGTATAACTATAGTGTAACTAGGTAATCTAGTGATAGACTGGATCAAGTCTTCAAATAGCACGATGTGATGGATAACCTTATTTCTATAAGCTCCTTTAATTGGATTTATTACATAACTGCTCAGAGAGTGAATTACTAAGAGTCACAGAGGTCACTTCTTAAACCTCATGAATCATCTAAGACAGGTGTACTCAGGGGAGCCCAGACCATGACTATGCTGTGGTATAGGCAGCAGGGACAACTGTTGATCCCTGCTGCCACTACTGTAATGTATAAGTGCTAAAGAGGCAGTGGTCAGGAGGTCAGTCTTTCTCCTGATTGAGTGTCATCATGCAAGAGCAAGTAGGGAATTTTCTGCTGACCCCCTACACCTCCAGTGGGAGCACTATGGGGGTATTGTGCTTTATTGAGCACTTAAGGGGAATTTGTTGTGGAAGCTACTAAGTGGATAGGTACTAAGGTGGCAATATACTGTGTGGGGGGGACTAGGGAGGCTTCAGCACTGTAGGGCACTATTACTGTATTGTGGAACAATGAGACTGGGTGGGTTAAGGGGGCATGAGAAGGACTGGGCAGGATTATTACTATATGTTAACATATCTAAGTACTAGACCTGTTCAGCTACTGTTCAGCTCAGACCCTCACCTGATGGCAGACTCAGGTCAGTGTGCCTTTACTAAAAGTAGTTGAATATCCCTGATCTAAGTGATTGATTTTGTCTTGAAGTAACAAATAATCATGGGGCTTCATTGTGAAAATCATAAAAAAGACACAGCTAGGGGTTTCAGGAAATAGGCCATTGTTATAGGTAGAGATGACTGAGCATACATATCATCCCTGTCACCTTGAACAATCTCTCTGTTTATTGTATCTTTCGTTACTTCCTCATAGTCTCTTTTCTGCTTTACATATCATGTCAGTGTCTATCCTTACTTGCCCTACCTTTTGTAGCTGTTTGCCAACCTCTAGCAATAGAGGTAATAGGGTAATCCTTTTAGAGGCAAAATGGACTCCTTCGGCTACCAGGTCACCTTGGTGTACAACATCTGGTGACAAGAACCATATTATTGTTCTTTATATGGCTTATTACACTTGAGTGGTATAATAGGAGAACATCATATTAACAGAACTGGACAAGATACTGTTGACACTATATGGTTGACTCGCAAGGGGCTACTGGCATATAAATTCTGCTAAATTCTGCTATTCTCGCTTAAAAATGACTTTTTACCACTTCCACCAACTCCATCTCTTTGCTCCACTGATTCTGATGCAGTTGAATTTTTTCTCTAGCCCCTTCGGTTCATGAGCAATAGGTTCTGTTAGTTTCAATACCTTATATGCTAATTAGGCTCTCTATTGTCAGATGGGCAGTCTCAGACTGTCTGATCCAGCCCTTGATCACCCACAAGAAAGTAGAGAGTTAGAATTAGTGGAGCTACACCTATTAAAGGATGCAAAGAGATGGAGTTGGTGGTTAAATGGCCCTCTTTAGTGTCTAGTATTATGTATTATGATTTTGAGCCTTCATTATAACATTTCTATATAATGGAGTGTTATCTGTATTCTAGATTTGATATTGTCAAATGCTTTCCATGATCATAAGGTAACATATATTCTGAGCACATTTGAATTTGGCTTAATATGTCCAATAAATTGAAACACAGGGCATGCTATATTTCCCCTGCATCAGTAGCTTTATATTATTATTTTTTAAGCCATAACATGTTCTGGATATGGAGTAGCATTCATGATTGAGGCTTTACGTGTTTTGTCTTTAAATTAAGTATTATATAATAAAAGTTAGAGAGAAGGTAAATAGTTGGTGAACCAACTCTAATGTATTAATGAACTTCCCTTATACAAGAATTCCCTAATACACTTCTATTATTGGAGTGATTAATGGTCACCATAATGAATGGAATGATCTGATAACAGGACATGCAGTACCTAACCCTGCAAGAACAGAAGGCTATTACTTCACTGAAAGAAAATCAGGATATAATAATAAAACCGGCTGACAAAGGGGGCGCAATAGTCATAATGAACACCTCAGACTATATCCAGGAAGCAAACAGGCAACTGTCAAATCCCATCCATTACTCCAAACTTGGAAGTGATCCCACAGAGGCCTATATGAAAGAACTAAAGAGTATGATCAAGAAGTTTCCAGTCCAGATCCAGAATTAGGTAAAAGGACTTATCCCACAAGATCCCAGACCGGGCTGCTTCTATATGCTCCCAAAGATACACAAAGATGGCAACCCTGGGAGGCCTATCATTTCTGGCATTGGGACACTGACAGAAAACATCTCAGGTTGGGTGGAAAATCTCCTAAAACCCCTTGTCAGGGATACTCCAAGCTATATCCAGGACACCACTGACCTTCTTAACAAACTGAATGCCCTTGGCCCTCTACCTGAGGGTACCATTTTGGCCACCATGGATGTGGAATCCCTGTATACCAACATTCCCCACAAGGATGGAGTTGCAGCATGTCGAGTACACCTGGCAAAACAAAACCTCCCAACAGAACCAGTAACGCAGCTCATACAATTCATCCTTAGCCACAACCATTTTACCTTTGGAGAGGATCTATATCTACAGCGAATGGGAACTTCAATGGGGACCAGATGTGCACCCCAATATGCAAATCTCTTTATGGCAGAAATGGAAGGAACATATTTATCAACATGCGCCACCAAACCTATGACTTACCTTCGTTATATCGATGATATCCTTGTCATCTGGACTGCAGGTGAGGAGGCCCTACTTCAATTCCATAATGACTTCAATGACTTTCACCCGACCATCAACCTTAAACTTATCCATTCAGGGAGTGAAAGTCACTTTCTGGATACCACAATATACATTAAAGACCACCGGCTACTCACATCAATATACCACAAACCCACAGACAGAACGGCCTACCTGAGAAACGACAGCTTCCACCCCAAGCACACAAGACAATCTATAATCTACAGCCAGGCTATACGATACAATCGTATTTGCTCCGACAAAACAGACCTGGACAAGCACCTCCTGGATCTGAGGATGAAATTTCTCAGATTGGGATACAAACCAAAAGTAACAGACAACCAATTGAACAAAGCGGCAGCCATTAACAGAGACAGTCTGCTCACGTATAGAGAGACCCAGAAAGATGCCCGAGTGCCCGTAGTAGTCACCTACAACCCACAGCTGGAGATCCTACGAAGGATTGCCAAGGAGCTCCAACCTGTGCTACATAGGGACAACAGACTCAAGGACATATTTCCAGTCCCCCCTCTCCTTTCCTTTCGACAACCACCAAACCTGAGGCGTATTATCGTCCGGAGTGCCCTGAAGGCCCCAACTGAAAATGGCACCTCACCTTGCCTACATAAAAGGTGCATGACCTGCAAGCACATCCACACCACTGACAGTGTACCTATCCCACAGTCACAACAGGTGCACAGAATTAGGGGGACATTCTCCTGCAGGTCTTCCAATGTGGTGTACCTCATAATGTGTGTGCAATGTCCCACCACAGGCCTCTATGTATAATAGATTATATATCTGATGCAATAACTATTTTGTATGCTTTACGTAACAAGTAAAATGAGTAGGGTTCAGTTCTGAGATAGCATCTGCATTGACTTCTATGTAAGTCACTGTGTTCCAGGACATAAGTCTTGGTTAGAGTCAGGGAAAAGCTAATAACATAAGATTAAGTGGATAACTTTTGTCGGATCAGCTAATGCAATTAAATCTTTATGTCATGCAAGAATAGAACTTTAGTATACAGGAGGCTAGGTAAGCTTGACTAAATAGACTATTATATAGAACAATAATCTGTAAATGTCCATAGTAGAAATTAAAGCTTTTTCTGCAAGGGTAAATCTGTGCAAAATGCATTTAAATTATTGTAGTTTTTGTTTTCTTCTAGTATTTGACTATACATCACTTTAGAGCTTGTACATTCTTTCATCTACCATGAAACTATAATGTTCCACAGCAGCCCCTGCACACAGTATTACAGCCCTCAGCAGCCCCTGCACACGGTATTATGGCCTGCAGCGGCCCCTGCACATGGTATTATGGCCCACAACTGTCCCTGCACATAGTATTATGGCCCGCAACGGCCCCTGCACACTGTATTATGCCTCACAGCGGCCCCTGCACACGGT
Source organism: Leptodactylus fallax (assembly GCA_947044405.1). Lineage (NCBI taxonomy): Eukaryota > Metazoa > Chordata > Amphibia > Anura > Leptodactylidae > Leptodactylus > Leptodactylus fallax. The sequence continues at coordinate 3,926,309 of CAMRHE010000092.1, forward strand.
ATTATGCTCCATAGTGGCCCCTGCACATGGAATTATGCTCCATAGTGTCCCCTGCACAGGGTATTATGCTACCAAGTGGCCCCTGCACACGGTATTATGCTCCCTAGTGGCCCCAACACACGGTATTATGCTCCATAGTGTCCCCTGCACATGGTATTATGCTCCATAGTGGTCCCTGCACACGGTATTATGCCCCATGGTGGTCCCTGCACACGGTATTATGTTCCGCAGAAACCCCTGCACACGGTATTATGCTCCATAGTGGCCCTTGCACACCGTATTATGCTCCCTAGTGGCCCCTGCACACGGTATTATGCCCCATAGTGGCCCCTGCACTGGTATTATGCTCCATATTGGCCCCTGCACACGGTATTATGCTCCCAAGTGGCCCCTGCACACGGTTTTATGCTCCCTAGTGGCCCCTGCACACAGTATTTTTCTCCATAGTGGCCCCTCCACTGGTATTATACTCCATAGTGTCCCCTGCACATGGTATTATGCTCCATAGTGGCCCCTGCACACGGTATTATGCCACATATTTCCCCCTGCACACTGTATTATGCTCCATAGTGACCCCTGCACACTGTATTATGCTCCACAGTGGCCCCTGTGCACAGTATTATGTCCCATAGTGGCCCCTACACACAATATTATGCTCCACAGTGGCCCCTCTTTTCAGACCCAAGAGTATAATGACCCAGGGGAGGTGAAAAACATAAAAACCAGTGTTACTTACCTTTCCTGGACACCAATGCACTCCTTGCAGCTTTCGGCCCTGTTTAATTGTGCACAGACGTCACATGCTCAGGCCAGCGACGCGACCTGATGATGTCACCAGAGGGCCCAAGCCTGCTTGGAGTAACATTGGGTCACAGGAGAGGTGAGTAACAATGGTTTTTATGTTCCCTCACCTCCCCTGGGTCTCCAATTATTATACTCTGGGGTCTGAAAATACCCCATAGTATAATAATAGTAGTATTTGAGGCCCGCGGCCTCACTTACCTACCCCCGCGCCTGCTCACAGTCGCTTCCCCTTCTGCGTCCCATAGCAGAAAGGGAAGCGGAGGCAGCCACGAGCAGGCGCGAGGGTATGTAAATAAATAGGCCGTTACCTGCTGGGGATACTCCAGCAGGCAACGGCCTATTTATATAAATAAAAAAAAAAAGTTATCCTCACCTACCTGCGATCCCTTGATGGAGCCGCCGCCTCCTCTGTGTCTCAGCGTAGAAGGCGCGATGACGTCATTGTATCGCCATCTGCGCTGAGATGCAGAGGTCTCGTAAGCCAGCCCAGGACAGGCCCCGCTCAGCTTTGTTTTTTTTTTTGTTTTGTTTTTTTTAAAGCGGCCTGTCCTGAGCTAGTTTACATTAAATAAATAGTAAAAATGCCACCCCTCCAAACAGTGAAGGACAGTGCCTCACTTCGCCTCATTAGAGGTGCACCCCTGCATACCATGATTGAATGCCACTATACCATATCCTATCAAAGGGTATATTACAAAAAGCTTATCCATGACAAATTTTATTTAACAATTATAATTGACAAGGTTGCCACTATCAATCTGAAATCTAAATATAATTTGCTTATAAAGTGCTTACAAAGTTTCAAACCATGGAAAAAGCAATATCTATCTATCTATCTATCTATCTCTCTCTCTATTTTTTATTTAGTTAGCTAACCATAAAATTAACATTTAATTTTCAGAAGGATTGCTAAGATTTTGCAATGAAAAATAAAAAAGGTAGAACATCTGTGGCTGTTTTGGTGCACATAATTGTATTCTAAGAATCAATGAGAACATGAAATAACAGCATGTCCTTTACATAGATAAACAACTGTACTAGCTCAGAGGGTCTAATGGAAAGTTTTACTAAGTACTTTCAAAGATGTTGAAGTCCCTTAGGGATCAGTTAAAACTTATCAACTAACATTTTATTATATTTTTTCTGCTAGCTTTATTTATATGATGACAACGAGTCTTGCAGCACTGTACACAGTATGAAATTACTCATATTGGCCTCTCTCCCCATTGGGGTTCCTAATATATCATTGGTGTTCACATACTGTACACTGTTATGGTACCTTCACACAATGCAGATTTTGTTGCAGAAATGTCTAATTTGCTGCCAAAAGGCCTGGGACCCCACGTTGTGTACACGCAACGTTTTGGCTGCGTTGGAAAGAGTTATTCTGGCTAATCCCATTCACACATTGCTGAAAAAAATCCACAGCGGAAATGCAATTATACCTACAAATGCAATTAGACCTGTGGTCTTTCTGTGAAAAACGCTGTGGAAAAAAGCGCAGCGTAGTAGCTGTGGCTCACTACGTGGGGCCTTAGCCTATGATATCGATGATTATTAGTCACAGAAATTTTTGCAACAAAGTCTGCTTCCACCTGATAACTTCCATTTGAAGTGAATGGTTAGGCAGAAAATTTTGCATGGCAGGTGTGGAATTTGACGCGGAATTTGGTCACGTGGAAAAAAATCCGCTTCATATTTTTTTAGCTAGGAACAATTCCTAAAGCTGAATTGTTCAGCTAGGAAAAATTCTGCCGTGTGAAGATCCAACATTGTGTTTTTGGCTGCTACAGAAAAAACACTGTGTTTTACAATATCAGCAAAGTGATTGAGATTTCCATAATCTCATTCACACATTGCACAAAAATGCTGCGGAAAAGCTGCGTTTTAAAAAAAAGCTGAGAAAAAAGCTGCAAAAACTCTACAGAGAAAAAACGCTGTAGTAAAAACTGCGGTGGAAATGCATCATGTTTTTCACAGAAAGTCTGCAGAGTTTTCCTCTGCAGACTTTCTTCCTCTATTAAACCTATACGGAAAACGCTGTGCTGCGTTTTTGAAATGGCAGCATTTTGGCTGCAGATTTTATTCTGCAATGTGTGGATGGGGTTAGCCAGAATCCCATCCACTTTGCAGGTAATGTAAAATGCAGCATAGTATGTGGCCTAAAACACATACATTTTTTTGAAAACACTTGTGTTTTTTTAAAAGGTCACATATTAAAGGGTCTTTTTAGTGAATAATAGATTAAAAGCAAACAAAAAAAAGCATGTATTTTGTAAGCAAACTTTTTCCTATGTGTTTTCAATATGCTTCAAAATGCAAAAAATAATGCAAACTGTCATTTCAGTCTTAGAATAAAGATATATGTTTAAGATTTGTTAATGCAGTTTTTGTGTGGATCATAAAGGATGAGAGCAGAACCTATAAACCACATTTGGTACTTCTCTTTTTTTTTTATTTATTTATTTTTTTTTACAGTCCACCTACTTTTGTCTACTTTTGTCAGCATCAACATAACCTGAACATGTGTCTTTACACCAAGGTTAACTAACATGTTAGATGCAAGTATAAATAACTCTCACTTTCTGAAGTCTGGTTCTCTTTTTTAGGTCTACATTATATACTGATGTGAATGTCTACATTCACTGTAGTATGGAGATATCTAATGTTTATTCTGCCTTCGGGAAAGGGATGACATTTCCTCTCTCTTTGACCGTGTGTACTTCTATCTAGTTTTATGTTATCTTTTTGATGGCTGTGGTTTGACTGGTTTGTATATAGAGAGTGTCTGACAGTGTGTGTTAGTGTTTTGTGGGGCCATTTTAATGTGGGAATGGAATGTCATTCTCTCCCTGCAAGTGACTGGGCTTTTTCTGTCTCATATAAAGGCCTCAGCTATGAAGCTTACAGTCGTAAGGCTAATCGCATTTCTTTGCTGGCCTTTATGGTAGCATATAATGTACTATCACATGTGGGACAAGTAAAAAAAGAAACATAGCTAATATTAATCATTTAAAGGGGATTCATACATCAGAGACTGATGGTTTATCCTTTATAATAGCAATAGGTGGCACAGCTAACTACATAGTATACAGTGCCATCTGCTTCCAGCCCTGTACACTTGATGGGAGTGCAGGGTGTTGAACCCCCACGATTTAAGACTGATGACATATTCTAAGTATAGACCTTTAAAATCAGATTTTTCACAGCTCCTAAAGTTACGACTCACTACAATTATTTGGTCTAATTTTTTTCCACAGTCTTTTTTAATTAAAGGATGCAATTTACCACAGAAATAATAAATTATATACTGACCATACACCATACAGTCTGGGTTTCACATAGGATCACAATCATTATCACAATAATCATAACAAATGCTCTATTATTTTAGTGTGAAAAATTACTTTAGGGGAAAAAACCTTACCCTGATCTATTGAGAGAAAATGGAGTACCTTTTCAAGACCAGATTGACAGTATCAGCAACCAGTCGTATAAATGGTCACTAATTTTTCAACAACCTTTGCATAAATCAATAGTACAAGAAGTATAAGAAACACTGCAATCTATCTTATCAGAGAAAAATTCTTCTTTCTCCACGAATCATCTGGCTCAGGCCATCAAAACACTCAATTGCATTGCTTATACTGTAGTTCCAAGTATGTTCAGGTTTTACACTAAGGGTACGTTCAAACAGAGGAATCTGCCATGGATATGGTAGTGGATTCCGCCTCTGAGACGCTGAAAAGATCAGTGTCCTGCTTGATCATACTGTGGATTCCGTGGCTGATTCAGCTGCGGATTCCACGGCTCGTGAGTCCCTGACGATTAGGCTCATTCATCTGGGCCTAATCAGAGAGGCAAGCCGTGACGGAATCACAGAATCACATCACAGAAATCCCACAGCCAAATATGGTGGTGGAAAATGAAGAATAATTTCTCTTCATTTTCCACTGTGTGAACCTAGCCTTATAATGCACATATGCTTTGGATTTGCAATGTCCTTATTCTTAGCATCAAAACCTCATGTGATAACTGACTGACAGAAATATTATGCTACATCTGGAGCTAAGCATTTCAATGCTTACATGATTGCAAGGAATTCCTATATGCATAAAAAGAAGGGGGGATTTCTTAAGACTGTCCACATCTGGCACTATCTGCTCCTGAATTATCAAGAATAAAAATCTGTGCCAGAATGAAACCTATGCCAGTCAGGAACTCATGGCAGTTTTCTAGTGTGAGTTATATTTAATATGCTGGACCCAGTCTGCCCATGTTCCCAGAAAGTGATGAAGAAGGCACAGCATTAGGAATTTGGTATATCTTTGGTTCAAGAAAAGGCCTTGAGCCAAAGATTCACCACATTATCATAATAAATCCCCCTCAATGTATCATTAGGTTTATGATTCCCCAGCATGTGTAACAGTGGGTAGTTGTTCATTGAGACCCAGTGTATAAGGAAGGATTTCTCATAAATATGGTTGCAGTTTAGGAAAAAAAAACCTTACTGGTGATGCTACATGGCTTGATCACTACCTTATTAACAGAGTCCTGTCAATATGCTCCTCTCAGATACAGTAGCTTGACCTTAGTTATGGATTCACAGAACCTGGGTAGTATTGTTATAACTGAAAGATATGTTGTCACTCTATAAATACAAATACAATATAGCCATTATTATTATTATTTTGTTCATACAGTAAGCATTTTTCAAGTTTGCGTATTTTCAGGCTGAGTTTGCATATTCTGGTTCCACTGCAGTCAAGGTGTGCCTGAGATAATGCCATTATGCCATCTAACAGCCATTAGGAGTGAAATTGCTTTTAGCTGCAGTCATTGAAAACTGCGCCAATCTCCATCTCAGCGTGGTATACCAGCTGACATGGTGCGTCCAGAAAAGTAGGCACACTTACACCTACATCTTGTTTAACTTGCACTAATAGATGAACAACTATTTTACATATTTATTATTGGCATAAATACAACAAGAGTGTAATAGAAAAATATGCTATAAAGGTTGGGGGATTAAATGTTCTTTTGTCATTGGCATGCAGTTTCAGCTACAAAATGTAGAAGCAGCCTTCATCTAATGACATGGAAGACATAGAGAATTTGAGCTGCAACATCCCATATAATGACTATATACAAATATGACTATACAGTATACAACTCCCTTCAGGATATAAACATGTTAGTGACAAGAACTATTATTCAATTTTGTCTGACTTGGATTGAAATAAAATGCCAGACATCCTATGCACTATAGTGGAGCAAGAGAGAACAATGATTCTCGTCTGATAAAACCCCTTTAAGAAAAGACTAGCTGTTTGGGCTGAATGATTGTGTTTTACATATTGCTCTTTCTATGTGAGGGTAACTAGTTTTAGCTGCTTTAGCCGTCGAGTGAAGCTGGAATTCCTTCTGCTCATTTACTAACTGGTTTAAGCTGCATGCATGGGTGTTGCTAGCATTAAAGAAATGCTGACCTTGAGCATTATTAATGAAAAATGAACATTTATCTTTTTGCCAAGGAACATTCTTAGTGGAGTGCTCAACAAGCATTTACATCTAGAATGAGAAAAAACATATATTTTTCTTACATGTGTATGACTAGCTTTACATGTATACAGAAGGCTGAAGTTAGCCATACACTACATGAATCCGCTGATTTTGACCTGTTGGTAGATCTTTGGGAAATTGGGGATTGGGCATGTTGCATTTCAATGTGACAACCCTTTTTCCAACTCGATACAGCTACTGCAAGATGTGGCTGGCAATAGCTTATTCCCCTCAAACCACTGAAATATACTGGTATGTTTGGCATGGTTGAGCATGCATATATATGGTGGAGGAGGCAGAAATAGCTATTGGCTGGATGAAGGGATCTATTGCATGTGTATGGCCAGCTGTAATGTAAATGTAAATATTTTCTGTATAGAAACTACCGTAAACCTTAAAGAAACCTTAAAGAAACATCTTTTGTCGCCGCTTTTCCGCCACGGCCAAAATGCCGCATATTTGCATTGTGGGACGTCAGCCTCAGAGTCCAAAAAATACTTAACAATTGGCAGTGTTGGGAATCTTCTAACTTCGCATCCCCTCTCCCTTTTTAAATTCATTAAAGTTTCTTTAATCCCTTCAAGCAAAATCATGTACATGTACATGATTGGGTGTGAAGGGGTGTATGGAGAAGGCTGACACCGATCGCAGCTGTTAACACGTTAGATGCTGCATCTAAAGTGAGCCATCTTTCCCAATCGCCCCCTCTGGCAATCGGTTGCCATGACAGCCGGGAGCCTATTGAAGGTTCCAAGGCTTGTCATTACATTAGTTCTATTACACACTGCCATAGGCAGTGAAGTCGATGGATTTCACTATACACTTCAATACATTAGTATGTGATCAGACCCCCTAGGGTCCAAGGTCTCTAGGGGGTCTGAAAATAAAAGAAAAAAAAAAAAAAAAAACATTTTTTTAAAGTATACAAAAACACAAAAAGTTTAAATCACCCCCCCTTTCCCCAGATCACATATAAAAAATAAATAAACAATAATAAACATAAACACTGTACTGTATGTATCCCCATGCTCAAAAATGCCCGAACTATTAAAATTTTAAAATGTTTATCCCATACGGTGAACGTCGTAGTGGGTAAAAAAAATCAAAATGGCCAAATGGCAGTTTTTTCAACACTTTGCCTCCTATAAAAATAGAATAAAAAGTGATCAAACCATCAGACCTTCCCCAAAATGGTATCAATAAAAACGCATTACGTGCTTCATACACATAAATATAAAAAAGTTACAGGTGTCACAATATTTTGGTATCACCGTGATCATACTGACCCACAGAAACAGGTAGCATGTCATTTTTACCACATAGTGAATGTTGTAAAAATTAAACCCATAAGAAATTGGCGCAAATGCGTTTTATTTCCAATTCCACCTCATTCTGAATTTTTTTCTAGCTTCCCAGTGTCATTACAAAGTACAATTTGTGTCGCAAACAAGAAGCTATCATGTGACACTGTGAACTGAAAAAGGAAAAAAATATGGCTCTTGGAATGGGGGGAGGGAAAAACGGAAATTGGCTGTGGCATGAAGGGGTTAACGATGCTAAGATGTACTCCATAGATCTAAGTTCATCTTTTCCCCTGTTTGTTTTGTGTTGTTACACATGTTGGTTTATACATGTTTAAAATGTTACCTGCTTTGATACTTATAATAACTGTGATACCTAAATTGTCATATACTTTTACTTCTGCAACATACTAGCCATATATAAGCATAATAAGAATATAGAAGTTATGTTTTGTAATAACTACTTGACAAATATCTGTAGATCTGGTAGCAACAAGTTCTTCTTTGTCTACTTGTACCCACTTTTTAAAATAATAAAAAAACTATACAAACAGAAAAACAGATTGACAGCAGACCACATCTAGTCTGCCCGTATATGATTTCCGTTTCAGGATAGGCATCTGTATCCCAGGCATGCTTAAAATTCTCTTACTGTAGATTTACAAACCACATCTGCTGGAAATTTATTCCAAGCATCAAATACTCTTTCTGCTAAATAAAATTTCCTGGTCTTGATCTTTCCAACAACTAATTTCAGATTGTGCCCCCTTGTTCTTGTGTCTTTCTTCCTGAACCATATTCATACCTTTAACATATTTAAAGGTTTTGATCACTTCCCTTCTTTTTCCAAGGATACATAGATTTACACTAGGGCTAACATGGGTTTCCGCTGATTTTATACTGAAACCGACGGAGAGAAAAGTCCTCCTTGCAGGACTTTTCACACCGCTGATTTTAAGTGGATTCTGCGGAGGAGACTCCAACGCTAGTGTGAATCAAGCCTTAGTCATATGTTTGATGCTTTCAACCCTCCAACAATTGTGTAGCATTTTATCTATATCTTTTTGTAGATCTACAAACTGGACATAGTTTTTGAGATGTGGTCTCACTAGTGCTCTATACAGGAACATGACAGGTTTTATCTCTAGTTATACAGTGGAGCATCATACTTGCTTTCCCTGCTGGCTAGCTGCAATGCTAACTCATTTAGAATCTGTCTGATATCAGGACCCCTAGATCCTTCTCTTCCGATGTTCTGACTAACACAGAACATTGAACATTGAAACATTGAACTGTAATTTCCATTGTTTGGACCATTCATTTGGTAAAGATAGATCTTTTTCCATGTTACAAACTGTCATGTATGGGCCGTCCTAGCAAGTGACATGGGTGTGGCCGTCAGGGGTCAACTCACTTCACTCAATCAATCTTGCACTCACCCTTCACTCAGGCTGCAACAGAGTGTAAATCACATCCCAACACAGTCCACGCCCCCTCCCCCCCAAATACACACTGTCACCACCTCTGACTTGACAGGCTCAGCAGAAACATATACTTGCTTCCATGTTTCTTTGATGATCTCTTCTGATAAAATTGGACACATCCAGCTTTGTTAGCTGACTTCCACAGATGTGACATGGTGGTAAGGCAAACAGTTCCTTATGGCTTGTGTTTAGCAATGCCTCCCTGCCTAGGTGTCCCCCCCTCTCTCACTCTCTGAGATGGGGGATGAACAAGTTATCTTCATCTGGAAAAGATAAATGTTCTGTCTTTGCCTTGTAGAGCTGTCTTTCTGCTAGTCTCTGAGGTTAACCCCTGGGTAATGACATCCCCTTCTCGCTTCATGCCTGACCAAGAAATGAAATCCTCTTCCTTGAACATCCGTCATTGAACTGCAGGAAGTTAATGGTATTAACACTGCCCCCCCCCTTTCCCCCTGCTTATACACACACATACCATTGTAGTATATTGATAAGACATGCCTAACTGATCCATTCACTAAGGATATAAATATGAATAATATGATTCACTAATAATACTGTTCATACACAAATATACTTCCTTCATCGCACAATCCCCTGGAGTACTGACCCAATTACACACATTTGTGTCATCAGCAGACAAACCTAATCTTATCTTACCTGCTGCTTAGTCATCTTGTCTACCTCAGTCTGATACTTTCAAGGAGATGTCTGTACAATGATTCCTATTGGCTGTGCAGTGAGCAGTGTCCCTTTGGTGTCACTAGTTTGGCACCCGTTTTCATTTGCTGCAGCCTTGCGCTTCGTACTCACACCAGGCAGGAAAAATTCTCATATAAATGGGAGATTTTCGCATACATTCAGGTTTTCCATCCAGAACTCCTTTGCTACTGGTCCGTGTAGTACATTTCCGAAACCGAGCCTGTTGTTTCTGAAGGCTAATATATCAATTGTGTACTTGAAAACTGGTTAGTCAGTAAAGAGCACAAAACCTTGTGAGAATTGGGTAATCGCTGTGTGCGCCATCGGTCTGTTGAGTCTATCAAGTAAAAAGCCCTTCCACATGTATCATGAGTAGTATCAGCAATATCAGTAGAGTAGCAGTCTTAAATACTTTGCTTCCTGGATTCAAATCCCCACAGATAACTTTATTTATTCGCTATCTTCGTAAATATTCTCTGCACTGAGGTGATGTCACAGTGAGCCTTTGGTTGCATGATGGGAGACACGGCCAAAGTCACCATGTAGCACTAACCTACAGCTACTCAAAGGGATTCTTTATCTCTGAGTATACAAAATGAACAATGAAAAGGGCCCCCCTGAGCATCTAGTTGGCACAGCCCACCTTACTTCCTTCTAGAGATGTTAATAGTTACCCTTGATCATTTTTTGTGGCTTTGCTGTTTTCTTCCCCCTTCCTTGTTTTATTTAGTTAGTGGTAATTACCGGGTGTTGGACCCCCCACAGTCAGCCGTGCATTGGCATGAGCTGGCTCTAGAGATTTCTGTCACTGGGCATTTACCTTCCCTGGCAACAACTGATTGGACTGCGCTATCCAGTGGCAGAAAAATGGGCCTTTATAAGGAGGTAATTGTCGCCTTGGTGAAGCAGTTTGTGCTGAAGATTCAAGACCTACATCACTCCCAAGTTCAAGAATGCTGCTGTTGCAGTGTCTGTTAGAGGGGCTAATGCTGGGTGGATTTGGTCGGTCTTAGTTAATTTGTTCGTTCAACTTCATTGATGGTTATTTTATTTAATGTTTATTTGATCTGCTTATGATGTTAATAATTGTTTATTTATGTTATATTATATGGTTTACCCTTAAATCAGCATCATGGACTCATTTATCCAAAAGGGAATTTAGTCTGTATCTTATTATGTCTTATTGAGGCAGTGGGGCTAGCTCTGATTCTCCAAGAGGGCAGCAACTTTTTTTATTCCTTTGATAGAATAAAAAAGGTTCCCGCCCATTTGGAGTATCAGAGCTGGTTTAAGTATAATCTTCCATTGGCTATGTCTTTTGAAAAGATGGACATATCTGAGAATAAAATAAACATCAAACTGTTTTGGGGCCGTAAGGATATGGGACAGCAATGTAGCAGATACAGGAGAAATGCCTGCTACATCACTGCCGGGACCTGGCTGTATTATATCTGCTGGAATCAGTGAGTACTAAATGGTTAGAGAGGGGGGATTCTGAGGGGTTGGTGCTCCAGCGCGCACACCCAGCATTAGTGTCACATGTCACAGTAAACTCCCTGTATTATACACAGATAGACAGCACATAGTATCACACAGTAGCCTATACAGTAGGGAAAAAAAAGTATTTAGTCAGCCACCAATTGTGCAAGTTCTCCCACTTAAAAAGATGAGAGAGGCCTGTAATTGTCATCATAGGTAGACCTCAACTATGAGAGACAAAATGAGAAAACATATCCAGAAAATCACATTGTCTGATTTTTTAAGAATTTATTTGCAAATTATGGTGGAAAATAAGTATTTTGTCAATAACAAAAGTGCATCTCAATACTTTGTTATATATCCTTTGTTGGCAATGACAGATGTCAAACGTTTTCTGTAAGTCTTCACAAGGTTGGCACACACTGTTGCTAGTATGTTGGCCCATTCCTCCATGCAGATCTCCTCTAGAGCAGTGATGTTTTGGGGCTGTCGCTGGGCAACATGGGCTTTCAACTCCCTCCAAAGGTTTTCTATGGGGTTGAGCTCTGGAGACTGGCTAGGCCACTCCAGGACCTTGAAATGCTTGTTACGAAGCCACTCCTTCGTTGCCCTGGTGGTGTGCTTGGGATCATTGTCATGCTGAAAGACCCAGCCACGTTTCATCTTCAATGACCTTGCTGATGGAAGGAGGTTTGCACTCAAAATCTCATGATACATGGCTCCATTCATTCTTTCATGTACACGGATCAGTCGTCCTGGTCCCTTTGCAGAGAAACAGCCCCAAAGCATGATTTTACCCCACCCCATGCTTCACAGTAGGTATGGTGCTCTTTGGATGCAACTCAGCGTTCACTTTCCTTCAAACATGAGGAGTTGTGTTTCTACCAAACAGTTCTACTTTGGTTTCATCTGACCATATGACATTCTCCCAATACTCTTCTGGAACTTCCAAATGCTCTCTAGAAAACTTCAGAAGGGTCTGGATATGTACTGGCTTAAGCAGGGGGACACGTCTGGCACTGCAGGATCTGAGTCCCTGACGGCGTAGTGTGTTACTGACGGTAGCCTTTGTTACGTTAGTCCCAGCTTTCTGCAGGTCATTCACTAGGTCTCCCTGTGTGATTCTGGGATTTTTTCTCACCGTTCTTGTGATCATTTTGACTCCACGGGATGAGATCTTGCGTGGAGCCCCTGATCGATGGAGATTATCAGTGGTCTTGTATGTCTTCCATTTTCTAATTATTGCTCCCACAGTTGATTTCTTCACACCAAGCTGCTTGCCTATTGCAGATTCAGTCTTTCCAGTCTGGTGCAGGTCTACAATTTTGTTTCTGGTGTCCTTCCACAGCTCTTTGGTCTTCACCATAGTGGAGTTTGGAGTGTGACTGTTTGAGGTTGTGGACAGGTGTCTTTTATACTGATAACAATTTCAACCACGTGCCATTAGTACAGGTAATGAGTGGAGGACAGAGGAGCCTCTTAAAGAAGAAGTTACAGGTCTGTGAGAGCCAGAAATCTTGCTTGTTTGTAGGTGACCAAATACTTATTTTCCACCATAATTTGCAAATAAATTCTTAAAAATCAGACAATATGATTTTCTAGATATGTTTTCTCATTTTGTCTCTCATAGTTGAGGTCTACCTATGATGTCAATTACAGGCCTCTCCCATCTTTTTAAGTGGGAGAACTTGCACAATTGATGACTGACTAAATACTTTTTTTTCCCCACTGTATATAGATAAAACATTTTTTTACTCCTAAATCTGACTTATCTGAATTCATTTCAGTGAATAATGCTTGTGCATGTTAATGTTAAATGTGCAATGAGTTGACAGATTTTGTAATAATCTAGATAAGTGTATTGCTGCATAAGGTGTGGGAGTATTGTAGCCAATAGGCGACAGGGCATTGAGTGCAATCTAGTTGGAGGAGGTCAGTTTGGTCTGATCTCTATGCTGAAAGAGTTAGGTTATTTGAGTTTCCTGAACAGCCTTGCTTAATACACATTACTGCTATCATCCAATGCTGTATCAATGGTTCACGCACCTTTGCCAATAAAGGCTTGTTCTCTCTGGCTGCTCCTTATTGGTTGACATTTAGAATTCACAATGACACACCTGCATGATGAAATATGTGTTGTCATGTAAACCCGATAGTCTCCAAGTTGCCATATAATATTCAAGAAAGGTGGACCACAGTTGGGTCAAGATACAAAAATGAGAATAGAGTCTCCTTTCCTCCATTTTCCTACTTCTGTGAGTTTATCAAGAACATTGCAGAATTCAAGAATGACCCAAGCTTTTCCTATGGGGATCCCAGTGTTCCTGGTTCACCTCCTATTAAGTATGACAGCTCACATTCTAACTACAGAAACCGCAGAGGCCCAGTTTCGGTGAAAAAGACTGATATTCTTCCTACACCTACATCAGCACCAGAAGAAAGCAGTTGCAACAACAACCAAGATGAAAAGGTAGAAAATCCTAACCGTCTGTCCTATTCACAAGAAGCCTCATCCCCTCAAGAAGTGTATTGGCTTCAGGAGGAAACCAATCCAGGAACGTAGAGAGCTTCTAAAGAAACTAGGGATATGTTTCAAATGTTGTGCCTCTACTGAACATGTTGCTAGAGACTGTAAAATTGCTATTAAGTGTATAGAGTGTGGCAGTGAGGACCATGTACAAGCTCTTCATCCATCCCAGCCTAGTGCCACACCACCTAGAGGTTCCCCTTCCCCAACTAAGCATGGCGGGGAGAACACAGATCAAGCAGCAAATACTACCACAGTATCTTCCTCATGTACAGAAGTCTGCGGAGAAGACCTTTGTGACAAGTCCTGTGCAAGGATATGCCTAGTCAATATATACCCCAAGGGCCAACCAGAGAGGGCTCTGAGGGTGTACACCATCTTGGACAACCAGAGCAACCAATCACTTGCAAGTTCAGAACTCTTTGATCTGTTTAACTTAAAGGGTGATACTTATCCGTATACCTTGGGTACTTGTAGTGGCATATCAGAGGTTTCTGGAAGAAGGGCCAGTGGTCTTGTAATAGCTTCTCTCAAGGGCAATCTGGAGATGCCTTTGCCCACACTTGTTGAGTGCAACCAGATACCATCAAACAGAGAAGAGATACCCACACCAGAGGTGGCTTTCCATCACCCTCATCTAAGGGCTATAGCCAGTGAAATACCATCCCTTGACAAAAATGCAGACATTCTAGTTCTACTAGGTAGAGACATTCTCAGACTGCACAAAATACGCCAGCAAATTAATGGACCACATGATGCACCATTCGCCCAGGGCCTCGATCTAGGATGGGTTATCATTGGCAACGTCTGCATAGGTAGGATGAAAAGGCCCACCAATATTTCTTCATTTAAGACGCATATGTTACCAAATGGTCGCAGCACTTGTTTTCAGCCATGTCCACATCACTACCAAGTGAAAGAGAAGATAAGCAACAGTATAGTGGCTGCATAATCACCGAGACAACGTGAATACTTTCCTGCCTGGGGACGACACCCTTGGATTAACAGTGTTCAATACAAGTGATGACAACAAGCTGGCACCGGCTATAGCTGATAAAGAATTTCTCAAACTTATGGACAAGGAATTCATTCAAGATGATTCCAACAGCTGGGTAGCACCCTTACCTTTCCGCTCCCCGAGATCAAAACTACCAAACAATCTGAAGCAAGCAGTTTCTAGATTTTCCTCTTTAAAACGTACCCTCAAGAGGAAACCAGAGATGGAGAAACACTTTGTAGGTTTCATGCAGAAGGTATTTGAGAGAGATCATGCAGAACCTGCACCTCCACTAAAGGAAGAAGAATGCTGGTACCTTCCATCATTTGGCGTGTATCACCCTCGCAAACCTGACCAAATGAGGGTCGTGTTCGATTCTAGCGCTCAGTATGAAGGCGTCTCTCTCAACAACCTGCTCCTCACTGGTCCTAACCTAAACAACAGCCTCATAGGAGTCTTAATCCGTTTCAGACAGGAACCAGTTGCAGTGATGGCCGACATCCAACAGGTGTTTCATTGCTTCATTGTTAAGGATGATGACAGAAACTATCTCAGGTTCCTATGGCATAAGGACAATGATGTCAACAATGAAGTCATAGATTACCAGATGAAGGTACATGTCTTTGGCAATAACTCTTCTCCTGCAGTAGCGATCTATGGACTGAGAAGGGCCGCCCATGAAGGTGAGAAAGAGTATGGCTCTGATGCTCGTCAGTTTGTTGAGAGGAACGTCTATGTTGATGATGGTCTTAAATCCTTACCTGCAAGTGAAGAAGTGATCGATCTCCTCTCTAGAACACAGGAAATGCTGTCTGTAGCTAACCTCAGACTTCACAAGATCATCTCCAACAATATGGAGGTAATGAAGGCATTTCCCTCTGATGATCATGCAATCAACTTGAAGGATCTTGATCTCAGTTTTGATACTCCTCCTATGCAACGCAGCCTAGGATTGCTATGGAACACTGAACAAGACACATTCACATTCCAAGTGTCTTCTTGTGACAAACCTTTCACCAAATGAGAAGTTTTATCTGTTGTGAACAGCATTTATGATCCTCTTGGTTTCATAGCTCCCATCACCATTCAAGGCAAGCTACTACTAAGACAGCTTACCACTGAGAACATGGACTGGGACACTCCACTGCCTGCTGAGAAACAACAAAGGTGGGAAAAATGGAAAACCTCTTTGCAAGTATTGGAACAACTCCAGGTTCCACGTTGTTATGTACCCAGCTCCCTTTCAGCGGCAGTAAGGAAGGAAATCCACATCTTCTCTGATGCGTCAGTGGAAGCTATAGCTGCAGTGGCCTATCTGAGGATATTAGGAGCCAATCATGAGCTACACTGTGGATTTGTTCTTGGTAAGGCCAAACTGACCCCAAAACCTGCACACTCCATTCCGCGACTCGAACTTTGTGCAGCTGTGCTTGCAGTAGAAATTGCTGAAGCAATAAGAGATGAAATGGACATTGCCATTGATTCATTTACATTCTACACTGATAGCAGAGTTGTCCTTGGTTATATACACAATCAAACAAGAAAATTTTATGTGTATGTTGGAAACAGAGTGGAACGTATCCGAAGTTTCTCTGCCCCTGATCAGTGGCATTACGTCTCCACACAACTTAACCCAGCTGACCGTGGTACAAGGCCTGCACCGACAGCGCACCTTTTAGACCATATGTGGCTGTCGCCTCCAAGTTTCCTGTATGAAGATCCCTGCTTGACTCCTAACAATGCTGTCTACGATTTAGTGGATCTCGAGTCTTACAAGGAAATCAGGCCTATGACCTCCATACTCTACACTTCTCTGATTCCAAAGGCGAAGCTGAAGCCACATCGCTTTGAACGTTTCTCAACCTGGTCATCCATTGTGAGAGCTATCGCCCAACTGTTTCACATCGCTCAGTGCTTTGCGAAGGACAGATTAATGGGGTGTCATGGCTGGCATATGTGTACGAAACACCCTACCGCAGCAGACAAGGGAACCAAGGGAGGCTCAGTGCGAGTTTTCTTCCGCCCAATTAATGAACTGGTGCTTCTTCTTCCAAGAGGAGACGTCACATAAAAGAAGATAACGACACCATTCACAGCTCATGGCGGGGAGCTTCCTCCCATGAACTAAAACCGTGTCGTATGTCTAACATATTCTTGCGGATTACAGTGTGGGTCGGTGGAGGTGTTGGCAAATTGCGGCTTCCCGATCTGAAGATTGGTTTATTTGGACTAACTGTTGATTATTGTTTGTTGTGCATGTTTCTTTTTTATTTTTCAGGTTTGAAGAGGACTTTATGGACATCTCAGGACATTATTAATGTTTGTTTTCAGTGAAATCTAAAGATTTCAGGCGGGGAGTGTCATGTCCCAGGACTTGGTTTAATTCACTGACATGTATCTGTGATACTGTATTTGTCTTTGTAGTTTGTCCCCTCTCTCTCTCTGTATCCTTAGCTGTGATGCTGTAGCTCCTCCTCTCTCTCCCTCAGTTTAGTTTCACTTCTTTGTAAGCAACATGTCTGCTCAGCTCCTGGTGATTCATCATCATTTTTCACCTACTGCTGTATGAGGTTTTACAAGATTTACCTGGATTAAAGCATCTGGAATCTTATCTACGCTTCCTCAGTTGAGTTGAACACTATCTGATAAATATCTTGGTGTAAACTGCTGGTTAGCATAGAGACTACAGGACACTCTCACAACCTCACATTTGCAGCCAAGCTATTGAGTCAGAACATGTGTAACTAGATGGAATCCAGGAAGCAAATCCTGACACCAGTTTTTTAGTGTGACCAAAGGGCATGATGCCCACAGACATGTTAAGAGAATTTGACCTAAGGTCCTAAATGCCTGGGGACAAAACAGCTGCTGCAATGTTATCCAAATTGTTGCAATAGATTTACAGAGTTTTTGAAAGGGAGCATTCGATCAGAACAGAAAAACAGAAATTGTCGTCAATAACTCAACTCTTCTACTCTGGAAAGAGAACTCAGAAAATAATTTCAAAACATTAGTCAGACTTGTCATAGAAGTCCGATCCATGGGTGCTGAAGTTGGCATACTCTGTGTAACTTACATTTGTTGCAATGGTGACTGACCACACTTGGGATGTCCCTTCTTTTTTGCAAAAGGGTGTAATCACATATGGCAAGATTTGTTGCAGAAATGTCTGCAATTGATGATGTTAAGGCCCCACATTGCAGAATGCAGCAAAAAAAAGCTGCGGGAAAAAACGCAGCTGAAATGCATTTTTATCTGCAGCGTTTATCAGTGTGTTTTTTTCCTTTGTTTTTCTTCCTTAATTATATCTATAGGGAATATGTGCTTCCCCAGGTAAAATGCTGAGTTTTTCAAAAGCGCAGTATTTTCACAGTATTTTTGTTTTCTACAATGTGTGGATGGGATTAACCAGAATCTCATTCACTTTACTAGTAGTGTAAAACGCAGTGTTTTTTTCTGCTGCATTTCTTCCACCGGAAAAACGCCGCATTTCCGCAATGTGGGGCCTTAGCCTGAAAATCAGTTCTGTGAATCTCAATAGAGTTGTTTGGAGCCAAGCTAATAGTTCTAGAGGTCTGACCCCCACTGATCTGACAATTATGATGTACTATATTGATACGCAATAAATATTTATGTTCAGAAAACCCCTTAACAGAGGGTAATAGATGATGAATACAGAGACGCAGCCCACAGATGCACCGATTAACAGCTCATGTTAACCTTCTCCAAAAGGACTATGGCCAAGAAAGTATAAATAAGATAAACAGTCCCACCAAGCTCCCCCTCTAAAAGAGAAGGCTGATACATATTTCTACCTATGCATGTATAGACCAATGTAGGCCAACAAATATGTGGGATTGACTAGCTTGTAGTATATACTGTCGAATTTTAAAAACGTATTCACTTGGGTGTTTAAATTTTTAATATCCGCAACACCACGCAGTGGACCACTTGTGTGAACATCAGAGATCATGGAATAAGAACAGGTTTGAGCCAGATCCCACTTTATATTGCATTACGGCACTAATATCATGCAGGGCCATCTCAAACAAGTTGTCTCATGAAGACAATGAACAAGATGCTGATGTAGTGATGAGCTGTTATTGCTGGGGAATACTGCTTCTAGGCTTGCATTTATTACTGTATCGATTGCTGAAGCAATGCGTGACTGACAATCTTTGGTACTGGGTCCGCCACAATGGGAAGCACTTTTAATGTAGGCTCACACTGTCGTTATTAATGTCCATTGGTTTCATCCATCATAGGACGAAAGTAACAGACATTAACCACAGGATGCAGATGGAGCACGTCATGTTTTTTTACTTTTATGACAGAAGAAAAAGTCCTGCATGCAGGACTTTTTCTTCCATTCTAAAAGTAAACAAATATGAAGTAAGAAAGCATCTGTCATGTTGTTAACATTAGAGTCAATGGGAACGGAAACAGACAGTGGGGGCTGTCAAAGTCTATTACTCTCATCCTATGACAGATGAGAGCAACGCTACTGTGAATGTCTCCTTACAAAGTAGCTCTTCATTTTGGTTTCCCATTCAAAGTGTTTGTTCTTTTATTATCTCATTTTTAGGTATAACATTTTGTGGTTAATAATTTCTTATTTATGATTACTACTCGTCCTAAGTCTGTTTCTTTGATACAGCGCTTCAAACCCTTGTATAGACATAGAGGTCCTTGATCATCTTCTTTCTGCCTGCAGTCACCACTGGAGACAGCTTAGAATTGTACTGAGCTCTGGTATTATTGAGTTAATCAGAAAAAATTTTAATGAGTGAACATCCACTTTAAGCCATTGAAAGCACAAAAGTTAGTCAAAAAAACACTATGACTGTCAAACTATGAAATATTACAACACACAAGCAGCCCTATAACAGACTTGATGTTAAATCCACTTATAGTAACATGGTAACAAATAAAAATGAGCGATCTGGTTTGGATTGAACTAGATTCAACTGAATTTTCCAGAAGATGAGGCCAGAAGAGGACCCAGAGAGAACACTGCGAGGAGTCCCAGAGTATAACAGTTTGTTATTATTTTACACCTCTCCTGGTCCTTCACCTATTATACTGTGAGGTCTGAAGCAACCTCATAATATAATAACCTCACTTTCTGTTCTACCTGTACAAGTTCATTCCGAAATTAATCTTTGGATCGAACTGCCCAAACAGGTTCACCCATCTGTAGTATCAAAAGTATGCATCCTAAAATCATATTAAATAGATATCAACTAAATAAATTGCAGTTAACCACGGACCATGATCAAAATGTAATTGACAGCCATACAATACCAACATAATATCACAACATGACAATAAAGAACACCAGAGAAAAGTTGTTTGAACCAGACATAGAAATATATTGGACCCTACTACATCTATGCATCCGATTTGATAGATCAGCGGTACAACAGTAATATAACCACCCATTCCTTACTAAATAAATGAATACACAAGACCTGATTGTGGATAAAGTGGAGGTCACCACAGCTTTAATAATTCATTTTTATTAAAATAAATAGAACCTTGTTCATAGCTTATGCTAAGTTCACACTAACGTTCGGGTGTCCATCGTTCAGGTCTGCATGGAGACCCGAAAGACGGAGACCCTGTCCACTTAAAAAGTGGTTATAAACGGAAACCCGCAGAACCCATAGACTATAATGGGGTCTGCCCGGTTGCTGCGGGTTTTATACTGAAACCGGTAGAGAGAAAAGCCCTCCTTGCAGGACTTTCCTCTCCACTGATTTTAAGAGGATTCTGTGGCGGAGTCTCCTACGCAGGTGTGAATCCAGCTTGAACCAAACATATTGTGTCACCTAACAGCCACAGTGGGAATGTATCAGTTGTTCTTCCATTTGACATGTCTGTTCCTTCTTCAAGCCGTTGAAAGGGAGCAAGGTCCTGCCATATGCCGCTGTGACACCTAATAACAGAAACTTAAATTAACATCCAAAACAAACACAACCAATTTAACAAAGAAAACCTCAGAGGAAGGGAGGGATGAAGGGAGGGAGGGAAGCTCTGCCTGGGTTCCTGGACCCAGAGAAAGGACACCGCCGAGTACCAAGACTATATTGACCCGCAATTCCCACCTCTTCCCATAATCATGACCAATCTGGTCAGGAATGGGGACATTGACATATAAAGTTAAAGGGGCATCACCCCTGGTCAAGAGCCTCCAGGCTTAAACAGATGAATCCCATATGAAAAATTGAGACATGCTGCCTTTATCGACCACTTCACCACCTGGCTAATTCACTTCCTACCCACTGACACCCCCACCATCATCATGGGTGATTTCAACATCCCTATTAACACAAATCACCTCTCCGCTTCCAGTCTCCTGTCCCTCACTGCCTCCTTTGGTCTCTCTCCATGGTCCTCCTCTGCCACCCACACAAAGGGGCACACGCTTGACCTCATATTCACCCGCCTCTGCTCTCTAGCCAACCTCTCCAACGCTCTGTCCATGCTCTCTGACCACAACCTGCTGACATTCTCTGCCCTCTCCTCTGTAATTGACTCCCCAACCCCTAAACCAACACACCGCCGCAGAAACCTTAATCGCCTTGACATCCGCACGCTCTCAGACTCTCTCCTACCACTTGCTGACATAACCTCACTACAGGACGCAGATACCGCAACTGACAATACCACCATTACTTCAGCCCTTCACTCTGTGGCTCCCTTCACTAACACCAGAGCTCGACCGATCAATAGACAACCCTGGCACACTGACCTGACTAAAAAACTGAGATGTGCCTCACGGGTTGTAGAACGCCTCTGGAAGAAAAGCCACTCCCAGGAGGACTTCCTTAGGTACAAAGAGGCAGTACTCACATTCAAGAATGCACTCACCTCTGCAAAGCAGGTCTACTTCTCCACACTAATATCTGCCCTATCCCGCAACCCCAAACAGCTATTGACTACCTTCAACTCCCTTCTCCGTCCTCCTGCGCCCCCTCCGACAACACTTATCACAGCTGATGACTTTGCCTCTTATTTCAAAAGCAAAATTGACACCATCAGAGACAGTCTCACTCTACACCCCCGACAACCACTCTACCCAACTGTCCTATGCTGTTCATCTTTAACCTGTTTCTCCACCGTCACTGATGAAAAGCTCTCCACCCTAATCTCTAAATCCCACCTCACCTCCTGCGCGATTGACCCGATCCAGTCACACCTCATCCCTAAACTCTCTGAAGTCATTACTCCTGCCCTAACCCATCTCTTCAACCTATCGCTAACCAATGGATCCTTCCCTTCCGTCCAGAGTCCCAGAATGTCTAGCAGCCGTAGCCTCCTTTCTCTCCTCCCGCTTTCTTAAACTCAACATGGAGAAAACGGAGTTCATAGTCTTCACCCCTCCTCGCACGGCCCCTCTACCTGACCCATCTATTAAAGTTAGCGGAACTATACTCACCCCAGTCCTAGGGGTCCGCTGCCTTGGACTCTGACCTATGCTTCAAGCCGCATATTCAAACCCTCAACACCTCCTGCCGCCTCCAACTCAAGAACATCCACTGAATCCGCGCCTTCCTCACTCCTGAAACTACAAAGATGCTAGTTCACGCCCTCATAATATCCTGCCTAGACTACTTTAACATCCTTCTCCATGGCCTCCCAGCAAACACTCTCGCCCCTCTCCAGTCCACCTTAAACTGTGCTGCTCGCTTAATCCACCTCTCCCCCCGTTCTTCATTGGCTGCTCCCCTCTGCCAATCCCTTCACTGGCTACCCATCGCCCATTGAATAGAGTTCAAACTACTAACGCTGACATACAAAACTATCCACAACCTGTCCCCTCCATCAGGGGCGCACCGCTAATGAGGCGAAGTGAGGCAGCCGCCTCAGGCGGCACTGTCCGTCACTGTCTGGGGGGGCGGCATTTTTACTATTCAATGTGAGACATTACAGCGCAGGCGGCGATACAATAACGTCATCGTGCCGCCTACGCTGAGACACAGACATCGCGGACAAGAAGAGGAGGCGGCGGCGGCTGCATCAAGGCATTGCAGGTGAGTATTACTTTTTTATATATAAATAGGCCATAACCTGCTGGAGTATCTCCGGCAGGTAACGGCCTATTTATTTACCTACCCCGCGGTCATCGGTAAGTGAGGCCGCGGGCGTCAAATACTACTATTATAATAATCGGAGGCCCAGGGGAGGTGAGAGAACATAAAATCATATCCTACTTACCTCTCCTGCGATCGGTGTTACTCCGAGCACGCTTGAGGCCTCTGGTGACGTCATCAGGTTGAGTCGCCGGCCTGATCACATGACGTGTGCGTGCAATTAAACAGGGCCAAAAGCTGCAAGGAGTGCACCGGTGTCCAGGATAGGTAAGTAACACTGCTTTTTATGTTTGTCACCTCCCCTGGGTCTCCGTTGATTATACTCTGGGGTCTGAAAAGACCCCAGAGTATAATAATAGTTCATGGTTTGGCCACTATGGGGCATAATACCCTGTGCAGGGGCCACTAAGGAGCATAATACCAGTGCAGGTGCCACTATGGAGCATAATACCAGTGCAGGGGCCATTATGGAGCATAATACCGTGTGCAGTGGCCACTGTGGAGCATAATACCGTGTGCAGGGGCCAATATGGAGCATAATACCGTGTGCAGGGGCCAATATGGAGCATAATACCGTGTGCAGGGGCCAATATGGAGCATAATACCGTGTGCAGGGGCCACTAGGGAGCATAAAACTGTGTGCAGGGGTTGCTGTAGAACATAATACCGTGTGCAGTGGCCACTGCGGGGAATAATACCGTGTGCAGGGGCCACTATGGAGCATAATACCGTGTGCAGGGGCCGCTGCGAGGCATAATACAGTGTGCAGGGGCCACTATGGAGCATAATACCGTGTGCAGGGGCATCTGCGAGTCATAATACCATGTGCAGGGACTGCTGTGGAACATTATAGTGTGTATAAATGGGGCGCTATAAACAGGGGCTATGGCGCCTGTTTTTATTATACACTGTCTGTTTATAGTGACCATGTGATGTAATTCCAGCCTTGTCACATACTGTAGACATGTACAGAACGAGGCTGTAGTTACATTACATGGCCGCTGTAAACAGAGAAGCGGTCATGGCACTTACACAGGTACCATTCAAACAGCTGATCAGTGGGGGTCCTGGGTTTTTGAGCCCCACTGATTAGTTTATTAATGACCTGGAAAACCTTTTAATTAATTAACACCTCGGGCATTATTGATAAGGGGCACTATTTATACAGCGTACACACGGACATTATTAATATAAAGATGCACTTGGGAGTATTATTCATTATGGGGGGTTATATCATATATTTTATAATTGGGGTAGCAGCAGGATGGCGGCTTTGTGTAGGTGAGGACAATGTGGGTTGGATGCCTGGAAAAGTGAGGAGCCAAAGATGTCTATGTGTTGCAAACTTTACAGAGACAAGTCACAGCTGGAAGAAGTGGTCATGGCGGTAAAAAGGGAAGAGAAGAGAAATGTGAAGGATTAGACAGAGACATCACCTGTAAGTCACAAAATGTTACTGCCCTGTATTCACCTAAATGATAGAGGATAAATACCTGATTGATGGGGGTCTGTCTGCTGAGACCCCCACTGAGCCTGAGAATAGTTTTTTTTTCCCCCAACTGGGTGGGAATCCAGCCTGGCTGCAGCCATATATATATAGGTGTGTCATTTGGTGGATGGACGAACCCGCGTGGCTCTCATTCACTTCAATGGGAGTGCCAAAGATAGCCGAAATCCAGTACTCAGCTATCTGCGGCGCTCCTATTATAGAGAATGGGGGCCACGTGGGCTCGTCCATCCACCAAGCAGATGTGTGAAGTTACATTCATTGTTAATGCCGTGTTGTTGATCTGATACTGAAGTAATGTAGTAAGAAGAATTCTTAAAAACTGTTTCATAAGTTTGTGTATTGTGTGTATTGTGCGACGATAACATTGTTTTAAACTAGTAGCATGGAAACTCAATAATTTTTTTTTTTTTTTTTTTGGGGGGGGGCGTCTTTTTATAGTCCGCCTCAGGCAGCAAAGAGGCTAGATTCATCACTGCCCTCCATATATCTCCAACCTAATCTCCCGATACCTGCCCTCACGTAACCTCCGATCCTCCAAAGATCTCCTACTCCGCTCTGCTCTTATCCGCTCTTCACACAACTGTCTCCAAGACTTCTTCCGTGCATCCCCCATACTCTGGAACTGACTACAAAGACACATCAGACTGTCCCCCACAATCACAAGCTTCAAGAAGGCCCTGAAGACTCACCTATTCAGGAAGGCCTACAACCTCCAATAATAATACTGTCACCACACCACCACCTGTACAGTCTCTATCCCTCTTCTCTCATAAATTGTAAGCCCTGGCGGGCAGGGCCCTCTATCCCACTGTGCCAGTTGGTCACTGTTAGTATTATCTGTTTTGTACATCTTGTGTACTGTATATAAATCCTCAAATGTAAAGCACCATGGAATTAATGGTGCTATATAAATAATAATAAATATCTTATTGTGAATGTTTCTATCCTAGAAGAGAAAATTGTCATATAACATGACACTTCATGAAGCACTATATAACAGTACACAGCGTGCAAATATTCTATAGTATGCCTCTACAGGTATACCATGTTACTGTGCATACACATCTCTGCCATGTGTATGAAGGCTAACAATCCAGTGTAATTTTTATTCATTATTCCTGAACAAGACAAGGTAGATTGTTTTGCTTCACATTTATTACACTGTCAATGTCTGGACATTATTCAATTCACCTTTGCAGTATCTATCTCCATACGCAAATAAATATAGCATGTCTCTTTTCTGCATGATCATATTTCATACTGAGATTACTCCATTGAACACCTCTCAATATGACATTTTAAATACTCTCAAGCATTTCACTAATACTTTTATTCTAAACCATTACATATGATGATAACATTCTTAATCTAAATGGTCCCGTTGTGGTTTTGTGTAAAAAGACGGATTTTTACCAAGCGGATTTTCATTAGCTAACAGCATTGTGAACCTCCAGTGATTTCATGGTAATTGCATTTTTAACGTTTATTGTAATCCTAACTGTATATGCCAAATAGTCAGGTACTGCATAAAAAGATTAGACAAATGGCATTTATAAGAATATATGTGGAATGCTCCATAAGGAGCATGAAACGTAAAAATACAATTTATGTCAAAGCAAAACTGTGAGAAATGTATAAAATTCTTCTGTGTGGGACCCAAGATCATCCTTTTGCCTCTTCCTTCCCACTCAGCTCAGAACAGACCTTTAACCAACTGTTGCAGATGACCGTGTTGCAACCGCGGCTCCTTTCATTAAATGAAAAGGAGCCACAGAAGCAAGGACCGCAAAATAGGACAGGAATAGGACCTGTTCTATATTTTGCGGCCCGGACTGTCGGCCCACACACGGGACCATGAAATTCATGGTCGTGTGTACGGGCCCATAGAAAAGAATGAGTCAGTGTGCTATCTGTGAAATACATGGACAACATACTGACCACAGCCACGGTCATCTGCAACTGGCCTAAGGCAGATGCACTCCAGTCCTCCCTGCTGGGATTTGTTTACAAGGCTACATTGGTGAAGTGTCCATATACATACATACATTACCGCTGCAGCCAGTTACTACAATGGTAATGTGAGTATACAGATACAATACCACTGCAGACATGTAAATGCATCCCAATAGTTAGGACCAGAGTGCCTAAAAGTGTCAGCAAGTTTATTTGCTATTTTAGCTCAGTTCCTGCTTTTGGTTAGTTTTTTATAACTCCAAAAATCCCTTTAATTTTGTCCTGGTCCCTTCCACCTTCATCCCACAGACATTAGAAGTGGGGGAGGGCTCTCACTGCCACCAGTGCCCTAGCAGGTAGGGGCAGGTCTACTCTGCGCTTAGTAACAAAGAGGGGAGAAATAACTCAATCCCTGCTTTCGGCCACATGGTTTTTTTTTTTTTATAAATCGTAAAATCCCTGTAACACCTGTGTTCTCCGGAGGATTGTTATCAGTCTGCTTGCTCACAATAAAGGCAGTTTTTTTTAATCAATTTACTTATAGGATTTTTTTTATAAGTTTGAATAACTTGTTATGTGGGTGTTACTATTTCCCTATTTTGTGTCCCTGCATAGTCTAATAATGGCCACATACTGTTTGATAGAATGAATTAAATTACTCAGTTTATTCATACATTTCCAGGAGGAAAATTAGAGCAACTACACAATACAGAGTTCTAAGAAAGGATCCACCAGCATGTTTATATAGTAATTGTTTCACTGATTCCAGAAGTGCAGCAATGATATTACCAAATACTGTACGTGACCGCTGAGGCTAGTGATTAGCTGCTGCGGCCACATAGATTTTTGACACTATTGATGGAGTGGCGCAAAGGGAGATTGGAGGAGCTGACAGGAGCCCCATCGCTGGAACGGGATACAATGTGTGAGTAACACTTCATTTTTAACTTCAGCAATTCCCTATCCTTAACTAATTTTTTGGCCTAAAAAATACCCCTTTAAATATAATGCCGCAACCCAATGGAGTAAAGAGGAGAATGGGAGTAGTAGTTGTGGTGATGACGACACGGGTAGGCCAAAGACACTCGAACTCCTCCAGCTCAACTCCCAAGCCAGACACTGAGGAGGGGGGCCAGTGTGGTACCTGATGGTGGTGGTAGTTTCCAGTTTTAGAGGGGTCATCTCTTACCCTGAACCATTTGGTGGTGTTTGTAAGGGCCCTGATGGTAAGCACAGGAATGACTTAGGAGGCAGTGGTGCATTTAAACCAAGATGAACTTTACTGTGGTAACCAATAACTCATGCAGCTTTCGAAGGGAGTTGTAGTTTCCACCGTGATGGCTATTCCCGGACTTGGGATGAGCGATTCCCAGTATAAAATGGTGGTATGATGCCTTTCTCCACTCCAAGCAATATAGCAATATATAAAATCTCTGCCTTCTTCTATGGCTATGGGGGCTGAGTTCTATGATGTCTCAGGGGCCCTTATACCTGGATGTGAATGAGTCCTGGCTGATGGGTTCTGTGAACCATGACTTTTTCCAACAGTTGGACTTTTTTCCCTCTATGGAGCTGACAGCAGTTGTTTCCCTGTCTCAGAGCTGTATATGGCTGCTGGTTGACAAGATTTTTCCGTCGGGTGCAGAGAATACAGAGCAGGTGCTTCTTTGCTGGGGACCACCCATGAAACTGCATTAGTTTGGATAAAAGACAAGGATGATAGGGAGATGAAGGATTATATGGCTAGATGTTTTGTACACATGTTAAAAAAACAGTCTGAGGTGGTTTGGGTTTAATATAATACCAGTGCTAGATGGTTGCATTAATATTCACTTGAAAGGGACTTTCATAACTCATAAAGATTTCAGTCTATGTATCTCTTCTGCAGCCAGATCATAATTATAGGGGATTTCATGTAGGGCACAGTCTAAGGGTACATTTACAAAGGCTGCTTTTAGGTGTATTCTTGGAAAGCTAGCCCAGTGCAATAACATAATAATGTTTAATAACATAGGCATAAATGCCAGACGATGAATGGCTACAATAGGTATAGGGAAATCATTGTTTATAATGGTTTCTACTTTACAGCTATCCATTTATCCACTTTAACTTCAGGCTTTTTAAAAATACATACAGACCATTCTAGTGGAAGGGATTTACATTTAAGGTACATTATGTGAATGTTTTTGTTGGCCGGTTCACATTTCATTTTGCTTTCCCAGCTACAAAAACCAAGCTTCATGCACTTAGAATTGATGTGAATAAGTCAATGTAACTTGAAAATACCTACAGTTCTCCTGGTGTTTGTTTAAATTGCTTTATATGTTTGCATTGAAAATGTCATAAAAACTATAATTTTATTAATGTTTAAAGGGGTTTGCTCACAAATGCAACATGTCACCTATCCACAGGATAGTGCCTAAGTTGCAGATCAGTGGCGGTCTAATGTGTCTTCTACCCTCTTTTAAAAGGAGTGCACTGCTGCTATTCATTTAAGTTATCATTTAAGCAGTCCTATGGAAATGAATGGAGTGGCAGCATTCCTGCATGGTCACCACTCCAGATATAGCCAATTTCATTAACAGCAATTCCAAGTGAGCGAAACTTGTTTTTTTTTAGTAGCTGGGAAAGCTAAACGAAATAGGAACCATCCAACAAATGATTCATAATATCAGAAGATAGGAGATAATTTGCATTTGTGGGCAGTAAACAGTAAATAAATTCAACTTTACATTTATTCAATTCATTAAAATACCTAGGTAGCCCATGAAAAACAAAACTACTCACAAATGATCAAATAGACATTCAATACCCCATCTGAGAGTACATGTAGTGTAATAGAAAGTTCCAATAACTATACATACAGCGTAAAAAGGGTGGATATTACCCACACAGATGCAGTGGGAGTTCTAAACAAAAAGTCAGTGGTCCAGGAATGAGAGACAACAGTCCCTACACTGCCGCTCTGAAAACTCTCCTTGTCACTCGTAATAGACTCCCGCCCTTACAAGGCCAGTACCACACCTGCATCTGTATATATCCCTAATCTACCCTAACCTAAACTGGGGGCAGCTGGAGGAGGACATTAAACTGGGGACATTAAACTGTCCCCCTCTAGTTGCCCCCAGTATATCTTCCTTTCCAGATATTCCCATGGTTTAATGTCCTCTTCTAGCTACCTCCAGTTTAATGTCCTCCTCTAGCTGCCCCCACAGTTTAATGTCACCCTCCAGCTGCCCCAGTTTAATGTCCCCTCTAGTTGTTCCCAGTTTAAACTGGGGCAGCTGGAGGGTGACATTATACTGGGGGCAGCTGGAGGGGGACATTAAACTATGGAGCAACTGGAGGATGACATTAAACTGGGGCAGCTGGAGGGTAATATTAAACTGGGGCAGCTGAAGGGTGACATTAAACTGGGGGCAGCTGGAGGGGGACATTAAACTGTGGGTACACCAGGAGAGGGACTTTATACTGTGGGGGCAATTGGAGGGGAACATTTTAATGTGGGGCATATAATATTAGGGTGACTGTAGGAGCATTATACTTTGTGGGGACACAATGAGAAATGGATGGGAATGGGAGGATACAACAGAAGTGGGTGGAGTCAAATTTGTTGCCAATTTTTGCAGTAACGAAAATGTGTCTTAGTTAAAGGGGAGGTTGAAAGCCCTCACCTTAGACTGGAGTAATACATGCACTTTGGAGTGGACAAGTGTACAAACAGATTCTGTAATAGACACTCTAGATGAGAAATTTCTAATGACGTAGGTTAAAGGCCCAAACAAGGAAAGGCAATGTATCTGGACTGTCTTCTGAAGCATTTTTATGTGAAATAATGCGAGCTACTAGTGTCTTTATGAGAATATGCAAGTTATTCGTTATTGGCTTTATTATGAAATTGGGGCTACGTTGTTTTATTTTACTATCTGAAAAACCCAGATTGAAATTTAAGGTTTTTAATTTGGAAGTTCACTACAGAAACACAATGGGGCATATTGTATGCACTTACTGTGTGAAAGTTAGTGCAAAGTA
The DNA here is from genome assembly GCA_947044405.1 of Leptodactylus fallax. NCBI lineage: Eukaryota > Metazoa > Chordata > Amphibia > Anura > Leptodactylidae > Leptodactylus > Leptodactylus fallax. Next base: position 3,956,753 of record CAMRHE010000092.1, read on the forward strand.
ATACTAGAAAGTGTAAGAATGTGACAAACAGTGTCTGCTGAAAATTGGCGGAGGAAAAAGTCCTGCTGTTTTAGCGGTCTGCCTCTCCGTTATTCTCGGGCCCCGATGGACCTGAACAACGGAGAAGTGACACTAATGTGAACATAGTGTAAACTACACCCTTTCCCCTCAAAGCCATTCCCTCTTTTCATTGTAAAAGTGTCTAAAAACTGTCTAAGGCTTAAGCCCCATTGTAAATGTCTTGCCAAACGTAGCAACCCTGACACTACTGCAGCGGTCTGGGAGGAAGGACAGAGACAAGTGAGCCCTAATCTCTCCCCAGCCACTGTCCCTTCCTACTTGTCTCACTGTCCTAATGACAGGAACAACTTGGAGCCGGTCCCTACACTGAATAAGTGACAACACAGAACGAAGACAGGACGCACAAACAACAAAAGAGAGGTCAGGAAGCCAAGGGGTCAGTAACAAACGAGCAAGCAGTACAAAGTCAAAATCCAAGAGAATAGTTAGGGGCAAGCCAAAGGGTCAGAGAATCAAGTAGCAAAGTATCAAGGAATATAGTAAGACAGCAGGCAAAACATAAGTGTAATAACCGGCAACCTGTTGAGAAATGACATCCTGTCTATAGAAAGTCTGGGACCAGCCCCCAGACCTGAAAGGTACACAGGCTGTCAATCACACAGGCCAGGAAGAGATTAACTCTATGCAGTCCAGGGAGAAATGTTCAGACACGGGTGGGGCTGGAAATCAATTACACTGACTAGGACCATGTTCAGACTGAGCAGCAAGAAACTTACACAAAGAATCAAACTGAACACGCCTCCTTCGCCACAGCGTGCGAGCGGAGGGTGGCGCCGAGACCCGAAACGGCAGAGACGTTACACCCATGTTGCGAAAACACAGTGTTTTTGCCACAGCGGAAACACCATAGCAAAAAATGCTGTGTTTTACCGCACCATCCACACATTGCAGAAAAAAAATCTGCAGCAGAAAACCTGCATATTCAAAAATGATTGTGTTTTTGAAAATCACAGCATCTCAATTATACCTGCAGAAACTCTGGCGTTTTCTGTATAGGTATAATAGAGGCAGAAAGTCCGCAGAGGAAAATTCTGTGAAAACGCAATGAAAAATGCTGTGGAAAAAAAATAAAATGCGTTTCAGCCACGGTTTTTTCCACAGTGTTTTTTTGCTGTGTTTCGCTACGTGGGGCCTTAGCCTAAAACAATTTTTTGGCAGAAATTGTACCGCAATTCTTGTGCATTTTGCTTAGTAAATCTCTCTCACAGTAGCAAGCTCACCTTCAGTATACCAAACTACAGTATTGAAGCAGGGTAAGGCTAGGTTCACATATGCGGTGGAGACTCCACCGCAGATTCTGCCTAAAATTGTCAGAGACTCCCTTCTAGCCCTAGATATTGAAAAGGACATTCGACAGTATGTCGTGGAGTTACCTCACTCAGGTTTTCAAGGGCCCTCCGAGCTCTTTACTATGACCCCATAGTTTATTTGAAACTCCCGACCAATTCCCCACAGCCTATTCAAATTTGTCGTGGCACTAGGCAGGGTTGTCATTTATCGCCAGCATTATTCGCCCTTGCCATAGAGCCCTTAGATATTGCCATCTGCTCTTACCCTGAATTTGCTGGTGTACGTATCGGGAACCGTGAGTATAAGACCAACATGTTTGCTGATATGTTGCTTACTATCACAAAACCCCTTATTACACTCCCGAAACTCCTTAATATCCTCTCACAGTTTGCTAGTCTCAAGTCTCAAACTTAATACTTCTAAATCAGAAATAATGCATTGTAATGTCCCCTCCGCCACGCAAAAATTGATAACCTTAAATTTCGGCATTTGGATGCGGAATAACTACTTGCCCTACATCAGAGTAAACTTATGCAGTCCCTTAAATACCCATTTTAAATGGAATTACATCATATTGAGCCCAAAACTCTTAAAAGACCTTACTGCTTAGCATTGCCCCACTCTTTCCTGGATTGGTAGGATCCACTCGGTTAAAATGATCACCTTACGTTGTATTCTTTATTATTTCCACACCCTCCAAGCCCAAGTTACCTCCTCTTCCTTAGCTGGCCTACAGAGGGAAATCTTTAATTTTATTTGGCATATAAGCATGTACGGATCTAGAGGCAGACCATCATAAAAGACAGGGCAGGCTCTCGGTACCTGATCTTTATAAATATTACATTGTTGCCAGACTCTTTGAAATATTTGTCATCTATAATGAGACGGATTGCCCACAATGGGTGGCCCTTGAATCAGCCTTTGTCTCCCCGGCCTCCTTACCAGCTCTCTTATGGTCTTCCCATTCCACCTCTCGCCCACTCCCAGCAACAGCTAAGGTGACCAGTTACAGTGCCTTGCGAAAGTATTCGGCCTCCTTGAACTTTTCAACCTTTTGCCACATTTCAGGCTTCAAACATAAGGATATAAAATTTTAATTTTGTGATGAAGAATCAACAAGTGGGACACAATTGTGAAGTGGAACAAAATTTATTGGTTATTTTAAACTTTTGTAAAAAATAAAAAACTGAAAAGTGGGGCGTGCAATATTATTCGGCCCCTTTACTTTCAGTGCAGCAAACTCACTCCAGAAGTTCAGTGAGGATCTCTGAATGATCCAATGTTGTCCTAAATGCCTGATGATGATAAATGTAATCCACCTGTGTGTAATCAAGTCTCCGTATAAATGCACCTGCTCTGTGATAGTCTCAGGGTTCTGTTTAAAGCGCAGACAGTATCATGAAGACCAAGGAACACACCAGGCAGGTCCGTGATACTGTTGTGGAGAAGTTTAAAGCCGGATTTGGATACAAAAAGATTTCCCAAACTTTAAACATCCCAAGGAGCACTGTGCAAGCGATCATATTGAAATGGAAGGAGTATCAGACCACTGCAAATCTACCAAGACCCGGCCGTCCTTCTAAACTTTCATCTCAAACAAGGAGAAGACTGATCAGAGATGCAGCCAAGAGGCCCATGATCACTCTGGATGAACTGCAGAGATCTACAGCTGAGGTGGGAGAGTCTGTCCATAGGACAACAATCAGTTGTACACTGCACAAATCTGGCCTTTATGGAAGAGTGGCAAGAAGAAAGCCATTTCTCAAAGATATCCATAAAAAGTCTCATTTAAAGTTTGCCACAAGCCACCTGGGAGACACACCAAACATGTGGAAGAAGGTGCTCTGGTCAGATGAAACCAAAATCGAACTTTTTGGCCACAACGCAAAACGATATGTTTGGCGTAAAAGCAACACAGCTCATCACCCTGAACACACCATCCCTACTGTCAAACATGGTGGTGGCAGCATCATGGTTTGGGCCTGTTTTTCTTCAGCAAGGACAGGGAAGATGGGTAAAATTGATGGGAAGATGGATGGAGCCAAATACAGGACCATTTCGGAAGAAAACCTGTTGGAGTCTGCAAAAGACCTGAGACTGGGACGGAGATTTATCTTCCAACAAGACAATGATCCCAAACATAAAGCAAAATCTACAATGGAATGGTTCACAAATAAACGTATCCAGGTGTTAGAATGGCCAAGTCAAAGTCCAGACCTGAATCCAATTGAGAATCTGTGGAAAGAGCTGAAAACTGCTGTTCACACACGCTCTCCATCCAACCTCACTGAGCTCGAGCTGTTTTCCAAGGAAGAATTGGCAAGAATTTCAGTCTCTCGATGTGCAAAACTGATAGAGACATACCCCAAGCGACTTGCAGCTGTTATCGCAGCAAAAGGTGGCGCTACAAAGTATTAACTTAAGGGGGCCGAATAATTTGGCACGCCCCACTTTTCAGTTTTTTATTTTTTACAAAAGTTTAAAATATCCAATACATTTCGTTCCACTTCACGATTGTGTCCCACTTGTTGTTGATTCTTCACCAAAAAATTAAAATTTTATATCCTTATGTTTTAAGCCTGAAATGTGGCAAAAGGTTGAAAAGTTCAAGGGGGCCGAATACTTTCGCAAGGCACTGTATATGCTACAGCTGTGGCATAGAGTCCACTTTACTTTTAGCTTACACAGCCCAATATCGCCTCCAATCCCAAAATTTTACATAAAACATATATGGTTCCCTCTAGGTTGCATGGTTTTGTCTCCTTGGGTTGACAGCTCCAATATCTCAGGTCTGCTGTACTGTGTCCAGCTTTGACACCCCACTAGATGTGAGTGATGTTTTTCCCTTGGGCCCCACTCCCCCCCCCCCCCCCTCTCCGACCTATGCACCTTGGTGCTGTACACCCTCTTTTCTATCCCTTTATGTTTGTTGTTGTTTATATTCCTTTTTATCCTTTCTACTTATATACTTTACCATTTTGGATTATAATGTTCTTTTCCTATATTATAATATGTACAATTTACATCATCTATTGGTTATAACAATGTCAGTTTTCCATTTGTACACTGTAATTTTTTTCTGTTGTTCAATAAATACTTTTGAAACCTAAAATCGGCGGAGAGAAAAGTCCTGCAAGGAGGTATAAAAATCGGCATAAACTCATCGGACCCCGTTATAGTCTATAGGGTCCATGGGCATCCATGGGTATCTGCTTTTTAAGCAGACAGGCTCTCCATATTTCGGGTCCATGTGGACCCAAACGACAGAGACCTGAACGTTAGTGTGAATCTAGCATTAGTGATAAGAACAAGCGGGCATCTCACTATGTGCAATGCAGAATAGTTCTTAGGTTGTCAATTGCCCATTTGCCTTCTAGGTCAATGGCCTGGTTTCTGGTTCAAATAAACACATACTGAAATATATTTAAAGGGGCACTCTTTTTTTATCACCTCAATAGTAATAGATGTCTACTCACAGTGTCCAATAAGCTGCATGATTACAGTGTGACCTGTTTTTTCCAGTGTTGCTTTGTAAGGGTTGTAAAGCCTCATGCACATAACCAAGTTTGCCATCTGAGGGGGCTCCGATGCTCTGTTCCAATCTGATAATTATAGAGCAGGTCTTATCCTGCTCCATGAAATCAGAAGGAAATGGAACAAACCCCCCCATAGAAATGAAAGTAACATGGAAGGCACTCGGATGACAGTATATAATACACTATAAATGAAATGTAGTCACAAACTCAATAGCAAATTTAATAGGTGTACTACTATCAGTATTTGTTAAAACCAGGTTTAACAGCTTTTAGCCTACACAAAACATAGTGTACTGATCATACTTACTGATTTTTGTTATTATGTGTGTATAGGCAAAGTCTCTCTCTGAAAATGTGTGTCCTAAGGGTAGGTAGTAGATTGAGACATTACTGAATACAGGTGTGATGGAGGCTGCCGGGACGATTAAAGTTGTACAGCATAAGAAGTGTCATAAGTCACATATAATGTATTCCCTGAAGCTGAATCCTGAAAAGTGCTGATGTAAGGTGTGGACATATGTAAGATGAGGAAACAGCCCTCATGTTATGAATGTACCTGTTTCTATAAATAATTTTTTTTTTGTTTTTTTTTATAAACTGACATTTGTTTGTTTGACCACAAGAGGCCACTGTTACAGTGGGAAGGACTGTAATTTTGTAATTCCCTGGAGTAGTGACGTGGAGACCCTGTTCTGCAGAGGTAGGACAAGAAGGAGCAGAGTGTGTGTGGCAGCCATCTTAGGAGTGTGCTTTGAGCTTTTAGAAGAAGAGGACTGAAGTGAGAGAAGAAGGCTTCCTAAGGGATCATAAATATAGCAAGGTGGTGCTGAAGCAGGGACTGTTTCAGGGTTTGTTCAGACAGCATCCTAAGTTGAAGATTGCTATCAAGGACCCGGCTGAGAAGTGGCCCTGTCAGTGAGATCGCATGTTTTCTGGATGAGCCCCGCTTCCAGCTGTTTCAGGCCAAGGCTAAAAGGTACACAACAGACCCGGGTCAGTAAGAGAAGCAATCGTGCACACACCGCATTACATTGTTTTGCTTGGGACTGAGTAAGGGCCTGTAGTTAGAATAGTTAGGCATCCTCATCTTCACAGGCCACACTACTGGTGAATTAGCTACCTATTTGGTAGTAAGGACTCAGAGAATTATATTGAGTTGTAACTCTCATAGAGGAACTTCTGAGGAAGTCTAGTAGCGACATTTTATACATTGTCACATTTCTTTGGTTTGCAAGCTGACCTACTATTATATTTACTTGGTTGTACTTTGTTTGGGTGGAATAGGGGTATTTTGATAAGTTTGTAAGCTCTTGTGTTATACCGCCGGTGATCCTATCACACTCACTGAATTGTTCCTGTGACTAGAATTATAAAAAGGTAACAAGCGGCTGGTTAGTTGCAGCCTGCAGATAGGTAAAAGCTTGGAGTGTATTTGAGCCACACATGAGAAGGCACCGCGCTGTACAACACCAGGGTCTAAGCTTACTGGCTGAGTGTATGTAAATAGTTGGGAGTGCTCTTTTTGATAAAGAGGTGTTATAATACTAAGTAAAATCTTGTTTTTACTAAACTGAGTTTGTCGCTTTCCTTTGTTCGTGACTTCACTGTATCCTGGGGAGCCCACCCCAGTACACGACTTACACATACACCTCAATTAGCTGGCTGTTCTTCCCTTGGTCCACAAGAACAAATGTGTATATAGGCCAGAGAGTTATTCTGTGATGTATTCAGTCATTATTCATACTGTGTGTGTGGTATAGTGCAGTGCAGTGTGGCATTGCTTGGCTTACTCTAGAAGTTGTTACTCAGGTTGTGTTGCATATTGTACTGCTTTGGTATACAGTGTCAGACTGAAGGTCCTAGGGCCCACCCAACAAATTCCTGCTAATAGCCTACACCACCGCTCGTTCACTAAAATCTTACGTATGTGCTGAGTATGGTCCTAGTATAGACATCCCCCATAGTGCTGTGCAGCCCCCAATAGCCCCATGGCCGGTTCATGCACATTACTGTATGGGGAATGACACGGTCTTGGAGCACTACACGTATGCACAAGATTATAGTGAGGGAGCTGTGATGCAGACATAGTACACAGGGCTGCCAGAAGGAATTTTATAATTCTCCACATGGTATATGTTGCTCCACAGTGCCCTCCACAGTATAAAATGCTCCCTTGAGCCCCCCAAACAGTGGCCCCACATGGTATATAATGTTCCACACAGTATAATATGCTCCCCAGAGCCCCAACACAGTACAATACCCCTTCATGGCTCCACACAGTATTATTTACTTCCCAGAGCCCCCACACAGTATAATACCCCTTAGTGGCCCCACACAGTTTAATATTCTCCCCAGCAGTTAATCATTGGAATGGAAGAGAGTATAGGACGCGCCCTCGGATGGCACACTCGGTAATGTGCATGTAGCCTAGAGTAGAGTTGCACTGTAGGAGAAGTTGTGTGTCGCTATTTTGTGGTGCAAACCACTGACATCTGAGATACCCAGGTTACCTATGTGGGAAGGGACATGCTATTTAAGGCCTGTTTCCATGCATGGAATAGTAGCAGGTGCAGCCCATGCTGCTGTTAGAGGAAGAGAGGCTTGCAACTTAGAGGTCTGCAAATATGACCTGGTCAGCTTCAGACGATGAGGCACATTAGCACCAGGGTTTTAGCTATATGGGGTGCAGAGATAACAATCGCTACTGGGCCCTGGAGCCTGAGGGGGCTCAAAGTCATCTCTACAACATATAACTCCACCAGCACATGGTAAGTGAGGGGCCAATTCCAAATTTTGCATTGGGGCCCAGAAGCTTCAAATTATGCCTCTGATTAGCACCCCTGGAAACGGAGCACTAGTAATCATTAGTAGAAGTAATCATTAGAGCAGTGATTCCCAAACTGTGGGTCAGGAACCCCTGGGGGGTTGTGTGAAGACTGCCAGGGGCTCTCGAGTCATCAGTGGTAATTAGGCTGTGCTGTGCAGCGCTGTGCTACAATCACAATATGACTGCTGATAAAGATCAGCAGCTATATCAGTAGCAGAGCACTGCACAGCCTTCAGCGGTGGGCCCAGTGGAGTTGAGTAAAAAATAAACAGTTATACTCACCTCTCCTTGGCGTCCAGCATGGTCCTGGCATCCTCTTTAGGCCTCTGGATAATGATACATATGTCATGTACCCTGGAGGTCACCACTGGGACCTGTGATGTGCTGTGCTGACATCATAACACTCGGTCAATGCGTCATGGAATCAACACCCCACCCTGTGATTGGGCCTCAGTGGTGATGCAAGAATGAGGTATGTTAAGGTGCGTACAACTGTTTGTTCTTTCTCCTCACCTCCCCTGGGCCTCCACTTATTATACTTAATTATACTAAGGGATCTGAGGACAATCCAGAGTACAATTATTAACTGAAACAAACCCAGGTAGGACAGGGGGGTGAACCTCATGAATATTCGTTGAAACGAATCTCGTGGGGATTGCCCATCTATACTAATTAAACAGCCTGAGGCAATAAACTATAAGGGGCCACTATGGAACATTATACTTCGTGGGGCCACTGTGGAGCATTATAATGTGTGGGGCTACTGTGGACCATTATACCATTGGGGGCCACTGTGGAGAAGCTTGGGAGCATTTTAAATGGCGTGTGGTGGCTCGGGGGCATTTTATACCGTGTGGGGCCTCTGTGGGGCATTATACAGTGTGGATACATTGTGGAGCATTATAGGGTGTGGAGGCACTTTGGAGCATTATACTGTGTGAAGTTACTGTGGAGCATTAAACTCTATGTAGAAATACTGTGGAGCATTACACATGTGGAGGCAGCACAGTGGCTCAGTGGTTAGCACTGCAGCCTTGCATCGCTGCCAGGAGTTTGTATGTTCTCCCTGTGTTTGCGTGGGTTTCCTCCCACACTACAAAAAGACATACTGATAGGGAATGTATATTGTGAGCCCTATATGAGACAGTGACTGACAATGTCTGTAAAGCGCTGCGGAATACACTGCTGTAGAGGAGATCTGCATGGAGGAATGGGCCAACATACCAGTAACAGTGTGTGCCAAACTTGTGAAGACTTTCTGAAAACGTTTGACCTCTGTCATTGCCAACAAAGGATATATAACAAAGTATTGAGATGAACTTTTGTTATTGACTAAATACTTATTTTCCACCATAATTTGCAAATAAATTCTTAAAAAATCAGACAATGTGATTTTCTAGATATGTTTTCTCATTTTGTCTCTCATAGTTGAGGTCTACCTATGATGTCAATTACAGGCCTCTCTCATCTTTTTAAGTGGGAGAACTTGCACAATTGGTGGCTGACTAAATACTTTTTTTTCCCCACTGTATGTACACGGATGGCCGTTTGTGTCCGTTTTTTGTATTCATTAAATAGATGTGCTAAACGGATGTAAAAAAAAAAGTGATCTTATTAGAGACTAACTAGAACATATTGGCTTTGCCTTGTATTTTGCAGTCTCATGAGAATTTTATTTGTCTACTTTAAAAATAATGAGAACGTATGAATGGCCAATGTAGACATCTAAAATAAAATAATTTCCCAAAACATAGATTTAGGCATGACCTTGTGCATTGCGTGATAAAGTTAGGCATTTCAAGCTACTGTTTGAGTAAATGATTGTTTTAACTACTTTGCAAAGTGTTGGTGTACAGGGTAGGAGGAAGAAGCACATATCCTCATAACATCCTTGGAAGGTCGCTTATCTTGAAAAATGTCAACAATCTAAAATTTAGATTCTAAATCAACCAAAAGCCACCTACAACTGGAGGAAACCTGAATGCTCATCAGTATTGTTTACATAGTTATGCTTGGTGTAGGAAGATTCTTAGACATCTGGAGAGCTGTGGGAGGGGAAATAAGAAACAGGTGGGCAAAGGACAAAAATAAACACAAGGTGAAATGCTGCTCACATTACCATACTTGCTCAGACCGGAAGACCCTATTCATGGGTTCAGGGGCTGTTAAACTTAATGTAACTCAAGCAATTGCATGGAGCCCCAGACACCAGGGGGCCTTCTGCTGACCACATACTGACCAGAATTGTTTTTTTTTTTTTTGTTTTTTTTATTGCCTGTTGATTACCTATTGGCTTATATTAATGGATAAGGGATTAATTATATTCACCTTTTCTAACTTCTCCTCTTCGGTCCATCATGCTCCTGCACACGATGTCCTGCTGCTGTCAGCATATGGACATAACATGCAGCAATTCCTAAAGCCACTTCATGATGATAGTGCCTGGGCCATCCACCATAGGTCAGTGTTCCCCAGACTTGACCATGAGTAAGCAGAATGGAAGAGGAAGACTAATGTGACAGGCATAATTTGAAGCTCCTGGCCCCCAATGTAAAATGTGTAACAGGGCTGTCACTTACCATGTACTGTCTATGCTATATGTATATGTCTATGCAGTATATCTGGGTTTCAGGGACCAATTGAGATTACTACCTCTGTGCCTCCCATATCTACACCCCTGGTTACAGACCAGTTTGTTGACCAGTAAATGAGCATTATAATGTGTACAGGGGCACAATGGGGGTGGTATACTATGTGTGCAAGAAAAAAGAGGGCGATATACTGTGTGTGGAGGTACTAAGGGGGCAGTATACTGTGTGGGGGCACTAAGAGGGCATTAGAGTGTGTGTGGGGGCAGTATTAGGGGGTCTCCATACATAACTTTGCTTGGGCCCCAGAAATGGCAAATCTGCAACTGCCCATGTGCCATGCCTGTATTTTTTTCTGCTCTACCTGACAAACAGAAGTGTGTCTTATCATTCACAAAAGATTTATTAAATGTGCCTTCCCAGAGGCGTAGCCCTACCATATACCATTTATAATATCAGTAACTTTTGGGAAAGGGGCCTATGCTATCTGTGTAGCCCCACATATACTTCTCTGATTTTTCTTATTTGTAGTAGAAGACTTGTGCTACATTTTTGTCACCAAAAGTGCAGCTGGAGCCTCATTTGAATAAGTGAAGGGGGGTGGTTTGTACCAAGGTTTTCTAATTATCTTTTTATCTGAATACGGATTAAACTACAAAAATAATGCAAGGGATATATATATATATATATTATCAGAGGCGTAGCTAGGGGTTCAGCACGGGGGGGGCGAACACGTCCAAGTGGGCCCCAACTCAGGTATACCAACACTATCACTATACGGTGACCATATAGTGGTAGATAGCGGTTCTACACAGGGCTGTGAAGACCAGTTACGTAAATACAGTACAGGTGACATCTCTGACTGTTTACACTTATCGTCTCTTCCATCTGGACCGCCATGACCACTTTTTCCAGCTGTGACTGTAAAGTTTGTAACACAGACATCTTTGGCTCCTCACTTTTCCAGTCACCCGACCCACATTGTCCTCAACTACAATAAAATCTCCATCCTGCTGCTACCCCAATTATAAAATATATGATAAAAAATCCCTTGGAAATGAATAATAACCCCATGTGCCTTTTTAATTTAATAATGCTCCTATGTGCCCCATTTATTTAATACTGCCCCTCAATTAATAATTCCTCTTAATTAATAATGCCCTGTGTACCCCCTTATATCAATTTAATGCCCACGTGCCACCTAAAATTAATATTGCCCAATTCCTCTATTATTACTTATACCCTCTTATGTCTCCTTGTATAAATTATGCCCTCTTACATAAATGCCCCTCTGTATTAATAATGCCTATTAATAACCCCTTTGTATTAAAGACGACCTTTCATGTCCTCATGTATATGTGGTTTTATATACTGAATTCAGCGCACTGTCGGTTTTCCCGTTATGTGCCCTGGTGGAGGAGATATCGGTGCTGTTAGTTTCGGCACTGATCTCTCCCCACCGTTAGAAGGGCGTTCCTGACAGTCTAGCGTCATCGCAGGGCGATAAGGAACGCCCCTTCTGACAGTACAAGGCTATGTTAGAGTACTGTCAGGTGGGGCCTTCCTCACAGCCCAGCAATGACACTAGACTGTTAGGAACGTCTTCCTGACAGTGGGGACAGATATGTGCCGAAACTAACGGCACCTAATGGGAAATCCAACTGTCGCTTTCTAGCAGTATATAAAATTACAGGTTCATTAGGACATGAAAGGTCCTCTTTAAAGGGGTTGTCCAGGAAGTGGACAACTCACAGTGGAGGTGGGGTAGGTGATAAAAAAATCATACTCAGGCTGGGTTCACACCAACACTTGAACCCCGTTGAGGGATTCTGTCCACCATTCCGTTTGAAAAATGCAGAGAGAAAAGTCCTGCAAGCACCTTCCCCGCCTCCTCTCCAATTTGCCCAATACAATCCTTACCAGTAAACTTTATTATTCGCTAGAAAACCCTTTTAATACTGCCCCAATGCCCCCTAATATTATCTCCCCTTCCATTCATACAGCCCCCACTGACCTTTCACTATAATTTATATTCTCTTTTATTAAAGCCCCCTAATACCCCTTATATTAGTTATGGCCTCTTATTTAAATTCCCAGTGCTCCCAATTGACCTCTTATATGTATTACCCCCACCCCCAATTACAATGCCCAAAGTGAGTTAAAAAAAAAAGTCGATGCCACTCACCTACCTCCGATCCCCTGAGGAGGAGTCTCCACCGCCGGCACTGCCGACGCTTACTGAAGAAGCAGGACCTGAGTCCTGGTGCGGACGGCGCAGGACAATGACGTCATCGCGCAAACATCTGTTCCAGGACGCAGACGTCTTAGGGCAGCTCGTAGGCCACAGGCTTGAAGTGGCTTGTGGTTCACGAGCTACATACGAGTCGAGAATGTATTTCAACTGTATCGGTGTCATGCAGACGCTGATGCAGTTAATATGTGAGGGTAACCTGTGTTGCGGCAGCCCTGAGGTGGGCACCCGAGAGTCAGTGGGCCCGGCCACCGCCCCCCTGCCCCTCCCGCTAGCTACGCCTCTGATTATATACTCATTTACAAAAAATAACCCACCAAGTAGGAGTTGGTGGAATTCATAGAAACTTTCTGTGTGTGAATAATGATATGTGTAAGTGATTACAATATTAGAGTGAAAGGAAAAGTTTATTGGGGAAAAATGTAGAATTGAACGGAGGCTCTAGTTTCCTGTTAGGCCACCTGTAGCCTGGATAGAAGATGAGGTAATGGGCATGGAGGCATACAGGTTCCATATGTTATCCTGTGGCATATTTGTCCACAGATGTTGCAGCTGGGCCTGTAGATCCTCCATACTTGCACCCAGGACAAAGGTTTACATATTTAAATATTCTGCCATGCACCCAGGGCACATGTCACTATTACCCCCAGCTACACCCCTGTCTCCTAGGTACATTTGCACACAGTTTTTTAAGGAACATGGCAGGGTTCCTTCTTTTTGGAGAACCAAACACAGATCTCCTGTGGATGTAGGCTTGCTTGAATCCTTCTGTCTCTTCATGTAATCCCAGACAGGATTGATGGTGTTGAGATGAGGGCTCTGTGAGGGTCATCATTTCCAGGACTCCTCCCCCAAAGGGTGGTCAAACCAGATACTGATTTGATTTAGATTTCTCTTTTGATCATTTAGTTTTGTGTGGACTGACAAAAATAAACTATTAACAGACAACCAGACTTTGATCCAGGGATTCAGATTTAGTGCTTATAATGAAAATTTTCTTATTAACAAAATAATTGTCATGAGGCAGATTAAGAAATTAAATGAAAAAATAGTTATAATTTCAATTTACAAAATCTCCTCATATCTGTCTAAACTTTCTATAAACTGGGTTACTATGTCTATGAGGCGTTGCTTAGCTGTGTCTAGTGCCTGACAGCTAGTGTCACAAATCTTTTTTTTTTATTGACACTTAACATTTCACTAATGGAAGACACTAAATTTAAGATGAATCCAGTTATTTCCAGTGAAACTCAAGAGGGTGTTGAATTTGTGTTATACAGGTTTTACTTCAAAGTAGAAATACCACCCTTTCTCTGGAAATATAGGAAAAACAATCCAAAAAAAAACTAAAGACAAGACTTTCTAGGATATCTAAGACAAAAAGACAAATTGGATTTATAGATGCATAACATATCTACAGGCTAATAATAATAATACATTTTATTTATATAGCGGCAACATATTCCTCAGCACTTTACAAATTGTAGGCTTCAAGTACCGACAAAAAGATACATTAGGGCCGGTTCACATCTGCGTTCAGTTTCTGTTCGGGGAGTCTGCTTGGGGACCCCCCGAATGGAAACCTATATGCATATAAGAGCGGTTTACCTAAGGAAACCTGCGGACCCCATAGACTATAATGGGGTCCGTGTGGTTTCCGCACGAAACATGCAGAAACATGCGGAGGGTAAAGTGCTGCTTGCGGTACTTTTATCTCCGCATGTTTCATGCGGAAACCGAGCGGAAACCACACGAACCCCAATATAGTCTATGCGATCCACAAGTTTCCTTAGGTAAACCGCTTTTCTATGCGTATAGGTTTCTGTTTGGGGGGTCCCCAAGTGGACTCCCCCGAACGGAAACCGAACGCAGATGTGAACCGGCCCTTACATTACAGTAATAGTCAATAATATATGTTAAAATGTTTTATTCTGTTAAACATTAAAATGTAAAACTCTTTAAGGCCCCACGTAGCATAAATGCCGCAATTTGGCCGCAGCAGAAACACCACAGCAAAAACCGCTGTGTTTTATGGCACCTGAAAAGTGGATTGGATTCTGGCTAAATATCTGCAGTAGAAATGCTGCACTTTCAAAAACTGTTGTGTTTTTACAAATAGCAGCATGTCAATTATATCTACGGAAACGCTGCTACAGAGACTCCAACGGAAGTGTGAATCCAGTCAGAACTAAAACCACATTTTTTGACTCTTTTATGTATCATGTAGGCTGCCTAATATTGCCAATGTCCCAGAAGGAATCAGTCAGTCTGTTGATAGTTAGTTGATACAGTATCTTAAATATTAGTTTAAACAAGACAGTATTTTATTTGTATAGCGTGTTTCTTATTTTGAATATATTGTATATCAAACTGTATATTTTACAGAGGTTGCAAATTCAACTGATTTAGGGCCATTCAGTTCAAGGTAGGACCCCATCCTTATTCCCCAGTGGACCCTATCAATTTGTATTTGTATTGTTTTATAAGAAATAAGGTCTTAGTCCTTATATCCCAGAAAGAAGGGCTGGAAAGTGGCAGCTATTCTGACCTAACATGGGAACTATTAGTGGTGCCATTCATTTGTTTTTGTTTTTTCTTTTGCTCTACCTCTCTTTGTACATTCCTGATTAGAGACTTGTTTTTATTGTCAGTTTTTATCAAGTTGGTTTATCACAACTTAAAATGAAGACTATGGGAGAATCTATCAAGCCCTGTGCTCCGGAACTCTTGAGTTTTTGCATTTTAGGCTAAAAAACACACTGGAAATGAATAGCGTTTTTTTCCGCAGCATTTTCCATTGTGCTTTTCTCTGTGGTTTTTCTTCCCTTATTAAATCTATGGGGAAAACACTCACATTTCTGAAGGTAAAATTGACATGCTGAGTTTTTCAAAAACATATGCGTTTTTTAAAAATGCAGCTTTTCCACAGCGGTTGTTTTTTCCTGCAATATGTGGATGGGATTAGCTAGAACCTCATTAACTTTGCTGGTACTGTAAAATGCGGTGTTTTTATTCGGCAGCAGCTAAAAACATTGCGTTTCTGCAACATGGGGCCTTAGCCTCACATTGTTTACTCCACTTTTGAAAAGTGGGTAGAAAAGTGGGTGTGGTTAGTTTCTCAAACTGATGTACACAAGATTTTTCAAATGCAACTTTCTAGAAAAGTCATAAAAAATGTTGCAATCTCACTGAGGGTGGGTTCACACTCGCGGCGGCACTCCATCCGCCGCGAATCCGAGCTAATTGTCGGAAAAACTGGATAGGCACTGGATAGGGAAAGGTTTGCGACGCATTGCTTAAAACCCCGGAAACGTCGGAAACAAAGTTGGACATGCAGAACTTTGTTTCCAACGAAAAAAAATGGCTTCGCGGCGCAGAGGGTGTAAGCGCACACCCGCGCATTGCTTTAGAACTCCATTCAAGTGAATGGGGTTTTTAAGCAAAGCGTCGCAAACCTCTCCCTATCCAGTTTTCTGACATTTAGGTCGGATTTGCGGCAGATGGAGTGCCGCCGCAAGTGAGAATCCACCCTAAGTGGGGAACGCTGTAGAAAGTGGAGTAACACCTCAGACTTCAAGATGCACCATATCAAACATCATGTAGTGTTAATAAGTTTAGTGCAAATTCAGACTCCAGAAAAATTGACTTTAGAAATCCCTGATAATAAATCTCCTCTTATCATTTCCAATAAATAGACTATAAATAACTGGATTAATATTAATTGCTGCTATTTTCAGATTCTTTCATCTAAGATTCAGTTTTCTCCCTGTTCCTAACACTTTAAAAATCAATGAATAATATCTATCTATCTATAGAAAACCTAAAGAAACCTTTTGTGGAAATTTGACCTTTCAACCCTTCCTGCCAGGCCCATAACTATTGTCCGGCTTGTGGATAGTCATTATCTCTTTGGCCTTAAGATGCTGAAATGGAAGACAAATCATCTTGGTGTCAGATAAGCACCCTTGTGGAATGTCAACACCAACATTGCAGACTGTAGTAGATTGCACTGGTTTGGGCCAGTTCCTCAGTTTTGCAAGGGGAGTCATAAGTTTCTCATTTTTTTATTACTAAGGAGTCTTCACATCTGTCCACACTTGTGGACTTAGACATGAAAGATCAAATGAACACAGAGTAAATAGAACAAAAGCTCATAGGGTAGAGCAAACAAGATAGCAAAGCTTATTAAAAACCAGCATGAGTTTGTCAGTAGCTATAATGCTTAAAATAAAGCTCAGTCCAAACTGAACTGGTTGGTAAATCCCTGGTAAATATACACAGCACATTGTAACTCAGTGCTCAGATTATGGACAGAATAGATATCAGTTATTAGGTACACTAAACAGCTTTATCACGCGTTGCACAAAGTTGTACTATGCTTGTCCCATTACACATACCATATTTATGTCTGTACTATAATGCGGATTGGTTCTGTATGTTGTTTCTTTCTGTTTTAATACAGTTCATTTAGTCTAACATGCCTCAGTACTACGGTATTCTGTATCATTATGTATCAAAAACATGGTAATGCTATGTGTAACTGAATATATTAGATTTGCTTTTCTCTATTATTTTGTGCCTCTATGGAACACTTAACACATTTTGCACGCTTTGAAATGAGATGTTTGTCTACATATTAAGTTAGGGGAACATGAGCAGGGAATGTAGGAATGTCACAGTGAATCACTTTCTGTAGTCAGTACATAATATAGGGAATCTTCATGATATACTTTTATTATTATTATTATTATTATTGTTTATTTATATAGCACCATTAATTCCATGGTGCTTTACATTTGAGGGTTGACATACGGTACACAAGATATACAAAACAGATAATACTAACAGTGACCAACTGGCACAGTGGGATAGAGGGCCCTGCCCGCAAGGGCTTACAATCTATGAGGGAAGAGGGATAGAGACAGAAGGTGGGGGTAGAGGCTGTTCAGGTGGTGGTATGGAGACAGTAGTGTTATTATGGAGACAGTAGTGTTATTGGAGGTTGTAGGCCTTTCTGAATAGGTGAGTCTTCAGGGCCTTCTTGATATACATTGATAAGGAACTATATTTGCATTCTGATAGCACCCAAATCTGGTGATAATGTTTCCAATAACAAGTGTTAATAGGTGAAACTCAGAAGTGAAGTCACTTAGGTTCCTATTACACTACATTGCACAAATGGTGGGCAGAACATTGATGCTAAATGTGTCAATTGGTGCTTGTTTGCATCAGCCTATCAAGCTGGCAGATGCAAACTATATGGAGGAGGAACAACTGCTACTGCAATGAATCCTTACCCATAAAGATGTATTGTTAATCAGCAGCACATCCATGACAATACAGAGCGATAAGCTGCCATTATACTGATAGAAACAGCTGATAAATGACCATTTGTTTGTTTGTTGGCTGATCGACAGCACAATAATAGAGGCCAAGTGTTATAGTGGGAAGAGTTCCTTTAGGCTTAGACCACAAGTAGCAAAACACAGCTAAAAACCACTATGGGAAAAAAATGCAAAAGAAATGCATTGCGTAGTGTATTTCATTACGTTTTTTGCTATGTTTTTTCTGTATTTTCTCCCCTTATTAGACGTATAAACACTCACGTTTCTGTAGCTTTTCCGCGGCTCTTTTCTTTTGCGTTATGTGGATGGGATTAGCCAGAATCTCATTCACTTTGATGGTTCTGTAAAACGCTGTTTTTCTGCAATGTGGTGCCTTAGCCTTAAGAAATTTTTAAGCCATTTAATGAAGGCTAATAAGCTATAGGCTTTCCCTATACCCTATTAGGGTACATGCGTACCATGACACAGGGAAAGAAGTTGTGTTCCATTTAGGTATCCAGTTTATTAACTAACAAAGACTAGTTACCTCTCTGGAAGACTTCATTGGAATTGGCCCCATGTAAAACTATATTTTCCTTACAGAAGTGTCTCCCTAGACACACCGTTCCCTTGGCAATAGCTGCGCAGAAGACGAGCAAAAATGCAAAGATGACAATTCTATCAACAAATTCTACATATTATAGATAGGGAGCTAGTTTGCCCCACCACATCCATGCAAACATAGTAACCGAAAATATAGTATATGTATATGTTGTTGTACAACTTTACATTAGATTACATTACAAGTATTGTAATATATATTTGTAATTGACAAAGAATGGAAAGCGTGTTCTAGAGCCCTCATATCAAGGGCAAACTCAACCCTATATGGCTACAAGGCTGGCGCCCCACGTTCCAGAGACATTGCGGCAAAAAACACTATGTTTTACAGTTCCTGCAACGTGAATAGGATTCTGGCTAATCCCATCCACATATTGCAGAAATAGAATCCGCACCAGATAAGCTGTATTTTCAAAACCGCTTGTATTTTTGAAAATCACAGAATGTCAACTATACCTGCGGAAACGCTGGCGTTTTCCATATAGGTATAATAGGGACAGAAAGTAAGCAGAGGAAAACGCTGCAAAATTGCAAAGAAAAACACTGTGGGAAAAAAATGCAATGCATTTCCTCCACGTTTGTTTGTTTTTTTTGCTGTGCTTTGCTACATGGGGCCTTAGCCTAATGGTGAATTCTGTAAAGACTGCTTTAGTTGGTGACACATGGGAAGTGATTTCAGTCATTTAGTTATTGCAAACTTTACGCCAGCCAACCTGCTGTGATCTACAGTACATTATAGAAGCATAGTGGATGACAGTGGCTTTCACTTATGACTTTTGACCTTTACAATACAAAAGTTGAAAATTGTGGGAGAACTGCATAGAAACTAGGTGAGCTGCAACATAAATAATGCAATTTTCGGTGGATTTTGCTATGTAGGAGCACACTATAGAATATCCAGGAGTCAAAACCAGGAGTGAGTTCTAAAATGGCATCAATATACCTGAACGTGAAACACCCCCTAATAAGGGACTTCTGAGATGATTCCTTCCACACATAGTGACTACAGTAATTGGCAATTTGAACACATGGCTAAACCACTATGCGTAGGAAGTGCTGAAGCTCAAAGCTTGTGTTATTTGTTAGAAAACCTATTAATAGACAACTGGATTTAGAGCAAAGTGAAAAAAATTCTGACTCATCATAGCCCAGGAGTAATGGAAGATAGTAACACATTTTAAATTGCTGAGGTCTGTGGAAATAGAGATCATAGGATGAAATGGGCCCTAAATGAAGGGTTAGGTGACATGTACATGAATCTGGGTGGGTGCCTCTGGGCCGTGATTGATAACATCCGTGTGTGCCGCCATTGCACCGCACGTGCTTTCGTGGCCCCATTCATTGGGGCTAGTGAGCACGGTATGCAAAACAGACAAGAAAAGGACCTGTTCTAAGTTTTGCTCATGGCCCCATACACCGGACCGTGAAAATACACGGTTGTGTGTATGGGGCCATAGAAAGGAATGGGTCAGTGTGTTAGTGGTGAAAAACACGGCTAGCACACTGACTGTGCACAAGATCTTGTGCATGAGGCCTTAGGGTCTTTTCACTTAATTGTATAAGATTTATTGGTTCTTTTGTGGCTTATTTCATGAGGACATTGACCTCTATGTGAAGCAGATGTCTGGCACACAGAGAAAGAATATGTCCAGTCACCCAAAGTTTTCAACATTGATAAAGTGCAGAATGCCATATTTTCCCACATTCTATTGGCTCCCTGCAGAGATCATTGATATATTTGGAAGTATTCAGAGACTACAACCTGAATACAACCTGAAGTGCATGTATTAACTTTCTTGAGGCATTCATCTCAAGCTGGCCACAGTCATGAGAGACTGATCTACTCGACTACTTCATTTTTATGTTGGATTTCAATATGTCCAATTCTTTACACCTATAGGAGATAGGTCATATTTCCTTTTTTTCCTATGTATGCTTTAGCATGCATGTTTAGGGTGGTGTTGGAAGAAAAAACTAACATGTGACAACTATGTGAGATATATGGTCTGCTCTAGAGACATGAAATACACATATACTCTGGAAGTATATCACAAAAAGTGGGGGAAACACATGCAAGCAGAATAAGAGCCTACATCCTCATGAAGATATTGCCCCTGAACACAGTCACATATATATTGATTTACAAGTCTGTCTCCTCCATGACATACAGACTTACGACTTGTATTAAAAAAGCATCTGTTTGTTCTGCATGCAATTCAGATAATTTTTCATATTTACATGTGAACCTAGCCTAACTTTAGCGTGACATACATTATAAACTATAGGCTGAGTAAGTGGGGTGGGATGTACTCAGAAACAACATAGACAATTCATGGAGGCTTCACATAAATGCTGACTAATCTGGTTCTAACCACATTGTCCTGGCTGTTTGCTCTGACACTAAATCATGGAGAAGTTGTTATGTCGTATGTTGTTTTTCTACTAAATACCCTGCTAAACAAAGCAAAAGAGGTAAATTCTCTTTGAATAGGAGGTTATTTTTAGAGCTGCTTTCGAGATATCTGGAAGGGAAACAATTTCTACAGTTACACAGTTTCAACTAACCAAACATAAATCAATTTGATTATATATATCTATATATATATATAGATATATAAATTTTCAATATCATCATTTCAATATAACGCCTATATTTAACTCCTTTACGCAAAATCACGATCATGATTAGGCGTGATTAGGCGTGGGAGGGTGTATGGAGGGCGCTGAGGAGGTATGGACCTATCCATACACAGCAGATGCCGGCTGCATAATACAGCCAGCACCCTCTGTTAACACTTTAGATGCCACGGTTAACTGCACTGTGGCATCTAAAGTGTGCAGGCGCCATGGGCACCGCCATCTTTAACATATCGCTACCCCGTAGAACGTCATTGGAGGGCGGCGATCGGCTGTCATGACAGCCGGGAGCCTATTGAAGGCTTCCAGGCTTGTCACTGCATTAGTTCTATTACACCCTGCCATAATAAAAGTCAATGAATTTTACTATACACTGCAATACATTAGTATTACAGTGTATAGTATGAGCAATCAGACCCCCTGGGCTCAAGGTCCCTGGGGAGTCTGAAAATAAAAAAAAGTAAAAAAAAAAAAAAAAATTTTTAAAGTGTAAAAAAAAAAAACCACACAAAATATAAAATTTGAAATCACCCCCCCTTTCTCTAAATCACATATAAAAATTAATAAACAAAAGTAAACATAAACACTGTTGATATCCCTGTGCTCCAAAATGTCAGAACTATTAAAATAAAAAAATATTTATCCCATACTGTGAACGGCATAGCAGGGAAAAAAAATTCAAAATGGCCAAATGGCTGTTTTTTCAACTATTTCCCTCCTATAAAAAATGGAATAAAAAGAGATCAAACCATCAGACCTTCCCCAAAATGGTATCAATAAAAACGTCATCTTGTCTCCCTTAAAAAGACGCCTTACCCAGCTCCATACGCATAAATATGAAAAAGTTACAGGTGTCACAAAAAATTCTTTCTATTTAGCAAAGTTTTTAATTTTTTAAAAAGTATCAAAACATTACAAATACTATAGAAATGTGGTATCGTTGTGATTGTACTGACCCGCAGAATACAGGTAACATGTCATTTTTTCCACATAGTGAATAAAAATTATACCCATAAGAACACCCATGTGTTTCACTGGCGCAATTGCGTTTTTCTTTTTCAATTCCACCTCATTCTGAATTATTTTCGGCTTCTCAGTACATTACACAGGATATTGAATGGTGCAATTACAAAGTACAATTTCTTTTGCAAACAATAATCCATCATGCGACTTTTATTGCTCTTGGAAAGTGGGGAGGGAAAAACGGAAATGCAAAAACTAAAATTGGCTCAGTCCTGAAAGAGTTAAAGTATAATATTGGTGACCCATGCTCGCTTTTGGAGAAATTCTCCAATGTACTCCAATAATTGGAAACATTTCCTTTATGAGTGGGAATGATAGAGTAATAAAACGTGGACGCATTGAGTAAGATATTCTCAGCAGTTTCTCTGTTACCCAAAGATAAACCTCCACTTTTAAAGTGACACAACCATGACCACTAAGACTAATGGAAGTAAATAACACCCAAATATAGAAAATATCTCACAAAGGTCACAGGGAGTAACACAAGTCTCTAGTCAAGATCATGCAATATTTTGCGCATTGCAAGAATATCACATGTATATGTGACTTTCAGATTCTGCTGTGGGGAAGTAAGTAATGTATTGTTTTCAAATTATATGAAATTCCCATCTAAATGTAGATTAAAATAAAAGTTATTTCACATTTAAACAAGACAACAAAATAAGATTGTTCTTGTTGGCTGCAACCATGAAAGTTGCTGTCACAGCAGTCTGTGCACAGGTCAAACCTACATTTTAGTGTATCCAATATGCTTTCCTTACTCTGCACAAAAAGCCTGTGACATATACTAAGCAGCAATACATTTTTGGCCAGTAGAGGGAGCATAAGATCACATTTACATGACTGGTACACTTGTAACATTATGTACCATACTAATATACAGACATTTACTGTTTTGTGCTAGTTCTCTGAAGGTGCAGCATGCAAGAGTCAGTTATGGTGAACTACAATGGTTTGTCAATTGATTAAACATTTGCCTTACTTTGCATAATTTAAAAATATTCCAACAGTGTACCATAAAGGGACCCTACTGTGTAAAAAAAATTCTTGCTGATTGTTTATCAGCTCCTGGTACCTGTAAAACTGTGTGGTTTTCGGTCACATTGTGGGCACTTCTCAGGCTCCTACTCCATGGTACATAGTACTCAGTTTAATCAATACCCTCAGTTTAACCCCTTCTCGCCACAGTCATTTTTCGATTTTCATTTGCCTTCCTGCCTTCCAAAAGCCATAGCTTTTATATTTTTCTATTCACAGAGCCATATGAGGACTTTATTTTTGTGGGACAAATTTTACTTTGCAATGGTACCATTTAATATAACGTACGATGTACTGGGAACCTGGAAAAAAATCAGAATGGGGTGGAACTAGAGAAAAACTGTGTTCGCACAACTTTCTTACGGGCTTTATTTTTACAGCGTTCATTGTGCAGCCAAAATAACATGTCACCTGTGAGTTGATAGGATTGCGGCAATACCAAATGAAATGTATCTATCTATCTATATACTGTAGATATATTTATATTATTTTTTTTAAGTTTTAACCCTTGGAGGTGCCATATTCTGACACCCATAACTTTTTCATATTTCAGTGGACAGGACTGTATAAGGCGCCTTTTTTACAGGGCGAGATGGGGAATGTCTATTGTTTATAAGTTCGTAGATGGGCATTTCGGACACAGGGATACTAATGCATATGTGTTTCACTTTATTTATTTATTTTTATATGTGTTCTGGGAAAGGTAGGTGATTTGAATTTTTAGTACTTTTTCATTTTTATATATATATTTTTACTTTTCTTTTTAGACTTTCTAGGGGTCTTGAATGCCAGGGGGTCTGATCACTAATTCAATACACTGCAATGGTAATGCACTGCAATGTATTGAGAAATACTAATACTTCTATTACAGACTACTTTCCTCAGCCTGTAATACAAGCATTCTAATGAAAAGCCTGGGAACCTTCAATAGGCTTCCACCTGTCATAATAAAAGATCACCTACCCTGGGAGTGAGTGCCACTTAAAAATGGCGACACCCAGAAAATGTCATCTTTGACTGAGGCATTAGGGGGGTTAATGCACATGATCAGTAGGCATGGTGGCCGCTCAGCTCTTGAGTGGCTGCCATATTTAAATACCTGACATCTGCTGTAACAGAAGACTGCTGATTATGAATTGTATTACTGAAATGAATGAATGTTTTAAAGATATTCTAATTTATTGAGATACACCTGTATAATAAAGTATAATAATAGCATGGCTCTAGGAGGGAAGTGGGCTCTTGGGAGCTCATAATACTCTGTGGGGGCCACTGTGGGCATATAATGCTGTGTGGGGGCCGCTGTGGAGTGCATAATGCTGTATGGGGGGCTGCTGTGGAGCGCATAATGCTGTGTGGGGGCTGCTGTGGAGCATGTAATGCTGTGTCGGAGCCGCTGTTGAGCACATAATACTGTCCCAGTATTGTTTACATGCCGGCGCTGTGCTGCTCACTCACCGTATTCTTGATAACTGCAGTTGTGGGTACTAAAGCTGTATCCCTTTCAAGTATCAGAGTTATCGCTGCAGTACCCGTAACTGCCACTATCAAGAATTCGCTCTAGGGAGGGGGGCCCTGGATAAAAGTTTGCACTGGGGGCCCAAAAGACTTTAGTTACACCACTGCATGTTAGGATGACAGGGGGCAGTGAGTGACGCTAAATTCACTGCGGCACACACAGCACCATGCACACTCTGTCTCTCTTTCAGTCCTTTGAAAATTGGGAAGTATGCTTCTCCCTTACTCCGCTCTTTTCATACATTCAACAGTTGGGGCACTAACAGGAATGGGAAAGGCTCATAGCATTGCAGTCTGCAGAGGTCAAAGTACACAGAAATTAAAAACTGTCTGCTAGACTGTCTGTGTTATGTCCTTCTGTCTCCATATCTATGTCTGAGTGCTAGCTGCTTCTGACCTCTCCCCTGCTGTCCTGACTGCACCTAGTGCAGTGAACCTTTTAGAGACCGAGTGCCCAAACTGCAACCCAAAGCCCACTAAATTATCACAAAGTGCCAACACGGCAATTTCACCTTAACTTAACCTGCCTCCCCTGCATTCCCCCCCTTGCTCACAAGCAGCCTGCACCCCCATTCTCCCCTCTTGCAGGTAGCCTGCACCCCCATTCCCCCCTCATTTCTCCTCCCACACTACAACCCGCATCTCTCCCCCCACACTACAACCTGCACCTCGCATTTCTCCCCCCCACAATACACCCTGCACCCCACATCTTTCCCCCCACACTACACCCTGCACCCCACATCTCTCTCCCCCACAGTACACCCTGCACCTTACATCTCTCCCCCACAGTACACCCTGAACCCCACATCTCTCCCCACAGTATACCCTGCACCTCACATCTCTCCCCCCACACTACACCCTGCACCCCATATCTCTCCTCCCACACTACACCCCACATCTCTCCCCCCACAGTACACCCTGCACCCCCATGTCTCTCCCCACAGTACACCCTGCTCCCCACATCTCTCCCCCCACAGTACACCCTGCACCCCACATCTCTCCCCCCACACTACACCCTGCACCACACATCTCTCCATGTTCCTCCACTGCTCAGGATACAACTTTTCTTCATGTAGAAGGACTTTCTTACAAGTAAAGACACGCCTACCCTGTCATGTGACCTTATGACGTCAGAAGGTCCTTCTAGAGTACAGTATTTAGCCTTTACCGATTTACACTGACAGTTTTCAGCTGTATGTGCCTTTGCACATACAGCTGAAATAAGCAATCATTCACTAACGGGGAATCCTGGACCGGATTCCCCGTTAGTGAGCGATCATGGCAACGGCGCGTGTGCCAACTGAGAGGCTCTGCGTGCCCCCTCTGGCACGCGTGGCATAGGTTCGCCATCACGGACCTAGGGTAAGAGTATCTACAGTCATGGCCGTAAGTGTTGGCACCCCTGAAATTTTTCCAGAAAATTAAGTATTTCTCCCAGGCAATTATTGTTTTATTATACACGTTTATTTCCTTTGTGTGTATTGGAATAACATAAAAAAACAACAGAGAAAAAAAAGCAAATTGGACATAATTTCACACAAAAATCCAAAAATGGGCCAGTCAAAATTGTTGGGACCTTTTCAAAATTTTAGGTAAATGATTGATTTCAGTTAGGATGTGCAACCAAGTATTAAGTTGAGGGTGCCAGTAATTTTGTCCGGCCCATTTTTGTAGTTTTGCTTAAAAATAGTATAATTTTTGATATTTTTTCTGTATTCTGTGTTGTTCCAATACACACAAAGGAAATAAAATGGGTATAACAAAACGTTGAATTGCAGTAATTTTCTGGGAGAAATACTTCATTTTCTGGAAAAATTTTAGGGGTTGCCAACACATACAGTCCTGACTGTATATGACTGTGTGCAGCACAAAGGGTAAGTGTATGTATTTCTGAGTGTATGCAGCAAAGACGGTAAGTATATGTATGAGTGTGTGCTGCACAGAGGGTAATTGTGTGTATGTATGAGTGTCTGTGTGTGTGTATACTGTATGTGTGAGTGTGTGTATATATATTTACCGGTTATATATGTATATATACTGTATGTGTGTAAAACTTTGAGTGTATATATTTTTGTGTATGTATGATACTGTCATTGTAATGAGTAGGTGACATTTACTTTACATTTATCTATTATTTGGGTGTAGAGTATTGTGACATATACAAATAGTGAAAATGCCGCCCCTCAAACCTAACACGGATAGTGCCTCCTGAGGTGGCTGCCTCACTTCGCCTCATTAGAGGTGCGCCCCTGTTCACACACAGTAGAAAATAATCTGCCGAAATTGATCTTCAGTGCAAAGAACAAAACTTGCGACATCTCTGAAAGTCTGAAACAAAAATCCAGCGTGCAACCAACTATACCACTTTAGTAATAGTAGTAACTATTTTTTACATATGTATAAATACAGAAGGACACTGGATGGAGGGGGCTCCGTCTACATCTATCATTTAAATGACAGTAGTGTGAACCAACCCTTATTCCTGAAGGCTTTACTGACCACCATTTTCTGCCACTGCATAAGTCACATAACAAAGGTGTCCACTGTGGCTCTGTTGTCAAGGGGGCTCACATAAACCTGGAGTCGGCCCTGCTGAGTGGGGCACATTTTCACGGATACCTCATACATTTGTGTATATGAATGGATCTGTAAAAACTGATAAAAATAGGACATGTTCCATTTTTTTTACAGTCCATGGAAACAGGCTTTCAAAAAATCCGGCATGTGAATAACCCCTATTCACATACAGTGAAATGAATGCTGACAGCTTATAAAAGGGCCATTAATATAGGGTAAGGCTAAGGACGCATGCAGTGTCGGACTGGGATGTCTAGGGCCCACCAGTGGAATTGTTTCTAGGGGCCCACCATCTGGACCCCTGCAGATCAGCGGTACCGAGACAGGGCGGCTAAAGGTAATAACATGCTGGGAGCCATGCTGCTCAACCACTATACCATGTGCACCACTGCACTACCTAAACCTATTGCTACACCTTGTATGGCAAGTAAGCAGCGTGGCTCCAAGAATTGTTACCTTTACCTGTAGCCGCACTGTCCTGGAAAAGCTGATCTGCAGAGGTCCTGGCTGTTGTATCATCGCAGATGTAATATTGATGGCCTATCCTAAGGACAGGCCATCAATATTAGAAAGATGGATAAATCCTTTAAAGAGGTTGTCCAGGCATTGGAGCAACCAATGTAGCTGGCGGGAGGTGTAAAGTAAAAAATAAGTAAATTAAAAAGCATACTCACCTGTCCCCGGCGCTCCGTTTTCCGCTGTCAGTGTCCATTCAGTCTCGTGCCCGCGACTCCTTGCTGGGAGTCCTGCACCTCATGTGATCGCTAAGACCAATTAGGTACAGGATTTCCAGAAATGAGGCGCCGCCATGAGACTAAACAGACACAGGCAGGGGACAACGGGGTGCTGGGGACAGGTGAGTCCCATACTGCATGGGAAACAGTGATGTGGTCATTATATTGTGTGGGAGCAGTGATGGGGGCTGACATCCTGTGGGGGGGACATTAAACTGTGTGGGGCATATTAAAGGGGTTGTCCAGGGTTAATCTTTTTTATGGCCTATGCTCAGGATAGGCCATAAATACCTGATCAGTAGGGAGCTGACACACGGCCCCATCAGCTGTTCAGAGCCATTTCCGGAGCCCGTTCTGTACACAACACAGGGCCGGAAGCAGAACGCTCCATCCGCTGTACAGCAGCCCGGCGCCTTCACTGCAGCTTAGCTCCTACTGACTTCAATAAGTGCTGAGATGCAGTGAAGGTACCCGGCTAATATACAGTGGACAGAGCTTTCTGCTTCTGGCCCTGTATTGTGTACAGGACGGGCATCAGAAGTGGCTCCATACAGCTGATCGGTCCGTGGTCAGCCCCCAACAGATCAGGTATCTATGGCCTATCCTGAGGATAAACCATAACAAATTATGCCTGGACAACCCCTTTAATATACCCCCCAGGGCCCCCCCTAATGCGCCACACTTTAAAGAGGTTGTCCAGTATAATTTTGTTTTCTTTTTTAATAATTAGCCCGGAGGAGGTGAATCCCCCCTACTCCCCCCCCCCCAAAAAAAACAATAAAAAAAAAACCACACTAAACATATTCACCTGTCTCCAGTGCTCCGTTGTCCTCCCAGCACGGTCCGGTCCTGCAGCCCCCGCTGTCTTCTTTTTGCCGGAATTCCTCACTGGCTGTGACGTCCCAGATCCCTTCCCTTAGGACGCTGATTGGCCTCAGGGCTCACGTGACGTCACAGGTAGTCATGTGCAGGGGGAACTTCAGCTGGAAGAAAACAACAGAACTGCAGGACCGAACCGCGCTGGGAGACACTGGGGACAGGAAAGAAAGTTTGGGGTTTTTTTTGTTTTGTTTTTTTCACCTGCCATGGCGTAATTTAAAAAAAAAATGAAGGAGCCACTGTATGGAGTATAAGCGCCACAGTGGCCCCCACCCAGTATTATAAGCTCCACAGTGGCCCCCACCCAGTATTATAAGCTCCACAGTGGCCCCCACACAGTATTATATGCTCCACAGTGCCCCCCACCCAGTATTATAAGCTCCACAGTGGCCCCCACCCAGTATTATATGCTCTACAGTGGCCCCCACCCAGTATTATAAGCTCTACAGTGGCCCCCATCCAGTATTATATGCTCTCTACAGGGGCCCCCATCCAGTATTATAAGCTCCACAGTGGCCCCCATCCAGTATTATAAGCTCCACAGTGGCCCCCACACAGTATTATATACTCCCCACAGTGGCCCCCACCCAGTATTATATACTCCCCACAGTGGCCCCCACCCAGTATTATATACTCCCCACAGTGGCCCCCACTCAGTATTATATACTCCCCACAGTGGCCCCCACCCAGTATTATATACTCCCCACAATGGCCCCCACCCAGTATTATATACTCCCCACAGTGGCCCCCACCCAGTATTATATACTCCCCACATTGGCCCCCTCCCAGTATTATATACTCCCCACAGTGGCCCCCACCCAGTATTATATACTCCCCACAGTGGCCCCCACCCAGTATTATATACTCCCCACAGGGCCCCCACCCAGTATTATAAGCTCCACAGTGGCCCCCACCCAGTATTATATACTCCCCACAGTGGCCCCCACACAGTATTATATACTCCCCACAGCGGCCCCCACCCAGTATTATAAGCTCCACAGTGGCCCCCACCCGGTATTATAAGCTCTACAGTGGCCCCCACCCAGTATTATATGCTCTCTACAGTGACCCTCACCCAGTATTATATGCTCTCTACAGTGGCCCCCACCCAGTATTATATGCTCTCTACAGTGGCCCCCACCCAGTATTATATGCTCTCTACGGTGGCCCCCACCCAGTATTATATGCTCTCTACGGTGGCCCCCACCCAGTATTATATACTCCCCACAGTGGCCCCCACACAGTATTATATACTCCCCACAGTGGCCCCCACCCAGTATTATATACTCTCCACAGTGTCCCCCACACAGTATTATATACTCCCCACAGTGGCCCCCACCCAGTATTATATACTCCCCACAGTGGCCCCCACCCAGTATTATATACTCCCCACAGTGGCCCCCACCCAGTATAATATGCCCCCCACAGTGGCCCCCACCCAGTATTATATACTCCCCACAGTGGCCCCCACCCAGTATTATATGCTCTCTACAGGGGCCCCCACCCAGTATTATATGCGCCCAATAGCCTCCCTCCGCTTCGGTGCTATTATTATACTCTGGGGTCTCCACAGACCCCAGAGTATAATAATCGGAGGCCCAGGGGAAGTGATTAAATATAACAAACATTCATACTCACCTTGCTTTACCTTTCCTTGGGAGCTCATGCACCCTCTATTGGATGTAACAGATCCTCAATTTGCTTTTGACTCACCGAGCCTTGAGACAGCAAAAGGGATCTTAGCCAAGCCAATTTCACTTATCTGCATACAGCGCTGTTTCCGGATTGTTGTCCTTCATCAGTACAGAGCAAAGTGAATTGGCTGGCTTAGTGGGAGGCAATGAGTGGGTTAGGGACAAGAATCTCTCACATTGAGGAGAGCACCAGTGAAGGTGTGTAGAGATTTTAATTGCCTTTCGCCCTCTACTTAGCATCTACATATCACAAGGCATTATGGGAAAGGAGCTGGGGAGCTCATGCACCCTCTATTGGATGTAACAGATCCTCAATTTGCTTTTGACTCACCGAGCCTTGAGACAGCAAAAGGGATCTTAGCCAAGCCAATTTCACTTATCTGCATACAGCGCTGTTTCCGGATTGTTGTCCTTCATCAGTACAGAGCAAAGTGAATTGGCTGGCTTAGTGGGAGGCAATGAGTGGGTTAGGGACAAGAATCTCTCACATTGAGGAGAGCACCAGTGAAGGTGTGTAGAGATTTTAATTGCCTTTCGCCCTCTACTTAGCATCTACATATCACAAGGCATTATGGGAAAGGAGCTGGGGAGCTCATGCACCCTCTATTGGATGTAACAGATCCTCAATTTGCTTTTGACTCACCGAGCCTTGAGACAGCAAAAGGGATCTTAGCCAAGCCAATTTCACTTATCTGCATACAGCGCTGTTTCCGGATTGTTTCCTCAATGTGAGAGATTCTTGTCCCTAACCCACTCATTGCCTCCCACTAAGCCAGCCAATTCACTTTGCTCTGTACTGATGAAGGACAACAATCCGGAAACAGCGCTGTATGCAGATAAGTGAAATTGGCTTGGCTAAGATCCCTTTTGCTGTCTCAAGGCTCGGTGAGTCAAAAGCAAATTGAGGATCTGTTACATCCAATAGAGGGTGCATGAGCTCCCCAGCTCCTTTCCCATAATGCCTTGTGATATGTAGATGCTAAGTAGAGGGCGAAAGGCAATTAAAATCTCTACACACCTTCACTGGTGCTCTCCTCAATGTGAGAGATTCTTGTCCCTAACCCACTCATTGCCTCCCACTAAGCCAGCCAATTCACTTTGCTCTGTACTGATGAAGGACAACAATCCGGAAACAGCGCTGTATGCAGATAAGTGAAATTGGCTTGGCTAAGATCCCTTTTGCTGTCTCAAGGCTCGGTGAGTCAAAAGCAAATTGAGGATCTGTTACATCCAATAGAGGGTGCATGAGCTCCCCAGCTCCTTTCCCATAATGCCTTGTGATATGTAGATGCTAAGTAGAGGGCGAAAGGCAATTAAAATCTCTACACACCTTCACTGGTGCTCTCCTCAATGTGAGAGATTCTTGTCCCTTACCTTTCCTTGGCATCCTCGCTCCATCCTGCTGTCTTCAGAATCTTCAGGCCCTTTTCCGACGTCGCTGCTGAGGCCTGTGATTGGGCCTCAGCGGTCACGTGGGGGCGCACTGACGTCATTACGCGGCCGCGCCCCATGTGACCGCTGGGGCCTAATCACAGGCCTCAGTGATGACGGAGGAGCGCCGGAGAATACGCTGCGCCCAGGAGAGGTGAGAATATGTATTTATTATTTTCAGTCACCTCCCCTGGGCTGGCATGTATTGGAAAGGGGCCTGCAATATGCCAGGACTCCTTTCCAATAACAGTATGTATAGCGGTCGGGGAACCAGGCTTTCCCCGACCGCTATCATAATGGTCCGGGGCCCGGCCATCTCCAGCTGGCCGCGGGTCCCATACCCCGCTGAGCCCGGTCGCGGTCGCACCCCCTGCGACCGCGATCGTTACACCTCTGGTCAGGATCCCGATCGGGCCCCCATGAGGTGAGGACTAATAGTCGGGGCTCGGGGCCCACCGGTGGATTCACCGGTTCCCCGGTGGGCCAGTCCGACCCTGGACGCATGTAGTGGAACACAGCAAAAAATTGTTTTTCTGCTTTGTTTTTCATTTTTGCTTTCCCCCATATGTCTGTGGAGAAAAGAACACTGCATTTTTACATGTAAATTTAAAATGCTGTTTACATGCAGATTTTCCCCCCCTCAACATTTGGATTATTATTATTATTGTTTATTTATATAGCACCATTAATTCCATGGTGCTTTACATTTGAGGGTTTACATACGGTACACAAAATATACAAAACAGATAATACTAACAGTGACCAACTGGCACAGTGGGATAGAGGGCCCTGCCCGCAAGGGCTTACAATCTATGAGGGAAGAGGGATAGAGACAGAAGGTGGGGGTAGAGACTGTACAGGTGGTGGTGTGGAGACAGTAGTGTTATTGGAGGTTGTAGGCCTTCCTGAATAGGTGACTCTTCAGGGCCTTCTTGAAGCTTGTGACTGTGAGGGACAGTCTTATGTGTTTTGGTAATGAGTTCCAGAGTATGGGGGATGCACGGGAGAAGTCTTGGAGACGGTTGTGTGAAGACCGGATAAGAGCGGAGTAGGAGGTCTTTGGAGGATCGGAGGTTACGTGTGGGCAGGTAGCGGGAGATTAGGTCGGAGATATATGGAGGGGACAGGTTATGGATGGCTTTGTATGTCAGAGTTAGTAATTTGAACTCTATTCGCTGGGCAACAGGTAGCCAGTGAAGGGATTGGCAGAGGAAGCGGCCGATGAACAACGGTGGGAGAGGTGTATTAAGCGAGCAGCACAGTTTAAGGTGGACTGGAGGGGGGCGAGAGTGTTTGCAGGGAGGCCATGGAGAAGGGTGTTACAGTAGTCTAGACGGGAGATTATGAGGGCGTGGACTAGCATCTTTGTAGTTTCAGGGGTGAGGAAGGAGCGGATTTGATTATATTAAATAAAACCTCCTTCTCTTTGCTGCAACTGTAAAATGCGGCATTTTTTCTTTTCTGCGTATTCGCATCAGTTAAAACACTGCATTTCCTCAACAAGTAAAAAATGGCCCAAATGATAAAAGTCATTTATAATGAGTACATTGAATAATATTTTTTTTTTTGTTCCGTTTTGCTAGTCCTTATTCTTTTGATAGCATGGCTAGAAAGCTGTTACAGAGCACTGTAGTGCAAGTGGCAAGTTGACGTCACTTCACACAGCCCCTTACTGTCTATACAATGAGATGCAGGGGACAGCTCTCAATAGAGAAGCAAGGGAACGAGTGAAGAATACAGGATTTAACAGAAAACAGACAACATTTGCTAATAAAGTGTATTACAAAATGTATTAATGACACAAAGGACGACACGATGTCACAGAACATCAAAAGTCTTCTGAATGTTTAATTACACTTTAAGACTAGCATGGACCCTGGACTGTATGAACATCATGTGCCCCCTCACCAGGATATACTTCTTATTATCTTTTACATGGCCAATTATCAGATGAATTAGCATTCATTGTACATGCAATGCATACAGCATACACCTGGCATGCTGCTGACCTCAGGGATCAGATGAGTGTAGATAAAGGCAATTTTATTTTTAATGGCCTTGGGGTATAGGAGGGGGGCTTTGCTGTGAAGAAAGAGAATGCCCCCTCACTATGCCAGAAGTAGACACACACTGTCCACACTATGATGCTACCCCCTTGTTTATGGGGAGACTAGTTGCAGTTGTGTCTGTATTTACAGGTACATTCTATTATATATGGACTATTATAACATATACTATCAAATATGGACTACCAAACAAGCTGAGACCAAAACCACGTATCAGCAGTGTCAGACTGACCCACCAGAGTACTAGAGAATTCTCCAGTAGGCCTAGACTTCAACACAGTAATAGACCTTGCAGAGGACAACTACATTACGTTACTAAGGTTTATTTCCTAGGAGTTGCTGGAGGGTGGGCCCCCAGAATCATCTGGTGGAACCAAGGAACCTCAGTCTGACACTGTATATCAGTCTACCCCAGAGAGTAACTTACATGTGCAGGGCCTGCATTAAGGGTTTCTGATTCACCATGTAGTTAAGATGATGTCCTGCAACAGTATGGTGCATTAAAAGATGAACCACCATGTGAACATACCCTTATTCATAGTCAATTGCTAAGGAACTTTTCTGAAATGTATAATCTAGACTTTTTAGGACTGGATGAAATATACTTTATAATTTTAATGTGCAATGTTGTTGCTGAACTTTATCTTTACCATATATAGACTGTGAATGATGTTATTATATATGCATTATAGGTGGTAATATAGATATAGCCTATTGAATCAGCATGTATATGGCAAAGATTATAGTGTGGAAAATTTTCACTACTCATTTATGTCCTTATACTATACTACAAAGTCATAGCTAAAGACTTCTGGTGCGAAAGTTCAGCTTGGGCCCCCCACCCCTTCTTTACAACTGCATTCATGGCTGCCATCCCTGTCTGTAAAGCTAGGGCTACTTTGGCCAGGAGTTGCTGCCAACGTCACTGTGTAGCCCTAGCCTAACTTAAGTGAGCCATTGATGCAGCAAATAATGCCACCCTTGTGTTCTACACATAGGTAATAGTGTCTCTTACAGGTAATAGTGCTTCCCCACATAGATACTAGTGCCCTAATTGTGTGTACCGCAAAGGTAATAGACCCCCCCATATGTAATAGTGCCCTGAGATATCTCCCACATAGATATTAGTGCTCCCACAAGTAATAATTCTTCACTGCCCTCCCCCCTATCCCTACATACTGTCCAGGCTACACAAGTGAAATGTATACTTGCCTCTTCTTGTACACTGCGCTGATGCAGTGCCTGGCTGTGTGTCTCTTCCATAGTCCTCCTGCTCCCTGTTTCCTGCACCTTGGTACCACTACTTCTGAGAGCAGGACCTGTTGAGCAGGGAGAACAAAAGTAGAGAAGCACATCCAAGTGACGTATCAGCGCTATGTACAAGAGAAGGTAAGTATACAATTCACTAGAGCAGTAGTGTGGTGAGGGTACCTATGATGGTCCCTGGCTTAGGGCTCTGGTCGCAATTGTGACCACTGCAGCTCCCTTAGGATACACCACTGCCACAGACGTTGGTGGGCTGACTGACTATCCAATTTTAGAAGATGTAGTACCAGAAGTGATCTAAAATATAATGGGTATTTTGTCATGAGAGCTTCCTGTCTAAATAATTTATGAAATAATTAGCTCCATTTAATGTTCAGTAGTCTACATGGAAATTGTAGTATTTCAGCCATCTGCACCATCTAACTACTTGCTTAATTGTATTCATATTTACTGTGAAACGTAATGTCTTACCGAGTGTAAGGTCAAGGCAACCTTTGAACACAAGATTAGATGGATTGCTCTTGACAGGATTCTCAGAACGTAGAAAGAACCTCTGTGCTTTAATGTAAAATGATTCTTTCTAGGAACATTGTGTGTATCCAGATAAAGTGTGACTATGGATTGATCATAAGGACAAATCTTTCTTCATTAAGATTGTGTAGAAAATGCCCTGACATGTTTCCCAGTTTCTCAGGTTATGTCCTTATAAATTCTACTCACTAAACTGAACATATTAAAACTAAAACAAAGTCTAGTAAAACATGTTTTCAGAACCAGAGGAAAAGTAAGTCTGCTCAACCGCTTCCTGCTCTGCATCCTAGTATTACTTTGCAATCAGCATATAAGTAGTACAGTATATGGATGTAGATCTAGATCATTTCTATATTCCAGCTGTATAAGGTTTGGGGAGGGGGGGCACTCATTCTTTCACCACTTTGGCCCCCCATGGTGAGATTGCAGGATGCTAAGTGGTTGCCATGGAATCCCCTCAACAGCTTCCTAACTGCCTTGGACTATTACACATAGGCAGTAACGCACAGCAAAAAAACTAAAAAAAAAAAAATGTCAAAAGTTAAAAAAAAAAAAGGATAAAAAAATAAATAACAAAAAGTTCAAAAGTCCAAACTATCCAAACATAATATTATTTATGCCATATGGTGAATGCTGTAAAAAAATTAAATACCACAATTAATATGTTGTGGGCACCAAAAAAGCAATAAAAATGTATTAAAAGTTATACATACCAGAATATGGTACCAATAAAAACCACAAAAAGAAACTGAGCTGTCACATAACTTCATCAACAAAAAAAGAGACATCATTTATTATCACAAAATGGGGTTTTATTTAGTCTATCTCGTAAAATGTAATGGGCAAAACTGGCTGCAGCTGGAAGGGAAATATATAAGCTGTGTGAGTGTACATCAGGGTACCCCAAGGCTTAGAGATTTTGAAGATACCAGAAGTGACCCCCCAAATTCCCCCCCTAGCTTGGTAGCTACTGGGAAAATAGTGGGGAATTTGGTGTATCCCATGTACTCAGCACAGCTTATATATGCACTTTCCACCATCCTCTGTGCATTCATGTATGAAAAACTAATGTTCATTACACCCCTTGATAAAATCTTTGAGGGGTGCAGTTTTCAAAATTGGGTCACTTTCCAGTGGATTCTACTTTACTGACACCTCAGGGGCTCTGCAACGTGACATGACATCCAAAAACAAAACATCTAAATCTGTGCTCTTAAAGCTAAACTGCCCTCTATCCCTTCTGCACCCTGCTGTGTGCCCAAACAGAAGTTTATGCCTACATAAATGACATTGTTGTACCTGGTGCAACCCACTTAACAATGTCATATGTGTGTATTAACTGCCGTTGGGGCAAAGAGCAGGGTGTAGAAGGTTGTAGTTGGTTTTTGGAGCACCTATTTAGATGGTTTGGTTATTGGACACTGTGCCATTTTGCAGAGCACCTAAAATGGAATAATTTTGGAAACTACACCCCTTAATGAACTTATTCAGAAATGTAGTGAACATTTTTACCCACCAAGTGTTGCAATTATTTATTTTCCACAAGTGAATGCATAGGTGATGTGAAAAGTGAAAATTGCTATTTTTTTCCCTAAAATATGTGATTTCAGTGCCCAATATGCTGTGCACAGCTTGCGTCAGAGACGAACACTCCAAAAGCTGTTGCACCAAGGATAACCCACTTAACAGTTTTTGGAGTGTGTGTCTGCTGACACAAACTGGGCACAACATACTGGGCACTGAAATGGTGTGTCTCTGAAAAAATTGTAATTTTCACTTTTCACTAGCAGAAAATTAATTTCTGGAAAGTAAATTAATACAACACTTAAGATTTAAAAATGCTCACTATGCTTCTTGAAAAATTCCTTGAGTGGTGTAGTTTACAAAATGGGTTCATTTTGGGCCCCTGGGCTTCCGATCATTATACTCTGGGGTCTGAAGAGATCCCAGAGTATAATAATAGTTTATGTGTGGTGAATCCCAAAAATGTCAGGATTGGTCAAACTCGAAATTTTTGCAAAATTCATAACAAACACTGTAGGGGCCACTATGGGACATTGTATTTTGTGGAGGGGCCACTATGTGATAATATATTGTGTGCAGGGGCCACTGTGGGAAGTTATACTGTATGGAGACCATTATGGGATATCATACATGTGGAGGGGCCACTATGGGACATTATACTGTAGGAAGGGGTCACTGTGGGACATTATATTGTATGGAGGCCACTAAGGAACATTATACTGTGTGGAGGGGCCACTCCACTATGGGTCATTATACTGTGTTGAAGCCACTGTGGGACATTATACTGTATGGATGCCACTGTGGGACATTATCCATGTGTCCAACCAGCAGTTTCTTCCACATGTGGGGTATTTCAGTACTTGGGAGAAATTGTGTAAATCTATCTGTCATCTATCTATCTATCATCTTAACAAACATGAATAAATAGAAAGATATTAGATAAAACAAATATGGAAATAGAGATGAGGAAAGCTCACAAAAAAAGACAAGAATAGAAAACTGGAGTTTCTTTTCCAGAAACAGCTAATTACTTACTTTTTCTATGAACAGTGTAATATGCGTAATAGCATAATAGAAACAAATGTGTTCTTTTCCCCACATTAGACATGGCGTATTTCTGTTTCTGGCTCTTTTACTACTGTCTCTTCACATATAGTGTATGGGTAACATTGGGTTATATTTTAAAATGTTTTCCCTGTTAAGGCTTGCTACAGATACAGGACATACAGTGGGGAAAAAAAGTATTTAGTCAGCCACCAATTGTGCAAGTTCTCCCACTTAAAAAGATGAGAGAGGCCTGTAATTGACATCATAGGTAGACCTCAACTATGAGAGACAAAATGAGAAAACATATCTAGAAAATCACATTGTCTGATTTTTTAAGAATTTATTTGCAAATTATGGTGGAAAATAAGTATTTGGTCAATAACAAAAGTTCATCTCAGTACTTTGTTATATATCCTTTGTTGGCAATGACAGAGGTCAAACATTTTCTGTAAGTCTTCACAAGGTTGGCACACACTGTTGCTGGTATGTTGGCCCATTCCTCCATGCAGATCTCCTCTAGAGCAGTGATGTTTTGGGGCTGTCGCTGGTTAACACGGACTTTCAACTCCCTCCAAAGGTTTTCTATGGGGTTGAGATCTGGAGACTGGCTAGGCCACTCCAGGACCTTGAAATGCTTCTTACGAAGCCACTCGTTCGTTGCCCTGGCAGTGTGCTTGGGATCATTGTCATGCTGAAAGACCCAGTCACGTTTCATCTTCAATGCCCTTGCTGATGGAAGGAGCTTTGCACTCAAAATCTCACGATACATGGCCCCATTCATTCTTTCATGTACTTGGATCAGTCGTTCTGGTCCCTTTGCAGAGAAACAGCCCTAAAGCATGATGTTGCCACCCTCATGCTTCACAGTAGGTATGGTGTTCTTTGGATGCAACTCAGCATTCACTCTCCTCCAAACACGACGAGTTGTGTTTCTACCAAACAGTTCTACTTTGGTTTCATCTGACCATATGACATTCTCCCAATACTCTTCTGGAACATCCAAATGCTCTCTAGCAAACTTCAGACGGGCCCAGATATGTACTGGCTTAAGCAGGAGGACATGTCTGGCAC
Organism: Leptodactylus fallax; assembly: GCA_947044405.1. Classification (NCBI taxonomy): domain Eukaryota; kingdom Metazoa; phylum Chordata; class Amphibia; order Anura; family Leptodactylidae; genus Leptodactylus; species Leptodactylus fallax. The sequence goes on from CAMRHE010000092.1 coordinate 3,996,307, forward strand.
TGCAGGATCTGAGTCCCTGGCAGCGTAGTGTGTTACTGACGGTAGCCTTTGATACATTAGTCCCAGCTTTTTGCAGGTCATTCACTAGGTCCCCCCGTGTGGTTCTGGGATTTTTGCTCACCGTTCTTGTGATCATTTTGACCCCACGGGGTAAGATTTTTCATGGAGCCCCTGATCTAGGGAGATTATCAGTGGTCTTGTATGTCTTCCATTTTCTAATTATTGCTCGCACAGTTGATTTCTTTACATCAAGCTGCTTGCCTATTGCAGATTCAGTCTTCCTAGCCTGGTGCAGGTCTACAATTTTGTTTCTGGTGTCCTTCCACAGCTCTTTAGTCTTCACCATAGTGGAGTTTGGAGTGTGACTGTTTGAGGTTGTGGACAGGTGTCTTTTATACTGATAACAATGTCAAACAGGTGCCATTACTACAGGTAATGAGTGGAGGACAGAGGAGCCTCTTAAAGAAGAAGTTACAGGTCTGTGAGAGCCAGAAATCTTGCTTGTTTGTAGGCGACCAAATACTTATTTTCCACCATAATTTGCAAATAAATTCTTAAAAAAATCAGATAATGGGATTTTCTAGATATGTTTTCTCATTTTGTCTCTCATAGTTGAGGTCTACCTATGATGTCAATTACAGGCCTCTCTCATCTTTTTAAGTGGGAGAACTTGCACAATTGGTGGCTGACTAAATACTTTTTTTCCCCACTGTTCCCAAGTCCCCTAAGTGCAAATAAATTCCTTATGTATTAAATTGTAGTTACATTAGATACAATGAAAAAACTAAAAAGTCAACTAGATAAGAATATGGATATTAAACATCACATTTTCCACTCACTGGATCAGTTGCACCTGGAAAAATTGGCCATATTTACATTGTATATCCCAGGAGAACACAAAGGAGTAAAAATAGGCGCAGCTTTAAAAGTGATATCTAAATTAGGCTCCTGCCCAGCAAGCCATGTTCTTGAGATAATAGTGATAAAGCTGATATAGGTGGAAAATGCTTCCAAATATCTGCAGGCAGGAAGCAGATGACATCCTAAATTGGGCATCAGATTTATCACTTCTCTTTTTTCTGGTCCGGCTATTTGTTTCTTCTGTAATAAATTGGCTGTTCTCGACCCTCTGTCTCCACTGTCCATCCCATGCATCCTGTTGGAGGAAGACCTGTTTCCTGCAGCCAGAGCTGTGATTACATGCTGAACTATTCCAAGCCAGAAAATAACAGAACTATGTCATAGCTTACGTATGTGACAGGAGTAAAACTGAGCTGGACATGGAGCCAAATGACAGTATTAGTTGTAGACAACCACAGAACATCTGATCCCTCTGAAATAAACCAGATTCAGAAATGAGGAAGCAACATAATAATATCATCTGAGTTAAATACTTGCAAATAATTATGAATTTTGTGTTCTTGACATTTATTTTTTCAGCTGCTCATATAGTCGTTGTTACTTCCCCATACACATGGGCTGTGGACAACACCAAGGTTTTGATAAAAAGCATAGGGATATTAAGACTAAATTAACATATAGCAGATATGTTGCAGAAAATTCAAGAGCAGTCTCATTTATCAAAATTAGGCTTCCAAAGCAACCTCATTCACTTGTATAGAATAGATTTTCAGGTATGGAAATTTCTCCAATAAAGCTACTATTTATGAATTTACAGTCTCTGAATCATTTTAAATGTCTTAAAATTCACAGTATTAGATAATAATAACACCCTATATTAATAGCTAGCTATCATAGTTGGGGCCAAATATATACAAACAGATAAAACATACCTTTTAATAATACTCTGTTAAAATATACCACAAAATGCTAACCACAATTGCATATTCCCTACCCATAAATCAATAGCACATTGTCTCTCAGGCTAATGCCCCAGGTTGCAGAAACACAGTGTTTTGGCTGCTGTTAAAACGCAGTGGGAAAAATGTGTTTTACAGTACCAACAAAGTAAGTGAGATTCTGATTAATCTCATCCACACATAGCAGAATAAAGAGTTGCGGAATAGCGTTTTTCTCCCAGCAAATAGCACCACTTTTCTCCATTGGTGGCATTGCAGTTAATAACCTTTCAAGAAAGTAGGTCTGAACTGCAATATTAGACAGCAAATGAAAAAGAGTGCTGCCGAACAAAATATAGACCTTGTTTTCTGCATAAAGTGAATATGTATGATGAATTGGTTTTATTTATCTGTTGTTTTTTCAGTGTTAAACTGAACAGATGGTGAAAAACGTGAAAATAAATAAATGGAAACAAAATTATTCAACATTTACAATTATTCTAAAATGAAGAGTAATGATCAAGGGGGCAGATTACATAAGAAAACACTAGACCTAACACTTAGTCTATATTAATAAAAAACGACTATAATAATGGTATAAAAACAAGAATTCAGGGAGGAAGAACCCCAAAGGGTGGATAGTCCTCTAACATACCTCCTAACATACTCTGACTAACTGCTCCAATGTTCTAGAAATAGTGTATGGGGAATAAGGTGGACAGAAAAAATATACACAGAGGCTCAGTTGCATAGTCTGCAAGGAGAGGAGAGAGGAGGTGGCCCACACTGTGTATGTCTATCTCTGGGGAGGAGGTGACCCTATCCTTACAGACTATGCAACCTAACAAGACCCCAGGACCAGATGGCTTTCCGGCCTCAAATTATAAGAAATACTTTAGGGTTCTAACAGGCCTGGTTTGGTGCGTCCCTTTAACTCATTGGCTTGAGGTGCCCCTCTCCCCTCAGATATACCTAGTGCTCAAGTTTCAGTGATTCATAAGGAGGGCAAAGACCCTATGTTGTTTGCCAGTTACCGACCAATCTCCCTATTAGCCCCTGCTTCCCAGTCTGGTCCATCTGGAGCAAGCAGAATTTATCATGACCAGAGAGGCTAGAGATAATACCACTAAAGTTCTTAATACTCCCATTTTGTTCAGATGAAACTTCCCTTGTGTCTTCTCTCTACAGATGCAGAGAAGAGCTTTCACAGAGTTAGTTGGACCCTTTTGTTATCAGTTCTCCATCATATAGGTCAGGGCTTGGTCATGAGATCGTGGATCTCCTTTCTTTATTTCTCTTTATAGTTCCCAATCGGCCTTGGTATGAGTCAATGGCATTCTTTCTGCCCCCTTTCCGATCGCCAATGGGATGTGTCAGGGATGCCCACTATCCCAAGTCAGAGGCTCTGAGCGTCTCATTGTCTTCGGCCTCTATACATGTTGTAATAAGTAGTTTCTGAGCCTGCTGGAAATCAAATACCTGGAACTGTGGTTTTCGGGCATCTTAGATCGTCTCTTTGCAAAGAATTATTACGCCCTGCTAAGGAGAATTAAAATTGTCCTACAGAAATGGTCTAATGGTCTTTTTACAAGGATTGGCTCCACAGAGTTGAAGATATTCAGTGGATGGAGAAACTTACGGTGGCCCTCTGGAACACACATGATTCCTTTGTCTCTTCCTGGACCCTCTGGATAATAGTGCAGGGCACATAGGATTATTGTGACCTCATGAGGAATTAAGGGATGTAAATTTAGTTTATCATAATTTGTGGGTAAGGTGATAGGCCACTACCTCCGCACCTCTCTGATCCCGCTCTTGACTACTATTAGAGCATACTTATGCCTTTTCCTTCTCGACTTTATATCTCATATGTTGACCTACACCCCTTCCACCATTCCCGGCTTTGAAGCCCCCCTCTCCCCTCCTGGTGTTTTTTTCCCCCTCTTTTTGTCCCTTCAATTATGCTCCCCTCCCTTGTACTGCATTGCCTTTACAAGGTTTCCTCCCTATTCAAAATAGTTATTGCTCAGTTCTTGTATGTCTCTTTGATGCCTGACTATTGATTATGTAATTGCAGACTCCCATTTTGTGACCCACCCTGTGTATTTTTGTAAAACACATTTTTCAATTAATGCTGAATAATGCCCAGATAGTGTCATGATAGTACCCAGGTAAATAATGTCTACATTAGTTGCATTCCATGAATTCTAAAGGAATAAAGACAAGAAAAAAAAAATATAACCCTCACTGAGCTAATTTGTAAGTGGAATTTATTGTACATACAGCTAAGCTCCTTCCCCTAAGGCTTGTCATCTTCCTGTTTTACATGATACTTCATCAAGGCATCAACAGCCCTTTTGACTTACTTATGCTTGGTTCCCTGGCTTTTTGGTGCTTGGCCTTGCATCTAAATTCAGACTCAAGATATAATTTCAATGGCTTGCATCAGGATACATAAGCCTCATAGAGATGACAAGCCAGAAGAAGTCAATATAGTGAATTAACAGGCAGCAAGTCATGGCTGGGATGCATCTACCAACTGAAATAAAGAAAAATACAAGAAGTAAGCCTGAGTAGAACTGTGACAGTCGTTCATAAAACATAGCACAATATATAACTTTTGTTATATTTTATATTGTGTTTTTATACCTGTCTTGTAAACGATCTTTATCTATTGTGAAATGTTACCTTCAAATTATTTTCCACAAACGCAATAAATATGGCATGCCAACCAAACACCTTGAACTGGCATACATTTAATTAACTGTGTTTAACTTTCTGTCTTACAGTAACACTTCTCATAACATTGAAATCTGAGGGTTGGCTCCCAGCCACACCGCTGTTAACGTCATTTATCGGAGATTGGATTTCATCCAGAAAGTAATGTAAAGATAGCGTTCAGTGGATGAAAGCATGAGTCAAGTGCTAACGTAAGCCCTTATCACTCGCTTCCAGAGATGTATAGCTCCACTGTTCCAATGACTTTGCAGAATCTTTTCAAGGACTCATTACTGTAAGAGAAGAATTTTCTTACAAATCCCAAGATAAGACTCTAGACAGAGGGATTTGGCATTTGCCACAAAAAATAGATATATTGAACTCATTAGGTAATATGTTAGACATGCTTCATTTATTCTGACCATATGATTATTAATATTTACAGTGTAGATTTTTTTATTTAGTCAATTTCTACAAGACCAGTTTTCAGAAGTATAATAATATGTGAAATAAGCACATTTTTTAAATGCTTTCTGTTAATAGAGTAAATACACTGTTATTTTAAATAAGATAGATTAAAGGGGCTTTCTGGGACTGGTGGTCATCAATATAAGTACATGGGGGGTGCTGTCTGACACCCAGCACCCCCACCAAACCACCCCAGATAAGCATGAAATCTCTCCATATTAGATATTTGAGAAGATATTTTTCAGTATCCCAATCACTTCCATCCAATATCTCCTCAACCTAGGGCAGTCAATCAAATTCCCAAGACCAATAATACATTTAGGATATCAATTTGTATCACTGAAATGCACTTAAAGGGGTTAATCACTTTCAGACCAATATTGAGAGACCAATATTATTGTTTGTATAATAAAAAGATATATAATTTTCCAAGATACTTTCTGTATCAATTCCTCAGTTTTCTAGATCTCTGCTTGCTGTCATTCGTTCTGCAGATGTCAGACATCTGCAGTTGTCTGATTACTGTGCTGTGACTATAACGAGCTGTGCACCTGTGTGTTCATCACATGACCATGGTCAGAATTTCATCCACTAGAGGTAACAGAAAGAATGACAGCAAGCAGAGATCTAGAAAACTGTGAGGAATAAATACAGAAAGTATATTGGAAAATTGTACAACTTTTTATTATACAAACAACATTTGTCTCTCAATATTTGTCTGAAAGTGGCAAACCCCTCTTGAGTTATATAACAAACTTTGCGTACAATATAAAACTGTGAAACATCTCTAATTGCCTTTACAATTTTATACCACATATCTGTTTAGATTAAGTCCAACCCTAAATCCACTTGTCAGTTGCACTTGTATCCTCGTACAAAATCCCATTCTCAGACTTACCATATTTTTAGGAGGACAAGATATGTGTAATTAGGCAAAAAAAGGTTTAGGTAAAATAAATAAATAAATAAATAATATTTCATATTAACATAACCTTCCTTAGTGGTCACATGGCTTAGAGAGTTCAATGTTCAAAGGTTCAAAGGTTATTAGCGAACAGTTAAAGTGCACATACGCAAAGCCCCATTAGTGGTCTCAACATAGTATAATGTCCTATGGGTGTCTCCATACATTATAGTTGGGCAATATACTAAGAAGGGGGAAATTAAGGGATGTTATACTTTGTGGGGTCCCTAACGTGGCATTATATAGTGTGTGGGGGCACTAAGGAGCATTATACTGTGCGGAGGGCAATAAAGAGCACTATATTGTGTGGAGGCATTAATTTGACATTATTCTGCGTGGGGGCACTAATAGGACATTATAATGGCTGAGTGCCCCCACACATTACAATGCTATTGGGTGCCCTCCATACAGTATAATGCTACTGTTTGCCCTCCACACAGTATAACCCTCTTTACCCCAGCATAACTTATTTAGCATTTACAGCAGTAGGAAGAAACACTACCAACTGCCTTCACTTTTACATTACAATAGAGGCAGCAGGGATAAATGAGGAGCATAGCCACCCTATTGTAATATATTAGAACTACAAGGACAGCAGTTAGGAGACGTGTGTTTCTTCTAGCTGCATTCATTATGGAGGCAGGGGTCCAGACAGCTGACTGTGCGCCTGTCAGATGAAACCAAAATCGAACTTTTTGGCCACAATGCAAAACGATATGTTTGGCGTAAAAGCAACACAGCTCATCACCCTGAACACACCATCCCCACTGTCAAACATGGTGGTGGCAGCATCATGGTTTGGACCTGCTTTTCTTCAGCAGGGACAGGGAAGATGGTTAAAATTGATGGGAAGATGGATGGAGCCAAATACATGACCATTCTGGAAGAAAACCTGTTGGAGTCTGCAAAAGACCTGAGACTGGGACGGAGATTTATCTTCCAACAAGACAATGATCCCAAACATAAAGCAAAATCTACAATGGAATGGTTCACAAATAAACGTATCCAGGTGTTAGAATGGCCAAGTCAAAGTCCAGACCTGAATCCAATCGAGAATCTGTGGAAAGAGCTGAAAACTGCTGTTCACAAATGCTCTCCATCCAAACTCACTGAGCTCGAGCTGTTTTCCAAGGAAGAATGGGCAAGAATTTCAGTCTCTCGATGTGCAAAACTGATAGAGACATACCCCAAGCGACTTGCAGCTGTAATCGCAGTAAAAGGTGGCGCTACAAAGTATTAACTTAAGGGGGCCGAATAATTTTGCACGCCCCACTTTTCAGTTTTTTATTTTTTACAAAAGTTTAAAATATCCAATAAATTTCGTTCCACTTCACGATTGTGTCCCATTTGTTGTTGATTCTTCACCAAAAAATTTAAATTTTATATTCTTATGTTTGAAGCATGAAATGTGGCAAAAGGTTGAAAAGTTCAAGGGGGGCTGAATACTTTCGCAAGGTACTGTAAATATCAAGCAAAATTGTCCAGTAGAAAGTCCAGGCTAGGGAGCCGAAAGAAGCACAGATTCCAATTCGACCTGTGGGGAGCAAGAGAATATATGCACAAAAAACCCCCACACATACAAATATATACTTCAATCCAACCCCTGTGTCATAATTGTAGGGAGACCTTGTTTATAACGTGGGAAATACTGTACAAGTCAGGCCAAGGGCTCCACCCCTGTATCTAAGCAATAAATGTGTTCAAGGCAGTACGAAATGATTGGGTCGTGTACAGGGTCAGAGGTGAGTCACAACAAGAGCCCCAAACCATCTGAAATTTTTGAGGGCAACCTCTGCCTTTATGTACTATTTTATTATATGGGATATAATAAAGAGGGCCCGGATGCCTTTCTCGAATAGAAAAATATTATGGGTTATGGGTTTTACATTTTGTTAAGGACAAGTTGATCTAGGGTTTTATACTGATTGCCAGATTGGATTCAGGAAGGAATTTTTCCCCCTGACATGGGGCAATTGGCATAAGCCGCATGGGTGTTTTTTGCCATCCTCTGGATCAACACTGTAGGGTTATAGGTTGGACATAATGGACCTGTGTCTTTATCCAACCTCATCTACTATGTAAATCTGCCAATCTACCCTAACAGGGGGTTAAACTCTCATGTATCAGGCTAAGTGCTTCAAATAACATTGTCAAACAATTGGCTACATTCTGCTTCTGCATCATAATGTCATAACGCACAGCATGCTCATATAACCGCTGGTGACCCGATCACAGGCCTCAGCAGTGACCCAGTACACATAGCATCACTAGGAGAGTGCCGGAAGCTGCAAGGAGGACCAAAAGAGGTAACAGAAGGTATAAATGTTTTTTAATTTTTGTCACCTCCCCTGGGTCTCCACATATTATACTCTGGGGTCTGAAGAGACCCCAGAGTGTAATGTGGTGGCCATTTTAGTTCACCTGAAATGAATCTCCATTTGTTTAGTTTCGTAAAAAAAAAAAAAAAGAAAAACTAACAGTTTGGAATATTCGGGTCGAACCCAACTCGGTATAAGTCGGTTCACCCATCTCTAGTCATTGCATACTGTAGACAGTTGGGGATTCAGATGTATGTGGTTGTAGGATTGTGTGGCCTTAATCTAAAAGTCTTTTTTCTCTTCCGGATTTCGGGCAGAAACCCGGTGGACCCCATTATAGTCTATGGGGTCCGCGGGTTTCTGTGGGTAACCGCTTTTTAAGAGGATAGGGTTTCCGGTTTTCGTCCGATGGATAATGTATAAATTTCTATATACATTATTAGAATTATTTGGTGGGTACATAATAAACATGTTTGTGTATATAGTTTTGTTACAGTTTTGTTTAGCAGATATGGTTAAAAGCTCTATTTTACTTTTTAATATGGTTTTATATTTGTTCAAATAAATGGACCCAAGTGTATATGTAAGACTAATATCTGTATCTGAAAATAGTCTGGAACGTAAAACCATGATAGCGTATTGTTGACAGATCACGTCAAGGAAATATTTTGTCATGGAAATATGCAAAGTGTGATTAACCAGTAGATGGAAGATCTAAATTCTAGGCATAACACAAAACTCCTGGGTTATATTTTTGTCACACATTTTAGTTTAATAGATTTAATGACTACTTGATCTAGGAGAGTCTAGGGCTTTCAGCACACTGAGGGTGTTATTCACCATTTACTCAGGTTAAAGGGGTTGTCCAGGTATGGGTGTTGCAACTCCACTCACTCCAATCCTTGGACAAAAGAATTGCAGTATATTGTATGAATGATCAAACTCCTTAGACTACTAAAATAAAAGGGAAATAAACTGTTTTAGGCTGAAGCCCCACCTTGCAAAAATGCTGCGTTTTACAGTAGCTGCAAAGTGAATGGTATTCTGGCTAATCCCATCCACACATTGCAGAAAAAAATCTGCAGTGGAAAAGCTGCATTTTCCAAAACGCAGGTATTATAAGGGCAGAAAGTTCGCAGAGAAAAACTCTGTGAATGCGCAATGAAAAATGTTTCAGAAAAAAACGCGAGGCGCTTCTACCACAGTTTTTTGCTGCAGCATTTTTTGCTATGCTTCTCTACATGGGGCCTTAACCTTAAAGATAATTAAAATAAAATAAAATCTATAATAAATCACCCCCCTTTTTTTCATGTTACAAATAAAATTAAAAAATAATCATGTTAGGTCTCACTGATACCAAAAATGCCTGATTTATCAAAATTTATCGCAGAAAAAAAAAAGCAAACAAAAGGTGCAAAAATGAATTTACATTTTTTTAAACATATTAAAACATGGCAAAAACTACACAAATTTGGTGTTGCAAAATAAATAAAATAAAGGTAATCTTTTATTTTTATCACATGGTGAATGCTGTAAAATCTCAACCTATAAAAAAATGGCACAACTAAGATTTTTTCCAATTCAACTTTTTCTGATTTACAAATACATTGCATGAGGTATTAAAGGGAATCTGTCAGGTCAATCTGGGACACTAAACCACCCACAGGTCCTTATAGACCTGGGGTTTAGTGTCCCAAATCGCCCTGTTGTAATGCAATCCGCAGGCGCATTAAAAATAAAAAAACTTTATACTTACCTAGAGAAGGGTCCGATGTACGCTGTTCGGCTGAGAACAGTCCGGCTTATTCATGAGCTTTTTTGTTGGCACGCCTCCCGGCACCTGCGCTGTTCTTCAGTGAAGCTGTAGATGGACACCCCGGCTTCACTACGCAATTGCCGGAGGTACGGGGCATGCGTTCTTTCTTAACTAGAAGACTATGGAGAGGAGGAGGAGGCTGCTAGATAAAAAACACAAATAACTGAGATGCTAAGCTCTGCCACACTATGAGTGAAATAACTCTTTTAACACTGCTATGTCTTCTGAGTTAAGTAGCTGTGAGCAGCCTCCCTCTATATAGTCTACTGTGTGTTAGGGTATGTTAACATGGCAAAATTGTTTGCTATTAGGCAGATTACACCTCAAAATCAGCACCAAATTTTGCCCTCAATCAGTCTTTTATTGCTTTCCATCACGAGAAGATGGAGCACCAGAAAGGGAACAGAAAGTTGAGGCAGAAGTACTCCTCAAACCCCTCTTCCATTTCCGCCATGTGAACATACCCTTAGTCTGGACATGATTATATTAATGATAAGAGGCTAATGAAGGGCTCCTGGCTGCATGTGGAAAAAAAGAAGAACCAAAGTGCTGCCACACTCCTACACATCTTGTATGTGCTGCACTTAATATGTGGAAACAGAAAGAAACAGAAAAAACAATGACAACAGAAGGTCAAAAGTCATAACAAGAACAGACAAAATATATTGCAAACAACGGGGTAAGCAACCCCCAACATTCTGAAGAGGGAGGAAAACAAAGAAAGAGGGAGGTGAAGAAAGAGAGAGGAGAGAAGAAAAATAGGGGGAAAGAAAAAAAAAAGGGGGGGGGAGAACTCCCATCCACGGCCCCGCCTATGTTAGAAGCACGGATCGGGGGGGGGGGAGGGAGTCCGCCTTCCTAATAATAAAGACAAAGCGTCTCCATGTATGGAGACACAAAATGACCACTGCAGGGGGGGTCACAGACCCAAGAAGCATACTCTCCGTAACGTTGGACGCATTTCAACAGTGACGCATAATCTCACTGACCTTCAAATTCCAGAGGGAGAGAGGAGGAAGTTCTACTCACTTCCAACATAGCTGGATACATGCCTGGGCGGCGAGGACTGGAAATCGAAGTAGAGAGCGCTTGTACGTACGCACAGGAGACTCGCAATAGTGGAGAAGGAACAGAGAAGGGTCCAAGTGGTAAGACGTGTTGGTAATCTGAGAGGTAATCCTCTTAACACCATCCCAAAATGAGGAGAGGGAGTCACAGGACCAGAAGATGTGAAGCATGGAACCCTCCTCCATTCCACATCCCCAGCATGTAGGCGGAACCTGTGGAAAATGAGCATGTAACCTTGAAAGGACGTGGTACCGCGGAGCTGATTGAGCTTTCATGTGCGAGATGGAAAATACGTTCTCTCTGTGCATGAGTGAGAGACAAATTGAGGTCCGTCTCCCACTGCAACATGAAAGAAGGGATATCCTCAGGCAGGTGCTCAATCAAAAGCTTGTAGATGGTGGCCAGAGAGTGTCACAGAAGACCTTCACCCAAACATAGACGTTGTAGAAATATGTATTTAGTCCTAAAGGCCATAGAAGGAGGGAGTATACAAATTGGCAGAGCTGTAATTCCTGCTAGGTGTCTAAAGGGGGAAGATCATCTGAGGGGGAGATCCCCGGGCCTACCTGCCACCCAAAGTTGTTGCAGAGATGGGCAACCCGAAAAAACCTGTTGCAGCTCCAATTTCGAAACACCCTGTCAGAGACACCAGATGGGAACCGAGGGTTCCCCAGAATACGGTAGCATATAGCATATAGAGTTATTCAGTTAAATGAGTTTTGATGTCAGTGAGGACCGTCGGGTCATCCAAGAGGGAGGTGTTGAGCTTCCATTGGCGTTGGAAGGGAAAACGGGATAGCAAAGATAGTGTCAATGTGACAAGTGCATGGTCAGAAAATGTAATATTGTTAATTGTCGCTGACATCAATGAGTGAAGGTGTTGGTGAGGAATAAAGAGTTAGTCGATACGAGAGTAGCGACTATGTACTGAGGAGTAGTATGAATAGTCTCGATCCGATGGATGAAGTAGCCATCACGAGTCTATGAGTTGGTGGGAGTGAAGGTCTCTCCAAATCCCCCCGAAGTATGTGGGAGTGGGTGGAAGAGCCGGAAGAGGAGTCTAATACTACGTTCAAATCACCCCTGAACACCAGGATTCCCTCTGCAAAACCATCTATCATCTCTAGGTAGATTCCAAGAACTTGACCCTGTCCAGTATTAGGGAGGTAGAGCGAGGTGAAAGTATATATCTGAGAGGCTACACATAATGAATCTGCCCTCTTCATCAGTTTGAGTCTTCAAGTGTTCCCAATTCAATGATTGAGAGATAAATACTGAGGAGAGGAGATCTGCATGGAGGAATGGGCCAACATACCATCAACAGTGTGTGCCAACCTTGTGAAGACTTACAGAAAATGTTTGACCTCTGTCATTGCTAACAAAGGATACTGTATATAACAAAGTATTGAGATGAACTTTTGTTATTGAACAAATACTTATTTTCCACCCTAATTTGAAAATAAATTCTTTAAAAATCAGACAATGTGATTTTCTGGATTTGTTTTCTCATTTTGTCTCTCATAGTTGAGGTCTACCTATGATGTCAATTACAGGCCTCTCTCATCTTTTTAAGTGGAGAACTTGCACAATTGGTGGCTGACTAAATACTTTTTTCCCCACTGTACGTAGTGTCGAGAGGGCGTGGCATCACCTGATTGTGGTATTGACTCTGGTAGTTAGGTCATCCGAGGTGTCCTTTTCGGGGATACCACGCTGGCGAATGTTACTTCTCCGACACCGGTTTTCCTGGTCGTCGCATTGGAGTGCAATATTCTGGAGATGGACAATAGAGTGGTTGTGAAACCGTTCAACCACAGTGACTCTGCGGTCCAACTCAGAGACTGATTGCTCAGTGGATTCGATTCTTGAGCTGAGATGGGTTACTTCAGCCCTGACGGTATCCAGTGCTTGAGCATGGGTCTGTTCCAGGTGAGAAACAACTCCAGGTCCTGTTTAGTGGGGAGGGCCTGTATGAGATCCCATAATAGTTGTAGATCAACTGGCACTACATGAGCAGCTAAGCACGAAGTAGTGGGTGCAGTCTCGCCGGGGATGGTACGGCAGGTTTGCGGTGGAGTAGACCGGTCAGTGGCAACAGCAGATTGTCTAGGTGCAGAGTAGCGGATGGTGGCGCCATGTCCTCAGTATCAGACAATGCAGCTGAAATACTAGAGTGAGAGAGATATCTGGAGATAGACGATGAGCGGGTGAGTGATTGGCCCGGGGGTACAGGGAAGACCAGCAGAGTTTTTAGGACATCGTCTAGGCATATCCCGTTGAGGAAGAAAGAGAGAAGACTAAAGGCAGTAGTGAGGATACACTCGTGGTCACAGGCCCTTACATAAAGCACTCATGTTGCACTATTGCTAAGCCTCGACTCCTAGGTGAGGGGGGCGACCACCAGAACGGCAGGTAAAGCGATATCTGGGGTAGGTCCAGGGATTGTTGACTTGATGGAAGCCAGCAGTGACCTTATAGGAAATCACTACAGCCAAAAAGTCTTGCCATATCATCCATCCTCGCTGAGACGGTTGTAGGTCTCTGGGTCTAACAAAACACCTACTGGTGGAAGGTTAGGGACCAAACCTCTAGTGAAGGGAAACTGGGAGCTCCGTTACGGGTTGGTGTGCCTCTGCGGTTCCTCCAGGAAGAGGGGCAAGGAGGAAATGGGTGGGTGGTATTGCAGATGGCAGGTGGAGGTGAGTGGACCACTGCAGAGAGGTAGTACTGTCCTGTTGACCCAAGGGGACTCACCAGGTACAATGGGTAAGGAGCACGATGGGTCCAACAGGGGCAGCAGTCAGAGGCAGCAGACCCACCGTAGGAGCAAGGAGACTTTCAGTCAGGAGACTCAGTGGATGGGAGAGCCTGGTGTACACCGCGGATCCGCACCGACGGTGTTTGGGATGGATATATGGGACATCCTGGAGGCAGTCCACAGCTGTGTGAGCGGAGCGCTACCGCAGGCCACAGTGAAGAGGCATCGAGGCGCAGGACAGCTTCGTGTGACACGCAGCAGGGCAGTTCCGGACTCCTCAGCGAGAATGGCTAGGCAAAGATGGTACACAGGAGCAGCCGAGTGATGTCAGTGAGCGAGGGCGCATCAGGCTGAGAGGTATTGCGGGAGCAGTCAGCAGGCAGGAGAGTGGTTGAGGTAAGATGGCTGGCGGTCAGTCTATAATGCTGTCAAATGTGTGAAGAACTCTCAGAGAACACCCCAACACAGCCTGGGGGAGATCCCAAGGTTGTCAGGAGCTGAGAAATGGCCAGAAAATGCAGGATGAAGCACGATTAAAGTTGGCTAGGCACGGAGCACTGGTTCCTGTGTCTGCTCACAGTGCCAGTTAGCCACGCCCCTCCATGTATGAATATCTTACTACAAAGGCCAATTGAATATACACACTGTCCTTTCCAGTGCACATACTCAATGGGGGCTTCATCAAGATTGGCTTCTAGATTCTGCTGACCTTTATGTCACTTTTGTGGTGTAAATGTTGATTAATATGGTGTGGGTGGTGGCACCGCCCATGCCATGCCTGCTCCCACCAACTTTTGAAAAGTGGTGAGGCTGATGGAATGATTTGTAACTATCTTACTCCACTTTTGTGGCATAAGGGATTTGATGAATCCCCCACCCCCGTCTTTATGCATAACACTAAATAGCATGAGCTATTTACCCACTTGTTCACCTGTGCTATTTATTTATGAAAAGTTATGATTGGAGGTACACTTTAACCCCTTAAAGTGTAACTAAACTGCATCTCTTTAATCTTTGCCTGGCTTCTGTATTTAGAGCTGTTGCTACCTCTCACTGAATGTTGCTATGTATGGAGTACAGGGCTGTGTAATATGTATAGAAAATAAGGGTAGGGAAGGGTCACTTCAAACAGTTATATCTTAGTCGTTATAAAACATAAAAACTTGCTTTTGGTGTCATGTGAAAGCGGAGATCCTTTTCTTTCATATAATAATGCAGTGCTCTCTATATTATTTTCAGAGATATCACTGGTTGAAAACACATTCAAGATTAGGATATTTATATAATATATTATGCATCTGTACAGTGGGGAAAAAAAGTATTTAGTCAGCCACCAATTGTGCAAGTTCTCCCACTTAAAAAGTCGAGAGAGGCCTGTAATTGACATCATAGGTAGACCTCAACTATGAGAGACAAAATGAGAAAACAAATCCAGAAAATCACATTGTCTGATTTTTAAAGAATTTATTTGCAAATTATGGTGGAAAATAAGTATTTGGTCAATAATAAAAGTTCATCTCAATACTTTGTTATATATCCTTTGTTGGCAATGACAGAGGTCAAACGTTTTCTGTAAGTCTTCACAAGGTTGGCACACACTGTTGCTGGTATGTTGGCCCATTCCTCCATGCAGATCTCCTCTAGAGCAGTGATGTTTTGGGGCTGTCGCTGGGCAACACAGACTTTCAACTCCCTCCAAAGGTTTTCTATGGGGTTGAGATCTGGAGACTGGCTAGGCCACTCCAGGACCTTGAAATGCTTCTTACGAAGCCACTCCTTTGTTTCCCTGGCGGTGTTCTTGGGATCACTGTCATGCTGAAAGACCCAGCCACGTTTAATCTTCAATGCCCTTGCTGATGGAAGAAGGTTTGTACTCAAAATCTTACGATACATGACCCCATTCATTCTTTCATGTACACAGATCAGTCGTCCTGGTCCCTTTGCAGAGAGATAGCCACAAAGCATGATGTTGCCACCCCAATGCTACACAGTAGGTATGGTGTTCTTTGGATGCAACTCAGCATTCACTCTCCTCCAAACATGACAGGTTGTTTCTACCAAACAGTTCTACTTTGGTTTCATCTGACCATATGACATTCTCCCAATACTCTTCTGGAACATCCAAATGCTCTCTATCAAACTTCAGACGGGCCCGGATATAAACTGGCTTAAACAGGGGGACACGTCTGGCACTGCAGGATCTGAGTCCCTGGCGGCGTAGTGTGTTACTGACGGTAGCCTTTGTTATGTTAGTCCCAGCTTTCTGCAGGTCATTCACTAGGTCCCCCCATGTGGTTCTGGGATATTTGCTCACCGTTCTTGTGATCATTTTGACCCCACGGGGTAAGATTTTTCATGGAGCCCCTGATCTAGGGAGATTATCAGTGGTCTTGTATGTCTTCCATTTTCTAATTATTGCTCCCACAGTTGATATATTCACACCAAGCTGCTTTCCTATTGCAGATTCAGTCTTCCCAGCCTGGTGCAGGTCTACAATTTTGTTTCTGGTGTCCTTCCACAGCTATTTGGTCTTCACCATAGTGGAGTTTGGAGTGTGACTGTTTTAGGTTGTGGACAGGTGTCTTTTATACTGATAACAATGTCAAACAGGTGCCATTACTACAGGTAATGAGTGGAGGACAGAGGAGCCTCTTAAAGAAGAAGTTACAGGTCTGTGAGAGCCAGAAATCTTGCTTGTTTGTAGGTGACCAAATAATTATTTTCCACCATAATTTGCAAATATATTCTTAAAAAATCAGACAATGTGATTTTCTAGATATGTTTTCTCATTTTGTCTCTCATAGTTGAGGTCTACCTATGATGTCAGTTACAGGCTTCTCTCATCTTTTTAAGTGGGAGAACTTGCACAATTGGTGGCTGACTAAATACTTTTTTCCCCACTGTACGTAGTATCGAGAGGGCATGGCATCACCTGATTGAAGATGGTATTGACTCTGGTAGTTAGGTCATCCGAGGTGCCCTTGACCATACGTTTTATCCACCACTGTTGATAAAATTACTGATCTATACATTTCAATAGGGCCCATACACATAGCCGATCTTTTGGTGGCTGTGTGTCTGGGCCAAATTGAAGAGCTGCAAATTATGGAGCAGATCCTATAGCTGTCCTATATCTGTCCTATATATACCATATATCTGTCTGCATTTGCGGCTCTGTCAATTCATTTTTATTGTATAGGTCAGTGAAAACCACATCCATGCCATTTGTGCGCAGGAGGTCTAAGGCTGAGGCCCCGTGTTGCGGAAATGCAGCTTTTTTTGTTGCAGATTTTGCTGCGGTGTTTTGAGCCAAAGCCAGGAGTGGCTTCAGCAGAAAATAGAAGTATAAGAGCTTACTATATGTTTCCCTTTCCTTTTGTAGCCATTCTTGGCTTTGGCTGAAAAAAACCACAGCAAAATCTGCAACAAAAAAAGCTGCGTTTCCGCAATGTGGGGCCTCAGCCTTAGGGTGTTTCTTTTCAGGTGGTGACACACTGTGTACCCAGGTGCGGCTATAGCCAAATCCAGTTCCCGGGCACCAGTGCTGTCACTTTGGCGTAAGTGTGACATTCATTAATTCCTGGCGGGGGTTTTGATGTTACTGCCAGGAATTAAAAGTGGCTGAAATTAATCTGCGTTTCACTTACAGAAAAGTGAAAGTACCGGTGGCCGGGGACTGGATGCACCATCCAAGTACATAGTGTTTCACCATCCTACAGGTGTTACCTCACTCTACTCCCAGTCATATACATTTACCACTAATCGTGGGTTACACATGCACTCCTAAAACTTTATAGTGGGTTATCCTGGGTACAAAAAAGTTGGGTGTAAACTGCTGTTTGGGCACACAGCAGGGCTCAGAAGAGAAGGAGCACTTTTTAGCTTTTGGAGGATAAATTTATAGGGACTGGATTTTGGACGCAAGGTTTTTGGTTTTTTTTTTTGCAGATCCTCAGAGGTGTCAGTAAATTGGACTTCCCCAAGAAGTGACCCCATTTTGTAGGGGCAATTGTAGGGTCTATGTAAACATGACAGAAACCAACAATCTCAATCAGTGCCCCCAAAAGCCACATAGCGCTCCTTCTCATCTGCACCCTGCTGTGTGCCCAAACAGTTGTTTATGTACACATGTATATACATGGTGTACCCAGGAATAAGTACTTAACAATGTCATCACTGGGTGTAAACTGTTGTTTGGGAAGGAGCACTATTTGGTTTTTGGATATTTTTGAATTGCTAGTATAGTGGATTCTGCAGACACGTGACCCCATTTTGGAAAATACACCCCTCAAGAGATTTATCAAGCTGTGTATCGAGCATTTTTAATACTTGAGTCTTGCATTAATTTAGTTTCCTAAATGGAATGTACAGCTGATGCCATTTCAGTGCCCGATATGTTGTACCCAGCTTGTGTCAGTAGAGTAACCACACTCCAAAAACTGTTAAGCAGATATCCTGGGCACAACAGCTTTTGGAGAGTACAAGCTGAGCACAATATATTGTGCACTGAAATGGCGTATTTCTGGAAAAATTGCCACTTTTCACTTTTCGCCATCAGCTGTGCATTCATTTCTGGATAAATTTTAGTTTCCAAGATGGGGTCACATGTCAAGGGATTCTACTTTACTTTTCAAGTGCTCTACAAAACCAAATTGTCTAAATCTCTGCTCCAAAAACCAAATAGCGCACCTTCCCTTGTGTGCTCGGCTGTGTGTCCAAACAGTAGTTTATACCCACATATGACATTAAGTACATTATCCTGGGTACAACATTGTCATACATTTGGGCATATATTGCAGTTTGGGCACACAGCAGGATGCAGATGTCAAGGAGCGCTATGTGGCTTTTAGAATGCAAATTTAGATTGTTCAATTTTTGGATGCCATCTCACATTTGCTGAATCCTCGAGGTGCCAATAAAGTGAAATCCCCTAGAGAGTGACTTCATTTTGAAAACTGCACCCCTCAAAGAATTTATCATGGGGTGTAGTAAGCATTAGTTTTCCCAGATGTGAATGTACAGTGGATTGTGAAAAGTGAATATGTAAGCTGTGTGGAGTTCATTGGGTACACCAAAATCCCTATTATTTTTGCAGTAGCTCCTATGAATTGGGTGGGTCACTCTGGGGGGTCACATCTGGTGCCTTTGCCTCGTAGGCTCTAAATTTGGGGTGTATCTTGACATTCACTTGCACAGTATACATTCCCTTCCTGCTGCACCCAGTTGTGCTCTAAATATGTGACGCTTTTTGGGGTTTTTGTCATCATATAGTAAAAACTTGTTTTTTGTGGGATGAGATGTATTTTGTAATGTCATATTTTTGGTGGATTAAAAAAACAAAAACAAAACAAAACATCAATTCTTGCATTGCTTTTTAAATTTTTTGCTGTTCAGAGTACAGCATAAGTAACATGTTGCCTTTATTCAATGGGTCAGTATGATTGCGGTGATACCTTATTTATATATATACAGTGGGGAAAAAAAGTATTTAGTCAGCCACCAATTGTTGAAGTTCTCCCACTTAAAAAGATGAGAGAGGCCTGTAATTGACATCATAGGTAGACCTCAACTATGAGAGACAAAATGAGAAAACAAATCCAGAAAATCACATTGTCTGATTTTTAAAGAATTTATTTGCAAATTATGGGGGAAAATAAGTATTTGGACATCTACAAACAAGCAAGATTTCTGGCTCTCACAGACCTGTAACTTCTTCTTTAAGAGGCTCCTCTGTCCTCCACTCATTACCTGTAGTAATGGCACCTGTTTGAAATTTTTATCAGTATAAAAGACACCTGTCCACAATCTGAAACAGTCACACTCCAAACTCCACTATGGTGAAGACCAAAGAGCTGTGGAAGGACACCAGAAACAAAATTGTAGACCTGCACCAGGCTGGGAAGACTAAATCTGCAATAGGCAAGCAGCTTAGTGTGAAGAAATCTGTGGGAGCAATAATTAGAAAATGGAAGACATACAAGACCACTGATAATCTCCCTCGATCAGGGGCTCCAGGAAGTTTGCTAGAGAGAATGTGGATGTTCCAGAAGAGTATTGGGAGAATGTCGAATGGTCAGATGAAACCAAAGTAGAACTGTTTGGTAGAAACACAACTCGTCGTGTTTGCAGGAGAGTGAATGCAAAGAACACCATACAGTTGTGCTAAAAAGTTTACATACCCCGGCAGATTTTTTTGGTTTTTTTGGCCTTTTTTCAGAGAATATGAATGATAACACAAAAACTTTTTCTCCTCTCATGGTTAGTGGTTGGTTGATGCCATTTATTGTCAAACTTCTGTGTTTTCTCTTTTTAAATCATAATGACAACCAAAAACATCAAAATGACCCTGTTCAAAAGTTCACATACCCAAGTTCTTAATACCGTGTATTGCCCCCTCTAACATCAATGACAGCTTGAAGTTTTTTGTGGTAGTTGTGGATGAGGCTCTTTATTTTCTCAGATGGTAAAACTGCCTATTCTTCTTGGCAAAAAGTCTCCAGTTCCTGTAAATTCCTGGGCTGTCTTGCACGTACTGCACGCTCGAGATCTCCCCAGAGTGGCTCAATGATATTGAGGTCAGGAGACTGAGATGGCCACTCCAGAACCTTCACTTTTTTCTGCTGTAGCCAATGACAGGTCGACTTGGCCTTGTGTTTTGGATCGTTGTTATGTTGGAACTTCCAAGTATGTCCCATGCGCAGCTTCCTGGCTGATGAGTGCAAATTTGAAGCTCACACATCCCCACATCATCAGTGATCCACCTCCATGCTTTACAGTAGGAATGGTGTTCCTTTCATCGTAGGCCTTGTTAACACTTCTCCAAATGTAACGTTTATGGTTGTGGCCAAGAAGTTTGATTTCTGTCTCATCACTCCAAATTACCTTGTTCCAGAAGTTTTGAGGCTTTTCTCTGTGCTGTTTGGCATATTGAAGGAGAGATTCTTTGTGGAATTTGCACAGTAATGGCTTTCTTCTGGCAACTCGACAATGTAGCCGATTTTTCTTCAAGTGCCTCCTTATTGTGCATCTTGAAACAGCCACACCGATAGTTTTCAGAGAGTCCTGTATTTCAGCTGATGTTATGTGTGGGTTTTTCTTTGCATTCCGAACAATTTTCTGGGCAGTTGTGGACGAAATTTTGGTTGTTCTACCTGACCGTGGTTTGGTTTCTGGGCATGTTATCAGGCCAAAATCACCAGGGTATGTGAACTTTTGAACAGGGTCATTTTGATGTTTTTGGTTGTCATTATGATTTAAAAAGAGAAAACACAGAAGTTTGACAATAAATGGATTCAGCCAACCACTAACCATGAGTGAAGAAAAAGATTTTGTGTTATCATTCATATTCTCTGAAAAAAAGCCAAAAAACCAAAAAATCTGCCAGGGTATGTAAACCTTTTAGCACAACTGTACCTACTGTGAAGCATGGGGGTGGCAACATCATGCTTTGGGGCTGTTTCTCTGCAAAGGGACCAGGACGACTGATCCGTGTACATGAAAGAATGAATGGGGCCATGTATTGTGAGATTTTGAGTGCAAACCTCCTTCCATCAGTAGGGCATTGAAGATGAAACGTGGCTGGATCTTTCAGCATGACAGTGATCCCAAGCACACCGCCAGGGCAACGAAGAAGTGGCTTCGTAAGAAGCATTTCAAGGTCCTGGAGTGGCCTAGCCAGTCTCCAGATCTCAACCTCATAGAAAACCTTTGGAGGGAGTTGAAAGTCCGTGTATATATATATGTATAAATATATATATATATATTTATTTTATTTTTTTTATGTGTTACTAATTTTGCAAGAAATAAATTGTTTGTGCATCGCCATCTTCTGAGAGGTGTAACATTTTTATTTTTCTGTTGACAAAGTTGGTAGATAACTTGTTTTTTGCTGGATGATCTGTGATTTTTTTTTTTATTGGTACTATTTTGGGGTACATTTGACTTTTTGACCATTTTTTATATCATATTTTGTGAGGCGAGATGGCAAAAAATCATTACTTAATGCATTTTTTTTTTCCAATTTTTTTCATGAAGTTCACCGTGCAGGTTAAGTAATAGTTCAGTTTTATTGTATGGGTTGTTGCAGATGCAGCAATACCAAATATGTATTTTTTATTCATTTTTATTTTTTTACATAATTCATTTTATATAGGAAAAAGCATTTTGGGGTTTTATTTATTTATACATTTTTTAATACTTAAGATTTTTGCTGTTTTTTTTTTTTACACTTTTTTCTTTTTTTGTGTCCCTTTTTTTGATCTTCTGATCGTTGGTTCAGTAGTATACACTGCAAAACACGTGTATTGCAATGTGCAAAGGAAGTCGGACTTCCTGTTATCTGGGATCAACCAGGTATGTGGCATGGCCAAAAATAGATATTGGCACCTCCGAAGGTGCAGCCAGGGGCCAATAGTGGGCAGAATTTTTACAGAAACCCCTTAAGTTGCCACTGTCATGTTTGACCATCTAAGGGGTTAACACTCCTGATTGGAGCTCAACTCTGAACAGGGGGTGCTGGAGCAGGGTGTTAGCTGTAAGTTACTCACACACTTAGTAATAGTACGGTGGTTTGCCTTCAGACCTTGGTGGCTGCACTGTACTATTACAGCACACGTCGCCAAAGGGTTAAAATATTCCTATTTTTTCAGGTGATTTTTCAGGATAAAATGTTACACTATTTATATTATATGACTTTTATTTTGCATTATTTATCAGTACCCTCCCTGCATGCTGTATCTGTAGTTTTAATTTCTCTCTGAGAAGTTTGGTCTGCACCTTGGCTTATTCTATTCAGCTCTAGTATCAGCCTAAAGGGACGTTCACACTACTGTTGTAAACATCTGTTGTTCTCATCCATCAATGGATTATAATAGTGAAGGTGACATACACAAATGGAGCCCCCTTTGTCTGTGTATGCCCCCATTAACTCTAAAGTAAACAATGTGATAGATGTTTTCTTCCATGTTTGTTTACTTTTTTACCAGAAAAAAGGCCTCCATGTAGGATGTGTTCTTCCGTCAGAAAAATAAAAAACACGATGGAAGAAAGCTTCAGTCATGTTTTTTAACATAAGAGTGAATGCAGACATACACCAGACAAAAGGTTCTCCATCTGCATTCTACAGATAATGTCTGTTGCGCTCATCCTATGATGGATTACAGCAATGGACATTAATAATTGTAGTGTGAACTTACCCTAAGTGTGTCTTTAATCTTTTTATCTTTTGCACTTCCTGCTCACTCCTCCCCCTCTTTTCTTCATAGACTGCTATAGACAAGAGTCATCTGAATCATGTGATCTGCAGCCTGTCTAGAGATGGACAGTGGTTTTCAGACTGAACATTAATTTAGCAGATGGAGGGGAACCAGGGATGTCACCTGATAAGAGCAAAAAGAGACATTTGTTTGTGATAAGATATATTTCTTAGAATTATGCAAAGTGTATTGAAATGTCAATGCCTATGGTGTGAGCTTGGGATCTTGCTGGAACCTCTGCAGAATCTGAAGACATTCTCTTACCTCAGGTTTAATATTGTACATATTGAAGCCAGCAATAAAATAATTTTAGTCACCCTGAGTTATGCCAAGAGTGTGCAAAGCAGTAATCAAAGCAAAAGGTGGCTACTTTGAAGAACCTAGAATATAAGACATATTTTCAGTAGTTTCACACTTTTTTGTTAAGCATATAATTCCACATGTGTTAATTCATAGTTTTGATGCCTTCAGTGTGAATCTACAATTTTTATAGTCATGAAAATACAGAAAACTCTTGGAATGAGAAAGTGTGTCCAAACTTTTGGTCTGTACTGTATATATATATATATATATATATATATATATATATATATATTGGTTTTACCTGAAATTTTGCTTTCTTTGAGTCCAAAGCAGCACAGATGGGTCTGCAGTTCTGCCTTCAATTCCTTTTAGGAGCAGCCCACCTAGGTAGCAATGAAACAGTTAATTAGCATAATTGATATTGGTATAATAATTCACTACTTCCTTGTGTTTTTACTGGACAAGTTTTTTTTACTTAATTTAAGTTGGGAGGCTGTGCTGCCTTAAACTCAAAGAAAGCAAAATTTCAAGTAAAAAACAATTTTGTATTTCTTTTTAGTTCTGCAGCAGCACAGATGGGATTTCACTAGCTACCTAAGGGGGGGAAAGATCATCATTTGGAAACCTTATTTAGTACAGTACTGCTATGCCAAAGGCTGGACCTTCAGAGGGGATGGCCTAATGATAATGTTTGATGAATGTAGAAGAGCTCCAGGCAGCAGCATTACAAATATCCAAGATAGATACTTGTGTATTTTCAGCCCATGAAGCTGCTGTGGAGCATGTAGAATGTCCCTTTGGTGCACTTGGCAAAGATAGATTTGCAAATTTGTGAGCTTCAAAAACAGTGGACTTGATCCATCTGACCAATGTGCCTATAGAGGATTTCATCCTCTTCCTAGTGCCTGAAAAAAGTACAAATACATTTTCTTCTTTCCTGAAATTCTTGGTTCTATCCAGGTAGGTCAGAATAGCTCTTAACATCTAAGGTGTGAAAAACGTATCTGCTCTTCCGTCTCAGGATGAGGATAGAAGAATGCTAAGAAGGATTCCTTATTGATATTCTGAAAAGAAGGAACTTTAGGTATAAAATTTGGCAAAGTTATCAGAAGTACCCCATAGGGCTAAATTCTTAGGTATAGGCTTTTTGAAGAAAAGGCCTGTAGTTCTCCCAGCCTTTTAGCAGATGTAATTGCTACTAGAAAAGCTACTTTACGTGATAACCATTTAAGGTCTATGTCCTGATTAGGTTCAAATGGATGAGATGTCAAAGTATTGAGAACAACCAGTAAGTCCCAGACAGGTACAGGAGGTTTAACAGTCTGAATATTTACCATTAACAAGTACCCTCTGTTTCCTATCAGTGAGCCAGTTTTGAACCCAAATGTATAGGTTTTCCCTCAGTCCCAACATTCTTATTTTGCATACCACATAAAAGGTTCGTATGCAAAATGTTGGGACTGGGGGAAAGATACGCATTTGGGTTCAAAACTGGCTCACTGATAGGAAACAGAGGGTACTTGTTAATGGTAAATATTCAGATTGGGTCACAGTCACCAGTGGGGTGCCACAGGGGTCAGTATTGGATCCTCTCCTGTTTAATATCTTTATTAATGTCCTGGTACAGGGTTTACAAAGCAAGGTGTCCATATTTTTAGATGATACAAAACTCTGTAAGGTAATCAAAAATGACGAGGATAGTAGAATATTACAGGAGGATCTAAGGAAGCTGAAAGCATGGATGAAGACTTGGCAAATAAAGTTTAATGTTGACAAATGTAAGGTTATGCATTTTGGTCAACGAAATAAAATGTATGATTATGTACTTAATAGTAAATTACTGGGTAAAACTGCCAATGAAAAAGACTTGGGGATTGTGGTGGACAATAAGCTTACCTTTAGTGACTAGTGCCAAGCAGCCGCTGCCAAGGCAAATAAAATTATGGGATGCATCAAAAGAGGTATAGATTCCCATGACAAGAACATAGTTATGCCTCTATACAAATCACTGGTACGGCCACACTTAGACTATTGTGCACAATTTCGGGCCCAGCATACAAGAAAGACAAAATCAAACTAGAAAGAGTGCAAAGAAGGGCAACCAAAATTATTAGGGGAATGGGTGGATTGGAGTACAACGATAGATTAACAAACTTGGGGTTAATCAATTTTGAGAAAAGACGTCTACGGGGAGATCTATTAACAATGTACAAATACATGAAGGGACAGCACAAAGAACTTTCTAATGATCTTTTTACTTCTAGGCCAGTGACAGTGACAAGGGGACATCCTCTACATCTGGAGGAGAGAACATTTCACAGCAACATAGAAGGGGATTATTTACAGTAAGAACAGCGAGGCTATGGAACTCTCTGCCCCAGGAAGTGGTGATAGTGGATTCATTGAACAAGTTCAAAGAGGGCCTAGATGCCTTTCTCGAACAGAACAACATTATGGGTTATGGGTTCTAGATTTTAATGGCGCGTTGATCCAGGGTTTTATACTGATTGCCTTGTGGTTTTTTGCCTTCCTCTGGATCAACACTGTAGGGGACTGTAGGGTTGATCCAGAGGTTGGACTTGATGGACTGATGTCTTCATTCAACCTCATCTACTATGCAACTATGTAGCTTCCCGCCTCAAGTTCCTAATTGCTTTGAAAAATCTTGACACTAAGGGATGATAGCATTGATCGCTGTCATTGATTGTGTACTTTAAGAGTGTTAAATTTAAGGCCTTTTTGAAAACCATTTTGCAAAAATTGCAGAACACTTGGCATTTCTACTGACTGAAATTCTGAATCGCTGAGCCAGGAAGAAAATTTAGACCATACTTTATGATAAGTCTTATTTGTAGAGTCCTTACGGGCTGCCAATAGAGTATTAATTACTGACGTAGATAATCAAGTATGTTTCAGTCTTAATCCTTCTCAATTAACAGATCTTGATGCTGGGGAAGAGGCCAATGCTCGTTGTTCAAAATTTACAATAATAGAGGAAACCAGGACCTCCTGGGCCAAAATGGTGCTATTATTATTACTAATGGTCTCTCCTTCAATATTTTCTACACACACACACACACACACACACACACACACACACTAGATATGTTCACCCCTTTATTTTCAGATTTCAAATTTAAACAATAACATAGGCTCCTGGGCTCCAACGGGACTTCTTCCTGTCTTCAGGCCTCCTTGGTGACGTCACAGACGTCACATGGGTCAGGCTGGAGTCATGACGCATAATGACGTCATTGCAGAGGAGTTGCGCCAGAGCCCAGGA
Source organism: Leptodactylus fallax (assembly GCA_947044405.1). Classification (NCBI taxonomy): domain Eukaryota; kingdom Metazoa; phylum Chordata; class Amphibia; order Anura; family Leptodactylidae; genus Leptodactylus; species Leptodactylus fallax. The sequence goes on from CAMRHE010000092.1 coordinate 4,023,056, forward strand.
GAGGTGAGTAACACTGGTTTTTATGTTGTCACCTCTTCTGGGCCTCTGATCACCCAAAATTTTTGCAATATCTGTAACAAACACTGTAGGGACCACTATGGGACATTTTTCTGTGTGGAGGGGCCGCTATGGAACATTAAATTTTGTGGAGGGACCACTATGTAACATTATACTTTGTTGAGGGGCCGCTATGGGACATTATACTATGTGCAGGGGCCACTATGGGACATTATACTGTGTGGAGGGGCCGCTTAGGTGCTGCCTTAAGTAAAAAATTTGCTATGGGACCCAGTCTTTGCCAGTTACGCCCGTTACAAACCAAAGATTAGATTGTTTTAAACATAGTGTATGACATTGTTAGAGCTCCTATGACACTATCTAGCCTACTTCTAGCTCTCTAAGGCAAGCATAGCCAAAGTTATGTCAAAGTTATAATGACATGTATGCCTATGGGAAAATGAATGGTAGGCAGTGATTATAAATTGCTATTTTAACAATAAACTGCCACTTTCTTTTACACTTTTTAACCTTTAAGACGCTCCATAAATTAGCCTGTTATTGTGGAAGATGCTTGTCCATGTTTTTTTTCCATACACACAGTGGTTAGCACTGTAGCCTTGCAGCGCTGGAGTCCTGGGTTCGAATCCTGCCAAGGACAACATCTGCAAGGAGTTTGTATGTTCTCTCTGTGTTTGCATGGGTTTCCTCCGAGTACTCCGGTTTCCTCCCACACTCCAAAAACATACAGTAATACCTCGTACATTCGCGAGGTTAGGTTACAGAGCGGGTCGCGGATCGCGGATCGCGAGGAATCGCGAATGTTTGGTACAAGCGCTTAGAAGCGCTTACAATGCCGATTTCTAATGTTTAACCCCTAAATATCAATAAACTTTACCCTACAGTACTGTACAGTATACTAAAGTATACTGTACAGTACTGTATATTAATACATTCATTCATTTTTCTTATACACTCACAGTAAAATGAAACTAATTACCGGGTACGTAACGAACAGGATGCTACTACCCAATAGCGAAGGTGTTTTTTTTTATTAAATTTCACAGATCTGAGAAAAAAGAGCAAAATCTATATATGTTAGCTGCCAAAAAAATATCGCGAATCTGTGAATTCGCAAATTCGGAAACGCGAGTGTACGAGGTATTACTGTACTGATAGGGAATATAGATTGTGAGTCCTATATGGGACAGTAACTGTCAATGTCTGTAAAGTGCTGTGGAATATGATGGCGCTATATAAGTAAGTGTAGCCCCCTATTTGGGGGGGGGGTATGAGTGTTATCCCTCCCGCAACAGACTCTGGCGCTGACCTGTGTGTATAATGGGACCTGAAGCCTTCGCTGAAGGGAAGAGTGGGAACATATATGAAATATATCAGTGCCTCCACCCAGGATAGAGCCTCTGTATTACAGGGAGGATCTCTTCCTGGGACTTACCCATGAAATACAGTTAGTAGCCTTAACAAGGATCACTGTACTAATCTCACAGTCTGAAGAATACATACAGATACCACATAAGGTTATAACAGTAGCTTTATAAGAATCAAAAGGGTAATAATACATACATAAAATATACTCAGAACACAGCAATACTACAACAACCAGCAAGTCCTCAACCGTCTTAGGTTATATACCCGGGTATATATATATAGATATATAGCAAGAGTCCAGTGCACAATACCTCCAGGCAACAGAAGAGATGCAGGGGCCCCTGTGGATGACTGTGGATCCTCGGATTCTTCCAGGAGATGACAGACAGCCGATCAGGAGATGATGATGATGATGAGATTCTTCACAGGCAGCAAACAGGGCGACGGTGACGGAAGTAGATGCAGGCCTGACTACCCTAACACTGAGTCCTTAACCTGCCAGCTAAACTACTAGTGCCACCGGGCCTCTAACTAGCTAGTTGGCCTTCGGAAGCCTAACCTATCACTGCCCTGAACTATATATATATATGGATCCCTAACTACAGTTACTAGCTAGGTCCTGTGAGTATATAGGGGGTAACACATACCTAACTATATACTGTGAAGTAAAGAGGAACAAGTGGCTCTTAGACTCCCCCAGACATAACATGTCTGTCTCAGCAGCTCTGCTCACATCTCTCCCCCCAGCAGCTCTGCATCACATGTGTCTGACTCACTGTATTTACAAAACAAAACTTGCACTAAATGCCTGGGGTCTCTGAAGCCAAACTGCAGGGGCAAAGAAGCCAGATACATTATATCCTAGTAGAAATGGCAGTTCCCTACACTCTCCCTCTGGTGAAATCTTTACGTCACGTCAAAGACATACAAAGTCATAGTATACGGTCAACATTACCAATGACAATATCAATATGGTTGCTTTTGCATTTACAGAGTCACAACAGGTTAATAGGTATACATGCCAGCAGGAGCGAAAATTGGTAACATATTGACCAAAGTGGACACTGCACCCACCCAAGCATGGTATAAATGAGGCTGAGTAGTAAATCTGGGGTCCCCCAAACTATCATATGTCAGCATAGGTGGAGGGTGTCTAATTCTCTCTCCTCTCCGTACCTCTCTCTGAGGTAAACTAGCATGTCCAGGCCCTAAACTAGGGTTGTCTGCCATGGGAGGGGATGGTGCTGGTGGCGTAGGAGAGCTAGATCCCTGCTCATCTGTAGACACAGATCTAGGTACGAATTCTGGAGTTTGAGGGTTCATAGGTCTCCCTGAAGGAGAAGATACTGGTGATCTAGGAACTTCAGGAGCCACAGTCCAATCACTCTCAGGAGTTTCAGGAAGGTCAGGTGGAATATCGGCTAAGGACTGTGGAGAATCGCAGGCCGAGCCATCATTGGAGATATCCATACCATCAATCTGAGGTACAGGCAACAAATGATTTCTATGCCAAGTCCTGATCCTCCCGTCCCGTCCTTTTATCTTGTAGACTGGTATTCCAGGCAAACGATCTACCACTGTAAAGAGTTCACTCCGCCATCGATCAGCCAGCTTATGTTTTGCAGATGCTCCCAAATTCCGTAGCAGAACATGGTCCCCAGGGTTCAATTCTCGGTATCTTACTCGAAGATCAAATCTCCTTTTATTTCCTTCATTCACTTTGGCCGCATTTTCCTCAGCCAGCTGATAAGCACTCTTAAGCGTTTCTTTCAAACGTGCCACGTATCGGTAATGATCTCGATGACTGATACCATCGGTAGAGACTCCCAACAAGATGTCAATAGGTAGCCTAGGCTCTCTTCCAAACATCAGAAAGTATGGTGAATATCCTGTGCTCTCGTGCCTTGTACTATTATAGGCATGCACCATAGCCTCCACTTTTCGACTCCAGGATCGCTTATCCTCAATTCGTAAGGTACCAAGCATATCAAGTAAAGTCCTGTTAAATCTTTCAGGAAGGGCATCTCCCTCTGGATGGTAAGGCGTCGTCCGACTTTTGCGGATGTTCAACAACTGAAGTAACTCTTTGATCAGGTTACTCTCAAAATCCCGGCCTTGATCAGAATGCAACCGGTGTGGTAAGCCATAATGGATAAAATACTTTTCCCAAAGCACTCTTGCAACAGTGACTGCTTTTTGATCCTTAGTCGGAAAGGCTTGAGCATATCGTGTGAAGTGATCAGTCACCACCAATACATTTCCAAATCCTCTGGAGTCGTTGTCAATACAAAGGAAGTCTATGCAGACAAGATCCATGGGGCCCGAACTCTTCAAGTGTCCCATGAAGGCCGCTCGAACCGGGACAGTCTTCCTCTGCAAACATCTGCGACAGCACCTACACAGACGAGTCACGGTATCTCTCATTTTGGGCCAGTAGAATCGGTCTTGTATTAGGCCATAAGTCTTCTCAGGTCCCAAATGACCATGATAATCATGCAGACTTCGGAAAATCATCTTCTGAAAGCAGCTTGGAATAACTAGTTGGCGCCTTCCAGGGTGATCATGATACAGCACCACACGATAAAGTAGGCCATTGTCTATTTCAAACTTCTCCCAATCTCGTAGAAGTTGACTGCATTCAGAGGGTAGGGATGTCTTTAACATTTCTCTGTCTTGAGAACTCACTGCTTGATAAAGAGGTCCAATTAAAGGATCAGTCTTTTGACTCCAGATCATTCGCTTTGAAGATATAGAACAACTCTCAAAGGATCCTAAAGCGGCAGGGTAGGCAAACATGTCTGGTACAGCTTCGGGACCTCCCCCAATAGAGTCAATAAGCCGAGTTTCAGAAAAGGCTACTCGGTCTTCAACTACAGCAGCCATGGCACACAAAGCTCCTACTCCAGGACTTGGCACTTCTTCCCATTCATCCACTACTTCCGGACTAGGTAATCCAGGCCGTCTTGATAGAGCATCTGCCCCAATGTTCTTAGGCCCCGATTTATACTTGAGTGTGAATTGGTAGTTGGATAAAGCTGCCAACCAGCGATGTCCTGTAGCATCGAGCTTAGCGGTTGACAAAACGTATGTCAGTGGATTGTTGTCTGTTCTTACTTCAAACGTGGCTCCGTATAAATAGTCATGTAATTTATCAACAATGGCCCACTTGAGCGCCAAAAACTCCAATTTATGTACTGGATAATTTTTCTCGCTGGGAGAAAGACTTCGACTTATGAAAGCTATGGGCCGTAACCCGGCCGGGTATTCTTGGTGCAGCACGCCACCTAATCCTTCAAAGCTGGCATCTACATGTAGCACATATGGCTTCTGTGCATCAGCATAAGCCAGAACGGGAGCTTCTGTCAATTTCTTCTTCAACAACTTAAATGCTTCTTCACAATCCGCAGTCCACCTATCGCCAAAAAGGCTTTTGGAAGACCCTTTCTTCTTTCCCGGATCTCCTGCATCACTCTTCAACAGGTCGAGGAGGGCTCGAGCAATTTTTGAATATCCTTCCACAAATCGTCGATAGAATCCACAAAACCCCAAGAAAGATTGCAACTCCGTAATATTTTGCGGTCGGGGCCAATTCACCACAGCTTCAATCTTACCAGGATCGGTAGCAACTCCTTCAGCAGAAACAATATGACCTACATAAGTGACCGAAGATCTACAAAATTTGCATTTGTCAGCCGACAACTTCAGCCCCTCTTCTTTTAAGCGATGGAGTACTCTCATGAGTCGTTCTTCATGTTCTTCCAGCGTCTTTCCAAACACAATAATGTCATCAAGATATACAAGGCATTCCCGGGGCACTAAATCACCTAACACTCTTTCCATCAACCTTTGGAACGTTGCTGGCGCACCTTTTGTACCTTGCGGCATACGAGTGAACTGAAAGAAACCCAAGGGGCATATGAAGGCTGTCTTTTCCTGATCCTCAGGTGCCATTGGGACTTGATAGTATCCCGATCTTAGGTCCAGCACTGTGAACCAACAGTTTCCATTCAGAGCTTCCAGAGCTTCTTCAATTCTCGGCAGTGTATACTGATCAGGTAAGGTTCTCCGGTTCAGAGTTCTGTAATCCACACATAGGCGAATTGCTCCAGATTTTTTTCTTACCACCACAATAGGTGAGGCATAGGGGCTCTTACTGTCCACAATGATCCCCTGACCTTTCATTTGCTGTAGAGTCTGTCTTAACTCATCAACATCCTTTGGAGCAACTCTCCGTGGTCGCTCCCGGAAGGGAGTAGAATCGGTCAATCGGAAAGTGTGTTGAGCACTTTTAGCACAACCTACATCCATATCATCCATGGAGAACACTTCCGATATTTCAGACAACTTCTGTTTCAGTCGCTGATTCCAGGCCTCTGGTAAATGTGGATCACTCAAGTCAAGATTGAGATTAGGGATTGCATCTCGGATTTGAATCCTGCACACTTCAGCGTATGGATTTACTCCAAGCACAGGGTAGCAGTGGGCCACATTCTGGTATGGTCCAATTACAATCGGATGCGGTGAACAGTTCCTCACTGTCACACAGGTAGATAACTCCACTTTATTTCTCCAGTCCTTTCTCTCTGGGATCACCATCCAGCCATTCTGGTTAATCATTTCTTCAGGGGTTTCCATAAGGACATAACTCCCCCCTTCAAGCAAATCGGGAGCAATGCTGGAGGCCACTCTCAGAACTCTCTCCCCGCCGGCAGGAACTTCCACGGTTCTCTCACCGATATGATATACCATTCCATGTCGATAGCCAGTAGACAGGGCATCACAGAGTTCTCTAAGATCAGAAGATATATTCACCGGCTGAGCTGCAGGGTTCCAATCTCTTCCAAGAAACTTCTGAAAAGCATAATGCACTGCGGGACAATTAGTGCCAAGTATCACAGGAGCTGCACAAGAATCCCCTGTATCAGGACAGACAAGAGCCGTAATCTTCATGGGAGCGACACTCTGATCTTCTAATTCAGGGACAGCTATAACTACTTGTAGGCTGCCATCTACAGGATATGATCCTGAATTAAGCCCCCACAATTTCATTTGTCCTGTAGACTGAAGAGGTATATCCTTCAGATACTTTTGGTAGAACGAGCGATAAATCAGGGTCACTTGAGATCCTGTATCAAACAGGGCAGGAGCGGCATGACCATTGACAGTGACTTTGACAACGGACCTGGAGCCCGCGATAGCGCCTCTGGTATTTACTCGGCCCGCCTTCCTTCGGTGTCTTTGATTCTGAATAGAGAAGACAGCACTGTGTCTCAATCCCTCACTGTCCTCCGTACACTGTCTGGCAGTATGGCCCGTCTGACCACATTTATAACAGGTTCTAGCATCCTTCCTCCATTGAGTGGCAGTGGGTGGAGTGGCGGACTGTCTAAGTTCTGACCGCTCCGCTGGTTTGTCCTTGTTTGAATTAGGAACAACATCTTCTTTAGAGATGCTTTTCGCTTTCTTAGGGGTACTAAAACTAATGTCAGCTTCTTGTTTCTTCACTAACTTCATTAAGTCAGGAAATGGAAGGACTCTATCAGATAGTAAGACCTTGAGTACTTGAGCAAGAGGATGATGAGGTTGTAACCCTCTCACCAACTGACTGGTTCTCAGAGCGTCTACCTCTGAAGTAGATATAGCTGCGTGGTACACCAGACGTGAAAGAAGTAGCTGTAAACGGTTAATAAAAGTAGAGACATTTTCCCCTTCTTTTTGATGAACCATTCGGTAATCAGCAACCATCTGGGCAAGGTCATAGTATGGCTCAAAGTGATCAGACAGTACTTGTATATAGTCCAATGCACTCACTCCTTCATGAGAGTCTCTGTACAAGCGGATCAATTCTGCAGCAGGAGACCGCAAACTTTCACTGATACGCTGCCGCTTGCCTTCTTCAGAGCAAGACCATTCCTTCAGGCATTGGAGAGTATGTTCTTTCCATATCTCAAAGTTTTCCTCCCCTTGTGGTACTGGGACATTACCAGAGAATACTTTTAGTTTCTTGTAGTGAGTGGCCTGCAGGCCCTGAGCTAACATTTCAGTCAGCCTGGCTAAAGTGCTAATAGCACTGTCACTAGAGGAACTGCTAGCGACGGCCATACTGGGGGGGTAACTGGCTGAGCGGGGTTCTTCCTTTACCTGAACCAGGGGAGGAACAGGCGGTCGGTAATCCCATGTAGTAGCTAGTGGGAGGTTCCCCTCTGAGCTATATCGCTTCTCCATATCAATGACTATTTCCACTTCTAAATCTCAGCAGTGCCTCCAAATGTAGCCCTTTTTGGGGGGGGTATGAGTATTATCCCTCCCGCAACAGACTCTGGCGCTGACCTGTGTGTATAATGGGACCTGAAGCCTTCGCTGAAGGGAAGAGTGGGAACATATATGAAATATATCAGTGCCTCCACCCAGGATAGAGCCTCTGTATTACAGGGAGGATCTCTTCCTGGGACTTACCCATGAAATACAGTTAGTAGCCTTAACAAGGATCACTGTACTAATCTCACAGTCTGAAGAATACATACAGATACCACATAAGGTTATAACAGTAGCTTTATAAGAATCAAAAGGGTAATAATACATACATAAAATATACTCAGAACACAGCAATACTACAACAACCAGCAAGTCCTCAACCGTCTTAGGTTATATACCCGGGTATATATATATAGATATATAGCAAGAGTCCAGTGCACAATACCTCCAGGCAACAGAAGAGATGCAGGGGCCCCTGTGGATGACTGTGGATCCTCGGATTCTTCCAGGAGATGACAGACAGCCGATCAGGAGATGATGATGATGATGAGATTCTTCACAGGCAGCAAACAGGGCGACGGTGACGGAAGTAGATGCAGGCCTGACTACCCTAACACTGAGTCCTTAACCTGCCAGCTAAACTACTAGTGCCACCGGGCCTCTAACTAGCTAGTTGGCCTTCGGAAGCCTAACCTATCACTGCCCTGAACTATATATATATATGGATCCCTAACTACAGTTACTAGCTAGGTCCTGTGAGTATATAGGGGGTAACACATACCTAACTATATACTGTGAAGTAAAGAGGAACAAGTGGCTCTTAGACTCCCCCAGACATAACATGTCTGTCTCAGCAGCTCTGCTCACATCTCTCCCCCCAGCAGCTCTGCATCACATGTGTCTGACTCACTGTATTTACAAAACAAAACTTGCACTAAATGCCTGGGGTCTCTGAAGCCAAACTGCAGGGGCAAAGAAGCCAGATACATTATATCCTAGTAGAAATGGCAGTTCCCTACATAAGCATAATAAATAAATAATAAAAAGCAATTATTTGACTTGTAAGTGCAAAAGGGTTATTTGTTATTTTGAAGAAAATGTGTGGCAATGTGGTAATGTGCTTGGTTAAAAAGTAATGGAAAAGTGACTTTCCAGAAAAAAAGCTGAAAAAGTATGCAAAAATGTTCCTTTTATGTGAGCAGAATGGCACATCAACATGGCATTGGTACTGGAAGAAGCCATCATGTTTTTTTTTATTATACCAACAATGATGGAGTGGTAAGTGGCAACTACATACAGCAACATAGTGGAGGAGGTGGAGGAGTGACAGTTACAGAATTCCAAAAAAAAATTTGTGGCACACTGTCAGCATGTCTGTCCTGACAGCTGAAAAAGCTGGAATATGATGTGAAATGGAAAGGATTCTCTGAACATAAGAACAGAACTTGGGAACAAGAAGAGAACTTGGATTATCCTGCCAGTTATCCCTTAATGGGAGCAAATGCCACAGAAACATAGCATTGGTGGGGTGACAATTTACAGAATTTCAAGAAAAATTTGTGGTACACTGTTAATCTACCTGGGGAGGCCCACATGGCGATATCTAACAGAGACAACTTTCCTATAGAAATAATAGGGGCTAGGTGTCTTCTATCAAGACTGAGTACAAGTTATCAGTTGGCAAAACAGAGTGGAATCCACTAACTGGTAAGTCAGTAAAGGCACCGCCAGCAACTTAGACAGCAAGTTGCTGACCAGCCAAATGACTGGGTGCATATTGCTTCTTCTTGGATGCACATTCCCTAATGGATGACTGATGTTGGCATGGAGGAGGAAAAGAAGCAGATGGAGATAATGATCATAATGACCATGTCCAGTTGTGGATGTGGCCTGCCTACAAAGAGGATCACAGGGAAAAGGAGTACGATGGTCTTGCTCACTTTGCCCTCCAGTGCCACTGCCAATTTTATTTTGCCAAATGAGCTAGTAATGCCATTTTGTGTGAGTACGGAGAGACCTAGTTCTTACACGTGTGCCTTCATAGCCAAGGCTTACTTTCTCTTTGCAGTTCTTGCACTTTGCCATAGATTTGTAATTTGGTAATGTGAAAAATTTGTACATTACCAAACACCAGCAGCACTGGAAATGCAACTGCCAGCATCACCATCACCACCATCCGACCTTGACCCGCATCAGATGGAATTGTTGCTGTTGCAAATACCACCACCTCCTTTCTCTGATGTCACTTAGTCACCCTGACCCGGTTGCCAGGTCTTATCTGTGGTAGAATCATCATCAGATTCAGTAATTTCTTTTTTATAAATTCTTTATTTTAGATATTATATAGAAATAACAACAAACAATGATGCCAAGCGCTTGGCCTCGAAGATCGAGGCATACATCAGCTTCAATACATAGTAACATGGTAACATGAAATAGATGTATTAGCACATCAACTGCTGCTAATCATAGCAGTTGTCAGGGGGACAAAAGGAACAAAGAGGGGGGAGGAGCTGGGAGGGGAAGGGAGAAGGAGGGAGAGAAAGAAAGACAGGGAGAGAACAAATGTGGGAACATCAAGTTAACACACAAATGACAGACATGCAAGGACCCCGACCTCTCCATGTCGGCAGCGTAAACCCTACATCAAGGTCTACCCGTCAGGTCTCTATAGGCCTGGGAACCCTGAAAGAGAATCCACGGCGTCCAGGCCGCCATGAAGGATTCCCTCTTATCGCGAAGGGATGCCGTGAGATCCTCCATGTACTGGATGTCCTCCACTTTGCGAATCCAGTGCAGGAGAGAAGGGAGATTAGACGATTTCCATAGCGCTGGGATACACGCCCTAGCGGCATTGACCATATGTCGTAGGGAGGATTTGCGATAGGTACACAGGGGGTAATCTGAGAGGTGTAGCAGAAAGAAGGCTGGCGTGTTAGGAATGGCAGTTTAGAATATCCAACCTAGCACCCTGTGTACTCCCTCCCAAAAGTCTCTCAATATCGAGCATTCCCAGAAGATATGTTAAAGCGTCCCCTCCTCCGAGCAACAGCGCCAACACACAGGAGAGGAGGACGGGAAGAGTCTGTGTAGTTTAGACGGAACATGGTACCATCTAGTCAGGATTTTATATCCCGCCTCCTGATAACTGCTGGCCATCGAACTCTTGTGGGTAAACTCAAAAATTCTGGAGCACTGTTGGTCAGAGAAGGTCATGGCCAGATCGGCCTCCCATCTGGTTAAGTAGGAGGGTCTGTGGCCCGGAGGAGGGGACACCAGGAGCAGATAGAAATCGGAAAGTGAGTGTCTTAGCAGGCCCCTTCCCATGCAGGTCTCCTCGAACCTCGTGAGCTGTCTGTCATACCCCGGGGAGTTAGGTAATGAGGAAAGAAAGTGCGTGAGTTGAAAGACCTGCCATGGGCCAAGCGCCGTAAGGTCCGGCGTGGCAAGTAGTACCCGGTGAGACACCCAGTCACCCTCAGAGCGAAAGTGTAGGGCCCTCTGTCTGCCCGCCACTCGCCACTGCTGGAATGGTCCTTGAGATAAACCCGCCATAAAGGCAGGGTTTCCTAGGATGGGAAGTAAAGGTGAAGGGGAGTGGGAGATCCGCTCCCTGCAGAAGAGCGATCTACATACCCAGAGAGTGGGTCCTATGGTAGGGTGGTGTCTCAGGGCCCCAGGGCGCAGCGAGTCCAACCAGGGGAGCGAGTCCAGGGGGGCGTCAACGAATACGTTTTCCAGGGCGACCCATTGTTTGTAAGGAGCGTGACGACACCAGTCTAGCACTCTTTGGAGCATGGAGGCCTCGTAATACTTTCGAGGGTCAGGAAGGCCCAGACCACCCCATTGTTTAGGTAGCGTGAGAGTAGAACGCGCCAGCCTAGCTCGCCCACCCTGCCACACAAAGTTGATTAGGTCACTGTACAGTAACTTGAAAAAACCGGGGGGTATGTGGATCGGTAAAGTTTGGAAGAGGTATAGCAGACGGGGCATAATATTCATTTTGTATATAGCGCAGCGGCCAAACCATGTGTATGTACCTATGGACCATCTCTTTAGGTCGGATCTAATGGCCCGGAAAAGGGGGAGGTAATTTTTGTCATAGAGCTCACCTAGGTCCCTGGGTATCATCACCCCTAAGTACTTGATAGCTATTCTTGACCATCTGAAGGGGAAGGAATCCTCCAGAGAGGACTGTATCCCCTGCGGAAGCGAAACGTTAAGGGCCTCAGATTTCTGGAAATTAATTTTAAAGTTGGTAAGATGACAGAACCTGCAAAATTCAGACATTAGGGGGGAAGGGATTTGGCCGGATCCTGCAGGAAGAAGAGGAGATCATCTGCATATGCTGCAATTTTCAGGACTCTACTGCCTATCCTTAGGCCACCTATGTCCGGGTTAGATCTGATCTTTCTAAGCAGAGGTTCTAGTGTTAAGACAAAGATCAGGGGGGAGAGGGGACACCCCTGGCGCGTGCCATTCCCTATCGGGAAGGGAGATGAAATAATTCCGTTAACTCTCGTAGAAGCTGACGGATTGGAATACAAGGAAGCGATCCAGGATCTCATGATCGGGCCAAGTCCCACATGATCCAGGACCTCAAATAGATAAGACCAGCTCACTCTATCAAATGCTTTTTCAGCGTCAGTTGAGAGAAGACAAAGTGGGAGGTCATGGGTTTTGGCGTAGTATATGGCGTTAATAACCTTTACTGTATTGTCCCTAGCCTCACGTGTGGGGATGAACCCAACTTGATCAGACTGTACTAGGCCAGGCAATAGAGGGGCCATCCTGCAGGCAATTACCTTAGAGAAGATTTTTAAGTCAACATTGAGGAGTGATATCGGTTTATAGCTGGCACACATCGCAGGGTCTTTACCGTCCTTATGTATTACCGTTATATGGGCCCTAGTCATGTCCGGGGGGAGGGTCGCACCTGCCGAAAGAGAGTTTAAGGCACGCACCAGGGGGGTCCAACAACTCTAACGAGTATTTTTTATAGTAGGAGGCTGGAAAGCCATCTGGGCCCGGGGCCTTACTAGGTTGCATTGTCTGAAGCGCCTGAGCTAATTCTTCCTTAGTTATAGGTGAGTCAAGAGCAGCTTGGGCTTCCGCCGAGAGTTTAGGCATACCGGAGTCTGCTATATACTGTCTCAGAGCAGAGGCCAGGGGCCATTCGACTCTGGGGGACATGACGGAAGGTTGTAGAGGGTACGGTAAAACTCCGCAAACTCTTCTGCAATACGGTGTGGATCAGTATTGCGTCTTCCCGTCGAGTCAGTGACAGAAGGGATATAGTTGCGTGTCTTTTGTTCCCTAAGGGACCTGACGAGCGTGCGGCTGCATCTATTTCCAAATTCATAGAAATGGCACCGTCCCCTAGCCAAGAGATATTTTGTACGTATATCTAGACGTTCTCGTAGTTTTTTACGAGCTACTAGAAGGGCCGACTGGGTATCTATTGCGTGAGTGCGCTTGTGGGACTGCTCGAGGGAAACCACGTCGGCAATCAGCGCGGCTATCTCTCGAGACCTCTCCTTTTTAATGCGGGACCCATGCTGCACCAGCACCCCCCCTAATCACACACTTATGAGCTGCCCATAACGTCAGGGGAGATACTTCCGCTGTATCATTCTCCCGGAAGTAATTGTCAGGGCAGAAGAGACCGCCTGAGATGTTGGGATGTCTTGGAGCAGCGACTCATTAAGACGCCACTGCCAAGCTCGGGGTCTCGTGGCGGGGGGATGTCAGGACAGCATGAACCATCGCGTGGTCCGCGAAAGTGATAGGGTCAATAACCGCTCCGTTTATTAAAGGAACGTCTGCATGTCTAATGAAGAAGTAGTTCAGTCTCGAGTACACATCCCTAGCATGGGAATAAAAGGTGTAGTCTCTCGTGTCAGGATGGACCGTGCGCCATAGGTCTATCAATTGGTGAGAGAAAAGCAGTCGACGGATACGTCGGAGAACCTGCTTAGGCATGTAGGACGAGCCTCTGGAGATGTCTACCGAGGGGTCCAGTGCTACATTGAAATTTCCCCCCACTAAAAGAGTGCCCTCTGCAAAATCGGCCAGTTTAGCCAGGATGCCTTCCAAGGCGGCTGCCTGATTGGAGTTGGGGAGGTAGACATTGGCTAGGGTAAACAAAGAGCCTGCTAATTCCCCCTTTAAAAACAAGAATCTACCCGAATCATCACGCAAGGCTGCCCTGTATTTCCAATGAACCGAACGCGCGATAAGAATGCTCACCCCCCTGGACTTGGACCCCGGGAAACAACTATGGTACACGTCGGGGAATCTTGGGGAGGAAAAGGTAGGGACCGCCCCCTCCCGAAAGTGTGTCTCCTGGATAAAGGCCACCTGGGCCCTCTTACCCCATAAAAGGCGGAGAAGGGATGATCTCTTCTCGGGAGTGTTGAGACCATTAGCGTTGATGGAGGAAAACACCAAAGAGTCCATGGCGAGGGGCCGGGGTCCTGCAAAGGGAGAAAACAAAAACAAACAAGCAACACACACAGGACTCACAGAGAGAGAAGAGAGAGGGAAAGAGAGAGGAGAAAAAAAAAAAAAAAGGGGGGGGGAAGAAAGCGAGGGGACGAGAAAGTGCAAAGGGAGGGATGAGAGACTAAGAAATACAACAATTAATTCCACTCAAGGCTAATCCAAGAGCAGTAAACAGAAAACAGTGGGATAACCCACTTAAGCAGGTCTCAGGAGCACACCGCAGTATACGCCCAGAGAGCTGCTAAGCTAGACTATCGAGGGAAAAGTAAAAACTCAAATCTAGTTGCCACCCTTTCCCCGAGCATGAGAATGGAAAGAGTAATCAATACCTCTCTACTAAGGAGGGAGAGAGGGGGGGGCTAAACCCTTACTAAAAAGTAATCCCAGCCGATCAGACGGGGGGGGGGGCAACCCCCTGCGAGGGTATGCCTTACAACTGGGTAGGGGGAGCTAAGGTACAAGAAGCTCAACAACTTAAGTAGGGAAGTGGGGAAGAACTTAGGATAAAGGCCTCTAACCGCCCTCCGTTGGATGAGAACCCTTATGTATCCCCAGGGGGAAATAAAGCTAAAGACCCGCAAAGTGCCCCCTCTTGCACAAAGCATACCAGGTGCCCTGCTCGTCATTAAACAGAATGTGTGTTAAAGGGGAACACCCTAGGAAAATACAACACATTTCAAGTAGACCTCCGCCAGACACCCTCCCCTCGAGGTCGTCTCCGAGTCAGGGCAGATGAAGGCGGGCGCCCTCCCGGAGGCACAGGCGGCAGAGGATAGATCAGCCAGTCAGGGAGAGAGAGATCAGGCATATCCAGAAACTTCGCCAGCAAAGTCTCTTGTTCCGGAAAGTGAAGTGCAAAGGTAGCTCCGTTGCGACGTATCTAAACATGGAAAGGGTGACCCCATTTATATGTGGCCCCAGAGTCTAGGATGACTTGTAAGGTTGGTTTAAGGATTCTGCGCATGGCTAGTGTACGTCGGGAAACATCCGGTAGTAGGTGCACTTGGGTGTTCATAAATGGGACCGGGCCACCACGCCAGGCATCCTGGAGAATATCCTCCTTCTCCCTGAAAAAATGGACTCTACAAAGGACATCCCTAGGCTCTGTGGTGTCCTTACGCCTAGGACCCAGCACCCGATGGACTCTGTCAATGGTGATCTCCGTGTCCGAAGGACGAGACAGGACTGTGTTGAAGATCAAGGTCACGGCAGAATGGAGCTCCGAGGGGGGTAGGCTTTCAGGGATACCCCTAAGTTTGACATTATTTCGACGACCTCTATTTTCTTGATCATCGACCTGAAGAAGGATGGATCTGTTGAGGTCTCTTTGGGTAGACTGAAAATTTTCTACGGCAGTGAGGCGTTGGTCCAGTGAAGCAGCCTGCTTTTGTTGAGTAGAGAGTTGTGTAGATAGAGTCTGTAGTTCCGTTTTAAACTCAGACATGATTTTCTCTTGCTTTTCCTCCACTCTGCGGACCATAGCTTCCAAGTCCAACTTAGTAGGCATATTGCTGAGAAGGTTCCAGATATCCGATAATTTAGGATGCTTTCGGCGGTGAGAGGGTGAAGCTGCATCTCTCCCAGAGAAGTCAGATAGGTCAGAGGAAGCTGGAGAGTGAAGGGCTATCGGGGTGCCTGAGAGGTCAGGTCTCAAACCCTCACGCTGGTCTGAGGCGCCAGAGACGACGGTCTCCGACCGTGGGTCTACTTCATTGTGGGATACTCTGGTTGCTCCTGTTGTCAGCGGAATGCCGCCAGGAGAGGGCCTGGCTATATATGGATCCATTTCCAGAGGAACATCTGGGGTCTCTACAGGATGTAGTTTATTCTGGGAGGTCATAGACTGATAGGAAAGTGACCCTGATTGTATTATAGAAGGCATGAGAGAGTGAGACAGTGAACTTGCACCAGATCCAGCTGGGCCAGGTATGTCATTGAGAGAGGGAGACTGCAGGAGCTCAGGAGTTAACTGTTCCTTGGTGGGAGGTGAGGGTTGAAGCGAGGGAACACTGCTGGGTCCGCCATTTTGGGAGCGGGGGGGGAGGGGGACCGGTACCTGCCGGTGAAACGCTGAATTCCTCTCTGTCGGCGGCTGAGACTGCAGCGGAGAGGATAGCTGCGCGTGAGGCCTCCCCTGGGAGTCTGGAGGGTCCGCTGGGCAATGAAGAGGCGCCGCTTGTGTCACTGAGGCGCTGGAGGCGCACGCCGGCGCCATTTTGGCTCCCTCCGCCTGAAGGGAGGAAGGTGAGAGCAAGAAACGCGTGATGTGCGGCTCCGTTAGGGAGGAGGAGGTCATCCCCCTGCGTACAGGGCTTTTAACCATTTCAGGTAAGCCGTTCAGTGGCGATTTTAGAGTAGTTTTACCCCCTTAAGGATAGCTAGAAGCGCTCGGGGTCCGGGAGCTCTGTAGATGTGCGGCTTTACGGTGACACACCCCCCAGATTCAGTAATTTCATCACCTTCCCTACATTTTTCATAATTTCCACCTCTAAATTTCCCCCTAATGCCCCTACAAGCACTACTACCTGTATCACATCCCCTGCCACTGCTAACTCTACCACCAACAGTGAGTCTTCCAGCTCTGCCTTCTCTACATCCAAAAAAACGCTGTCTGTCCATATCCAACTCATCAAGAAGAGGAAGAAGAGAAAGACTTGGGCTTAGAGAAATATCTCAGCAGATTCCACATGACAACTAGGGAATGGGATCTGTTTCACTTAAGATGAAGACAACATGGTTGAAAGTGCAGAAAGGCAGTGTGGTAAATTACGTGTTACAACAGCAGAGAAGGAGGAGGAGGAATGTGCAGAGCTCTGTTTCAACATTTGTGTTTCAATGCTGTCAAATCGCATATCCTGAGGTGAATGAGAAAACTAATCAAAAGTTCAACAGCCCTATGGCTACTGGTGATGCTGCCAAGACCAAAATTAGTGTTGCTGTTGCCACCCACATTCTTATTTTTAGTACTTGCACTGGTGGAGGCCATGGCAATTTATTTATTTATTTTAAAAACTGTTTTTGAAGAAAATTAGGAAAGAAATAGTATTGTTTAGGTAGGGTTTGGTGGTATTATTTGTCAGTTTATGGAGTTATTATTCAGGCAGTGTATGGTAGTATTAGCTAAAAAGTTTATGATGGTATTATACAATCAGTGTATTATCCAGTCATGGCGTAGTGGTATTATTCAGTTACTGCATGATATGATGGTATTTTCCAAACATTGTATGGTTTTATACAGTCCCGGTATGGTGGTGTTATTCGCAAACATAAGGGTTCCTGTATACATTGTGCCCGGGCTGTGGTAAACACATGCAGATTACTGCTAATTAAAAGTTGCAGATCTAATTGTCAGCACACTCTCTGTGTGCTGTGGTACAGGACTGGTGTGTGAGGCCTTGAAGCTCAATGCTACACTAACGGTCACAAAAAAAGTTAACACACTTTAGCATTAAATCATTTTATCTTTTGAGATGCACTGTTTTCTATCCATATTATGAACTGTTAATCCGTTTGTCTCAAAAAAGCTAAAAATGTCATCTGCTCATTACAACAGTCTTTACTCTCTCAGTCAAAGCAGAAATATCTGAACACATCAAAAGGAAATGCTAGAACTATAAGATCTTCACACATCAACTTTAATACCAGAGGGACCTCTGACTAAGATCAGCTCCAGTGATCTTCTGCAGCAGATTCATCCTATTACTTAATTACATTCTCTAAGTATTCCCAAGGTCTTCATTACAGAAAGATTTTGTTAAGAAAAAAAGATATAATATTTTTTATTTATTTATTACCAACCTTGCAGACATAAAAGGGATATGCCCCAGTAATAATATAAGAGATCAAGAGTTGAGAAAGTTTTCAATCTGTACAAGTCAGACTAGCTTGGTAGTGCTGCTCTTAAAGTGAGCCCCCAACATATGCCACTCTATGCCTGTACAGTTGGCACAGTTGTACATTGCATACAATAAAAAATCATTCTATGCTGCATGTCTTTTTAAATAAGTTTGAATTGAAAAGCAAAGTTGACTGTAGAGGCTGGGTCAGGAGTAGTGTGAAGGATCTCACTTTGCCAAGCTGCTTGGCACACCTGTGATTGACCTTCTTACTTCCCACTCACACGCCGTGAGTGGACCGGGTTCATAGGACAATATGAAACAAGCTTTATAAATTTTATATATTTATTAACCCAAGTGGGTCAGTACTAGGCGATAACATATACAGAGATACATATCAATGGATTATCAAGCAAATACATGTAAAAGCACAATACAGAAAATAAAAATGTGAATAAAAGATAGAAAAAATACCAGAACCAGGGTAGAGGACTTCTTGTGCAGAAGGGACGCTCCAGATACAGTGCCTTGTGAAAGTATTTGGCCCCTCATTGCAGCATAGGGACAGGGCTAGATAAGTAACCCCTTTGCACCGCTTATCTCCTATTTTTTGCTCATTGCCACTGTAATCTCTTTTTTCATTTCCTCTATGATATCTTTTGTTTAGATTGTTTGACATGGCTATATACAGTGATGGATATGTCCCAACATGAACACCCTAACATTAAACCCGTTATTATTATCTTTGATAGAGGTACATGGCGGATTTTTTTTTTATCTATGGTACATTGAGTATTAATCCATCTGAAATAAATTGTGTCTTGTGATCTATACTGTATTATGTATTGAGATACACTTATAGCATCCTTCTCTTGACTCAGTACTATAATTTAGATGATCAGTTTTGTGGTACTGATTCTCATTGCTCACAGATGTTTTTAAGTTGCTGGATACTGTCTCCTGACACAGATCAAGTGTTTTCATTTGAGCGTTTTCATGTGGTGGTAGTTGTTTTTTAATATTTGGTTATCACCGTTATGTATTAAGGGAGATTTTCCGTGAATAGATTGATATTTCCTGTAACTATCATTATGGTTCTGGTGGTAGACTTGCTGGATTCTGTGATAAATCATTAGTACCAAAGCCTCAAACTTTTACTTGCTCCTCCTTCAATCAGTCTCTTTCCTTAAAGACAAACATTGATGCTGAGAAGTATGATTCCGTTCTCTGTCCACGTGCAGTCTGCCATAGGCTCTCTCTTTCCTCTACACTGAAACACAGCCTGTATGATTCTTTCTCTCCCCTTTGCAGACTGCCCTGTGTGTACTTTCCTCCCTAGCTACTTGTTAATGCAGTACAGTTTGGGTGATCTCTACACTCTGGAGTTATCCACCCCTCCCCCTTTAGAGCAGAGATTTCAGAAGCAACAGCAAAACCAGCTATGTCCCAAAGTTGCACAGACTGTACAAGAAGTGGTAAGACATTCATATTGGGGGATATATGGAAATCTTTTTAATTGTTGCATTTAACCCCTTCTCTTGGCAGGCATTTTTTAATTTTAGTTTTTGACTTCCTGCATTCCAAAAGCCATAACTTTTTTATTTTTCCATTCACAGATCTGTATGAGGGCATAATTTTTGCAGGAAAAATTGTGCTACTTAATGGTGCCATTTAATATTCTGTACAATGTACTGAGAAGATGGACAAAAATTCAGAATGGGGTTGAATTGGAGAAAAATTGCATTTGCACAACATTCTTACAGGCTTTGTTTTTATGCCATTCACTGTGCAGCCCAAATAACATGTGATACATATTCCATGGGTCAGTACAATTCTGGTGATAATAAATGTACCCTTGTTTATGTTTCTTCCCCTTAAAAAAAAAATCCAAAATTTTGCAAAAAAAATTCTTAGATTTGCCACATTCTGACACCCATTACTTTTTTTTTATATTTCTGTGTATGGGAATGCATATGGTGTCTTTTTTTGCGGGGCAAGATGTACTTTTTAGTTTTCAAGAGAGCTGAAAGGTCTTGAACCCCAGGGGGTCTGATCACTAATACAATACGTTGAAAAATTGTAGCACTTCTATTACAAGCTGCAAAGAACAGTAATAGAACCTAATGCCTGATGGATGTCATGGCAATGGATCCCGGATCTCGTAACGGGGGGATGGCGATACACCCCAAAATGTGGTCACCTATGTGCTGCTGGGAAAATAGCGCCCGTTCTCTGCTGTACAATACAGTTACGACCCCGCGGCTATGGCGGCCACATAGCTCCTGAGCAGCCACCATATTTAAATACCTGACATCCGCTGGACTATGTTGGAAACAGAGGCGTAGCTAGCGGGGGGGGGTGCAGAGGGAGCGGCTGCCCCGGGCCCACTGACTCTTTGGGGCCCTCCCCGGGGCCGCCATTAATACATACTTTATTTCTAACTAGATCGGTGTCTGCAGACACCGATCTAGTTACAATACTTCCTGGTGCTTAACTGACTTGTAAACCGCAAGCCAATACAGGCTTGCGGTTTGCAAGACGCCGAGAAGCAGACCTAGCCTGTGGTCTGCTTCTCAGCACGGGCGGCGTGATGACGTCACAACATCGCGCCGCCCGCGCTCAGACACAGACGTCCTGTGCGTGGACAGGGAGGAAGCGACGGCTCCATTCATCAGCATCGCAGGTGAGTATGACTTTTTTTGTGGGTATATTAATAGTACAAGGGGTGGTTAGGGAGGGGGGAATATAACTATAAAGGGAGGATTCATTAGGGGGCATTATGACGATGGGGGGGGTCATTTATATAAGGGTTATTGGGGGGTATTATTAATACAAGGGGGAGGTTATTTATATAAGGAGCCATTAGGGGGCATCATTTATATTAGGAGGCATTATGAACATAAGGGGTGGTCATTGATATAAGGGGTCATTAGAGGTTCAGTATTTGTGTCAGGGGGAATCAGGGGCATAATATGAGGGTCAATTAATTTAATTAAGGTGGCACTTGGGCTTTATTAGGACTAAGGCCCCATGTAGCTGGCTGCTGCAAAAAAAAAGCACTGCAGGAAAAACCATGGCGGTAACATTGTGGTTTTTCCCACAGCGCTTTTCACAGAAGGTCTGAAGAGGTTTCCTCTGTGGACTTTCTGTTTTCAATACACCTAAATGGAAACCGCCAGCATTTCCATAATTGACATGCTGCAATTTCCAAAACTGCAACGGTTTTGGAAATCGCAGTGCGTCTGCTGCACATATTTTTCCCGCTATGTGTGGATGGGATTTGCTAGAATGCCACGGTTTTTTTCTGTGGGTTTTCGCCACATGAGGCCCCATCCCATCCCGACTCTGCAGTAAAATATGTGCAGCGGACACGCTGCGATTTCCAAAACAGTCGCAGTTTTGGAAATCGCAGCATGTCGATTATACCTACGGAAATGCCAGCGGTATCCCTATAGATATAATTGAAGCAGAAAGTCCGCAGAGGAAACCTCTGCAAACTTTCTGTGCAAAATGCTGCAGGAAAAACCGCGATGCGTCACCGCCGCGGTTTTTCCTGCAGCTGTTTTTTGCTGCGGGATGCTACATGGGGCCTTAGGCTGTATTCACACGGCGGAAAATTTTCCGCCCCCGGACTTTCGCCGTGGTCAGCCGTGACGGGATTCCGATGCCGTGCATCAGCATTCTGTTGTGCCTAACCGCTCCTGATTAAGCCCAGATGAATGGGCCTAATCAGGAGCAATCGCGGGCGGAATCCGCGGGAAGATAGGTTATGTTGATTTTTTTTTCCGCTAGCGGAAAAAAACGCTACTGACTCCCATTGAAATGAATGGGAGGAGTTTTTTCAGGCGGATTTTGAGGCGGATTCCGCGTCAAAATCTGCTGCCAAAAACTCTGTGTGAACACAGCCTAAGCCTTAAGGAGTTTTCCAGCTCATTTTTATTGATGATCTATCCTCAGAATAAAACATCAATAAGAGATTCCCCACTGATCAGCTGTATGAAGGGGCTATGGTGCCTCTTTATATTATATGCTGTCTTTTTATAGTGACCGGGTGATGTAATTCCAGCCTTGTCACATAGACGTGTATAGGACGAGGCTGTAGTTACATTACAAGGCCATTATGAAATGACACTATGTAAACAGAGAAGGTGTCACGGCGCTTACACAGGTACCACGGTTTATTCAAACAGCTGATCCTGGGGGTTCCGGGTATTGGAACCCCAATAATTTTTTTTACCTTTTCCCTTTTCAAGTAGGAAACATCTGGGGCATTATTAATAAGGGGCACTATTTAAAGGGGGTGCACAGGGAAGTTATTAATTTAAAGATGCACTTGGGGGTATTATTCATTATGGGGGGTTATATTATATATTTTATAATTGGGGGGTAGCAGCAGGATGGGTGTGCAGGTGAGGACAATGTGGGTCAGGTGCCTGGAAAAGTGAGGAGCCAAAGATGTCTGTGTTGTAAACTTTACAGAGACTGGAAGAAGTGGTCATGGCCGTCCAGATAAAAAAAGATGGGGAATGTGAACGATTAGTCAGAGACGTCACCGGTAAGTCACTAAATGTTACTGCCCTGTATTCACCTTAATCGTCTGCAGAGCCCTGTGTAGAGCTGCTATATACCACTATACGCTCACCGTATACTGATAGTATTGGTATATGAACATGTCCAAGTTGGGGGCCCACTTGGACATGTTCGCCCCCCTGTGCTGAACCCCTAGCTACGCTTCTGGTTGGAAAGGATTAAGAAGCAAATGATAAATAAAAAATATTTAGAACTAAGATGTGTATAGCCTTTAATGCTTACCAGTATGTGGGAAATTTGGAGCTTTGTATCAGAAAGCAGCTCCAACAGCAATATAGATATTTGGTAAATTAATTAGCAAAAAATATAAACCTACAAATGATGTGTTTCAAAGTAGGCTCTCACTTATTGCATAAAAAAAAAAGTTATAGAAAAAAAAAAGCTGTGAGAAAAAATTGGGGAAAATTGCGCTTTCAAAAACGCAAGTGAATTGTAAATGTTTTCCTTATATATTTAATCGGGAAGAAAAACTGTAGGGAAAATGTAACAAAAAATGCTGTGCTTTTTTTTCCCACAGCATTTTTAAGCTGTGTTTTGCTACGTGGAGCCTAAAGAATTTTTTAATTGTTAACCTAACATTAGGATAGGTCATCAACTGAAGATCCATGGGAGTCTGACACCCAGTACCCCCAGGGATGAGCTGTTTGAAGGGGCAGCAGTGCTCCCTGAGACATCATGTTCATTGGTCACATGGCCTGATTGCAGCTCAGTCCCATTCAAGTGAATGGGCTAAGCTGCAATACCAAGCACAGCTGCCTTACAAATGTGTGGCATTGTGCTAAATACTGAAGAGGCAGTAGTGCTCACCTGAATGCTGCAGCCACTTCAACCAGCTGATCGTTCAGGGATCTGGGTGTTGAACACATGCCAATCTTTGTCACTGTTGAAGATCAGGGGGACGTACAGTGGTATCAATCAAGCTAATCAATTGCAGTTGTGGCAGGCAGTTCAAGGACAGTCACTGTGCTGCCCCTGAGAGAAACTTACCTGCAATTCCTGTGCTATAGCTCTGTTGTTCCTCAGGGTTTTCATGTGTGTCTCCCTTCCTCCATCCTTGTCCCTGCACCTGTGATTTATTTTTTCAGTTACAGTTTATGCTAGACTCAGACCTGCGTTGGGGTTTCTGTTCTTTGGGTCTGCTTGGGAACTGCGGCGGTTATGCCACGTGGGGCCCTGGCCTTGAGTAGCTTTTAGCGCAGGTTTTTTTTTTCTTTCTAATAATCTAAATTGTAGTTTTATTTAGTTGGAATTGCTATAGATTTTTCAGTTTTTTTACTGTAGTACATTTTTATACTACAGTTAATTTTTTAGCACACAAACTGTTACGTTGTGTGCGTCCTGCGGCTCTGAGGAATATACATTACTGATCGGCATTTGTGCTCAAGTTTTTGCTGCAGGTTTTTTTTTCTAATAATCTAAATTGTAGCTAGAATTGCTATACATAAAACAAAGTTTAGGTAGCATTTAGCGTAGTTTTTTTTTTTCTAACACTCTAAATTGTAGTTAGTTTTAGTTAGAATTGCTATGTATATATATAGAATGAAGTTTCTATTACATAGAACAAATTTTAGGTACTAATAATAATAATAATAATAATAGATTTTATTTATATAGCGCCAACATATTCCGCAGCACTGTACAATTTGTAGCTTTTAGTCTGGAGCCCCACGTTGTGAAAACACAGATTTTGGGCCGCAGCAAAAACGCAGCAGCAGAAAATGCTGCGTTTTACAGTACCTGCAAAGTTGATGGGATTCTGGCTAATCCCATACACATTGCAGAAAAAAAATCTGCAGTGGAAAAGCTGTGTTTTCAAAAACGCTTGCATTTTTGAAAATCGCAATATGTCAATTATACCTATGGAAACGCTGACGTTTTGCATATAGGCATAATAGGGGCAGAAAGTCTTTCTGTGAAAAATGCTGTGGAAAAAAATACAATGCTGTTTTTTCTGCAGCGTTTTATGGCAGCAGCTTTCTTCATAGAGCCTTAGCCTTAGCCGTAGCAAAGACTTTGTTTCCAGTGAAAAAAACTGGATTAGCAGAACAGAGGGTGTAAGTGCACACCTGTGCATTACTTTAAAAGCCCATTCAAATGAATGGGTTTTTAAGCAATGCGTCGCTAACCTTTCGCTATCCAGTGCCTATACAGTTTCCCGAGATTTTCAGGTGCATTCGCGGCGGACGGACTCCAGCGCAAGTGTGAACCCACCCTTAATTGTAGTTAAAATTAGTTAGAATTGTTATATACAGAGATAGAAAGCCCCTGCCTATACACATAGAAATATTTTAGGTAGCTTTTAGGAAAGGGTCTTATATATAGGTACAGTGCCTTGAAAAAGTATTCTTACCCCTTGAACTTTTCACATTTTGTCACCTTACAACCACAAACATAAATGTATTTTATTGAGAATTTAAGTGATAGACCAAAGTAGCACATGGAGCCACTATGGGACATTATACTGCGTGGAGGATCCACTATGGGACATTATATTGTATGGAGGCCACTGTGGGACATTGTACTGTGTTGAGGCCACTGTGGGACATTATACTGTATGGAGGCCACTGTGGGACATTATCCTGTGTGGAAGACACTATGGGACCTCAAATGCACATGGTGCTCTTTCACTTCTGAACCCAGTCGTATTTCTAGGCAAAAAGATTAGAGTCACATGTAGGGTGTTTCCATAATCAAGAAACTAGAGCATAATAACTAGAGAGCTGACTTTCCCAGTGCCACAAGCTGAGCATGACATATCGGGCACTAAAATTGCATTTATCTGGGAAAACTTCAATATTCATTTTCCACCATCCGATGTGCAATGATTCTTCTCTCTTCATCTTCTGTGCCCTTCATCCACATGTGGGGTATTTTGGTACTTGGGAGAAATTGTGTAAATCTACTGTAGCTGTCATCTACAGTGGCTTGCAAAAGTTTTCACCCCCCTTGAACTTTTTCACATTTTGTCACCTTACAACTACAAACTTAAATGTATTTTAATGAAATTTTAAGTGATAGACCAACACAAAGCAGCAGATAATTGTGAAGTGGAACGAAAATGATACATGGTTTTCAAAATTGTAATCAAGTAAAATTCTGAAACGTGTGATGTGCAAAAGTATTCAGCCCCCCTATATCAATACTTTGTAGAGCCACCTTTCACTGCAATTCCAGCTGCAAGTCTTTTGGGGTATGTCTCTACCAGCTTTGCACATCTAGAGACTGAGATTTTCTCCCATTCTTCTTTGCAAAATAGCTCAAGCTCAGCTGGATTGGTTGGAGAGTATCTGTGAACAGCAATTTTCATGTCTTGCCACAGATGCTCAATGGGATTTAGGTCTGGACTTTGACTGGGCCATTCTAACACATGAATATTATGTGATCTAAACCATTCCACTGTAGCTCTGGCTGTATGTTTAAGGTCATTGTCTTGCTGGAAGGTGAATCTCCTTCCCAGTCTCAAGTCTTTTGCAGCCTCCAACAAGTTTTCTTCCAGAATTGCCCTGTATTTAGCTCCATCCATCTTCCCATCAACTCTGACCAGCTTCCCTGTCTCTGCTGAAGAAAGCATTCCCCCAGTATGATGCTGCCACCACTATATTTCACAGTGGGGATGGTGTGTTCAGGGTGATGAGCAGTGTTACTTTTCCACCACACATAGCACTGTACATTTAGGCCAAAAAGTTCAATTTTGGTCTCGTTTGACCAGAGCACCTTCTTCCACGTGTTTGCTGTGTCCCCTATATGGCTTGTGACAAACTGCAAACGACACTTCTTATGCCTTTCTTTCAACAATGGTTTTCTTCTTGCCACTCTTCCATAAAGGCCAGATTTGTGGAGTGCACGACTTATAGTTGTCCAGTGGACAGATTCTCCAACCCTAGCTGTGGATTTCTGCAGCCTCCTCCAAAGTGACCATGGGCCACTTGGCTGCTTCTCTGACCAGTGCTCTCCTTGCTCTGTTTAGGTGGACGGCCATATCTTGGTAGGTTTGCAGTTGTAGAATACTTTTTCCATTTTTGGATGATGGATTAAACAGCTCTCCTTCGGATGCTCAAAGCTTGGGATATATTTTTGTCTTAACCCTGCTTTCAACTTTTCCACAACTCTGACCTGTCTGGTGAGTTCCTTGGTCTTCATGATGCTGTTTGTTCACGAGTGTTCTCTAACAAACCACTGAAGCGTTCACAAAACAAGTGTATATATACTGAGACTAAATTACACACAGCTGGACTCTATTAACTAATTAAGTGATTTCTGAAGGCAATTAATTGCATTGGATTTTATTTAGGGGTATCAGAGTACAGGGGGCTGAATACTTTTGCAAGTCACACTTTTCAGATTTTATTTGTTTAAAATTTTGAAAACCAGGTATAATTTTCGTTCTACTTCACAATTATGTGCTACTTTGTGTTGGTCTATCACTTAAAATCTCAATAAAATACATTTAAGTTTGTGGCTGTAAGATGACAAAATGTGAAACAGTTCTAGGGGTATGAATACTTTTGCAAGCCGCTGTAAATGTAACATTGTTTTTTTCTATCTCTTTTTTTTCTGTTTAATAAATTTGTACATATATACATGTGTTGATGCATAACATACAGTACATCCCACATTTTCAATAAAGTTTCAATAAATAAAGTTTCAATACACTAGTAAAAGCACAACACAAACCAAAATGTCCCAAAACTCCCAAATGTCCCAGAGCTCCTGAACATACCAAAGGCTATATTCAGCAAAGGATGTGTATTCTTTCCTGGCCTCTGACACTGATATGGGCAGCGATTTTTTTTTCCTCCTCCCCCTCCTCATTAAGTTATGAACAACCTGAAAGGAGGTGCCCCAGTCATCTGAGGACCCCACCCCCTGAAAATTATGAGCCTCAGCTTCCTGATTTTATGAACAGATCAGGAATCCAGTTTGAGACAGAAGGTTTCACAGAAATTGGCTTTTTCAAAGTCTTTTTCTCTGATGATTTTATAGATTTTATGGTAGTCCAAACAAATTTATATGCCTAGCAATTTATTGAACAAAATGTCACATGTTAATATGGTAGACCCCATAGGTGGATCCCAGTAAATGCAACAGAGATGAAAATATTCTGTGGTATTGAGCCGCATATGGGCATAGTAAAGAAAACAAATTTTATACAGTATTGAAGTACATACATATTGTAGAACACTCCAATATATCAAGTGGCCATGACCAAGACATGTTTTGAAATTACCCTGAAGTTCTTGCATTTTAACAATAATGCACAGTGCCTGCCCCGAGATGCTTCCAGTAGTATACATCCACATGTGGGACATTGCTTAACACTGTTCTGAGATTCATAGGCTCTGCAAATGAGACATGGTTCCTGAAAACTATTACAGCAAAATCTGCCCTCCAAAATGTTCTGTCCCACCATGTGCCCATATAGCAGTTTATATCCACATTGGGACATTTTTCGTAGCTGGGTGCTTTTTCTCCTTTAACCCCTTATAAAAATGAAAAAGCAACATTTTATTAGAAAAAAAGCAATTTTTCATTTTCACATCCCAATGGAAAAATTCCGAGAAACACCTGAAGGGTAAAAGTACTCACAATAACCGTTGATAAATTAGATTTTTTTTTTCCAAAATGGGGTTACATTTGGGGGATTTGAACTGTTCTGACACCTTGTGGGCTCTGGGACATGATGCCTGAAAACTATTTCAGAAAAATATGTACTTCAAATGCAAATTAGCCCTCTTTCCATTTCAAACGCTGCCATGTGCCCATACACAAGTTTGCCACCACATATGGGGTATTATCATGTTCATGAAATTGTGTAAAAATGTGGGTTGCAATTTTCTCCTTTAACACCTTGTGAAGATAAAAAATTGGGGCTAAATTGACATTCTGTGAATTCTGTGAAAATTCTCACTATACCCCTTGAAAAATTCCTTAAGCTATCTAGTTTCCAAAATGAGGTAACTTTGGGGGGTTTTGTGCTGTTCTGGTACCTCAGGGGCTCTGCAAATACAGCATGGAACCTGAAAGTGATTCCAGCAAAATCTGCCAATATCGCAATAGCATTCCTTCCCTTCTGTGTCTTGCTGCGTGCTCATATATCAATTTACACATGTGGGATAATTTCATGCTCGGGAGAAATTACATAACAGATGAGAATGGAGAATACATTTTCTCCTTTAACCCCTTGTGAATGCACAAATTCTAGGACTAAATGAATATAATGATGAAAGAAATTGAAATGTGTAAATTTCACCTCCATTTTGTTTTAATTCCTGTGAAACGCTGAAAGGGTTAAGAAACTTCTTAAATGCTGTTTTTAATTATTTCAGCAGTGCAGTTTTGAGAATGGGGTGATTTTGGTGGGTTTCTATTACATAGGCCTTTTAAAGCCACTTCAGAACTGAACTGGTCCCTTGAAAAATGGGTTTTGGTAATGTTCTTGAAAAAAATGTTTGAGATGTAAACCTTATAATATCTGAAAAAAATTAAAGGGAAATTAAAGTTTGATGCCAATATAAAGCAGAGATATGGTAAATTATATTTATGAAGTAATTTGGGTAGTGTGACTATCTATATGAATGGCATGTAATTTCAAGGTTTGAAAACTGCATTTTTTTCTCGAATTTTTCATAATTAAATACAAAGCATATGGACCAAAATTAACCACTGAAACAAAGTACATGTCACAAAAAAAAAAAAATCTCAGAATCACTTTGATAAGTTAAAGTGTCTGAAAGTTATTACCATAGAAAGTGATTTAGATCTGGACTCATCACAGGTGTGATTTTTATATTGATCACACACTTGCCACAAGTGAGTTTGAACGAGCAGCACGTGTTTAAAACAAAGTTATTTACCCACAATTTTGAAAAGGTGCCAAATTTGTCCGGCCCATTTTTGGAGTTTTGTGTGCAATTATGTCCAATTTGCCTTTTTTCTCTGTTTTGTGTTGTTGCAATACACACAAAGGAAAAAACTTGTGTATAACAAACCTATGTAATTGCCATAATTTTCTGGAACAAATACTTCATTTTCTGGAAGAATTTCAGGGGTGCCAACACTTACGACCATGACTGCATGTAAAAGAAGCACAGGGCATAGGTGTGGTTGTGTATTCAGAATAGTGCAATGTAATTATAACAATTGTACTTCTTGATAGAAAGCATTTGTTTGGCAACGTGATCATTGTTCTATTAAATTCCCTTTTCTACTGTTCTGAGCCTAGGTAAAGCTGCATATACCTAATACAGACAGCAGGAAGAACATAAAATGTATTATTTGTTTGTAATGGGAAGAACTACAATCTTTTTGTCCTTGTAATGTGCAGTGTCTGAAAGAGAATGTTCTTTCAGTCACATGTAAGCCTAAAATTTCAGGGGGGCCATCACTTACATCTCCTTTTAAACGTCTCTTCTGAAGACTAAAGAAATTTAACTCCTTTATCTTTCCTCATAACTGAGGTCCTCCATGACCCTTATCAGTTTTCTGTCCCTCCTTTGAGCTTTTTTCAACTTTAGGACATCCTCTCTATGAACTGCTGCTCAGAATTGAACTGCATATTCCAGATAGGGCAGCACCAATGATTTATAAAGTGGTAATATTACATCCCTGTCCCGAGAGTTTATATCCCTTTCAATACATAATATCTTGCTGGCCTTAGAAGCAGCTGATTGACATTGCATGCTGTAATTTAATCTATGTTCTACAAGTACACCCAGGTCCTTCTCCACCAGTGACTCTCCCAGCTTTACTCCCCATAGGACATATGTTGCATGCAGATTATTATTACCCAGATTAATAACTTTACATTTATCCAAATTGATTCTCATTTGCCAAGTGGATGCCCAAACACTCAGTCTTTTCAAGTCTGTTTGCAAATTCTCCAAATCCTCCATAGACTGCACTGTATTACATAGCTTGTTGCCATCAGCAAAAATAGAGACAGTGCTATTAATCCTATCTTCTACATCATTAATAAATACATTAAATAACAGCGGACCCAGCACTAAACCCTGGGGTATGCCAGTTATAACAGAGGGCCCAGCATGAACCCTGGGGTACACCACTTATAACAGAGGACCAGGCTGAGTAGCAGTCATTGACCACAACAATCCTTTAAGCTAAGGTGCCAAGTTGCGGAAACCAGCAAAGTACCAGCACCAGCAAAGTGAATGAGATTTTAGTTAATCTCCTCCACACATTGTGGGAAGAAATAGCTGCAGAAAAGCTTCTTTTTGAAAAACTAGTATTTTTGAAGATACAGCAAGTATTTTCCCTATAAATTTAATAGGGGAAGGAAAAAAGCAGAGAGAAATGCAGAAAAAACTCAATGACAACTGCTGCAGAAAAAAAACTAAACTTTTTCACTGCTTTTTTTTTTCCGCAGTGTCTTTTATCAGTGTTTTGCTATGTGGGGTTCTAGCCAGTTTTCAATCCAATTACAAAGTATATTTTCCAAGCCAATAGACCTGATTTTACTCATTAGCCCCTTCCGACCACAGCCAATTTAGATTTTCTGACAGAGCTCCATTTTTCAAATCTGACATATGTCAGTTTATGTAGTAATAACTTTCAAGCACTTTAACTTTTTTGTAGTTCATGTTATTGGTAAATTTTGGTTCATATGCTTTGTCATACCACCCAAATTAGTTCATAAATATAATTTAACATATCTCTGTTTTATGTTGTCATCAAACGTTAAACATATTTTTTTTTTTTGCACATTCTAAGGCTTACAACAGCAATTTTTAAAATTTTCAAGAACATTTCTAAAACCCAATTATCAAAGGACTAATTCAGTTCTGAAAGGACTTTGAAAGGCCTCAGTATTAAAACCCTTATAAATCACCCCAAAACTGCACCACTGTTAACCCTTTAAGCATTTTGCAGGAATTAAAACAAAATGGAAATGGAATTTACACATTTTAATTTCACATTTTAATTAATAAATAAATTAATTTAGCTCTAAAATATACGCATCTGCAAGGGGTTGAAGAAGAAAATGCATCCGACTACTTTTATGTAGTTTCTTCCAACTATCACGTGTGGATGTAAACTAATATATGGGCAAAGATCAGGAGGCAGAAGGGTAGGGAGCCCCAATGAGCTTTTGGAGATCGGATTTTGCTAGAGTCAGTTTCAGTCATCATTTTGCATTTACAGAGCCCCTGAGGTGCCAGAACAGTAGAAGCCCTCCAAAAGTGACCCCATTTTGGAAACTAGACCCCTCAAGGAATTTATCAATGGGTATAGTAAGCCAATGGGTATAGTGGGCCAACAGGTTTTTCACAGAATGTATTACCATTGGAATTTGAAAATTAATTTTTTTTTTCCCATTAAATGTTGTTTTAGCCCCAAGTTTTTAATCTTCGCAAGGTTAAAGGAGACAATGTACTCAAAACTCTCGACTACAGGGATGCCCCTCATAATGTAATTAATGTAAATTGCTGTGTGGGAACACAGCACGACACAAAAGGGAAGGAGCACCACTGAACTTTTCAGAGGGCAAATTTTGCCATGTCACATATGCAGAGCCCCTGAGGTACCAGTACAGTGGAAACCCCCAACAAATAACCCCTTTTGGAAATTAAACCTCTCAAGGAATTTTTCAAGGGGTATAGTGAGTACTTCACCCCACAACTGTTTCACAGAGTTCACTACCATTTGGATGAGAAAATAATACAATACTTTTTTCCAATTACATATTGCTTTAGCCCCAAATTTCTCATTTTCATAAGGGGCTAAAGGAGAAAAAGCATCTCACAGTTTCTTAAACAATTTCTCCTGAACATGGCACTACCCCATGTGTGGTTGTAAACTGCTGTAGGGGTACATGGTGACACTTGGAATGGTAAAAAAGCTGTTTGAATTTTGCTGGAATAGTTTTTGGTTGCCATGTCTCAATTGCAGACTCCTAAAATACCAGTACAATAGAAAACCCTAAAAATGTACCCCATTTTGAAAACTAAAACCCTCAAGGACTATCTCCTTTTTTACAATACACAATTTAGCCACAAATTTTTAATTTTAACAAGGGGTAAAATGAGAAAATGCACCCTACACATTATTACGCAATTTCTCCTGAGTACATAAATACCCCACATGTGAATGAAAACTTCTGTTTTGACATACAGGGCACCGGAGTGCCATTAGGCTTATGGAAGGTGGAATCATTTTATGTGCAGAGTCCCTACGGTTCCAAGAAGTGACTTAATTGTGGAAACTACACACCTTGAAAAATATATCAACGGGTATAGTTATCATTTTGACCCGAGCTGCTTTCCAAGAAGAAATATGCATTGGATATGAAAATTGAATTTTTCCCAGATATACAATACATATGTCCAATATATTATGCCCAGCTTATGGCACTGTGAAAACTCAGCTTTCCAGTTATTTTTTGTTTCCTGATTTTAGAAACACCCTACATATGGCCCTAATCTTTTGCCTTGAAATACAACAGGGCTCAGAAGAGCACCATGCACATTTGAGGCCTAATTTGGTTATTTACACTGCAGTGGCTGGCTATTGCAGGAGATCTGAGGTAAAAAAAAATAAAAAAATAACCCACAAAATATGACCTTATTGTAGAAACTACACTCCTCAAGATATTCCCAAAAATTAATGTGGAAAGTGAAAATTGAAATATGTTGTCCCCACTTTGTGTCAACAGAGACATGCTCACATAAAACTTTTAGACTATGGCTCAAAATTTGCAGAAACACAGCTTTTTTTGTTGCAGATTTTGCTGCAATTTTTTGAGCCAAAGCCAAGAATGGCTACAAAAGGAATGGGAAACATATAAGAAGTACTTACAAAAAAAAAAGCTGATATTTCCTCAACGTGGGGCCTCAACCTTTAGTGGATTATGCTGTGGAAAATAAATTAATGTAATGCTTTGAGGCGGGGGGTAAAAATGTTCACTACACCCCTGCTTAAATTCCTTGAGGGGTGTAGCTTCCAAAATGGGGTCTCATGTTCGTGAATCCACTTTACTGGCATTTCAGGTGCTCTGCAAAAGCGGCATAACCAGTGGCGTAACTAGGAATGGCTGGGCCCCAAGGCGAACATTTGACATGGGCCCCCCCCCAAGCCGCCCCCCCAACCCCCCAAAGCCGCCGCCCCCAACCCCCCCCACACACAAACCGCATTCCTGCTCACACTATTATGCCCCATAGTGGCCCCTGTACACGGTATTATGTCCCATAGTGGCCCCTGCACACGGTATTATGTCCCATAGTGGCCCCTGCACACGGTATTATGCCCCATAGTGGCCCCTGGACACGGTATTATGCAGCATAGTGGCCCCTACACACAATATTATGCCCCATAGTGGCCCCTGCACACAGTAGTTTGCCCCATAGTGGCCCCAGCACACAGTAGATTGCCCCATAGTGGCCCCGACACACAGTAGTTTGCCCCATAGTGGCCCCTGCATACAGTAGTTTGCCCCATAGTGGCCCCTGCACACAGTAGTTTGCCCCATAGTGGCCCCTGCACGCAGTAGTTTGCCCCATAGTGGCACCTGCACGCAGTAGTTTGCCCCATAGTAGCCCCTGCACACAGTAGTTTGCCCCATAGTAGCCCCTGCACACAGTAGTTTGCCCCATAGTGGCCCCTGCACACAGTAGTTTGCCCCATAGTAGCCCCTGCACACAGTAGTTTGCCCCATAGTGGCCCCTGCACACAGTAGTTTGCCCCATAGTAGCCCCTGCACACAGTAGTTTGCCCCATAGTGGCCCCTGCACACAGTAGTTTGCCCCATAGTAGCCCCTGCACACAGTAGTTTGCCCCATAGTAGCCCCTGCACACAGTAGTTTGCCCCATAGTAGCCCCTGCACACAGTAGTTTGCCCCATAGTGGCCCCTGCACACAGTAGTTTGCCCCATAGTGGCCCCTGCACACAGTATTATGCCCCATAGTGGACCACCCATGAACGATTACTATACTCTGGGGTCTTTTCAGACCCCAGAGTATAATGATCGGAGACCCAGGGGAGGAGAGAAACATAGAAAACACTGCAACTTACCTCTTCCTCGCTCCGGTGCACTCCCGTGCGCTACTTCAGCCATCTTCAATGTCGGACCGGATCTCGCGCGATCCAGGCCGGCGTCGCGACGCATAATGACGTCGGCTGACGTCTGGGACGTCACCAAACAGGCCCGAAGCCTGCGGAGTGGCAGATAGGTGAGTTACAGTGTTTTTTATGTTCGCTCACCTCCCCTGGGCCCCCGATCGTTATACTCCGGGGTCTCAAAAGACCCCGGAGTGTAACGATAGCAGTGATTGTGGGGTTCGCGGTAGCGACTGCCACAGGGCTCCGGGCCCCGTAATGTTCCGGGCCCTGTGGCAGTCGCTACCACTGCTACCCCGGTAGTTACGCCCCTGAGCATAACGTACAATAACCAAACTGTCTAAATTTGTGCTCCAAAAATTAAATAGTGTTCCTTTCCTTCTGCACCCTGTTGTGTGCCCAAATATATCCACATGCAACATTGTTAAGTGGGTTATCCTGGGTACAACAATGTCAAATATATATGAACAATAACTACTGCTTGGGCACACAGCAGGGTGCAGAAGGGATGCGCTATTTTGCTTTTAGAGTGCTGTTTTAGATGGTCTGGTTTTTGGTTGCCAGGTTATGTTTACAGAGCCCCTATGGTGCCAGTAAAGTGTAATTCTCCAGAATATAACTCCATTTTGAAAATTACACTCCTTAGGGAATTTATTTTGGGGCATAAAGAACATTAGTTTCCTAGATATGAATACACAGAAGTGAATATGTAAGCTGTGCGGAGTACATAGGATTAACCAAATCCCATGCTATTTTCCCACTAGCTCCCATGACTGGGGGGGCATTCTGGTGTCTTTTATCTTGTAACCTGTAAGCATAGGGTGTACCCTGATGTATACTCACATAGCTTATACGTTTTCTTTATGGACACAGACAATTTTGTCCTAAAGATGCTGTGATGTTTAGTTTTTTTTTCTCCCGTCATTGCATTGTACATGCTATATTTTTCATTTTTCTCGTATTGTAACCATATGAGGGATTGTTTTTGCAGGATGAGATGTTCTTTTTAATGACACCATTTTGGGGTGACTATAACTTATTGACTAAATTTTATTAATTCTTTTATGATCAAGTATTTTATTAACTCTTTTATTAGCAAGATGGCTGACTTTCAGCTAGCTTGGGGCCATCCTAACCAGGAACTATAGCTCAGTCTCTTCACATTCTCCCTAACTGGCGAGTGTTAACTCACTTCCTCCTTCTAGGGCAGGGAGGAAGAGACCAACTTTTCCTTTTCCTCCCTAACTAAACATTCCTAAACCATGGTTCATACCAATTGCGCAGTTTGCAGCTTAGTGATTTGCTCCAATTAAAGTTGCAGTACATATATTTCACACAGAATAGTGTAAAACTCTTAAAATGAGTTGCCATCATAGTTATGTTGAT
Organism: Leptodactylus fallax; assembly: GCA_947044405.1. Lineage (NCBI taxonomy): Eukaryota > Metazoa > Chordata > Amphibia > Anura > Leptodactylidae > Leptodactylus > Leptodactylus fallax. Next base: position 4,059,083 of record CAMRHE010000092.1, read on the forward strand.
ATGCAGTCTCTAAAGGCAACATTAAGGCAAAGTCATTATACACAACATAACTAGACCGATTTGCTTTGGATAATCCCTGCTTGGTGACTGCATCCAGTAGCTCTAATGGAAACCATGTTTGTTGTTACCCAGATTTTCCAAAGGACACATAACTAAGAAACAGCCAAATAGAATTTTTGACAACTTGATACAAGATAAGTCAAAAAATTGTGCATATGGGTGATTTTAAGAATAAAGTAACTCTAGACCATGAGCATACAGTCATGGCAATATCTGTTGGCACCCCTGAATTTTTTCCAGAAAATGATGTATTTTTCCCAGAAAATTATTGCAGTTACATATTTTGTTATACATACAATATGTTTATTTCCTTTGTGTGTATTGGAACAAAACAAAACAAAACAAAACAGTAAAAAAGGCAAATTGGACATAATTTCATATAAAACTCAAAAATGGGCCAGACAAAATTGTTGGCACCTTTTCAAAATTGTAAATAATTTTGTTTAAAGCATGTGATGCTCGTTCAAACTCACCTATAGCAAGTAACAGGTGTAGGCAATATAAAAACTATACCTGAGACCAGATAAAAAGAAGAGAAGTTGATTCAATCTTTGCACCGTTTATCTGTTTGTGCCACACTAAACATGGAGAACAGAAAGCAGAAAAGAGAACTGTCTGAGGATTTGAGAACCAAAATTATGAAAAAAATATCAACAATCTCAAGGTTACAAATCCATCTCCAGAGATCTTGATGTTCCTTTGGCCATGTAATCAAGAAGTTTACATCCCATGAAACTGTAGCTATTCTCCCTGGACATGGACGGAAGAGACAAATTGATGAAAGGTTGCAACGCAGGATAGTCTGGATGGTGGATAAGCAGCCCCAATCAAGTTCCAAAGAAATTCAAGCTGTCCTGCAGGCTCAGGCTGCATTAGTGTCAGCGCAAACTATCCATTGACATTGGAATGAAACTAAACACTATGGCAGGAGACCCAGGAGGACCCCACTGCTGACAAAGAGACATAAAAAAAGCTAGGCTGCAGTTTGTAAAAACGTACGTCAGTAAGCCTAAATCCTTCTAGGAAAACATTTGTGGACAGATAAGACCAAGACGGAGCTTTTTGGTAAAGCACATCATTCTACTGCTTACCGAAAACGGAATGAATCCTACAAAGAAAAAAACTAAGTACCAACAGTCAAATTGGCTCTCAATGTATGGCCCAGTGTCAGAAAGCTTTTGGCTTTGCGTTCCAGTTCATGGATCTTCCAGAAGGACAATGACCCCAAACATACTTCAGAAAACACCCAGAAATGGATGGAAACAAAGCACTGGAGAGTTCTGAAGTGGCCAGCAATGAGTCCGGATCTAAATCCCATTGAACATCTGTGGAGAGAACTTAAAATTACTGTGGGGAGAAGGCACCCTTCAAATATGAAAGACCTGGAGCAGTTTGCAAAAGAAGATTCCAAAAGTTGAGAGGTGTAAGAAACTTGTTGATGGTTATAGGAAACAATTGATTTCAGTTATTTTTTCCAAAGGCCTATTTTTGGAGTTTTGCGTAAAATTATATCATTTTTGGCTTTCTCTGTTTTTTTGTGTTGTTCCAAAGGAAACACAAAGGAAATGAACATGTGTATACCAAAATGTGCAAATGCAATAATTTTCTGTGAGAAATACCTCATTTTCTGGAAGAAATTCAGGGGTGCCAAGTCACTTACGGCCATGGCTGTAAAGGAAGCACAGGGAATAGGTGTGGTTGTGTATTCAGAATAGAGCAATGTATTTATAACAATTGTACTTCTTGATAGAAAGCATTTGTTTGGCAACGTGATCATTGCTCTATTAAATTCCCTTTTCTACTGTTCTGAACCTTGGTAAAGCTGCATACACCTAATACAGACAGCAGGAAGAACATAAAATGCATTATTTGTTTGCAATGGGAAGAGCTACAATTTTTTTGTCCTTGTAATCTGCAGACATGTGCAGTGTCTGGAAGAGGATGTTCTTTCAGTCACATGTAAGCCCAAACTGTGCATCCTCGTGCAGGGAGCTCAGCCTAATTCCACTTGCAGACTCCCTTGCTTTATTTTCATTAGCGACACAATAAATCCATGAGAGCTTATGGTTAATGCTAGGCAGTCTGCAAAATAAACGAGTGGATCCTTCATAATAGTTAATTGTCAGAAAAACCCACTGACATTGTTTGCAGATGAACACATTTCCCAACAGGTGATAACCGAACATAACATGGTAATGTAACAGTCATGCGGAGAAGAAAATCTATGCAATAATACACCTTCGTGTTCAGTTCAGGGGGTTATGCTTAGTAACCATCTCTGACATTGCTGCTTTCTGGATTTTTTTCCCTGAAAATGCACGTGGCACTGTACGGGACAAAAAGTCCTGAGATGAGCGTGCACTGAAGTTTGTATCCCCTAAGGGAAAACTTGTTTCTATTCCAATAAAAAAAAAGATACAGAGTTTGTGTTTGTATTAACCCTTCACTTAGTCTGAATGGACCAAACATGCTGAGAACTTATCACAAAAGAACAGGCAGACACGGTACATAAATTGCACAGTGAATTCTGGTCAAATGATCCCATATAGAGAATACAGTTCCTTATGGAAGTTTACAGATTGCTCTTCAGTCTGTTAGAACTTTAGAGTTGTGGGCCTACTGTTTATTTTTCTACAAATAAGCATCAGACAGCATGGCCTTCAATTTGCCCCTAACCTGTTACAGTGGGGAAAAAAAAGTATTTAGTCAGCCACCAATTGTGCAAGTTCTCCCACTTAAAAAGATGAGAGAGGCCTGTAATTGTCATCATAGGTAGACCTCAACTATGAGAGACAAAATGAGAAAAGAAATCCAGAAAATCACATTGTCTGATTTTTAAAGAAATTATTTGCAAATTATGGTGGAAAATAAGTATTTGGTCAATAACAAAAGTTCATCTCAATACTTTGTTATATATCCTTTGTTGGCAATGACAGAGGTCAAACGTTTTCTCTAAGTCTTCACAAGGTTGGCACACACTGTTGCTGGTATGTTGGCCCATTCCTCCATGCAGATCTCCTCGAGATCAGGGATGTTTTGGGGCTGTCTCTGGGCAACATGGACTTTCATCTCCCTCCAAAGGTTTTCTATGGGGTTGAGATCTGGAGACTGGCTAGGCTACTCCAGGACCTTGAAATGCTTCTTACGAAGCCACTCCTTCATTGCCTTGGCGGTGTGCTTGGGATCATTGTCATGCTGAAAGACCCAGCTACGTTTAATCTTCAATGCCCTTGCTGATGGAAGGAGGTTTGCACTCAAAATCTCACGATACATGGCCCCATTCATTCTTTCATGTACACGGATCAGTCCTCCTGGTCCCTTTGCAGAGAAAGAGCCCCAAAGCATGATGTTGCCACCCCCATGCTTCACAGTAGGTATGGTGTTCTTTGGATGCAACTCAGCATTCACTCTCCTCCAAACACAACGAGTTTTGTTTCTACCAAACAGTTCTACTTTGGTTTCATCTGACCATATGACGTTCTCCCAATACTCTTATGGAACATCCAAATGCTCTCTATCAAACTTCAGACGAGCCCAGATATGTAATGGCTTAAGCAGGGGGACACGTCTGGCACTGCAGGATCTGAGTCCCTGGCAGCGTAGTGTGTTACTGACGGTAGCCTTTGTTACGTTAGTCCCAGCTTTCTGCAGCTCATTCACTAGGTCCCCATGTGTGGTTCTGGGATTTTTGCTCACCGTTCTTGTGATCATTTTGACCCCACAGGGTAAGATCTTGCGTGGAGCCCCTGATCGAGGGAGATTATCAGTGGTCTTGTATGTCTTCCATTTTCTAATTATTGCTCCCACAGTTGATTTCTTCACAACAAGCTGCTTGCCTATTGCAGATTCAGTCTTCCCTGCCTGGTGCAGGTCTACAATTTTGTTTCTGGTGTCCTTCCACAGCTCTTTGGTCTTCACCATAGTGGAGTTTGGAGTGTGACTGTTTGAGGTTGTGGACAGGTGTCTTTTATACTGATAACAATTTCAACCAGGTGCCATTACTACAGGTAATGAGTGGAGGACAGAGGAGCCTCTTAAAGAAGAAGTTACAGGTCTGTGAGAGCCAGAAATCTTGCTTGTTTGTAGGTGACCAATTACTTATTTTCCACCATAATTTGCAAATAAATTCTTAAAAATCAGACAATGTGATTTTCTAGATATGTTTTCTCATTTTGTCTCTCATAGTTGAGGTCTACCTATGATGTCAATTACAGGCCGGCCTCATCTTTTTAAGTGGGAGACCTTTTTTTCCCCACTGTATGTGTTCATCTAGAAAGGGTATACTGTACATTTTATTTTCATTCTGGAGTGGAAAGGGGTAGAATATATCCTCCATCAGTCTGAGCTGCATACTTTGTCAGCCCCCCCTTTTTTTTTTTATTTTTTAAAAAAAAAATAATACTACAAAAAAAATATTCTTTTTTTAAAAAAATTTTTTAAAAATTTGTGCTTACTTTTTTTTAAAAAGTTTTGGGCCCCCCCCTATTAATCTTAATCATTTTTAGTTCTAAATATTTGTGTGTTTGCAACAGCCATTTCAATTTGATATATCTAATAACTGATGGACACAGTAATATTTCAGGATTCAAATGAGGTTTATTGTACTAACAGAAAATGTGCAATATGCATTAAACCAAAATTTGACCGTGCAAAAATTTGGGTACCCTTATCATTTTATTGATTTGAATACTCCTAACTACTTTTTACTGACTTACTGAAGCACAAAATTGGTTTTGTAACCTCACTGAGCTTTGAACTTCATAGCCAGGTGTATCCAATCATGAGAAAAGGTATTTAAGGTGGCCAATTGCAAGTTGTTCTCCTATTTGAATCTCCTCTGAAGAGTGACATCATGGGCTCCTCAAAACAACTCTCAAATGATCTGAAAACAAAGTTTGTTCAACATAGTTGTTCAGGGGAAGGATACAAAAAGTTGTCTCAGAGATTTAACCTGTCAGTTTTCACTGTGAGGAACATAGTAAGGAAATGGAAGACCACAGGGACAGTTCTTGTTAAGCCCAGAAGTGGCAGGCCAAGAAAAATATCAGAAAGGCAGAGAAGAAGAATGGTGAGAACAGTCAAGGACAATCCACAGACCACCTCCAAAGAGCTGCAGCATCATCTTGCTGCAGATGGTGTCACTGTGCATCGGTCAACAATACAGCACACTTTGCACAAGGAGAAACTGTATGGGAGAGTGATGCGAAAGAAGCCGTTTCTGAAAGCACGCCACAAACAGGGGCGCCGGAGGTAGGCAAAAGCACATTGGGACAAGCCGCCTTCTTTTGGGGGGAGGGCCGGGTGTAGTGTTAAAAAAAAAATTTTGTTTTTTGGTCATACAAAAAGGCGTTATGCATGGCGTCAAAAAAACACAGCATTCCAAGAAAAACACTTGCTACCCACTGTAAAATTTGGTGGAGGTTCCATCATGCTTTGGGGCTGTGTGGCCAGTGCCGGCACCGGGAATCTTGTTAAAGTTGAGGGTCGCATGGATTCAACTCAGTATCAGCAGATTCTTGAGAATAATGTACAAGAATCAGTGACGAATTTGAAGTTACGCCGGGGATGGATATTTCAGCAAGACAATGATCCAAAACACAGCTCCAAATCTACTCAGGCATTCATGCAGAGGAACAATTACAATGTTCTGGAATGGCCATCCCAGTCCCCAGACCTGAATATCATTGAACATCTGTGGGATAATTTGAAGCGGGCTGTCCATGCTCGGCGACCATCAAACTTAACTGAACTGGAATTGTTTTGTAAAGAGGAATGGTCAAAAATACCTTCATCCAGGATCCAGGAACTGATTAAAAGCTACAGGAAGCGACTAGAGGCTGTTATTTTTGCAAAAGGAGGATCTACTAAATATTAATGTCACTTTTCTGTTGAGGTGCCCATACTTTTGCACCGGTCAAATTTTGGTTTAATGCATATTGCACATTTTCTGTTAGTACAATAAACCTCATTTCAATCCTGAAATATTACTGCGTCCATCAGTTATTAGATATATCAAATTGAAATGGCTGTTGCAAACACCCAAATATTTAGAACTAAAAATGATTAAGATTAATAGGGGTGCCCAAACTTTTTCATATGACTGTATATGGTACATATTTTCAATGCATATTTGCTGCACACTGAGGCAGATCTGCTCTATGGCCAATGTCCTCAGCAAATGTTGTTGTTGCTGCAGACGCTTCTCACATCATTAGGCCAATGATTTGTAGGAAAGGTATACTTAAACTCTACTTTCCATGCTGTGATAACATGTGCGCATGGATATTCATGAGGCTATCTGAGTGTATTATTTTGTGTACCTATTTTGCATCTCTATGCGTGTATATATCATATTTTCCATGATGATTCATTTGTCTGGTTACGCCTCTAATTACAGCATTAATGGCATTTCCCAACATATAATCCAAAAGGTTTATGTGCTTCATAGAAAATTCAAGCCCTGTCAGTTTGGGGAACAGCTCCCCACTAGCACTGACATGTCCAACCAAGTGCTTTTAAAAGGGGCTCATTAGAAGAAACACAGAAGGAGTTATTTATTTCCTATAGAGACTCCCAAGCAACATATGTAAAGGTCATATGGCTATACTAAGTGGAGCATGCTTTATGGATACCATATTTATTGTATACTCACTGCAGAAGGTAATGGAACCTGAAAAATATGGATATGGATTTAACATCTGTATTCAACTGTACTAAAAAGTAAGTTGCAAAGATAGCAAAATTCCTTGCAACTTTCTTTGTCATAAGTAATAATAAAAGTAATGGCATGACCATGATTCACATATCTTAATGTTATGTAACCTTTTAAGTGGTCTGATTACATGTGCATTGCTTTGCTATAGTGATATCTTGTGCCAAATCAAACATTGTTCTAAGACTCCTAAATAAGTGGGGCATTGAGAATTAAAAAGTTACATCCTGTAGTTTAGACATTCCAAACCTGCGACAATCCTACTTAGGCCAATACTTAATAGAAGTAGAAAGAAGAAGGTAACCGGACATCACAACACATTAGTCATGTCAGTGGAGCCTTGTCATATAATATGCTCTGAGCTCCAATGTTATTGTTGCCCACAACTAAAAATATTTTCCATATTGTTATTCATCAAAGCGCCTTCTTTGTAAGCCAGACATGATACGCTTCTGCCATAGATAATAGGCTGTGTAGAAGTCAGTCCCAGTATGACTCATACGTTTTCCTCAGAACAGAATTAGAAAGGTCTGAAGAAAAGAGGATTAAGTACAGTGCATGTGGAATGTAGAAACACAAATAATTTTGCCAAACTTAGTTGTTGCTTATCTACAAATAAGCAAAGGCTAACATGTAACTAGAATTGTCCAGACATTAAATTGCCCACTTGAGTTAACGTCAGTGGTTACCTGGCAAGAATGTAATATTAGCAGTCTGAAGAGTTTCTTTACTTTTAAACATATTTATTGTTGATGTAAGAGAGTACATGGTGCAAAGGAAAACAAACTTATTGACAGGAACATATTCGAGATATACCACTTTGAAATCTTTTATTTTTATATGCAGGGCTTTCTAATTGGTAAAATAAATATATGCAAAGTGTTTATATCAAAGTTGTGCCAAAAAGGGGAAAATGTGCCAGGGCCTCCACTATCTGAGGGCATCTTGCATGCTGCTCCCATCATAAGCAGCAGGTCCCCTTAAAATGGGCATTCAGATTAAAGCAAAAAAGTCACAAAATAATTTTTTATTCTTCAACCACAAAAATTCTGATTCCAAATAAATTACTTAGGACTTGTAGTTCCCATCACATCAGGATTCCAAACACAATGGAACAGATTTGTAGCATCCCAGAGATTGCGTTTTTTTAGTGTTTGTTTCTGTGCCTCTGGGTTTTGTGTTGGTTCTTCCCATTCCATGTTAAGTGTATTAATGCATCTTTTCCCTCGGCATTTTCCCCCCCCTGCAGTGTTCAAAACCTAGACTTGCTTCAGCCCTGGCCTATAACAGGCCACTGGGCAGGGTTGTAGGGAGACCTCGTCTTTCCGTTGACGGTTGGTCTTCAGTCTAGTGCATGCAGTTAACCAGAGAAGGTGAGCAGAGCCTTCCTGCTACAGCCTCTGGACTGAAGGCCAACAGAAGCTTTCGCTGCCCCAGGAGGAATATCATCAGCCCCAGGCTCATCTGAAGGGAAATGCTGTCAGTACTTTTGAACACTTTCGGTGCTGTGCCAGGAGGAGCAGGAGAGGACTCTGACATGAGAATTATTTTCGGGCATAGTCTCCAGGTAACCAGATCCCTGTCAGGAATCCCTGTAACTCCATCCCCGGGATACCTAGAGAGGCACCAGAGGAGGAGTAGTGGAAAACATTACTGCAGAGCCTGTAACATCCCTGGGCACCCTCCTAGAACCAAGGCTGGGGGTTGGACACTGTAGGACTACTACCCCCATTCGAAAGCTGCCGTTACCTTTATGTTCCTGTTGCCAAATAAAAGGCTGTTTTGGTTTACCTGCACCTCTGATTCCGGAGTTGGGTCTGCATCACCATCAGGCTTCCATCACACCGGCTCAGAGAGGAGAGGTCCCCTCTCCAACTGGAAGTGCCCCGGGGGGAAAAGAACTACTACCACCACCATCCGGTAGTGCTGCAGGACCCCCCTTGACTTGGAGTGGAACTGGAGTGGATGGTGAGTGTGCTCGGCCTGCTAGGTGGCACATCATCCGCCACTACTACTCCCATCCTCCGGTCTCCTCCACCTGGGTTGCAGCAGATTTAATAACCCTGTCTAGGTTTTAGACAATGTAAATTCAGTTTGGATAGTCTTAAAATTCAACCGGTTGATTACAGTGACTGATGATGGATGAAAATCCTGTGGAATTTTAGACTGTCAAGATTATATCTATTTGTTGGCTTTATTCACAACAGAAACTTTAGCACACTTGTGGTTCACATTATCACATATTAAGCCCTGCGCCTGCCTCTTTTCTGCTAATCCCTGCCCTTCGTCTGTCAAGGGAATAAATGTGGAGCACAGCCAGTTTTTTGCACGAATTAATCCAAATTTAGATGGCAAAAAGGGAGCCATCAGCTCCCTGCTCTTCATTCACCTCCCACTGCTGCCTCTGGCTCAGATGTAGGCAGGTGCAATGCAGTGACAGCAGAGAAAAGAGGAGACCTCCACTTGGGAAATGGAACAAAGTGAGTATTACTTTTTTATTTTACTGTGTGGGGAGCATAAGGGGGTGTTATACTGTGTGGGGGTCATTAGAAGGGCATCAAACAGTGTGGGGACATTATCCTGTGTAAAAACTGCAGAGGGCATTATACTGTGTTGGGACATTATAATGTGTGTGGTTCCCTGAAGTAGCATTATACTGTGTGGTGACACTAAGGGGGCACTATACTGTATGAGGGCACTAAGGGACATTGCTCTGTGTGGGCACTAAGGAGATATCATACTTTGTTGGGGAACTAAGGTGGCATTATACTCTGTGTGGGCACTAAAGGGGCATCATACTATGTGGAGGCTCTACGGTGACCTTAGACTATTGGTAAACTCTGGTGGCATTATAATCAATAGGCATTAAATTGGAATTATACTGTGTGGGGGCACTAAGCGGGTATTATACCCTATGTGAGCACTAAGGAGGTGTCATAATGTGTGGAGGCACTAAGGTGCGATTAGACTGTGTGGGGGAACTATGGGGGCATTATACTGTGTGAGGGTGCTAAGGGAGCATTATTCTAGGTGTCAACTGTAAGGGACTTGCTAGAGGTGCAATTCCCCAGTAGCTGCTGGAACCCTGGGGGAAGGGGCACGACAAGACTGTGAGCCCTAAATTGAACCCCCCCACTGGCCCTGCCTACTTGTCTGAACTGTCCTAGGCAACAGCCGGCAACTGGTCGTGAATCTCTTCTTGATATAAGTGATAACACAGAATGCAGACAGGACAAACAACAACAAAAGGGAGGTCAGCTAGCCAAGGGGTCGGTAACAATCGAGTTATGCAGTACAGAATCAAAATCCAAGAGAATAGTCAAAGTTAAGCCATTAGGTCAGGAATAAGAATACATGTAACAAAACAGCAAGGAGTAATAGCCAGTACGCACAAGGCAATAGCAAGCACCAATGTGAATACGAGCAAACAATAAATAGAAAGGAAGAATCCGCCCCAGACTTTATAGGACGATAGGCTGTCAATCACACTATTAGTGGAGCATAGGGAAACGAAGGTAAAGGAGATGGGTGTGGTGGAAAATCAATTAAGGAGCTGAGAGAATAGGACAGTGTTCAAACAATACAAGAAAAAGCCAAAGGAAAGAATCACAGCTGGACCCGCCTCCTGCGCTGCAGCATGCGGCCGGATGGCGCAGAAGTTCGAAGGGGTACGGACAACCAGTCCTACCAGCTCTTGTTTTTCACCAAAAACAGGCTCTTGATTTTCCTTTTTTTACATTAATTGAAGACTGTAGATACAAATGGTAAGCTATGTTGTGATGATATAATGTGCAGTGCGCGGGAGCACCTTGGAGGGTGAAGAGGAAGACTGCAGTGAGCAGGATTGAGGATAGCTACCATACTGTAGCTAGGTAACTAAATACAGATTGCTAAATACAACCTTTACCAGTTACCATGCATCTCTTCAAAGTCTTACCAGGTTCAGATATGGTGTATAATTTTTGAAGCAAATTTAGTAATCTACTTTCCTGTCATACTTATGACAGATAATAATGAGCACAATGACAATAATAATAATGAGCACAATCCCAAGATAAGGCAGTAAAAGGTTTGTCTTGTATATTTTGTGAAGTGTAAACTTTAATAAATTGAATTTCTCCACTATTTATGGCAGATCTAATATTCTAGCATAATCTGACAACTGCCAAGACATCATTTTAGCTCTATCTTGGTTCGTAAACAAGGTCCTTCACATTTTACAGTTCAGTGCAGTCAGTACATACAGTAGGCTGTGTACAGGGTAAATGTAAGACCAATAGGTAATATGATTCTTATGCAATTGAATCATGGCAGTTTTAGACTAAGCCACATGGCCCATATTATTGTAAATCTACTATCCCCTGATTGCTTTACCTAGTATTTTACTGTCTTCAATTTAGCTGTATTTACATATTTCTCATTAAATCCAAAATTATTAGATTTTTTATTTCTGAGTCATACATAGATTTCTAGGATGGCAGGAATGACTGGTTTCTACATCTGAACCCCACACATCTCCTGCCATGTAGTCAGCTCAAAGTGGCAGCTGGTCCCCAGGTCAGCCACCGCTCATCAGCTTCTGATGAGACATTAGTGAGTATTCACATGTTACAGTCAAGTAGCTTTTTTTGCCACAATTACAGTGCACAAATAGTGCAACATGCCACATTTTTTGCAGAATAATAATAATAATAATAATAATAATAATAATAACTTTATTTATATAGTGCCAACATTTTCCGTAGCACTTTACAAATCAGCGGACACATGAACAGACAATATGAGACATTACAATGTGACAAAGAAATAAACATATCAAACACTAGGAGTGAGGGCCCTGCTCGCAAGAGCTTACATTCTATGAGGAGATAGGGGGACACAAGAGGTCAGAGGGCTTGTTTGCTACAATGGTCCAGCCATCTTTTAATAGAAAAGGTTGTGTAACTGAAGCTGTATGAGCCCGTCACCAGCCTGTATCTGTGAATAAACAGATACTAAGTGCAAGGAGTGCAGTGTAATTTCTAGATGGAGGGGCCAGGATCTGAAGAACAGAGGAGGAAGGATAAAAGGTGTTATTGTTCTACATCTCCGCACAATACGCTGTGATCAGTGCACGTGATAAGCCTGACCATACAGATGTGATTTTAGAGCAGTTTTGAAGCTGCTGTAGTTGGGGATTAATCGGATAGTCTTGGGTAAAGCGTTCCAGAGCACCGATGCAGCTCGAGAAAAGTCTTGGAGACGGGAATGGGATGATCGGATAACAGGGGTTGCAAGTCTAAGGTCATTGGCCGAACGGAGAGCATGGTTAGGGCAGTAGACAGTGATGAGAGAGGAGATACAGGGGGGCGCATGGCTATGGATGGATTTGTTTGTCAGTGTGATGATTTTATATTGTATTCTGTGATGGATGGGCAACCAATATAGCGTCTGACACAAGGTAGATGTGTCTGTGTACCTATTTGAGAGAAAGATGAGTCTGGCGGCTGCATTCAGGACAGATTGTAGTGGGGAGAGTTTAGTAAGAGGAAGCCCAATTAGAAGAGATTTGCAATAGTGAAGACAATAGAGAATCAGAGCGACACTGAGGGTTTTTGATGTTTCCACGGTGAGAAAAGGGCGAATTCTAGAGATGTTTTTAAGGTGCAGGTGGCAAGAGCGTGCAAGTGTCTGAATATGTGAAGCAAAGGTGAGATCTGAATCAAATACAACCCCCAGACAGCGGGCATGCCGCCTCGGGGTAATAGTAAGGTCACATACAGAAATGGAGATAGTAGTAAAGCGTCTACCCTTCTCGTCAAAGTGACAGGTGCTCCGCCCCTTATGTAGCCCCGCCCCTTTTGAGGGTTTACCCCGCCCACATCCAACCACGCCCACATCCGACACCACCCACATCCATTGGCGATCCTATATCAGCCGACCCCCGCCCACATCCGGTCCTACTACATCCGGCACCGCCCACATCCGGGACTACTACATCCGGCCCCTCCCCACATCCTGTCCTACTACATCCGTCTGCATCCCTACCGCATCCGGCCCCGCCCCACATTCGTTCCTACTACATCCGGCCGCATCCCTACCACAACCACTCATGCCCCTATCACATCCAGCCCCCAATCAACCCACTGTATCATAAACCAGGTGTCATGCTGATTTATGATACAGATTAATCCGACAATGCATTCAGGCAACCCCATACAGATTAATCCGCCCATGCATTCAGGCAACCCCATACAGATTAATCCGCCCGTGCATTCAGGCAACCCCATACAGATTAATCAACCCATTCATTCAGGCAACCCCATACAGCTTAATCCGCCCGTGCATACAGGCAGCCCCAAACCACAGATTGATCCAAGCACATATATTCAGGCGCACGCTCTATTATACGTCGGTTATTGCAGAGTTCGCTAAAAAATCACTAACCTTTTCCTTTTTTTGCTACGCCGGATGCTGTATGTTATATTACAGCGGGTGTATCGCCCCATAGGCATATCGTGCTGCGATTAGAATGAAGCGCAGACTGATTGCACTTGCTAATGTGTGTAAAAACCCCAGCAATATGTGATTGTGAGACTAGCAGCAGGTCCTTCAGCCAGAATGTCTTGTGACAATGTGACAACACACACACACACACACACATTCCACAACCCCCACCCCGACCCCACCCCCCTGGCCATACACATATGTCCACACCCCACCAAGACCATTCACACTGACCACACTAGGTAGCAGAGTTGGTGTGTTGTTATACAAATTGAGCACAAACACAAAATGCAAAGTTTAACAAGTTTTATTCAGCAAATAAACAGCGTACAGAAATTTGACAATGTTACAACACTGGTGTATAAATTGACAAAGAGGTTTAAATACATTACAATACATTAATAATATACACATATTCGGATAGCTATTTACAAAGTTAACCAAGAAGACTGTAGCAGCGGTTGGGGTCTTCTCTTAGGAAGCAGGCTGCTATGTGGTATACCCGTAGGTGTGGAGGTTTTGGTCAGGAGACTGCGGTTAGGGGTGACATTTACAGATGTCTCAAGCAGGTTCATTTTTAAACCATCCAGAATCTCTCTAGTAGATGAATTACCCACAACAGTAGACGGCATGTTTATGTCAGCCATGGCATGCATAAATGCATCCCACCCCCGGAGGGCTTTTGTTTCTTGTGAGTCTGTGACTCTGTGTGGCATTTCGTACAAGGTCCAGCATATTAGACCCTGGAATAACATCGCCCTTGTAAATAAATTCGCCTTTATCATTCCACGTTGTAACTCCAGAGTTCTGCTTCATCCTACTTAACAAAAGTTCAGCATTTTTCTTAAAACGGGGGTTGACATGTGTTACAATTTCAAGGCTGGAATCGCTTTTATCAGCGGATGTATTTGGCAATTGTTGATGACCAGGTTCAGATAGGTTAACAAGGTTTAAAGTCGCTAGCTCTTTAGCCTCCTGTTTAGCAAGAATCAAGTATCTTTGCATTATATCGGTGTATCTTTTAATTTTCACATCATCCGACAAGTCCCGGTATCCAAGCATAATTTCGATACAATCTCAATAGCCATCCTAACAGACCAATCTCGAGCTGTTAAATTCAGGTACGGTAAAACCATAGTGCGATTACATTTCAGACCCTGCAAGGAGGCGACACGCTAAAAAATGCTGTCCCATAGACTGTACGGTGATCCCAGTGTGTATGCTCGTTACTACGTTAATCAGGCAGGTCTGGGGTTAGAAGGATTCCATGGCTCTCCATATATGTACGGGTCTGGCCTTGCTGGATTGTTTCGCGGTCTTTTTAGACGAGCTGTACCTCTTTTCAGGAGGGGGCTCGAGCTTGTGAAACCGCATGTAAAAACTGCGGCCAGAAATATCGCTAAAGACGCCGTCACGAGTATATCATCAGCTGTGATGGATAAATTAAATCAACCCCCAAAAGATCAGAAAGGCTCTGGCCTTGTTTATGTTGTGAAAAAACCCGCTAAAAGAAAATCCACTTCACTGTTCCCACCCCTACTCAAGAATAAAACTCCCCCACGTAAAAGACGGAAGCATCAGAAAGCTGCTAGACGATCCAGAGACGACATCTTTTAGTGAAATAACATGGCCTTCATACACGACGGATCTGTGGAGTGCACCAAATCAGAGCTAGATATTTTTGATTTACCACTGACGCAAACGAGTATTGAAAGATCGCTCTTTGTAGAAGTTCAGCCCATAGCTGCATTGGTCGACACTGCACCGCTGGAGTTCTTCATTTCAGGGAGCGGTGAATATTATTATGATCTGAACAACACACTCTTGTATGTCAGCTGCCGTATTGTGAAGGCGGACAATACAGCTATCCCCGCGGACGCTAATGTTGGATTAATTAATTATCCAATCGCAACGCTTTTCTCTCAGGCGGACGTAACGCTCGGCGACAGGCTTATTTCACGCTCAGATAATTTGTATAGTTACAGAGCGTACATAGAGACTATTTTAAATTACAGTCCGCACGCACTGTCGTCGCAGTTTACGGCAGGCCTGTTCTACAAAGACACTGCTGGTCATCATCATGAAAGAGCTCTTGGCGATAATTTAGGTTTTAACAAAAGGGCCAGGGCTACAGCACGCTCTAGACCTGTAGAGCTTTTGGGACCCATTTTTGGCGATATATTTAATCAACCGAAACTCATACTGAATGGTCTGGACCTGAAAATTAAACTGTCCAGAAATAAAGATGCTTTTTGTCTGATGTCTGCAGATGCGGAGCATTTTAAAGTACAAATCTTACAAGCCGCTCTGTATGTAAAAAGAGTCCAGGTCTCCGCCGCTGTCAGAATAGGCCACAGTCAGGCCCTTCTATCAGCTACAGCAAAATATCCCATCGATAGAGTGTGCCTCAAGGTCTACAGCGTCCCAGATGGAACGCGAATTACGAATCAGGAAAACCTGTTTCTGGGTCAGCTCCCTAAAACTGTAATAATAGGCTTTGTTGAAAATGAAGCCTTTAGCGGTTCATACAATCGTAATCCGCTATGTTTCCACCACTATAATGTGAATCAGGCGTCACTATATCTGGATGGACAACAAATTCCAGCTAGACCGTTTCAACCGAATTTTTAAACAGAATCTGCAGTGAGGGAGTACTCAGCCATTCTGCATATAGCAGGAAAGCAAAGAGCCGATAGTGGGTTAGCCATAGACAGAGACGAATTTATGAACGGTTACACATTTTTTGCATTTGATTTGTCACCGGATCAAGAACCAGGAGGACATTTTTCACTCATTAAAACTGGGAATCTTAGAGCGGAGGTACGCTTTGCTCTGCCAACACCTCACACAGTGAATATGATAGTTTACTCTATAAATACAAATATAGTGGAGATTAACAATAGAAGAGAACTGGTGTGTGACTTTTAGCTAAAGCGAACTCCTAGATTGAGAAATGAATAATCTACAATTTACAATTCTCGCTATATCTGATCCGTATATCTGAGTTATTGCTCTATTGTCTAAATAGGTAAATAGGTAAACAAGCAGGTTTCTTGTTCCATTGTGAAAAAGGTAGACTTTCTGGGGGCCAATTGTCAAATTTCTGTACCTTGTTTATTTGCTGAATAAACTTGAACTATGCATTTTTGCTTGTGCTCAATTTGTATAACAACACACCAAGTGAATGGTCTTGGTGGGGGTGTGGACATGTGTGTATGGCCAGGGGGATGGGGGGGCAGGGTGGGGGTTGTGGAATGTGTGTGTGTGTGTGTGTGTATGTTGTCACATTGTCACAAGACATTCTGGCTGAAGGACCTGCTGCTAGTCTCACAATCACATATTGCTGGGGTTTTTTGCACACATTAGCAAGTGCAATCAGACCGCGCTTCATTCTAATCGCCGCACGATATGCCTATGGGGTGATACACCCGCTGTAATATAACATACAGCATCCGGCGTAGCAAAAAAAGGAAAAGGTTAGTGATTTTTTAGCGAACTCTGCAATAACCGACGTATAATAGAGCGTGCGCCTGAATATATGTGCTTGGATCAATCTGTGGTTTGGGGCTGCCTGTATGCACGGGCGGATTAAGCTGTATGGGTTGCCTGAATGAATGGGGTGATTAATCTGTATGGGGTTGCCTGAATGCACGGGCGGATTAATCTGTATGGGGTTGCCTGAATGCATGGCGGATTAATCTGTATGGGGTTGCCTGAATGCCTTGTCGGATTAATCTGTATCATAAATCAGCGTGATGCCTGGTTTATGATACAGTGGGTTGATTGGGGGCCGGATGTGATAGGGGCGTGAGCGGTTGTGGTAGGGATGCGGCCGGTTGTAGTAGGAACGAATGTGGGGCGGGGCCGGATGCGGTAGGGATGCGTCCGGATGGATGTAGTAGGACAGGATGTGGGGAGGGGCCGGATGTGGTAGGAATGCGGCCGGATGTAGTAGGACAGGATGTGGGCAGTGCCGGATGTAGTAGGACCGGATGTGGGCGGGGTCGGCAGATATAGGATCGGCACCGGATGTGGGCGGGGTAAACCCTCAAAAGGGGCGGGGCTACATGAGGGGCGGAGCACCTGTCACTTTGACGAGAAGGGTAGACGCTTTACTACTGGAGATATCAGGGTTAGGTTGGTTAGTAGATGGAGGGAACACAGTTCCCTCCATCTACTAGTTCAGTTCATTTCAGTTTTTGAAAGATTCAATTTCAGATAAAGAGAAGACATGATGTTAGAGACAGCAGAGAGACAGTCACTGATGTTCTGTAGTAGTGCAGGGGTGATATCACGGGATGAGGTATATAGTTGGGTATCATCTGCATAAAGATGGTATTGAAAGCCAAATTTGCGAATGGTTTGTCCAACTGGGGCTGTGTACAGAGAGAAGAGGAGGGGACTTAGGACCGAGCCTTGAGGAACCCCAACCGCAAGGGGCAGAGGAGAAGAAATAGTACCAGCGAATGATACACTAAATGAGTGGTCACAGAGATATGAAGAAAACCAAGAGAGAGCATTATCCCTGAGGCCGATAGAATGGAGCATAGTGAGGAGGAGTTTGTGGTCTACAGTGTCAAATGCTGCTGAGAGATCCAGAAGAATAAGTAGTGAATAGTTCCCTTTAGATTTAGCAGTCAAGAGATCATTGGAGACCTTTGTGAGGGCCATTTCTGTAGAGTGTAGTGCACGAAAATCTGCTTGTAAGGGGTCCAGAAGAGAGTTAGCAGAGAGATAGTGGATTAGGTGGGAGTAGACCAAGCGTTCCAGGAGTTTAGAGATGAAGGGGAGGTTAGAGACAGGTCGGTAGTTAGCAGCACAGGATAGACAAGGGAGGGTTTTTTCAGAAGTGGGGTTATGACAGCATGTTTGAAGGAGGAGGGGAAGATTCCAGAAGAAAGAGAGAGGTTAAAAATTTTAGAATCACATCAAAAACATCATTTTGCAACAATTTTTCAGTAATATTGCCAAAAGAGCTGCTACCCAGCAGTCAGTGCAAAAAAGCAGCTCCTGCATAGGATATGGCATATTAAATAAGGGAGGGAGTAAGATAAGATAAGATAACCCTTTAATAGTCCCACCATGGGGAAATTCAGCGTGTTACAGCAGCATAGTTAATACAAATACAAAAGCTCCAAGGTAGAGGCATTACAGTGACAGTAGGTACAGTACTGGTTGGGCTTGAGATAGCACCTTATAGTGCATGACAGAAAGAGTAGCCAGTGATTTTAGAGTGATTATTGTGGATTTAAAGTGAATATGGAATCCTATCCTCAATACAGAGGAAAAGGAATGAAGGAATGCTACATATTACCTGAATAAGCAGCTACTTTGTTGCTGCGACTCGAGACATTCATCTGGGCCTAATCAGAGGCGGAAAGTCGTGGCAGAAAATGAAGAGGAAGCTGAGGCCGATGTGCGCCCTATTTCCTCTTTATTTTCTGCCATTTGAGTATACCATAACAGTATATTTTATGATCACATATTTCAGATTTTATGTTATTTTGTTTTCATATACACACAAGCATTGAAACATTAAGATAATGTTTATTTACATTGTGTGTGCTAATGTACAATTCTGAGTAAATGAATCACTTCCCTTCTTATGAAAGGTGCAGCATATCTAAAATATATTGAGGCTGTAGCATGGCAACAGGCAACAAGATCTAGGTTAGTCAGAAATCAGCTGAGGGAATTCTTTGTGCCTGTGATCAGCATATGATGAAACTCCCTTAGGATATCAATAGTAAAACACAATCTCATTGCTGATATCTCTATTTTATTTACTATGGATTTTACAGTCCTTTATAGATTTACACTACAGTTACTTTAATTTCATATTTATTTAAAGAGGTTCTGTCATCAGGAGACTGATATCAGAGATCAAACCAGCCACAGTACATTGTAGGGGATATTGTGCTGAGCACCATCAAACCAATTAAATAGACTATTTAGACGCGCAATTTTCTTGAAAAAGCAGTTTTATAAATTTGTAAATATGGCTTAAGTTCAGTGGGTGTATGGAGTTTCAGTTTTTCAAGCCTGAATACAGAGCAATTGGAGTGTGTTTGGCACACCCCATTGCACTTGAGCCTCATTTGCATATTTCTAAAAACACTGTTCAAAAAGAAATGGGGCATCTGTTGGACTATCTAAAGGTATGATGGTGCTCAGCATAAGGTTCCTTACAGTGCATTGGTGATGTCTTTTTGCGACATTTCATTTCTGTTCAGGTCATTGCTGCAGTGAGTCAATGGTCTGAGTGGTGACTTACACATAAACAGTTATGTGTCGATTGAGTACAGGTCACAGGTGGATAGAAATGGAACGTCACAAGAAGAAATACACTATTTCGGTACCTTTTTCATATCAAGCACCTATGGAAATATATGGGTCTGTGAAAATCATACCATCTGTGTGTTGTCATTTTCTCAATGATCTAGTGCACTGTATATGCAAATGCAAAGTAGTCTTTGTTCTTATATCCAATGTTCTTATGTGAATAAGACCTAGCACTGACACACTGAAAAATCCAGCAAGACATGCCTATATTGTAAACAACGGAATCATCTCCTTGTCAATGTGTAGGATTAGGTCTGAAGTCAGGCTTGGACTGGTCCATCAGAGCACCGCTTTTTTAATAGGCAATGGAGGTTCGGTAACGGCCCTATTAACTTACTTGTCCCCACTCCTGCTCACTTCAGTCTTCCTCATCAGCCTCCAGGGAGCCCCCTTGCCTTGCACATTACATTGTTACAATGATGTGCAGCGCACAGGGCCCATTGAAGGCTGAAGAGGGAAGATGAAGTTGAGAGCAGGAGCAGGGATCGGTAAGTGATACAGCCAGTTATCCCCGGTTCTATGATCCGGTTGTTAAAAATACAATTGGTTCGGCAGAAACAGGGAGACGTGCGCCCAACCTGCACTTATCTATGCGCTCTCTGGCCCCTCCTACTTCTTCCTGCTCTGGGTGCATATGATGTTACAACAATGCGCCTGGAGGAAGAAGGAGCGGACCGGTGAGCAGACATGTAAGTAAGGACCTAATACTGCTACCCCATACAGTGGCCATTTTACTGCTCTTCAGCCATACAGTGGCCCCTTCATTGCTCCCCCATACAGTGGCCACTTCACTGGTTCCCTCTATACAGTGGCCCCTTCACTGGTCCCCCATACTGTGTGGAGACCAGTGATGGGGCCATTATATTGTGTGAGGGCAGTGATGGGGGCTAATATACTGTGGGGGAGGCATTAAAGTGTAGGGTATTGGGGAGGGGAATAGAAAAGGGGTTGTCCCTGCTTAAATTTTTTATGGCCTATTCTCAGGACAGGCCATAAATACCTGATCGGTAGGGAGTCAACAAACGGCTTCTGGACTGATCAGCTGTACGGAGCTGCTTCTGCCGCCCGTCCTATACACAAAATGCAGCCAGAAGAAGAAATCTCCGTCCACTGTGTAGCTGCCGGGAGCCTTCACTGCATCTCAGCACTTGAAGTCAGTGGGAGTTGAGCTGCAGTGACGGCACCCGGCTACTATATAGTGGACAGACCTTTCTGCTTCCAGCCCTGTAATGTGTACAGGACAGGTGCTAATGGGGCCATGTGATGGCCCCTACCATTTAGGTACTTATGGCCTATCCATGAAAAAAAAATTAAGCCCAGACAACTCCGTTGATATTCCCCCACTAATGCTCCACACACTTTATTGCCCCCCCCCCACAGGATATTAGCCCCTATCACATCCCACACACAGTATAAACCTGTGGGTTTAGGTAATGCAGCGGTGCACATTGTATGGCGTGTGTACAGCATGGCTCCCGATATGTTTCTACCTTTAGTAATGCTGTCTCGGTACAGCTGATCTTCAGGAGTCCTGGCTGTGGGCAGTGGACCCCTAGAATCAATTCCATTGGTGTGCCCTAAACATCCCAGTCCGACACTGTATGTAGTGGTTTTCAGCTTATTGGTGTGAACAAGTATGCTTTCATTCATAAGAAGCTAACTTATACCTTGATAAGGGCTTGGAACCGAAACAAACTATATTTAATTTTTATATATAAGATTCAGTAAGCAAATATCAACATAAACACTTAATTTATATTTAATCACTGTTTATATCACTTTTCATATTTTCAGAAATCTCATATGTTCAGAATATGTGACGTTTAGGTGGGTGAACCTCTGCTGCATGTCTGTACTGTATAATCCTATAGCTTAAATTATGATGGTCATTAGTGTCATCTCTAAACCACTTAAGTGAAAGCTGTCAGCTTGTTATGAGTAAAACCAATGAGTGCTAAGTGGTATACAATACAGTAGATAAAGACAGCTGTAAGCCAAACTGGACACGATTTCCAAATAGAGATGGGTGAACCTCTCAAGATTCGTTTTGTTTCAAGTTCGGATGGTTTAGGACCAAGATTCATGGTAGTAGCTTTGGCAACATGTGTGGCAGTGCGGTAGGGCATAATATGATGGACCAAGCCCGCAGGACATGTCTGCCTGAGTGGTGGCAGTAGTGGTAGCTGTGGCAAAGTGTGGTAGTGCAGCAGGGTGTAATATGATAGACCAGGCTGCAGGACATGTCTGCCTGAGTGGTGGCAGTGGTGGTAAGCACTAAGCAGCTGTGGCAATATGTTTGGCAGTGCTGCAGGGAATAATATGGCGGACCAGGCTGCAGGACATGTCTGCTTGAGTGGTGGTAGGAAGCTTTGACAACATGTGTGGCAGCGCAGCAGGGCATAATATGATGGACCTGGCTGCTAGACATGTCTGAGTGGTGGCAGTGGTGGTAGGCACTAGGCAGCTGTGGCAACATGTACAGTAGTGCCGCAGGGCATAATATGTTGAACCAGGCCACAGGAGGTCTGCCTCAGTGGTGGCAGTGGTGGTAGGCAGCTGTGGCAACATGTGTGGCAGAGCAGCAGGACATAATATGATGGACCAGGCCGCAGGATATGTCTGCCTGAGTGGTGGCAGTGGTGGCAGCTGTTTAGGAGTATCAGCCAGCATCAGCAGCAGTACAGTAAATGGAAGATGAAGATAAAGGGAGAAATTTACAAAAAGAAGCCCACATGGCCATCAAGCAGGGACAATGGTGGCTAGGTATTCTCCATTAAGACTGTGCGCTGCCATCAGTTGGCGAAGCACAGTGGATTCCACTAAGTGGCACAGCAGTGAATGCAGTAACTTGGCCAGGTGGGAGTTAAACTTGCAGACCAGTTAAATGCCTGGGTGCAGATTGCGAGGAGAAGCAGATGGGTATGATAATAATTAGAGATGAGCGAATTTCTCAAAAGTTCGATTCGCCAGTTCGATTCGAAGTTCCAAAACTGTCCAACTAACTCAAATGTGAACCCAGCCTTACAGGTCCATGTTAGTGCCAGGTAGAAAGAACCGTGCAGAGGCCCAGCATCCTACTGTAGAGTGAAAGAGCGCACTCCTTTTACACCCTCGTTTGCAGATTCCACATAGATGTCTACAGAGTGGCAAGGCGACATAATGTAGAGTTGGCAGCAGCATGAGAAGGCCACACAGTGACCCAGTGGCAGTGGCATTAGGAGGACATACTGAATTGGATCGATACTAAATCTGTATCCTGAGTTGGTTATTGGTATCCAAATCTTGTTTATGTGCGCACAAAGAAATGGCATCTGCACTCCAGTCAAAATGTACATTACTTCTCCTTTTTATTTACCACTGTACACTCTTATATAGTACTACATATGGGAGTTAACATATATTTGTGTGTCTGTTTGCTGTTGGCTGAAGCATCTTGCAATCTCCTCTTCTTACATCCTGTTTTTGCACTTGCCTTTGGTGTTGGTCAAGAAGTATGCCCCATCTTGGATAGCTGATATCTAGTTACACACAGCAAAGTTCACAAAAGGATTGTAATAATAAACACTTTGGAAGGAAAGTATATATTTGGTTAATAGTAATACAAAATAGACCTGTTGATATCAAAAATAGACATTTTATCCACAACAGTCCCCCCTTGACTATTGACTATTTTCTTGACTAAAATGACTATTTTCTCACTGTCCCAAAATTATCCTAGCTCAACTGTCCTAATGTACCTTGGAACTCTTTTGTGTTGCACGTTAGACGAGTTATGGCTTGTCCATAACCCCCCTTGTCGCAGACTTTGTACATAAGGAAGTCAGATGCTATCCCTGGCATTTATAACTGACGGTTGCTTCTAAGGATTGTATGGATCATCAGTTTCATATGCTGGGATTTGCATCGTGTGGAGTAGAATAGTTTTTTCAACTGCTTTGCTCATTAACCTCCTAATACATGGGATAGCACAGCATACAATTACAGCAAAAATTACAAGGACCACCCCTTTTTGGGCCAACATCCTTTGCCAGCCAGACATCCATCCAAACCAAGTGTCCCAGGGCCTTTTACTCCTGAATTCCTTTTCAGTTCATTAGCCAAATTATCTAGCTTCTTTATTGCCAAGGTGACTTTCCCATTTGGGCATGTGTTATCAGGTATGTATGTGGAGCAGAACCCACCAATCATTTTGCATCTGCCTACACGTTACCTCTACTTTCCTTTGTATCAGCCTTGGTGTGTGCCTTGACTTTGACTATAGCTGCAGGTTCTCCATCACCTCCTGAATAGCCTGGAAATCCTTTTAAGCTTAACATTAAACACACAGATTGGATGATAGTCCTGCTATACCAAAAGCACAGCGGGCTTACCCTCAGCCATTTTACAGTCTCAGTGAGTATTTTTAAGGGGGGGTTCTGCTTGTTTTACCTGGTTTCCAGTAACCATGGCATATCCGGTGTAGAATCTGTCACCTTCGCAAATCGAGAGTCATCTATAAAAGGACTCAAAATCAGGATTAGCAATAGGTTCATCATTTACATGACCAAACCCAACAGTTTCTTGTGGCATACAATCATATTGTCAGCAGAAAATACTTGTGTCTTTCTCCCCCCTGAACCTATTGGTAACAGGTCAAAGGGATTTTTAGTGACGTGCACCGTGCAAAGGTGACATGAGGAGGCACAAGTAAGGCACACTGTAGTCTGAGTTGTCCAACCACTGAAATATGCTTAAGCTGGACCTGGGACACTCACAAGAATGAATCCATATTATAAATCAATATTACCGAAACTCAAAATCTGCATTAACAATGGTTCTTGGTCTTCTATATTTTCTAAGGCAGGGTTCACACTACCGTTAGAGTCCGTTATGAAGGTGTCCATTAAAAAACAAACAAACAGACACCTATCATAACGGACACTAACTGATGTTAATGTGTCCGTTTTTTTAACTGATCCAATTAATGGTTCAGTTAAAAAAAATGGACACATTAGCATCAGTTAGTGTCCGTCAGCATCAGTTAGTGCCCGTTTTTTAACACTGTCCGTTTTTTTTTGTGTTTGTTTCTCCTTTCTGAGCATGCGCAGGAAAAAAACGGACATAAAATAACGAACAGTAACTGATGGCTATCAGTTACTGTCCGTTATAAGTCCGTTACCCATAGACTTCAATGTTAAAAAAATAACGGACACTTGCTGTCCATCAAGAATCTGTTTTTATCAAATGGACAAAAATTACTGCATGTAGGATTTTTTGTCTGCAAAAAAAAAACTGACTTCTGACGGATTTGGTGTAAACGGACACAAACGGACACTAACGGACACAATATAAAAACCCATTGAAATGAATGGAAATTTTAACGGATTTCTGACGGTTCAGCTAGTGTCTGATGCTAAAATCTTGTAACGAACAATAGCAACGGACACTACTGATGGTCACCAACGGTAGTGTGAAAGCCCCCTAAATCTTGTTATAAACAATAATGTTCATGTATTAAATTATTTTGCATTCTGAATTGACTTAAATCAACCCCTGTGCACCTTCTTGGGCAGTTTCAACCAACACATTGCTTAGTTTCTCAAACCTTTGTCTGATAACCATCCTTTATGTGCATATTATCACATTTCAACATTCAAAGTTCCATCTTTTTGGCATTCTAAACTTAGGCAACATCTAAATATCCTATTTTAGGCTTAACAGACTTTCTGAACATTTTCTGGCATTCCTTCACTGCATCAGCATCCTCTTTTGCTCTTACAATCTCTGTAGTTGGAATTTCTCTATTCTTGGGATCAGCTCCACACCACGCAGGCAAATTCTCCATGATTTGCCTAACTTCTGCCTCATAACCTCACCTTCAGCACACTAAGTGTTAATTGAGTGCAGCTTCTTGTTTAGAACCTGGACACACATAGTACTTAATACATTCTCCTCCACCACAATTTGGAGAAGACGGGCGGTGGGGCAACATATCCTTCCTTTCACATAATCCAGCATATTAATAAACCAAATGGGATGCATGCCAAAATCACAGCACAAAATCTCTTATGGGTGTGGTTATACATTGCTGAAACAAAGAGAAGGTGCGATTAGTATCATTAACATAACATGATTGGCTATAACATTATAACATAAGTTTTAACACATAACTATTGGATAATAGTTTCATAACATGATAGATAACAGTTTTCAGTAAAGGAGGGGGGGAATCCCCCCGAGACTCTTGTGTTGTAAGGGGCTGATTTTGCAGTTGTTGTTGAAGTTCCGCCAGCTCCCAAAGTACTTACGCATGTTGGAGACTCGATTCTTCAGGGTCAGGGATTAGAGGCAGAACATCTTCCGGGAGGCTTGGCATCATGGAAATGAGGGGTGTTAGGGCAGTTAGAACAGGGTCGCGGTAATAGGACCCATTGACATCTAACACTGGATTCAAGGGAGTGTAGGGAGCGGCCTGGGTCTGTGACAGGCGGGACTAGAGGTGTGGCTGTAGGCCCCCATGCTGTAACTGGGGCTGTGACTATGGGTCCGAGCCTTGGCTTATGCCCGCCCCCATTTTCTGGGTCCACCATCTTCCCTTTGTACGGGCGAGGTGCACCACAGGCAGCACAAGTATCACAATAATTAGGATTCTGTTCACCGCAAACTAAACATATCCATGAGGAGGTACCACCATTATAGGGCGGTGGCTGGTGTTAGACATCATTTTGCGATTCACACATAGATACAGCAAAAACATTCTGTGGACATTTGTGATAGACATAAACAATGCTTCCTCCTTTTCTTTGCACTTGTTCCTCTTTCCACCCCTCCCTATGAACAGCCTTCACTGTTTCGTACCATGCCTCAGCCTGTTTCATAAGACCTTGGTCTTTTAAAACACCCTTCTTCTCCTTCAACACTTTCCTCCATCATCAATATCACATATTTTCAGCAATTTGGTCATATTTTTAACATTCTGCTTCCCTTCTCCTGCTTCTACCAACTGTTTGGCAGTGCATCCATTGGGGGACATTATAGACTGCGCCCCTCCCATCTTAGCAAACTTTTTTGAGAAAAACTCCATTTAAACAGTTACACAATTTGAACAGTCAAACAACGGTTAACCAGATAAAACACAGGATTGACATACAACAACTGGGACCCACTGGAGTAGTGATCACTATGGAATTATCAAGGTGAGTTCGACCTCTTGGCCGTCCGAAGACCAATCTGTCTACTCCCCTAATACCACTATAATGTCACCTCTAGGGTTGCCTATGTTCGGACCAATAGACAATCGGAGCTTAGATGACAGCACGACTTCCTTGTCGCCACTCCTCCAACTGGGTCCTCAACAATACCTTTGACAAATACAAACAGTGAGACTAACGGTCCCTGGAAAGTGGCCCTAGGATCCTGGGTAACGACGACCTCTCTATAGGTGCATCCTAATTCGTGGGTATAAGCTTCACAGACCCGGTGAATCGAGTCCACCTACCCACTGTGCGCCACCCTCAGCGGTCACCTATTCCGGATTAATAGATGCCCAGTCCGTGACAACACTCCCTCAATAGGTGCCCGGTCACACTGACTCATGCTGTGCCTCCACTGTTTACACACATAGACCAATCAAAATCAGTAACGGCAGACAAAACAAAAGATCAACAGTGACTACCAAATAACCAACAGATTTGACAGGTTCTTAATTATCTGACTAGCGGAGAGTGAATTACCTGCCACTGGAGGTCACCAACAGCTGACTAAGACACAAAGAGAAAACCGATAACAGAGGTAGGATATTCGGATAAGATAACCAATTTTCTTACCGTACTCAGTGGAGGTCGACTCTCCGTCCTAGTCCGTGTCGATTGTCTCCTCACGTCCGATCTGGCGCGGCTGTAGAATGACCTACTCCACTAGCCCACTCAGGGAAAGCCATTTGAATTGGATCGATAGTAAATCTGTATCCTGAGTTGGTTATTGGTATCCAAATCTTGTTTATGTGCGCACAAAGAAATGACATCTGCACTCCAGGCAGAATGTACATTACTTCTCCTTTTTATTTACCACTGTACACTCTTATATAGTACTACATATGAGAGTTAACATATATTTGTGTGTTCGTTTGCATCTTGCATCTTGCAATCTCCTCTTCTTACATCCTGTTTTTGCACTTGCCTTGGGTGTTGGTCAAGAAGTAAGAACCATCTTGGATAGCTGATATCTAGTTACACACAGCAAAGTTCACAAAAGGATTGTAATAATAAACACTTAGGAAGGAAAGTATATATTTGGTTAATAGTAATACAAAATAAACCTGTTGATATCAAAAAAAGACATTTTATCCACAACAATACAGTGACCCAGCAGTGGCAGTGGCATTAGGAGGACATACAGTGACCCAGCAGTGGCAGCGGCATGAGGAGGACATACAGTGACCCAGTGGCAGAGGTGGAGGTAGTAGCCTTAGGAGGGCATACAGTGACCCAGTGGCTGTGACATGAGGAGGCCATACAGTGACCCAGCGGCCTCGGCATGAGGAGTATACAGAGTGACCCAGTGGGAAGCAGCATGAGGAGGACATACAGTGACCCAGTTCCTCCCCTGTGTGACTTTGTTCGCCCAGGCAAACGAAGTGTAGAACAGCGTGACACCGCTGTGCCCTGCTAGAGGAGCATACACCTTATTTAAAGGTGTTTATTAGTGTGGAAACCCATAAGGAGGACCATATTCGCCATTTTGTTCCCAGTATAAATTTGCAGGCCATTTATCAATACAGTATTGTCAATAATTCAATAATTCAGACCCACAAATCTCTGCCGTTATCACGCTTTTGTTATAGGTGTTCATTAGTGGGGAAAGAAATAAGGGGCATATTTGCCATTCTCTTCAAAGTAGAAAATAACAGGCATTTTTGCCCTTTGCAATTAAGTTTTTTCATCGAACAGTATGTCAGACAGAGAAGTGAGAGGTCATGCACAGGGGAGGTCCGCGGGCCTAAATGTTTCTGACGCAGGCACAGGTCGCAGCTGAGTAAGGAGGTATGGAAGCAGGGGTCAGTTACAGAGGCCTGATCTCCCAGTGTCAAGAAATGGTCATGTCTTGACCATTAACCCAACGGTTGTAGACTGGTTGACTCGGTCATCCAATTCATGCCAAGTCACAACAGACACCCCCAGCCAAGAGTTGGTGGGTTCGTCAGACACAACCCTTAGTTGGCATGGCCCGGTAGCAGGCCCTGTGCCTCACCTGTCCTCAACTTGCCTCTGACCTTTTCTGTTCCCTCAGCTAGAGAAGTACTCCATACTGTGGGCTCAGATCCACTGTACAGTGAGGAGGAGGTATTATTATTATTTATTATTATTGTTTATTTATATAGCACCATTAATTCCATGATGCTTTACATTTGAGGGTTAACATACGGTACACAAGATATACAAAGCAGATAATACTAACAGTGACCAACTGGCACAGTGGGATACAGGGCCCTGCCCGCAAGGGCTTACAATCTATGAGGGAAGAAGGATAGAGACAGAAGGTGGGGGTAGAGGCTGTTAAGGTGGTGGTATGGAGGCAGTAGCGTTATTGGGGGTTGTAGTCCTTCCTGAATAGGTGAGTCTTCAGGGCCTTCTTGAAGCTTGTGATTGTGGGGGTCAGTCTTATGTGTCTTTGTAATGAGTTCCAGAGTATGGGGGATGCACGGGAGAAGTTTTGGAGACGGCTGTGTGAAGAACGGATAAGAGCAGAGTGGAGTAGGAGGTCTTAGGAGCAGATTCGATGGATGTTCTTGAGTTGGAGGCGGCAGGAGGTGTTGAGGGTTTGGATGTGTGGCTTGAAGGATAGGTCAGAGTCCAAGGTTATCCCAAGGCAGCGGACCCATGGGACATTCAGCAGCTACTGCTCAGCTAAGATCTGGAGGAGACATCCGCCACTTCCTCCGGTAGGTGGGCAAGTATTGATGAGGAGAGTGGCATGGGAGCTGGTGTTGAGGAGGACATCAGTGAACTGCAGACTGTAGCGGATGACGATGTAGCCGATCATAATTGGGAGGGGCGTCATCATTATCAGGAGAAGAGGGTTGCAGCTTGCGCATGAGGCAGCAGGGGTGTCAGCAGGGTGGCAGCAGTGGGAGGTCGGGAGCTAAACATGCCTGGGGTAGACCACCCGCTTCGCAGCAGCCTACCTGCCCAGAAAGCAATGGTGCAGGGGTTCACGGAGGCAGTGGCTGTAGCAGTCAGTTAGCGCGGAGTGTTGGGAGTAAATCACCTATTCGGCGGTGTGGCAGTTTTTTGTAAAGCCGCCGGGGGAGGTCAACATGGCCATATATTCAATCTGTGGGCAGAAGGTGAAGTGTGGCCAGGGTGCCAATGTTGGCACCACAGCCATTCGTCAACATATGCAGCATCACCATAAAGTGGCCTAGGAGAGCTGTGGCTCCAATGTGGTGGTCCAGCCTGCTGCAGCACCCAGAGGCATGCACACCATTACAGGCAGTCAAGGCTCCACCACCTCAGCCAAAGGAAGCTGTGTGTCCTTCCCATCATCTGCTGATTGTGATGCTCATGCTCCTCCTCCTCCTCCTAGTCAGTCATTGCGTCAGCAATCCATCACAGAAGCGATTTCGAAGAGATAACAGTATGTGTGCACTCATCCAACAGTGCAGAAGCTGAACATGCTCCTGTCCAAGTTGCTGGTGCTACAGTCCCTCCCTTTCCAAGTGGTGGACTCTGCACCTTTCAGAGAACTCATGGCTTGTGCCAAGCCGAGGTGGAGAGTCCCAAGCTGTCATTTCTTTGCTAAAAAGGCAGTACCAGCCCTGCACAAATATGTAGAAGAGAAGGTGGGCCAGTCCTTGAGCCTGTTGTTGTCTGCCAAAGTTCACGGCAGCTCCGATGTGTGGAGCTGTAACTACGGTCAAGGACGATATATGTCATTTACGGCCCACTGGGTTAATGTGGTGCCTGCCCAGACACACCAGCAACTTGGACAGGTGACGCAGCGTCAGCCTCCATGTTCTCATGCAGTAGGTCCTGCAACAATGTCAGCCTCATCCTCCACTGTCTCCTCAGCCTCCACTGCAAGGACAATTCACAATGCTTCTCCAGCATACCACTTGTGCAGGGCACAGCCTTGTCACGCTGTTGTACACCTTGTTTGCCTAGGCGAACGGAGTCACACAGTGGAGGAACTGCTCTGTGTCCTTCCTCAAGAAATCGAATCCTGGCTTTCTCCTTGACACCTCAAAATCGGAACCATGGTGACCGACAATGGGAAGAACATGGTGTTGACGCTTCATCAAGGAGGGCTAAGCCATGCGTCCTGCATGGTGCACATGTTCAATCTGGTTGTCAAGCAATTCCTTAAGTGTTCCACCCATCTGCAAGACATCCTAAAAATGTCAAGGAAACTTTGCATGCACTTCAGCCACTCGTACATCGCCAAGCACACCCTCCTTGAGCTGCAGCTGCAGAACGGCCTCCCACAACATAGGCTGATATGCGATGTTTCCTCCCGTTGGAACTTCACCCTCCATATGTTGAATCGACTGTATGAACAGAGAAAAGCCATAAACAATTTCTTTATGATCCAAGCGGACAGAGGTACTCCACTGTGTACAGTTGTGCTAAAAAGTTTACATACCCCAGCAGATTTTCTGTTTTTTTGGCCTTTTTTCAGAGAATATGAATGATAACACAAAACCTTTTTCTTCACTCATGGTTAGTGGTTGGTTGAAGCCATTTATTGTCAAACTTCTGTGTTTGCTCTTTTTAAATCATAATGACAACCAAAAACATCAAAATTACCCTTTTCAAAAGCTCACATACCCCAGTTCTTAATACCGTGTATTGCCCCCTCTAACATCAATGACAGCTTGAAGTTTTTTGTGGTAGTTGTGGATGAGGCTCTTTATTTTCTCAGATGGTAAAACTGCATATTCTTCTTGGCAAAAGTCTCCAGTTCCTGTAAATTCCTGGGCTGTCTTGCACATACTGCGCCCTCGAGATTCACCAGAGTGGCTCAATGATATTGAGGTCAGGAGACTGAGATGGCCACTCCAGAACCTTCACTTTCTTCTGCTGTAGCCAATGACAGGTCGACTTGGCCTTGTGTTTTGGATCGTTGTCATGTTGGAACGTCCAAGTACTTTCCATGTGCAGCTTCCTGGCTAATGAGTGCAAATTTGTCTCTAGTATTTTCTGATAATGTGCTGCATTCATCTTTCCTTTAACTTTGACCAAGTTTCCTGTACCTTTAGCACAACTGTAACTTTAACGTTAGCTAGCAGCAGCTCATATGCGACACCTGCCGTTTGCTCGTTCCCTTTGAGGAGGCCACTTTGTTAGTCAATCGTCAGGACTACAGGATGAACAACGTCATTCCACTGATTCACATCCTGGAAAAGTTGCTTTTCAATCTGGCTGGTCAGGGGACTGGAGATGTGGCGTCTACATCTCAAGGCCACATGAGCCCTGTGGGGGCTGAACTGGAGGAGGAGGAGGATGAGGAGGACATTGGAGCACAAACAATGTGTAGCCAAATGGGTGGAGAGGAGGAGCAGGACCAACCAGAACAGCCAGAGGAAGATGAGGATGATGAGGCAGATGACCCAGACACACCGTGGCAGTATGCAGTGGAGATGGATGCAGGGAGTCCCTCTGAGTAACTTGCGCAAATGGTCCGAAGCATGCTGACTTCCTTATGCAGTGACAGCCAAATTGTCACCATTCAGCAGAGGGATGACTACTGTCTCTCCACCATGTTAGACCCTCGCTACTGGGGAAAAATGGGGGCCTTTTTTACACCCGCTGAGAGGGAGGACAAACTGAACTACTATAGAGATATCCTATGTAGTAAATTGGCTGCTGCCTATCTTCGCTATCGTCCATCCTCTCGCATGTCTGACTGGGGTGCCCTGAGAGCTCAACTTGCACTGGCATGGCAGCTGTGGGAGGGGGTGGCACGAGCAGTATCGGCTCCATCAGCACAATGGGAACAAAATGGCGAATATGGTCTTCCTTATGGGTTTAGACACTAATAAACACCTTTAAATAAGTGATAATAACAGCTATGAATTATTGAATTATTATTGACAATACTGTTTTAAAAATGGCCTGCAACTTTATACTGGTAACAAAAAGGCGAATATGGTCCTTTTTATGGGTTTAGACACTAATGAACACCTTTAAATAAGTGATAGCCGCTAAGAATTATTGAATTCTTGAATTATTATTGACAATACTGTATTGAAAGATAGCCTGCAACTTTATACTGGTAACAAAATGGCGAATATGGTCGTTATGTTTTTCCCCTCGTTAAAGTTGTTTATTACAGAAAATGCAGATATTATTGGATGATAATTCAGTTTTCTTTGGCACAATAGTACTGAATAATGTTATGCCGTGGAAGAACAGCAAATAAGCCCCTTATAATGAAAGCCTTTAAAAAGGCTTTTTTTACAGATACGTGCAGATATTAGTTTATGATATTTCACTTTTTTTGCTGTACTGCACTGCAAAAGGCTTGTTGTGTTCCACCTTGAAGACACACATATGAGTAATGAGCAGTAGTATAATGGCAGTGAGTGCTGCAATGTGAATTATGCTGCAATTTCTTGCTGTAGATGAGCCTGCAACCACCCCAAATTCTTCTCTCAATTCCTTCCTATGCTTTCCCTACAGTTCTAAGGCTCAGCCTCTTTCCCTGAACTTCTATATGTTTTCTAAGTCTTTCCCTAGCTCCTGCCGACGTCTGTCCCTACAGTAAGAGCGATGTGGAATGATTGTACCTAAAATGGTGAGGGTATTTATAGGGCTGTGACATCACAGGTCCTGCTGGCTCCACGCTTGGCATTGTGGATGATCCCGTGCTCCCAGAGTCCCTTCCCCGTTGTCCTAACATGTGCGGTGGCTATTTTATAAAAAAATGTGATTCGATGCACCGAAGCATGAGGAAATCCGGAATCATGGCGAATCAAAGATTTCCTGAAATCCGGATCGAATTCTACTTCTACAGAATCGATTCGCTCATCTCTAATAATAATGAATGATAATGTGAACACCATGTGCTAGGTGTGAAATGGATGTGGTCTGCCTACAAAGATTTATCTGATAATTTAATTTTGCCAAATATACTGGTGACGCAATTTCATGTGAGTACAGAGTTCCTACATGTGTGTCTGCATGCCCATAGCTAATTATCTGTTTGTAGATCTTGCACCTTGCCATCAATTTGTCATTTGGTAATGTATAAAAAAGCTCTCATACAGGAAATGACCACACATAGCTACTGTCGCCAAAACCAGAAACGTATCTGCCACCATCGCATGAGCTTCCCTTAGATTTATCCCAGGTAGGTCTTTTGGATGTTGGGGTTGCATGTTGGGTGGAACTATTGCAGCTGCCACTATCCTCTTCCTGTGATGTTACCCTTAGCCAGTTGCCAAGTCTTATCTATAATAGAATCAGATTCTGTATCACCTTTGTAAGGGAGTTGCCAGTTAAGCAATTCCCCAGTAGCTGCTGCTGGAACAAGGGAGGAAGGGAAAAGACAGAGATAGTGAGCCCTGATGCTAGGCCCACCCTGTGTCCCTACCTACTTGCCACGACTACCCTAGTGGCAGTGGACAACTGGACGACAGTCCCTTCCTATGATAAGTGAAACACAGAGCGCTGACAAGACTAACAACAAGAACGAGTGGTTAAACTAGCCAAGGGGGTCGGAACAAGAAACTAGGTACAAAATCGGAATCAGAAGAATAGTCAAGAGGTTAAAGCAAAGGTCAGAATACAGAATATCAGAGAAAAAAGTAATACACTAGCACGCTATTAAGAGGCTAATAGCAAGCCCTAAGTTGTGGATTAAAAAACTGTATATAGGATGTCAGGAATCCGCCCCAGGTTTGATTGGAAAGGATGGATGTATATCACATAAGCAAGGCTGAGGTTAACTGTTTGAGGAGCAGAGGGAAACAAACAGTGGAAGAGATGGGTGTGGTGGAGGATGATTAGCAGAGGTGAGGGGATAGAGCAGTGTTCAGACAGAGTACAATAAGAAACCGAAAAGCATAAATTCACAGTCAGACACACCTTCTGCGCTGTACCGTATGGCCACAGGATAGCGCAGAAGTCTGAACAGGTACAGACGTTACAACCTTCCTCACTTTTTGTGACTCATCATGGCAATGGAATTCCTGTATGCTCTCACAATTCCTAACAGATTTCCCCCTAGTGCCCTTACCAGCACTACCACCAGTAGCTCACCCCCTGCTACTACTACCTCCACCAACACTCATGTCTTTCACCTCTACCTCCTTTACATGAAAAATACAATGCCATTTCTCATCCAACTCATCTTAAAAAGGAGGAAGAAAAAGATGTCTTGGGCTATGACGAATATTTTTCTCAGCAGATGCCACATGACTACTAGAGAATAGGATCTGTGTTAGTGAAGATAAAGGAGAAGACATGGTTCACACAGGGGCGCTCCTCTAATGAGGCGAGGTGAGGCACTGTCTGTTCTTGTCTGCGGGGCGGCATTTTTACTATTTATTTACCGTAAACCAGTCCAGGACAGGCCGCTTTAAAAAAAAAAAAAAAAAAAAGCTGAGCAGGGCCTGTTCTGGGCTGGCTTACAAGACGTCCGCATCTCAGCGCAGGTGGCGATACAATGACGTCATCGCACCTCCTACGCTGAAACGCAGGTCAAGAAGAGAAGGCGGCGGCTCCATCAAGGGATCGCAGGTAGGTGAGGATAACTTTATTTTTATATATATATAAATAGGCTGTTACCTGCTGGAGTAACCCCGGCAGGTAATGGCCTATTTATTTACCTACCCCTGCGCCTGCTCGTGGTCGCCTCCGCTTCCCCTTCTGCTATGGGATGCAGAAGGGGAAGCTTTGGCGGCCACAAGAAGCCGCAGGCATCAGTAAGTGAGGCCTCAGGCCTCAAATACTACTATTATTATACTCTCTTTCAGACCCCGGAGTATAATAATCGGAGTGCCAGGGGAGGTGAGGGAACATAAAAACCATTGTTACTCACCTCTCCTGCAATCGGTGTTACTTCTAGCAGGCTTTGGCCCTCTGGTGACGTCATCAGGTCACGACACCGGCCTGTTCACATGACATCTGTGTGCAATTAAACAGGGCCGAAAGCTGCAGTGAGTGCACCGGTGTCCAGGAAAGGTAAGTTACACTAGTTTTTATGTTTGTCACCTCCCCTGGGTCTCCGATTATTATACTCTAGGGTCTGAAAAGACCCTAGAGTATAAAAATAGTTCATGGGTGGGCCACTATGGGGCAAAAAACCATGTGCAGGGGCTACTTGGAGCATAATACCAGTGCAGGGGCCACTATGGCGCTTAATACCGCGTGCAGGGGCCAATATGGAACATAATACCAGTGCACTGGTGCACTCCACTATGGAGCATAATATGTGTGCAGGGGCCACTATGGAGAATAATAATGTGTGCAGGGGCCACTATGGAGCATAATAATGTGCAGGGGCCACTATGGAGCATAATACCATGTGCAGGGGCCACTATGGAGCATAATAGCATATGCAGGGGCCACTATGGAGCATAATACTGTGTGCAGGGGCCACTATGGAGCATAATACTGTGTGCAGGGGCCCACTATGGAGCATAATACTGAGTGCAGGGGCCACTAGGGAGCATAATATCGTGTGCAGGGGCCACTAGGGAGCATAATACCGTGTGCAGGAGCCACTAGGGAGCATAATACTGTGTGCAAGGGCCAATATGGAGCATAATACCGGTGCAGGGGCCACTATGGAGCATAATAGCATGTGCAGGGGCCACTATGGAGCATAATACTGTGTGCAGGGGCCACTATGGAGCATAATACTGTGTGCAGGGGCCACTATGGAGCATAATACTGTGTGCAGGGGCCCACTATGGCGCATAATACCATGTGCAGGGGCCACTAGGAGCATAATACCGTATGCAGGGGCAAATATGGAGCATAATACCATGTGCAAGGGCCGCTGCGGTGGCATAATACCGTGTGCAAGGGCCACTATAGAGCATAATACCGTGCACAGGGGCCACTATGGAGCATAATATCATGTGCAGGGGCCACTATGGAGCATAATACCATGTGCAAGGGCCGCTGCGGGCCATAATACTGTGGGCAGAGGCCGCTGCAGGCCATAATACTGTGTAATACTGTGTGCAGGGGTTGCTGTGGAACATTAAAGTGTGTGTAAATAGGGCGCTATAAACAGGGGCTATGGTGCCTGTTTATATCATACGCTGTCTGTTTATAGTGACCGTGTGATGTAATTACAGCCTTGTCACATGGATGTGTATAGGACAAAGCTGTAGTTACATTACATGGCCGCTATGAGATGAATGACACTATGTAAACAGAGAAGCGGTCACGGCGCTTACACAGGTACCATTCACACAGCTGATCAGTGGGGGTCCTGGGTTTTTGAGCCCCACTGATTAGTTTATTAATGACCTGGAAATCCTTTTAATTAGTTAACACCTAGGGCATTATTAATAAGGGGCACTATTTATACAGGATACACACGGACATTATTAATATAATAAATAAATTCATTATGGGGGGTTATATCATATATTTTATAATTGGGGTAGCAGCAGGATGGGTGTGCAGGTGAGGACAATGTGGGTCGGGTGCCTGGAAAAGTGAGGAGCCAAAGATGTCTGTGTTGCAAACTTTACAGAGACAAGTCACAGCTGGAAGAAGTGGTCATGATGGTCCAGAGGGAAGAGAAGGGAAATGTGAAGGATTAGTCAGAGACGTCACCTGTAAGTCACAAAATGTTACTGCCCTATATTCACCTAAATGATAGAGGATAAATACCTGAGTGATGGGGGCGTGTCTGCTGAGACCCCCACTGAGCCTGAGAATTGTTTTTTTCTCCCCCACTAGGTGGGAATTCAGCCTGACCGCAGCCAGGCTGTATATAGGCGCGTCGCTTGGTGGAACCCACGTGTCTCTCATTTACTTCAATGGGGAGTGCCACAGATAGCCAAAGTACAGTACTCAGCTATCTGCAGCGCTCCTATTATAGAGAATGGGGGCCATGCGGGGTCGTCCATCCACCAAGCAGAAGATATGTGAAGTTATTGTCATTTTTAATGCCGTGTTGTTGTTCTGATACTGAAGTAATGCAGTAAGAAGAATTCTTAAAAACTATTTTATAACTTTGTGTATTATGTATATTGTGCAACAATAACAGTGTGTGAAGCTAGTAGCATGGAAACACAATTTTTTTTTTTTTTTTTGGGGGGGGGGGGCGTCTTTCTATAGTTCGCCTCAGGCAGCAAGGCTAGGTTCACCACTGGGTTCACAGTACAGAAAAACAGCATAGCAAATTACATGTTAAGGAGGAACACACAGAACCCGCACTTAATGTGGTTCACTGTTTTCAAAAACATTTTTCTCAGGAAGTACGACAACACTTCAGCTACTGGTGGGGCTGTCAAGACCAGAAGAAGTTTTGCTGTTGCCACATTTTTATTGTTAGCACTAGTACTTGCACAAACGTTTCTTGCTCCCCTTTTTTTTGCCTTTCCACTGCCCAGTCATTTTACTGTATACTGCTATATTTTTAAGAAAAATTGCAAAGCACTAAAAAGGTCACCTGTTCAGTGAGTATTATAGCACTGTGTCAGTCATCTTACAATAAATCACAAGATTTTTTTCTAAGCAGACTATACTGTATATTTTCAGTTCATACTAGACTGTATATTGGGTGAACACATAAAAGGGGGGGCCAAGTCAAAAGTTTGCTGGGGGGCCCAGTCTTTGCTAGTTACGCCACTATATAGGATGGACACTGGAAGCAGCTCCATACAGCTGGGGGGTCTGGTTGTCGGCCCCCTACCGATCAGGTGTTTATGGTCAGGTAAGTGTTTTCTTACATTAACTAGTATAAATATGATATAGCATAATTAAATGATAAAGATGTTTGTTACCTTATTCTTAAACTAGTAATTTAGTTGTCCGGTGACAACGGGTTTCAACAGGCGTTGTCCGGGAAGGGAGTTTATGGGGAATGCGGTTTGTGCGGGGAAGGGGGGGAATATGTCAAATGTTCGCCTTGGGGCCCAGACATTCCTAGTTACGCCACTGTCCATAAGTCAATATAAAGGATTGGCTACCTACAACAGGTGACACTGTAGAGACAGCTTTGTGTCTCCTTGAAGAGAGCTAGTCTTCATATTTATGTTTCCTTTAAAAAAATGTTTATTTAGGGCCTGTCACCAGATCCTTAAATCCCAATGACATATGACATCTGAAAGGCGCTGTCATCCTGAGCATTATGGTGCCATTCCATTTATGCTATTTAGGGTCTATTAGCCAAGTGTAATGCTGTCTCTGTTTGCTGCATGTCATGCAGTGTTAATACACACTTATCTAATAGACCCTAATTGACAACTGGAAGTCTGTGGTGTGGCATCACCCTGTGAATTTGTCTAATTGGTGGTAACAGTATCAGGCTAGGTTCACATCTGCGAACAGCTCTCGGGTTCATTGGGGAGCCTGAACAACGTGGAGCCGGACCGCTAAAACAGCGCACACCATAGACTATAATGAGTTCCGCCAGGTGTCCTTCCTTTTTATACTGAAACCGGTAGAGAGAAAAGTCCTCCGTGCAGGATTTTTCTCTCAGTCGATTTTCAGGGGTTTCTGCAGCGAAGTCTCCAACGGCGCAGTCTAAGACTGTGTAGGAGCACACCTAAAAGGGGCACAATGTAGAATTTTAAGAGTTTTAAGATGCAAAAATGCGACATTCTAAGACTAACGCAAGTATTTACTATCAGTGCTGTGGAGTCATTAGATTAAACCACCAACTCCAACTCCGACTGCTCTATTTTTCCACAGTCTGACCCAGACTCTAACTATGGTTCCTGCTACGACTCCTTCACAAATAGCTGACAGCCATGGTTCCTATGAACATAAATATGCAACAAACTATACATCTAATTAATTATACAATATAAATAATTGTATAATATAATTAAAAATAACCATTCATTTTATTTTGAAGCAGTGGTCACAGCTGCTAACTTTTTTCCAACTCCAGCTCCAGCCAAAATTGGTCCCCACTCCAACTTCGACTCCATGAAGCAACAGCCCTGTTTACTACAGTAGACATAGAAACCAACATTTGTCTTTTAAGGGAAGTCTCTCAAGCATCCCCAAACTACATTGCTGAAGATAGGTGTCCCATTCGGTTGTAAATACTGAGTCATTTAAAAAGGGTGATGCAAATTTCAGTCTAAGGCCTCTCGGAATGAAATTTTCTTGTATATAAACCAAAAGAAATTTGTGGTCCAAAAAATGACGTAGTTCATCAAGAAGTGTTTTTTCTAGTCCCCAAAACAGCTGGCTTAAATCTTCACGTGAAATGCCAGGGGTGGAATGTGGTGGGTTACTCACTGTGGTGTTCCTCAAGTTCTCACTTGGAGGTCTAGGTCTGGTGTATTGTTCCACCAAGTCTTCCCTTTTATCATTCCTAGAGTGGATGAAGTCCATTCTCAGAAATAGCAATGAAGTTAAAAAGGTCGAAGAAATCGATGATAGGATGCCGCTGCTAGGTAGTCTTATGAGAGGAGGTGCCCTCTCTTTAATACACTCCTCGGGTAGTAGTTCCCTCTGGGTGTAGATCTAAGATGCTCACAAAAACAAAAGGAGACACTGAGCGGCCAAGAATAGTGTAGATCCGGCTTACCGCAGAGCAGAGCAGCCGAAGACTCTCCCAGAGTGTGGAGATGTGTGAGCTTGTCAGGGAAGGTTATGGATACTCGTTAACCCCTTAGTGAACGGACTGATTTTGACCCTTAATTACCAAGCCATTTTTTGTGCGTTTTCTGTCATTGTATATCAGGAGGCATAACTTATATAATTTTTCTGCTAATGTAAATGTATGAGGGCTTTTTTTTTTTTGTACGACAAGTTGTAGATGTTTAATGACATCCTCTTGGAGTGTATATATCTCATTGGCTAACTTTTAACAGCTCTTTCTGGTAGGGAATGGAAAAACTGTAATTCTATCATTGTCTACCATTGCGCTATCCATTTTGCACTTTTGCTAATTAAAACTGCACTTTCCAAAACCCATAATTTATTATTTTTCTGTCAACGGAATTGTGTGAGGGCTTCTTTGTTTTTATATTATTGTTTATTTATATAGCACCATTAATTCCATGGTGCTTTACATTTTATAGTGTTTTCACAGTGACCAACAAAAAAGGATTTGTCTGTTGTGCAAAAAAAATAATTATTTTACACTGCTCACCATGCAGGGGAAATAATATTACAGTTGTATTACTTGAGTCATTACAGATGCAGCAATACACAATGGGACAGATTTATAAAAACTGTCTTAAAGAGGACCTTTTACGTCCTCATGTATATGCGGTTTTATATACCGCTAGAAAGCTGACAGCGCTCTGAATTCAGCACACTATCGGCTTTCCCGGTATGTGCCCCGGGGCTGGAGATATCGGGGGTCGTAGTTTCATGGTTTACCATCAGAAGGGCATTCCTGACAGTCTAGCTGCGCTGTGAGGAACGCCCTCCCTGACAGTACTCTTCCATAGACTTGTACTGGGGGGGGGGGGCGTTCCTCACAGCTCAGCGTCATCACTGGGTTGCGAGGAACGCCCCCTCTCTCTGTACTCGTCCATAGCCCCAGGGCACATACCGGAAAAACTGTGTTAGTTGCCCATAGCAACCAATCACAGCACAGCTTTCATTTTTCAAAAGAATTATTAGAAATTAAAGCATTTTGGGATAGAGGATTAATGTTTTATTAATTTTTTACTTTTCTTATCCCCTTCCCACTGGTGTCACTGTTTGATTTTCTATATTCATTTTTGACTCCCCGCCTTTCAAACCCCATAACTTTGAGGGATGTTTGTGGGACAAATTGTTCTTCATAATGGTAACATTTATTATTCTGTATGTTGTACTGGAGAGCTGTAAAAACATTCAGAATGGGGTGAAAATTGGAGAAAAAGTGCATTTGTGCATAAAGCAGCCTTTCATACAAATGAATGCCAGACAAGCCTGGGAGCCTTCAATAGGCTCCTGGCTGTCATGGCAATGGATTGCTGGTTCCAGATCTCATTTCGGGCGCCGGCGATCCTACCTAAAATGAGGGCGCCCATGTGCTGCTGGGAAAATGGCGCTTCGATGCGCCAGGGGCCTTAATGCTTGCATATAATACAGCAGAGATCAGGTGGAGCCACGTGGGGCTTCAGTCTCAAACACCTTTTGAGGCTATGGCACCACGTTGCAGAAACGCAGCTTTTTTTGCTGCAGATTTTGCTGCAGTTTATTGAGCCAAAGCCAAGAATGCCTACAAAAGGAATGGGAAATATATAGGAAGCTCTTATACTTCTACCTGCTGCTAAATCCACTCCTGGCTATTGCTCAAAAAACCGCAGCAAAATCTGCAACAAAAAAAGCTGCGTTTCCGCAACGTGGGACCATAGCCTTACTTTGTAATTCTAAATTGGCTTGGCAATTAGGATGTGAAAAGACAAGGCAGACATTTAGACACCTAATAAAGTTGAAGTGCAGTAAATAAATTTCCTTTTTTTTTATGAGAATTAGGTATGCTTTTTATTTACCCAATGGCAAATTTTTCAGATCTGCTAACAACAGCTTGAGAATGTGAGTGTGAAGTATATGTAATAGGAGTATGTTCAACCAAGCTATTGCTTGCCTATTCTGAAAACATACACTGCAATGATCTGGCAGGATCAGTTATTGTTGATTGATGCAATAAAACTGTTGTGTGGCACTGCCAGTGTTCTCTTGGAGGTCCTCTGTGAGTTTGTAAAGCCAAAATAGACAGTAAAAAAAATTGGATTGAACTTGAATATTTAAAACAGAATCTAATGATATATTATAATATACACTGTGCAGTGCCAGATTTAACTGATCCTTCAATATGTTGAGCATTAGAGACTAATCTATTGTACTTTTCACATCAATAGAATTAGTGAGCAAAATTGTTCTTGACATTTCACACTAATTAAAAATTAGGGCTAATCCTCAAAATTAAAGGAATCTCCTGGAGTGAGCAGCAAATCATAGGAGATTATCACATTCATGTGAGTGGTAGAGTCCAGCACCTTTGAAAAACATAACCTTCAAGTGAGTTGAAAAGGCCACAGAGAAGAGATTACGTGAAATCCCAAAGGGATCCTTTCATCACAAATAACTTGTGTTTAAAAGATACTGTACAAGCTCAAATGAAAAAAAGCTTATTTCTTTATTTCACCACCTTCAGTCCTAAATTAAGGTGTCACTATGTACAGTAGAAAGATCTTTGGCTAAAAGTTAAAAGGCAACTAAAGGTCCAGGCAGATGATTGGTTATATTACAACAGTAACGGGATAGCATGTAATCGCTTAATGCCCTTAGTCGAAGCCACTGAACATGTGGCGGCTAGGGTGGAGACACTATTTTCAATTGTATATCATTACCAGCCATGCAGTTTTCTGTTACCACATGGCCAGTAAGTAATTCCAGCTGAAATAAGCTGGGGCTTTCTCTTACAGAGAAGTGAAAGCACTGACGTCTGGTGACTGGATGTGGCTATATAATGTGGCTGTACAAATGTCTGCCAGCACCCTTAAAGCTTTGCTGATCTCGTAAATAGTTGTTATACATAAAATTAATCATTGATCATAATAACATTGTGGTAGGTAAACATGGCCCCCTTGATCAATAGCTAACATGTGACATTATTCAAGAAGTATAAAGGAAGCTCTTATACTTTTCTCTTCTACTAAATCCACTTCTGGTGTTGGCTCAAAAACCACAGCAACAAAAAAGGCAACTTTTCTGCAATCTGGGGCTTTAGCCTTAGGCTGGGGCCCCACGTTGCAAAAATGTTGAGTTTTGGGTGTGTCAGAAAAACCATCGCAAAAGATGTTGCATTTTACAGTACCTGCTAAGTGGATGGGATTCTGGCTAATCCCATCCACACATTGCAGAAAAAAATCTGCAGCAGAAAAGT
Organism: Leptodactylus fallax; assembly: GCA_947044405.1. Lineage (NCBI taxonomy): Eukaryota > Metazoa > Chordata > Amphibia > Anura > Leptodactylidae > Leptodactylus > Leptodactylus fallax. The sequence goes on from CAMRHE010000092.1 coordinate 4,102,695, forward strand.
TTTTGTAAATCACAGCATGTCAATTATACCTGCGGAAATGCTGGCATTTTCCTAATAGGTATAATAGGGACAAAAAAGTCCACAGAGGAAAAGTCTGTGAAATCGCAATGAAAAACGCTGCGGGAAAAACCACATTGTGTTTTCACCCCTTTTATTCCACAATGGGTTTTTTTTTGCTACTCTTCGCTATATGGGGCTTTAGCCTTAGGCTGAGGCCCCACGTTGCAGAAATGCAGTTTTTTTTGTTGCAGATTATGTGGCACTTTTTTTAGCCAAAGCTAAGAATGGCTGCAAAAGGAATGGGAAATATATAGGAAGTTCTTATACTTCTACTTTCTAATCAATCCACTCCTGGCTTTGGCTCAAAAAAACGCAGCAAAATCTGCGATAAAAAAAGCTGTGCTTCCGCAATGTGGGGCTTCACCCTTAGGTCAGGGCCCTGCGTAGTGTAAACGCCGTCATCTGGCCATTTTACAGTGCCTGAAAAGTGGATGGAATTCTGGTTAATCCCATTCACACATTGCAGAAAAAAATCCGCAGCGGAAATGCTTGCGTTTTTGTTAATTGCAGCATATCAATTATACCTTCCGTATAGGTATAATAGAGACAGAAAGTCTGCAGAGGAAAACTCTGCGGACGTTCTGTGAAAAGCATTGCGGGAAAAAACCACAATGCTTTTCCGCTGCGTTTTTTCCCCACAGGGCTTTTTGGATACAGCATGTCAATTATACCTATGGAAACGTTGGTGGTTTCCGTATAGGTATAATTGAAGCAGAATGTCTGCAGAGGAAAACTGGATGCGGCTCAGTACATGGGGCCTTAGCCTCAAACTGTTCTTGTAGCTTTTAAGAGATCAGTAAGGAAAACAGCAAAAAATGTTGGACAATGGGATTTTCTCAGACATAGCTGCTGGTAATTAATGGCAAAAAATGCATGGGGGAAATCCAAAACATTTGCATATATGCTTAGAAAGGATAATTTTTTGCAAATTAAAATAAATTTAGCTATATTTTATTTTTTTTGCTTTATAGAATTTACAGTGGCTTGCAAAAGTATTCATACCCCTTGAACTTTTTCACATTTTGTCACCTTGCAACCACAAACTTAAATGTTTTTTATTGAGATTTTAAGTGATAGACCAACACAAAGTAGCAGATAATTGTGAAGTGGAAGGAAAATGATACATGGTTTTCAAAATTTAAATCAAATAAAAATCTGAAAAGTGTGAAGTGCAAAAGTATTCAGCCCCCTGATACCCCTAAATAAAATCCAGTGCAATCAATTGCCTTCAGAAGTCACTATATTAGTTAATAGAGTCCAGTTGTATGTAATTTAGTCTCAGTATAAATACACCTGTTCTGTGAAGGCCTCAGTGGTTTGTTAGAGAACACTAATGAACAAACAGCTTCATGAAGACAAAGGAACTCACCAGACAGGTCAGAGATAAAGTTGTGGAGAAGTTTAAAGTAGGGTTAGGTTATAAAAACATATCCCAAGCTTTGAGCATCCCAAGAGGCACTATTCAATTAATCATCCAAAAATGGAAAAAGTATTCACCAGTATTCTACTGCAAACCTACCAAGCCATGGCCGTCCACCAAAACTGACAGATCGAGCAAGGAGAGCACTGGTCACAGAAGCAGCCAAGAGGCCTATGGTCACTCTGCAGGAGCTGTAGAAATCCACAGCTCAGGTGGGAGAATCTGTCCACAGGACAACTATAAGTCGTGCAATCCACAAATCTGGCCTTTATGGAATAATGGCAAGAAGAAAACCATTGTTGAAAGAAAGACATAAGAAGTGCAGTTTGCCATAAACCATATAGGGAACACAGCAAACATATGGAAGAAGGTGTTCTGGTCATATGAGACCAAAGTTGAACTTTGTGGCCTAAATGCAAAGTGCTATGTGTGGCGGAAAGGTAACACTGCTCATCCCCCTGAACACACCATTCCCACTGTGAAACATGGTGGTGGCAGCATCATTTGTGGAGATGCTTTTCTTCACCAGAGACAGGGAAGCTGGTCAGAGTTGAAGGGAAGATGGATAGAGCTAAATACAGGGCAATCCTGGAGGAAAACCTGTTGGAGGCTGCAAAAGACTTGAGACTGTGACAACACATGAAAACTGCTGTTCACAGACACTTTCCATCCAATCTGGCTAAGCTTGAGCTATTTTACGAAGAGGAATGGACAAAAATCTCAGTATCTAGATGTGCGAAGCTGGTAGAGACATACCCCAAAAGACTTGCAGCTTTAATTGCAGTGAAAAGTGGCTCTACAAAGTATTGATATAGGGGGCTGAATACTTTTGCACGTCACACATTTCATATTTTTATTTGATTAAAATTTTGAAAACCATGTATCATTTTCCCTCCACTTCACAATTATCTGTTACTTTGTGTTGGCCTACCACTTAAAATCTCAATTAGGCCGAGTCCCCACGTTGCTGAAACACAGCTTTTTTTTGTTGCAGATTTTGCTGTGGTTTTTTGAACCAAAGCCAGCAGTGGATTGAGCAGAAGGTAGAAGTATAAGTACTTACCATATATTTCCCATTTCTTTTGTAGCCATTCTTGGCTTTGGCTCAAAAAAACGCAGCAAAATCTGCAATAAAAAAAAGCTGTGTTTCTGCAATGTGGGGCCTCAGCCTAAAATACATTTAAGTTTGTGGTTGTAAGGTGACAAAATGTGAAAAAGTTCAAGGGGTACTTTTGCAGGCCACTGTATAAAGCTGTTTGAACAAAATGTATGCGTTTTTGAGGTTGTTTAGAGTTTACTCCTTATTTATGTAGTGTTTGTGCATAAAATCATAACCTTTTCATCTTTTAAAAATTGTACAAAAATTTTAAGCAAATGTACTCCATTCAATCAGTAACATATAAAATAGGCATTACAATAAAAAGGAATTCGTTTACACAGGGGAATAAACAGTGTGGAATTGGTTGCACAAAATTTATTAAACATTGGGGGAGATTTATCAATCCCTCTATGCCAGTTTTCAGTTGGTGCACATTTAGCTCAAGACCCTTTTTTGCTCAAAACATGCGCTTCAACGCCAGCTCTGCGCCTCGCTCACCTCATTGTGTTTTCTAGCATTAGTTATAACTGAAATCTATGGCAGTTTGGGACGTGCGCCTGATTTATACAGAGGTCGGAGCCTCTTCAAAAATCACTTGTTTTCTGCACCAGTCATAATAAATCTGCCCCATTTTGTCCTGGTTTTACAAGTTTTCGTGCCATTGTTGGCACATTTTATAAAGGTGCACACATAAAACCTAGTGTACATTTTTCTTCAAATGATAAATTTTCCTCATTGTGCTTTTCAAATGACACAGCAAATATCATTGACCTTTGTAGCTTCCATAACACTGATAAATTCTTAAGATTTTGATGCCAAATAAAAAAATGTTACTCCATCTATGTTGTCATTTCATGTACAAATAGTACGTTTTATTGTCTTTATTTACAGCTAAGCAAAATTCCCTTTCTTGAGTTGCATGACCTTATTCAGCCCTGCTTTGTTTTGCCTGCTCATAACATTGAGATCTCTTCACATACTGTGGTTATTTTTGATTGCCCTATAGTTGAACCTCAATGTTATGTCCAGGAGAAAGTAACCATGAGCTTCCACAAAGATATGCGACCAGGTGCAGTGAGACGCAACTTTCCCTTCCTGACCAGTTGTTCTCACTAATAAATATAGCACTGAAAGATTTAGATATCATGCATCTGAAAGATTTTGATTCTATATTATATTTCTTTTATTGGTAAGAATTTCTTCTTTCATGATGAAAAGACTGTGATTATTCTTAGTGCTGCTGCAATTTAAGGCTAAGGCCCCACATAGTGAGCCACAGCCAAAAAGCGCTGCAGGAAAAAACACGGCGTAAATGCATTGCGGTTTTTCCCACAGCACTTTTCACAGAAAGTCCGCAGGGAAAAAGACAGGAAGTTAGTGGTGGAAAGCGGTGAATCCCTCTGCACTGGCTTTGATGGGGGAGGAATTTAAGGCTAAGGCCCCATGTAGCGGGCCGCCTGCCAGAAAGCGATGCCGGAAAAAAACGTGGCAGAAATGCATTGTGGTTTTTCCCAAAGCCCTTTCTGCTTCAACTATACCTATACGGAAAACGCCTGCGTTTCTGTAGTTGTAATTGACATGCTGCGATTTACAAAAACGCAACAGTTTTTTAAATCAAAGCATGTCCACTGCAAATATTTTTCTGCAATGTGTGGATGGGATTAGGCAGAATCAAATGAAAGCAATGAGCAGAGATAGTTTTTAACGCTGCATCGACATCAATAAAAATAAACAAAAGCCCCAGCAAAGATGTAAACTAATAATGAATAAAATAAAACATAACTTTTAATGATAGACCCATAAAACTGTCATGTTAATTACATATATAACCACATCTCCCTTGTTTGGGAATACCATTATACCAGTTTAGATATAGTTCTGCAGTGGATAATCAATAAAATATATGAATAAATGCAAAGATATGACATTCAAGATCACATATGCAATAGCAGGAATAATTTGAGCTCATGAAAAACCATGTATTGGGAAAAAATGGTTCAATCTCACCCATCCACAGTTTTCCAAATGCAGGGAACAATGTTTAATATTATTCATTATTAATTTACATCTTTGCTTCAGCTTTTGATTAGGCAGAATCCCATCCCTTTGGAGGTACTGTTAAAGTTTCCACCATGGCAAAATCACAGCACTTACGCTACGTGGGGCCTTTGCCTTAGGCTGAAGCCCCATGTGGCGCAAATGCCACAGCAAAAAATGCTGCATTTTACAGTTCCATGCTTTTCCGCTGCGTTTTTTCCCCACAGGGCTTTTTGGATGCAGCATGTAAATTATACCTATAGAAATGTTGGTGGTTTCCGTATAGGTATAATTGAAGCAGAAAGTCTGCAGAGGAAAACTGGATGTGGCTCGATACATGGGGCCTTAGCCTCAAACTGTTCTTGTAGCTTTTAAGAGATCAGTAAGGAAAACAGCAACACATGTTGGACAATGGGATTTGTTCAGACATAGCTGCTGTTAAAACCGTAAATGTCAGAAAATGCAACCCTAGCCTAAGGCTAAAGCCCCACGTGGCGTAAACGCCGCGATTCGCCCGTGGCGGAAGCGCCGCGGAAAAAAATCACGGCGTTTTACAGTCAGAGCAAAGTCGATGGGATTCTAGTGAATCCCATGCCCGCTATGCGGAGAAAACACGCTGCGGACACGCGGTGATTTCCAAAACTGGCACGGTTTTGGAAATCGCAGCATGTCAATTATACTTACAGAAACGCTGGCAGTTTCCCCAAAGGTATAATTGAAACAGAAAGTTTGCAAACTTTCTGTCTAAAGCGCTGCGGGAACAACCGCGATGCGATCCTGCCGCAGTTTCTCCCGCAGCGCTTTTTTTGCTGTGGGACACCATATGGGGCCTTAGCCTAAAAGGGTTTTCCACTTCTTTTTTGTAGCCCATATGGAGGCTTAAAATAACAAACATTATATACTCATCTGTCCAATCGGCCAGGAATCCAGTGGAGAATCTCCATTCAGAACTAACTGTCTTTGCTTATCTTCTGCATGTGCATGAGCGTGTCAGCCAATCAGTGGTTCAGCGTTCATGTCCATTTCAATAAAGCAACAGGTGAATATATAGTGTTTGTTATTTTAATCCTACCTACGGGTTAAAAAAACTAATGGAACACCCTTTTAAGGTTTGTTTCAAACACAGTCTTTTTGTGGCTGACTGTGAGTACAGTATACATTTCAGTTTGTCTCAACTCACTCAATCAGCATGTGCAGCGATATATGAACAGCTGATTTTGGCAAAGATGGCGCACACAGTACGTGCACGTCAATCTCCCGAATTTTCGGTCGTGGAGGTAAATTATATGAACAGCACATACAGTGCTGTGTGCGCTGAAAACTTCCACAGTTCCAGGTACAGTATGGTAATCATCTGGCCGTAGATATGCATCTGATTCTAGATATACAGTACACAGCGTGCACAATTTCTGCTTGCAGAAGGCTAAGTTAGAGCCAGCATGGTTTAATGGCAGCAGTATGAATAGTAGCAGTGGCTCCTACAACTAAACTGTCCCTACAGCTACAAACTCAGCTTCTTCTGCGAGCGGGGACCCTGGGAACTGGATGTCCTAAGGGTGGGTTCACACCTGCGCTTGGTGTCCGTCCGTTGCCAATCCAGTGAAAATCTCGGCGAACTGGATTGGCGTCGGATACAGACCGGTCAGCGGCGCATTGGTTAAAAACCCATTCATTTGAATGGGTTTTTAAATCAGTGCGCGGGTGTGCGCTTACACCCTCTGCGCTGCAAATCCTTTTTTTTTCGTCGGAAACAAAGTCGGACATGCAGGACTTCGTGTCCGACGAAAAAAAAAAGGATTCGCAGCGCAGAGGGTGTAAGCGCACACCCACGCACTGCTTTAAAAACCCATTCAAATGAATGGGTTTTTAACCAATGCGCCACTGACCGGTCTGTATCCGACGCCAATCCAGTTCGCCGAGATTTTCACTGGATTGGCAACGGACGGACAGCAAGCGCAGGTGTGAACGAAGCATAACTAGTACTAATTTGATTGACAGGTATATTGTTCAATAGAAGCACATAGTGTATTTACTCTTGAATTAACACACTACTACTTGACATTGGCACTGAGGATGTTGGCTTTTACCCTGATCTTATACTTACCAATGCTGCGACCTCACCTTCCTCCCCCCTATCCCCATACCTTATTCTACCTGAGAATAAAGACAAACACAAGCGAGGTTGGATTAATTGGCCACAGCAGCCATTTTATTACATAAAAACAGTACAAATATATATATATAAACTGCAATTTTTTAAAACCCACCTGAATAAATAACGCTACCATAACCCCCTATATAATAATAAATACATAAATAACAATTTAAATAACAAAATAACCAATTAACCCCAACTTTCCAGAAATAAATATATATATTTTCTGAGGGGAAGGTCCTTGGAGCTCCATAGATCTGGCCACCAAACTGTCCATCACACCAAGTTACCCCCAGCCACAAACCACAGGCTCAGGGGCACCATAAACACCGATGGCAGTCTCACCGTATATATAACAAACCACTCCCTGGGACACCACCCAGCAGGAGCCCAAAAGCAGCCAGACCAACCAAAACCGTAGTTAATTGTAGGGGAAACTAACCACCATGTTTCTCCACCCCCCGAATTTTTACCAACTCCAAGGACCCCCCACCCCACACTGCTGCGACAAATAACTCAACTGACCTAGCACAAACCTAACAAATCACAAGGGGGAACGGGTCAATGGCTCCTTCCCAGCGGTGAATGACCACGGAAAGCAGAGCTGATCCCCTATATTCCCTGCCCCTAGCTACTCCCGCCACAGAAGTGCCCCTCCCCTTAGTAACCCTAGCCCCACCATCAGGCCCTGTCATGCCGGCCTCCCCTCAGTCTGCTCCCTGGTCCGGCCTTCCTATACATGAATACAAATTGTAAACAAACGGGCACCGATATGAACACTAGATAGAAGAGGGTTAAACACATGCTACTGTTTATTGAATATAACAAAATCTAAAGATGTTAATGAAGTATCCATATAATATAGATAGATACCAGTATAAGTGCTAAAGCAAAAGAATGTAATATAACATTTTGTGCATAGCAGTTCTTGGGCCTATTATAGAAAACACCCAAAGTGAAATGTGTCATTGAGAACATGGGGTTTAATTGTATGTAGCTCTCCTCCTGTAGTAGCATAGTGTCTAGATATCCACCTCTAATCTATGTAAATGGTGGATGCCCCATCCTGATGGATCCTTAAGGATCAGATTGTGTTTTTCTTTAAAGTGTCTAGCCACAGGAGGGGTTTTAAAGACCCTATGTGTTCTTTTGGCTTCAGCTTCCAATAGTGCATAATTCTTGATGCTAGAAATATGTTCAGACATGCGGGTCCTGTCATGTCTTACCCACATAGTATAAGTTACAGGTACATCATAAAATGTAAATTACTCAAAGGTGGAACAGTTTCTACTCAGTTGGAAGATCTCCCCCTTGGGGAATCCTCAATTAGTTCTAGGAAGGTGGGCGTTTCTGGCGTCAAGTAAACTATTAGTTGCTGTTATTTTTCTGTACAAGTCTGTAGGTATTTTACCATCAGGATCAGATTTCATAAAAATATCTAGGAATGGTACATTTGGCTATACTCCAGTGTGAGTTTGATATTATAAGAGTTGTTGGTGAATATGTCAATAAATTGAGTTAATCCTGCTTGTGTTCCCCCAGATAAACACAATCTCATCGATATATCGTCACCAGGTATTGATGTATTGTGTGTGTTCGTATTGTTGTAAAAAAACGCCTCTTCCTACCACCCAAGGAACAGATTTGCAAAGTTGGGTGCACATCCCAACCCATAGCTGTTACCTGGGTTTGTAAGAATAAGGGGCCAAAGAACACAAATAGTTTCATCTGAACGAATACAAATAGTTTGGTCAGAATGAATCTTTAAGCCCAGAGGACAAAGTTCCATCTGACAGGATGTTGGTGAAAAGAATAAAATAGGGTCAACAACTGGGGTCTGCCCTTGTGAGCAGGAGTTATTTTCGGGTGTTGAGAGAGAGTGTAGGGCAAGTTAGCCACTCACCCTACTGCTTGATGACATCAGAGGAATATATGCATTTACCCACTTCCAGAAAAGACTGGTAAGGTTATTGAAATTTATACCAACTGATATGTGGTGTACATTCATTCATCTTTAATTCAGTTATACCTAAGGTGTGATTACATACATAATGTCACCATAGATATTTTAGATTGATATTAGAACTTTGCATTGAGAGGTGGTGTGTCTATCATATTTTGGTTTGGAGGCATTTATTATTTTATTAATTGACTTATAGATTTTAAATAGATTGCATTTCTGTTAAATAGAAATGGGCTAACCTCTCAAGATTTGTTTTGTTTTGGGTTCAGGACCAAGATTCGTTTCAGATTGAACTACACCTTAAATTGGCATAAAACATAGTGCAGAACACTTTTAGGGCTCCTTGGAACTTATCTATCCGATTTCTAGCTCTCTAAGGCAAACAGCCTTGAAAGTGACATGTATGCCTATGGAAAAAACGCATTGTAAGCAGTGAATACAAACTCAGAGTTTAACCATACACTGCGCTGACACTCACTTTTACGCATTTTAACATTTAAAGAGGACCTTTCACGTACTCATGCACATGCGGTTTTATATACCGCTAGAAAGCCAACAGTGTGCTGAGTGTACTGGGGGGGCTATGTTAGAGTACTGTCTGTGGGGGGGCGTTCCTCACATCCCAGCTAGATTGTCAGGAACGGCCTTCTCACAGTGGGCAGAGATCAGTACCGAAACTAACAGCCAGCCAAGGGGCACATAACGGGAAAGCCGCTGAATTCAGCTCACTGTCGGCTTTCTAGTGGTATATAAAACTTCATGTGCATGAGGACGTGAAAGGTCCTCTTTGAAACGCTCTAAAAATTACTAAAAAAAAATTCAGAATGGGATGGAATTGGAGACTTTGTTACAGGCTTTGTTTTTACAGAGTTCACTGTGCAGCCCAAATGACATGTCACCTGTATTTTATGGATCAGTATAATTCCAGGGATAATAAAAATATTTATAGGTTTTTTTTTTTTTTACATTTTAACCCCTTAAAAAAAATCCAAAACTCAAAAAAAAAAAAATATTGCATTCGCCATATTGTGACATTCTTTTTTATATTTCCGTGTATGGGGATGCATAGGGAGTCTTTTTTTTTTGGGGCCAGATGTACTTTTTAGTTATACCATTTTGGGGAATGTCTGGTGTTTTTATCCCTTTTGATTCAAATTTTTATGGGTAGCAAAAGAGCAAAAAAATGCCGGTTTGGCACTTTTAATTTTTTTTTTTGCGCAACGGCATTCACCATATGGAAAAAATATTTTTATATGTTTGTATAATGGTCGTTTTTGGACATGGGGATGTATCATTTGTTTATTTATATTTTAACTCTAGGGAAAGGTGGGTGATTTAATTTTTTAGATTTTTTTTTTTTTTTAAACTATTTTATTAGCGCCCCTATGGGACTTGAACCTGCAATCTTTTGATAGTTGCTGCTCAGTGCTCCCTGCCTGTACACTGCTCAGAGGAGTCTTGTAGCCCAAGCAGCTTTACAGAAATTAGTGTAAGGAGAGTCTATCTACTTTTGACTAGCTGCTTGTATTATTGCTGATGGAATGTTAGTTATAGATAGCAAGCAGCATTTCTGATTAAGCTTAAATCTCAATTTTTTTAGCTGCATCATTACCTGGATTTTGGAGTCTAGATTCCCTGGAACTCCTATATTAAGTTCACTTGGGCTTTTCCCAGCTATTTGGGGGGGGGGGGGGTCAGACTCTGCTCTGTATTGTACACTCCATAATGAAAAATTGGACACTACGAATAAAGGGTTATACAGCTAGAGAACAGACTACAGACAGATATTTCAACTTTTGATGAAAATTCAGGTACCCTTTAGGTCATTTATCATGTGTTTATGCCATTTTAGAACAGCTATGGTGTTGGGAGTGTATTATACACATCTATGACAAACTTTAACTTATTTTTTCATAAATCAGTGGTGAAATTACTCGCAATACATTTCACTAAAGAAAAGAGCTGGTGTCTTTAACTATTACTCCTGTCTTCTTATCTTAGTGTTTTTAGTCCGTGCTCCATACACATGCAGTTTACAATTAAATCTATGTACAGGGGAGAGGGAGGAGGAGAAAGAGAGACAGAAATATAAGGCCATATACAACATTAAATTAGTCCTTTCAGACAGGAAAAAGCTGGATAGTAATTCCTAAAAGCTATGTTGTAAAAGAAAACTGTCTCTATATAGTGCAGATGTCTCTCTGCTTTGAGAAGCTCTCATTTCCCTCCCTCCTCCTCTCTACATGGACTTCTAATGCACATAAATGAACACTGACAGAAGGAGGCATATGAAGAAACAGGCTCTTTTCTTTCATAAAATATATTTAAAAGCTTGTTCTTTTCACCTAAATTATGTATTTATAAAAAAAAAAAAAAAAAATAACAAAAGTTTAGTTACGCTTTAACAAAATCACAATTTTGTTCCAGTCCTCAGGTGATGTAGAAATGAAAGCTAACAAAGTGATAAATTTACTAACTGAATGCCAAAAAATTTATCACAAAAAACAGTACAAGCATGGAAAGTCTCACAGGCTTCACACACAAGCAGTACGCAGAGACAAGAAGAAAAAAGGAAGATGTCTGCATGAGTATGAAAACTAACCCTGCCATTAACCCTTTGTTTTTGTGTTTCTCAGAGGTTTACAATATCCTGTGGACTCCATCAAATGTTCTGGAGTACTTCAGACCGGTCTTTTTGTCTTTATTTTTACTAAAATTGTCAAATAGGGTTATATAGGGGAATATTTATTTGCTGTTCACTCCCTATTACTAGTTAAGTTCTGTATTTAGAAAGCAGCAGGCTCAAGACCAGAACACATTGAGTGGAGGGGCAAGGAGCAGGTCTCTCTTCACAGCCTCTATATATTTATTCCATCAAATGTAGTGGACTACTTTGGAGCAGAGTTTTTGTCTTTATTTTTACTAAAATTGTCAAAAAGGATTGCAAGGGGAAGTATTCATTTCAAGAAATTTTATTTTTTAGTCATGAAGTTGTCTGATTGACTTCTTTCTATTACTAATGCTGATGCTTAGCTTTGTGTTACATTCATCTGTGTTGTCAACTCTGGTCTGGGATTCTGCCAAGTTCATCTCCACCTCTAGTAGCTCTGGTGAAAACGTCCTGAGATTGGCTTTGGCTCATACTGGGTGTGTAGCAGTTTGGTTACAGTTTTTTCTGCTAGCGGTCGTTAGGTTCAGTTCTGCTGCTTCTCTCAGTTCTGACTACACTTGATCCTGTACCTGCATCTGATCTCCTAACACAAAGAATAGGAGTTGGCTCTCTCTCTGCCTCCGACTTTCTGTGACTGTCAAAAATAAATGCTTGTTGCATGACTTTATAAAAAGTTGATGCATTTTCAGACAGTGAAGAATAGGAGACAGGTCATTTTTTTTACAGAAAACATGAGACAAATTCATGAAAAACACTTGCGGCACAAAATTTGGTTTTTATCCAGTACAGACATAACAGAAAACATTTTTGTTGCAGATTTTTCTCTGTTTCTTGAGCAAAAGCCAAGAGTTTCAAAAGGAATAAAAAATATAAAGAAAGCATTTCTACTTCTCCCTAAATCTTATCTTATCTAGGCTAAAAAAGAATGCTGTAAAATCTGCATCAAATGTGACAGTTTTTCTCCAGCATGTGACCTCAGCCTAAAAGAACCACAACAAAATTATCCTCTTAGACTATGCACCAAATTTTTATATTTATTATATATATTTTTTACATTGTCTAAACCAGGGTTCGGCAACCCCTGGCACGCATGCCAAGAGTGGCACGCGAGGCTTATTCCCCTGGCACGGCAGCGGAGTCCTCACCCAGCAGCTTCGATCGGACCAAACACGGCCGAAACGAAACTGCTATTACTATACTGTGAGGTCTCTTCAGACCCCCAGTATAATAAGTGGAGACTAAGGAGAAGTGAAGAAATATAAAAAACAATGATACTCACCTTGCTCCCTGCGCTACGCGGCGGCTGTGCGACCTGCCGGCACTTCTGACAGCTGACAAGGGTCACGTCTGGCATCATTACACATATGTCATTACGCGACATGACCCCAGAGACCCAATCAGCGGTCGCTGACTACAGGCAGAAGCGCCAAAGAGAACAGAGCGGCTGCGGAGCATGGAATGGTGAGTTCATTGTTTTTTTATGTTTGTCCCCTCTCTTGGTCCTGCACTTATTATACTCGGTGGTCTATGGGACCTAATACCATGTGCGGGGACCGCTATGGGACCCAATACCGTGTGCAGGGACCGCTATGGGACCGAATACCATGTGCGGGGACCTCTATAGCACATAATACCGTGTGCGGGGACTGCTATGGGACCTCATACCGTGTGCGGGGACTGCTATGGGACCTAATACCGTGTGCAGGGACCACTATGGGACCTAATACCGTGTGCAGGGACCGCTATGGGACCTAATACCGTGTGCAGAGACCGCTATGGGACCTAATACCATGTGTGGGGACCACTATGGGACCTAATACCGTGTGCGGGGACCGCTATGGGACCTAATACCGTGTGCAGGGATCGCTATGGGACCTAATACCGTGTGCGGGGACCACTATGGGATCTAATACCGTGTGCGGGGACCGCTATGGGACCTAATACCGTGTGCGGGGACCACTATGGGACATAATACCGTGTGCGGGGACCACTATGGGACCTAATACCGTGTGCGGGGACCGCTATGGGACCTAATACCGAATGCGGGAACCACTATAGGACATAATAAAGTGTGTGGGGACCGCTATGGGACCTAATACCGTGTGCAGGGACCACTATAGGACATAATACCATGTGCGGGGACCGCAAGGGGACCTAATACCGTGTGCAGGGACCGCTATGGGACCTAATACCGTGTGCGGGGACCACTATGGGACCTAATACCGTGTGCGGGGACCGCTATGGGACCTAATACCGTGTGCAGGGACCACTATGGGACCTAATACCGTGTGCAGGGACCGCTATGGGACCTAATACCGTGTGCAGGGACCGCTATGGGACCTAATACCGTGTGCGGGGACCGCTATGGGACCTAATACCGTGTGCGGGGACCGCTATGGGACCTAATACCGTGTGCGGGGACCGCTATGGGACATAATACCGTGTGCGGGGACCGCTATGGGACCTAATACCGTGTGCGGGGACCGCTATGGGACCTAATACCGAATGCGGGGACCACTATAGGACATAATACCGTGTGCGGGGACCACTATGGGACCTAATACCGTGGGCAGGGACCACTAAAGGACATAATACCATGTGCGGGGACCGCTATGGGACCTAATACCGTGTGCAGGGACCGCTATGGGACCTAATACCGTGTGCAGGGACCGCTATGGGACCTAATACCGTGTGCAGGGATCGCTATGGGACCTAATACCGTGTGCGGGGACCGCTATGGGACCTAATACCGTGTGCGGGGACCGCTATGGGACCTAATACCGTGTGCGGGGACCACTATGGGACATAATACCGTGTGCGGGGACCACTATGGGACCTAATACCGTGTGCGGGGACCGCTATGGGACCTAATACCGAATGCGGGAACCACTATAGGACATAATAAAGTGTGTGGGGACCTCTATGGGACCTAATACCGTGTGCAGGGACCACTATAGGACATAATACCATGTGCGGGGACCGCTATGGGACCTAATACCGTGTGCAGGGACTGCTATGGGACCTAATACCGTGTGCGGGGACCGCTATGGGACCTAATACCGTGTGCAGGGACCGCTATGGGACCTAATACCGTGTGAGGGGACCACTATAGGACATAATACCGTGTGCGGGGACCGCTATGAGACCTAATACCGTGTGAGGGGACCGCTATGGGACCTAATACCGTGTGCAGGGACCACTATGGGACCTAATACCATGTGCAGGGACCACTATGGGACCTAATACCGTGTGCGAGGACCGCTATGGGACCTAATACCGTGTGCAGGGACCACTATAGGACATAATACCATGTGCGGGGACCGCTATGGGACCTAATACCGTGTGCAGGGACCGCTATGGGACCTAATACCGTGTGCGGGGACCACAATGGGACCTAATACCGTGTGCGGGGACCACTATGGGACCTAATACCGTGTGCGGGGACTGCTATGTGACCTAATACCGTGTGCGGGGACTGCTATGGGACCTAATACCGCATGCGGGGACCGCTATGGGACCTAATACCGTGTGCAGGGACCGCTATGGGGCATAATACCGTGTGCAGGGACCATTATGGGCCTAATACCGTGTGCAGGGACTGCTATGGGACCTAATATCGGACCGCTATGGGACCTAATACCGTGTGCAGAGGCTGCTATGGGACCTAATATTGTGTGCTGGGGCCACTATATGACATAATACCGTGTGCTGGGATCACTATATGACATAAAACGGTGTGCTGGGGTCACTATGTGACATAATACGGTGTGCAGGGGTCACTATATGAGATAATACCGTGTGTAGGGGCCACTATGTGACATAATACGGTGTGCAGAGGCTGTTATGGGATATAATACCTTGTGCAGAGGCTGTTATGGGATATAATACCTTGTGCAGGGGTCACTATGGGACATTATTCTGTATAACGGTGTCTTTTCTGCATTAAGGATGTGTTTTTGCACAGAAAACACAGGCATTTTTTTTTTGTGCAAAAATGCACCATGTGAACGCAGTTTTACATTGAAGTAAAAGTTCCAGTGGCCTAAGACTATATCTGCATCCAGATACATAGTGTGCATTCACCATAAGGATGCCGCCATATGGTGCTCCTGGACACATTTACTACTAATTGGGGGCTGCACATGGACTTTCATTGCTTCTAATCGGAAAGTACAAGAGCATCCCAGGAAATAGCAGTAAACGCATGTGTCCTAAAGCATCTGGTGGCAGCACTTCTGTGTTATGGTTTGTGGTATATGACTTTAGTTTAGGGGTCGTCAGACTTACAATTATTGACCGGCACTCCGAGTACCTCAGCTTTGATTTTTTTATTAAAATCGGCACGCTGAACAAAAAAGGTTGTCTACCCCTGGTCTAAACCTTAGACATGATTACTAAATCTTCACCATTGAGCCAAATATGCTTTAGAAATGGAGCACTTAGAACAAAATCAAGCTACTTAATAATAATATGAGCTAGTAAAAGGAGGGTCTAATTCTTGGTATTAACATCCAATGGAGTTCTTGCTAGGATTCACTTACTTTGAATTTACACATTTGCAGATCTATCCATTACCTAGCCTTTGGTTCAAAGTTGTGTATCCAACAAATGGTCTTTGAGGTTTGCTAGGGCCCATACACATTTGATGGTCCACAGATCTTAATCAAGATGACAGGTTCTTTAATGACCATACTTTATTGACTTACCACCGAGGGGTCCTACCTACTGTAGATATGTATTTTCGTAATTAAAGACTTTGTGAACAACTGTATTGTTACATTACTGGTATAATCCAGAGATATAGAGGAATGTGTTATGGTTTGAAGATATTCTGGAAATACTTCAAAAGATATATTCAGCACAATGTAGGTCACGTTTGAACCTCTGACTACAATGAGAAGCAGTTGTCACAAGTCTGTCTCGTGCTGGCTGTTGTGCCTCCAGTCATTACTGCTAGTACATTGTTGACGTGATCTCTTTCACCGTCTGATTATCCATTTGGAAACAAGCTATGGAAAAGCAATTTACCAAGATATGTATTTAGCTTTCTATGGTACTAATGATCAGAAATATTGATGGGTGTATTCAGCTGTCTACGTACGGTTTAATTGTCCCTGTATTGCCTCCAGGTTTCAGACAAGGCTACATGCTTTCATTGAGCTCTGCAGGCGTGGAGGTCATATGAGTTCTACAGGAACAAATTATTTAGAATAGCAATTTGACTATAAATAAATAACCAAAGACACGCAGCTTTATAAACTGACATTTATAGAAATACTATAAAAGACTGATGTTCATTGTACATTTGCCAGAAGCAAAAGATTTATGAAAACTGTCTAAAAGAAAAACTCTCTGTTGCCCATAGCAACCAATCATTGTGATTGGTTGCTATAGGCAACTAACACTTTTTTCAGTGTGTAACTTCTCCTATAGACTCCCACATTCTAATGATAATCTAATATTTTTATTCAGCAACAGAACAGTGCACGACATTCCCATGCACAGTTTCTTTTGCAGAAGGGTATCCACATTCTTGCATTAACTTAGCAATTAAAAGAAACAGGGGTGTAATGAAGGGCTCACAGTTCCTGGTCCAAAAGCTCAGCTTGGGTCCTCTACACAGTGATCTTGCCCCTTTTGTACCACAGACTCTCCCACAGAGAGTGGGACTATTTACTGCTGACCAACTGCTAAGTTTGGCTACTTTTCTCCTTTTTGTCAGTGAAAATGTGTGTATCATAAATCTATTAATAATTTTACTGTCCATAGACTGCCAGCCATCAAAGGAAATCAGAAAGGAGATCAAAGAAGTTTAATCGACCTTAGTGTGTTAAGGGGCCTCAGCTTATGGGTCCAGTCGCATCTGCAACCACTGTGATCTCTACAGTCATGGCCAAAAGTTTTGAGAATGATACAAATATTAATTTTTACAAAGTCTACTGCTTCAGTTTTTCTAATGGCAATTTTCATATACTCCAGAATGTTATAAAGAGTGATCAGCTTAACAGCAATTACTTGCAAAGTCAATATTTGCCTAGAAAATGAACTTTATCCCCCAAAACACATTTCAACATCATTGCAGCCCTGCCTTAATAGGACCACCTAACATCGTTTCAGTGATTGCTCCATTAACACAGGTGTGGGTGTTGATGAGGACAGGGCTGAAGATCAATCTGTCATGATTAAGTAAGAATGACACCACTGGACACTTTAAAAGGAGGCTGGTGCTTGCTATCATTGTTTCTCTTCTGTTAACCATGGTTATCTCTAAAGAAACACGTGCAGTCATCATTGCACTGCACAAAAATGGCCTAACTGGGAAGAGTATTGCAGCTAGAAAGATTGCACCTCAGTCAACAATCTATCGCATCATCAAGAACTTCAAGGAGAGAGGTTCTATTGGTGCCAAAAAGGCTCCAGGGCGCCCAAGAAAGACCAGCAAGCGGCAGGACCATCTCTTAAAAGTGTTTCAGCTGCGGGATTGGGCTAACAGCAGTGCAGAGCTTGCTGAGGAATGGCAGCAGGCAGGTGTGAGTGCATCTGCACGCACTGTGAGGCGGAGACTCTTGGAGCAAGGCCTGGTCTCAAGTAGGGCAGCAAAGAAGCCACTTCTCTCCAGAAAAAACATCAGGGACAGACTGATATTCTGCAAAAGGTACAGGGAGTGGACTGCTGAGGACTGGGGTAAAGTCATTTTCTCTGATTAATCCCCTTTTCAATTGTTTGGAACATCTGGAAAACAGCTTATTCGGAGAAGAAGAGGTGAGCGCTACCACCAGTCTTGTCTCATGCCAACTGTAAAGCATCCTGAAACCATTCATGTGTGGGGTTGCTTCTCAGCCAAGGGAATCGGCTCTCTCACAGTCTTGCCTAAAAACACAGCCATGAATAAAGAATGGTACCAGAATGTCCTCCAAGAGCAACTTCTCCCAACCGTCCAAGAGCAGTTTGGCGCTCAACAATGCCTTTTCCAGCATGATGGAGCACCTTGCCATAAAGCAAAGGTGATAACTAAATGGCTCAGGGAACAAAACATAGAGATTTTGGGTCCATGGCCTGGAAACTCCCCAGATCTTAATCCCATTGAGAACTTGTGGTCAATCATCAAGAGACGGGTGGACAAACAAAAACCAACAAATTCAGACAAAATTAAAGCATTGATTCTGCAAGAATGGACTGCTATCAGTCAGGATTTGGTCCAGAAGTTGATTGAGAGCATGCCAGGGAGAATTGCAGAGGTCCTGAAGAAGAAGGGTCAACACTGCAAATATTGACTTGCTGCATTAACTCATTCTAACTGTCAATATAAGCTTCTGTTATTCATAATATGAATGCAGTTATATTTCTGTATGTGATAAAAACATCTGACAAACACACATAAAAACCAGAGGGCAGCAGATCATGTGAAAATATAATATTTGTGTCATTCTCAAAACTTTTGGCCATGACTGTACAGTTACGCCACTGCTCATGGACACCCTAAGACTCCTGGGCCCGGGTGCGATTGCACTCTCTACACCCATCAAGTAATGCTCCTGGAAACAATGCCCCCTTGAATGGTTTACTTCAAGATCCCAGATCAGTATATACTAGATTCAAACACCTCAAACATCTCAGACTCAAAAACAGCACTCCCTTCCCTTTCGCCACAGAATATTGAAGAGGTGAACACGGATACCACAAAATGCAAAAAGTTAACTTAAAGATGTTGTCCAGGATAAAATGGAATTCCTACACTAATCTAAACACCCTCCCCCCGCCTACTTTCTAAATGACATACTTTAGCAAAAATGTACAGTATATTTAACCATATTCCTGGGGCTGGCATGTGACCAGGCACATTTTCTGATTATCCAGTGACGTTCCTTTTCCCCATTTCCGGAAATGTCACCAATACTACCCACCCCCTCCACCCGACCCCATCATACTTACCTGTCTTCCTGTCCAGACTTCGTTCTCTTCTTTGACGTATGCTGGGGTGTGTGCAGGCCAAAGGAGCCTCCCACTCTTGCGCAGTAGAGATGGATTGCCGGCTGCAGCGCAGTCTCGGCACTATTGCGCACACACCAGTAGAGTCAAAGAAGAGAAGAAGAAAGACAGGTAAGTATGATGGGGGGGGGATGGGCTGAGTTAGCTGGGAAGGGCTAGTAGTGGGCAGGATAGTTAGGGAGACAGGGAGGGGTGTGTGAAAGAGGGAGATGGTGTGAGTCAGCCTACAACTACCATGATGCATTGCATGAACTAAGACAGCAGGAAGCTACACCATGTAAACAAATGCAGAAGATGCCAGGAGCTAAAGGTATTTGGGTGCATTTATTAACCCATTAATAGCACTAACAGACCTTTTTTTTTATTTTGCCTGGTAAACCCCTTTAATTTGCACCAAAATAATGGCACATTTTTTATTTAAATTTAGCACTATATGGTGCATATTAAGCCATGCTACCTTGACAGGCTAGCAAACTGATGTAGGCAAGCTAGGTACAGGGATTTATTTCTATGCATTTGCTTCACAAATATTTCTAAAACTTGATTTAACATTGTAAGCCAGAAATGAGCCAAAATTTTTTTTTTACAATTAGATCTAGGGACAAGCACATTGGTAAGTCAACCCCTATGTTTCTGTTAGAAATGTAGTGAAGCCTGTTATTATATATGGTTGTAAATTGTATTACTGAATATGTATTGTTAAGGTTCATAATAAAAACAAGAGGATTAAACAACTGTAAACAGACGCAAGTAAGTTGTTTTATTATGTAATAGGAAGCGACCCATAAAAAAGCATATTATGAAAAGTAGAACACTGGCATCAAGTCTAAGTATCCACGCCTTTACCTGTGGTTAACCTTGTACCCAAGACTGAAAGGCTTAACCACTTACTTGTAACAGGAACTCCATGTTCTTGGCATGTTAACAGATAAATAAATGTCCTACTCAAGGGCGTAACATAAGTATTAATAATCTGGAATTATCTGGATAGAGTTTTGATGGTGCAACAGAGGACAACTACATACTCATGATGATGACAATTCCATGACTGTTCTACAACTGAACCTTATAATAACATATGTTCTGGGGCACATATTGTGACAACTTGGGGAATTAGACTCAAAATGGCGGCAGACTCCTGGTCCGGACAGCGGTGGTTCGTGGTACTGGGCGCCGGATAGATAGCGTTCAGACGGTCCAAGTGTAAAATAAAACTGGCTTTATTCAGCATAGGTGCAACATAGCAAAACAACAAAAAACCTAGGCCACAGTTAGAGCACTAACTCACTCCTTGAGCCTCTAACTAGCCTGACTATTGCTCAGCTCCAGCAACAGTCCCCTGTGGACCCCAGCCCTCCTGGAACAGACTGTCTATCTGTCCGGCTGGTCCACCATCTCCTGCTCCTTGTAGGATACTCCAGCCTTCTGGAGTTACGCACCCCCCCCCAAAGGCGTGGCTGAGGGCCTTTTCAGGGCTGGCCTGGGTCGCTCCCTAGCGCCCTCTAGGTTCACATACTCACAATATGTTCTCATGGCATTAAATCACAATTCCTAGCTTTCTGTCCTCAGGGCTGCAATTTGGCTCCCACGTTCCCCACAACTTTCAAGGGAATATGACTTGAGTCACAATACAACCTTATGGTTGTCTAAATTTGTTTCACCAGAACAGACATATATTTAGTATTCTTAGAATTTTTTCTCAAAAGCCTCCAAATTGCTCCAAAAATACTTGTATAATGTGTTTGCTTCTGCATTAATAGAATGCAAATGTTAACCTGAACAGAATTAATTGTATAATACATAATATGAGCAGACTTGAGAAAGACTCTTGTAAAAAGCATGAACATTGGTTAAATAACCAAAGCCCCTTTATTAACTACTTAAGGACTCCTTCACCTAAATTTATGGTGGATAGTGCAGCTCTACAAAACTATGTACATTTATTGACATAGGTTTTTCAGCAAATTATGGCTAACAAATATAAAGTTTTTCATAGAGTTAGAACTTGAATAAAGTATACTTTTTTAAACTATTCTTACAAGCTAAGATTAACCCATTCCCCCCCAAAAATAGTGCTTATGATAGGTTACAAAAGAGTGCAATCTAATGGGGGTTTCCCTCCGACAGGCTATGAAAACCTGTTTGCAAGTTCTACTCTGGATACCCCACTAATCAGCTGATTGGAGGGCCTGCTGCAGACCATAACCAGTTACACAGTGTACTGGCTAAGAAGAACACTACCATACATGGTGTACTGGCGTTGCCTGTTATAGTACTACTGTAAAGTTTAAAGTCAGTGACAGTAAATGGCAGGTAATTGGTGAGGGTACGGGGAGTCTGACCCCCACCGACCTGTTACTGGTGACCTAGCCTAAAGATCATAGTACGTTCTAGAGATGGGCGAACCTCTGAAGACTTGATTAATTTCTGGCTTGGACAAATCGACCTTCCGGGTCCTTTCAGCCCCAACTTGTTCAGATAGAACTGAAATTATTATACTCTGGGGTTTCTTCAGACCCCAGAGTATAAAAGGTTGAGGAATAGGGGAGGTGTAAAAAAATAACAAACAGTTATAATCACCTTCCCTACCCTCTTTTGGGCCTCCTCACGATGTCCAGTGCTCTCACCAGATCCTTTTCTGACCTCCTGGTTGATGTGCATCCCATGTGACCGCTGGCACCCAATCACAAGGCTTCAGCAGTGAAAAAGGTCAGAAGAGGACTCAGGGAGAGCACCTGACCCAATGAGGAGGCCCAGAAGAGGTGAGGGAAGGTGAGTATAACTTTTTGTTAATTTTTTACACCTCTTCTGCGCCTCCACCTATTATACTCTGGGGTCTGAAGAGACCCCAGAGTATACTAATTTCACTTCTGATTTGTGGGTCACGAACCCCCAAAGTTTTGTGTTTGGACAAATGCAAAACTTTTGGAAAATCTGGGTTGAATCTGGTTCAATCCAACAGTTCGCTCATCTCTAGAAAATTCTTAGAAAACCCCTTTCCTAAAAGTTAACGTAATACATTCAACACGATTAAACTGTATCTGGTCCTGATGACCCAAAATAACCTGAACCTGAACCCATAACGTTAATATTAGTAGGCTTCCAACACTTGGACTTTCCTTAAACTTATGTGTGAGTCCAATCTGTTCTGTGAAACTTAGTTGTAATGAAGCTAGCATCAAAATTACTTTGTTCACATTGCAGTGTTGCATTTTTTGCTGTGCCTGATGACTGTAATATGGCGTAGTCTGAATCATACACACTGGGTGAGATTTCTTTCAGATTGTCACACTGTGCACTGGTCTTAATATTGTGACGGCTGGTGGCGGATGCGCCAGAATTATTAAGAAGCACCAGCCTAATAGTTCTGGTGTATCACAGAAAGTTACATGTTTCAAATTGAAATCTATGCCAGCCAGGTACAGGTGTACATTTCAGCTATAATTCATGCCCCCGTCTCACTCCTCTCACTTTTCCCACAAAGTAGTGAGACGGTCGGAAAATGAACAAAATGGCACACATTGTGGCAGAAATGGCAGTGCAGAACAAATACATCACTTTTGCGCCAAAACATTGGGATGAAAAGTTTAGTAAGTTCCCCTCTTTATCTTAAATCATATTAGCTAAACTTACCTAATATTATACTAGCATTTACTAAGTTCTTTCTTTCCAGGAGGAATACCAAAGGAATGATACAACATTTATAAGAAATGATGAAACCGAAAAAAAATGTCACGAGAAAACCAAATATTTTCTGAAACAGACATGTCAGGAAATCTCAGAGGTTCTCTATAAATAATCTCTCAAAGAGCCTTTGGCTGCATAACAAGAGAGTCCAAGGACTGATGCACAGGGCACATCCTTGGGTTCCATACAATGGAGAAACAAGAAAATCATGTTGTACAGCACCATATTATGGAGCTATTGTTAGGGAATTGTCATTTAAGCAATTCCCCAGTAGCTGCTGCTGGAACCTGGGAGGAAAGGGAACGACGGAGACAGTGAGTCCTGATGCTTAATCCACCCCCCTGTCCCTACCTATTTGCCTCAACTACCTTAAACGGTAGAGGACAACTGAGCGACGGTCCCTTCCTATCATACAAGTGAATACACAAAACATAGACAAGACAAACAAACAGGAACGGGTAACCAAGAGAGCCAAGGGTCAGAACCAGTCGGGCAGCGAAGTACAAAAACAGAAACAGAAGAATAGTCAAAGGAAAAAGTCAAGGTCAGAATATAGATAAACAGAGGAAACAGTATAACGCTTAGCATGCTCAGAGAGACTAATAGCAAGCAACCAAGGGAGAATTGGAAAACTATATAAAGGGTATCAGGAATGCACCCCAGGCTTGATTGGCAAGGAAGGATGTCAATCAAAAGAGCACCAAACGTTAACTCTTTAGAAACCAGAGGAACTCAGAGCCTTGGCTGGACTGGCACACTGCAAGAAAATACGGTTATGTGAAGGAGGCCTTAGTGAAGCAGAAAAGCCAGTCAGGCATACAGTGGGTATAAATTGGTTCATTGAGCCGTAGAAAAACATCAACTGGTCAGATGAATTCAGATTTTTTTGCACCATGCCCATTCGAGGGTCAGAATTTGGCACAAGAAGCATGCATTTAAAAACCCTTTTCTGGCAGGTGTCAGGCTGGTAGAGGTGGAGTAATGGTGTTTGGTGAAATATTTCCTTGGCACAATGCATTGCTGTGGTTCTGAAGGCCAAAGGACTTCCAACCTGCTACTAGAAGATGTTTATCTATAGTTATTTATAATGGTGGTCACTTTTGTTATACAGTGGGGAAAAAAAGTATTTAGTCAGCCACCAATTGTGCAAGTTCTCCCACTTAAAAAGATGAGAGAGGCCTGTAATTGACATCATAGGTAGACCTCAACTATGAGAGACAAATGAGAAAAGAAAACCAGAAAATCACATTGTCTGATTTTTAAAGAATTTATTTGCAAATTATGGTGGAAAATAAGTATTTGGTCTATAACAAAAGTTCATCTCAATACTTTGTTATATATCCTTTGTTGGCAATGACAGAGGTCAAACGTTTTCTGTAAGTCTTCACAAGGTTGGCACACACTGTTGCTGGTATGTTGGCCCATTCCTCCATGTAGATCTCCTCTAGAGCAGTGATGTTTTGGTGCTGTCGCTGGGAAACACGGACTTTCAACTCCCTCCTTGATTATTCTTGGATCTCAAAAAAACTTAAATGCTGTTTCTCCAAATATTATATAATAAATACACACTTAAGAATAGTCTACAATTTTGCCACTTTGCTCACACATGGTATGAAAACAGTTGACCTAAAGCTGCATTTTTGTGTCCCATAATATTGATAAGAAGGTAGAACATTTTATCCTGCATATTTTGGAAAGATTAAACCCAGTAAGTGACTGATTTTGTATTATTTCATTTGACCTCTGTTGCACTCTGCACAGCACTAAACTCATTCTGCCACACGTTATCTTGGCACTAGTGTCTAATTGTGGGTGAAATTCAGATCAGATGGCCATGAAGGCATAATTCCTGGGAAAACTTAAAAACTATGAGCCATCAGATTATATTAGTGTCAGTGACTTCTCCTGGTATTTATAGTAATGCTGAAATCACTTTTCTATATTGCAAATAATTAATAAAGAGCCCAAATCGTGTACCCCAAACTTTCAGTATGTGGTGAGATTTTTTTTGTTTCTTTATAGCATCATTTTATAAAATGTATTATTCCTGAACAAATATGAAACAGGGCACTTCCTGAATCTTTTTCCAGGGTTCCCCTAAGTCTGAAAAGGTTGGGAAACATTTGTCGGGTGAAATTTACCAATAAATGATTTTAGTAGTCAGCGCATGACAGATTAACTTTGTCTGCAAACCTGCAGTGTTTGAAGTTTCAGACCAGTAAATGGATGAAAGATATAGCATACAAGGATATAGAATGAACTATACAACTTGATAAACATGTATGAACATTGTTGAAAGTTATTTCTCTATATCTACTGTTAGATGTTTTCATGTTTTATCTAGTGATGTACACATTTGTAGATTTTCCTTGACTACCTACCTATAAGAAACAATAAAAACCTATTGAAATAGAAAGATCTTTTTTCCTTGATCCGTGTCTCTTGATGATACATAGCCATTTTGAACAATTGTAAGGTCAATATCGACTGCAATGTGTATAACTGTGCTGTGAAATGATCGTTCAACAGGTTCATCATTCAACCATCAACCTTCTTTTATATGAGACTAAGGCTACACCACAATTTTGGCTGCGACTTCTGTTGTGTGACCAAAGATTGCTGTGACACTTACCTTAATGCAAGTGGAAGGGGTTGCATTATGACCCTGATGTTGCTGAGTTGCAAAAGATTGAGCAATGATCAATCTTTTTGTGACTCAGACTTGCAGTTGTCGCAAAAACTGCAAGTCTAAGTCACAAATTGCATCCTCATTCACTTCTATTTATGCAGGTGTTGCAGGGCAATACAGCACTCACACAATAAATCTAAATTTGGTAGCCTAATGTGTATGGCAACCTTTAGTTACAGAAGAGGACTAAAATGGATGAAGAATAAATAGAAGGTAAATAATTTCAATCAGATTAGACATCCCACTAGTGCCATATACTGTATCATTATATAGTCTGTAGTATAAAATACTCTCCAAACAGGGGCATAGCTTGAGAGTATGCGGAGGATGGAGTTGCATCTGGTACAGATTTTTCATTGGGTCCCAGGAACTTCATGTATCACCTTTGTCTGCAGACCTCACTGCATGGCAGTATTATTAGTTATATTGGTGCTTGCATAGTGGTAAAGTGGTAGCATACACATGTCACTGACTGAGCTGGTGTTTCTGTAGTTCCCAACAAGAACACTACCTGTGGAGAAGTATTGTTATACTTGGATTTAAGTGTCTGAATATGTTTTTTGCTGTTACTAGTATTTTTCACTATTTTTCAGTACTATTCTTTGTGTCATTAAGAGAGGATCATGGCTTTCTGGTTGCAATGACTTATGTAAATGTAATTGTTGTTTCTTCTGCATTTGTTCTAGAAAGTGGGTGAACTTAAAGAAGCACTACAGAAAAAAGACAAATTTTTCTATCTCTGCACCCATCCACAATGGTCTGTCAATCTGCAAGCTTCTCTTATGTATATTGCCTTCATATCCCTAAAATCCAACTTCTCCTCAGCTCCTAATCAGACTCCATCTTTGCTTTGCTTATATTCCTCTTTCCTTTTACTCTGCTATCAGTCCCCTTATGCATCAGCACTGCATCACATGTACAGCTAAAGACTGTCTTCAGTTTGGTGGGTTCCTGGAACTGGTTCCAGAGGCGGAGGAAGTAGGTGAGGTTTGTCCGGCTCACTTGTGGTCGCTGGCAGTGGTGAACCTAGCCTCTTTGCTGCCTGAGGCGGACTATAGAAAGACGCCCCCCCCCCCCCCCCAAAAAAAAAAAAAAAACTGAGTTTCCATGCTACTAGTTTAACACACTGTTATCGTCGCACAATATACACAATACACAAAGTTATAAAACAGTTTTTAAGAATTCTTCTTCCTGTATTACTTCAGTATCAAATCAACAACATGGCATTAACAATGAAAGTAACTTCCCACATCTTCTGCTTGGTGGATGGACGAGCCCACGTGGCCCCCATTCTCTATAATAGGAGCCCCGCAGATAGCTGAGTACTGGACTTCAGCTATCTTTGGCACTCCCATTGAAGTGAATGAGAGCCACGCGGGTTCGTCCATCCACCAAGTGACACCTATATATATGGCTGCAGCCAGGCTGGATTCCCACCTAGTGGGGGGAAAAAACCCAATTCTCAGGCTCAGTGGGGGTCTCAGCAGACAGACCCCCATCACTCAGGTATTTATCCTCTATCATTTAGGTGAATACAGGGTAGTAACATTCTGTGACTTACAGGTGACGACTCTGACTAATCGGTCACATTTCCGCCATGACCATTTCTTCCAGCTGTGACTTGTCTCTGTAAAGGTTGCAACACAGACATCTTTGGCTCCTCACTTTCCAGGCATCCAACCCACATTGTGCTCACCTACACAAAGCCCCCATCCTGCTGCTACCCCCAATTATAAAATATATGATATAACCCCCCATAATGAATAATACTCCCAAGTGCATCTTTATATTAATAATGTCCGTGTGTACCCTTTATAAATAGTGCCCCTTATTAATAATACCCCAGGTGTTAACTAATTAAAAGGTTTTCCAGGTCATTAATAAACTAATCAGTGGGGTTCAAAAACCCAGGACCCCCACTGATCAGCTGTTTGAATGGTACCTGTGTAAGCGCCGTGACCGCTTCTCTGTTTACATAGTGTAATTCATCTCATAGCGGCCATGTAATGTAACTGCAGCCTCGTCCTGTACATGTCTACAGTATGTGACAAGGCTACAATTACATCACACGGTCACTATAAACAGACAGCGTATAATATAAACAGGTGCCATAGCCCATGTTTATAGCGCCCCATTTACACACACTATAAAGTTCCACAGCAGCCCCTGCACACAGTATTACACAGTGTTATGGCCCGCAGCGGCCCCTGCACACTGTATTATGCCTCTCAGCGGCCCCTGCACACGGTATTATGCTCCATAGTGGCCCCTGCTCACGGTATTATGCCCCGCATTGGCCACTGCACACGGTATTATGTTCCGCAGCAACTCCTGCACACAGTTTTATGCCCCATATTGGCCCCTGCACTGGTATTATGCTCCATAGTGACCCCTGCACTTGTATTATGCTCTATAGTGGCCCCAGCACATGGTATTATGCTCCATAGTGGCCCCTGCACTGGTATTATGCTCCAGAGTGGCCCCTGCACAGGGTATTATACTCCATAGTGGCCCCTGCACTGGTATTATCCTCCATAGTGGCCCTTGCACTGGTATTATGCTCCATAGTGGCCCCTGCACTTGTATTATGCTCTATAGTGGCCCCTGCACAGGGTATTATGCTCTACAGTGGTCCCTGCACAGGGTATTATGCTCCATAGTGGACCACCCATGAACTATTATTATACTCTGGGGTCTTTTCAGACCCCAGAGTATAATGATTGGAGACCCAGGGGAGAATACAAACATAAAAATCAGAGTTACTTACCTATCCTGGACACCGGTGCACTCCTTGCAGCTTTCGGCCCTGTTTAATTGCGCACACACGTCACGTGATCAGGCCGGCGACGCGACCTGATGACGTCACCACAGGCCTCAAGCCTGCTCGGAGTTACATCGGATCGCAGGAGGTGAGTAACACTGTTTTTTATGTTCCCTCACCAACCCTAGGCCTCCGATTATTATACTCCGGGGTAGACCCACGGCCGCTCACAGCGGCATCCACTTCCCTTTCTGCGGCCCATAGCAGAAGGGGAAGCGGGGGCGGCCACGAGCAGACCCGGGTAGGTAAATAAATAGGCCCTGACCTGCCGGGGATGCTACAGCAGGTCACGGCCTATTTATATAGATAAAAAAAGCTATACTCACCTGCGATGCCTTGATGCAGCCGCCGCCGCCTCCTCTTGTCCGCGACGTCTGTGTCTCAGCGTAGGCGGCGTGATGACGTCATTGTATCGCCGCCTGCGTTGAGATGCGACGTCTTGTAAACCAGCCCAGGACAGGCCGCGCTCAGTTCTATTTTTTTTTTTTTTTTTTTTAAAGCGGCCTGTCCTGGGCTGGTTTACATTAAATAGTCAAATGCCGCCCCCCGGACAGTGCCGCCCGAGGCGGCCGCCTCACCTCGCCTCATTAGCGGTGCGCCCCTGGTCCCTGGTGTCGGTGCCGCGGCAGGTCTTGTCCGGCGCTCGGTGTCAGAGGTAACTTGGCGGAGGTACCAGCAGGTTTGGCGGGATTGGGAGGTCACTTGTTGTGCTTTTGGGGAAGACCTGTCTGATGACGATTGATTGTTGCTCGTGGTTTCTTGGATGGGTGAGGCTTTTGCGTAGGGGCGTTCCATGCACGTTATGTCAGAGGTTGTTAAGTTTGGCTTTTTGGTTTCAGTTGAGGGGCTTGCGCAACGTTACCAAGGATTTTGTGGTTCGGCAGGCTATGTGGGGATTCCGTCGGGGGGTGGCACAGCGTGATCGGCGGCATTCGGTTTCTAATGATTTGTTGCATTGGTTCCTGGCATGCTTGCCGTCCTTGTGTTTTTCGGACTTTGAGGTCGTCTTATTTCGGGCGGACTTTGTCTTTGCATTTTTTTGGGCTTTTCTGGTTGGGGAGCTGGTTAGTGATTCAGTGGCGGCACAAGGGGGTTTGCAAATTGCGGATGTTTCGCTCTTCACAGAGAGGGTGGAGAGTTTGTTGCGTTGGTCTAAGACTGATGTCGTGGGTAGAGGGCGTTTGGTTGTGCTACATGCGGTGCCGGGCAGTGCTTGTTGTCCGGTGCGTGTGGTGCCTTGTTGTGTCACAGTGATGGTGGGGCCTTATAGTGGTATCAATTTATGGCTGTCTTCAAGCGAGCATTAGGGGCGGTGGGGGAGCTGCCTGTGGACTACGGCTCCCATTCCTTTTGGATTGGGGCAGCCACGGAGGTGTCGCGCTGGGGGCTGGGGGAGGATGTGTTGTGGCTGGGGAGGTGGGAATCGGAGCGGTTCTGCCTCTATATCCGTCATGACCATAATCTCTACTATATAACTTAGCCAGGGATGGATAAAGAAAATTGTTAAGCCAGTTCAACTAACCTATGAATGTTGATGAAAATGCAACTAAAGTGATATGGCTGTAGTTAGAAACTAGTAAAGAGAAATAGACTATAATACTGAAATTACCATAAACCCGTATACATGGGGAATTCTGTCATACCATAAACAAGTAATTGCCAACCATTTATGCATATAAGTATATACTTCCCACTTATGTGGTGTGGGGTCCCACTTATGGTGGTAACTGTAAACAAATGATATAGATGTATATACTATGTATGAGATAACACCCCTTCAAAGAACACCCCCCCCCAAAAAAAAAAAAAACCCCCCCATAAATATAAATAAAAACCCCAACACCCACTTTGTGTGCCCCCCAAAGATATTCCCCCCCCCCTTTTTTTTAAAAAAAAAAAACATTTTTTTAAAAAAAAAAATAAAAAAAAAAAATTTTTTAAAAAAAAAAAAAAAAAATTTTTTTTTTTTAAAAAAAAAAAAAAAAGAGAATGAAAAAAAGTCAAATCATTGATCATTTTACACAAAACTCCAAAAATGGGCCGGACAAATGTATTGGCACCCTCAGCCCAATGCTTGGTAGCACAACCTTTAAACAAAATAACTGCGAACTTCCGGTAACCATCAATGAGTTTCTTACAATGCTCTGCTGGAATTTTAGACCATTCTTCTTTGGCAAATTTCTCCAAGTCCCTGAGATTTGAAGGGTGCCTTCTCCAAACTGCCATTTTGAGATCTCTCCAAGGTGTTCTATGGGATTCAGGTCTGGACTCATTGCTGGCCACTTTAGAAGTCTCCAGTGCTTTCTCTCAAACCATTTTCTAGTGCTTTTTGAAGTGTGTTTTGGGTCATTGTCCTGCTGGAAGACCCATGACCTCTGAGGGAGACCCAGCTTTCTCACACTGGGCCCTACATTATGCTGCAAAATTTGTTGGTAGTCTTCAGACTTCATAATGCCATGCACACGGTCAAGCAGTCCAAGTGCCAGAGGCAGCAAAGCAACCCCAAAACATCAGGGAACCTCCGCCATGTTTGACTGTAGGGACCGTGTTCTTTTCTTTGAAGGCCTCTTTTTTTTTCCTGTAAACTCTACGTTGATGCCTTTTCCCAAAAGCTCTACTTTTGTCTCATCTGACCAGAGAACATTCTTCCAAAAAGTTTTTGGCCTTCTCAGGTAAGTTTTGTCAAACTCCAGCCTGGCTTTTTTATGTCTCTGGGTCAGAAGTGGGGTCTTCCTGGGTATCCTACCATAGAGTCCCTTTTCATTCAGACGCCGACGGATAGTACGGGTTGACACTGTTGTACCCTCGGACTGCAGGGCAGCTAGAACTTGTTTGGATGTTAGTCGAGGTTCTTTAGCCACCATCGGCACAATCTTTCGTTGAAATCTCTCGTCAATTTTTCTTTTCCGTCCACATCTAGGGAGGTTAGCCACAGTGCCATGGGCTTTAAACTTCTTGATGACACTGCGCACGGTAGACACAGGAACATTCAGGACTTTGGAGATGGACTTGTAGCCTTGAGATTGCTCACGCTTCCTCACAATTTTGCTTCTCAAGTCCTCAGGCAGTTCTTTGGTCTTCTTTCTTTTCTCCATGCTCAATGTGGTACACACAAGGACACAGGACAGAGGTTGAGTCAACTTTAATCCATTTCAACTGGCTGCAAGTGTGATTTAGTTATTGCCACCACCTGTTATGTGGCACAGGTAAGTAACAGGTGTTGTTAATTACACAAATTAGAGAAGCATCACCTGATTTTTCAAAGGGTGCCAATACTTTTGTCCACCCCCTTTTTTATGTTTGGTGTGGAATTATATCCAATTTGGCTTTTTGACAATTCTTTTTGTGGTTTTCCATTGAAGACAAATTAAATGAAGATATTATTACCAAAGCATTTGTGATTGTAATCATTTTCTGGAAGAAATTGAGTATTATCTGACAGAATTGCAGGGGTGCCAATACTTTTGGCCAGCACTGTATACTGCCAGGAAAGACATAGAGAGTATAAAGAAGGGAAGAGAAAAGTACTTGCTGTGCGTCAGCTTCTCCAGATACTACAGCAATCACAGAGCACTTACTGTAGTGAAAAACCTTACCATTGTTGTTCGATAGGTTCCAACCAAACCAACAGTAAAACAAGCCATTAAATGATGCTTATGATGATGAGAATAAGCCCATGATCTGCTTGATTTACAGGAGGCATTGAGATACCCTTTCCTGTCATCTCTTAATCATTTTCAGAGCACTTGATGACCTTTACCATTAGCCGCACACACACTGACCCAAGGGTACCCAGATTGAAATTTGAAACTGAATATTCTCTTCTTTGCTGGACATGGGCCAGCATCATCCTGATGCTGCCTGTACTGCTAGGGGGCTACAGGACTATATAGCTCCTGCGTGCAGAGCATGGAGTTATAATGATAAGCAATACTGAGTTCCATAGCTGGCTGCGATAGACACTCTACTGCAGCTATGGCAGTATCACGCTGCCTACAACCTTAAGAGAAATATGAGTTAGTCAATATAAATGGTCATATATCTTCACTAAGAAAAATTACAAGTCAACAGAAATGGTCCTTGAAGCTCTAGATTTTTTATCAAAAACATGCCTGCTTTCTTTTCTCTCCCTCCAGCCGCAGCCACCACCACCTTGGAGGGCTCAATTTATTGTGTAGGCATATGAAAACTGATAGCCATGACCCTAGGGACTGACCCTAACAGGGTCTTTTTAAAATGAATAATTGTTTTGCAGGAACCCGGGGGTCCCTACCTCCGATGGTTACCTCTCCCCACCAGGGGTCTATACCTCCAATGGTTACCCCTCCACACCAGAGGGCCATACCTCCGATGGTTACCCCTCTACACGAGGGGGCCATACCTCCGATGGTTACCCCTACGCACCAGGGGGCCATACCTCCGATGGTTACCCCTCCACACCAAGGGGTCATACATTTGATGGATACCCCTCCACACCAGTGGGCCATATCTATGATGGTTATCCCTACGCACCAGGGGGTCATACCTCCGATGGTCACCCCTCCTCACCAGGGGGTCATACCCCCGATGGTTACTCCTCCACACCAGGGGGCCATACCTCCGATGGTTACCCCTGCACTGAGCTACACCTGAGATGGTTGCCCATTACTGGCCAAGTTATAAGTAACTTCAAGGACCCATAAAAAAAAAATATTTATAAATATATATTTAGTTTAAACAGTGCAAATTATAATGCACAGCAATAGCTATAGCGTAGGATTATATTTAAGCTAAAGTGTTAAGAAAACACATCAGTAAATAACTACATTAAATTCTGTTATGCACATTCAGTCAAGAAATGGCAAAAAGGTTACCAAACCAGCAGCAGTTACACACTGGCTTGGAGGCACTAGGACATTGTGTACACATCCCAATTCTAAGCAACCATGCCCTATAGGGTTACATAATAAGGCAAGGCCACTGACAATAACAGAGTAAAACATTGGCCTGAAGATTGGAGACCCAGGCAGGCAGGGTCCTGTCTTCCACTTGTTCTAGATCACTCAGCTAGTTAGCTCTGTACAGTGGGGAAAAAAAATATTTAGTCAGTCACCAATTGTGCAAGTTCTCCCACTTAAAAAGATGAGAGAGGCCTGTAATTGACATCATAGGTAGACCTCAGCTATGAGAGACAAAATGAGAAAAGAAATCCAGAAAATCACATTGTCTGATTTTTTAAGAATTTATTTGCAAATTATGGTGGAAAATAAGTATTTGGTCAATAACAAAAGTTCATCTCAATACTTTGTTATATATCCTTTGTTGGCAATTACAGAGGTCAAACGTTTTCTGTAAGTCTTCACAAGGTTGGCACACACTGTTGCTGGTATGTTGGCCCATTCTTCCATGCAGATTTTCTCTAGAGCAGTGATGTTTTAGGGCTGTCGTTATGGGGTTGAGATCTGGAGACTGGCTAGGCCACTCCAGGACCTTGAAATGCTTCTTACGAAGCCACTCCTTCGTTGCCCTGCTGGTGTGCTTGGGATCATTGTCATGCTGAAAGACCCAGCCACATTTCATCTTCAATGCCCTTGCTGATGGAAGGAGGTTTGCACTCAAAATCTCACGATACATGGCCCCATTCATTCTTTCATGTACACAGATCAGTCGTCCCTTTGCAGAGAAACAGCCCCAAAGCATGATGTTGCCACCCCCATGCTTCACAGTAGGTATGGTGTTCTTTGGATGCAACTCAGCATTCACTCTCCTCCAAACACGACGAGTTGTGTTTCTACCAAACAGTTCTTCTTTGGTTTCATCTGACCATATGACATTCTCCCAATACTCTTCTGGAACATCCATATGCTCTCTATCAAACTTCAGACAGGCCCAAATATGTACTGGCTTAAGCAGGGGGACACGTCTGGCACTGCAGGATCTGAGTTCCTGGCGGCGTAGTGTGTTACTGACAGTAGATTTTGTTACGTTAGTCACAGCTTTCTGCAGGTCATTCACTAGGTACCCCCGTGTGGTTCTGGGATTTTTGCTCATCATTCTTGTGATCATTTTGACCCCACGGGGTGAGATCTTGCGTGGAGCCCCTGATTGAGGGAGATTATCAGTGGTCTTGTATGTCTTCCATTTTCTAATTATTGCTCCCACAGTTGATATCTTCACACCAAGCTGCTTTCCTTTTGCAGATTCAGTCTTCCCAGCCTGGTGCAGGTCTACAATTTTGTTTCTGGTGTCCTTCCACAGCTCTTTGGTCCTCACCATAGTGGAGTTTGGAGTGTGACTGTTTGAGGTTGTGAACAGGTGTCTTTTATACTGATAACAATTTCAAACAGGTGCCATTACTACAGGTAATGAGTGGAGGACAGAGGAGCCTCTTAAAGAAGAAGTTACAGGTCTGTGAGAGCCAGAAATCTTGCTTGTTTGTAGGTGACCAATTACTTATTTTCCACCATAATGTGCAAATAAATTCTTAAAAAATCAGACAATGTGATTTTCTAGATATGCTTTCTCATTTTGTCTCTCATAGTTGAGGTCTACCTATGATGTCAATTACAGGCCTCTCTCATCTTTTTAAGCACCATGGAATTAAAGGTGCTCTAAAAGAAATAATAGTAACTTAGATGGCTCACCCTAAATACTGTATAAGCAATAATATAAAATTCTACCAGCTCCAGAATAATCCATAGCCATGTAGGTAATAAGGACACATTTGAGCAGCTGTCAGTGGGTACAAAATTATACTATTATAGGACACCAATGAGAAATAACCCATCACATAGTATATGTCATAGTCAGGGATACTATTATAGGACACCACTGAGAAATAACCCATCACATAGAATATGTCATAGTCAGGGATGGGAGCTGCTGCATTATATGATGCCATAGTAACATATAATAATAGTAATAACAGGATTTTTTTGTACTCACCGTAAAATCCTTTTCTCGTTGTATTCACTGGGGGACACAACACCATGGGGTATAGACCTGGCCACTAGGAGGCTGACACTAGGAAATGAAGAGCTGTCGGCTCCGCCTCTGGGCTATACCCTTCTCACAGACACTGTGCTATACCCTTCTCACAGACACTGTGCTAGTCAGTTTTTACCACAGCAGTAGGAGAAAGACACCAAAGAGCAAAAAAGAGCACGGAACCAACAAACACCAACAAGTCCTGCACCCAAAAAAGAATCAAAACAGCTAGGGCAGGGACAACAGGAAAAAAACAAGGGTGGGATCTGTGTCCCCCAGTGAATACAAAGAGAAAAGGATTTTACGGTGAGTACAAAAAAATCCCGTTTTCTTGCTTATTTCACTGGGGGACACAGCACCATGGGATGTCCTAAAGCAGTCCCAGAGGGTGGGAATCATGCAAACAACCCAGCGCACAGCTGTCTGCAGAACCACACGGCTCAACAATGTGGCGGCAGAGGTCACAGAACGGACCTGGGAAAACTTAGAGAAAGCATGAACGAAGCCCAGGTGTCAGCCTGCAGACTTGAACAGCAGAAAACTGATGCAGAACAACCCTGGAGGCCCCAACAGTTCTTAGAGAGCCCAACCCCTAAGCCGATAGACCTCCTAGATCGCAGATGAAAGGAGATGAAAGCTTAGGACGCAGGCAGGTCCTAGATAGGGCCCCCAGGGATGAAAACAAAGCGTCACAACGACGGAAAGAGTCAGGGAGAGCCAAACTGACCCAAATAACCCGGACGACATCCAGGCATGGAAGAGAAATGCCAACACAGATGCTCGAGGTCCGGGCAGAAAGATGGCAAGCTACGCCCTGTAGATGACAAAGGAGGAAGCCACCTTAGGCAGAAGGACGGAGGTGGACGAAGGACAACGCCGTCCCTGTGGAGAACCAGAAAGGGAGGCTACCAGCAGGACAGCCAGCACGGAGACCCTGCGGAAGGAGGTAATGGCAACCAGGCAAAGGACAGAAGGCAAAGGGGGGAATCCCGCAAAGGCTGGAAGGGAGAGCCTCAAGCACTGCAAGGGGAGAGAAGAACCCACGGATCCACGGTTGGACGGTGGGGAGGAGAGGGGCAGCACGCCACTCCCCGTAGGAAAGGCTTCACCTGAGGCCGGAAGGCCAGGGTCTTCCGCAAAGGAATTGAGAGGGCAGAGACCTGTCCTTCAAGAGAACAAGACCAAGACAGTGATCCAGACCAGCACTCTCACCGCAGCGGGCCTAAGACTTCCACGAGCAAAGGTAGAACCTGGATGCCTGTGGTTTACAGGCCTAATGCACGGTCTTGACAACAGGTTCCTAAAACCCATGGCATTGCAGAAACTCGGTTTCACCATTAAATGCAGCTGAGGCAAGGCATAGATTCTAAGCCCTTGTGGGCAGGGCCCTGTATTCCACTACACTAGTTGGTCACAGTATTATATTTGCTTTGTATATTTTGAGTACCATATGTAAACCCTCAAATGTAAAGCACCATGGAATTAATTGTGTTATATAAATGAACAGTAATAATAATAATAATAATAATAAAAGGCACAGTGGAAAAGCAGTCCTTGAGACAGAAGGTCAACCTGCAGAGGAAGAGGCCAAGGAGCGCCTGCCAGCAGGAACATGAGATCCATGAGATCCGCGTACCAGGCCTGGCAGGGCCAATTTGGAGGCACCAGGAAGGCTGGAACCCCCTCGGACTCAAGCTTCTGGAAACCCGAAGAAGAAGAAGAGGAGGGAAAAAGTACAGAAGGAAGACCGACCAGGGAAGCAGAAGAACAGCAGTGGTAATGGGCCGAGGGCCCAGGGACCTAGCCAACAGGCAAGGGAACCTGTGACTCAGGAGGGAGACGAAGAAGTCAACATGCCCCACCGGGAGCACAACCAGAGGAAGACCTACTGATGAAGTGACCACTCGCCCGGGAAGTTTTCCTCGGCTAGGTCAAGAAACGCTCCGCCCACAGAAGAGAGTGAGAGGCCTCCAGAAAAGCCACACGGCACCAGGGGCACCCCCCGGAAGGTCCAAATAAGCAACCGTGGTGGAGTTGCCGGCCTGGACTCAGACCGGACGCCCTAGGATTAGAGAGAGCCAATGAGACAGGGCTAGGAAAATGGCCCCCAGTTCCAGAGATAGATCTGGAGGAGGACTCAGCTTGAACCACAGGCCCTAAACAGTCAAGGACCGAAGAATGCTCCCCAGCCAGAAGACTGGCATCAGGGGGACAACCTGCGAAAGGAGGGGTAGGAAAATTCGCTGAGAGAGTCCCAGAGAGGCGAGCCAACAAAGAAGCTGCAGGCAAACCTGGGAAGACAGAAGAAATAGGCAGACGAGCTGGACACAGACTAGTCCCAGCGGCCCAGAAACACCCTTGCAAGGGCCCGGGAGGAAGTGAGCCAAAGGGAGAACCTCAAAGGCCAAGACCATTGTGCCCAGGACTCGCAGGCAGAAGTGAAGATCGGGCATCATTCCCTGGAATTCCAGGCGCTGAGAAGGCACAAGGCAGGACTTTTACCTGCTGATAAGCCAGCGAAATCAGCGAAGGTGCCCAAGGTGATCCGCAAGCTGGTCATAATGTCCATCCTGGAGGAGGCTCGAACCTGGAGGACATCCAGGTACATAATCACAACAACTCCCCTGTCATGGAGGAAGGCCGGAAGGGACACCATCACCTGGGGAAAACTCAGGGAGGAGAGCGTTACGGAAAACGATGGGCGACAGGAAGTCGGAGGAAAACTCGATGGTGTAGCCGGAATACAACACCTCTCAGACCCAGGAGAGGGAGGCACTGGCAAGCCAGGGCTCCAGGAAGGAGTGCAACCGTACCCTGACTCGAGAGAGGCAAGACCTCAAGCAGAGAAGGGCTTGGAAGAGGAAAAAAACATGGAGGCTTGGAACAAGATTGCCAAGAGACCTGGGCTAAAATAGAGGACTACTCTTAGTGGGAGTCACAGGAAGACTGACCTCTGCAACGAGAAAGAGGAGTCGGCGCTAAGACACCCCTGGTGTAGGAAAGCGATTTCCTCCCATAGCCACAGAGATGAACTAGGTAGAGCCGAAACAAAAAAACAGCCCTGTTAGTCCCAAGGGAAGGGGTGGCCACAACCACCTTCCAGAGGGTACAGCATGCCATGAACAGAACCAAAGGAACAGTGCAATGCAAAGGCATAGGCGGCTGCCTAGGCAGAACGGCGAGCTGCTTCAGGAAAGCATCACCCAAAAACTGGAGGCATAGAGGATTCGAGAGACAAGTAGCTGAATGTCCTTGTCCATGCCCCAGGAGGTGGGGGCAACACAGGAGAGACCCTATGGAGCTGTTTAGCCCAAGAAAAGCAGGTCTTGATGCCAGAAGGCACAAATGAAGGCCACAGGGAGGATCCAGCCGCTACAAAGGCCGCTCTAGCGGCTCCAGCAGGGGGAGAGTCCACCCTCGGGAAAATAGGTGCACTCGGCCGACCGACCTGGTCAACCCTCGCTGGAGGGCGTCACAACTGATTTTATGTTGTCCATCTCATTGGGCATCTTCAGAGGATTACATGGGGAGGCAGAGTGCTCTACCAAAGGCAGGATAGTAGCCTGGGAGGGCTGAACTATCGCGCTGCCCACCGCTGGGGGCACCAACCACATGGAGACACGGTTTGCTATAGCCAGTTCAAGTGAAGCCATTGTTCCATCAAGATACAGTGGGGAAAAAAAGTATTTAGTCAGCCACCAATTGTGCAAGTTCTCCCACTTAAAAAGATGAGAGAGGCCTGTAATTGACATCATAGGTAGACCTCAACTATGAGAGACAAAATGAGAAAACAAATCCAGAAAATCACATTGTCTGATTTTTTAAAGAATTTATTTGCAAATTATAGTGGAAAATAAGTATTTGGTCAATAACAAAAGTTCATCTCAATACTTTGTTATATATCCTTTGTTGGCAATGACAGAGATCAAACGTTTTCTGTAAGTCTTCACAAGGTTGGCACACACTGTTGCTGGTATGTTGGTCCATTCCTCCATGCAGATTTTCTCTAGAGCAGTGATGTTTTAGGGCTGTCGCTGGGCAACTCGGACTTTCAACTCCCTCCAAAGGTTTTCTATGGGGTTGAGATCTGGAGACTGGCTATGCCACTCCAGGACCTTGAAATGCTTCTTACGAAGCCACTCCTTCATTGCCCTGGCGGTGTGCTTGGGATCATTGACATGCTGAAAGACCCAGCCACGTTTCATCTTCGATGCCCTTGCTGATGGAAGGAGGTTTGCACTCAAAATCTCACGATACATGGTCCCATTTATTCTTTCATGTACACGGATCAGTCATCCTGATCCCTTTGCATGATGTTGCCACCCCCATGCTTCACAGTAGGTATGGTGTTCTTTGGATGCAACTCAGCATTCACTCTCCTCCAAACATGACGAGTTGTGTTTCTACCAAACAGTTCTACTTTGGTTTCATCTGATCATATGAAAGCAGTTGGACACGTCTGGCACTGCAGGATCTGAGTCCCTGGCGGCGTAGTGTGTTACTGACGGTAGCCTTAGTTACGTTAGTCCCAGCTTTCTGCAGGTCATTCACTAGGTCCCCCCGTGTGGTTCTGGAATTTTTGCTCACCGTTCTTGTGATCATTTTGACCCCACGGGGTGAGATCTTGCGTGGAACCCCTGATCGAGGGAGATTATCAGTGGTCTTGTATGTCTTCCATTTTCTAATTATTGCTCCCACAGTTGATTTCTTCACAACAAGCTGCTTGCCTATTGCAGATTCAGTCTTCCCAGCCTGGTGCAGGTCTACAATTTTGTTTCTGGTGTCCTTCCACAGCTCTTTGGTCTTCACCATAGTGGAGTTTGGAGTGTGACTGTTTGAGGTTGTGGACAGGTGTCTTTTATACTGATAACAATTTCAAACAGGTGCCATTACTACAGGTAATGAGTGGAAGACAGAGGAGCCTCTTAAAGAAGAAGTTACAGGTCTGTGAGAGCCAGAAATCTTGCTTGTTTGTAGGTGACCAAATACTTATTTTCCACAATAATTTGCAAATAAATTCTTTAAAATCAGACAATGTGATTTTTTGGATTTGTTTTCTCATTTTGTCTCTCTTTGTTGAGGTCTACCTATGATGTCAATTACAGGCCTCTCTCATCTTTTTAAGTGGGAAAACTTGCACAATTGGAGGCTGACTAAATACTTTTTTTCCCCACTATATAGTCATCCGGATACAGACTGTAAATGCTCCTAAACCACTGGCTACACATGAAGAGTAAGAAATGCAATAATCCGGTGCAGTATTTCTCTGATGTCCGTTATCTACATGTGGTGGAGACTCAGAGGTCAGCCTACAACATGGCGGTCAGTATATCACTGTATATACATGGATATAAAACTATACAAATCTTTGTATCCTACAGAACAAGGTGCACCTGCGCCACTGACATCCCTGTCATGTGCTGAGCCTGGTCTGTACACCTTTCAGAGCTATAAATATGATCTAGATATAATATATTCTTCTGGAAGACTGTGAAAAAACATCTAGATAAGGCTCCATGTAATCTACACAGTCTTATACCATCCACCATTTTAGGTAATAGATGAATTTCCAAATGGAAGATGAAATAGCTACATGAGGTAAGGGCGGATATTTTATAGGCAGCAGCATCAGCAGGACAGCATGTATAAAGTGACTAAAGGCTGCCATATATCCTCACAAGAGTCATTATACAGCCCTGATATGAGGTTATATATAGATCATTAGATGCCATACATAGGGAGGGGAAATAATAACACTAGCACTAAGATGGAGGAACAATAGAGACCACTGGACTCCATATACAGCGAGGGACCTGTATACAGCAGGGTCAATATAAAAAGCATGTCCAGTACATGGAACTAAGATGGAGGGTGTATACAGATCACTAGACTCCATATACATGTAACCCCCACTGTTAACCTGCCAGACTATAACAGGTTTACCAGGAAGGTTGAAGATTGCAATCTTGTGTACAGCAATCCACCTGTGAGTGAAATCTGGCCATAAAGAGTCTATAAAGGGAAAGAACTGTATTTGCAAAGTGTTCACTTTAAATAAACTAGCAGGGGGCTGAATCACCTGACCATCAGCCCTGAGGGGGATGAATGAGGGGGGTGGAGCCTGGCAGAGGGAGAAGGAAGAGTAGACTGCAATGGCAGAGCTGTGAGGAGGAGTGGGGTATAAAGAGGGAAGAATCCTTTATCTGATCTTGGAGCAGATTATGAGAGACTGTTTTATCATATCTGAAGAGAAAGAGAAAAGACCCCTCCATTTCACTTGAAGCAGAGAGAGAGAGCAAGTAAGGCTCCAACAGTCTAATCTGAGGTACAGTGAGAAAGCAGTCGCCATTTTACCTAAAGTAATCCAAGTTATACAGCCTCCTCCGTTTTGTTTTTGAGACATTTGCTATTAAGCCACAGAGATCTCCCCTCGGGTGAAAAGACTAACCTGCTCTAACCAGAGCTAATATAAGAGGAGAAGTTACTGCTGGACATTATTCTATCTGTGTGGATAACTTCCAGAGCAAAGCTTTGCTACCACAGTTTTTCATTAACATATCACATTAAGGAGGACATTGCAACTGGTTAATAGTTATCACTGAGGGCATTTTTTTCCCCTCTATCCTGAACTCATTTAGGTTTTCTAAAAATCCCTCCTGGCCAGTCATGGGTGCCTGTGAAAAGTGTTAATTGTTTATCTTTACTGCCATTCTTAGAGTTAGCAGAGGTCGTAGTGTGAATGGGCACCTGTGTGGAAGCCTCTAAACTTTGAATTGAACAAATTATTTTTTTTACATACCTAGTCTCCTATAGTTTAACATTGCCCCTATAGAGTCTAAATATACAAGTGCTAAACCTGCAACAAGGCCATTTACTGACTGCTTACTGTGTGCCAAGCTGAAAGTCATTCCTCATAGGGCCTTGTTGTCTAGCATGGTAATATTGTCAGGCCGTTAATACTGTTTACACCATCAATGCTGCATGTTTTTGTACACTTTTCAATGCGGTATTATATGCATTGCATCCTTAGTTCGATTAAGTAATACACATTTTAAGAAAAGGTTAACTCTTCTAGGTGTGGTTTGTTTTGACTTATTACTGCCATTCATAAAAGGGAAACTACAGGTAGGCTATAGGGGTTCTCCCGAATTGACCCCTGGTGGAGGAGTCTAGCCAACACCGTGTTCACAAGCCTGGTGAAGATTCGGGTGGAGGCACTGCGTGACCAAGCTAGCGAAGAGGTTACAACTGTAACCATTTCTGAAATTCTTAAAGCCCCCCAGCGGATTCCCTCTGAGGGGGTGTTACATACAGGGAGGGGTAATTAATAACCTGTATACAGTATACACAGTATGACCCATATACAGCCCTGAGAAGGAGGTCACATAGAAATTATTAGCCATAACCTATCCCCAGCATGATCAGTATTAGCACAAAGATGGAGGACATATACAGGGATCAGTGTAAGCCTCCCCATTAACATCACCACACTGTATATCTGATCCCCAGCTTCCAGTCCATACTGCTCCTTTCTCACCAGTGTCTCCATTACATGTGACCTCCCAGCTCCACCATAGAGAACCCCTCAGTCCCCATGACTC
This sequence comes from Leptodactylus fallax, assembly GCA_947044405.1. Lineage (NCBI taxonomy): Eukaryota > Metazoa > Chordata > Amphibia > Anura > Leptodactylidae > Leptodactylus > Leptodactylus fallax. The sequence continues at coordinate 4,145,853 of CAMRHE010000092.1, forward strand.
GTGAACAATCTGCATTATACAGCAGTAATCTGCCATGTCTGCAGTGTGTGAGGTAAATATATGAGGGGAAACTGTGATTGTATAAATCCTGTGGTAATACTGCAGCGTATATGATATATCAGCCATGTCTGCAGTGTGTGTGGTAAGTGGGGCCAAATACATGAGGGGACTCTGTGACAGGATAAATCCTGTGGTAATACTGCAGCATATACAGTATGATGTAGAATGGTTATACTAAACTAGTAGTGATGTGTAATGTGAATGTGGTGACACCAGTGTGGTGTGAGGCAATAAACCCCAATATTATACTCCCTGATTCCGCAGAGATGTTTCCTCCAGTCCTTGTGGTGAGAGAAAGAGGAGAAGATGAATAAGACAGGAAGTTACATCTATTCCTAAACTCCTCCCTCCCTACAATAACACAGTGGTCCCCAACCTTTTTTTCATCAGGGACCGGTTGCCATAGAGGATGGCCAGGTGGGGTGGGGAAGGGGCGGGGCTTTGGTCATATGGGGCGGGGTTATGCGGGCTCCACTGTGTGGATGGAAAGACTCTCCGCCAAGATGGTAAGACAAGCGACACCGAGCCTGGATACTTCGCGCTAGGCCACGTTGCTATGGTAACGTGTAAACTATCAGGTAGCGCGGCATCCTTAGCTACAGGACGCCGCGCTACCCGATAGTTTATACGTTACCATAGCAACGTGGCCTAGCGCGAAATATCCAGCTAAGACTGAGGTCAGTCCGCAGACCGACAAAGAACCCCCAACGGCCCGGTCCTGATCCGCGGACCGGTGGTTGGGGACACCTGCAGTAACACACTAGGCACTATATACTCCTAATATATTTAAGAATATATACACATATACTCTTAAAGCTGAACCAGCCTGTATAAATCCACACAATTACTGCACAAAGATGAAACTGCAGGAGTTATTGGTTCCCCCATCCCAAAGTCATGTCCCCCTTTTCTAATGGCTCCGGGGGTGTCTTTGTAGCCACACAGCAAAATGTGCAACAAAAAAGCTATGTTTCCACAATGTGGGGCCTAAGCCTAAAGGTTGACAGCGATTTTAGTAGTCAATAGCCAATCTCCAATGAAGCCTACCTGCAATACCATACACAACCTGTGATCAGGAGTGGCATTATTATTGAAAGAAAGCAGCATTTCATTTCTAATCCTGACAACTCTTTTAACCTGTTCCCCCTCTGCGGCACACTATTACGTCGAGCTGAGCATATAGTTAATGCTGTACCTGCAGCATTACATACTGCCCTCCTGCGGATTAACCCCCTGGATGCCGTGTTTAATAGCGATCACGGCATCCAGGAGATCTGAGGGCAAAATCACCCCCCTGTCACCCTTCGGATCCCGATAAGATCCCAGGTTCCAAGGGGTTACCACAGCATCCAGGAGGCCGGGCCACGACCTCCTGACTGTCTATGCATAGTTCCCATAAGAACTAATGTGCAATGTTCTGCAATACTATGTATTGCAGGACATTGCACAGGGGATCAGAGATCCTATCTTCAAGTCCCCCTGTGGGACAGGGAAAAAGTATAAAAGCACAATGTGCAAATTAACGTATTTTGGTCATTTTGCTTTCCCCAAAAAATAACAATAAAAAGTGATCAAGTGATACATGCCAAACATTGGTACTAATAAAAAGTACAACTACCTGTCCTGCAAATAAAGAGCCCTGGCATATCTCTGTCAACAGCACATAAAAAGTTATAAGCGTTATAGGTGATCCCAGGAGAATCGTTAATTTTCAAAAAATTGCATTTTATTTGTAAAAGCAGTAAACCATAATAAAAAACAATATAAATATGGTATCGCCATTATCGTAATGACCCGCCAGACAAAGCTGCCATGTTATTTTTAATGTAGATTGAATGCCGTAAAAACAAAATGCAAAAAATTATGATAGAATTGTGTGTTATTTCACATAGAACCCCAAAAAACGTAAATAAAAAGTAATGAAAACATTATATGTACCCCAAAATGGTGGCAAATTAAAGTACAACTCATCACGCAAAGAATAAGCCCTCACATAGCTATGTAGACAGAAAAATAAATAATTTGGAAGACGGGGAGGGAAAATATGAAAAAAGTCACTGAGCATTAAAGGGATTCTATTTACAGAATTAGCATATAAGAGTAAAGTATTTACAGTCATATGAAAAAGTTTGGGCACCCCTATTAATCTTAATCATTTTTAGTTCTAAATATTTGGGTGTTTGCAACAGCCATTTCAATTTGATATATCTAATAACTGATGGACACAGTAATATTTCAGGATTGAAATGAGGTTTATTGTACTAACAGAAAATGTGCAATATGCATTAAACCAAAATTTGACCGGTGCAAAAATTTGGGTACCCTTATCATTTTATTGATTTGAATACTCCTAACTACTTTTTACTGACTTACTGAAGCACAAAATTGGTTTTGTAACCTCACTGAGCTTTGAACTTCATAGCCAGGTGTATCCAATCATGAGAAAAGGTATTTAATTTGGCCAATTGCAAGTTGTTCTCCTATTTGAATCTCCTCTGAAGAGTGGCATCATGGGCTCCTCAAAACAACTCTCAAATGATCTGAAAACAAAGATTGTTCAACATAGTTGTTCAGGGGAAGGATACAAAAAGTTGTCTCAGAGATTTAACCTGTCAGTTTCCACTGTGAGGAACATAGTAAGGAAATGGAAGACCACAGGGACAGTTCTTGTTAAGCCCAGAAGTGGCAGGCCAAGAAAAATATCAGAAAGGCAGAGAAGAAGAATGGTGAGAACAGTCAAGGACAATCCACAGACCACCTCCAAAGAGCTGCAGCATCATCTTGCTGCAGATGGAGTCACTGTGCATCGGTCAACAATACAGCACACTTTGCACAAGGAGAAGCTGTATGGGAGAGTGATGCGAAAGAAGCCGTTTCTGAAAGCACGCCACAAACAGAGTCGCCTGAGGTATGCAAAAGCACATTTGGACAAGCCAGCTTCATTTTGGAAGAAGGTCCTGTGGACTGATGAAACAAAGATTGAGTTGTTTGGTCATACAAAAAGGCGTTATGCATGGCGTCAAAAAAACACAGCATTCCAAGAAAAACACTTGCTACCCACTGTAAAATTTGGTGGAGGTTCCATCATGCTTTGGGGCTGTGTGGCCAATGCCGGAACCGGGAATCTTGTTAAAGTTGAGGGTCGCATGGATTCAACTCAGTATCAGCAGATTCTTGAGAATAATGTACAAGAATCAGTGACGAATTTGAAGTTACGCCGGGGATGGATATTTCAGCAAGACAATGATCCAAAACACAGCTCCAAATCTACTCAGGCATTCATGCAGAGGAACAATTACAATGTTCTGGAATGGCCATCCCAGTCCCCAGACCTGAATATCATTGAACATCTGTGGGATAATTTGAAGCGGGCTGTCCATGCTCGGCAACCATCAAACTTAACTGAACTGGAATTGTTTTGTAAAGAGGAATGGTCAAAAATACCTTCATCTAGGATCCAGGAACTGATTAAAAGCTACAGGAAGCGACTAGAGGCTATTATTTTTGCAAAAGGAGGATCTACTAAATATTAATGTCACTTTTCCGTTGAGGTGCCCATACTTTTGCATCCGTCAAATTTTGGTTTAATGCATATTGCACATTTTCTGTTAGTACAATAAACCTCATTTCAATCCTGAAATATTACTGTGTCCATCAGTTATTAGATATATCAAATTGAAATGGCTGTTGCAAACACCCAAATATTTAGAACTAAAAATGATTAAGATTAATAGGGGTGCCCAAACTTTTTCATATGACTGTATTTCAAAAATGGCGTCGGAGAAAAGCTAAAGAAAGATAGGGATAGAATAGCCTTTCTAAAGGCTATTCCAACATGTCGTTACGCAAATTTACCTAAATCTAATAATAGAATCCCTTTAACATACAAACTACCCTGCATCCTTAAGGGATTAACAAGGGACCATATTCAAAACAACTGTAATACATGCCACAGTTTCATATCAGTATTGATGCATATATTAGTTTACTTTGCATTTGACCTTTTGAATACATGCAGGTAAATAAAGTCATGTTTTTTACTTTTTTCTATGGAGCTCAAAATTTCAGTGTCAGTACTTCATTGCTATTCATCTGAAAACACATACAATGAATGAATAATGTAGCTCCGATAAAAGAGAATTCTTTCTCAGCTTGCTTTAAGCCTTAACTTTGAACAATGGCATTCTGCAGTTGGTTGTTGAAGACTGTAAAGCAAGTTTGTGAATGGAGTTCACCATTTTGATTGTGTCCCCTAGTCCCTAGTTTGTGAATGGAGTTCACCATTTTGATTGTGTGTCCTATAGAGTATCCTAAACAATACTTTTACCTAGTCCCCTCTAGAGGTGGGCAAACCTCACAAGATTTGTTTTGACAAAAAATTGTGAGGTTTGGCCCTTCGGTTCATTTTGGGCCAAACTGGAAGTGCTGTTATTATTTAAGACCTCGAAGCTTAATACGTGGAGGCCCAGGAAGGTGTCTCAATGTAATAAACAGTTATACTCACCTTGCTTCACCTCTCCTGGGCATTCTCTCGGCATTTGGAGGTCCCTCTGCTTCCTCTTTCACAGGATAACATGCTACATATCAAAAAAAGCATGCCTTTTCTATAATACTGCATTTTCTGCAGTGTTTTATTTTGTAATGTGTGAATGAGATTAAATGAATTCCACTATGTAACACAAATTTTGTTCCCAGCTTTTAAATGTTATATTCCAATTGCTTATGTCTAAAACAAATTAAAAATTGCTTAAATTCATCATAAACTTCGCTTTTGTGACCACGGCAACGAAAATGATGCATTTTTACTATAGAAACAGACTAAGAACACTATATGCATTGCAAATTTACACAGATTACCAAAAACTGTTCAGAAGTGTGCGGTTTTCCGAGATTTACGACTATACTGCAAATCAGTTTCACGAATCAATGCCTGGGGCAATAGATGACGGAATGTCAGGATACGTTACAGGCGGTGCATTTTTGCCAGTGCGACGCTTGGAAGGGTCCACCATGCAGAAGTAGCAATTTGTTGAGTGATCAGTCGGTTCACGCCAAATTCTTGGGATAGCAAAATGCATGGCTCTCTTCTCTCCCCTGTACCAACCTATAAGCAAACAAAATAATATTTGGATTGAGAATTTGATTTAGGCCTATTTCACACTAATGACTAGTGATATTTATAATATTTACACAGTTAATCTGCTATTTAAGAGAGTAGCATTTATCCACTTACCTTCAAGAGTTTTCTTGCAGTGCTCACATGTGAAATGAGGAGCCCATGGTTTGTCTTGGTCACCAACAGGCATGCCGAAGTATGCTTTGTAGGCCTCACACATCTTAGCAGATGCTTCGCTCTTGTCTTTATAAACTGGCCACATACAGTACAGACCAAAAGTTTGGACACACCTTCTCATTCCAAGAGATTATTGTATTTTCATGACTATAAAAATTGTAGATTCACACTGAAGGCATCAAAACTATGAATTAACACATGTGGAATTATATACTTAACAAAAAAGTGTGAAACAACTGAAAATATGTCTTATATTCTAGGTTCTTCAAAGTAACCACCTTTTGCTTTGATTACTGCTTTGCACACTCTTGGCATTCTCTTGATGAGCTTCAAGAGGTAGTCACCTGAAATGGTCTTCCAACAGTCTTGAAGGAGTTCCCAGAGATGCTTAGCACTTGTTGGCCCTTTTGTCTTCACTTTGCAGTCCAGCTCACCCCAAACCATCTCGATTGGGTTCAGGTCTGGTGACTGTGGAGGTCAGGTCATCTGGCGTAGCACCCCTTCACTCTCCTTCTTGGTCAAATAGCCCTTACACAGTCTGGAGGTGTGTTTGGGGTCATTGTCCTGTTGAAAAATAAATGATGGTCCAACTAAACGCAAACCGGATGGAATAGCATGCCGCTGCTAGATGCTGTGGTAACCATGCTGGTTCAGTATTCCTTCAATTTTGAATAAATCCCCAACAGTGTCACCAGCAAAGCACCCCCACACCATCACACCTCCTCCTCCATGCTTCACGGTGGGAACCATGCATGTAGAGTCCATTCGTTCACCTTTTCTGCGTCGCACAAAGCACAAAGGAACTGTGGTTGGAACCAAAGATCTCAAATTTGGACTCAGCAGACCAAAGCACAGATCTCCACAGGTCTAATGTCCATTCCTTGTGTTCTTTAGCCCAAACAAGTCTCTTCTGCTTGTTGCCTGTCCTTAGCAGTGGTTTCCTAGCAGCTATTTTACCATGAAGGCCTGCTGCACACAGACTCCTCTTAACAGTTGTTGTAGAGATGTGTCTGCTGCTAGAACTCTGTGTGGCATTGACCTGGTCTCTAATCTGAGCTGCTGTTAACCTGCGATTTCTGAGGCTGGTGATTCGGATGAACTTATCCTCCGCAGCAGAGGTGACTCTTGGTCTTCTTTTCCTGGGGCAGTCCTCATGTGAGCCAGTTTCTTTGTAGCGCTTGATGGTTTTGGCCACTGCACTTGGGGACACTTTCAAAGTTTTCCCAATTTTTCGGACTGACTGACCTTCATTTCTTAAAGTAATGATGGCCACTCGTTTTTCTTTACTTAGCTGCTTTTTTCTTGCCATAATACAAATTCTAACACTCCATTCAGTAGGACTATCAGCTGTGTATCCACCTGACTTCTGAACAACACAACTGATGGTCCCAACCCCACTTATAAGGCAAGAAATCCCACTTATTAAACCTGACAGGGCACACCTGTGAAGTGAAAACCATTTCAGGTGACTACCTCTTGAAGCTCATCAAGACAATGCCAAGAGTGTGCAAAGCAGTAATCAAAGCAAAAGGTGGCTACTTTGAAGAACCTAGAATATAAGACATATTTTCAGTTGTTTCACACTTTTTTGTTAAGTATATAATTCCACATGTGTTAATTCATAGTTTTGATGCCTTCAGTGTGAACCTACAATTTTTATAGTCATGAAAATACAGAAAACTCTTGGAATGAGAAGGCGTGTCCAAACTTTTGGTCTGTACTGTACGTAGCAAAATGCGTCTGCTGGATGTATGCAACCTCTTGATGCCATCTAAATTGACTAAGTTGCTGTGAACTGTAAGGAAAAAGGATGTCTCTCCAAACTTGATAAAAATGGTCTTTATTCCATGCAGTATTAAAGTTCAAGAGTGTACTGAGGATTCAGTAGAGCAAGATTGATCACCCGGTACCAGAGTAACACACAATATATACATTTACATTCCTAAGCAACTCCTGTAATGGGTGTGGGGTGAAGTGTGAATACTGTCGTTATCAGAATCTGAATAGATATTGAATTCACACCTGTCTGTCTAGGTCAATTCCTCTTTGTCTGTGATGGCCATTGCCCACTTACTATGCAATCCCAATCAATTAGATCCTGTCTCTCCGTCTCTCAGGAAGGGCTATAGTGGCCCTATATAACTGTAGTTATACAGCTACCTACAATTCTGTACAGTACCAGAAAGTTCTATATAATTCTGGGCAGTTCTAGAAACTTCTTGATAGTTCTCACAATTCCAGAACCTTCTTAAGTATCTTGAAATATTGCAAATATCCTTAAAAATAGATCAATTTCAAAATATCATTGTGCTGATCACAAAAGCAAAGTTTACAGGGAATAATAAGTTTTTTCTATTTATTTAAGGTACAAACAATCAGGAAAACACACTTAACAACTGGGAACAAATATTTTTTTGAAAATTGTTACATGGTGTTCTCAATCACTTTGCTGGGACCGTTTTTTTCCCCCAGTGCAATGGCCAAAAACTTCATTTTCATGACGTGGTTTTGATGGTAGTAGATTCCTTTTAAACTAGCACTGATTTTTATTTTTCTTTTTTAACTTGACCATCCATGTGCATAAGCAAAATAAATGCTAGGCTTGCCTACAGTAATTATTGCCTGATTCACAAAAGCGAGGATGTTTATGTCATTTCTGATGATATCCCTCTAAGTTAAGGGAGTCATATTGATGCGTTATAATCATTTTGTAATATAATAATATTGCTGCAATGTTAGTTTAAATTTCCTGCATTTCATTTTTGTATGAATCAAATATAGTGCTGTAAATATCATAAAATGGTGCGATAAAATCCAAGAACAGTTAAATAGCATCTCAAATGCCTGGGGAATTGTTTTTCTGTATTTTGTTGAACTGAATGTTTGCATTTGCAAGGGAGTCAAGGGAGAAAACTCTGCTGGGAACATTTCAGAAATCTTATCAAATACATTTCTTTTTCCTTCCTCCTCAAAAATGTTTAGGATAGCAACTTTATATCCCTATGGAAATACACTCTCAGCCTTCTACTGCCATACCGAATTGAATTATAAATCATATCTTGGCTGTCATCCATCTAGTGTATAAATTTTAAGTGTTTAGGAAATATTCACATGACCAGGAGCTAAAGCCACTCCAATAATGTTCTGGAATGTTTCATCACAATACTATGCTACAAACACATGCTTAACGCTTAAAGGGAATCTGTCATTGGGGAAACATGTTTTTAACTGAAGCCACGTCGTAATAGCCTTTATAAAGGATATTCTTCTCCTATCTTTCTTGTTTCGCTCCTTGCCGCCGTTTATAAGAAATATTGATTTTTATCTTTATGCAAATGCGTCTTCAGAATGCACAGGGGGCATTGCCCCCAGTGCTGAAACTGCACAGGGGGCGTCTCCTGTGCTGTACTCAGATGCTTTTTTGAACTTACCGCGCTGCCTCTCTTTTTCTTTAACAGACGCTTCTTCTTGACGTCATCCTCGTACGAGTCTTCATTCGGCCATTTTCCTGTGGCCTATTACATACAGCGCATGGAGTATGCTCGTGTAATAAGCCACAGGAAAATGGCCGAATGAACATGTGTAGTTGGCACATGTATCCCATACGAAGGATGACGTCAAAAAGAGGCGTCTGGTAAAGAAGAAGAGAGGCGGTGCGGTAAGATCAAAAATGCGTCTAAGGAGAGCACAGGGAACGCCCCCTGTGCAGTTTCAGCACTGGGGGAACGCCCCCTGTGCATTCTGAAGACACATTTGCATAAAGATAAAAATCAACATTTCTTCTAAACGGCAGCGAGGAGCAAAACAACAAAAGTAAGAGAAGAATAGCCTTTATAAAGGCTATTACAACGTGGCTTCAGTTAAAAACATGTTTCCCCAATGATGGAATACCTTTAAAGCTACAGTAACTTATCTGGCAATTTAGTTCTGTCTCAAGCAATAATAATAATGTGAGATACGATGCTTTAATATTGTATTGTAGAATTCTAATTATTATGAGTGTAACAATATTAATAGATCTCAAACCTTATAACCATATTAATTGCATCTGTGATTGCTTAATAAGTTCACTGTAAATGCTGGAAAGAAGGGTCTTCACCTCCCACTTCCCTCCTATGCTTCCTTTACAAGACATAAGAGTTTGAAAAGTTTTTAAGGGATAAACACCGTGGTTTGGCCACGGCAGAAGCGCAGAGAAAAAAACATGACTTTTTACAGTCCCTGCAATTGGACACGTTGTGATTTCCAAAACCGTTGCGGCATGTCAATTATACCTACGGAAACACAGGCAGTTTCCCTATAGGTATAATGGAAGCAGAAAGTTCGCAGAGGAAATTTCAGACAACTTTCTGTGAAAAGCGCTGCAAGAAAAACTGCAATGCATTGCCGCCACGGTTTATCCCAAAGTGCTTTTTATGCTGTGGCCTGCTACATGGGGCCTTAGCCTAAAACAGATTTTCCTGCAATAAAAATTAAATTAATAGTGCTTAGAATGGGAATGCTAACATAAAAAATTATACTCAGTTCTCTCCAATCCCTTCCTGCTCTGATTCCAGTGCTGCCCAGGTGGGAATGGAGAGGTATTGGCTAAATAAGGATATTGATTTTTTTTTCTTTTCTATTTTTGTACTTTTATCAAATTATGAGCTTTTGAAACCCCAAGAAGCTCCATTAAAGTCAGCCACATATTGTATGTGTCCCCTCCCATACTGTTATTGGGAGGGGATAAACACCAACCTTAGCAATAGATTTTAACCAGTACAATTGCAATTCTAGAGTCCTGGGGTTAAGATAAGCAAGCACAATATCTGTATGGGGTGTGTATGTTCTTCTTGCATCTGCCTGAATTTCCTTCTACATTCCAAACACATGCTGATAGGTTAATTGGCTTCCTATGAAGTTGCCCTAGTGGGTTTTTGAGCCCCATTGGGCATGAGCATTGGTCTATATGATGCCAAACAACATAAAAATAATGTTGCATATGTTTAACCCAAAGAATCATTTTATTAGCAAACTATTCCTGCTCTCAGTATTAAGTCACAACCCAGCCGTCATACTGTAGTTAATAGCACATTCTTGTAAACCTTCCATTTTTGTGAACAACATCAGGATGTCTAATGATCCATTGGGCACAATCCATGGGCTGCACTGCCAAACTGCTACTCTTAATATACACTGGGGATTGGTATCGCTTTACCAAGTACTGCTAATAACATTTACTACTTATATTGATTTAATCACAACTGCAAATTTGCAGTAAACTCAATTGGTTGCCAGAAGAAACAAACCATGTACACAAACCTTATGTAACTTGTCAATATAGCACACACGAGGCCCTACCTAGCTCAGATTTTGCATTAGCATTGTAAAAGCTTTAGCTAGACGATATACAGTCATATGAAAAAGTTTGGGCACCCCTATTAATCTTAGTCATTTTTAGTTCTAAATATTTGGGTGTTTGCAACAGCCATTTCAATTTGATATATCTAATAACTGATGGACACAGTAATATTTCAGGATTGAAATGAGGTTTATTGTACTAACAGAAAATGTGCAATATGCATTAAACCAAAATTTGACCGGTGCAAAAATTAGGGTACCCTTATCATTTTATTGATTTGAATACTCCTAACTACTTTTTACTGACTTACTGAAGCACAAAATTGGTTTTGTAACCTCACTGAGCTTTGAACTTCATAGCCAGGTGTATCCAATCATGAGAAAAGGTATTTAAGGTGGCCAATTGCAAGTTGTTCTCCTATTTGAATCTCCTCTGAAGAGTGGCATCATGGGCTCCTCAAAACAACTCTCAAATGATCTGAAAACAAAGATTGTTCAACATAGTTGTTCAGGGGAAGGATACAAAAAGTTGTCTCAGAGATTTAACCTGTCAGTTTCCACTGTGAGGAACATAGTAAGGAAATGGAAGACCACAGGGACAGTTCTTGTTAAGCCCAGAAGTGGCAGGCCAAGAAAAATATCAGAAAGGCAGAGAAGAAGAATGGTGAGAACAGTCAAGGACAATCCACAGACCACCTCCAAAGAGCTGCAGCATCATCTTGCTGCAGATGGTGTCACTGTGCATCGGTCAACAATACAGCACACTTTGCACAAGGAGAAGCTGTATGGGAGAGTGATGCGAAAGAAGCCGTTTCTGAAAGCACGCCACAAACAGAGTCGCCTGAGGTATGCAAAAGCACATTTGGACAAGCCAGCTTCATTTTGGAAGAAGGTCCTGTGGACTGATGAAACAAAGATTGAGTTGTTTGGTCATACAAAAAGGCGTTATGCATGGCGTCCAAAAAACACAGCATTCCAAGAAAAACACTTGCTACCCACTGTAAAATTTGGTGGAGGTTCCATCATGCTTTGGGGCTGTGTGGCCAATGCCGGCACCGGGAATCTTGTTAAAGTTGAGGGTCGCATGGATTCAACTCAGTATCAGCAGATTCTTGAGAATAATGTACAAGAATCAGTGACGAATTTGAAGTTACGCCGGGGATGGATATTTCAGCAAGACAATGATCCATATCTACTCAGGCATTCATGCAGAGGAACAATTACAATGTTCTGGAATGGCCATCCCAGTCCCCAGACCTGAATATCATTGAACATCTGTGGGATAATTTGAAGTGGGCTGTCCATGCTCGGCGACCATCAAACTTAACTGAACTGGAATTGTTTTGTAAAGAGGAATGGTCAAAAATACCTTCATCCAGGATCCAGGAACTGATTAAAAGCTACAGGAAGCGACTAGAGGCAAAAGGAGGATCTACTAAATATTAATGTCACTTTTCTGTTGAGGTGCCCATACTTTTGCACCGGTCAAATTTTGGTTTAATGCATATTGCACATTTTCTGTTAGTACAATAAACCTCATTTCAATCCTGAAATATTACTGTGTCCATCAGTTATTAGATATATCAAATTGAAATGGCTGTTGCAAACACCCAAATATTTAGAACTAAAAATGATTAAGATTAATAGGGGTGCCCAAACTTTTTCATATGACTGTATATAATGCAACTTGGGTATAACTTAATGCTTCTATTAACTTCATGAATACATCATATATCTAAAACACAGCACATAAGTACTCTGAAAGACAAAAAATGAAGGTATATTCATATGTATTGTAAATTTGCGCCATGGAAAAATATGCTGCAAAGCCCACATCCTGCATGCAGAATTAAATTTAGTTTTACAGTGTAATAGCTGCAGATTTCATCCTAATGTAAAGGGAGTATAAACTGAGCAATTCTGCAGCAAATCCACAAGAAAATCCACATGTAGATTTAGCAGCAGATTTGTCAGTGGGGGATCACATTACACCATTTGTGAAAACACTCTTAGGCTGAAGCCCCTTCAGTACCTGCAAAGTGAATGGCATTTTGACTATTCCCATCCACAGAATTTTCTTTGCTGCATTTCGCTACAGTACAGGACAGTATGTCTCTGGGAGGCAGGGAATCCAAGCGTCATGGATAACTATACTGCTAAGAGTCCCGCTCCCAGCATGAAGTTCAAGCCGGTAAATCCAGCTAAAAAGCTGTATTGTATGCAGCTAGCCATAGGATGTGGACATGTGAGGTCTGTGCTTTTCACAGACAGCACTGTTCCCTGTCCATTTGTGGATGCTGTGCTTTCTATGGTTCATCTGCTTTTCATATCTCTGAAAAGCAGATCAACTTTTATTTTAGTTTTATTTTCTATATTTTGTATGTCCAGAGGGTGCCTTGCAATAGGAACATGAGTGAAGGAGTCTCAAAGTGTAGTGGGAGTTTCAGATAAAGTCGCCCTGTGGCTCTAGCCTTATACTCCTTAAGGCCAAAGCCCCACATAGCGAAAACACTATGTTTTACATTACCTTCAAAGTGGATGGGATTCTGGCTAATCACATTCACACATTGCAGAAAAATATCTGCAGCGGAAATGCTGCAATTTCAAAAACACAAGCCTTTTTGCAAATTGCAGCTTGTCAATTATACCTATGGAAACCCTGGTGTTTTCCATATAGGTATAATATAAGCAAAAAGTCGGCAGAGGAAAACTCTACGGACTTTCTGTGAAAAACAATGCAGAAAAAAAAACGTGATTCGTTTCCACCGCGGTTTTTTCTCGTAGCGTTTTTTGTTCAGCTGTTCGGAGCCTAAAAGATACAATCAGCCAATGAACAATGACTGACAGGGCAATTAGGATGTGTTGACACATTGAGGTTTTTTCCTGCGCTTTTTGAAGCCAAAACCAGGGATGGACTAAAAAAGAGCAGGAATAACACCTGTCCTATTCACTTTCTCTCACTTTATGATCCATATATGATTTTGGCTTCAAATACTTAAAGCAAAAACCTGAACATGTATACTCAACCTCAGACAGGTCAGTTATTGGGGACAAGGGTTCTTAGGAAAGCTTGTTCCCAATAATTGCCCTGAATATCAGTCAGTGTAATAGAGCCTATAGGGAACCTATAAAGATTTGATAAAACATACAACCCCCCAAAATTGCTAAGACTACAATATCTCATAGATAGCTAAAAAAAATCAATAATAAGTACCACTGAGAATCGTAATAACTAGCGTAAATATTCCTTTCATCTCCCATATATGCCCAGCAGAGACTGGAAAACTTTAGGCAGCTATGATGCAATACATTGGGACCACTGTTTAAGGCTTTGGTCACACCTGCGTTCGGTGACCGTTCCGGGATTCCGTCCTCCATTCCGCTTTAAAAATGCAAGCAGGACTTTTCTCTCCACTTTTTTTTGGGCGGAAACCAGGCAGAAACCTGATGGACCACATTATAGTCTATGTTCCTGCGGGTAACCGCTTTTTAAGCAGATTGGATTTCCGTTTTTCGGGTCCCCAAGCAGACCCGAAGAACGGAAAATCGAACGTTAGTGTGAACCTAGGGTAACACTTTTTGACTATCTGGATTTTAAGAAATAGTTTTTTTTTTTTTTTACCATGTAATTCATTATTTTAACAAAAGCAATAAATGAACTATAAAATGCTGCAGTTTTATCAGCAAGACTAGACCCTATATAAAACAATGTAACATCACATAGGTAGCATTCACTGTTCTCCCAACAAATCATTTGGAATATTACAGCATCAATGTCATGTTACAACTAGAAGCAGACACACGCAAATGATGAGTATTTTATTACATGAGCGCAGACAGACACAAAGCACTATCCATTATGGTCTGATGTTGCAGGAGAGGCCTGGATTATAAACAGAGACCCAGCAATTTTGTGTAATCCATGACCATTGACAAGGTGTAATTATCCACAATCATGACAATTATGAAATGGAAGGATTAATTCTCACTTTTTTCTTCTAAAACTTTTTAAGTTTAATCATCGAGCAATGTTATTGTGTTGTTTTTCCTTCTATGTGTATAACTGTATATTTCATGTGTAGTATAACATTACTGAAGTTACACTGTACAAAGAAAATCTGTCATTACATAGTAATAACTAATAAATGAACAAGCATTTGGCCCTGATCGGAAAAGTTTATAATCAATGAGGAAATTGGGATGGTACAAAAGGTATAAGGGTCCATTTTGACAACTGAGTAACATCCAGTTTTAAGAGCGTTTGCACTGAATCTGACAGACTGTACAAATATCCAATAAAGTCAGGGGGCCATTCATACTTTAGTTTTTTCACCCTCAGGCCTCATGTCTTATTTTTAACGGATGTTATTGATGGTCCGTTAAAAAAACAGAGGTACAGTATGTACCCATTGACTTCCATTGTTCTAAAAACGGACATGTGACAGACATTAAAAACGTAAGTCAGGGATAGCGTTGGGGAGGACCCAAAGGGGCCCCCTTCCAATCCTGGAGACCAGCTCTTCCACCTGCTGCCTCTGATCAGGGGAGCGCCACTTTTAACTGAAGCAGAGTCCTCAGTCTTCATCGCATACAGTGGTGAAAAAAAGTATTTAGTCAGCCACCAATTGTGCAAGTTCTCCCACTTAAAAAGATGAGAGAGGCCTGTAATTGACATCATGGGTAGACCTCAACTATGATAGACAAAATGAGAAAACATATCTAGAAAATCAAATTGTCTGATTTTTTTAAGAATTTATTTGCAAATTATGATGAAAAATAAGTATTTGGTAACCTACAAACAAGCAAGATTTCTGGCTCTCTCAGACCTGTAACTTCTTTTTTAAGAGGCTCCTCTGTTCTCCACTCATTAGCTGTCGTAATGGCACCTGTTTGACATTGTTATCAGTATAAAAGACACCTGTCCACAACCTCAAACAGTCACACTCCAAACTCCACTATGGTGAAGACCAAAGAGCTGTGGAAGAACACCAGAAACAAAATTGTAGACCTGCACCTGGCTGGGAAGACTGAATCTGCAATAGGCAAGCAGCTTGGTGTGAAGAAATCAACTGTGGGAGCAATAATTAGAAAATGGAAGACATACAAGACCACTGATAATCTCCCTCGATCAGGGGCTCCACGCAAGATCTCACCCCATGGGGTCAAAATGATCACAAGAACGGTGAGCAAAAATCCTAGAACCACACGGGGGGACCTAGTGAATGACCTGCAGAAAGCTGGGACTAACATAACAAAGGCTACCGTCAGTAACACACTACGCCGCCAGGGACTCAGATCCTGCAGTGCCAGACATGTCCCCCTGCTTAAGCCAGTACATATCCGGGCCCGTCTGAAGTTTGCTAGAGAGCATTTGGATGTTCCAGAAGAGTATTGGGAGAATGTCATATGGTCAGATGAAACCAAAGTAGAACTGTTTGGTAGAAACACAACTCGTCGTGTTTGGAGGAGAGTGAATGCTGAGTTGCATCCAAAGAACACCATACCTACTGTGAAGCATGGGGGTGGCAACATCATGCTTTGGGGCTGTGTCTCTGCAAAGGGACCAGGACGACTGATCCGTGTACATGAAAGAATGAATGGGGCCATGTATCGTGAGATTTTGAATGCAAACCTCCTTCCATCAGCAAGGGCATTGAAGATGAAACGTGGCTGGGTCTTTCAGCATGACAATGATCCCAAGCACACCGCCAGGGCAACGAAGGCGTGGCTTCATAAGAAGCATTTCAAGGTCCTGGAGTGGCCTAGCCAGTCTCCAGAACTCAACCCCATAGAAAACCTTTGGAGGGAGTTGAAAGTCCGTGTTGCCCAGCGACAGCCCCAAAACATCACAGCTCTAGAGAAGATCTGCATGGAGGAATGGGCCTACATACCAGCAACAGTGTGTGCCAACCTTGTGAAGACTTACAGAAAACGTTTGACCTCTGTCATTGCCAACAAAGGATATATATCAAAGTATTGAGATGAACTTTTGTTATTGACCAAATACTTATTTTCTACCATAATTTGCAAATAAATTCTTTAAAAATCAGACAATGTGATTTTCTGGATTTGTTTTCTCATTTTGTCTCTCATAGCTGAGGTCTACCTACAGTGCTGGCCAAAAGTATTGGCACCCCTGCAATTTTGTCAGATAATACTCAATTTCTTCCAGAAAATGATTGCAATCACAAATGCTTTGGTAGTAATATCTTCATTTAATTTGTCGTCAATGGAAAACCACAAAAAGAATTGTCAAAAAGCCAAATTGGATATAATTCCACACCAAACATAAAAAGGGGGTGGACAAAAGTATTGGCACCTTTTGAAAAATCATGTGATGCTTCTCTAATTTGTGTAATTAACAGCACCTGTTACTTACCTGTGGCACATAACAGGTGGTGGCAATAACTAAATCACACTTGCAGCCAGTTGAAATGGATTAAAGTTGACTCAACCTCTCCTGTGTCCTTGTGTGTACCACATTGAGCATGGAGAAAAGAAAGAAGACCAAAGAACTGTCTGAGGACTTGAGAAGCAAAATTGTGAGGAAGCATGAGCAATCTCAAGGCTACAAGTCCATCTCCAAAGACCTGAATGTTCCTGTGTCTACCGTGCGCAGTGTCATCAAGAAGTTTAAAGCCCATGGCACTGTGGCTAACCTCCCTAGATGTGGACGGAAAAGAAAAATTGACGAGAGATTTCAACAAAAGATTGTGCGGATGGTGGCTAAAGAACCTCGACTAACATCCAAACAAGTTCTAGCTGCCCTGCAGTCCGAGGGTACAACAGTGTCAACCCGTACTATCCGTCGGCGTCTGAATGAAAAGGGACTCTATGGTAGGATACCCAGGAAGACCCCACTTCTGACCCAGAGACATAAAAAAGCCAGGCTGGAGTTTGCCAAAACTTACCTGAGAAAGCCAAAAACTTTTTGGAAGAATGTTCTCTGGTCAGATGAGACAAAAGTAGAGCTTTTTGGGAAAAGGCATCAACATATAGTTTACAGGAGAAAAAAGAGGCCTTAAAAGAAAAGAACATGGTCCCTACAGTTAAACATGGCGGAGGTTCCCTGATGTTTTGGGGTTGCTTTGCTGCCTCTGGCACCTGGACTGCTTGACCGTGTGCATGGCATTATGAAGTCTGAAGACTACCAACAAATTTTGCAGCATAATGTAGGGCCCAGTGTGAGAAAGCTGGGTCTCCCTCAGAGGTCATGGGTCTTCCAGCAGGACAATGACCCAAAACACACTTCAAAAAGCACTAAAAAATGGTTTGAGAGAAAGCACTGGAGACTTCTAAAGTGGCCAGCAATGAGTCCAGACCTGAATCCCATAGAACACCTGTGGCAGTTTGGAGAAGGCACCCTTCAAATCTCAGGGACCTGGAGAAATTTGCCAAAGAAGAATGGTCTAAAATTCCAGCAGAGCATTGTAAGAAACTCATTGATGGTTACTGGAAGCGGTTGTTCGCAGTTATTTTGTGTAAAGGTTGTGCTACCAAGTATTAGGCTGAGGGTACCAATACTTTTGTCCGGCCCATTTTTGGAGTTTTTTGTAAAATGATCAATGATTTGACTTTTTTTTTCATTCTCTTTTGTGTTTTTTCATTGCAAGCGAAATAAATGAAGATATTATTACCAAAGCATTTGTGATTGCAATAATTTTCTGGAAGAAATTGAGTATTATCTGACAGAATTGCAGGGGTGCCAATACTTTTGGCCAGCACAGTATCATGTCAATTACAGGCCGGCCTCATCTTTTTAAGTGGGAGAACTTGCACAATTGGTGGCTGACTAAATACTTTTTTTTCCCCACATATGTGACATCATAGGTCATAGGTTCCAAGCTTTTGCCATACTGTAGGCCACAGAATAAAGCGCACATAACATTAAACTCTTGGCACAGGCCATGCAATGACGTCACTGCATCGTGCAGCCTGTGTTGGACTTCTTCTGGAGCAGGGTTCATTTCAGCAGTTTCAATCGTCATGGGATCAGGTAAGGTGAGTACAAGATTTTTTTTTTATTTTCCAGAGACCAGAGGGGATTAACCCCGTGCCGCTCTGTGCCATACTATTTCGTCACGATGAGCATATAGTTAACACTCAGCGCTGTAATAGTACGGCACTGTAATGCCATGGGCACAGGAGCTGTGCGTGCAGCATTACTTCCGGAACTCGGCTGTGTTATATAGCCTGGGACTAGTCGCCAGAGTCAGAAAATACTCTGACTCCGGTGGATTAACCCCCTGGATGCCGTAATCAATAGTGATCACATCAATCAGGGAGTCTGCCCCATGCCACCCTTCAGATCCCCTGCTATAAGATTGCGAGGTCTGAGGGGTTGCCATGGCAGCCCGGAGGCTATATATGTACTATGTATTGCAGTACATTGCACTGGGGATTAGGGATCCCAGTTCAAGTTTCCCCATGGGACATTAAAGAGCATAAAAAAAAGTTCAATGTCTCATATTGTCTGTTCATATGTCCTCTTAATTGTAAAGTGGTACGGAATATGTTGGCGCTATATAAATAAAGTTTATTATTATTATTATTATTATTATTAGTTCAAAAAGTTTAAAATAAAGAATAAAAAATAAATCATAAAAAGTTCAAAAAAACCCACGTTTACATTTAAAAAACAAAAAATAAACAAATATGTTAGTTATCCCAATGTGCGTATAAGTCCGCTCTATCCAAAAATAGCGTTGTTTATCTAATATGCTGAACGCCGTAAAAAATATATATACCACAATGCGCAAAACGTATTTTGAAGTGATTAAAAAGTCATACATACCAAACACTGGTACCAATAAAAAGTACAACTTTCCCTGCAAATAAAGAGTCCTTGCCTATCTCTGTCTACAAAACAGTAAAAAAGGTATAGGCGTCAGAATACGGTGACCCCAAGAAAATCGTTCATTTTCAAAAAGTGACGTTTTATTTGTAAAAACTCGCCAAGCATTAATGTACAAACTACCCTGCATCCTTAAAGGGTTAAAGCTGAAAGAGGGCCCTGTAACTTATAAGGGGGTGCTGTAACTTATGAGGGGGCACTGTCAAGAGGTGCAAATAGGTACTATAGCTGATAAGCAGCACTATAATTTAAGTATTGACACTGTAATCTATGAGGAGACACTATTACCTATTAGGTGGCACAACGTGGGTCATTATTGTTGTGTGGAGGCACAAAGAGGCTTGTACTATTTTGGCGACAAGAAAGGAGTGTTATTAATAGTAGTAGTAATAATAATAATCATATCCTCTTTCTGCCCCAAAGCAATAATAATCTTCTTTTTGCTCCCATATAATAAAGATGCCCACCTTTATTATTTTGTAAGGGGCATGAAAGTGGGCATTTTTATTTTGTAGTGGGAAAAGATGAGCATTATTACCTTGTATTATTTATTTATTATGCTTACTTATATAGCACCATCATATTCCGCAGCGCTTTACAGACATTGACAGTCACTGTCCCATATAGGGCTCACAATCTACATTCCCTATCAGTATGTCTTTGGAGTGGTATTGACAAAATTACTATGTGGGGGCTCAAATATGGGCATCATACTATGTAGGGGCACAGAGGTGAGCTTTAAAGGGAGTCTATCATTGCAAAAAAACCTTTTTTAACTAATCACACTGTATTGTAGCCTTTTTAACCCCTTAGCGACCCAGAGCATAATAGTACGTCCTGTGTCGCATGAAGATGTATGGAGAGAGCTCAGGAGCTGAGCTCTCTCCATACAGGGCGGATGCCGGCTGTATAATACAGCCATCACCCGCCGCTAACAGCAGCAATCGGTGCCTGCACTGATTGCTGCTGTTAACCCTTTAGATGTGGCGGTGAACAGAACGTCATTGGAGGGCGGCAATCGGTTGCCATGACAGCCGGGAGCTATTACATGATGCCAGAGGCATCGTCTAATAGAAGTGAAGGCATTTTGCTATTCACTGCAATACAGTAGTATTGCAGTGAATAGTATGAGCAATCACACCCCCTAGGTTTCAAGGTCCGTAGGGGGTCTGATCATAAAAGTAAAAGAAGAGAAAAAAATTTTTTTAAAGTACTGTATAAAAAAAAATATAAAAAAAACTAAAAAGTTCAAATCACCCCCTTTCCCTAGATCAGATATAAAAGTAAATAAACAAAAGTAAACAAAAACATATTAGGTATCCCCGCACTCCAAAATGCCCAAAATATTAAAATATTTATCGCATACAGTGAATTGCGTAGTGGCGAAAAAAATCAAAATGGCCAAATAGCTTTTTTTTTCAACACTTTGCCTCCTATAAAAAATTGAATAAAAAGTGATCAAACCATCAG
The DNA here is from genome assembly GCA_947044405.1 of Leptodactylus fallax. Taxonomy (NCBI): domain Eukaryota; kingdom Metazoa; phylum Chordata; class Amphibia; order Anura; family Leptodactylidae; genus Leptodactylus; species Leptodactylus fallax. The sequence goes on from CAMRHE010000092.1 coordinate 4,166,870, forward strand.
ATCTTTCCCCAAATGGTATAATTAAAAACGTCATGTTGTCCCGCATAAAAAGACGCCTTACCCAGCTCCATACATGTAAATATAAAAAAGTTACAGGTGTCACAATATGGCGACACAAATTTTTTTTTTCTCTTTTGCAAAGTTTTTCATTTTTTATAAGGTATCAAAACATTACAAATACTATATAAATTTGGTATCGCCGTGATCGTACTGACCTGCAGAACACAGGTAACATGTCATTTTTACCACAGAGTGAACGCCATAAAAATTAAACCCATATGAAATTGGCACAAATGCAGTTTTTCTCCAATTGCAACTCATTCTGAATTTTTTTCCAGCTTCAGCACAGCATAATGAATGGTGCCATTACAAAGTACAATTTGCAAACAATAAGCCATCATGTGACTCTGTGAACTGAAAAATGAAAAAGTTATGGCTCTTGAAATGTGGGGAGGGAAAAAGGAAAATGCAAAAACGAAAAATGGCCTGGTCCTTAAGGGGTTAAAGACTATTCCAGCAGTACCTTTATTTTCAAGATGCAATAAAGTGACTTTTCCTCTTTAGCTGCATCATCTTCAGAGAGCACAGGGAGCATTTTCTTTCTCCACAGAGCATAGTCGTGTCCTGGCTGGATCCCGCCTATTTACTGTTAGGCGCTGTCCTCTTCTGATTGTAGAGCCTTCCCCTTCACCTTCATGCTAGTGTCGTCACTAGCATCTCAGCACTGCTTGACTTTGGGTCACGGCCGAGCATAGCGCGCATGCTCTGCGCGCCGTCTTGGATTTCCGAACAAAGGAGCCTCCAAGATGGCGCACGGAGCATGCGCATTACGCTTAGACGCAACCAAAAGTGGCTGAGCGTACTTCACTTGCATGGGATTTCTAGAAAGGAGAATGTCAGAGTGGCACTGAGATGCTAGTGACAACACGCGCATGAAGACCGTGGCAGCAGCGCATTGCAGTGTTTCCCGCAGTGCTTTTCACAGAAAGTTTTCCCTCTGCAGACTTTCTGCTTCCATTATACTTATAGGGAAACTGCCGGCATTTCCGTAGGTATAATTGACATGTCGCAATTTCCAAAACCGTGACAGTTTTTGGAAATAGCTGCGGGTCTGCTGCGCATATTCTTTCGCAATGTGTGGATGGGAATCACTAGAATCTCATCGACTTTGCAGAGACTTTAAAATGCAGCGTTTTTTTTTTTGGTTTTTTTTTCAAATGTGGGGCCTTTAGCCCAAAGCAGCAAACAGGTATTTGAAGCTTCTGTTGCCTCTGGAGTCCCATGAACTTCAATGTGTAGGATCCCCCAGAGGTTTGCAGATGTGCATAAACCTACTATTCAGTCACCTCTAAACAGTACTCACAAGCAGAAACGGTTGCAGTGGGCCCAGGCATACATGAAGACTAATTTTGAAACAGTCCCAACTAGGCTTAAACATCAACAAGGAGGAGTCATGCTTTGGGCCGGAATAGTGGGGAGATAGCTGTTAGGCCCCTTTAGGGTCAATGAAGGTGTGAAATTGACCTCTGCAAAGTATATAGAATTTCTATGGTACAAAAAGAAGAACCATGCCTTCTATAGCAAAATCATCTTCATGCATGACAATGCACCATCTCATGCAGCAAAGAATACCTCTGAGTCATTGGCTGCTATGGGCATAAATGGAGAGAAACTCATGGTGTAGTCACCATCCTCCCCTGACTTCAACCCTATTGAGAACCTTTGGAGTAAATAACCTCAAGCAAAAGATCTATGAGGGTGGGAGGCAGTTCACATCAAAACAGTAGCTCTGGGAGGCTATTCTAACATCCTGCAAAGAAATTCAAGCAGAAGCTATCGCAAAACTCACAAGATGCAAGAATTGTGAAGGTGATATCAAAGAAGGGGTCCTATGTTAACATGTAACTTGGCTTGTTAAGATAGTTTTGATTGAAATAGCCTTTGATTTTGGTAAATGTGACTTCGTAATGTTACAAATTCAACAAATGACCATTTTCAGTTCTTTACAGCCTATAAAATGTTTAGAAGCTCTATTATGCATAATAATTTGAAACAATGTATTTTTAGTTTGTGGAAAAAAAATGTTATCATTGGGAGGTTTGTCCAATAAAATTAGATTTATACCTAACGGTTAAAGACTTGAACATTATACTGACAGTTCTATCATTTGCATTGACTGAAAAATAACATTTACATAATAATTTGGAACATAGTGTACTTGATTTTCTTTTTTAACTGTTGATATGATAGGTGTTCAGGGGGAAAACTGACAAGCCACTTTTTAACTAAGCGGTTACGCTTTTTCCACAGCATTTTTCATTGAGTTTTTGTTGCGTTTTTCTCTGCTTTTTTTCCTTCCCCTATTAAATCTATAGGGAAGCACTCACGAGAGATATTTGGCGAACATGTGTATCCCGTTTCCCCCTCTCCTCCTCGTGTTCCTCCATGACCGCTTTCCTTCTTCACCCTAATTACCTGCCTGGACTCACTGGGCCGGTAGCGGGTCCTTGGATGAGAGCAGGCCTTTTTAGGTACGCTGACATCATTGATTATATAACAAATTAAAAATTGCTTACATTCATCATAAATTTCGCTTTTGTGACCACGGCAACGAAAATTATGCATTTTTACTATAGAAACAGACGATTTTGCATCTTCTCATTTATACAGTCAGACTAAGAACACTATATGCATTGCAAATTTACACAGATTACCAAAAACTGTTCAGAAGTGTGCGGTTTTCCGAGATTTACGACTATACTGCAAATCAGTTTCATGAATCAATCACCAAATATAGTCGCCCATCATGTTTTCGTTATATTGTCCTTGGTAACGGCATTCAAAGTTCATAATGTCCTGGTGAAAGCGCTCGCCTTGCTCCTCTGAATAAGCTCCCATGTTCTCTTTGAACTTATCAAGATGAGCATCAAGGATATGGATTTTGAGTGACATCCTGCAGCCCATTGCAGCATAGTTCTTTATCAGAGTCTGAACCAGTTGTACATAGTTTTCATCTTTATGATTGCCTAGGAAGCCGCAAACCACTGCGACAAAACTGTTCCAAGCTGCTCTCTCCTTCCTATTCAGCTTCTTGGGAAATTCACTGCACTCTATGATCTTCTTGATTTGTGGTCCGACGAAGACACCAGCTTTGATCTTTGCTTCAGACAGCTTAGGTAAAAGATCTTGGAGGTAATTGAAAGCTCTCGACTCCTTATCTAGAGCCCTGACAAATTGTTTTATGAGCCCCAACTTGATGTGTAGTGGTGGCATCAGCACCTTGCGTGGGTCCACCAGTGGCTCCCACTTTACATTGTTCTTCCCCACAGTGAACTCTGTCCGCTGAGGCCAGTCCCGCCTGTGGTAGTGCGCTTCAGTATCCCGGCTGTCCCAAAGGCAAATAAAGCAAGGATACTTAGTAAAACCACTTTGGAGGCCTATCAGGAATGACACCATTTTGAAATCTCCGATAACTTCCCAGCCGTACTCATCATACTTCAAGGCACCTACCAACATCTTGACACTGGTATATTCCTCTTTCAGGTGCACCGAGTGAGCTACAGGAAGAGACGGATACTTGTTCCCATTGTGAAGCAGCACGGCTTTGAGGCTCTTGCATGAGCTGTCTATGAAGAGGCGCCACTCATTCGGGTTACAGGTGATACCTATAGCCTCGAATAGACGGCCACATTGTTGCAGAAGCACAGTCCATCTTGATGACTGAAGAAGATGGAAAAAACTTGGTGACGCTTCCTCTGATCTGTGACTTGGACGCTTTCATCTAATAAGTTCCATTGCTTGAGCCTTGATGTCAGAAGCTCAGCGTTGGACTTGGTGAGACCAAGGTCTCTGATCAGATCGTTGAGGTCTTTTTGGTTAGGGTAGTATGGCTTCCACTTCTCATCTGCATATGAAGAGAAATCGTGATCTTCAACGTCTTCCTCGATGTCTGACCTGCTGCTTTCTTTTGAAGGTGGTGTAGCTCTGTCTGGAGGTGTTGGTACAGGAAGTTCAGGGCAGTGTGGTACTGGGGCAATAGATGACGGAATGTCAGGATACGTTACAGGCGCTGCATTTTTGCCAGTGCGATGTTTGGAAGGGTCCACCATGCAGAAGTAGCAATTCGTTGAGTGGTCAGTCGGTTCACGCCAAATTCTTGGGATAGCAAAATGCATGGCTCTCTTCTCTCCCCTGAAACAACCTATAAGCAAACAAAATAATATTTGGATTTAGAATTTGATTTAGGCCTATTTCACACTAATGACTAGTGATATTTACAATATTAACACAGTTAATCTGCTATTTAAGAGAGTAGCATTTATCCACTTACCTTCAAGAGTTTTCTTGCAGTGCTCACATGTGAAATGAGGAGCCCATGGTTTGTCTTGGTCACCAACAGGCATGCCGAAGTATGCTTTGTAGGCCTCACACATCTTAGCAGATGCTTCCACAGAGTACTTTTTCGCTCTTGTCTTTATAAACCGGCCACATACGTAGCAAAATGCGTCTGCTGGATGTATGCAACCTCTTGATGCCATCTAAATTGACTAAGTTGCTGTGAACTGTAAGGAAAAAGGATGTCTCTCCAAACTTGATAAAAATGGTCTTTATTCCATACAGCATTAAAGTTCAAGAGTGTACTGAGGATTCAGCAGAGCAAGATTGATCACCCGGTACCAGAGTAACACACAATATATACATTTACATTCCTAAGCTCCTCCTGTAATGGGTGTGGGGTGAAGTGTGAATACTGTCGTTATCAGAATCTGAATAGATATTGAATTCACACCTGTCTGTCTAGGTCAATTCCCCTTTGTCTGTGATGGCCATTGCCCACTTACTATGCAATCCCAATCAATTAGATCCTGTCTCTCCGTCTCTCAGGAAGGGCTATAGTGGCCCTATATAACTGTAGTTATACAGCTACCTACAATTCTGTACAGTCCCAGAAAGTTCTAGATAATTCTGGGCAGTTCTAGAAACTTCTTGGTAGTTCTTGCAATTCCAGAAGCTTCTTAAGTATCTTGAAATATTGCGAATATCCTTAAAAATAGATCAATTTCAAAATATCATTGTGCTGACCACAAAAGCAAAGTTTACAGGGAATAATAACTTTTTTCTATTCATTTAAGGTACAAACAATCAGGAAAACACACTTAACAACTGGGAACAAATATTTTTTTGAAAATTGTTACATGGTGTTATTTAATCAATAATCAAAGGACCCGGGCTCTTTTACCATTTGCTGATTTGGCCTGCCCCAGTCCAGTGAGTTCACGTATATCCAGGTCTCCCATCTGGCCTCTTTTATTTTTCAAGGCCCCACAGCACCCATCCCTACGCTTTTTGAGAAACTTTGTAAAACGGGTGTTAGGACAACAGGGCTTATTTCTGATATATACCGCCTTCTTTCGAATCCCACCCCAGATGCTTTGCCCCAACATACCTATATGTCACGGTGGGAGACCTATTTGGGGACACCCATCTTGAGTAACCATTGGTCCCTCCTATGGAGTAGAGCACCCAGGACTTCTAGATGTGTTACACAAAAAGAAAATATTTTTAAGATGTTAATGCATTGGTATCATACCCCAGCTGCACTTCACTCTTTTGACAAGAATGTCCCGGACTGCACATATTTTCCATCTCTTTTGGACCTGCCCCCTGCTCCAACCCTATTGGCGCCAGGTCCGGGGTCTCCTGGAAGGGGTCCTGGGTGTTAGCCTTCCCCTGTTCCCTAGGACTTACCTTCTCAACCTCCCTCCCCCTGATATTTTGCGCAGGCCCGCTCTCCAGCTCCTGTTGCTCCTCCTTACTTCCGCTAGATGTCTGATTGCTAAACACTGGCAGCATCCAGCACCCCCGGCCCTAGAGAAGTTATACGCTAGGATAAAAGATACACGCTCCCTGGAGTACCTGCCGGCCCTTCTTAATAATGAGGAGGAGAGGTTCTGCCTGATCTGGAAACCGTGGGATGAGTTTTGGGTGGCCCGGCCTCTCTGATCCGGCTGTTGTGTGGCCCCTTACTTCCTGGATGTCCTTTTGTCACCCTTCTGTCCTCCTGTCTTGTCTGCCCCTGTTTGTTGTCGGATTCCTTGGCCTTTTTGGGGCCATTTCTGGCCAGTTTGTCTAATGCCTTGTAATTTATTGAGAATGCTGGGTAATTCCCGTCTGTCCTATGTTTGTTACGTTCAAATACTGATTTCGAGCCATTTATTTTTCTTGTATATTGTTATTCTCTCTGTATGGCAAAAACTTTTAAAATAAACAGTTGAAAAAAAAAATCTATAGGGAAAATGCTTGTGATTCTGCAGCTCTTTTTTCCCACAATGTGTGGATGAAATTAACCAAAATCTCATTCACGTGCAGGTACTGTAAGCCCCACATTGTGGAAACACAGCTTTTTTTGTTGCAAATTTTGCTGCGTTTTTTTGAGCCAAACCTAGTAGTGGCTACAGAAAGAATGGGAACTATCAAGGAAGCTCTTATAATTCTCCCTTCTGCTCAATCCACTCCTGGATTTGGCTCAAAAAAAAGCATAAAAATCTGCATCAAAAAAGCAGCTTTTGCACAATGTGGGGCCTTCACCTAAGGGCCGGTTCAAATCTGCGTTTGGCTTTCCATTCGGGGAGTCCACTTGGGGACCCCTCGAATGGAAACCTATACGCATAGAAAAGCGATTACCTAAGGAAACCCACGGACCCCATAGACTATAATGGGGTCCATGTGGTTTCCGCACGAAACATGCGGAAACATGCAGAGAGAAAAGTGCTACTTGCTTCCTTCGTGCGGAAACCAAGCGTAAACCACACAGACCCCATTATAGTCTATGGGGTCCGTAGGTTTCCTTACGTAACCGCTTTACTATGCGTATAAATTTCCATTCGGGGGGTCCCCAAGTGGACTCCCCCGAACGGAAAGTCTACCACAGATGTGAACCGGCCCTTAGACTGTTTCTGCAATGTAGGGCCTTTGTCTTAGTGTTATTTTCCATTTTATGTATAAATTGTGTTTTATTTTTTGGAAGACATCTATATTTTTTATTTAAGGCCTCACAGCTCCATTTTCTTTGGAGCCACAACAAGGCTTCTTTTTAAGTACGTAGGGCTTTTCCTATTATCTCTATATTCCTCAGATTTCATGCAGAGTTTTTATTTTGGTCAGTTTATGCATTGGATGCTGTATGTACAGAGATAAAGATGCAAAAAAAAGTTAACTTAACATTGACATGCTATTGAACTGTCATTTCAACATTTATCATCTTCCATACCAGCATATAAAGAGGCATGTATGACAGCACATAGGGATCTAATAAGGCAGTTGATATAGATAGATAGATAGATAGATAGATAGATAGATAGATAGATAGATAGAGCATTTGTAAATGATTCAGATCCTCTCTCTTCTTTTCTTTTCACATTTTATTTTGCACCTTGTACTGCAACAAAAAAATTAACTAAAGTTTTGCATAGACAAGTATACAGTCATGGCCAAAAGTTTTGAGAATGATACAAATATTAATTTTTACAAAGTCTACTGCTTCAGTTTTTCTAATGGCAATTTGCATATACTCCAGAATGTTATAAAGAGTGATCAGCTTAACAGCAATTACTTGCAAATTCAATATTTGCCTAGAAAATGAACTTTATCCCCCAAAACACATTTCAACATCATTGCAGCCCTGCCTTAAAAGGACCACCTAACATCGTTTCAGTGATTGCTCCATTAACACAGGTGTGGGTGTTGATGAGGACAGGGCTGGAGATCAATCTGTCATGATTAAGTAAGAATGACACCACTGGACACTTTAAAAGGAGGCTGGTGCTTGCCATCATTGTTTCTCTTCTGTTAACCATGGTTATCTCTAAAGAAACACGTGCAGTCATCATTGCACTGCACAAAAATGGCCTAACTGGGAAGAGTATTGCAGCTAGAAAGATTGCACCTCAGTCAACAATCTATCGCATCATCAAGAAATTCAAGGAGAGAGGTTCCATTGGTGCCAAAAAGGCTCCAGGGCGCCCAAGAAAGACCAGCAAGCGGCAGGACCGTCTTTTAAAAGTGTTTCAGCTGCGGGATCGGGCTACCAGCAGTGCAGAGCTTGCTGAGGAATGGCAGCAGGCAGGTGTGAGTGCATCTGCACGCTCTGTGAGGCGGAGACTCCTGGAGCAAGGCCTGGTCTCAAGGAGGGCAGCAAAGAAGCCACTTCTCTCCAGAAAAAACATCAGGGACAGACTGATATTCTGCAAAAGGTACAGGGAGTGGACTGCTGAGGACTGGGGTAAAGTCATTTTCTCTGATGAATCCCCTTTTCGATTGTTTGGAACATCTGGAAAACAGCTTATTCGGAGAAGAAGAGGTGAGAAATACCACCAGTCTTGTCTCATGCCAACTGTAAAGCATCCTGAAACCATTCATGTGTGGGGTTGCTTCTCAGCCAAGGGAATCGGCTCTCTCACAGTCTTGCCTAAAAACACAGCTATGAATAAAGAATGGTACCAGAATGTCCTCCAAGAGCAACTTCTCCCAACCGTCCAAGAGCAGTTTGGCGCTCAACAATGCCTTTTCCAGCATGATGGAGCACCTTGCCATAAAGCAAAGGTGATAACTAAATGGCTCAGGGAACAAAACATAGAGATTTTGGGTCCATGGCCTGGAAACTCCCCAGATCTTAATCCCATTGAGAACTTGTGGTCAATCATCAAGAGACGGGTGGACAAACAAAAACCAACAAATTCAGACAAAATTAAAGCATTGATTCTGCAAGAATGGACTGCTATCAGTCAGGATTTGGTCCAGAAGTTGATTGAGAGCATGCCAGGGAGAATTGCAGAGGTCCTGAAGAAGAAGGGTCAACACTGCAAATATTGACTTGCTGCATTAACTCATTCTAACTGTCAATATAAGCTTCTGTTACTCATAATATGAATGCAATTCTATTTCTGTATGTGATAAAAACATCTGACAAACACACATAAAAACCAGAGGGCAGCAGATCATGTGAAAATATAATATTTGTGTCATTCTCAAAACTTTTGGCCATGACTGTACAAACCCTTTGCTACGACACTTGATATTTAGCTCTGGCCTCCTATTTCTCTTGATCATCTTTGAGACTCTTCTACACCTTGCTTTGAGTCCACTTGTGGTAAATGCAGTTGATTGGGCAAGATTTGGAACGACACCCCTGTCTATACAAGGTCACAGAGCCAAGCCGAGCAAATAACCAAGCTATGAGGAAAAAAGAACTGCCTGTAGAGCTCAGAGTCAGGATTATTTGGAGGGACAGGGATATCAAAAGATTTCTGTTGCACTGAAACTTCCCAGGAGCACAGTGGCCACCATAATTTTTAAATGGAATACATTTGGATCAACCAGGACTCTTCCAAGAGCTGACTGCCCACCAATCTAAGTAAACAAGGGAGAAGGGCCTTGGTATGACAGGTAACCCAGAACCCAATGGTCACTGTAGCTGAGCTCCAAAGATCCCATGTGTAGATGGGAGAAACTTCCTGAAGGTCAACCATTGCAGCACTAAACAGTCTGGGCTTTATGGAGTGGCCAGAAAAAAGCCTGTCCTCCCTGGAGTTTGCAAAAAAGCACCTGAAGGACTCTGAGTATATGGGAAACAATATTATCTGGTCTGATGAAACCAAGATTAAACTTTCTGGCTTGTCTGTCATCATTTCTGGAAAAAAACAGGCACTGCTCATCACTTGCCCAATATCATCCCTCCATTGAAGCATGGTGGTGTCAGCATCATGCTGGGGGGTGTATGTCAGCAACTGGGACAGGGAGACTGGTCAGGGTTGTGGGAAAGCTAAATGGAGCAAAGTACAGCGATACACTTAATGAAAACTTGATCCAGAGGGCTCTGGACCTCAGACTGGGCTGAAGGTTCACATTCCAACAAAACATTTATCCTAAGCACATGACCAAGACAATATAGGAGTGGCTTAGGGACACCCAGAGCTCTGATTTCAACCCAATTGAACATCTCTGGCGATACCTGACATTTGCTGTTCACAGATTTCCCCATCCAACCTGAAAGAACTTTAGATGATCTACAGAGAAGACTGGCAGAAGATCACCAAGTGTATTCTGCTGTAAAATTACCCCGCCTTGGATGGCACACTTGGTGGTATGAATGGGGCCTAATTACCATGGTTTCTCAGCAAAGGACAGGTGAATCATTTAAAAACCAAATGTGTCACAAAATTGTGGTAGCTAGCAGTAAACCACATTCAGTTTTTGCTGCCTGACTCTTAGTCATGTAGTGCAACCAGTATGCATGCAGAAGCAAGAAGTGATTGTAAAGAAAGAATATTGTTTATCTTATAATCAACTTGACTATATATTAGAATCTTTTAGCCTTTGTATAGCTGTATTATGTTTATTGTCTGTTTTTTCCTATTGAAGCACATTGTGGCCAAGATCAGATTAGCATTTGAAAATGACATGCTATACCTGCTATACCTGCGATATTTACAATTATGAAATATTCATCTAATAACTGTTTTTCAGTTATTATGTCAGTGTTTTTCAGAAATTTTAACTATGTAACTTTACTATGCACAGATGTATCAAAAATGGATTCTAGTGATCAGGAAGCAGCATGACATAATATTGCTAGCTGTCAACTATCCATATAGGAATACTGCTGCAAGGCTTTCTAATTCCTCATATAAACCATATGAGGGAGCCCTAAGAGATGAATTTCATTTTTAGAGGAAAAGTTGAGAAGCTCTCTGAAAATTTCCACAAGGCAGGGAGCACAATAGAAGAGTTTTGACCTTGATTTGGCGCCAGGAGTCTAGAAACTGTGGCCATTGTGTGGAAACAGCTGACTTCTGCACAGGAAGCAATCATTGTTGATAGTAAATGGTAGTCAGTTCTAGACAGGCCTCATCATCCACCTAGCTAGGAGAACTCTGGCTCCAGTACACGTTAATATCTTTTCCGGCTATGGGTGAATACTTTTGACAATACTATAAAAGGTTGTATTCCGCAGAAAGATTTTTTTTTTTTTACAAAATATTTTGGCTGGAAATATTGGATAAAATAAAGTAGTAATTTCTAAGGCAGGAAAACATGGCCTTTATAAAATTATATTTTAAAACATATATAACACCTAATATTGATACCTTACTACAACGTGGGAAGGCAGTGGATTGTGGACCCACTGTGCTACCAAACCAGTTTACTTAGGGCCACCACTGAGGGCATTACGTTACCCCGGTTTTCACTCTTTAAGGGGTTCTGGTATTTGCTGGGAGTCCACCAGGTCACAACCTCCTGAGATGATTCTGGTTTGGTAGCAGCCGTCTAGGTAGGACAGAACTGTGGTATGTAGCAACACAGAAACAGCATTAAGACACAGAGTGTGTACAGAGACTTGAACCAGGATAGACAGGTGAATAGACTAAAACAGAAGTTTAGTAACACAAGAATCAAGAACAGGACTACAGGACAGGTAGAGTTATATTGCAGAAAACCCACAAGCCAAACAGGTACCAGAGGTATATAGCAGAAAGTAGGTGCCAGAGTTATATACAGTGGGGAAAAAAGTATTTAGTCAGCCACCAATTGTGCAAGTTCTCCCAATTAAAAAGTTGAGGCCGGCCTGTAATTGACATCATAGGTAGACCTCAACTATGAGAGACAAAATGAGAAAACATATCTAGAAAATCATATTGTCTGATATTTAAAGAATTTATTTGCAAACTATGGTGGAAAATAAGTATTTGGTCACCTACAAACAAGCACGATTTCTGGCTCTCACAGACCTGTAACTTCTTCTTTAAGAGGCTCCTCTGTCCTCCACTCATTTCCTGTAGTAATGGCACCTGTTTGACATTGTTATGTGCTGTGGAAGGACACCAGAAACAAAATTGTAGACCTGCACCAGACTGAAAAGACTGAATCTACAATAGGCAAGCAGCTTGGTGTGAAGAAATCAACTGTGGGAGCAATAATTAGAAAATGGAAGACATACAAGACCACTGATAATCTCCCTCGATCAGGGGATCCTCGCAAGATCTCACCCCGTGGGGTCAAAATGATCACAAGAACGGTGAGCAAAAATCCCAGAACCACACGGGGAAACCTAGTGAATGACCTGCAGAAAGCTGGGACTAATGTAACAAAGGCTACCATCAGTAACACACTACGCCGCCAGGGACTCAGATCCTGCAGTGCCAGATGTGTCCCCCTGCTTAAGCCAGTACATATCCGGGCCCGTCTGAAGTTTGCTAGAGAGCATTTGGATGTTCCAGAAGACTACTGGGAGAATGTCATATGGTCAGATGAAACCAAAGTAGAACTGTTTGGTAGAAACACAACTCGTCGTGTTTGGAGGAGAGTGAATGCTGAGTTGCATCCAAAGAACACCATACCTACTGTGAAGCATGGGGGTGGCAACATCATGCTTTGGGGCTATTTCTCTGCAAAGGGACCAGGACGACTGATCCGTGTACATGAAAGAATGAATGGGGCCATGTATCATGAGCTTTTGAGTGCAAACCTCCTTCCATCAGCAAGGGCATTGTTGAGCTCTACCTATGATGTCAATTACAGGCCTCTCTCATCTTTTCAAATGGGAGAACTTGCACAATTGGTGGCTGACTAAATACTTTTTTTTCCCCACTGTATAGTAGTAGAAAGCCCAGAGGCCAAACAGATACCAAAGTTTTATAGCAGAAAGCCCAGGGGTAAACTGGTATCAGAGTTATATAGCCTAAAGCTCAGGGGCCAAATGGGTACCAGTGTTATATAGCTGAAATCCCAGGGGGCAAACAGGTAACAGAGGTATATAGCAGAAAGCCCAGGGGCAAAATGGGTAGCAGTATTATATAGCAGAAAACCCAGACAAAAAAGGACAAGCATAAAAACAAGGCAGACAAAGACTCCAGCAATAAAGAGATGAGCACCATTTATGCAAACAGATCTGGGATAGAACACAGAACTAAGATACCAAAACAGGACAGACAGAGACTAGTATAAAAAAACAGACTGCGTGCATGGATCAGAACACAACACATTGCTCAGCCAAAATGGGACTAAGGCCGGGTACCCGCATTGTTAAAACGCAGGGGCAAAAAATTCTGCATTTTACATTACCTGCAAAGTGGATGGGATTCTGGCTAATCCCATCTACACAGTGCAGAAAAAAATCTGCAACGGAAAAGCTGTGTTTTCAAATATGCTTGCTTTTTTGAAAATCGCAGCATGTCAATTATACCTATGCAAATGCTTGAGTCTTCCGTATAGGTATAATAGGGGCAAAAAAATCTGAAGAGGAAAACTCTGCGAACTTTCTGTGAAAAACGCTGCAGAAAAAAATGTGATGTTTTTCCGCCGCAATCTTTTTCTGCAGCGTTTTTTGGCTGCAGCTTGCTACGTGGGGCCTTATCCTAAAAATACGGACTAATATAGATGCAGACACACAGGAGGAAGTTTAGCAGGTGCAAGCATTAAAAGAGACAGGAGCAGGAACAGAACACAGAGGTAGCCAATAAGCTAAATTTACTGTACTGTATGTGAATGGGGGCTGTTCACATAACCGATTTTATGATGGTCCATTTGCACAGATCACCAAAAAATAGGTCATGTCCTATTTTTGTCCGTTTTTACGAATCCCTCAACACACTGAAATCTATGAGGGATCCATGAAAACGGTTGCCCCTTGGGTGAAAAACAGACATACAAAACGTACTGAATTGATGTGCTGGGTTCTGGTGACAGACTCCCTTTAAAGTATAGTTTCATGCTTCTATCAGAGGATACATGGATACATGTACTGTATAAGGTAACATTATTTTAAGTATTGGGTACTGTATGTGATGTTAAAAATTCATGAGGTATCAAAAGAAGACATAGTCAAAATTAAAAATCAACTTACTGTTCTTACTGCACATTGTAAAGAATTTGATCTTGTTTTCTCTGTTACTGTATAGTTTCTACATTGTAGCAGCTAGTGGTTGTTATCTTTGTGACATACTTTTACCACATTATAATGTAGGACTTTTCTCTCTGCCGGTTTCAGTATAAAATCAGCAGAAGCTGGGTGGAAACCCAGCATACCCCACCATAGTCTATAGGGTCCGCGGGTTTCCGCTTGTAACCACTTTTTAAACGGACAGGGTTTCCATCTTTCGAGTCCCCATGTGTAAGCCTAGCGTAAGTGATGTAATGATGGAAGGTTTCCTTTACCTATTTACTTAGCAGTATATACTTTTGAAAGATATAGTGAAGAACCTGAATCTGAATTGTTTGACAGATAGGATATTTTTAGGAAATGTGAACTTGGATTTCAAAGGAAAATGTAAACAGTAACCAGCCTTCTCTTATTGTATGTCTATAATATGGACATTTATAGACAGATGTCAGAATAGCAGCATTATAATTCTATGAACATGTAGAGCACACTGGAATCGACAGGGTAAATGCTTGGCATTTCACAATGAGATAAAGTTATGTATCAGTGAAGGCATTTCCTTCGCTCACCAGGTATTAATACAATGCTGAAAGAAAGCCACCTTATGTCTGTGCACACAGTGAAGCCTCAAGGGCAAACATGTTATGTAAAAATAAGAGATGAATTGAAATGCCTACAGTACAGAATGTTTTCATCCTTTCCTGTCGTCTCCTTTTTCTGAACAATAGGGATCGAATATTTCACCTCCATATCAAGTCCAGTCATTTCTGCGTCTAAAAGCTGGGTTATTAATAGAATTATAAATAAGATAAAGCCAAGCAAATGCCAAGTAAAGACTGTGCCCTACCATATAAATCTTCATAGTTGGTCCACAGTGATTCTAACTAGGGCTGGGCAAGTATGAACTAAATCAAAATCACGAGAAAGTGAACCTTAATTTTTATGTCAATTACGATGAATGGACAATTATTTTAGGATACTCCCCTTTTTGCATGTCATGCCCCCGATTCCTATGCCATGCCGTGCCACTGAATTTTTGCTCAACCGTTATTCTAACTTTTATTTTGCTTAGTAATTGTCATACCTGTTACTTATACCTGTATAAAGACTAATGCCAATTAGTAAACCATTTGTGTCCCATAATAAAGGCAACAAATCTCACCAAAATTATAACACTGTTGATATGAGGATCACAGTATACAAACAACTTGAACAACTAGAACATGTATATGTATATAATAAAGGGAAGTAAAGTGCAGGGTCTGCGGGGCTGTGTACAACTTAGAGTCTTAGAAAATAGCCTCAGACCAGCATCATACTCCACTCCCTCAGGTGCTGCACTAGGTATAACCGTGTATAAGATTTTCCTGCAGGGTTCCTTTAATCTAACAATAGACACTGGAATTTCATTGGTCGAACAAGGCAAAGCAATATCTATAGGGGATTGCTCTTCTGACACCTAATATAAAGACTGTTTCTATTCTATGGTTTATTGATCAGAAGGGAATGATTTCTATATGATATTGAGTAGAGTCTGCCATTGGAAGGCCAGTAAATACTATGCTGGCAAAGACTTCTATTTATTTAAAGTTATCACAAGTCAATATTACAGTTTATAAAGTGCTCCCAATTTACAAATGGCTGCCTGCATGAGATAACCAGTGAGTCTCACATCCAGCTAGAACAGCAAAGGGCAGAACTCCCTCTGGAGGAGTACATGTCCATTCTTCTTACAAATAGTCCATTCACTTCACTTCGCTTGTGGGGTACTGTAGGGGAATTGCCACTGCTACATCCGATTGTTGGGGTCCAAAGAGCAAGGTACCCCATGATCAGGTGCTTTCTGTCCAAACAGAAAGGGAATGAACAGAGCAGATCAACCTATTGAAACTGCAAAAGATCACCTAGCAGTGTAATCTAGAATTTGTAGAATGATCTATCTGTTATGATTCTATATTATGCAGATGTAAACCTCATGGTAAGAATGCAGTATTCAGGTAAATGCTCCTTTGACAACCAGAAGGAAGTATTGGCAAAAACCTACCTTCTGGTGTTTCTGCAGGAAACCTTTACAGGTTTTGTTTTACAAAATGCAAAAAATGGGTTATTGTAATGACAAAGGAAAGGCAGCTCTTTCAGAATAGATTGAGAGATTTGTATCTGATGTCTCCCTTGTCATTTAATGACAGCAGACTGAATGTCTAGTCAGTCTGCTGTCTTGTCTTTTTAGTCAAACAAATGAAGGAAATCTACAGTATAAAACTCCTGTAACTACGTACATCACTAAGTTGTAACAGCCACATGTTATAGCTAAACAGATGAAAACCATTTTATGCTGCATTGTGTTTCAAGGCCCACTTCCCTTCTGGTCTTTGATGCTAAGGAAGGAACATCCCACTTGGGCCTCTGACACAAAAGAATGGCTCGGCCTGTTAGATGCTATCAGTTCTTCCCTTGCATCAGAAACAGTATTCCAGTTGTGTCTTATAAGAATGACTTATTGTTTCAAGGTCTGACTGGCTCCTTTGGGTGGAATTCCTACCATCTAGATCAGAATAGGTAGGAGGGAATTTAGTCACAGTGAACGGACTATGGGCAGAATAAAATGACCAAATAAAGGAAATAAGCTACAAAAGAGAAAGTTCAGCTTGTACTGTTTCTGTAGCAAGAATGTTTTTCGTCATTCATTGAATTTTGCTTCTATATCTTTCAGCCACAATTTTTTAGCAACTAATATTATTTTTATATACTGTTCTCCAAAATGCCATGCCTTCTCATGATGTTTTGTATGATGGCATTAATTCTTTTTATTGCTGGGTATTATATTCTTCTTTTGTTTTCTTTTAGGTTAGAAAATTATAGTTTTAGTTTGCATGATTGTTCTTTAAAGAGTATGTCACAACCATTTTTTTCAAAACAATTTGCCAAAGTAGCTAAAATGAAAACTAAAGCAGCTTTGCAATATGTCTTTATTGAAAATATTGTATTGTGCTGCTATTACAACTCCTTAGCATTTCCATGGTAACTGACAACAAAAACTGTGTAGTCTGACTCTGCAAACATATTCCTTAGGTAAGCTTGATTTTGTCAAGACTAGAATCTGAGAACAGACTCACCAGGTTCAAGATTTGTAACATTTTTTGCGACTGAAACTTTGGCTAATCAATTTACAAGACAATTTTGAAAAATAAATTTAGGTTTCCACTCAACTGTGCACTGCCTTTGCCAATTTTCTAAAAAGGGAGCATTGGCAGGGCGTGTACAGATTGGGGCCTATGGCATAAATGATGAGGGAAAATGTACGCCAGCTATGAGTGTGGTGGAGGGTGTGCTTCATTTATGATAAAGCATGCACCTTGTCATATATGAGGCACACCCTCCACTGACCCATTATTTTTCTGTCCGTCTCCATCTTTTTTTATCCACTTCTTTCACATCTATGAACACATCCTGGACAATACTGATCTTTCTTTTTACATTAACCTCATTTTAACACTGTTCTATGTCTTTTGCTCTGCCAAATTATGTATCATATAGAATGATAACAGCAAGTGAAATCTATTTACTAAACCATTACTTGTTTTCTTCATATTGAAACAAATCCATTATTTCAAATTGTGAATGTTTTGAAAGTAGGAAGTGTGATAAAATGTAAGGTTGGGGAAGGTTTTGTCCTGGTAGTCCACGCTCTCTACTTCCAGTCCCAGCTGACGCTATGTTCACACTAGCGTTACCCTCTCTGTTTTTCTGGTCCATTGGAAGACCATAACAATGGACAGGCGGACCGCTAAAATAGTGGTAACACACGGAATCTGATGAACCTCGTTGGAGTCCGTGAGGTGTCTGTTGTTTTAAAACTGAAATGGACGGAGGAAAAAGTCCAGGATTTTTTCCTCTGCCAATTTTCAGGTGGACACTGTGACAGACAACGGATCCCATGACCTCAGCAAAGTACTGATGACGACACTGTTGATATCTGTACTGCACGAGAGCTTTACCACTTCAAGTCTGGCAAAGACTGGCAACAGAGGGGTGGACCACTAGCCACTGAAACAGAGTGTTACAGGTAGGGGAGTATGCTTTCATTTTTCATGTTACACCTGCCCAGGCAACCAGTGGGCTTTCTGATTAGCCCAGAAAACCACTTTAGGTCGGGGCCCTATGTGGCATAAACATGGCATCTAGCAAATCCCATCCACACATTGCAGAAAAATAGGCGCAGCGGAGATTCTGGGATTTCCAAAACCGTTGCGTTTTTGGAAATCGCAGCATGTACCCTATAGGCATAACTGAAGCAGAAAGGCTGCAGGGGAAAACTATGCGAGAAAAAATGTGTTTCCATCGCAGTTTTTCCTGCAGCGCTTTTTTGCTGTGGCCCACTACATGGGGCTTTAGCCTCAAGGAATCATGGAAACATTTTATTTTTTTTTCCTGTTTCTTTTGCCAATTTTATTCCAACTCATATGCCAAAGACTAATATATCCATCCACAGCAAGTGAGATCTCAATAACTATTTGACCTTTTAGTGCCAGTAGTGGAAAACTGCTTTAGGATTAGCTGTTCCTCTAGAGAAGGGAAGTATCACATACATACACAACCTGAACAAATGGTCTTTATCCCTATTCATCTAATTTAATGGAAGCACATGTCAGTTTATGTTTATCAGGCATTAAAGGGAGTGTGTCATGAGAAAATGACCTATTTTATAAATCACATTTTATGTTAAACATATTTTTAATGAATTTTTGTTGAGTTTTAAAAATTTTTTCTATATTATTGTCTATATTTGAAAACAGTCCTTAAAAATCTTGCAGTTGTTACTATCTACTAAACCAAATAATATGCTAATACTTCCTGTTTTCTGTAGGAGATTTATATGCAGCAGCCACCTCTCTTCTCAGCACACTGATGATCACAGTTATGTACATGTATATGTAGACACAGAATCCACGAGTTATTTGTTCTGCTTTCTGCAAACGTCGCAGAGCATGCCTAGAAAACTCTTCCATAAAAGTCAATTCTATTCTGCCCATACACTTCCATACGTCACACGTCAGGTTCTTGGGTCGTGCCAATACTATGGTGCTGTGCGTGGACTATTCCTAAATGATGGACCCATGACACCTTTCTCGGGCAACCCGGATTTTCCTGCTGCGCTCCACTCCTCCTTTTTATCCTATACCTGGGGCCAACCGATCCTTCGATTCCACAAAGTCACGAACACGACATCTCTCCCCTCCCACCAAGAGCTGACCCCCCCTGGATCAGACCCTGATTCTGCTGTATCCCATTGGCAATACGCCCAGCTATCTCACCTATACGCCACTCTTAAGATAACGCACAATCTGCACAGAGAGTTATTGCCCTTTGAACGCATATGCCTCTCTCCCCATACCCCAGCTCACACAATCTCGCTTATCTATGGCATGATGCGGGAGACCGCTACTAACTCCCTACCTGCTTATGCAGGTGGATGGGAGAAGGAGCTGGGGGTCTCGTTCGTGCCAGATGTGTGGTCATCGGCATTCCAGGCATGCCACAAATTCTCTATCTCCTGCAAGGCACAGGAGACTAACTATAAGATACTCTCCCGATGGTACAGAGTCTGTCAATATGAAAAGTGAATTCTTTGTTCGGCCCTGCTGCGACAGAACTCATGTTATTCCCCTCTAATTTGCTCCATTTGTCACTTCTCAACCCTTATCTCCATCCCCTCCCTCCCTTCCCCGCCCATGTGCTTCCCGCTTCATAACGTTGTTTGAAATGTTTTATTCCTGTTTATATGCAAAAAATTTAATAAAATCCTTAATGTAAAAAAAAAAGGTCAATTCTATTTGTTCCAGACCATTGTGTCTATGGCCCGTGGTCCATTTCCTGGAAAAACGAAGTTACAGATTATTTTAGGCTTAGTGAGAAGAGTTTGAATTGCAAGCTTTTAAGATTATTTTTTAACTATACAGTACTGTGAAAAAGTATTTGTCAAATTTGGTTGTAGTGTGATGGTCTGGGGTTGCTTGGCTGCTTCAGGACCTGAATGACTTGCTGTAATTCATGGAATCATGAATTCTGCTCTCTACCAGAAAATCCTGAAGAATGTCTGGCCATCAGTTTGTGACTTTAAGCTCAAGGGGGTGGGGTAAAAAGTATAGATAACAAATAAGCAAAAGCAAACATGAAAAAGTTATGCATCTGAAATGCCTAAAATACAAACATATGAAAATATTTTTCCCATATTCTGTTTTTTCACTGTTTTGTCTCCAAAAAAATTTGAATAAAAAGCAATCAAAACATCAGACATTCCGTAGAATACATATAAATAAAAATTACATCTGGCCTTGCAAAAAAAACACGTTATGCAGCCCCATATAAGGAAATATTAAAAGGTTACGGGTGTCAGAATATGGCAACTCCAAGAATTGGATTTTTATAAAGATGTTAAAACATAACAAAAATTAGATAAATCTGATATCACTGTAATCATAGTAACCACCAAATCTAGGTAACATGTAATTTTAGTACCTATACTGACCATACATGAATTAATATAAAATAATATATGACTCATTTATATTGCCTACTGCTTATATTTCTGTTTTACATATATATATATATATATATATATATATATATATATATATATACAGTACAGACCACAAGTTTGGACACACCTTCTCATTCCAAGAGTTTTCTGTATTTTCATGACTATAAAAATTGTAGATTCACACTGAAGTCATCAAAACTATGAATTAACACATGTGGAATTATATACTTAACAAAAAAGTGTGAAACAACTGAAAATATGTCTTATATTCTAGGTTCTTCAAAGTAGCCACCTTTTGCTTTGATTACTGCTTTGGCATTCTCTTGATGAGCTTCAAGTGGTAGTCACCTGAAATGGTCTTGCAACAGTCTTGAAGGAGTTCCCAGAGATGCTTAGCACTTGTTGGCCCTTTTGCCTTCACTCTGCGGTCCAGCTCACCTAAAACCATCTCGATTTGGCCACGGGCTCGGCTGGGTATGGTGCCCGTGGCCAGTTGGAGATGGCCGGGGCCCCGGACCACTATGATAGCTATACATATTGTTATTGGAAAGGGGCCCTGGCATATTGCAGGCCCCTTTCCAATAGATGGCAGGGCAGGGCACCCAGGGGAGGTGACTGAAAACAATAAATAGATATTCTCACCTCTCCGGTGCACAGCGTTCTCTCCGGCGCTCTTCCGTCATGTGACTGAGGCCTGTGCTTAGGCCCCAGCGGTCACATGGGGCGCGGCCGAGTAATGACGTCAGTGCGCCCCCACGTGACCGCTGAGGCCCAATCACAGGCCTCAGCAGCGAAGTCAGAAAAGGGCCTGAAGACGCCGAAGACGACAGGATGGAGCGAGGATGCCAGGGAAAGGTAAGGCAAGGTGAGTATGAGTGTTTGTTATATTTAATCACTTCCCCTGGGCCTTCGATTATTATACTCTGGGGTCTGAGGAGACCCCAGAGTATAGTAATAGCACTGAAGCGGAGGAGGGCTATTGGGCGCATATAATACTGTGTGGGGGCCACTGTGGAGCTTATAATACTGGGTGGGGGCCACTGTGGAGCTTATACTCCATACAGTGGCTTCTTCATTTTTTTTTTTTAATTACGCCGGGGCAGGTGAAAAAAAAAAAAAAAAAAAAAAAAACCCAAACTTTCTCTCCTGTCCCCAGTGTCTCCTAGCGCAGTTCAGTCCTGCAGTTCTTTTGTTTTCTTCCAGCAGAAGTTCCCCCTGCACATGGCTACCTGTGACGTCACGTGACCCCTGAGGCCAATCAGCGGCCTAAGGGAAGGGACCTGGGAAGTCACAGCCAGTGAAGAATTCCGGCAAAAAGAAGACAGCGGAGCTGCAGGACCGGACCATGCTGGGAGGACACCGGGTACAGGTGGGTATGTTTAGTATGTTTTTTTGGGGTTTTTTTTTTTGGGGGGGGTAGGGGGGATTCACCACCCCTGAACTAAATATAAAAAAGAAAAAAATTATACTGGACAACCTTTTTAAAGTGTGGCGCATTAGGGGGGCCCTGGGGGGTATATTAAAGGGGTTGTCCAGGCATAATTTGTTATGGTTTATCCTCAGGATAGGCCATAGATACCTGGTCTGTAGGGGGCTGACCCCGGACCGATCAGCTGTATGGAGCCACTTCTGATGCCCGTCCTGTACACAATACAGGGCCAGAAGCAGAAAGCTCTGTCCACTGTATAGGGGCTGGGCACCTTCACTGTATCTCAGCACTTATTGAAGTCAGTAGGAGCTGAGCTTCAGTGAAGGCGCCGTGTGTCAGCCCCCTAGTGATCAGGTATTTATGGCCTATCCTGATCTTAGGCCATAAAAAAGATTAACCCTGGACAACCCCTTTAATATGCATCACACAGTTTAATGTCCCTACCCCCACAGGATGTTAGCCCCCATCACTGTTCCCACACAATATAATGGCCTCATCATTGTTCCCCATACAGTATGGGGGACCAGTGAAAAGGCCACTATGTGGGGGGACCAGTGAAGTGACCATAGAAAAATTTGGCCCAGACAACCCCTTAAAAGAGGTTGTCCATAAACTGGAGCGACCACTGTGGCGGCCGCCAGGGAGGTGTAAGAATAAGAAAAAAAAATAAAAAAAATGCATACTCACCTGTCCCCAGCACCCCGTTGTTCCCTGCCTGTGTCTGTTCAGTCTCCTGGCGGCGCCTCATTTCTGGAAATCCTGTACCTAATTGGTCTTAGCGGTCACATGAGCTGCAGGACTCCCAGCAAGGAGTCGCCGACATGAGACTG
Organism: Leptodactylus fallax; assembly: GCA_947044405.1. Taxonomy (NCBI): domain Eukaryota; kingdom Metazoa; phylum Chordata; class Amphibia; order Anura; family Leptodactylidae; genus Leptodactylus; species Leptodactylus fallax. Next base: position 4,189,606 of record CAMRHE010000092.1, read on the forward strand.
AATGGACCCTGGCAGCAGACAACAGAGCGCCGGGAACAGGTGAGAATGCTTTTTAATTTATTTATTTTTTACTTTACACCTCCCACCAGCCACATGGGTTGCTCCAATTCCTGGACAACCTCTTTAAAGGATTTATCCATCTTTCTAATATTGATGGCCTGTCCTTAGGATAGGCCATCAATATTACATTTGCGATGATACAACAGCCAGGACCTCTGCAGATCAGCTTTTCCAAGACAGTGCGGCTACAGGTAAAGGTAGCAATTCTAGGAGCCACGCTGTTCACTTGCCATACAAAGTGTAGCAGTAGGTTTAGGTAGTGCAGTGGTGCACATGGTATAGTGGGTGAGTAACATAGCTCCCAACATGTTATAACCTTTAGCTGCCCTGTCTCGGTACCGCTGATCTGTAAGGGTCCTGATGGTGGGCCCCTAGAAACAATTTCACTGGTGGGCCCTAGACATCCCAGTCCGACACTATATATAGATAGATAGATAGATAGATAGATAGATAGATAGATAGATAGAGATATATATAGATCATATTAGTTGATTTTAACAATAACGTAATGCCTTTTGGATTTCTATTTCCATATTCCCTGGTGTTGTTGCAGTTTTTGTATCTGTATATACCTAAGGTGGTTATCTGTTCACACTGGGATGTGCTGTTTAAATTGCCTTATGTATATTACATTCGGGGGCAGCTCCCTCCTTAGTTGGACTGGCACTTCCTTTCAATTGCACAGGTTTATTTAATTGGAATAGAGTATATATATATATATATATATATATATATATATATTTCACTCCCCCATCTGCCTTGGGCTATTTTAAATGGAGTATGCTCTGGATCCTACTTGAGGTCGACTTGTCGTGGCAGTTTGGCTTCGTACAGTTTGATCAAATATGTATATCAAAGAACCTCTAATTTATAAGAGTAGTTTATAGATCATGTTAGTTGATTTTAACAATAACGTAATGCCTTTTGGATTTCTATCTCCATGTTCCCTGGTGCTGTGCGCAGGGTGCTGCTGCAGTTTTTGTATCTATCTATCTATCTATCTATCTTGTGGGACTGTAGTATCCGGTTCTTGAAAGACGTGCACCACGTACATTTATCTGTTCTCCATGCTGCTTAACTTCACATTTTTTAAGAAACTTGACAAAACTTCCAAAATAGAATGAGTAGAATAATCTGTCACTTATTGTTCACCAATTTGTTCCTGGCCTGCTTGCTAGAAACCAAAAAATCTTACTTTAGGTAAAATCTATTCTGTTTTATTTTCATTAAAATCAACTAATGCTGAATTTGCAATTGAAGTATAGTTTGATAAAATAATATTATTCCAGGATATGGCCTACAACATAAACTATTTAACCTAAGGGAAAATGATAATTTGATCACAAATTATGAAAGTGAAATCTTAATCTCTGAAGGCTACATGATGGATATATCCTTCATGATCAAGGGGCAGTTTGTGCTCCATGATGGATGTATCCGTCATGAAGATCACACAGAGACTGTACTCACACATAGCCGGGTTCCTGTTGCAACTCTTGGGACTAATAACTCTGATCCCCAGCAGGCTAAGTTCACAGGATGGATTTTGCGGTAGCATCTGCCATGTAAAATTTACCATAAATATCTTCTTGTTGAGAGCAAAAAGATTTCCTACTGCCATTCACTTCATTTGGAGGTTCAGGCAGAATTCACCCAAAGATTGAGCTTGGACAAAATAACTAGAACAACCCAATTCTTACACAGGTAGGTCTAACACTTCCTGACATACCTGCCAAATTTAACACCCACTTTTTTCACGTAGCTTATATCGCTGTTGATAAATTTTATTACTTGTAGTGTTCTAAAAACCTGTTTTATTTGTTTTAGGTATGTCAGACCTGACAAAGCTTCAAAAGGGAATGATTTATGGTGTGTCTACTAGGGCAGTCTGTGACCTGAGATGATGGGTGTACTGATCACATTTCAGCATGCAAAGATTTGCAGACAAAACCAGCTGTGGTCAAAAGTCAAAGTTTGATAGAAGAGACAGAAGAGCACTTTGTGAAATTGTAGCCCAAATAGACAAAAATACGGCCCCTCAAATTACTGTAGAGTTGAATGCAAGTATAAGGGCACAAGTATTAGTGAAAACTATGAGGAATTTGCTAAGCAAAGATGATATTATCAAAGCTTATATAACTTACTAAGCTGCAAACAGATCATGTGATCGATGAATGTGACACCTCAACGACCATGAACCAAAAGCAGCACTCAATGATCATCACTACTGCTTCAAACTGTGGATTTGTAGGGGTCCTGTGTATTGGACCTCAATGATCTTCAATTAAGGACCTGTCCCAAAGATAGGTCCTTAATTAACAAAGGCCGGAAAACCCCTTTAACATGAAAACTTAAAGCAATAGGTCATTTTCTGATGACATTTTCTGCTTACATTTATACAGTTTAGAAGTAAACTAGATGCATTGAAATTTACAACAAATGCTCAAACTGTATGATGAATAGGCATGAGTAGTAACTTTATAGACACTTTTTTTTTAACTTTATGCCACCTTGCGGCAGTCTTAGCTTGGTTAGACCAGTTTTTGAACAAAAACATTGGTGCAGCGAAGGAAATTTATTAAGACTGGCATTTCCAGCCCCTTGCACCAGAATTGAAGTTTACGCCAGTCGGGGACTGGCTTATATTTCTTGTACAGTTCATGGCAGTTTTGTGGCATGAGTTATAGAAAATTTGTCAGGACGAGGTGTTCCTATCCCATCTTCGTCTGCCCCCCACCTAATTTCATAAAAAGTTGAAAGTGGGGTGTAGAACTAACAATATGACCTATCTTTGACTCAAAAAAGGGCCTAATGCTAAAGATACCTAATATTTACGACCATCTATGTAGTTGGGTTAGTAAATTCCTCCCACTGTGTCACATTTTCACCATTTTCACCAAGTCATACTCCCTTGTCTGGTAAGGTATGTAAGTTTTTGTGGCAGTTGAGCCAGAATTCATATTGCATTTAGCTTGTTAAATCTGGACCAAGATACAGAATTGCAAAATGTTATTAAAGCACTGTATAAGAAACAGGAGATAAACCCCTCATGTCAGCAGAGCACATGTTCTGTTCAATACAGACTCTGCAGTATAAATAAAAATCCTCCATGTTCAATTCAGTTTAATAGATCTGACTAGAGGCATACTATTTCAATATTGTTTCAGTTAATAATAGCATATTGTTTTCACCCCTGGAGATTGAATACATGAATGCAGTAGTGGAAAATTTTTATGCATAAATTGCAGGGGTCCAGATGTTTTGTTGATGTACTAAACTGCCCAAAGGCAATAGACAGGAAGAGTCAAAACAACACGAGAAAGTTCACAAGACATCATCATCATTTCACGCCCTGATGAAAGGCCTGGCTACTACTTAATAAGTTGTGTATTATCTTCATGTATAAAAATAACAGCACAGGTAGGACTAGTCACAGGGTGGAACATTGCTGTAAAGACTTTAATTGATCTGACTTTGTCTTCCCTCACCCATATGACTTGCCTAGGTGTGGTGACAGTCCCACCAAAACACATAAAAGAAGCATATCATATTTTACCTGTTATGTATTCATGTCCATCAGGATGTTAGATGGGACCCATACTTGTGTATATATATGTTCACCTTGAGCAAGGATACAGCACCATATAAGGTCATAAGTTTCCCAGACAGATTAGGTAAATTGTGTTTTATGCCTCTCAGATTAATTTAAACCGCTTCCCTAAATCTTCTTTTCCAAGAACTGTAAAAGACCATCTAGCAGAGTTGACCAATAAAGCTTCCATTGTGTGTTTTTCTTAAACTATGTAGAGGAGGAGTATTTATTTTTGCATAAAATCTACATGATTTCACTGTTCTGATATTAGTCCATATTTGATCTTATCATTTTTAGCAAAATTATCTTTAATATTTGTTAGGGAAAAGAAGACATAATGGGCTATATTGGTATACATTCGTAGGAAATCTAAATGTTTCCTATTTTGAAGTGTTTGGAGTTATTGCCCTTTTTCTTTCTCCTCTACCCAGTAATGAGTAGGTCACAGCATTCCTTCAGCACCAAACTGCCCAATGCCACTGCTGGATTGCCTCTATTCCTAAGTATCCCTACAGAGCAATTGTTCTATAAAAGAAGATTATGTTTTGATATAGGCATACTCTATGTATAATGAAATTAAATGTTCTAAATGACAGTACCTTGTTTGTTCTCTTTCCTGTCAGTATCCCAAAAACAGCTATTACAAAAAGTAAAGGAATTACACAATAGACATTTTTAATTCTGGATTGTTAAGGCTCAATATGAGTTATGATAGGTTAAAACTAGTGTTCGGGTCTCGTTCGTTTGGGTCCACATGGGGACCTGAAAGACAGAGACTCTGTCTGCTTAAAAAGCGTTTACCCGTGGAAATCTGTGGACCCCATAGGCTATACTTGTTATACTAAAACCAGCGGAGAAAAAAGTCCTCCTTGCAGGACTTTTCTCTCCACCGATTTTAAGTGGAACCTGTGGTGGAGTCTCCTAATGATGTGAATCCAGCCTTAGACCCCTTGCACACTAACATGTGTGGGCTGCCAGCAATGATTGAATGGCACGGCCGATGCACGGACGGCACACAGATGTCATCTGTGTGTCACCCATACACCGGCCATGCTTCCGCGGCCCCATTCAATTAATAGAAGCCGCAGAAGCACGGCCGTAAAACCGGACAGGAATAGGACCTGTCCTGAGTTTTGCGGCCCAGACTGTCGGCCTGCACATGGAAGCGTGTAATACATACTAATGTGCTTGGGCTGACAGAAATGAATGGGTTAGTGTGTTAACCTGGAAAAACCCGTATAGCACACTGAACTAGCACACAGTCGTGTGCAAGGGGCCTTAGACTTTACATATTTCCCCTGCTGTGCTGTCATGGTTAAAAGCCCAGTGTGTTCATCTCTGTACTAATGTAACTTTTTTTTTATCTGCCACATGTCCTAACATGTGCCTGCCCCTCAATGTGATCCTAGTGTTCTATTCAAAGCCCCCTTCCTTCCTGTCTCATTAAACTCTGTAAGGAAATGTGATACAATTTACATGCTTCTGTAAGTCATCCAAGAATCAGAAGGCTGAGCCAAGGTGCTCTGCATATATTCATTCACCTTGGAGAATCAGTTCAACAAACTTGTCCTCTGTGTTTCCGATGTGAGATGATTTAATCTAACTCATAGGGCACAGTCAATATATAAGTTTTGCAATTAGTTTGCACATTGCTCTGCCCTTTATAAATACTTACACAGGTACACTATGTTTTATAAGTCTAATAATAGAGCAATGACCTCAAACATTTAATTGGCTCATTCTCAACAGCAAATAAGATTGCATGGATTGTATGGGCTACATCTCACGCTATTGATGTGTCTACACAGGGAGTTATCTTGCTACCTTTGTTTTGATATCTGCAGTATGTCAGTTTTCATGTATAGTATCCAGGCCTTGAATATCTTTAAACAGGTTTTCTGCTTTTTGCAAAAATAAAGATCACAGGTCATATGCTGGTCTATAGCTGGGACCAACAGGGCCCGTCTTCAATTTCCTTGTAGTGCTGCCACAGTATAATTGTAGCATTACATTGTGCTGATCAAAACATGTAAGGCTAGGTTCACATCTGCATTTGGGTTTCCATTTGGGGGGTCTGCTTGGAGACCCCCCCGAACGGAAAACTAATCCGCATAAATAAGCGTTTACCTTAGAAAACTCGCGGACCCCATAGACTATAATGGGGTCCGTGTGGTTTCCTCTCGGTTTGCTCCTGAAAAGGGTGGAAAAATGCGGAGAAGAAAGTCCTGCTTGCACTATTACACGCCTCAAAATTAAAATTGCAACACCAAGAAGGAAGAGTGTTGGAGTTATGGAAATCACAGCATGGATAGACATGTAAATGATGAAAACTGGAAACAAAATATTCAAACCATCTCGATTCATTCAGTATCGACTATGAGCACCATTCACTGAAATACACACACTTACACACCTTGGCATGCTATCAATGAGGTTGTTATGCCACAGTGAAAGCACTTGATCATGGAAATCATCAAAATTATCTGCTGACAGCACCCTCTCCAAGATGAGTGGAAGCTGATCTGCAGTACCTGGTCCAGCCACTACACAAAGAAACGAGATATCTGATTCCTCCTCCATTCTCTGTGTATCAGTTGCGGAGAACAGCTGATTGGTGAGGGTGTTGGGTGTCATACCTTCACTCATCTAGTATTGATGATCTATCCCTAAAATAGATCATCAATACTTTTAGCCTAGAAGACCTCTTTAAGCATTTTCATGGTAAGCTATGCTTAATAGACCAACAATATAAAGTGACATTTAAAGGTGATTATTGTATATACATGCTGATCAGCTGTTTGAAGAGCTTGTGGCACTTGTGTGAGCTCCATTTACTCTTCTTTGGCCAGTAATGCCATGTTCATTGGTTACATGACCATGCTGCAGGTCAGTCCCATTCCAATGAATTGTAATAACAAGCTCAGCCACTATAGAATGTATGGTGCTGTGCTTGGTAAGCATTGAAGAGGCCACAGCACTTGTCCAAATTCCACATCCCCTTTAATCAGCTAACCGGTGTGAAATCCAGGGGTTGGTATTGTTTATATTGGTGACCTATTCTAAAGAGAGGTGCTCAATATCATAATTCTGGGTGCAGCATCCAGCAGCTCCATCAATGCCAGTATTGGTATCTGTATCTATCAGGCATTTATGGAATATCCTATGGATATTGTCATAAAAGCCCAGGTGGGAATATCACTTTAAATGTCAAGTACAGTAATACCTCGTACATTCGCGAGGTTAGGGTCCAGAGCGGGTCGCGGATCGCGAGGAATCGCGAATGTTTGGTACAAGCGCTTAGAAGCGCTTACAATGCCGGTTTCTGAAGTTTAACCCCTAAATATCAATAAACTTTACCCTACAGTTCTGTACAGTATACTAAAGTATAAAGTATACTGTACAGTACTGTATATTAATACATTCATTCATTTTTCTTATACACTCACAGTAAAATGAAACCAGTTACTGGGTACGTAACGAACGGGACGCTACTTCCCAATAGCGAAGGTTTTTGTTTTTTTTTAATTGCGCAGATCTGTGAAAAAACCAGCAAAATCTATATATGTTAGGGTCCAATAAAAATATCGCGAATCTGTGAATTCGCAAATTCGGAAACGCGAGTGTACGAGGTATTACTGTACAGTGAAATCTCTAAAAAAAATATCACTAATCTGAGAAGACTACCTCATTATCCAGACCACATTTTCTGTGACAAATTTTCAGTTTTTCATACTAGTCATCTTCTTTGAGAAGACCACCTCTCTAGAAGACCACTTTTTCACACACTTTTGGGTGGGCGCTTCAAAGAGATTTCACAGTATATCATTATTTAAAGCAAGATATGGCTACTGAATATCATCAAAAAAGAATATTATGTTGTGTAGAGCTGGAATATAAAATTACTTATGTAATATTAATTAGAGGTTTTCATCAAATATGTCAACTAGCTCTAAGATTTTAGCAGGGATGTATAACCAAGCATCTAATTATATATAACTAGGTCTCTTACTTTACTTTTTTTTTTTTTTTTTTACAAAAGATCATCGAAAATATACTCTTTATCTATAATCTGCAACAATCCGAAAGAGAAGTGACTGTAGTCTCTGCAGGAAACATTCTGTGTGTGCTGTAATTTACAGCTATTATCACTTCAGTTACATACTTAATTACTGGAGGCATTAATAATACTATAAAGGTCAGGGCCACAGGAGCCCGGGCACAGACAGAGACCTACCATTATATTGTTACTTAATTTCTTTCCATTATCATTGTATCTTACAGAGTGAGATTTAGCACCAGGTGTTGAAATATAAACCACACATTTATAATCAGAAGATTATAGGCTTAAAGGTTCCAACTGTACAAGATGGGAACTGTAAAGCTTCATTTGGCATTTAGTATTACATAAAAGTCATTTAAGGCAATGGCAAAATTGGTTGTTATGGAGTACAACTGAGACAGATCATAGAAATGAATGCTAGACCATATCAAAATGAACTCATGAACAACACATGGTCTATATAATCTTTGCTCCCGAAAGACAATTACAGCTTCCAAATAACTCGTGTAGGTTAGATCCCCTACAATACAACATAAATCGCTAAGGCAGGGTTCATACTTGTGTATATATTTGCTTGTCAACTTACGTAAATTAATGGAAAAATTATGCAAAATGTTATTATGCATCAGCCATTGAATCTGCTTTGTCTCCTGACTTCATGGATAGGCGAAGGCGGAGGTATAAAGATCTGTCATTACTCCTGAAATGTCTGATTCAGCAAGTAGTTGTATTCCCCATGAAATAATTCCGGATCATCTTCTCTTATAACTCTCCTTTGTGCTGTTCCTCTGTCACTCCTCCTACAAATTTATAAATGCAGTGCCTTGCGAAAGTATTCGGCTCCCTTGAACTTTTCAACCTTTTGCCACATTTCAGGCTTCAAACATAAGGATATAAAATTTTAATTTTTTTTGGTGAAGAATCAACAACAAGTGGGACACAATTGTGAAGTGGAACGAAATTTATTGGTTATTTTAAAATTTTGTAAAAAATAAAAAACTGAAAAGTGGGGTGAGCAATATTATTCGGCCCCTTTACTTTCAGTGCAGCAAACTCACTCCAGAAGTTCAGTGAGGATCTCTGAATGATCCAATGTTGTCCTAAATGACTGATGATGATAAATATAATATATCCTCCTGTGTGTAATCAAGTCTCCGTATAAATGCACCTGCTCTGTGATAGTCGCAGGGTTCTGTTTAAAGCGCAGAGAGCATCACGAAGACCAAGGAACACACCAGGAAGGTCCGTGATACTGTTGTGGAGAAGTTTAAAGCCAGATTTGGATACAAAAAGATTTCCCAAACTTTAAACATCCGAAGGAGCACTGTGCAAGTGATCGTATTGAAATGGAAGGAGTATCAGACCACTGCAAATCTACCAAGACCCGGCCATCCCTCTAAACTTTCATCTCAAACAAAGCGAAGACTGATCAGAGATGCAGCCAAGAAGCCCATGATCACTCTGGATGAACTGCAGAGATCTACAGCTGTGGGAGTCTGTCCATAGGACAACAATCAGTCGTACACTGCACAAATCTGGCCTTTATGGAAGAGTGGCAAGAAGAAAGCCATTTCTCAAAGATATCCATAAAAAGTCTTGTTTAAAGTTTGCCACAAGCCACCTGAGAGACACACCACACATGTGGAAGAAGGTGCTCTGGTCAGATGAAACCAAAATCGAACTTTTTGGCCACAATGCAAAACGATATGTTTGGCATAAAAGCAACACAGCTCATCACCCTGAACACACCATCCCCACTGTCAAACATGGTGGTGGCAGCATCATGGTTTGGGCCTGCTTTTCTTCAGCAGGGACAGGGAAGATGGTTAAAATTGATAGGAAGATGGATGGAGCCAAATACAGAACCATTCTGGAAGAAAACCTGTTGGAGTCTGCAAAAGACCTGAGACTGGGACGGAGATTTATCTTCCAACAAGACAATGATCCCAAACATAAAGCAAAATCTACAATGGAATGGTTCACAAATAAACGTATCCCAGTATTAGAATGGCCAAGTCAAAGTCCAGACCTGAATCCAATCGAGAATCTGTAGAAAGAGCTGAAAACTGCTGTTCACAAACGCTCTCCATCCAACCTCACTGAGCTCGAGCTGTTTTCCAAGGGAGAATGGGCAAGAATTTCAGTCTCTCGATGTGCAAAACTGATAGAGACATACCCCAAGCGACTTGCAGCTGTAATCGCAGCAAAAGGTGGCGCTACAAAGTTTTAATTTAAGGGGGCCGAATAATTTTGCACGCCCCACTTTTCAGTTTTTTATTTTTTACAAAAGTTTAAAATATCCAATAAATTTCGTTCCACTTCCCGATTGTGTCCCACTTGTTGTTGATTCTTCACCAAAAAAATTAAAATTTTATATCCTTATGTTTGAAGCCTGAAATGTGGCAAAAGGTTGAAAAATTCAAGGGGGCCGAATACTTTCGCAAGGCACTGTATATTGACATTACCTTTGTCTATGTCAAAGAGTGTCCATATACGGTCTAGCAATATCAACAATGCAGTTGAAAGTTATAACAAAAAATGATGGGAAATACAATTATTTTTGAAAACATACACTACCGTTCAAAAGTTTAGGGTCACTTGGAAATTTCCTTATTTTTGAAAGAAAAGCACAGTTTTTTTCAATGAAGATAACATTAAATGAATCAGAAATACACTCTATACATTGTTAATGTGGTAAATGATTATTCTAGCTGCAAACGTCTGGTTTTTAATGCAATATCTACATAGGTGTATAGAGGCCCATTTCCAGCAACCATCACGCCAGTGTTCTAATGGTACGTTGTGTTTGCTAATTGTGTAAGAAGGCTAATGGATGTTTAGAAAACCATTGAAAACCCTTGTGCAAGTATGTTAGCACAGCTGAAAACAGTTTTGCTGGTTAGAGAAGCTATAAAACTGACCTTCCTTTGAGCTAGTTGAGAATCTGGAGTATTACATTTGTTGGTTTGATTAAACTCTCAAAATGGCCAGAAAAAGAGAACTTTCATGTGAAACTCGACAGTCTATTCTTGTTCTTAGAAATGAAGGCTATTCCATGTGAGAAATTGCCAAGAAACTGAAGATTTCCTACAACGGTGTGTACTACTCCCTTCAGAGGACAGCACAAACAGGCTCTAACCAGAGTAGAAAGAGAAGTGGGAGACCCCGCTGCACAACTGAGCAACAAGACAAGCACATTAGAGTCTCTAGTTTGAGAAATCGACGCCTCACAGGTCCTCAACTGGCAGCTTCATTAAATAGTACCCGCAAAACGCCAGTGTCAACGTCTACAGTGAAGAGATGACTCAGGGATGCTGGCCTTCAGGGCAGAGTGGCCAAGAAAAAGCCATATCTGAGACTGGCTAATAAAAGGAAAAGATTAATATGGGCAAAAGAACACAGACATTGGACAGAGGAAGATTGGAAAAAAGTGTTATGGACAGACAAATCGAAGTTTGAGGTGTTTGGATAATACAGAAGACCATTTGTGAGATGCAGAACAACTGAAAAGATGCTGGAAGAGTGCCTGACGCCATCTGTCAAGCATGGTGGAGGTAATGTGATGGTCTGGGGTTGCTTTGGTGCTGGTAAATTTATAAAAGGGATTTTGAATAAGGAAGGCTATCACTCCATTTTGCAACGCCATGCCATACCCTGTGGACAGCGCTTGATTGGAGCCAATTTCATCCTACAACAGGACAATGACCCAAAGCACACGTCCAAATTATGCAAGAACTATTTAGGGAAGAAGCAGGCAGCTGGTATTCTATCTGTAATGGAGTGGCCAGCGCAGTCACCAGATCTCAACCCCATTGAGCTGTTGTGGGAGCAGCTTGACCGTATGGTACGCAAAAAGTTCCCATCAAGCCAATCCAACTTGTGGGAGGGGCTTCTGGAAGCATGGGGTGAAATTTCTCCAGATTACCTCAGCAAATTAACAGTTAGAATGCCAAAGGTCTGTAATGCTGTAATTGCTGCAAATGGAGCATTCTTTGACGAAAGCAAAGTTTGAAGGAGAAAATTATTATTTCAAATAAAAATCATTATTTCTAACCTTGTCAATGTCTTGACTATATTTTCTATTCATTTTGCAACTCATTTGATAAATAAAAGTGTGAGTTTTCATGGAAAACACAAAATTGTCTGGGTGACCCCAAACTTTTGAACGGTAGTGTACATGTAAAGAGAGGGCTCAGATAAAATTATAAGCTAATAAAAATTATATAGCATTAGAAGTATAATGCTCCCCACTCAGGAGCATTATACTGGGGAGGTGCTGTAGGGAGCTTCTTATACTGTGTAGGGCATATTATATTGTGTGGGGCTGCTGGGGAGCATATTATACTCTGTGGGGCCACTAAGGGGTATTATACTGTGTGATGCATTATACTGTGTTAGGGCTTTGGGGAAAATATTATACTGTGTGGAGTGTTATATACCATGTGGGGCCACTATGGAGGGCTCAGGGGGAGCATTTTATACTGTGTGGGGCCTCTGTGGAGCATTAAATACCATGTGGGGTCACAGGATAATACAGAGATGAGCTTTCTTAATTTTATATATTTATTAACCCCTAAACGGGTCGGTATTAGACAATTAACACATACAGAGAATACATGTAGCGATTAGCAAGTAAGCAAGCAAGTGGAAAGCAACATGACACGGTGCACAAAATAATAATGGGAATAACAGAAGGAAAAGAACATATTACCAACACAAGTCTGTGATTGGTTCTCTGGCTCCAGATGATGATGATGACGATAATGAGCTCAGGGCACATACTTCCGAAGTCCAAAAGCATGCATCCAGGCATGCTATTCCAGGGGTAACACCCTGGGCAGTGCTATCCAGGTGACTTTCAGCAGAACAAAAGGCAGAAGACATTTCCAGAACAAGTCCGTTTCTCTGAGCCCATATGCTGGGCTGCAAATTTCTTTCTTAAGCAAAGCATGTGTTTCCTACATGCTGTTACACCTCTTCCAGATTAACAAAGGGTCTCAGGCCTCAATGCTAGGCTGCATGGTCGAGCACATGGTGGAAGTCTCCAACTTGACCTCCCTCACACATCTCCTCCAGGAACAGCATATCACAAAGACCAGAAGATCAAGACTCCCCACAAAAAGAGCATATCAACCTGGTCAGAAACTTTTCACCTCCCCTGGTCTCCTCCCTAAGGGAGGTCACCAGGAGGAGGAGCCCCCCCCCCCTCACTACATCTCTCAGAATAATTTTTCTTTATAATTCCCCGCCCAATGACTATAGAGTCGGACCGGCGGTATGATAGGGTTTGTGGCGAGATCCCCAACACATAGACACCCCAAGGGTGACACCCCAATCCCCTTTGGGTAAGGAGATCAGTGCCTGACCCTTTTCTGGGCTTTGAACTGTGACTTGTGTGTACTCTGAGCGTGTGCCTTCCCATCTGGGGAATTTATCGGGGCGACTGTAAGATGTTCCCCAGGGCAGATATTGTCATAAAACCATAATCCCTTTGAAGTAAAACTGGCTCCAGACCAAGAGTCTGGGTTAAGTTTACTTACAGCCTTCCAATACACTTCTTTAGCATGATCACCCTGTGGTGATAACAATGCTAGCATATGTATGCTAATTGCGTCAGGGACAGAACAATGGGCCTTGGTTATAGAGTAGACTGACTGCATTCCAGCTGCCCCACTATTTTTAATCCTAGGCACCAACCCCCACTGTGTAGTAATATAGACCGGTATTAATATATTACACCAGATATACTTAACTGGGGGTCTTTTATCATCACGGGGGGCTGTTATTAGGGTGAGCTATTATTTATAAGGCAGGCTATTATTTATAATGGAGGAACTATTTATAAGGGGGTATAATTGTTAAGTGGGCTCTTAGTTATAAAGGGGCTATTATTTATAAGGGGGAACTATTATTTATTTATTTATTATGCTTACTTATATAGCACCATCGTATTCTGCAGCGCTTTACAGACATTGACAGTCACTGCCCCATATAGGGCTCACAATCTACATTCCCTATCAGTATGTCTTTGGATTACTTATAAGGGGGCTATTAATGATAATGGGGACTATTACTGTATTTATAAGGGTAACTAGTATTTATGAGAGGGCTATTATTAATAAGGGGAACTATTTATAAGGGAGCCGTATTATTTTTAAAGGGTGACTGATACTGATAAGGGAGAACTATTACAGATAAGAGGACTATTACTGATACAGGGCACTATTTATAAGTGTGCTATTACTGATAAGGATGTAATATTATTTATCAGCAGGGACTATTACAGTGGGGAAAAAAAGTATTTAGTCAGCCACCAATTGTGCAAGTTCTCCCACTTAAAAAGATGAGAGAGGCCTGTAATTTACATCATAGGTAGACCTCAACTATGAGAGACAAAATGAGAAAACAAATCCAGAAAATCACATTGTCTGATTTTTAAAGAATTTATTTGCAAATTATGGTGGAAAATAAGTATTTGGTCTATAACAAAAGTTCATCTCAATACTTTGTTATATATCCTTTGTTGGCAATGACAGAGGTTAAACGTTTTCTGTAAGTCTTCACAAGGTTGGCACACACTGTTGATGGTATGTTGGCCCATTCCTCCATGCAGATCTCCTCTCCTCAGTATTTTGATCTCTCAATCATTGAATTGGGAACACTTGGAGACTCGCAGATTCATTATGTGTAGCCTCTCAGATATATACTTTTGCCTCGCTCCATCCAAATGCTCTCTACCAAACTTCAGACGGGCCCGGATATGTACTGGCTTAAGCAGGGGGACACGTTTGGCACTGCAGGTTCTGAGTCCCTGGTGGTGTAGTTTGTTACTGACAGTAGCCTTTGTTACGTTAGTCCCAGCTTTCTGCAGGTCATTCACTAGGTCCCCCAGTGTGGTTCTGGGATTTTTGCTCACCGTTCTTGTGATCATTTTGACCCCACAGGGTGAGATCTTGCGTGGAGCCCCTGATTGAGGGAGATTATCAGTGATCTTGTATGTCTTCCATTTTCTAATTATTGCTCCCACAGTTGATTTCTTCACACCAAGCTGCTTGCCTATTGCAGATTCAGTCTTCCCAACCTGGTGCATGTCTACAATTTTGTTTCTGATGTCCTTCCACAGCTCTTTGGTCTTCACCATAGTGGAGTTTGGAGTGTGACTGTTTGAGGTTGTGGACAGGTGTCTTTTATACTGACAACAATGTCAAACAGGTGCCATTACTACAGGTAATGAGTGGAGGACAGAGGAGCCTCTTTTAAAGAAGAAGTTACAGGTCTGTGAGAGCCAGAAATCTTGCTTGTTTGTAGGTGAACAAATACTTATTTTCCACAATAATTTGCAAATAAATTCTTTAAAAATCAGATAATGGGATTTTCTAGATATGTTTACTCATTTTGTCTCTCATAGTTGAGGTCTACCTATGATGTCAATTACAGGACTCTCTCATCTTTTTAAGTGGGAGAAATTGCACAATTGGTGGCTGACTAAATACTTTTTTTCCCCACTGTATATATAATGAGGAACTATAATAACTGTTGACTTTGTGCAAAAATCTATTAGGCGGTACAAAGCTGCTCATTTGAAATGTGTATGGGAAAATGGGGGTTGTTATTACTGTTTTGGGGGTAGAAAAGAGGCATTATTAAAGGGGTTGTCACTGGAAGATGATGGTGTTGTTTGTATATCAGCATTTCGGACCCACACTTTGTCTAATACTGACCCTGGTCTTCTGCTACACCTACCGAAAATTTTAACAACTGCAGCTCTCCTACAATTTACTAGTGCAGCAGTCTTATTCATACTTCCAGAGCTTCTCCCACAAGCAATGCATATTCAATTCGCCCATTATTTAAATGTAATATCCAGGGCCAGCGTTAGTGGGGTGCAAACTGGCAATTGCCCAGGGCCCTGACCCCAAAGGGGCCCCCGGGATCCGGAGCATGATGACTCTGGATCCCCGAATCAGGCCCGGCCATATCAATATCAGAAAGGGACCCAGTGTCATGTGCCGCAGGGCCCCTTTACGAGGTGAGTAAAAAATAACAAACATTTTTACTCACCTGTCCTTGCGTCCGACGTCATCTTCTGGCGTTCCGGACATCACCGCTGAGGCCAGGCCTCAGAATTAGCGATCACGTGGGGCGTGCTCGCGTAACTGCTGAGGCCCAATCACAGGCCTCAGCGGTGACGTCCACAACACGTGACGTCAGCCGCAGAGAAGAGGAAGCGCTGGCGGGGATAACGGAGCAGCGCGAGGAGGCTCAGGAGAGGTAAGGCAAGGTAAGTATAACTGTTTGTTATTTTCCCTCACCTCCCCCGGGCCTTCGATAATTATACTCTGGCGTCTGAAGAGACCCCAGAGTATAATATAATAATAGCACTGATGTAGTCTGTAGGGCCACTGTGGAGCATTATAATGGGGGGCCCCCTCTGGATAGCATATTATACTGTGTAGGGCCCCTGTGGAGCATTATACTGGGGAGGGGGCCCTCTGAATTGCATATTATACTGTGTGGGGCCCCTGTGGAACATTATACTGGGGGGGGTCCCTTTGGATAGCATATTATACTGTGTGGGGCCCCTGTGGAACATTAAACTGGGGGGCCCCTCTGGATAGCATATTGTACTGTATGGGGCCTCTGTGGAGCATTATAATGTGGGGAGAGCTCTGGATAGCATGTTATATTCTCTGGGGCCACTTTGGAGCATTATACTGGGGACTCCTCTGGAGAGCATATTATACTGTGTGGGGCCACCGTGGAGCATTATACTGTGGGGGGGGGGCCCTCTGGAGAGCATATTATACTGTTTTGGGCCACTGTGGAGCATTATACTGGGGGAACCTCTCTGGGCAGTATATTAAACTGTGTGGAGGCCATTCTGGAGCATGTTATACTGTGTGGGGTCACTGTGGAGCATTATTCTGGGGGGGCCATCTGCAGAGTGTATTATATTGCATGGCGCCACTATGGGGCATTATTTGGGGGGAACTAAGGAGCATTATACTAGGAGGCCCTCTGAGGAGTATACTATACTGCGTGGGGCCTACTGTGGAGCATTATACTGGGGGGGACACTCTGGGGAGCATAATATATTGCATGGGGCCACTGTGGAGCAAAATACTGGGGGTGCATTGTGGAGCATTATACTAGCGGGGGCCCTCTGGGGAGCATATTATACTATGGGCCACTGTGGAGCTTTATACTGGGGGGAAGGGGCAGTGTGGGGAGCCTGTTATACTTTGTAGGGTCACTGTGGAGTTTATTATATTGTTTGGGGCTTCTCGGGAGCATATTATACCCTGTGGGGCCATTGTAGAGCATTATACTGGGGGGGACTGTGGGGAGCATATTATACCGTAGGGGACCACTATGGAGCATTATACTAGCGGAACCCCTCTGGGCAGTATATTATACTGTGTGGAGGCCATTGTGGAGCATGTTATACTGTGTTAGGCCACTGTGGAGCATTATACTGGGGGGGCACTGTGGGATGCATATTATACTGTATGGAGCATATTATATTGTGTGGGGCTGCTGGGGAGCATATTGTCCTGTCTGGGGCCACTAAGGGGTAGTATACAGTGTGGGCCACTGTGGAGTATTATACTGTGTGGAGCCTTATATACCATGTGAGGCCACTATGGGGGTCTCAGGGGAGCATTTTATACTGTGTGGGTCCACTATGGAGCATTATATACCATGTGGGGAAACTGTGGAGGGCTCAGGGGAGCATTTTATACTGTGGAGCATTATATATCATGTGGAGCAGTATACTGTCGGGGGGGGGGGGCAAAATTACTGCTGGCAGCCCTGTGTGCTATGTCTGCATCACAGCTCCCTTACTATAATCTTGCACATACGTGTAGTGCTCCATGGCCATGTCATTCCCCATACAGTACTGTGCATGAACTGTCCATGGAGTTATTGGGGCCTGCACAGTATTATAGGGGCTGACTATACTGGGAACATAGTAACACCAGATAGTCAGCACACACAGTATGTAAGACTTCAGTGAAGGAGCCGGAGTGTAGGCTATTAGCAGGAAGCTGTTGGTTGGGAAACTTAAATATGAGGGGGCTATTATAAGGGGGAACTATTATTTATAAGATGGGCTATTATTTATAAGGGGGGAACTATTATATATAAGGTATCCATTATAAGGGGGAGCTATTATTTATAAGAGGGGAACTATTTATAAGGGGGGTATAATTGTTAAGTGGTCTTATTTATAAAGGGGACTATTAGTGATAATGGGGACTATTATTTATAAGGGTAACTATTATTATGAGAGGGCTATTATTAATAAGGGAGCAGTATTATTTTTACGGGTGACTGTTACAGATAAGGGG
Source organism: Leptodactylus fallax (assembly GCA_947044405.1). NCBI lineage: Eukaryota > Metazoa > Chordata > Amphibia > Anura > Leptodactylidae > Leptodactylus > Leptodactylus fallax. The sequence continues at coordinate 4,207,670 of CAMRHE010000092.1, forward strand.
GATATTACTGATACAGGGCACTATTTATCATTTATAAGGGAGCTATTACTGATAAAGGTGTAATATTATTTATAAGGAGGCACTATAATAACTGATGACTGGGTGCAAAAATTATTAGGTGCTCATTTGAATTGTGTGTGGTAAAATGGGGCTTATTATTACTTTTTTGTTGGCAGAAAGGAGGCGTTATTATAGGGGTTGCCACTGCAAGACGATGGTGTTTGCATATCAGCATTTGGGGCCCCGCTTTTAATTTTGCCCAGGGCCCCACTTTGTCTAAAACCGGCCCTGGTCATATCTTATATACGTTGCCATATGCTTTCATGGTCATCTATCATTAGCAATACTAAAGTAATAACCAATTTACATTTCAGAAGCCTCATGCACACACAAGAAGTTTGTAGCCCGAGGCACTTCCTAGGGGAGTTCTGATGCTCCATTGCAATATTTATAGAGCAGGTCTATACTGCTCTGTGAAGACTGACTGGAATGGAACTCTATTGAAATTAAAGGAGCATGGAATGCACTCGAATGACACTGAAGTGTCTTCCATTAAAAAATCGGAGCTCACTCAGCCTGCACACTCATTCGTGTGCATGAAGCCAAACTGGTCATGGTAAACTGATCACAAAGTCTGTTTTGACAGATCAGCTCCCTGAATCATTAACTGACATTTCGGTCAGGTACTAGGTAGTGTTGGGCAAATCAGCTCGTAACAAAACCGTATTCGTCCCGAATATTCCAAATTTCATCAGACCCCAGAGTATAATAAGAGTAGGCCCAAGGGAGGTGTACAAAATGAAAAAACATTTATATTCACCTACCGTCACCTCTTCCGGTCCTCCTGGCACCATCTGGCGATCTCTGTCTTTCTCCTCTGTGTGCGTGTTGTCTCAGAAGAGCACCAGAGCCAACATCTGGTGCTCTACTGTAACGTTACAAACCCGGGGTCATCGCTGAAGCATTGTCAGCAGAGACATGGGCACGCCGACCGTCATGACGCTCTTCTGAGACGTCACACGCCCGGAGGAGGAAGAAAGAGATTGCCAGATGCCACGAGGGGGTCCTACTCCTATTATACTCTGGGGTCTGAAGTGATTCCAGAGTATAATAATAATTTAATGTCCGATTCTATCCGAACAAGTTCAGACTGAACCGAACCGGAAGATTGCTTTGCCGAACACCAGATGAAACAAATCTTCAGAGATTCGCTCATCCTTAATACTAGGAAAGCAATAACTGTACAAATAAGAGCCTTTGAACTCATCAAATAACTTATTAAATTAATGAGATATTTTAAAGAAATTCACGCTTTTCTTAAAATGACCCTGCCAGGAGTACCATAGATTAGTCCAGTGAGAACCACTTTCGGTAGGCAAGGGGTTTTTCCATCAATCTTGTTCAAGTGCTTGCTGCCATCAGCTACCTTTTTTCTGCTGGCAAGCTGATGGACAGGCTTATCAGGGTTCATCAGATAAGTGCAATTACCAGACCTGACAGACATCTCTATTAGCTCTGCCACCATCAGTTGCAGATAAAAACAGAAGAGAACTGAGGTTGGAGAGCAGGCATTCTCTCTAAAACCGGCCAAGCACCCCCTTCCACTGAGAAGGGAGTGATGACACCAATGCAGACACTTGATGCTAGATAGGTTGGGAACCTAGGCAAAGAGTAATGCTGGAATATTCTGCATTATCAGTTAAACAAAGCAAGACATGTAAAGTAATGTATTTAGTGAAAGACTTCAGATAACATAAGCTACCAGTGAAAATAGGTCTCCTTGTGATGGGAATACCGCTTTAATTAAAGAACTCAGGGGCAGACAGACCTGGCAAGGGCAGTTATGGGACACTAAACCAGTTCCCTTTAATGTATTGATGTAATTTACCTTCCCCAAAACATTTGTAAATTCTTCTGAAAAGTACAGCATAAACAGATTGATGTACTGTAAAGTAAATGGAACAAAGGCTTAGTAAATATAATTCCTCTAACATTAAGCAATACTCTTGAAAGCATAACCATTATTAGCAACCATATGGATATTTCATATCCATTTTTCTAGTGACATTATATAAAAGTAGTTTTGTCTTTTAGGCTAAGGCCCCACGTAGTGAAAGGCAGCAAAAAAACGATGCGTAAAAAAACATGGCGGAAACACATTGTGTTTTTTCCTTCAGCGTTTTTCATTGCATTTTCTAAGAGTTTTCCTCTGCGGAGTTTCTGCCCCTATTATGCCTATATGGAAAACGCCAGTGCTTCTGCAGGTATAATTCGCAATGTGGGGCTTCAGGCTAAGGCCCCATGCAGCAAACCGCAAAAAATGTGTGGAAAAGACCACAGCGGAAACGCAGCACATTTTTTTCCACAGCATTTTTAACAGAAAGACTGCGGACTTCTGCCTCTATTATACTTACAGAAAAAAAAAAAAGCCAGCGTTTTCATAGGTATAATTGATATACTATGATTTGCAAAAACGCTTGTGTTTTTCAAATTGCAGCATTTCCGCTGTGGATTTTTTTCTACAATGTGTGGATGGGATTAGCCAGAATCCTAAACACAAAATTCTGCACACAGAATCCCATCCACTTTGCAGGTAATGTAAAATGCAGCGTTTTTTTTGCTGCTGCGTTTTCGCAACGTGGGGCCCCAGCCTTAGCCTTAACATTTATTTGTTTTCAGCCAGCTTTACAAATTCACTGTTTTCTAAACATGCTTATATATGTAACTGTGTTTTCCTCTTCCTTATGCCAGAATCTATTATTATATAGTAATACTACATAGTGTATGCAGCTTGCGTAAAGTACTAGTTGTAAATACTACTTAACAGTATCTAAATTCTGTACTTAAATCTGCTGCCATGTAATTAAAATGTACACCTAACCATGTTACATACACCACTCATCCTGAAATGAATCATCCTGTGTTCCCTGTCTGTGTTCTAGAATGTCTCAATAAAACTTTAAAGGGAATGTATCACCCATATTTTTTGTAATAATTAAGACCAGTCAGTGAAACATATCACTTTTCTTTAATATATTTTTATCTTCTGATTGTAGATTTTTTTATTGTATTTTCTGTACATGACAAAGGGTGCAGCCACCTTGCTTGAGCTATTGTTGCCAGCATTTAGAAAGATGTTTTACAACAACCATGTGTGAGAGGGGAAGGCAGTGAGCTGTGAAGATCACCTATAGTGAATGATATGATCCAGTATTATCTATCTACAGATAGGATAAGACAAATATCATTGTAATCATGACTATTCGGAGATACACGTCACTCCACTTGATACTTGGTGCTCAAGCAGGGTCTTACCCCTGTCATGTACAGTAGAAGAAAACTTGGCACTCAGAAGATTGTTGTGCAAAACATTTTTTTCATTTAATATGGAATTTAGCAATCAGAAACAATAGTAACATTTGGTTGCTAACCACAACCTTCATCAGACAGATTGCAAAAGGAGTAAGGAATATTCAGTGTGTTGGCCAGGGAATGGCTGGTGGCTGTTCCACAGCATTACTATTGTTTCTGATTGCGGAATTCCATATTAAATGAAAAAACCTTTTGCACAACAATCTTCTGAGTGCCAAGTTTTCTTCTACTGTATTGAACTCCTTAAATATGATTAAAATAAAAACTTTGTCAAAACAGAAGGTTATTTTCTTAAGTACCCTACCAAGGTAGAGGCATCAAACCAATTATACATGGGTGACTTTAACTCTATACTGTGCATGTATGACTACTGTATAACTGATCCAGCAGTAAATGGCCCTGCCCATTATTAATTCACACTTCTATCTTTATATTTGTTATACTTTAGCAAAATTTTATATGGAGGACACAATGTTCCTGATGTGATTTTGATGTCAGCAGTTGCCAGTGCTATGATGTAAACAGTAGTATAACCTAAGTGGAAATATACAGTGTCTTCATAGAAAAGAATGAAAGTAACACTGACACAGTAACCCACAATACAATGTGCATTCCATACCCTATTTACGGTTAATAAATCACTGAATTGTGACATAATGAAAGTATTCTAAACAAGAATGTGAATAGAAATCGTATTCGGGTAAGCAAACATTTTCTTTGAGAACTCAATGTACTTATTCTTGCTGACTCATTTATGCAATTGGCAAGAGATGCCAAAAGAGAGCAATGGAGGCTGTATTTCTGCTCAAAGTTTTCCATTGCTTGTCTAACCACAATAATGAATATGCCAATGACCTGTTAGCATCTGTGTCACAGATTTATACTTGTAGTGTTACACAAGTCAGTTATCAACTATTATATATACTATATATATATATATATATATATATATATATATATATATATAGTGAGAGAGAGCAATGCTTATGTATAAAATATAACTTTTTTGTGACCTGACCATATATACATGCTCTCCTGTAAAAAGAATGATTTTAATCAGTGTACATGTATGAAGGCTTGAGTTAGATGACAAAGGCTTCTATATGGCACAGTATAGGTAAGAGTTTTGCAGTTAGGGCCGGTTTCCTCTTGCATAGGTAAACCACTTTTCTACTTTGTAGATCTTCTACTTATATATGTGTTTTTCACTCTTGCAACTTTACCCTGAATGTAACAGAGGTTATATATTATTAACATGGTACAAGATGCAATACCTCATATAATTAAGGGACCAGAACCCAGGATGCAATACCTTCAAAAAATAACACCAATGAATAGTCACACAATACCAACCCAATCGTAACACCTAGTTTCAAAAAGCTTCTCAGACCTCTACTTGCATTTCACTGTCAGCTTTTTTGAAGGGATACCTATACTCTTGTTGCTGCGTGCAATAAGACAGCCTTGTGTTTTCACACAATTTTGTATAAAATATGGTAACAAGAAAATAAAACGCTGTGTCAAAAGATGCTGCGTTTTACAGTACCTGCAAAGTGGATGGGATTCTAGTTAATCCCATCCACACATTGCAGGAAGAAAAATCCACACCGGAAAAGCTGCAAAAATTGCAGCATGTAAATTATACCTGCGGAAACCCTGATGTTTTTTTTGTATAATAGGGGCAGAAAGTCTACAGAGGAAAAACTCTGCAAAAATGCAATGAAAAATGCTGCAGAATAAATGCAATGCATTTCTGCTGTGTTTTTTTCAGCAGCGTTTTTTTTTTGCTGCATTTCGATACGTGGGGTGGTATGAAGGCTTTTTGAGCTTGTAGGCAGCAAACCTGCAAGCTTTCAGCAGCTTCAGTGTAGATACTTACGCTTAGATGTACACCTCTTAATAATTTTGGGACATCTTGGGAAGTCCATATGCCAGAAGCTGAAATCTATGGCAACTAGGATCTGGAGTAGATTTCACTAGCCATTACACTAGTTTTCTGGTACAACTGATGTTAAATTTGTCTGGCCGCTTGGCCATTTTAAGGTCAAAAGTTGTAAAAAGTCCTTATGTAGACCTAGTGTTAGGCCTTATTCACATTTCTGTGGCTTTTAGCCGTGTGATATTTGTGTTCTCCATGGACAGAACGGAGGTTCCATTCATTTAAAAGACATCTTTTGTCTTTGGTTAATCCGATAACGTCTATGTGGTGTCCCTGATTTTCTTTGATCGATAAACTTTAAGAGGCGTGCATGGTCTGTAAAACGTGACAAAATAGTTAACATCTTTATTTTTTTTTCATGGACTAACAGAAGGATAGACATCTGTGAACAGGTGCAGACACTTAATTTCCTGTTTGGTCATGAGTGATAGGATTAGGTTACTTATAATATGATCCGTGAAAGGTTCTGATGCAAGACTTATTGAAACATTTTCTCGTTTTCGTTTAGCATATTACAGAAGATAAAGCTATTTTTATTCAGGAAAATGTCCAACACCGGAGGAAGATTACAAGTTTCTTCAAGTTGTGTATGGTTTGGACCAGCCTGGTGACCTGGGATTAGAGCATTGAAGATAATAAGCAGGCAGGATCCTGATTGGTTGCTTTTCTGAGAGCATCAGTACTAGTGTAGTCAAGGGACCTCTCTGCAGTTGGCACAGACTCAGAGCTACGTTCAGTCTGTCGCCCACAGCAAGAACAAGTTAGGGTTATGTGTCCTCTGCAGAGCAGCTAGCTAGTTTATATAAGTATCATCATTACATTCTCATATGTGTAACAAGGTGTCTGGATGCCAGAAGAGGGTGAGCCTGTATATTTGCTAATATAAAATCATTTCCTAATATAACTCAGCATAAGCATTACATTAAACTGCACAAAGAATAGATATTAATAAGAATAATAAGACCAATGTAAAAGACAAATCATAAAGGCAGGTCAGAGACAAATAGTGTAAACTGATTTCACCTACAATCCATCAGATACACACATGTAAGGACTTTGGGACCAGATTTCCATTCTAGTAGAGCATAACTACATTATGAGATGGTTCATTTCACTATTTCTTTCTTTCAGATTTACACATAATCCAGGGTCAGGGTGGTACACTCTGGCTCATTGTAAAACTATGGGTGCTGTTTTACATATTTGTACCACAGATTGTTTAGGAGTTTTAGGAAACAGCAGAAGAACACCTTCTCCCCAAGCTAGTGCAACATCCAAACCAAGTCTCTTACATAGTCGACATGTCTAGAAGTCAAGAAAAAGTACTCATTTTTCTGTGAAATATCTCTTTAGAATCTCTCTTTACATCCTTTCTCATTTAGTAAAAAAAAAAAGTTGTGATTGAGGGTCAATGAGCATGGCACGTAAAACGGACAGGTTTAGGATCTGCCCTGACTTTTGCTCACGGTCCCATAAACGGGACCGTGAAAATACAAGGTTGTGTGTATGGGGCCATAGAAATTAATGGGTCAGTGTGCTAGCTAGGTGTACGAGCAATGTGTGAGTCAGTGTGCTAGCAGTGTGCGAGCCATGAAAAACAACGCTAGCACACTGACAGTGCATATGGTCATGTTCATAAGACCTAAGGCAGTTTGGGGACCCTACCTAAATCCTCTGTAAAACTTTGCTTATTTTATAAGGATGTAGGACATCAAAATCTTCACAAGAATCTTACATAGTTTACTCAATCTGTACAACTTTTTATACATTTTATCGTAAAAATGTAATGAGAAAATATTTTTAAGGAAATTCATTTATTTTGGAATATTCCTGTTTTAGTCATTATGTAACTGAGCCCTTGTGGTTTCTACATTAAACATAAATGAACCAAGTATGTTTGATTTTTAGCCATGGATTTTACCAATTTCCCCTTGGTTTTTCCAAACTTGAAATAACATCAAGTGTTCTTTAAATAAATAAAAAAAGCAATAAAAAATAGTTCAGTCCCACGGCAGACACAGATGTTAACATGTAAAACTGACACCTCTTATTTTCACAGTTACAGTTATATGGTGACCTTTACAGCATAGTAGTTGGGAATATCCTATATTTGGACATTTTCCCAGTCCTGAAGGTCACTATAATATTTCAATGCATTAAAACCAATGCAGTGAAAGGTCAGTGTTTCCTTCTTAAAATAATTTTCCATGGTGTATCATTATGTGTAATGTTTGGCTCCGGTTGTTAGAAAAAGGGGAAATCTACATTGATCAAATGTAAAAATGCATTGCATGTGATATATTGCCAGATTCTTCCCCTGGATCACAGGGCTGGGCAATAGAACAAACTTGTGATGTGGCTATCACATGTAGAGCCAAAGCTGAAGATATTGAAGCCTAATTCTACTTTTAATACGTATAAAGAGCACTGTTCCACAAAATATGATCACTGTATACCACATACAGCACAACTACTTATCAATATCTATATGAGCTCCTAATTAGGAATGTAGCCACCTCAACCTAAAACATATAAAATGCAATAAATAAACCAAAGATGGTGATGAGATATTGGCCAGAGTTGAGCACATTTTATATAAAAAATGCTGCATTTTACAGTACCTGGGTGAGATTCTGACTAATGCAATGCACACTGCAGAAAAAAAAATCCACAGCGGAAAAGTTGTGTTTTCAAAAACGCCCGGATTTTTAAAAATCGCAGCATGTCATTTATACCTGTGGAAACACTGGCGTTTTCCGTATAGGTATAATGGGGACAGAAAGTCTGCAGAAAAAAACTCTGTGAAAATGCAATAAAAACACAGCGGAAAAAAATGCAATGTTTTTCCAGCCATGTATTTTTCCGAACCTTTTTTTTTTTCTTGCTGCCTTTTGCTTCGTGAGGCCTTAGTTTTATATACTTAGTCCTGAAGGACCAAAATAGGCCAGAGCGTTAGACAGTCAAAAAATTTCTCTTACATTTGGAATTCACTTTTCTTAATTCCATGGACTGCACTAAACTCTCATCTAGTAGTAAAACTTGATGATCTAAGGGCCGATTCACATCTGCATTCGGGTTTCCGTTTGGGAAGTCCGCTTGGGGACCCCTGAACGGAAACCTATACGCATAAAAAGCGGTTTACCTGGTAAACCACACGGACACCATAGATTATAATGGGTACGTGTGGTTTCCGCTCAGTTTCCGCATGAAACATGCGGAAACATGCAGAGAGGAAAGTGCTGCTTGCAGCACTTTTCTCTCCGCTTGCTTCGTGCGGAAACCGAGCGGAAACCATACGGACCTCATTATTGTCTATGGGGTCTGTGTGGTTTCCTAGGTAAACCGCTTTTTATGCGTATAGGTTTCCGTTCGGGGGGGTCCCCAAGTGGACTCCTTGAACGGAAACCTGAACGCAGATGTGAACCGGCCCGAAGCCCTGATGCACAAACTGCCTGTACAATACTTGTGTCCTGCAACAAATAACATACGTGAATATAAATCTATATTCACACTACTGTAATAGCTTTCCTCCCATTTCATTCTGTTGCCTAATGCAAAGAAAGAAAATGCAGATGTGAAATGGGTCTTAGCCAGGCACTTTCTGAACATTCGTGAAGCTAGAGGAGTTGCCCACGAGTTACGTTTTTATGGCCTGTTCTTAGGATGGACTATAAATATCTGATTGGTGGGAGGCTAACAGGTGTCCCTCGCATCAATCAGCTGTATGGGCTTCCTTCCAACACCTAAAGACATTGAAAGCCAAGTATCTCTGTCTGGCCACTATACAGGGCATGGAGCCAACTGCTTCTGGCTTCATGTTGCATATAGTGCTGGTGTCGGAAGTGGCCCCATACAGCTGATCAGTGCAGGGGCCACCTGTCATCCCCCCACCAATCAGATCCCAAGGATAGGCCTTAAAAAACTAAATCCTGGACAAACTGTTTAGGCTAAAGCCCCACGTAGCGAGTCACAGCCAAAAAACACTGCGTTTTTCACAGAAAGTCCGTAGAGTTTTCTGCAGAATTTTTGAAAACACAGCTTTTCCACTGCAGATTTTTTTCTGCAATGTGTGGAGGGGATTAGCCACAATCTCATCCACTTTGCAGGTACTGTAAAACTCTGCATTTTCGCAATGTGGGGCCCAAGTTTAATTGTCATTGCCTTACAGACTCTCCTTTGTAAAAGCTAACATTTGGGGGGCAATTTCTAGAGAAACCAATGTCATGCATAACAGTTTCTAACAAGTAATCAATAAATAATTAAAAGCAAACAAATTTGGCATCAATTAATTGTCCACATGGCCCATGTTACTGTAGGAAAAATACATTGTAAGCTCAGGAACAAGATGTTCAGCACAGGATAAAGTGGGTCAGCTTAGATGCGTACATTAATATTTATAAAACTTGCATTTTCTGCATTATCCATTGTGAAATATTCCTCATGCGTTTGTAGATCTGCCAACCTATGGCACTTAACAGTGTAGCAATGTCTAACAAGCAGTAAGAACAGCTATTACAGCTCACACCAGACGTGGCATACCAAACTGTGCTTGTCAATCAACATGTGATACCCTACCATCCTGTTAACCACTTAAGTGACTTTTAGGCTGGGGCCCCACATTGCAAAACTGCAGCATTTTTGCTGTGGCGGAAATGCTGTTACAAAAAACGCTGCATTTTAGAATACCTGCAAAGTGGATGGGATTCTGGCTAATCTAGAAGGCTAATACAGAAAAAAAAAATCTGCAGCGGAAAAACGGATTTTTGAAAATCGCAGCATGTAAATTATACATGACATTTTCCATAAAGGTATAATAGGGGCAGAAAGTATGCAGAGGAAAACTCTGCGAAAATGCAATGAAAAACGCAGCAGAAAAAAACCAAAATGCATTTTTGTCACAGTTTTTTCTACAGCATTTTTTTAATCTTTTTAGTTATGTGTCAGTATATTGCTAAATCAAAGAAACAAAACTCAGAAAGGAAAGTCTATGTGTCAGTAGTCACTGATGATTTGCTGGTTTGCTGCTAGTATTGTCTGTAAAGACAATAAAATAAATATTTCCCAGATTATTGTAGCATTATTGTCACAGTTTATGGAGGGTTGTCACACCTTGTGCTGATATCAATATGCCTTACACACTCAATTCTCTAGATGATTTTGCAGGAATGTGCATCTTTAAGTATAGACAATTTTGTTGATCTTTCAGTGATAGAAAGTATTATAAGGTGTTTGTTAGCAATAACGGGTTTACTTAGGTTCATTTCTGTTGTCAAGGAACCACATGTCTTCAGAATTATCCATAAAGGGAATAGTTATGACAAAAATTGATATAAACACCTCTGTATTTAGCCTTGCTGGATTCCTTGATGACTAACAAAAACACAGTAGTGTAAGAAAATGTTAAAGAGGTTGTCTTAATATTGACATTGAACCCTGGTAGAGGTGATAAATGTCTGATGCTAGGAATACCACCACTGGAACCCTTACAAGGATGAGAACTAGGGCTCTGTATTCCTTTTCTGAAAGGAGCAGTCACATCTGTAGGCTGCCACTCCAGTGAAAGTTTAGGGGACCGATGGAGATAACAAGTACATCACCAATCCCAGACACATTGAATGAAGCAGTACAACTTCTGCTTTATTCTAATAGGGAACATTGGACCCTTTGCTCTCATGACTGGTGTAGATCCCCCAAATATCAGACATTTATCACCTATCCTGAATCTAAGTGGCAGATTTGTTTTTATATGGAAGGGCAAAAATGGTATACCTTCTTACTGTACAGTTCTGCCTGTGTGCTGAATCTGGAGCACATTAAGTTGCTGACTCTTCCTGCTTATGGAACAGGGCAATGTAATTGTTATCAGATAAGACTTGTAACAGTGTTGCAAATATAAAACAGAAAAAGGTCACATAGTGGTTGGACGCAATACCTCCATTGTTCTGTTGCTTTACTTTCGTTAAATAAGCCACGACAGGAGAAGCTCATGAATATATAGAAGAAAAAGCATACCCTGCACATGATTTAAGGATTTATTTTAATAAATACACATTTAACACGTTCGATATTTGGGAAATAGATATTCATGATGAATCAGTTTATTGTAATGAAGAAAATTATGAATAAAGTGTTATTATTCCCCTTTTTGTCAACTAGGTGTTTCCTACCAAGTGGTTCTCTTAACTCTGATTGGACAATGTCAGACTGTATAGGGACACACCTACAACCACTAAAACCCAATTGCCAAGGTCATTTTTAGATTTCTAGGTAAAATAACAAACAGCACAAGACATTTTCTAAGTAAAGAAGGTTCAAAATTGTTATATTATGGGGAACACAGGTATTTACTAGAGCAGACAAGTCAGGAGATGTGACAGGTCCTGTTTGATTATGTTCTCTGTGGTAGGATTGTTCTTCGTGAACATTGTGTACTGCATTGTACTCTTATAGACAAACGATAAATAAATGCTATAAAGTGTATTCCTATGTACTGATAAATTACGCCACTGAACCTTTGGAATCCAGCACAAACAGCACATACTCTGCCATGTCAAAGACTGTTTTGTTTCCCCAAAACCTCAGAATACAATGGCAATGTTTACTACAAAATGAAAGGGTGCCCAGTCTGAGGTCCAGAGCACTCTGGAAGAGGTTTTCTTCCAATATATATTTTTACTTGGCCGCATTCATCTTTCTTTCAATTGCAACCAGTCATCCTGTCCCTGCAGCTGAAAAACACCCCCATGGCATGATGTTGCCACCACGTTTCACTGTTGGGATTGTATTGGGCAGGTGATCAGCAGTGCCTGGTTTTCTCCACACATTTTGCTTAGAATTAACGCCAAAAAGGTCAATCTTCGTCTCATCAGACCAGAGAATCTTATTTCTCATAGTGTGGGAGTCCTTCATGTGATTTTTGGCAAACTCTATGTGGGCTTTTATATGTCTTGCACTGAGGAGAGGCTTCCTTTGGGCCATTCTGCCATAAAGCCACGACTGGTGGAGAGCTGCAGTGATAGTTGACTTTGTGGAAGTTTCTCCCATCTCCCTACTGCATCTCTGGAGCTCAGCCACAGTGATCTTTGGGTTCTTCTTTACCTCTCTCACCAAGGCTCTTCTTCCACGATTGCTCAGTTTGGCTGGACGGCCAGGTCTAGGAAGAGTTCTGGTCGTCCCAAACTTCTTCCATTTAAGGATTATGGAGGCCACTGTGCTCTTACGAACCTTGAGTGCTGCAGAAATTCTTTTGTAACCTTAGTCAGATCTGTACCTTGCCACAATTCTGTCTCTGAGCTCCTTGGGCAGTTCCTTCGACCACATGATTCTCATTTGCTCTGACATGCAACTTTGAGCTGTGAGGTCTTATATAGACAGGTGTGTGCCTTTCCTAATCAAGTCCAATCAGTTTAATAAAACACAGCTGGGCTCCAATGAAGGAGTAGATCCATCTCAAGGAAGATCAGAAGGAAATGGACAGCAGGTGAGTTAAATATGAGTATCACTGCAAAGGGTCTGAATACTTATGACCATGTGATATCTCAGTTTTTCTTTTTTAATAAATTTGCAAAAATATCTACATTTCTGGGGGTTTTTTTCTGTCAAGATGGGGTGCTGAGTGTACATTAATGAGAAATAAAATGAACTTTTTTGCTTTTAGCAAATGGCTGCAATGAAACAAAGAGTGAAAGGCCATTTTGTGAAAGGGGGTGGCTTCCACCAATTTACAATTTCATAAATTGCTATAATTTAAGTTTGTGGCCTTTCAAATCTGAGATATTCACTACAGTTCAGTGATATCTCAACAATTTCCATAATTTTACTGAGCATGCTACTAATATTATATAGGCATCTGCTACTTTTAATCATTATTTTTACATGATCACAAGATACTTAAAGGGGTTTTCTGGGTAAAGGATATTGATGACCTATTCTTGGAAGAGGTCATTAATATCTGATTTGTGGGGATCCCAGATGATCTGCTGTTCTGATTATCAATTATACTGATAATAGATCCAGAAGCAGACAACTGGCTGTACTGACTTACTGCAGGTGAGATCCCATTCACTTGTACAGGAGCTGAAGTAATTCAGTACAGTCATTACATGGAAAAGAGAGCTGTCTGCTTTGGGTTCTGTCCTCCATATAGCGGCTGTTGAAAACAATTAATTGGCGGGGGTCCGACACCCTAAGAGTATGAAATCATTGTCATTTTCCTGGAAAGCCCATCTAAGTCCATTCATTCATTTAAAGTAATGGAAGCAGCACATATTTAAGATGCCCAAACAAAGTTTTGTCCATCGACAGTTTGTAAGTAAACCATGGCACACATGCCTAAGAATGTGATATATCATAGTGCCTATGATTCATGCAGAAATGCTAAACACAAATAAAAAAAACCCATATTTTCAAGTCAGATATGGGCTCTATATGCATGTTGGTGAATTTCAACATGTTGTAAAAACACTGCTATGCAGAGATAGCTTAACATATTATGTCAAGAATGTGAAAAATGTGTGGAGACTATGAATCTCTGAAGGAAATCGGGAACATTAGCAGTTTACAGTGGGATCAGACATCTGGAGTCCTGCCACAGTCATATGGCTGCAAGCTACTCTTCCTCCATAGATAGCTTCATGTATTTGCTCAAATTATGCAATTCTTATATCAAAGTGTAATACAAATAATGAGCAACTTCAGCAAAATTCATCACTTCTTATTAAATATACAAAGTACTGTACAGACCACAAACATTTAATGGCAATATGCTGCATGTGGAGAGACCTAGGCTACATCACAACAGGAATGGCGAGGAATATGAGATGAGTATAAATTCTTTTATTTTTGAACTTGTTTCGAGCCCACTGCCACCAATTTGTATCTGGCTGACAAAAACCTTTAAAAAGATATTAATATAGAAGCAGTAAAATGATGCAAAACACAATGTAAGAAAGAGGTGGTATTAAAAAAAAAAAGATGTCATATACATTATAGCCTATGGAGTCCCTGGGTGTCCACTGGTAACTGCTGTTTTAGTGGTCCGGCTTTCCGTCGTTCAGCGGACCTGAACAATGGAGACCTGTGCGCAGATGTGAACCTAGCCTTAACAAAATGAAGTGGACAAAGAGAAGAGAATATGAATAGACTAAAGACTACAGTCTAAAGGTTTGACTGTAGTCTATAGTCTAAAGATTTGGTGCACGGTAAACCTGGGACATGCCTTATTTAATAAAAGGTCTAAGCCTGCATTAGGATAATAACACAAAGGCACATAGGTGGTACATTCAAATCACTTCAGACTGGGGCTGTTTAGTCCCAACCCCAAGAATGCCCTCAATCCTCGGAATCCACCCTTGTGTGGTCACAGTTTACATACCCTCTGCTCTTTTTTTGTGTTGGGACAAGCCACATTTGTAGGGACTGTCTTCAAACAATCCTAGCTACTTCCAGACTGTTGGCAAGCATGGTCATGTGATGAATACCCATGTGACCAGGATAGATTTTTTTATCCTGTTCACAAAGAAGGATTAGGTTGTATTACTACAAGCAGAGATCTTGAGCATTAAAGAAACAATACACATCAAAGTTTATTAGACTATTGTATCTTTGTTTTGCCCAATTAAGCTTGATTTTTAATTGATCATCTAAGCTGAATTATGATCACATCAAAGTAGATCAACATTGACCAAGCCAAGACGCCAGAGATCTCATCTGATTGTAAAATGTAGAGTATCGTTATAACTATGCACTTTTGTCCTTTCTCAGAAGTGCAGACTGTTTATCTCTGTACACAGTCGCACTTTTATAGGCTGAACTTTGCTGCATTTTCAGAATTCCACTGCTTGTCCCAATAGTCATTTCCTGGCTTGGTTTACAGGCTGTTAGTGGTGACTGAACCTTGGAATGCCGGCATCATCTGTAGATTGTTAATATGTCACTGCAAACATTAGGCAAAAGATATTGGACTGTAACAGGAATACGATGGTGTGAAATGGCACATTTTTAGTGCAGCATGTAATGGGTAACAATGGTCTCTCTCTTAAATTTAATATGCTGTACTGTATATATCACATAGGTGCATGAGAAGTGTTGTTATATACAACTGTATTGCATGCATTTGCTTTTCTCATTCTATCATATGGTATTGTTAGTCAGTGGAATAATGACTTATATAGGAACTAATCCACAAAGCCAGCCATACACAAGCAATAGCTGTCGGCTCAACATGTTCAACCAACAGCTATCTCACCTGATACACTGTGACATGCACTTATGATTTACCCAAACAATGCAATATTTTAAATAGGAGAGGGGAGAAAGCTGCTGAAAGACATGTCTAGCAGCCACTTATCTCCTTGTGACCAAAAGACAGTTATCCATATATAAGTCAGACTGCCCATTTAAAGGACCACTAAACCCAGAATCCAAACAGATAAAAAAGAATACATAGTTCGTTATATGACATCTCACATCATCTGATTTTTCTTAATTTTCCTTTTTGTCATATAATTACATATAATGAAAAATAAATAAGAAATGCAACGTTTTCTTCTCTATGGCAGCAGCCATATTTTGTCCCCTTCCCTCTCCCCTTCAAATGCTAGTGCACGCTTTTTGTCTATCCAGTGAGTGTGGCCATTTTGTTGAAAGGAATCCCCCAACTGAATAGGAATAGTACAGAACAGATACGAACAGTAGTACCACTAGTACCAACAGTAACGGTGCCAGCAACAAAACCCAGTACGGCTTCACAGAGAAAAAACTTTTACAAACTGCAGAATGGCAAATATGTGTAGTTATGCTCTCTCCTATATCTCTCCCACATTATGCAGGTTTGCCTTTAAGGAGGTTTGGAAAGCAGAGTAGCAACCAATGGATAGGTATTCTGAATACCAGAACTCACTTTTGCATCAACACTATATGTATATGTACTACATAGAATGGCATACCATGCAAAATTTGTTTACAGAGTCCCAGGTAATGCTGTAATAGGGACTGCTGAATAAGTGAAGTCATATAATACAAAATAAATCTCCTTGATCCAGAGTTTACCAGATTTGCCTTTCAGACCTGTGGGAAAGCTGTGTACCATAGCATGTGGAGCTGTAATAAAGAATTCTGAATACTATATTTACCTAAATACATCTACCTCCTTGTGCTACAATCATACCAGGATTCTGGGAAAGCTGGGTAACATACCAGGTAATGCAGTAATAGGGACTGCTGAATACTAAATATATCTAAATAAATCTCCTTCCTTGTTTCCAAATAATGCCGAAGCTTGCTTGATTTGTATTTCAGGATTCTGGGAATGCTGGGTAGCATAGCATGTATACTGAATACTACATTTATCTAAATAAATGCTACTCCTTGGCACATAATTGTGCCATATCATGTAAGATGTGATTTTCAGGGTGCCGGAAAGTTGGGTAGCATACCAGGTAATACTGTTTTAGGGACTGCTGAGTACTTAACATACCTAAGTAAACCCTTTTCTTTGCTCCATAATTGTAATGGTTGATTTGCACAAAGTAGATGAGAACCACGCACATGTAATCCTCCCCTGTCCCTGGTGTAATTCATGCTCTGGAGCTGCTTTGTCTCCATTACACTCAATAGCACTCCATTACATTATTACATTAAATGAGAACTAAGCCTCTTCCCCTCTGTCACAAGTCCTGCCCCTCCCAAACTTCCAGTGACATTCTAGTGCTTGTATTCAGACAAGGCCCTAGACGCTTGGGGATAGGGACTACATGACTAGGGGGAGGATTAAAGACATGAAGGGGTTAAGAAAGAGGAGAGTTAGAGCGGGAAAAATGGGGGTGGGATCGAGGGTGTTAAAAGGGGCGATGGGGTGAGATAAGGGTCAGTCAAGCAGTGGCAGGGTAAGGAAGGGTAATTTTGGAAGGGTTAATGGGGTATGTTTGGCTGGGGGTTGGTGGGGTTAGAGGCCTATCAGGCACTGTTGTAGGACCTCATCGGTGGTATGGGGATCCTGGTGGGGAAGGTGTAAGCCTGGGAAGTCCCCTAGTTGGGCTTAGGTCCCTTTGGGGGTCAGGCTTATGGTCGTACAGATGGTTAAAGGTCTGCCCGAGGTGGGGGTTTTGCGCCTGGGCAGATTAGTGGTGGTGCCTATCCCCGTGGTGGGGTAGGTTCTGATATAATGTACTTATAAATGGTCTGAATTTTGTATACAGTTGTAACGGTTAAGTATTGGTTTGTATTTATACACCGCCCGTTTTATGGTGGTGTTGTTTATATGTTATTTATTTGTTTAAAGTATTTATATATATGTTTTAATAAATCGGCCTGCACAGGCCAATTTAAAATCCAAGAGGTGGTCTGAGTCCTTATTGGGGGGTAATGTGGGGTTAGGACATGAGGTTTAAAGGGCTGTGGTAAGTCAGCCGGAGTGTTGACATATTCCTCCTCCCTGAGTCAAGTCTCTAGCTGGTAATGGCACTGCTCAGAGGCAGGAAGCACTGTCTGCTAAATCTATGCCTGTAAGATTTCTGCTAAACTGCTCAGATGTGCAGACATTTCTCTTGACTGCACCATAAACATGTACCCATTGCCAAGCATTTTCAGTACTCAAGAATAACCTGCTGTCAGGTTGGACGAGATGAAAACTAACATAACTGCTTTCTCTTTCAGTTGACATCTGCCTTTAGGGTATAGTCCGCAATTTCCCATATACCTAAGACCAATATTGGCAGATTCAGAGCACTTTAATCTCATGTGTATACTACTAAGATAATAACCAGGTAAGTCAATGTAAAGAGTACAAACAAGAGCATAACTAGCAAAGACTGGGCCCCATAGCAAACTTTTGACTTGCCACCCCCACACAGCATATCGCCCCCTTTGCTGGCCCCCACACGGTATAACGCCCCATTTACACACAATATAATGTCCCACAGGGCTCCTTCATCAAGTATAATGTCGCACAGTGGTCCCTTCACACTGTATAATGTCCCACAGCGCCCCCTCCACAAAGTATAATGTCCCATAGCGGCCCCTCCACATAGTATAATGTCCCATAATGGCCCCTTCACATAGTATAATGTCCCATGGCGGCCCCTTCACACGGAATAATGTCCCATAGCGGTCCCTCCACACAGTATAATGTCCATTAGAAGCTCCTCCACACAGTATATTGTCCCATAGCGGCCACTACGCTGTTTGGGTTTCATCACCAACTAACTATTATTATATTCTCTTCAAACCACAGAGTATAATGAGCTATGGCCCAGAGGAGGTGACTTCGGCCTGCCATAACATGATGTTATTGATGAGCTCCTGCCCATGGGGATCAGTAAGTAAACAGGGCCCGTTACCTAGTGGAGTTACTCCAGCAGGTAACGGCCTGTTTAACAAAAAAAAGCAGCAGTGACTTTAAGTTCGCAGGCTGAACACATCTGAGAAGTAGGTAATATGTCTTCTGGACTGGCATAGTCCTGCTCATACAGTCAATATTGTTACAATCAATACTTCTAGGCAATCATCTGTGACCTAAAGACAGCAACAGGCTAATAGCTCCAAAACTCCTACCTACATTGGTGTCTCACAGAACCCACATGCAATGTAAAATGGAGTGTTAGTCATAAAGATTTTCTGAGGAAAGTGACTAATATCAAATTAAGTGCATCTGACTAATTATTACTTCTGTTTGTATTAATATTGCCATGGAAATACAGATATATTCCAAATGCTTGTGTTCCATGTGTTGCTTACTTACATCAATGTTTCATTGTTTCTCTAAATAGGAGTTTGGGATCTTTTACTTAATGGGGTATTCCAGTTTTTATTTTTTTAATTAATTTGTCTATAAAAATCACACAATTTTGTAATATACTATACAGCATCTCAATAAATTAGGATATCTTTAAAACATTTATTTATTTCAGTAATTAGATTAAAAAAAAGTGACCTCCTATATTTTCTAGATTCTTTACACACAGAGTGTTCTATTTCAAGTGTTTTATTACTGTAAATGTTGATTATGGACGTGACGTGATCGGCATATAAGGTGCCCAAGACAGGATGATGACATATTGTTAATAACATTAAATGAAAAAAATCAACTGAGGAGACACAGGAGGAAGAATATATTTTATATATAACATTTTAAATACATGTACTGTATATTAGAAAAGTGTATGACATCCTGTTCACAGGTTTAAAGCGAACCTGTGAGATGGTGTATGCTATCCTATTTTAAAGCAGGATATGGCAGAGGGATAGAAGATGAACTCTGTGATATATAGGTTTCTATAATTTAAGGCAGGATTTTGGAGTAAATTGTGATAGGACTCATAGGATAGACAGTAAGGCTTGATTCACACGAAAGAGGTGCAACCATTTTCATGGATCCCCCATACATTTCAGTGTATGGAGGGATCTGTGAAAACTGGAAAAAATAGGACATGACTTATATTTTGACAGTCTGTGCGGTCATATGTATAGCACCCATTCAATGACATTAAAAAAAAGACATCACACGGCCAGTATTTACTGTCGTGTGAATGTAGCCTGAGAATCCTGCTCACTCCTACCAAACACAGACATTTACAGTTTTCCCTGTTTCAATAGCTATCAACCACTGCATATGGGCAGGGTAAGCAAAACTCTCGCTGTCTCTCCTCTGTGTCCTGTCAGGAATTTCTACCTAAGGCCTGGTTCACATCTGCGTTTGGGTTTCCGTTTGGGGATTCCGCTTGGGGTCCCCCCAAACGGAAACCTATACGCATAAAAAAGCAGTTTACCTGAGACACCCGTGGAGCCCATAGACTATAATGGGGTCCGTGCAGTTTCCGCTCGGTTTCCACACGAAACATTCAGAGAGAAAAGTGCTCCTTCCATTATTATATGGTGGTTATTTACTTTGCTTCTTAGTGGCTCTGCACTTTAGCTAATAGGGAAAAGCTGGGTACTCCCCATATGACATCCATAATTTTTAATAGCCTTTTTAATAGCCCAGATTTCTTCAAATGTACAATGTAATTTAAATATGTTTAATCAAGTTTATTAAGTTTTGCAATAAGAACAGAAGAGAAAAAAGGGGAGGGGGGTACAATGCCATAGGATCAGTATCAATTAAGACAGAGGGGTCACCCAAGCCACCCTGTTCATAGATAAGGCACAGTAATAAAGGATTAGGCGAAGGGCTGGCGAGGCCCACAATAAGGAAATCGACAATGAATAACACAGTGGCAACTAAAATAACTGTAACAATAGGTGGGTGATGGCTGAAAGAACAAAAATCCAACTGTAGAGAGCCACCACAGGACCACCCACCTAACAGTAGATTAAGACAAACGTTGAAAGGGAGGGGGGTCATAGGGAGTACACAGTGTACGGGACACACAAGACCACAGACACGACAAGGACAGAGGGGACACACCGGGGCAAGGGGGGGAGGAATGGAAGGGAAAATTTGGTTATGGAGAGCAGCCGGACACTGCAGCAACAGAGGAGCAAAGCAACCCCACATCAAGAAAAGAAAGAGGAGAACTCCGAGGACTGCTGAAACATCACCCATGGCCGCCAGAGGGACTCAAATTTAGAGGGGTTGGGCGAGTCCTTGGCCACCAAGGCTTCCATTCTCCTGATAAGGAGAAGCTCCTGAAGAAACTCCACCAGGGTAGGCGCGGCAGTACTGCGCCAATGCCTGGGAATGACTGTTCTGGCGGCGGTGAGGAAATGTCGCAAGAGGTCCTTCTTAACAGCCGAGACCCTCCCTGGTATGACGGAAAGAAGTGCAAGCTGGGGCGAGGGTGTGACAGATCTGCCGATAACTTTAGCATAAAGCGTAAAGACGGCATCCCAAAAAGGGCTTGCGGGCCATGCATTCCCACCAAATATAATACAAGGTGCCTCTTTCGGAACCACAGCGCCAACACCGGTCAGAAACACCAGGGTAGATCCTATGCAAGAGGTCAGGACAGCGGTACCAGCGGGTCAGTATTTTGTAGTTCTTTTCCTGTGCACCGCAGGGCAACGGGAGTTTATGCGTGTACAGGAAGGACTTATCCCAGTCGGCAGTGGAGAGGCAGGTACCAAGGTCAGATTCCCAGGGACCAATGTAGGAGGGGGGGCCCGGGTGTAGTGTCCTGGAGGTGAATACCATAAAGAACAGAAAGGGCATGTGGAGTGGTGTCAGTCCGGGAAAGGGCAAACTCCAGGTCGGTTAGAGAAGATGAGAGCGTGGGAAGCAGTGAGAACTTACGGATGAAGGCAGTGAGCTGGCCATATTCTAACCAAGACAAACGGAGGTTGGGGTGGGAAGCTTGCAATTGTGCCAGAGAGGGAAGAGAAGCGCTGTCTGTGACCTGATGTAGGCAAACGTCGTCCCTGGCCAGCCAGCAAAGGAATTTGTCAGCGGAGCAACCTGGGGGGAACATTGGATTTCGGAACAGAGGGCTGAGGGGGCCCGGGACCCTGGTTATGCGGCCACCCGCAAATGTAATTTAAATATGTATGAACATTTTCATGTTGGTTATCAATATAGCTATCTTGACTGGTTTTAGGCTGAAACAAAAGAAAAAGCATTTATAACAGTGTATGATGATGCTTATTTATATTGTTGACTATTCTTTCATGTTGCATTTCAGGGTCTATAAAAACAAGGTTAATTTGCCCATGGTTGTTTACATGATAAAAATAACATCTAATCTGTCTCTTGGCTAGAAGACCAAATACCTTTTATGTTCTTGGGACTTACCAGCTGCAAATGTTTGCTTCACATCTTTAAAAAGACTGTATGCTGTCAGCAGACTTTGCAAATAGTGTTTGTCGCTGGGTTTGCTTGATTCTACTGTAACTGACTAAGGCCGGGGCTCCACGTGGAGTAAACGCCGCGGTTTGGTTGTGGCGGAAAAACCGCGGAAAAAAATGTGGCGTTTTACAGTCCCTGGAAGTCTAGTGAATCCCATCCACACACTGCAGAAAAATATGCGTAGCAGAAATGCTGGGATTTCCAAAACCGTTGCGGTTTTAGAAATCACAGCATGTCAATTAAACCTATGGAAATGCCGGCGGTTTCCATATAGGTATAATTCAAGCAGAAAGTCCACAGAGGAAACCACTGTGGACTTACTGTGAAAAGTGCTGGGGGAAAAACCGCTATGCCTGTCCGTCGCAGCGATTTTTCACTGCAGACCGCTAAGTGGGGCCTTAGTCTAGTTATATTCACACAACAGTGAATAACGGACATGTGTCGTCATGCGGCAGCATTACATTCAATGCAAGGACTATTCTATGACCATTACTTTGGTGGACTGTTGTAATGGACCATCAAAATATAGGTCATGTTCTATTTTTGTCCGTTTTCTCTGACACCTCCATTTACTGAAATGTATGGGGGAATTCGTAAAAACGGGTTCCCCTTGGGTTCAAGACGACTGTTTTTCACCTTGGACGTGTGAATGCAGCCTTATACAGAACATGTTATGTTGCGGTGACATAGCACATATTCCCATTTATTTACAATTTGGTTCACCAGGATAAGATGCACCATATCATAAGCAGCAAACCATGTAGTTTATGATGGACATTTTATTTTTTCACTTCATACTTCTTGTTGAGTTTTGTGGTGAGCTTACACACAGCAGCTGATATGAACAAACAGATCTGCAGTGTAATGTTCAAAGCAGTAAATACAGCAAAGGCTAAGTTCACGCCTGCTCTCTGCTGGGGGATTCCACTTGCAGCGCTTTTCACTCCACATTTTTCGCCCTTTTTGAGTGGAAATCGTGCAGACCCTGGCGGACCCCATTATAGTATATGGGGTCCGCAGGTTTCCGCAAGTAACCGCTTTTTTAGTTTCAATAATTTTTATTGGGTTTAAGGATAAATACAAGAACATTATTGACATACATTGCGATATATGTTCTGAATAAATTTGTTC
Organism: Leptodactylus fallax; assembly: GCA_947044405.1. Lineage (NCBI taxonomy): Eukaryota > Metazoa > Chordata > Amphibia > Anura > Leptodactylidae > Leptodactylus > Leptodactylus fallax. Next base: position 4,230,889 of record CAMRHE010000092.1, read on the forward strand.
AGGGTATATTTTCCTGAATTGTATATCAATAGACAAAAGATAAAGATTATATATGCTATAAACATTAACAAGAACATTAACATTTAGGCACTTTTCTAGGGTTAGCGTGAGACATATCTGAGACAGTCTTCTTCTATGGTTCCTCCTGCCTCCATTCTCCACATCTCCACACCCAGACCAGATTCCATATAGCTCATATAACTCGTGGTTCCCATTATGCTACAAATCGAGAATTAATCCAAGCGTCCCATATTTATTTGAAGCTATGATGGGAGTCATTTCCCAATGCAATTACCCTCTCGTAAGTGTATGTATTATTAATGGCTTGCAACAATGAGGTGTCAGAAGGAGGGGTCATTGATTTCCATCTTTGTACTAACATTAATTTGGCTATAGTCAAAATTTTACATAGGAGTTTTTTATATTTGTTCAACTCCTCGGGAATTAATAGGATGGCCAGAGGTGAGGTGTAGGAGAGGCGGAAATTAAATATTTCCGATATCATGTCGAAGACTCTTTCCCAATATCCACAAATTATGGGGCATTGTCCCAAAATATGGAGCAGGGTTCCTCTCCCTCCACATCCTCTCCAGCAACTCCCAGATACGGAAGGGTACACCATTTGTAAAGTGGATGTGGTTCGGTACCACCTTAAAGTAATTTTCATAGCTGTTTCTATGTGGGTGCTACATTTTAAGGACGCGTGACTTAATTTAATTGTTTGTTCCCACTCGTCCGAAGTAATAATTCTTCCCAAATCTCTCTTCCAACAACGGAATGGTGCAGATCTAGTAAAGGACGCCACTCCATCCATCTTATCATATAGAAACCGTAGTCCCCTCATCTTAGTCGACAGCCAGGTGAATATCGCATTATTGTGGGGTAGTGTCGATACTGGGTTTTTGGATATAAAGTGCCATATCTGGGAGTGTTTAAGGAAATCACCCCTCTGAATTCCAAATTTCCGTGTTAAGTCTGTAAATGGTAAAAATTGTTTGGTTTCGGACTGTAAGTGGGAGACCTGTGTAATCCCCTTCGCTTCCCACTCCGAAATTACTAGGTCCTCTATCGCCCAGGCCATAAGCGATAAAGGCATCTCTGAGGCATGAAAGTGGCTGGTAGGGTTTGTTTTTCTGTGAAGTAGCTTCCATGCGGACAATGCTGCTTGCATGACTGGGGACAAGGACTTAGGCATAGGAATATTCCAGAAGGGCGCCCACAAAGTATCCCCCAATCTTAAGGGATATATAAACGATTGTTCTATGTGTATCCATGGAACCGAGGTGTCAGCTGATCTCCATCTAGCACATTGTGTAACTACGGACGCTATGTAGTAATTCCTTACCACTGGTACTCCCAGTCCTCCCGCCTCTTTTCATTTAAATAGAAAGCTTTTATTGACTCTGGGTCTCTTTCCATTCCATATGAATTTTGAGATCGTCCTTTGCATGGTTTCGAAAAACGAAACCGGGACGGAAATCGGGAGTGTGCGAAACAGATATAGGAGTCTAGGCAATAATAGCATCTTAAAGGCTGCGACGCGCGTCCCATCCAAGACACGTCTATTTTGGACATTCGCTCCATCTCATCCTGTAGTGTTTTCAACATAGGTGTATAATTATTTCTATATAGGGCCCCTATGGAGGGTGTCACCTGTATCCCCAGATACTGAACGCCATCTTTCCTCCAATCAAAGTCATATTTCGTTTGTAGGGATTGAAGCAAAAAGGGAGGGATATGTAAAGATAGGGCTTGTGATTTGGCCATATTTAATTTATAAAATGATAAATGTCCGAAATTGGCAATGATCTCCATAAGTCGGGGAATGGACTCTCGTGGTTTGGACACAGTAAGAATGATATCATCTGCATACAGTGAAATGAGATGAGTTTTGTCTCGTATATCAATGCCACCTACCTCTGGGTCTAGTCTAAGTGTCTGGGCCAATGGTTCCATCGAGAGAACAAATATCAATGGCGAAAGGGGGCACCCCTGTCTAGTTCCGTTCGTTATTAAAAAGGGATCCGACACTACTCCATTAGTGAATACTCTTGCAGATGGTGCAGAGTACAGCGCCTCGACTGCTCTTAAGATAGCTCCAGCAAACCCCATGTTTTTAAGCACCAAGAAGGCATACGACCAGCAAATGCGGTCGAACGCCTTCTCGGCATCCAATGCAAGAATCACTGCCTCCATCTTTCTAGAATTAATGTGGTGCATAATGTTCAAAATGCGTCTAGTGTTGTCATATGATTGTCTCCCCTTCAAGAATCCCACTTGGTCGTGATTTATTAGGCTTGGAAGACAAGCTGCTATTCTATTCGCTAAAATTTTGGCGTAAATTTTTAAGTCTGAGTTTAGTAGTGAGATCAGTCGAAAATTTTGGGGACTGGTGGCAGGCTTGCCCAGTTTAGGCAACGTCACCACCAGGGCTTCCTGATTTTCCCTCGGAATAGTGCCAGAGTCCACCACAGCTGTCAAAAAGGACAACAGCGGGTTCAGCAGGATTGGAGAAAACTTTTTGTAATATTCATTAGTGAAGCCGTCTGGGACTGGGGATTTTCTAGGTGGCAGCGACTTGATTACTGACAGCAATTCTGATGGTGAGATGGGCTCATTCAAGGAGTCCAGTTGTGTTTCTGTGAGTGTGGGTAGTTGGGTCCTTGCAAGAAAGTTGGCAATGTCTTGCTTCGTTGGAGGTGCCACAGAAGAGTCCTCTCCAATATTATATAGGCCTTCATAGAAAGCTTTAAAGGCATTAACGATGCCACTAGGGTCATATATTTTGTATGTGCCATCTTTACTCTGAAGAAACGGGATTTTAGACCTTGCATGTTTTTGTTTAAGCTTGGAAGCTAGAAGCTTACCTGCCTTGTTAGATTGAGAATAATAAGTCGCTTTCACCCTCTTCAAATTTTTCTCATAATTATGTAGTAGACAGCCTGTCAGTTGATGGCGTAATGTCACCAATTTTGCTGCATTGAAGGGGAAGGAGACTTCTTATCTATGGATTTTATTTCGTGCAGTAATCGGTCAATTTCTGCTAACCTGGTTTTCTTTTCTATGTGTCCCAAGCGTATAAATGTTCCTCTGATAAAAGCTTTATGTGAATTCCACAATATGTCAGGGCTAGAGGCAGAGGGAGTATTGATCAGAAAGAATTCCTTCAGATCATTTTCCAAAATTGTTTTATATTTTGGCTGCGACATTAAGAATTCATTGCACCTCCACACATACGCTCTAGGGCATTCATATTTTTCCCTTAGAGTCAAGATTATTGGTGCATGGTCTGACCATGTTATTTGCGAAATATCCGACTTTACGGCAAGGGAAATACTAGTTTGTTCTAGTAAGAATAAATCTATTCGTGAATAGCTATTGTGTACAGTAGAATAGTAGGTGTAATCTTTTTCAGTATTATGAAGGATACGCCAAATATCAAATAAGTCGTGGCGCCACATAGCTTGTGAAAATGAAGGGTGACGTGTCGTTGCGCCAGAAGTAGTGTCTACTGCTGGGTCCGGAGCCATATTAAAGTCTCCCATCATTACTAAGCATCCTTTTTTTCTCCGCTCCACTGTTCTCATGAGTCTCCCTAATAACGACACCTGTCTTCTGTTTGGGGCATATACCGAAACTAACGTGTATGTGACGTTGTTAAGAATGCAGACTAATATAACAAATCGCCCTCCAGGGTCAGCATAATGGGACACCAGCTGAAATGCCACCGAATCTCTGATCCCAATTAGTGTTCCCCTGCGCTTGGAGGAGCAGTGAGCGTGAAATATATGTGGGTATGAGGAGTGTCTGATGCGAGTGGCATCTACCTCTAAAAGATGTGTTTCTTGAACTGCAAGAATGTCACAGCCTTGAACTCGGGCCTCCCGCCACAAATTGGCTCTCTTTTGAGGGGAGTTCAAGCCCCTGACATTCACAGACATAATTTTAAGTACCATAGGTCATAATTAGTAATGCTTCAAAGATCTTACCGCAACCACCCACATCAGAAGTTACCAGTAGTAGTAGGAAGCAGAGTCGTCTCCGCCTTGTGTAGTCACGTTGCCCCATGTGCCAGAACCGAGGGAAAAACAAACTATAGAAAAAAAGAAACTAGTGGGTAAGCCACCTAAACAAAACAAAGAAAAGAAATGCAGTACAGAAGACCAGCGGCTGTTGTAATCCTGGGGGGATATGTTCAGCAGTAGTGGACATACGAAATCCCTTGTCAGGTGAGTCTCTAGCTGTGCAGCCCTTTTGGTGGACGTTTTGGGGTTTTCGTTTGGCGCCATCCATCAGACATGAGGCCAGGTAATAGTTTGGGTGTCGGGTCGATGATTGGAATGTCCCATTTAAGTAGCAGCTTCTTGCCGTCTTCCGGAGATTTGATGATATGAGTAAGGTTGTTCCGGGATACGATCACTTTGACCGGGAATCCCCATTTATAAAGGATGTTATGCTGGCGTAGAGCTGTAGTTATAGGGATAAATTGCCTTCGTAATTGTAGTGTCGCGGCCGAAAGATCAGAGTAGATGGATATTTTATGGTATGGGTCAGGTAAACGGCCACTTTTCCGTGAAGTCAGCAGCACCAGCTCTTTAGTGCGGTAAAAATGGATCTTTGCTAAGACATCTCTGGGTACGGCTTCATCTAGGTGTGAGGGCCTTGGAACTCTATGCGCTCTATCAATGGTTAAGTCCATTATCGTAAGATTTGGTATTAGCGTGCGGATCAGATCTTGAAGGAATACTGTTAAATTACTCGCAGATACTGACTCTGGAATCCCTCTAAATTTCAAATTGTTGCGCCGCGAGCGATCCTCCAGATCTGCTATTTTAGCTTTTAGAAATGACACGTCTTTTTCCACCTCATAGTGAGCATCTATCAGAACATTGTGTGATGCAGCAAATTCCGCCATTTTAGATTCCACATGAACAGTGCGTTTCTGCAATTCCTGAAGGTCTCTATCTAGCGGTTTAACCATTAAGGACATGTCTGTTGTCAGTGATTTACAGAAGGCCATGAGCATATTTTTCATGGAGGCCTCAGTGAGTAAACTCTCTGTCGCCGGAATATCTGCAAAAAAATCAGTAGATAGTGGTATGTACTTTGTAGTATCGCTCACCTCCCCTTCTTGATGCTCGGTGTTCTGGAGCCTGGGTTTCTGTTTCACCGGGCTAGCGGTGGGCGATAAGGGTGTCTCCTTGCTGCTTAGGCCTATAGGCCTCGGTGTATCGACGTGAGAAGGCCTCGGATCTGTGCTCCCCCCTGTGTCGCCGGAACCCCACACTCCAGCAGCTGCGGTATCGACGGTGCCGAGAGCGTCCTCCGTTGCGCCGACAAGGTAAGCGTCTCCTCCAGAGGGTCTCGCGACGGAGTTGAGGCCCCAGAGATAGCAGCGGAGCGCGAACCGTCGCCATTTTGATCTTCCCCTCCGCTGTTGGGGAAGTAAAAATCTGAGATTTTCTGCGGTTTTACCGCAGATTTTCTCTTCCTTGGCATCTCTGACGATGGGAAGCTTTCCCGTTATCGTTTGGAGTATTATATCCCACGGGCACGTCGCTAGTACTGTCGCTTTAGTGGACTCAGGCCTAGAGCTATGCACCTATGCGGCCATTCCGTTCCACAGTCAGGCTCCGCCCCAGTAACCGCTTTTTTAAGCAGATTAGGTTTCCGTTCGGGGGTCCCCAACGCAGGTGTGAACCTAGCATAAGCTAAAGTCTTTGGTCAGTGGTCATCGCTATACTACAGATAACACAGATTAAAAAAGGTAAATCCTGGTGATATTGACAGGATTTGTCAGGCTGGGTTCACATCTTTGCTGGAGTCTCTGTTGGAGAGATCAAGGACTTTTCTCTCCTCCACTTTCAGTTTGAAATGGTGGACACCTGGTAGGAGGGCCGGTGTTAGTGAGGGGCAAACTGGGCAATCATGCCACAACATAAGGGGCCCCCTGACTTCAGCACCATTATCTGTGAATCAGCACCCAGGGCCCCAAGCTCCTGAGGGGGCCCACTGGGCTTATGGGTGCTGACTGTATCTCTCCCATCTCTCACCAAGTGTCTGCGCAGGCTGACAGCTCCCTCCTCCTCCTCCCCTTCCTCCCGGAATCTTGCTGTGCAGGGGATGATGGATTACACTGGGCTGCCGCAGCCCAGTGTAATCAATCCCTGACTCGGCTCCAGGGTCAGCGTTAGGGGGGGGGGGGCAAACTGGGCAATTGTCTGAAGAGACCTCAGAGTATAATATAATACTAGCACTAAGAGAGTCTGTAGGGCCACTGTGGAGCATTATACTGGAGGGGGGGGCCCTCTGGATAGCATATTATGCTGTGTGGGGCCCCTGTGGAGCATTATACTGGGGAGGGGGCCCTCTGGATAGCATATTATACTGTGTGGGGCCACTGTGGAGCATTTAACTAGGGGGCCCCTCTGGATAGCATATTATACTCTATGGGGCCTCTGTGGAGCATTATAATGTGGGGGGCTCTGGAGAGCATGTTATATTCTCTGGGGCCACTTTGGAGCATTATACTGGGGGGCCCCTTTGGAGAGCATATTATACTGTGTGGGGCCAACGTGGAGCATTATACTGTGGGGGGGGCCCTCTGGAGAGCATATTATACTGTTTTGGGCCACTGTGGAGCATTATACTGGGGGAACCTCTCTGGGCAGTATATCATACTGTGTGGGGGCCATTCTGGAGCATGTTATACTGTGTGGGGTAACTGTGGAGCATTATTCTGGGGGGGCCATCTGCAGAGCATACTATATTGCATGGTGCCACTGTGGGGCATTATTCGGGGAGGAACTAAGGAGCATTATACTAGGGGGCCCTCTGGGGAGTATATTATACTGCGTGGGGCCTACTGTGGAGCATTATACTGGGGGGGACACTCTGGGATGCATAATATATTGCGTGGGGCCACTGTGGAGCAAAATACTGGGGGGGGGGCACTGTGGAGCATTATACTAGCGGGGGCCCTTTGGAGAGCATATTATACTATGGGCCACTGTGGAGCTTTATACTGGGGGGAAGGGGCAGTATGGGGAGCCTGTTATAATGTGTGGGGCCACTGTGGAGTTTATTATATTGTGTGGGGCTTCTCGGGAGCATATTATACTCTGTGGGGCCATTGTAGAGCATTATACTGGGGGGGACTGTGGGGAGCATATTATACTGTGGAGGACCACTGTGGAGCATTATACTGGGGGAACCCCTCTGGGCAGTATATTATACTGTGTGGAGGCCATTGTGGAGCATGTTATACTGTGTTAGGCCACTGTGGAGCATTATACTGGGGGGGCACTGTGGGATGCATATTATACTATATGTAGCATATTATATTGTGTGGGGCTGCTGAGGAGCATATTGTACTGTCTGGGTCCACTAAGAGGTAGTATACTGTGTGGAGCCTTATATACCATGTGGGGCCATTATGGGGGGCTCAGGGGAGCATTTTATACGGTGTGGGTCCACTGTGGAGCATTATATATCATGTGGGGAAACTGTGGAGGGCTCAGGAGAGCATTTTATACCATGGAGCATTGTATACCATGTGGAGCATTATACTATAATGCATTATACTAAGTCTGCATCACACCTCCCTCACTATAATCTTGCACATACGTGTAGTGCTCCATGGCCATGTCATTCCCCATACAGTACTGTGCATGAACCGGCCATGGAGTTTTTGGGACCTGCACAGTACTATAGGGGCTGACTATACTGGGAACATACTCAGTAATGCCACATAGTCAGCACATATGTAAGACTTCAGTATAGGAGCCGTGGTGTAGGTTATTAGCAGAAAGCTGTTGAGTGGGGCCCCAGAACAAGTTCCTCTGGTGGGCCTAAGGCCCTTCAGTCCGACACTGTATAACAGAGAACTATTATATATAAGGTTGGGTTACTATATATAATTGGGAAACTTAAGTATGAGGGGGCTATTATAAGAGGGAACTATTATTTATAAGACGGGCTATTATTTATAAGGGGGGAACTATTATATATAAGGCATCCATTATAAGGGGGAGCTATTATTTATGAGAGGGCAACTATTTATAATGGAGGTATAATTGTTAAGTAGCTTATTTATAAAGGGGGCTATTAGTGATAATGGGGACTATTAATTATAAGGGTAACTATTATTTATGAGGGGACTATTATTTATAATGTAGCAGTATTATTGTTACGGGTAATTGTTACTGATAAGGGGAAATATTACTGATACAGGGCACTATTTATCATTTATAAGGATGCTATTACTGATGAGGTGCTCATTTGAATTGTGTGTGGTAAAATGGGGCTTGTTATTACTTTTTTGTTGGCAGAGAGGAGGCGTTATTATAGGGGTTGCCACTGCAAGACGATAGTGTTGTTTGCATATCAGCATTTGGGGACCCGCTTTTAATTTTGCCCAGGGCCCCACTTTGTCTAAAATCGGCCCTGCTCCAGGTATGTGCTGTGTCTTCTGTGTGCTTGTGTGTGTGTGTGTACACTGTACACGTTGTGCGTGTGTACATGTAGTGTGTGTGTGTACATGTGTGTGTGTATGTGTGTACGTGTGTGTATGTACGTGTGTGTGTGTGTGTGTGTACATGTTCTGTCAGTACCGCTGGGAAAGAGGAACAGACCCGCCCGCCCTTGTTTAAGTCATCTGGGTTGGGGTGGGGTGGGGTGGGGGAGTTTAGTTTATTACTAGTCGCCGCAGCTGGCGGGGTGGGGGGTTCTTGGATTTGGTTGAAATTTGGTGGTGGGGGAAACATGGTGGGTAGTTTCCCGATAATTAACTACAATTTTGGTTGGTCTGGCTGCTTTTGGGCTCCTGCTGGGTGGTGTCTTGGGGAGTGGTTTTGTTATACATGTGGTGAGACTACCATCTGTGTTTTATGGTGCCCCCGAGCCTGTGATTTTGCGGCTGGCGGTAACTTGGTGTGGTGGACAGTTTGGCGGCCAGATCTATGTAGCTCCAAGGACCTCCCCCTCAAGAAGCTATATATATATATATATATATATATATATATATATATATATATATACAGTATGTATATTTTCTCAGGAAAAGGTAGGGTTAATTGTTATTTAATTTCTTATTTAGTGTGTTATCTAAGTTGGTATATAATTTGTTATTTAATTTATCTGAGGGGTTTATTTAAAGGTTATTTATTTGGGGTTTTGTATAATAATAAGGTTTTATATATATTTGTATTGTTATTGTAATAAAATGGATGCTGTGGCCAATTAATCCAACCTCACTTCTGTTGTCTTCATTCTTAGGTAGAATAAGAATGGTGGAGGGGGGTGGAAGGCGAGGCCTCAGCAATGGTAAGTAAGGTTAGGGGCGAGACAACCTCCTCAGTGCCAATGTCATGGTGTCCGCTGTTTCAAAACTGAAAGAGGAGCTTTCATGTCCTCTGACACCCGCGGTATTATATAATGTTAGAAAGCTAACAGTTCACTGAATTCAGCGCACTGTCAGCTTTCCCGTTGTGCTCCCCCGGGAAAAGTTAGTTTCTCTCCCCTGTCAGAAGGGCGGGCCTTACTGCTCAGCATCATGGCATTGTACTGCTGATGTTCCTTACCGCCCAGCTCAGAACCCAGAGTATAATGTTCGGAGACCCAGGGGAGGTGAAAAAAAAAATAAAACAGTCTTACTTACCTCTCCTGTGCTCCAGTGCTACTTCCTGCTGTCTCCAATGGCATCACAGATATGGATTACATCGTTTCATTGTGCATCAATGACACCAGCCGGACTCACATGCCGTCTGTGACCTCATTGAAGAGGGCTGAAGACAGCAGGAATTTGCGTTGGAGCACAGGAGAGGTAAGGAAGACCTTTTTTTTCATATGCCCCCATCTAAACATTATACTCTGGGATCAGAAAAGACCCCAGAGTATAATAATAGCAGTATGTCAGAGCGAAACTGCCAGGCATATCACACGAGATGGATCTTGCGAGGTTTACCCAACAAATACCAAGTACCGAAGCCGTACTTACTGATCCCCGTGCATTCCATATCATGTCCCTGTCAGCAAAGTCCTGATGCTGTTCAGTGTCAGCGACGTGATATGGGACGCACGGGGCCCTCTGGAGGGCTGAAGGGGAAGTGGGGTCGGCCATGGGCTGGAGTGGGGACCAGTAAGTAAATAGGGCTCGTTACCTGCTGGAGTAACTCCAGCAGTTAATGGCCTATTTAAAAAACAAAAGCACCAGGGGCCTACCAGGCCCCCTATGGTCATGTGCCTCATAGCAGCTGCTATGGCGGTAGTTCCACCACTGTGTATGCCTTAGAAGTTAGGGCCCCACTTTTAAAGTTGCCCAGGAACCCACTTTGTCTAAAACTGGCCCTGCTTGGTGGACCCCATTATATTTTGTGTTTTAGCAGTACGGCCAGAGCTGGAGAGCCCAGCGCTAATGTAAACATAGCATCAGAATTTGATACTCTAATTGTTGGCTTATTTGCGTCTCTCTACTAAAAGTAGGTGAACTCAGCTCATGTCTGTGTGTAGAGGAATGCAGTAGAGCCGAACCAACACTGAAGAAAATAAATAGAAGGTAACATAACAGATGTACCTCGAGTTACACTGGCCTCAGGATACAATGTTTTCAACATATAATAATCTTTTCTGAACAATTATGCCTTGAAACCAGGGGCGCACCGCTAATGAGGCGAGGTGAGGCGGCCGCCTCAGGCGGCACTGTCCGGGGGGCGGCATTTTACTATTTAATGTAAACCAGCCCAGGACAGGCCGCTTTAAAAAAAAAAAAAAAAAAAAAAAAACAGAGCTGAGCGTGGCCTGTCCTGGGCTGGTTTACAAGACGTCGCATCTCAGCGCAGGCGGCGATACAATGACGTCATCACGCTGCCTACGCTGAGACACAGACGTCGCGGACAAGAGGAGGAGGCGGCGGCTGCATCAAGGCATTGCAGGTGAGTATAGCTTTTTTTTTATCTATATAAATAGGCCGTAACCTGTTGGAGTATCCCTGGCAGGTCAGGGCCTATTTATTTACCTACCCGCGTCTGCTCGTGGCCGCCCCCGCTTCCCCTTCTGCTATGGGCCGCAGAAAGGGAAGTGGATGCCGCTGTGAGCGGCCGCAGGGATCGGTAAGTTAGGCCGCGGGCCGCAAATACTACTATTATTATACTCCGGGGTCTATTCAGACCCCGGAGTATAATAATCGGAGGCCTAGGGTTGGTGAGGGAACATAAAAAACAGTGTTACTCACCTCCTGCGATCCGATGTAACTCCGAGCAGGCTTGAGGCCTGTGGTGACGTCATCAGGTCGCGTCGCCGGCCTGATCACGTGACGTGTGTGCGCAATTAAACAGGGCCGAAAGCTGCAAGGAGTGCACCGGTGTCCAGGATAGGTAAGTAACTCTGATTTTTATGTTTGTATTCTCCCCCTGGGTCTCCAATTATTATACTCTGGGGTCTGAAAAGACCCCAGAGTATAATAATAGTTCATGGGTCGGCCACTATGGGGCATAATATCCCGTGCAGGGACCACTGTAGAGCATAATACCCTGTGCAGGGGCCACTCTGGAGCATAATACAAGTGCAGGGGCCACTATAGAGCATAATACCGAGTGCAGGGGCCACTATAGAGCATAATACAAGTGCAGGGGCCACTATGGAGCATAATACCAGTGCAAGGGCCACTATGGAGGATAATACCCTGTGCAGGGGCCACTATGGAGCATAATACCCTGTGCAGGGGCCACTCTGGAGCATAATACCAGTGCAGGGGCCACTATGGAGCATAATACCGTGTGCTGGGGCCACTATAGAGCATAATACAAGTGCAGGGGCCACTATGGAGCATAATACCAGTGCAAGGGCCACTATGGAGGATAATACCAGTGCAGGGGCCACTATGGAGCATAATACCCTGTGCAGGGGCCACTCTGGAGCATAATACAAGTGCAGGGGCCACTATGGAGCATAATACCGTGTGCTGGGGCCACTATGGAGCATAATACCAGTGCAGGGGCCAATATGGGACATAAAACTGTGTGCAGGAGTTGCTGCGGAACATAATACCGTGTGCAGTGGCCAATGCGGGGCATAATACCGTGAGCAGGGGCCACTATGGAGCATAATACCGTGTGCAGGGGCCGCTGAGAGGCATAATACAGTGTGCAGGAGCCGCTGCGGGCCATAACACTGTGTAATACTGTGTGCAGGGGCTGCTGTGGAACTTTATAGTGTGTGTAAATGGGGCGCTATAAACAAGGGCTATGGCACCTGTTTATATTATACGCTGTCTGATTATAGTGACCGTGTGATGTAATTGTAGCCTTGTCACATACTGTAGACATGTACAGGACGAGGCTGTAGTTACATGACATGGCTGCTATGAGATGAAATACACTATGTAAACAGAGAAGCGGTCACGGCGCTTACACGGGTACCATTCAAACAGCTGATCATTGGGGGTCCTGGGTTTTTGAACCCCACTGATTAGTTTATTAATGACCTGGAAAACCTTTTAATTAGTTAACACCTGGGGTATTATTAATAAGGGGCACTATTTATACAGGGTACACACGGACATTATTAATATAAAGATGCACTTGGGGGTATTATTCATTATGGGGGGTTATATCATATATTTTATAATTGGGGGTAGCAGCAGGATGGGGGCTTTGTGTAGGTGAAGACAATGTGGGTTGGATGCCTGGAAAAGTGAGGAGCCAAAGATGTCTGTGTTGCAACCTTTACAGAGACAAGTCACAGCTGGAAGAAGTGGTCATGGCGGTCCAGAGGGAAGAGACGGGAAATGTGAAGGATTAGTCAGAGACGTCACCTGTAAGTCACAGAATGTTACTGCCCTGTATTCACCTAAATGATAGAGGATAAATACCTGAGTGATGGGGGTCTGTCTGCTGAGACCCCCACTGAGCCTGAGAATTGGGTTTTTCCCCCCACTAGGTGGGAATCCAGCCTGGCTGCAGCCATATATATAGGTGTGTCACTTGGTGGATGAACGAACCCGCGTGGCTCTCATTCACTTCAATGGGAGTGCCAAAAATACCCGAAGTCCAGTCCTCAGCTATCTGCGGCGCTCCTATTATAGAGAATGGGGGCCACGTGGGCTCGTCCATCCACCAAGCAGAAGATGTGTGACGTTACTTTCATTGTTAATGCCGTGTTGTTGATCTGATACTGAAGTAATACAGGAAGAAGAATTCTTAAAAACTGTTTTATAACTTTGTGTATTGTATATATTGTGCGACGATAACAGTGTGTTAAACTAGTAGCATGGAAACTCAGTTTTTTTGTTTTTTTTTGGGGGGGGGGGGGCGTCTTTCTATAGTCCGCCTCAGGCAGCAAAGAGGCTAGGTTCACCACTGCTTGAAACCAGACTCAACATACAATGCTTTGCTGGAGGTTCCAACATATCAGCATTGTCATTTTACCAGTAAACCCCCTATTGTTAGTAGAGCACATGCACTGTTTAGCTGAATAGTAGTGCCTTTCTACAGTATAGTGCAGTACAACATATTCTGCACTTCTCTTTACCAGTGCCAGGATGAGCTGCTCCTTTGGACGCCAGGTAAGAGCAGCTCCATGTTATTTTTCCAATTTCACACCTCCTAGTATACTTGTTTTCTTCTTTCCACGCTGCCCAGTACAGTGCAGTATCACCCAGCACTGCTGCTCTTATTCTAAGATTGCTACCGTAAGATTCCCTATCTGGAGTCAGTATCACAGCTTCCCCTCTGAATGCTGGCACATGTCCCTATCAAGCAAGTTGATGGCAGAGAAGAGGGAGAATTCTGTGCATGTGTCTTGTTGTGCTCAGTTGACACATGTGTGAGCTGAGGCATAGTTTAAACCTCCTGGGCCTAATATAAAAAACGGTAATGGAGTCCCTTTACCCTTTGCCATTTAGATTAGTGGTATATTTTGTGTGTTATGGGGCCCCTTCAGGAATCTTTAAATAAGAGCGTGGGCAACAAATTATGCATCTGTATGCATGGCGTTTTTTGACAGCTCCATTTTAATTGTTTTCAATAAACCATTAAAAAAAAACATTAATTTCATTTGTCTTTTTTTCGACCCAACCCACTGATTTGTTTTTAATGGACTTAACTTGGACATCAATCTGTTTTTACATCCATTAAAAAAGGACCCATTTGTGATGATGAGACCACCCAGTTATGTATTTATTCTGTGATTTATTACTATTTGCTCATATTACTCCTACACAGTGGGGTATCCAGGTCTGTTATCAAAACCAGTCTGGCTCCAGGAATGCAGTCATTCTACTCTATAACCAAGTCCCTTTGTTGTTCTGTCCCTGGCTCAATTAGCATACCCGTGCTAAACTCGTTATCACAGCAGGTTTCGTGCGGAAACCGTCTATGGGGTCTGCAGGTTTCCTTAGGTAAACCGCTTTTCTATGTGTATAGCTTTCCGTTCGGGGGGGTCCCCAAGCGGACTCCCCAAACGGAAACCGAACACCGATATGAACCGGCCCTCAGTGAGCATCAGTTTCCTTTCCACATCCAGATGGGCAATTTTCACCCACCCAGCACAGTAAAAATGCCCTGTCAATGCTGTTCAAAATACTGCTGTGTGAAAGGGACCTAAGTCTGGGGCCCCACGTGGCATAAACAGCGCGGTTTGGCCGTGGCGGAAACTCCGTGGAAAAAACTGCGGTGTTGTACAGTCACTACAAGATGTATGGGAATTGAGCGAATCCCATCCACACCTTGCAGAAAAATACACGCAGTGGACACGCTGCAATTTCCAAAAGCATTGCGATTCCATATAGGTATAATGGAAACAGAAAGTTTCCTCTGCTGGCTCTCTGTTCTGCGGCTCGCTACGCTCGCACCTTCTATATCAGTATGTATGGATACTCAGCTTGCTGATAGCACTGGTATTTACAGCTCACTTGACTTCTATAAAAATTGTGTACACAACAATCCTATTGTTACATATGTAACAAAACAGCACAAAGGTTTATTTTTCTTGCATGCCCTTCTGTGTCCTTTCATGTGGAAAACATGGTAGCTGATAGAAAGTGACCACACTCATCATCCTTTTGCAATGAATACAAAAGTGAATACTGTATATGTATTCATATATAGGCTCTTCGGCTTTTTATAATTACAGTAGTATGTAATATTAATGAAAAAAAATTATGCCGATACAAGCAATACAAACAAACATGCAATGTTTTTGTTGGGTAAATTTAGACCACATGAAGGAAACTTAATGAATATGTCTTTTGGCTTTTTGTCCATAGTCTGTACCCATTATTAGAATGCCTAGGTAAAACTAGACACTGGAAAAGAATAGTAGCACTGTGGTAGACGTGTTCACAAAGCATAGGATTACACCTTTGGGACAAGCTAAATCAATACTCAATGACTCTGACATCAGGGTTTGCACAGGACTCCATGCAGCAAGCGCTGTTGTGAAGTCCCAGCCTATATAATAGCATATAATAATAACAATGATTTAGGCTAAGACCCCACGTAGTGTGCCACAGCGAAAAAGCGCTGCGGAAAAAACTGCGGCAACAACGCATCGCGGTTTTCTCGCAGTGCTTATCACAGAAAGTTCACATTGGTTTCCTCTGCGGACTTTCTGCTTCCATTATACCTATAGAGAAACTGCCGGCGTTTCTGTATGTATAATTGACATGCTATGATTTCCAAAACTGCAACGGATTTGCAAATCAAAGCATGTCCACTGCGTGTATTTTTCCGCAAGGTGTAGATGAGATTCGCTAGATTCGATGGGATTCGTTTCTGTTGCAGCCAAACCATGGCGTTTACGCCACGTGGTGCCCGGCCTTAAAGGGGTTGTCCGAGATTAAATAAAAATTAACTCCTAAAATAAACCCCATCCCCCCGCCTAACCTCTAATTTACTTATGTTTAAAAAAAATCTATAATTACCCATATCCCTGGGGTGGTCACACACTTTCTGATAATCCGGTGACGTTCTGTTTCCGTCACCATTACTCCCCCCAACCCCATCATACTTATGTATCTCCTCTCCGGTAATGGCTCCTCCCCTCTTCCTCTCTGCTAGCGCTTGCGCAGTCTGGAGGTGCCTGCAACACATGCGCAGGAGAGTAGACACTCCATCTCTACTGCGCAGGCGTCAGAGACTTCCGGTCTGTACACACACTAGCAGAGAGGAAGAGAGGCATCTCCAGCCTGTGCACAGTGAAAGAAAAAGAGGAGTCGTTCCCAGAAAGGAAGACAGGTAAGTATGATGTGGTGGGGGGGGGGGCTGAGTTAGTTAGTTGGGAAAGGCTAGTAGTGGAAGGGATAGAGGGAGACAGGGAGGGGTTGTAATGGAGTGAGAGAGGAGGGGGCAGTGAGAGGGAGGTAGTGTGGAAGCTACACAGCAAGAAGCTACACCATGTAAACAACTACAGAAGATGCCAGGAGCTCCCAGAGAAACACAGAAATCACTCAAAACACTGGTAAAGGTATATGGGTGTACTTATTAACCCATTAATAACACTAACAGGCCTTTTTTTAAAAAAAAAGATTTTTTGCTCGCAAAAACCCTTTAGGCTACGGCCCCACGTTGCGGAAACGCAGCTTTTTTTGTTGCAGATTTTGTTGTGGTTTTTTGAGCCAAAGCCAGGAGTGGATTTAGCAGCAGGTAAAAGTATAAGAACTTCCTATATATTTACTATTCCTTTTGTAGCCATTCTTGGCTTTGGCTCAAAAAACCGCAGCAAAATCTGCAACAAAAAAAGCTGCGTTTCCGCAACGTGGGGACGTAGCCTTAAGAAGGTTTTCTTATCTGAAAAAGTGATAGCATATCATTGGTTTGAGGCACAATCTCCCAACCTGCTTGAAGGGAACACAGTGCTAGTTTAGTGTTGCATCCCTTCAGTACTTTTTCCTGTACAGTGGATAATGACAAACTCCAGTTTGTCCCTGAAATGTTATCTGTTCATGATTTTTGGATAAGTTCTCCAGTGAAAAAGGAAATTTAAGAAGGTAACCCTGGTCTCAGAACTGGTCAGACATAAATCATGGTCAGGAAGCCTGAATCTTGATAATGTCTGTTGACTGTAGGTCAAAGCCCTGAGAAGAATATCTTAGAGAAGTAATGGACTTTGGATATCACCTTTATAGTATAGGAGTCTGTAATCTAATTTTAGTAGCTTTTATATGTCTCTGCTTTTTACTGCCACACGGAACATTTTTAATTCCTAGTAAAAGTTTATCAGTAATAAATTGGAAGTTGAACTCTTGCATGAGTTGTTCACATGCCAGTCCTTTTGTCCCCTGTCTTCCTATGCCATATTACAGTTAACTTTGCTTTTGAACCACAGGGTTATCTTCATGTTTGCAGCAGTAAGTTATTGGAAAAGAAGGCAGTCCACGTGTGTGCAGGACAGGCCTGTCAGCTGTATATAAGCAGCAGAAAAAGCATGCAGCCTGTGCAGGTTCAGATAAGTCCTGTAGCCATGTAAAGCGCATGCTAATTTGTGGAGTTTATGTGTTTCTTTTCTTGTTATAGGGTCCTAGTACAGTAACTGTCACCTCTAAGCTGAGTATGGAGAGAGAGATATTTTCACATAAATTTTCAGAATAATATACTTTCTGCATTCATTTTTATTGCAAATTATTAACCCTCACATAATAAGATGTACCGTCAATGTAGACTAAAACATAAAAGAGCTAACAAGAAACAGCAAAATAAATCTGGTTAGAAGATAACTTTTGTTAGAATATGAATTTCTAGGTGCTGTTAAATGGTAGCTTTATATACTCCCGCACAAGCACTTTGCACTTTGTCATTTTGCATTATTTGCCGCAGATTTTTTTAAGGCTAAGGCCCCATGTAGCGTCCCGCAGCAAAAATGCTTTTCAGGTTTCCTCTGTGGACTTTCTGCTTCCATTATACCTATAGAGAAACTGCTGGCGTTTTCCTTAGGTATAATTGACATGCTGCAATTTCCAAAACTGTGACAGTTTTGGAAATCGTAGCGCTTCCGCAGTGTGTATTTTTCCACAAGGTGTGGATGGCATTTGCTAGAATCCCATCTACCTTGCTGTGACTGTAAAACGCAGCGTTTTTTTCTGCCTTGGCCAAACCACATCATTTACGCCACGTGGGGCCCCGGCCTAAATCACACCACAATGCACTGGTTTTGATAGAAAATGAATTGTAATTATTATTACTAAGTGTAAACAGGCGTTTATACACTGTTTGGAATGGTTTTGTCTGTATTGTTAAAGGGTTGTCCCGGTTCCATTTTTGTTCCAGTTTTAAAATAAATTTTGAAGCTGATTGCAGCTTGAGCCAGGTATAAATGTGCATGGTTGTATCATGAGGAATAGTTGTTCAGCCCACAGCAAGTTTGGCACCTTAACCATTTCCGGACCGCCCATTGGGTATATACGTCCAGAAGGTGGTTGCCTTGTTCTGCAAGGACATACCGGTACGTCCAAGCAGTTTTCAGCAGCTGCACGAAATTGTGCAGTTGCTGAAACGGGGAGCCGGCTGTAACTACAGCTGGAGCTCCCCTAGAGAAGGCAGGGACGGTTTATTATCGTCCCTGCATTCCCGATTGCTGTGTATACAGCGCTCAATAAGCGCTGTATACACAGCTATGGGTACCATTATGTTGCGGCTCCCCTCTGACCCAGCGGTCACGTGATCCACCAGGATCAGAGTCTGTTAGAGCTGTTGGGTCCTACAGGACCCAGATCAGCTCTATAGTAATGGGCAGGTGGCTGTATTCCTCCTGCAACTGGGGCTAAATGTACCATCCCCAGTTACAGGGGAAATCAGCCTCCCTCCCCTCAAAAAAAGTGATCAGATGTCCCCAAACGTCTATTATAATCTTATGGGGTTAATGTAAAAAAAAAAAAAATGAATAGAAAAGAGGAAAAAAAAAAAAAATTAATTAAATAATTTAAAAAATAAATAAAATAATATGTCAATAACACGCCATTATTAAAGGTTATAGCCCCACCCCCGACAACACCATACAAAATAAAAATTACTGTAACGGAGAGTAAAAACTATTTTAAAAAGTTTTTTAGTAGCACTTTGTGTTATTAAATAAAAAAAAAAAAAGAAAAGTGAAAAACAGACATGTTTTCCCTCCTCTTTTGTTTATATTTTCCCAGATATAAAAAAAATTAAAACACATGCAAAAATAAAAACAACATAAAAATAAAGCCCTATGTGTCACCGAAAAAAGACGCAGAAATTTGTTGAATAACCCAAATGATAAAAATGATACAGCCCTCAAAACCGCACATACAAAAAACCCAGAAAATGTATCTGGTCCTGAACCAGAAATTGGCCCGGTACTGACGTGGTTTAATGGGTTTTCTGGGCAAAAAAAAATCTTTTTTTTTTTTTTTTAAAAGGTCTGTTAGTGCTATTAATGGGTTAATAAGTGTACCCAAATACCTTTATCAGTGTTTTGAGTGATTTCTGGGTTTCTCTGGGAGCTCCTGGCATCCACTGCATTTGTTTACATGGTGTAGCTTCTTGCTGTCTTAGCTAGTGCAATGAATCATGGTAGTTGAAGGCTGACTCACACAACCTCCCTGTCTCACCAGCTATCCCACCCACTACTAGCCCTTCCCAACTAACTAACTCAGCCCCCCTCCACCCCATTATACTTACATGTCTTCTTGTCCAGACTTCCTTTCTGCGGGGACTGGCTCTTCCTCTTCTTTGACTCTGCTGGCGCGTGCGCAGGCCGGAGGTGCCTCCAACATCTGCCCACTAGAGATGGAGTGCAATCTTGGTTTTTAAATATTATAAATAATTGTTACCTGTTCACTGGGGTATTGGTTAGTTCTATTCCATAGTTCTTCACAGTGTTATGAAGTTAGGTGATTCCCCATTTACAGGACATTTTTTGGTATAACCATGTAAGCAAATCACATAAAGTGTCATATTCTGTATCAATTTCTGTATCGACTAATATATATGACCCCATAGAGAACACAAACCAGATCCCCTAAACTAATCCAAAAAGCAAACTAAAAAAACTCGATATCCAAGATCAAATCCCTTCCTTACTACAGATCTTAGAGCAGACCTCGACTTTCCACAGACACCAACCCAAAGCTTTCCTTTCTACAGACCACAGACCCAAATCCTTCATTTTATAGACCCCATGCCCGATACCTGCTTTAGGCTGAGGCCCCACATTGTGGAAACACAGCTTTTTTTTTGTTGAACATTTTGCTGAGGTTTCTTGAGCCAAAGCCAAGAATGACTACAAAAGGAATGGGAAATCTGTAGGAAGCTCTTACACTTCTCCCTTCTGCTCAACCAACTCCTGGCTTTGACTCAAAAAACTACAGCAAAATCTGCAACAAAAAAAGCTGCGTTTCCGCAATGTGGGGCCTTAGCCTTAGGGTGCTTTTACACAACTCAGCTGAGGTTAAAACCACAACAAAACTACATCGCAAAAAACATATGTGGTTTTATGGAAGCTTTAAATAGGGCTGCTGTTTTCACAGATGAAACACAAAAAAAACACAACTCTCTCTAAAACCATGGCAAACCTGCATAAGTTCTTCCAATGAGGTTTTGATGTAATTTTAACCAAACCTCAGCCTCACCATGTGAATACTCTGAATACTCCCTCATACAGGCCTCAGACCAGACATATATACAGTATACCCACCCCTTCTGCTCCTGTACTCTTCTTCACTCCTTGGCCCTTTCTGCAGACAGTGTCCTGTTGCACTGAACAACATCAAGACTTTGCCTGAAGCAGGCTCCTAGTTGTAAACAGGAGTGATAAGTATAATTTAAAGACGTAGCTTGCTCTTATGTTAGTCTGGTAGATCACATATTTTCTGGGAGAATGGACAAGTATGTTCACATACTTCTCAAGTATGTTCACAATCACGTAGTTTTCAGAATGTCGAATTTCTCCACCAATGTTCTCCCAAACATAACGCCAAGGGTGCTAAGACATACTGTAGTTCAGCTGTACTGTATAGCTTATGGTTAGCTGGAGGAAAAAGTTAGAAGGGGGAACCACTGTAATTCTGTTCAACTGCCCTTACAGGTAAAGCCTCATTGTATGTCTTCACGGTTTGTCTATTAATTATAGATCCAATTTAATAATGGCAGACCTACAGGACCCTCATTCTGGGTGGTGAGGAAATGGTCAGCTACAACATGTATCAGTTGGGGTCCCAAAATTGTGCCAGCCAATTATCACAGAACAATGGCATTTCCCGTGCACATTTCATAAATGTGGTTGGAAAATTCCTTTAACCACTTCTGTACCGCCCATAGACTATATACGTCTGGAAGGTGGTTGTCAATTTCTGCAAGGACGTACCGGTATGTCCAAGCAGAAATCAGCAGCTGCACAAAATCGTGCAGCTGTTGAAACGAGGAGCCAGCTGTAACTTCAGCCGGAGCTCCCAGAGAGAAGGCAGGGAAGGTTTATTACCTTTCCTGCCATCCCGATTGCAGGGAATGAGCGCTGTATACAGTGCTATGGGCGCCGCCATCTTGCAGCTCCCCTCTGACCCGGCAGTCACGTGATCCACCAGGATCAGAGTCTGTTAGAGCTGTTGGGTCCTACAGGACCCAGATCAGCTCTATAGTAATACGCAGGAGGCTGTATTCCTCCTGCAACTGGGGCTAAATGTACCAACCCCAGTTACAGGGGAAATGAGCCTCCCCAACTAAAATAAAAGTGATCAGATGTCCCCAAAGGTCTATTATGACATATGACTATTATGTCTATTATGGGGACACAGTGTAAAAAAAAAATAAAAACAATAAAAAATGAAAAGAAAAGTCAAAAAAGAAAGTAAATAAAAAAATGAAAACAATAAATCAAATATTACGCCAATAAAACGCCCTTATTAAAGGTTATAGCCCCACCCCCGACGACACCATAAAAAATAAAAATTACCGTAACGGAGAGTAAAAACTATTTTAAAAACTTTTTTTAGTAGCGCTTTGTGTTATTAAATAAGAAAAAATGAAGAGTGAAAAACAGACATGTTTTCCCTCATCTTTTGTTTAGATTTTCCCGGATATAAAAAAATTAAAACACATGCAAAAATAAAAACAACATAAAAATAAAGCCCTATGTGTCACCGAAAAAAGACGCAGAAATTAGTTGAATAATGCATATGATAAAAATGTTACAGCCCTCAAAACCACACATACAAAAAAAAATAAAAAATGTCTGGTCTGGAAGGGGGGTAAAGCATCTAGTATGGAAGTGGCTAAAGATAAAGTTGGGAATTTATTAATCCTGCCATGCCAGTTTTCAATTTTTCAACTTGCTCACCACTTTAGAAAAAATTGGGGGGAGCAGGGCATAGATCAGGGAAAGTTGGGAAGGGATGCCATAGACCAGCAGATTTACTATAGCTCATACCAGAAAATTGGTGTGAGCTATATTGGAAATCTACACCAGTCCCTGACTGGGATAGATTTCAATTCTGGCACACAAGACATCCTGCAGTGTACCAGAATTAAGAGGCCAAAGCCTGTAAATAATTCTAGTGCCTCTGCCAGCAGTGGTCACAATATTAAAGGGGTTGTCCAGGAAAAACATTTTTTTCTGTGGAGGATGTGGAAGGTTAAAAATAAAATAAAAACCTGTGAAGTCCCAGATCCTTTCCTTAGGCCACTGAGGCCATTGATTCCTCCAATGTGTACAAACTTTACAACCTGGGAAATGATTCTATATTCATATCATATAAATTCAGATGCCATGCATGAAAATTTGTAAATTTCTTCAGCTTTTTATCTTGCTTTCAATGTTATTAACAGGTAGCAGCAGTATATTTATGGCATTGTTGAATCCATGAGGTCTATGGGGCTTTTTCTATTGACATTTCAGTTTCAATTATACCTTATTGTTTGATTATTACATTCTCTGTGAAACTACCGACTAAATATACATGAAAAAGCTTCTTTCTGCATGAAATGAAATACGATAAATAAAATAACACAGAACAATATTTCGCTCTGCTTTCATGTTGCCAGCCCAGTCATAAACTATTTAATCATATCAGATATACAGTAGCAGATGTCGGATTTCTTTTCATCTTGCATACTCTCTACATTTCACATTCATTTTTCTCACAGTTAATTTTCATATCTGTTTTCCATTGTTTGATTAGTAGGTAGAAACAGATATATTCTATATATAACTAACAAATAACAATGTGCACTGTTTACTCAGTTTGTGGAAATGGTACTAGACAATGCCATCAGTGACTTAGCTTAAAGATCCATTGGAAAATCTGTAACTAGCCTCCCACCAATCATGTGACATTTCTAACACTGGTGTCTTCATATGTGGTAAAAGGACCTACAGCCAGGGGTGGATTTGGCATTTCTGGGACCCTGAGCAAAGTTATATCTGATAGCTTCCCTGAGCAAAATTTTAGGCCATGCCCCCACTTTACATGCCAAGCTCCCTGTACATAGGTGAAAAAATCTCAACAAAATAGTGTAGAATGCTGTGCTATCTTTTTTGGTAAAATGCCAAGCTTGCAGTGCCCCACCCCTCCATGTTTACACATATGTTATACCTACCGTGAGCTTTATACAGTTCTTCCTTACTGGTTCCCACAAATTATAAGGCCCCCTTAGTGCCCCTCAAAAGATAATGCTCCTTTAGGGTTCCCACAGAATGTAATGCCCCATAGTGGCCGCACACAGAATAATCCCCCTTTAGTGGTGCCCGCACAGTATAGTGCCCTACCTAGTGGCCCCACAGAGTATAATGCCTCTTTACTGATCCTCACATAGTATAATCCCCCTTATTCGACTGTGGCCCCACTGAGGATAATACCCTCATCATAGTATAATGCTCCCTAAGTGCCCCCACAGAGTGACAATTAATTGGCTGATGAAAATGTAATGGCCAATTTAAAAAAAACAAAAAAAAACAAATAAGTTTATGGATAGCATTGGACAATCATGCAACCCCATGCAGCAGGAGGTCTACTGATCTCTGGGGTCCCACACAATTGCTTGGGCTGTGTTGTAACCTATATTTCCCCTTGCTATGAGTTACTAACTGCTAACTCTGCAACCCATGAGCGTTTTCCAGAATTTAGACTTGAGAATCTGGCATTTAATGTCACTTACAGAAATGTCAGAATATGTCGACTTTAAGAAAGAAATTTTTTTGCAAAGTTTTGGATTTTTAGTAAGGGGGTAAAATGTAAATAAAACTATATAAATTTGGTAACTACAGAATCGTTCCGAATCATAGAATACAAGTGACATGTCATTTTGGCTGCACAGTAAATGCTATAAAAATGAAGCCCGTAAAAAAAGTTGCACAAATGTACTTTTTCTCCAATTTCCTCCCATTCAGAATTTTTCCAGCTTTCCAGTACATTGTACAGAATAATAAATGGTACCATTATCAAGAACAATTTGTTCTGCAAACATTAAGCCCACATATGGCTCTATGAATGGAAAAATAAAAAAGTTATGGGGTTTGGAAAGCGGGAAAACGAAAATCAAAAAATTGAAAGGGGTTAAAAACCTATTTAAAAAAAAAAAATTATCCGCTGAATCATTAGCAAGCATTTCTTCTTCTTCTGATTGACATCATAGAGCCTGGTAAACTCCTGCAGGCAGCTTTACAACCTGCTCTCTAAGCAATTCTCTGAGCACACATTCTGTCATCGTGAAGGTTGAATGATATAAATAGGATGGGAGAACTCTCTAATCTTCTAAGACTTCCTTCAGACAGTGATGTTGAGGGCTAAGAAGTTAATCAGATGTACTCTTCTGTCTGTTTATCTCATCAGTCAGGCTATTTTTGATGTCTTCCCAGTATCCATTATTAAACACTACCTCTTCAGTTCATTGTCAAGTTATTTTTGGAGTTCTTTGCCCATAAGAACAATAAACTAATGTATACATGTATGTAAATAACAAGTGTAAACTTCTTCCACATAAATGAGATTTTCTTTCACTAATTCAGCTTTTAGTACAATTGTAAACAATGTATTATTGGCAGCATATATTGGCTTGTTATAAAATATTACAGAGGTCAGTGGTATAGTACATTTCCCATGTCACCTGCCGTTTAAAATAAATAATACCACTTCCCAACATATTCTAATGCCTAGCTTCTCAGCCTAGGGTACATGTACCCTAAGGTTTATGTGCACATGCTTCTGTTGCAAACATCACCATGTACCACTATGGCACTCACACTGAATTATTGGTCACTGTGGCAAGCTAGTTCAGTGATAAGGACACTGTTGTATGCGGACTCCACTGTGGGGACACTGATTTTTTTTTTTTTATCAGAGCATTGTGGTAGAATATCTCTTTTAAGCTCAAGCTCCACGTGGCGTAAATGCCGCAGTTTGGCTGTGGCGCAAAAACCGTGGCGTTTTACAGTCCCTGCAAAGTGGAAGGTATTCTAGCGAATCTCATCCACACATTGCAGAAAAATACCAACAGTGGAAATGCTGCGATTTCCAAAACCGTTGCATTTTTGGAAATCTCAGCATGTCAATTATACCTATGGAAACGCTGGCGGTGTCCTTGTAGGTATAATTGAAGCAGAAAGTCCGTAGAGGAAATCTCTGTGGGCTTTCAGTGTAAAGCTCTGTGGGAAAAACTGCTAAGCGTTTCCACCATGTTTTTTCCCGCAATGCTTTTTGGCTGTGGCCCACTACATGGGGCTTATAGTATTTCTGATGTAGGCTGGCTCAGTTATGGAGGTGCTGTTGAGGGTAAGTTTTGTTATGGGTACAGTGCTGCAGATTGACTGGGTCTGAATTTAAACATGTGTTTTCTACATACAATACTATCACTGTAAAACACCCCTTTTCATTCTTCTATTGCATATTGAAAGGGGTTTTGGGGAAATCATATTTTATTGATCTCTAGTAGTCATTTCACCTAGCAATGTGACCATTATTAGTCACTATTTTAAAAGGAATGCTGGGTGTGATTGACACAATGTTAAGTAGGTCATTTTAATACAACATTTTAAAAAAGCAACATATACAGTTCTGCGCAAAACTTTAAAACAAGTGTTGAAAAATTCTACAAAGTAAGGCTCTATCCATATCACAGTGTTACATTTGTTTAATGCATGCATAAAACAGATGCAAACAGATCCGTAGACATTTATTATGACCTTATGGGGTTCAGAAACAAAATAAAATGGCAAAAAAAAATAAAGCAAAATAATAAAATTACCATGACAGAGAGGAAAACTATTCTTAGGCTAAGGCCCCACGTTGCGAAAACGCATCTTTTCTTGTTGCGGTTTTTTGAGCTAAAGCCAAGAATGGCTACAAAAGGAATGGGAAATATATAGGAAGATCTTATACTTCTCCCTTCTGCTCAATCCACTCCTGGCTTTGGCTCAAAAAAAACGCAAAAAAATCTGCAACAAAAAAAGCTGAGTTTCCACAACATGGGGTCTCAGCCTAAAAAAGGGTTTTTAGTAGCACTTTGTGCTAGTAAAGAAAAAAAAACGTGAAAAATGTGAAAAAGAGATGTTTCCCCTTCTTTGTTTACATTTTCCTGTATATACAAAAAGGAAAAAAACATGCAAAAATAAAAACATAAAATAAAACCCTATGTGTCACCGAAAAAAAGACAAAAAAATTATTTGAATAACCTGAATGAAAAAAAATGTTATAGCCCTCAAAACCGCATGTCAATTAACATAATGAATGAACAAAAGAGAAATGTAAATCAAATCAAGACTGTGTGCAAGTTTACTGAGAAGAATTGATGCAAACAGTGATCACACCATTGGTTTGATCTAAATTTCTCTTTTGTTCAGTCACTTTATTTTGTTAAAAATAAACTATTAACCCTTCTATTTTTGAAAGCATTCTTAGTTTGCCTCTTTTTTTTCCAGACCTTCCTAAATTGTTTACTGTAACACACAGACTGTAATTGCGATTTTTTCCTAAAGTATATGCAGAATGGACACAACACTTATAGGCAAGTGCCGAATGCTTTTTACCAGTGACACTGCAAACCTATACAAAGGGGGGCTATATCCTTCTGTCCACTATGGACACTGTGTATATAAAATTAGCTTTGTAATTGGGTTCCAGTGTTGAAATTCTCTCCATGGGTTTCTTCTGGATACTTCCATTTTCTTCCATACTACATAAACACTGCTAGCCTCGACTGATAACAAGTACTGGTGTAAGTGATGATGTCCATCTCTGTAACAGTGCTGTAAATGCAGTAATGCTACATGAAGATCACAACATATATGAATAAATACATTTATTAACATTATGTGATATCATATGAAAGTATTTAAAGGTAGTCTGTCATCAGATCCCAGCATATCAACCCAGATAGCTGCAGATACACAAGTTAGATCACCAATCAAACTGAGTTTTCCTCTTGTGAATCGGGGCTGAGATATTGCTGTTTTTGTTAATATTCATATGAACTGTTTGAAGCAAAGAGGGCATTGCCATTGCCCCAAAGAGGTAAGGGGAAAGGACCTGATTGCTACAGATTATGTGATATCTTGACAACAGATTTACAAGGGAAAAACACAGTTTAATTCAGGTGACCCTAACCTATCTATCTGTACGGCTTGGTAATATGCTGGGCACCCTCTTTAACTTTTCTCTAGTAAATGGGCAAATTATATTGTTATGTACATATTATTATAGTGCATGATTAACATTAATGATTATTTAGTGTCATTTCAGTTTTAACATTACATTATCTTGTAAATCAGATTTGTCCTTATTGTAAGGGCACTTTTTTATCAGGTGAGTTCTGAAGCACTTGCAGTCTCATATGGATCTCTTTTTACGTCCTTTTCAATATCTTCTCATGATATGTTCTCAGATTTGACTCTTTTGTCATTTACCTTACATGGTTTACATATGGATCATTATATCTGGTGCAGTTTTGCACTCAGTGATGTGACTGTCCTATGTCTGCAAGCCAGTTTCTTATGTTCATTAACTTTGCAACGTGAGCTTGTCATCTGATTTTAATTCCCACGGTGCTAATGCTCTCATCAAGCTTCTGTAACTGTGGCTGTCCTGAATGATCTGTACCAGTGTATGGGAGGGTGGAGGAGCTTTACAGCAGAATCCAGCTTCCAATCCAGCAATCTGATAATCCCCTTTTGCTAGACCACATACGGTAGATGACCCAGACACAGGTTGTAAAATTCCATTCATTCACCGTCCTAAAATTATGGGGTGATAAAGAACATCTGATGATATTTATGGAGTACAAAAGCCAGTATTAGATTTAGCATTATCAAGAACAGAAGTATAGTGATGTGACAAAGATGAAACAAACTATAAAGACATATACATTGGAGATAACTAAATAAGGTCTGAAATGAAAACTATATGTAACATGACAAGATATTCATAAGACAATATTACACACATCACAATATAAAATAAAAATATTACTTGCATGGGTATATGGGTACATTTTTACATCATCTTCACTTAAAATCCACAAGAAGCAAGGTGAATATCAATAGGAAGTGTGATCATTAAACTACATGAAACATAAGGAGAGGAGTGATACAGAGGCATAGCTAGGGAAAGACTTGTGCAATTTATGTATGGGAGAGCACCAGTGGTCCTGCAGCAAACACTGATAAGCCTTTATTATGCTTGGTTCACACCTGCACTCGGGTTTCCGCTTTTCGGGTCCGCTTGCGGACCCAAAAAATCGGAAATCCAATCCACTTAAAAAGTGGGTACCCGCAGGCCCCATAGACGAAAAAATGTCAAGTGGAATGGGGGACAGAATCCCTGATGTCCTGGTGTGTATCCAGCCTTAATAATATAATTTTGGCAACAGCAGAGAACAGGGACACCAACAAGCAGCCACAGTGTTGGGTTATGGTATGGATGATGATTAGATAACTTAAATTACAAATTCCTGTATATAATATTTAATAATATTTAAATACATTTAAATGTGTTTTTAAGGCTTTTCCAGTTCATGACCTATTCCCAGGATAGGTCCTTCATATCAGCTCAGTGGTGATACTCAGCCACCAATCAGCTGATATGGGAAACTACAGGAACTATATTACTTCAGCTCAGCTCCCATTTAAAGGTATACTAAACCACCCACAGGTCCTTATAGACCTGGGGTTTAGTGTCCCAAATTGCCCTGTTTTAAATCTACCTGTGCCTGCATTTAAAAAAAAAAAAAAAATCTTTTATACCTACCTAGAGTTGAGTCTCGCTTCCGGCGCCTGCACAGTTCTTGAGTGAAGCCAAGGATGTACATCCTGGCTCCACTGTGCAAGTGCTAGCGGTACAGGGCATGCGTACTAAAGCCAAGGTGTAGTCCTCTGTCTTCAGTGAAGAACTGCGCCAACGCGAGGAGTACAGTGGCTGGGTAAGTATAACACTTATTTATTTTTATTGCGGGCACTGATGGCTTTGTAACAGGGAGATTTGGTACACTAAACCCTCAGTCCATAAGGACCTATGTATGGGTGGTTTAGTGTCCCAAATCGCCTTGACAGATTCCCTTTAAAGGGGTTTTATGCAACTTTTTAACTGATGACTTTTCCTTAATAATCAATTGAAGATCCTTGGGGCCACTAAGGGACATTATACTGTGTGGAGGGGCCGATATAGGACATTATATTGTGTGGAAGCCCCTTTGGGACATTATAGTGTGTGTAAATGTGGTGTTATAACATGTGAATGGGCTGAGCTATGATACCAAGCACATCCGCTGTACAAATATATGACGTTGTGCTTCATAAGCACTGAAGAGGCTGCAGCGTTTACCCAAACCTTAAGGATAGGTCATAAATTATAAAGCCTGGAAAACCCCTTTAAGTGACTAGGAGCTAAACTGCAGTAACCCAACTCTGCCACTACACAGTGAACAGAGGCTCCTGTTTTCAGCTCCATCTTTTGTATCATTCTGATGCTGTAATATCCTATCAAAAAGCCAAAACTTTTAGTCCCTCCAAATGGTGTGGTTTGTGCTGGCATTTGGTTGTGGTGTGTGTACTAGGAGATATTTTTTGTCTGTAACATGGGCTGAGAACAGTATGCTTTGGGTAGGTTTGACTACTTCTTCAACGTATAGCTGAACGATTAATGTATAAATATAATATTTGCCAAAGCATGGCCGCTTAAATTTAGGGCTATAAATATGCTTCTATTGGTAGGATGCATGTGAGAGACAGGAAAGTGAATTTGTAGTGCACATGATAATGAGCAAGCTATAGCAGTTGTTAGTGTATTCAGGTTGCTAAAGTGCTTGGTTTTGGATACAGAGGTCGACAGCAGGTATCCAGATATCTCACACTATGTATGAGAATAAGGAACCTGGCAAAGAAGGCACCACTGAACAGTACCTAACAGAGCTATCACATGGCACTGTGTAACTTCAGCAACAAGGTGTTTGCTGTAATCATATCTGTATGGTGTGAATATGTATTAATTCTAAAATGAACTCTGTAACACTATGTTGCTTGTACTATTTTTTGGCACTTACTACTGTTTCATATTAAACCTGGAAATACTCTATAGTAAATAAAAGTTGCATTTCAGTCATTAATCTGAAATTACTAGGTAATCCAGAATTTTCAGGGCCTGAAGAAAGAAATCTAGATGGATGAACCAGTCTATGAAAGGCTTCTGCGATATAGATCGGATTCACATGACTCATCTTTTCATGTAACAATCAAAACAAAGCAATAAAAAATCTGCACTCTCTTTGTGGTGTCATTCTATTATCATGGTCAGTTGATTATAATAGTCAAGAGTTGTGTTTGTCTCATTTCCTATGCTTAGCTCCAATAAAAGCCACGGTCATATCTACAATGATTTCAAGTCCATACTTAACACTACATAATAACCATTATAATAATCACAACCATCATGTTGTCATGTCTGTGGAGGCTTTGTACACCCCTACAAGATATGCAGAGAGAGCAAAAAATATAATGAAGGTCTAAACAAATTGTTATATGATTTTTTGTTTGTTTCAGTCAGTATATGTGAGTCTGTAGCTTTTTCTGGGATGTTTGTGCTTTAAGGCAGCTAGAGACACTAGAGATGGATACAAACCCTTATTTGTGTGTATACTGTTACTTCTAGAAAAACAATCAAGCTGTCATTAAATCCCCTGCCTTTCTCTGACTTGTCCCAGTCTATACAGCAAAGCTCACAGAGAAATGTAGAAAATGGTAAATCTCAATATATTGTGTGTGTGTTCTAGGGGCCATTGCGAAAAATTCCAACAAAAACTATGCAAGTCCCAATAAGAATACGTTCACATCTGTGTCTCCGTTCAGAGCCTCCGACACAGAGTCCATCTACAATCACAGACAAAAAAGTCCTGCAAGGATCTGTTGTTGTACGTCACTAGATGGATCCATGTACCTACAACGGACCAGAAGAGCAGATTAAACAACACAGATATGAATGCACTCTAAGACAGATCTCTCAATATTTACTTAAGACAAA
This sequence comes from Leptodactylus fallax, assembly GCA_947044405.1. NCBI lineage: Eukaryota > Metazoa > Chordata > Amphibia > Anura > Leptodactylidae > Leptodactylus > Leptodactylus fallax. The sequence goes on from CAMRHE010000092.1 coordinate 4,262,342, forward strand.
TGGAAAAGAATCCATAATATGCTGTTAGTCCAGATAGATAAACTGTGTTCCAGTGAATGTGTCACTTGCTTACCGCCAAATAAATTGTAGGCAAAGAGGGACTTATTAGTAATTGCTTACAGATCTAGTTGTGTTGATTTACACTGTAAAATACATTAACAAATCCCGCAAGCCACAACAGCTGTTTAATACTGCCCATGGAAGAACTGTGCTGTCATTTCAATCACAGCTGGATCTGTCTTTCATCCCCTTCACTTAACTATTGTAACGCCTTTGTATTTAGCAGTTTGTTAATCCTGATCTGTGGAAAGAGCTTGACTTAATGCATCATAAAGTGATATGTTCTGCTGAGCTCTTAAGCCATCAGTCAGTTTTGCTATCATGCAATTATGCTATGAACACTCATAACTAGCACATTTTACCCACAACCAAGACACATGTTTAATCTAATAGGTCTTACTGACCTGCAGCAGTATATTCTGCCATATAGATTTAACACATCATCGATCTTTTGCTGAGCATGTTATCAATCAGTATGAACCTGGCATGGGAGCCACAGACATGTCTATTACAGTGATGGACCACAATATTGGATGCAGACAGTAAAGGCTGCTATTGTGCAGATGTCAGCCAAAATAATGATGTTACTTGGTTCTTTATCAAGATAACATATTTATTCGGAGGCACTTGGTGGTTGTACTTTTTAAGAACTTATTGTGATGGGTTGCAGTCCTACTTTGCAACATTATTATCAGAATTGCTAAATGAGACAGAAGGGGAAATATTTACTCATGATATGTATTATAGTTTAATGCCTGCAATGCTAAAAATTATTCTTGGAGTATTAAGGCTACATGCACAAGACGGCATAAAATTTTACTGTCTGCAATTTGCAGATAACTCATCTGCGTTTGCGTTCTGTTGTTCTTTAGTATATAATCCGCATCTGGGCTGCAATGTCTGCAAATATGGTCTATAGTGCATCCATAGTCATCTATATTTGCAGATCTGCAAATAAACATGGAAAGCTAGAAATGATGTGAGTAGTTAGTCCCAACCCCCAGAATAGATCACATGATTGCCCAGGAACCATTTTCTGTTAAATTTTTGCTTGGTTGAGAAGTGTTAGATTTCTCTGCTGATGTAGCTCTACTTTCTGGCATTTCTCACTACAAAGATACCTCACACTAGGTTCACATTAGCATTCGGGCTATGCGTACCCAAAGTATGGAAACTGAGCACAAGTGTGAACCTAGTCTTACTCTAATGTGGATCATGCTATCCTGGACTGGCTTGTCTATTGGCAATTCACACAGCAAGCATCTATGCTGGAAGAGGAACTGAAGATGAGGAGGAGGTATTGGGAACACCCCATAATGCAATCCTAATTTTTCTTTTTTTGGTCTTTTTTTTTTATTCACAGATTCTTGGCAAGGAATTTTTTTTGTATCACTGTACTTTGAGTTCCTGCTGGGGTGCTCCACCATTATGTGAATTATCAGCGTGACCTGTGAAGGGATCTGGCAGAGTCTGAGAGCGGCAGTGATGCCACAGCCAAGGCAGAAGACTGGCTTTGCATTGCTACGGACTTATATAACTCTGCACAGTTTCCAGTGGAAACACTGGATGGAAAACAAATTTGTGTTCAGCCTCAGTCTCGTTCGGACATTCTGTACTTTGATTATAAGCAGATTTTATCATTGGAGTTGTTGTACTTGAATGACACCAACTACTGATTTATAATTGTGGATATAGGGACCTATGAGAGATCTCCTGATGCATAGCTGCCTGTGCTTCCTAGCATAGCCCCCTGCTTCACTATTGACTGTGACAACAAAAATATGTAAAAAATACATCTACTTATGGCCTTACATCCATCATGTCATGCAGAAATATAAGTTGCTCTATATACATGTAGGGACGCTTCAACAAATGCCTGTCCCCACTCTTCCACTTCTCCTTCAGTTCTCTTTGGATTGGTCCCTAATTCCTACATATATTCCAGCATGTCTTGGTCTCAGTGGGGCACATTTATCAATCCAAGTCCGACACTTTTCTGTCTACATTTGCACCAAAAATCATAGTGCACAGCATTTACAACATATTTATGAACAGTGTGCCCCAGAAAGTAAATAAAAATACAACAGGATAGACACTTTTGAAAAATGTGGGTGGTTTAGAAGTGTCTAACTTTACAACACATTTATGAAACAGAAAAGGAATATGGCTCAGATTTCCTTTGCAAAGTAGACCAAGTTTAAAATGGTGTAATGAATTCCCGTCGTGCACCACATATTTCTCTTCTAAATAAGACTTCATATTTATGAAGGTCCGTACGACAGATTCATAAATATGTCTAAAACTATGAATGGGATTAGACAGTATTGATAAAAGTGCCCCATTGACTGAAAAAAAAAAAAAAAAAGAAAATTGGCAAAAATACAAATTACATAGATGTTAAAGAGCACCTTTCATGTCCTCATGTATATGCGGTTTTATATACAGCTAGAAAGCCAACAGTGCCCTGAATTCAGCGCACTGTCGGCTTTCCCCACTGTCAGAAGGACGTTCCTCACAGCCAAGTGTCATCGCTGGGCTGTGAGGAATGCCCCTCTCCCCGACAGTACCCGTCCATAGCCCTGTACTGTCAGAGGAGGCATTCCTTACTGTCCAGTGATGACGCTGAGCTATGAGGAACGCCCTTCTGACAGCAGGGAGATATCATTGCCGAAACTAATGGCACCGATATCTCCAGCCCCAGGGCACATACCAAGAAAGCCGATAGTGCGCTGAATTCAGCGCACTGTCGGCTTTCTAGCGGTATATAAAACCGCATATGCATGAGGACATGAATGGGCCTCTTTAAGAAATTTTACATGGTGAAAATGAAACCAATCTTCAAGGCACTTAAAATTATTGATGATATAGTTGGTGTTAATAGAGTTGCAAATAACATGTATAGGGATAACATTGGTACTTACATAGTTTTTTTGCATTGTGTCCTTGAGTCACGTTCCCATTCCTATGGCTGCAGCTTTATCACCACTTAATCCCAGGCCCTATCTTTAGTACAGCAGTCCCTGTACTGCTCTTTTGGCCCAAATAATGGGACAATCCTGGCAAAGAAAAAAAAAAAAGATATAGGGCCGTACAGAGAATTACATAAAATTTTTATAAATGGGGCCATATACTGTGGGAACCACATGAGGGAGGGGTTATACTGTGAGAAGCCACATACCTGCATGAGGGTGAAATGTCAGCAGCTCTGTACAATGTTGTCACTGCAGCCTGGAGTCTACACACACTGCACATTACAGATAGGAATTTCCCCTGCATCGCCTAGCAACTCATTTGGAATCAAGGAGAAGCTACGGATGTGAATCGGTAGCTTCTCCGCCTTGTGCAACTGCCCCTAAACTTTTATGTGCTCATCTGCTACGCAAATGCAGTGAAGAATTGGTCCTTCTTCATAATTTGTGGTCCTTTTCTATGGCCTGAATACACAGCAAACACTACGGATGCTGGCCCATAGAAATGAATGGGTCCTAATATTATACACAATTACAGACCCACAAATGTGGATAATACATGGAAATCAACTATGGTTGTGTGCATGGAGGGTATTGGGAAAATATTTAAGGCAGGCAGGATACTTAGTATGAGGAAGATACTTAAAAGAGTTTTCCAGACTTTAGATTTTGATGACCTATCTGGAGGGGTTTCATCACATGCCACTCCTACTGATCAGCTGACATCAACAGCCATAGCATTAAAACTACACAGTGAACATATCCAAGAGCAGACACTTGTGTGCATTGTGTCATGCCAGTTCTTTGCCAATGGCTTCATAAGGACGCTTTCCCTATATTTCTGCGCCTGTGCAACAAGGTCCTTTTGGTACCAGTTAACTGCCTGTTGCTGTTCAGTTTTGTATTGAACCACATTGGACCAGCTTGTTTTTTGACCTCATATCTTCAACTGCCTTCTACAGAACTCCAGCAGCAATGACCTTGGCTAGTTTATTGTTATGAATGTTCTCTGATGTCTGCCCACCTGACTACACTCTCTATTTGGTGGTCCGCAAACTAGTATTCAGTGTTCCGTTTTTGTGCTATATGTTTTCTCCAGCCATATGTATCTTTTCACATTGTCACTGACTAAATCTTAACTATAATAGGCATAAAATTCTATTAAAGCATTATAATGAAAAAATACCATGACCTTTACTACTTCACAAGGCATAAAGGGGATCAAATTAAAGTCAGCTCTGAAGTTGTTAAAATACAAAATAGCAGAAGCCGCCTGAGAAAAGAAGCAATTACACGTGATGGCTGAATCTGGATGAATTCACGTTCTTCTTAGATAGAGCTCAGCAGGATGAAAACGTGAACATTGAATTTTTCAAACAGCAAGAGGCAGTCGGCATGCACCTTGCCTTTAGCACTGATCTATCTGCTGCTTTTAAAGCACTATAGATAGTAGGTAACACAATAAAACATCAATGTGAATGGAGATATACAAACACCTCCTCTGTATGCAAGGAATATGCCCAAGTTCTAGATCACATGTACAAGTTATTTCTTTATAGAAAGAGCTTCTTCCTTCAGCAAAGCCTAGACATTATTATTCTCCCTGCCGATGTAATATTTTTTCGCTATTTCACATCCCTGTATACAATGCCAATATATTCTAAAGCACTATATAGAAATTGCCACCACAACATCTGCCCTTGTCTCAGTGTGTCTTAGTTACTCTGAATTTTATAGTAAGCCATTTAACCTGTCAGTAGGTCTTTGGAGGAAGACCTGGAGTAAATCAATGGAAGGAAATTGGTGTTGTTAAATGCATTAAGTTAGCAAATATGGAACCAAGCTTGTGAAAGTAGCCAACAACTTTACCTCATATTATCTGCAACAAATAATGTCTGTTGTTAATTTTTATGGATCTCAGCCATTCCCTTTTTTATTTTTTAGTAATTACATGGAGCAATGTAAAAACTGACCTATGCATACATTTACATATAAATAAGTTGGTGGACTTATTGTATTTTTACCATAGACAGAGAGATGATTATGTCTGAAGATGTATATCTTTGTTAAGAAACCCACAAATAGTTATGAATGTCCGTTATAGGATGAGAGCAATGGAAATTAATGGTAGTAGAGTAATAGCTTTCTCCAATCATGTATTCTTACCTTTGGAACAGAAGAAAATGACCACCATACAAGATGTCACTGTCAGATAGCCATAAAACATAATGGAAGAAAGCTTCCATCATGGTTTTTTTTTTTTCACAAGAAAGGGAATACAGCCAAACATCATACAGAGGGGGCTCTGTCTGCATCAGTCACTTAATGTCTATTGCTCTTAACCTATGATGGCTGACAGCATTAGATATATACTGTATACTGGTAGTGTGAACTCACTCTAGGTGTCTGGGCAATTATCAGTGTAGATCTGACAAGTAGGATGCGCATGATCTGACCACTAGAGATGCTGTAGAGGAGGGATACTCATCAGGTGGACTGCTGTCTGGACCCCTGCCTCCTGGGACAGTATAAGGCTCTTAATGCCCCACACACAGTATAAAGCTCCTTAATGCTACCCACACAGTATAATGCCTTGTTAGTGCCTCCTCACCCTATGTAATGCCATGTTAGTGCTCCTTCACTATTTAGTGACAGTAACTTCCACTACTCCATTTGACCACCATGAAAAGGTTAATATTTGATATTTTTTTTCCTAATTATTTTTCTTACCTAATCCCAGAGTTTGTCTTATCATCAGACTCATCTTGTCATTCTAAAAATACGATAAATACTGGACATGTTCAGCTTGGACCTTCACCTAATGGAGGTCCCCAGTCAATGGACCTTTATTAAAACCAGTTGAGTACCCCTGCAGTAGAGCATTCAAACATTGTGTACTCCTGTACAATACAGACTGCCCTTCATATCAAGATTCCCAAAAATAGAGCAAGTTAAGAAGTAGGAGAGAACCTGAACTGTGTGAGCTGTGTGATATGTAGGAGAACATAAATCCTGACTCCTAGGAAGGACAGAGCACTGCTTAACTTGCCCATACACAATAGGTCAGATTTACTAATACTGTGTTGTAGTCGGACAGTATAAACTTAGACGATACAGTTTTATAATGCACCAAAATTTTTGCAATGGCCACCTTTGTTGGCTTAGTTTACGGCAAAATATGCATCAAAATCTTTGGTGGAGTGAAAAGTTTCTAAAACAAATAATATACATACTGTAAGGCATTTAGGCCAATTTTTTGAGCAACGTATGCCAGATTTCTGGCACTTTTAATTTACCACAGTGATCTTCAGCTACCTGTACACACACACACTGATAAAAGGAAAGTCGTCAATCACTGTGTGAGGGCAGAGTAAGTAGGACTTTTACTGTCTTTCCAAGGAGTCCTGTCTGGATTTACTCTGTTTTTCTTCAAATCCAGTTTCAACTTATATAAACCTGTATATACTAGCACTCAGATTCTATTCTATCATATCCTCCTCACTGATAGGGAAATTGGTTTTAGTTATGACCCTGATCTTCAGTCACATCTGGTAAATCATACTTGGAATTCCATACTTCAGTGGTCTGAAGCCATGCCTAAAAAACATCAATAGGAATTATAAAGTTCTCACTGTTTTGGAAAGCATGACAGTCTGTAAAAGATTTACAAGCTTATTTCCAGTCATTCTAAGAAAGACTTCCCCCCCCCCCACTTTCATTGTGTTATATAGTATCACAATATTAATAGCAGCAGACATGTTAATGAAGCAGCATATATCTATGACTTTTATCCAATTTACCTCATTAGCTGCATCTCAATTGTACATTACACAAATGGAATTTCTACTACATTTATCCATAAAAGCGATTTAGTGTTACAAGAGAATCCCTTAAGTAATAGTTTTTTTAACCAGTGTTTGTGGGGGTGTCATGGCAGGAATGCCAACGAGCGTCCTTTTATGCCACATAAATAATGATCAGCATACACTGGTGTAATCTTCAGCCTGATCACAGCTTGGCTTCTTTCTCAGGCAGTTGATCCATGTGGATGCCCACAATAAATTGCTTAGTTTAATGTAGATATACATAATAGCTGATTGACCTTTCATGACCTTGGGTGCAATTTTGGCAGTAGCAAAGTGTAGTGTAGCTGTGTATGCCTATTATAGTCCATCATATTATCTCAAAAGTTACTTCACTATTTGTTTGGGAACTGATAATAAGGCTCAAGAGTATATCAGTGCTTTAAGATACATTCTACTTTTGTAGGAAATATAGATAAGTCAGGAACACCTCTTGTCCTGTAATATAAATGCTCTCTTTAAAACCACAGCAAATAGGGAAGGAACATTGGTGGACATTATTCCAGAGCTTGGAAAGTGGCAAAGAACTACTATATAAATTTAGTCTGTCACCCCACTACTCTAGTTACATGTCACCCATCACAGCAGTCCTGATATGAACAAGGAGGCTCAGGATAAGCAGTGCTCCAAGTCAGAGAGCATTTGGCTGTGTAGTACACTGGATTGCAAAAAGATAGATGAGAAAACAGACCTATAGGAAAATGCATTGAGTACTGGAATTGGTAACAGAACTACATCTTAAATAGCAAGTAAAGATTAGATCTTGAAACCTGGACCTGTCAATAAACAACGTTGAATGAAGTTTGTTTCAATTTCTTAGAAATCAGTTTGAAGATTAACTGGTTTCACGTCACTGTCAGATATATTCATTTCAGTCTCGGTTCATGTGATTGCATGGGGAAGCCAAATCCATGATGAATGACTGCTAAGCGATGCAATGTCACCTAATATTCACATCTCATTATAGGTTTTAGAAAACTGTAATTCTACCTAATTAGTTCCATCACTAAGACTAACATTTCTCTAGGGCTATTTTCCATTTTCACTCAGATATGCCATGCTGCTCTTCTGATGTATGCTCGGTTTGTTACAACACTAAAGTGAATTGGAGCTAGCAATTACTAATTCCTGGAGGAAGATGTCTGTATCAGCAGTATCTTATGTTCCGAAAGATTCCTTGCAATGTTAATGACATCAGGCAATAAAGTATTTCAAGATAAAGAAAGCATATCACTGTTTCAGCTATTTAGTTATTAGGCAGATAGACAGAAATAGGACACATTAATATGATAACAGCTGGCATTGTAAGCTAATTGGTGCAGTGTATACTGTAATATGTCTTACAGACATTGCAAGAAACCTACCTGATGGCAGTAACATGAAAGGAGTAACAGAGCTAGAACTAGATAGTGTCCCAGATTTACTTACAGTTAGTGTAAAGTTAGCAATCTGAACGTGCCAGATTTGTCACAGCCGCTGATGCCGGATGATAAATCTGGTGCATCTTTAGACTGTCTAGTCTGAGGCTACATGCACAGGACCATGTGCAGTGTACAGATCAGTAAAAACGGCACCGATGATACATGGATTGGTATCTGTATCTCATCCGTGATTTTCACTAACCTATACATTGAAATTAATGGACCAAGTGGCAAATATGGACAGGTATAGGACCTGATCCATATTTTGTGGCTCTTCACTACAGCCAGAACATACAGCTGAAAAAAGTACGTCTGCATGTATGGGCCCATAGAAATAAATGCAACCATACTCTGATCTGCAGTACTGTCGTGTGCATGATCCTGTTCGAGTTATTTTCAAAAAATATTGGATTTGGTGAACCCGAAATTTTTTTCTAGTGAATCACTTCCCCACTTTGCGTTAAAATACGCGCAGCGGACAAACGGCGATTTTCAATTATACCTACGGAAATGCTGCCGGTTTCCCTATAGGTATAATTGAAGCAGAAAGACTGCAGAGGAAAACTCTGCAAACTTTCTGTCAAAAGTGCTGCGGAAAGAACCACTATGCGTTGCCACTGCGGTTTTTCCTGCAGCGCTTTTTGCTGCAGGACGTCACGTAGGGCCTTAGCCTAAAGCTTAAATGTGTGGTTTGTCCAAAACACCCCATATCTCATGATGAGTGGTCGGACCACCACCAAGCAGCATGTTACCCACTATCCTGTGGCATTATTAAAAACTGATTGTAAATTATTTATTAAAGCAATGTGTCTTTCAAATTCCAGCTTAATATGAGAACCTCAATGGAAGGTTACAGGTGTAGACTGTTTTATCACCAAAGAACCTGATTATTACAATACCTGCATGTCTTGTGTTCACTACGAACTGATGCAATGCCCTCAATGTCAAATATTTATTGATAAATACATGATTTAAGCGACACACCATAATATTTTCTCACCAGATTGGTTGCTATGGAATACATTTTTTGCCTAGTTACATACTAAGAATTAAGACATGGGTACAACAGAGCAGACAAGAATGGTTTTGTCTAGACTGGGGCCCTGGTATTAATGTTCCTGCTTTTTCCAGGAATTTTGGCAGTTCATATACACGTATAACCAGTTTTGCTGAAAGTGTTGCAAGCAGTACTGTACATTGAGTACAGAAGTGCACCTTTTATTAGGGAGTTTCAACATGGTTATGTTTCGTGGCTGCAGTATAATAGGACTACATAACCAAGGGTTGAAATATTAGTTGAACAAATTATAATATTTAAAGGGGTTATGCAGGGAAAAATAAAACTGACCCAGCATTCACTGCACTGGATAAGCTACTAATATAGTCCCAGGAGCACTGATGATTACATTTGCAGAACGCAGCCTTCTGCCACTCCTGATTTCTGTGATGTCACCAACACCAACTCTGCTTTACTCTAGCTGCTATACAAAGCTATGTAAAGTAGAGCAGAGTCAATCGTGTGACCAAGAGTTGGAGCATCAGCAGGTAGAGGCAGAGAAACAAGACTTCGGGCACCCTGGTGTGTTCTGCAAATGTAATCATTAGGACTCCAGAGGACATTGATGTTTATTAGTAAGAGGGAATGCACTGGTAATCGATATCTTTCTCTACATAATCCCTTTAATAGAAAGAAAAAAAAAACAAACAAACACATTCATTCTTATCTACAGATTTAAATCCAATTATTAAAACTACATGAGGCATTCCCTTTAATTGGTACACCTTTAAGACAATGTGTCATACACTGTTGGACTAATCCACAAACAATGACAGCGAGACTCATGCGTACACAAGTTTTCTGCTGAGTGCAGTTATAACATATATCATTGAGACATATTGATGAGAGAAAACTAACCTGGTCATCATGGGTACTTGATATGAAACATAACTGTGGTGTCAGGAATTACGGAGAGATTTGTTTTCTTATAGCAACCTGAGACTATTTATATCCTATTTGTATCCTTTATAAAAGTGATCTATGAATAATTTCATAAAGAGTAGCTAGTTGCCTATTTTGGAGTGTTAATGTGTGAATGTCATAGGAATTATATATCCTGCATATGATGTAAAATAAGTATGATTTTTTTTTCCCATATACACTACCACTTTCATCCATAGAAGGCATCTAGTATAGCAATTTAACCTCGCTTATGTGAAAGCTGCAATACCAGACTCAGCATATGAACAAGGGTTGGCGCTGTTTCTCATAAATAAAAGCAGACAGCTTGTTTTTCCATACAAATGCTTTAGATTTGTCTGAAGGATTAATGTATAGTATAATATTCTCATTAGTACATGGCATATTAAGTAATACTTTTGATTTTGCAGATAAAATGAACATTCTGCGTTTCGTAGCTTCTTCAAGTTCTTTTTTTCCCACAATGTGTGGATGAGATTAACTAGAACCTCATTCACTTTTCTGGTACTGTACAACCTAACGTCTTTTTCCGCTACGTTTTTACATAAGCCATAAATATTGCGTTTCTGCAACGTGTGGCCTTAGTTTAGACATACCTAAGATTTATAATTTTTCTAATAACACATATCCTGTATCCTCTATCAGTACATTTCAAGCCTTTTATTCATGGCCTGTACAGATGCCTATTTATAGTAGTAGGACAAAGTACAAAATAGACACATTTTACATCAAAGCAAGAAATAGGCATCTAGTTTGGGATAAAATTTTTAGACTTGCCAGACATGTGGGTCTGACTTCTCTTAAAAAAGGGTGTGTGGCTTAAATGTGCCACAATGTAGCAAAAATTTGCAAGATTGTATTGTAAAGTTCTGGCTCAAAGCAAGACAACTAAAAGGTGATAGACTAGACTAGACATAGACTAGAAAATCTAAAGATACAGTACATAATATATATAAACCTGGAGTATTTTCAGACCGCTTAAGTTTGCACTAACCATTAGCAAATCTTGACCAGTATGTCTGAAGGTAGGCCTCAGGAACGAGATAAGCTACATCAGCACAACAGTAATTATTGGCTGTGTGGCGTACGTTTTTTTAATGGATGTCACACGGAAGCAGTAAATTCAATTTCAGTGAATGAGGGCTATTCACATAACCATTATTTTGACAGTTCATTGTCATGGTCTGTCAAAATAAAGGTTATGTCCTATTTTTGGCCGGATCCTTCCATACACTCATATATGGGGGATCCGTAAAAATCGGTTGCCCTTGCATGCAAGACGACTGTTTTGCAACTTGATTGCCTGAATGTAAGCCTAAGCCTTAGGCCCCATGTTGTGGAAACGCAGCTTTTTTTGTTGCAGATTTTGGTGCATTTTTTTGAGCCATAGCCAAGAATGGCTACAAAAGGAATGGGGAATATATAGGAAGTTCTTATACTTCTACCTTCTGTTCAATCCACTTCTGGCTTTGGCTAAAAAAACCACAGCAATATCTGCAACAAAAAAAGCTGTGTTTCCGCATCGTGGGGCTGCAGTCTTAGTCTATGATATTCAAGGATGGATTCATCTGGATCCACAGCATATGTAAATCATTGAATATGATGAGTTTAAAGAGGACCTTTCACCACCCCAGGGCTAAGTGAAGGACTACATCATCTGCATCACTCTGACACTGTCCAATTAGTAGAGGACAATGTCAGAGCAGCTTTGGCTGTGTGATCTTGTGAACCGAGAGCAAGGCAGGTGGTTTGGACTCCGCAACCAGAAATGAACGCACACGCGGTAGTTCAAGAAAAAAATATATATTTACTATAAGTTAATAAAGGCTAGTTAAAGGTAAAATGACAGGGCTAAAGACAAGCAAAATATACAATATAGCATGAACAATTTCAAGGCAAATTCTGCAATGGTTTCTACTTTTACTCTTTCCACTTCTGCAGTATGGACACTGAATGAACAATATACTCAAAACTATCCCTAACTGACCCTGACTTCACATTTGGGTGCACCCCCTTTTCCCCAGTGATCCAGGTGGACCGCTTACAGTCCGTAGAAGCGCGCGGTGGGGCCCAAACTCGGTCCTTTCTTTTATAGTGAAGCGTCCTCTCCTCACGGTTATCAGGATCTTGGGAGAAATGAAGTCCTCTTTAACAGACAGGGAAACCAACTGAATGCAATGTAATCCAACAACAGATTCCACTCAGCACACTGACAGTCCTGCCGAATCCATACACTGAGCTGGGATGTAAGCCGGGATTTAGCAGGTGCTGTCCAGTACATCAACAGCACTGCGAGTCTCTATCTGTGGTATCCATATACACAGTCACAATGTCAGTCTCACTGATCAGCCACTGAGCACAGTTCCTTTCACGTGGACTCACTAGTCCTGTTGTCTCTTTACACTCTGTTTGTCTCTGGACCAAGATACAGCTTAGCTGTACAGAAAAATCTCCACACCAGTTCAATACAACACTTGCCAAGATGGCTGCTGCTCTCTGTCTCGTCACTTCCTGCTTCTCTGCTCACACTCTGTCTGCAGAACAGGCAGGCTGACATAAAAGGGGGGGGGGAAGGGGGGGGTCTCACTCCAGCATCATGTCACAATTACAATGGCTGCTGTCTTAAAGGAACAGAATCACAGAAATACATTCAACATTAACAGTTTATACAGACAAATGAAGCTTAAGACAACATTGGCTGTCTCTTACAATCTCATGAGAAGTTGCAAGATCTCGCGAGATCACTCAGATGAAGCTCTAATACAGTCCTTTGTAAGTGAAATGCTACGTCATTTGCATTCCACTTAGCACAGGACAGCTTCGGCTGTGTGATCTCGCAAGATCTCGCAACTTCTCATGAGGTCACACAGCCGAAGCTCTAATACAGTCCTCTGTAAGTGAAGGGCTACATCATTTGCATTTCACTTAGCACAGGACAGCTTCGGCTGTGTGATCTCGCTAGATCTCGCAACTTTCCATGAGATCACACAGCCGAAGCCAATCTGCTAATTGGACAGTGTCAGAGCAATGCAAATGACGTAGCCCTTCACTTAGTCAGTTATCGCCCTTCTGACAGTGAAGAGCTTTAATAACGGGGTTCATAACTCCGCAACGGTGGGGGCTAGAAAGAAAATTCAAAGTGCCCCAGGGACTGTGCAGCAGCGCCTATAACAAGGTACAAAAAACTGCACAGCCCTGGAGTGGTGAAAGGTCCTCTTTAAGGTCTTTTCTTTAAACCACTAGCTACAGTATGTAACTAAGACTGGATTCACATCTGTGGGAGACTCTGCCACAGATTCCAGCTTAAATCGGCAGAAAGAAAAGTCCTGCAAGGACGACTTTTCTCTCTGCTGGTTTCAGTATAAGGCTAAGGCCCCACGTAGCGAACCGCAGTGAAAAAGTGCTGCAGAAAAGACAGTGGTGGAAACGCATCACATTTTTTTCCGCAGCACTTTTCATAGAAAGTCAGCAGAGGTTTCCTCTGTAGACTTTCTGTCCCTATTATACCTATACGGAAACCGCCAGCATTTCCATAGATATAATTGACATGTTGTGATTTACAAAAACGCAAACATTTCCACTATGGATATTTTTCTGCAATTTGTGGATGGGATTAGCCAAAATCCCATCCAATTTGCAGATACTGTAATACGCAGCATTTTTTGCCACAGTGTTTCTACCGTTGCCAAAACGATGCGGACCCCATTATAATCTATGGAGTTTGCACTGGTAACCACTTTTTAAGCGGACAGGGTCTTCGTCTTTCGGCTCCCCATGCGTACCTGAACATCGGAGCCCTGAATGCTAGTGTGAACCTAGCATTAGTATAACTGTGTTTGGGATCAATTTGTTAGCAGCTCTAGGATGACCCAAAGTTTGTGATATATTTATTATTTTAGGGTGTCATAAGCAAATCCATATGGCATATGAGCCGAAAATTTGTTTTTTGTCGACTGAATATAAATCTACAAATGTCATCTCCGTTCTCAGTGTGTTTATGCTGTATTTTGTCCTGCTAATCTTTATCAGTGTATATATGTAACAAGTGAAACATGCATTCAGCCTCAGCTGGCATGAACTGAACGTGTTTCTCACTGAAAACAAGCTGTTATTTCAATTAAGTGAGTATAAATGTGAACTTTGCAGCTAAACGTGGAAAAAATAAGCTTTAAATTACATAACCATTGAGAACTTGGAAAACTGTCTGTCTCTTTCTTCGTCTTTTACTTGACCAGTTGCAGCTGTGGATCTTATGGCTAAGCTGTTCTCCTTTGAAGGTTGTTTTTAGCTCCTCTTTTTCTCTGCTTGTCAGTTTCCGGAGTTCTCCTTATTTTCTGCCTGGTTTGACCACAGTGTACTTATTTTCCATGTTGTTTTAAATAGCGGTAGTCTTGTTTTGTATCTATTTTGGGCTATAACTGGATCTAGGTGGTCCACAGTGATATAATGTCCCAAGCTAGACCATAGACAGAACTGATTGCTCAGTTTGTTATGTTCTCTGGGCATCAAACCAAACATGCAGAACATCTAAAAGAACATGTACAAAAGTAGACAGCAAATGTGGAATGATGTACACATCTACAACTCTAACATTGAGTTTTAATTACTTTGTTTTCTTAACATTACTTATTCCAATATTTTCAAAACTACATTGACATCTTGTGTTAAAGGTTTTCCAAGCAAGTTATATTGAAAACCTATCTTTAGGATAGTTCATCAATATCAGATCAACATTGGTCTGACATCCAGCATCCCCGCCAGTCAGCTGTTCTTAGCAGATGCTATACAGAGAACAGAGCCAGGAGCAGATAGTTCTGTTCTCTGTGTAGTGGCCATGCTGAGTCACTGCAGCTCAGCTTCCATTCACAAAAAAAACCCTTTAAGTACTTTTACAATAGCAATAACACATCTCTCCCAGTAGGTTAATATATGTGGATATGGACAGATTCAGATTTATATCTGTAGGAACAGTTTGCCTTGTGCCATATAGGCCACATCTTAAAGCTGTTGTACCATTACAGACACTTATCCCCTAGGGGATAAGTATCACATTACCCTTGCATTACCCACTTGCATGACTGGTGCTTCATTCGCTTCTATGGGCAGCCAGAGAGTACATTCCCGGCAGCCCCATAGCAATTAATGGAGCACTGGTCATGCAAGTGCACTGGTGTTTCATTCACAGGGAGGATTCAGGAGTGCAAACCCCAACAATGTGACACTTATTCCTATTGTCTAAGGGACATCCGCTTTAAGACATGTAACAATATTACAATATTTGTCTGTTACAAAATAAAGCAGAACGTTGCTTATCCCACAGTATCTGGCACCCCTTCATCCTTTCCTTGTCAATCCTTGGTTGACCTCATTCATACAGCACATTGGGGGGATTCATCAAGACCAGTATATATTCTAGATGAGCACTGTGCTAATGTAATGACTCTGCTTGTTTGGGTCTCTGTGCCAACCGCCACTCGCTTGCTGCGGCGCAGGAAGCTTGCTCAG
This sequence comes from Leptodactylus fallax, assembly GCA_947044405.1. Lineage (NCBI taxonomy): Eukaryota > Metazoa > Chordata > Amphibia > Anura > Leptodactylidae > Leptodactylus > Leptodactylus fallax. The sequence continues at coordinate 4,278,138 of CAMRHE010000092.1, forward strand.
TTTGATTCTTTGCTTAAGGTTCTTCTTGCTCAGTCTGAACACTGTCGCAGTACTATTCTGTAATTGAATTTCAGCCACACCCATCTCCTGCACCTTTGTTTCTCTCCCCTCCTCTAACAGTTAATCTGCCAATGCAGGAAGTGCTGAATTATTATTATTATTGTTTATTTATTTATATAGCACCATTAATTCCATGGTGCTTTACTTTTGAGGGTTTACATACGGTACACAAAATATACATAATATACATATACAGTACAGACCAAAAGTTTGGACACACCTTCTCATTCCAAGAGTTTTCTGTATTTTCATGACTATAAAAATTGTAGATTCACACTGAAGGCATCAAAACTATGAATTAACACATGTGGAATTATATACATAACAAAAAAGTGTGAAACAACTGAAAATATGTCTTATATTCTAGGTTCTTCAAAGTAGCCACCTTTTGCTTTGATTACTGCTTTGCACACTCTTGGCATTCTCTTGATGAGCTTCAAGAGGTAGTCACCTGAAATGGTCTTCCAACAGTCTTGAAGGAGTTCCCAGAGATGCTTAGCACTTGTTGGCCCTTTTGCCTTCACTCTGCGGTCCACCTCACCCCAAACCATCTCGATTGGGTTCAGGTCTGGTGACTGTGGAGGCCAGGTCATCTGGCGTAGCACCCCATCACTCTCCTTCTTGGTCAAATAGCCCTTACACAGTCTGGAGGTGTGTTTGGGGTCATTGTCCTGTTGAAAAATAAATGATGGTCCAACGAAATGCAAACCGGATGGAATAGCATGCCGCTGCAAGATGCTGTGATAACCATGCTGGTTCAGTATTCCTTCAATTTTGAATAAATCCCCAACAGTTTTACCAGCAAAGCACCTCCACACCATCACACCTCCTCCTCCATGCTTCACGGTGGGAACCAGGCATGTAGAGTCCATTCGTTCACCTTTTCTGCGTCGCACAAAGACATGGTGGTTGGAACCAAAGATCTCAAATTTGGACTCATCAGACCAAAGCACAGATTTCCACAGGTATAATGTCCATTCCTTGTGTTTTGTAGCCCAAACAAGCCTCTTCTGCTTGTTGCCTGTCCTTAGCAGTGGTTTCCTAGCAGCTATTTTACCATGAAGGCCTGTTGCACACAGTCTCCTCTTAACAGTTGTTGTAGAGATGTGTCTGCTGCTAGAACTCTGTGTGGCATTGACCTGGTCTCTAATCTGAGCTGCTGTTAACCTGCGATTTCTGAGGCTGGTGACTCGGATGAACTTATCCTCTGCAGCAGAGGTGACTCTTGGTCTTCCTTTCCTGGGGCGGTCCTCATGTGAGCCAGTTCCTTTGTAGTGCTTGATGGTTTTGGCCACTGCACTTTCAAAGTTTTCCCAATTTTTCGGACTGACTGACCTTCATTTCTTAAAGTAATGATGGCCACTCGTTTTTCTTTACTTAGCTGCTTTTTTTTGCCATAATACAAATTCTAACACTCCATTCAGTAGGACTATAAGCTGTGTATCCACCTGACTTCTGAACAACACAACTGATGGTCCCAACCCCATTTATAAGGCAAGAAATCCCACTTATTAAACCTGACAGGGCACACCTGTGAAGTGAAAACCATTTCAGGTGACTACCTCTTGAAGCTCATCAAGAGAATGCCAAGAGTGTGCAAAGCAGTAATCAAAGCAAAAGGTGGCTACTTTGAAGAACCTAGAATATAAGACATATTTTCAGTTGTTTCACACTTTTTTGTTAAGTATATAATTCCACATGTGTGAATTCATAGTTTTGATGCCTTCAGTGTGAATCTACAATTTTTATAGTCATGAAAATACAGAAAACTCTTGGAATGAGAAGGTGTGTCCAAACTTTTGGTCTGTACTGTATATAAAACAAACATAATACTAACAGTGACCAACTGTCACAGTGGGATAGAGGGCCCTGACCGCAAGGGCTTATAACCTATGAGGGAAGAGGGATAGAGACAGAAGGTGGGGGTAGAGGCTGTTCAGGTGGTGGTGTGGAGACAGTAGCGTTATTGGAGGTTGTAGGCCTTCCTGAATAGATGACTCTTCAGGGCCTTCTTGAAGCTTGTGATTGTGGGGGTCAGTCTTATGTGTCTCTGAGTTCCAGAGTATGGGGGATGCACGGGAGAAGTCTTGGAGACGTTTGTGTGAAGAGCGGCTAAGAGCAGAGCGTAATAGGAGGTCTTTGGAGAATCGGAGCTTACTAGTGTGCAGATAGCGGGAGATTAGGTCGGATATATATGGAGGGGACAGGTTATGGATGGCTTTGTATGTCAGCGTTAGTAGTTTGAACTCTATTCACTGGGCAACGGGTAGCCAGTGAAGGGATTGGCAGAGGGGAGCGGCCAATGTAGAACAAAGGGAGAGGTGTATTAAGTGAGCAGCACAGTTTAAGGTGGACTGGAGGGTGGTGAGAGTGTTAGCTGGGAGGCCATGGAGAAGGGTGTTAAAGTAGTCTAGGCGGGAGATTCTGAGGGCGTGGACTAGCATCTTTGTAGTTTCAGGGGTGAGGAAGGAGTGGATTCGATGGATGTTCTTGAGTTGGAGGCGGCAGGAGGTGTTGAGGGTTTGAATATGCGGCTTGAAGGATAGGTCAGTCTAAGGTTATCCCAAGGCAGCGGACCCGTGGGACTGGGGTGAGTGTGGTTCTGCTGACTTTAATAGATGGGTCAGGTGGGGGGCCGTGCGAGGAGGGGTGAAGTTTATGAACTCCCTTTTCTCCATGTTGAGTTTGAGAAAGTGGGAGGAGAGAAAGGAGGCTATGGCTATTAGACATTCTGGGACTCTGGACAACAGAGAGGTAATGTCTGGTCCAGAGAGATATATTTGGGTGTCATCAGCATTGCAATGGTAACAGAAACCATGGGATTCTATGAGTTGGCCAAGGCCGAGGGTGTAGATGGAGAACAGGAGGGGTCCTAGCATGGAGTCTTGGGGGACACCTACAGAAAGAGGATGTGGCGAGGAGGTGGTGTGCGAGTGGGAAAAGCTGAATGTGTGGTTGGTGAGGTATGAGATCCAGGAAAGGGCCAGGTTTGAGATTCCAAGGGATGAGAGCGTTTGTAACAGGAGGGAATGGTCGACTGTGTCGAAGGCAGAGGAGAGGTCAAGGAGGAGGAGGACTGAGTAGTGACGTTTGGCTTTGGCAGTTAGAAGGTCATTAGTGACATTGGTTAGGGCAGTTTCCGTGGAGTGATGGGGTCTGAAGCCAGACTGTAGTCTGTCAAAGAGCACATTGGACAAGAGATAGGAGGATAGTTCGGAGTGGATGTGTTGCTCCAGCAGTTTAGAGGCGTATGGGAGCAGTGAGATGGGGCGATAGTTGGCTGGAGAGGACAGGTCGAGGTACCTTAAGTATAGGTGTGACGGTAGTATGTTTGAAGGCGGAAGGGAAGAATCCATTGGTTAGCGATAGGTTGAAGAGATGGGTTAGGGCAGGAGTAAAGACTTCAGAGAGTTTGGGCATGAGATGTGACTGGATTGGGTCAAGCGTACAGGAGGTGAGGTGGGATTTAGAGATTAGGGTGGAGAGCTTTTCATCAGTGACAGTGGAGAAACAGGTTAAAGATGAAAAGCACAGGACAGTTGGGTGGGGTGGTTGTCGGGGGTGTAGGGTGAGACTCTCTGATGGTGTAAATTTTGCTTTTGAAATAAGAGGCAAAGTCATCAGCTGTGATAAGTGATGTCGGAGGGGGCGCAGGAGGACGGAGAAGGGAGTTGAAGGTAGTGAATAGCTGTTTGATGTTTGCAGGATAGGGCAGATATTAGTGTGGTGAAGTAGACCTGCTTTGCAGAGGTGAGTGCATTCTTGAGTACTGCCTCTTTGTACTTAAGGAAGTCCTCCTGGGAGTGGCTATTCTTCCAGAGGCGTTCTGCAACCCGTCAGGCACGTCAGTTTTTTAGTCAGGTCAGTGTGCCAGGGTTGTCTATTCATGCTGAATTCATGTTGATGCTGCGCCTTGCTGAAAATCTGTCAATTTTGCCATAATTTACACCACTTTTGTGGCATAAAAGTCGATGAATAAGTCGTAGGAGGTGGCTCCGTCCATGTCCCTTTTCAGAAAAATTATGAGGCTGACTGAAAATTGCTAATTGTGACTATTTTATTCAGCATACGGGATTTTCCAGCTAAAAATATTAATGACCTCTCCTAAAGATAGGTCACTAATATCAGAAATGTGAAGGTCTGACACCTGCCACCCCCTCGCGGAGCAGAGGGTGTAAGCGCACACCCGCGCATTGCTTTAAAAACCCATTCAAATGAATGGGTTTTTAAGCAATGCGTCGCTAACCTTTTGCTATCCAGTTCCTATACAGTTTCCTGAGATTTTCAGTCAGATTCGTGGAGGACGGACTTCACCACAAGTGTGAACCCACCCTTAGGATCAATTCAAATGTGCTGATCTGCTGCTGTAACCTGATCTGGCCACAACACAGAAAACAGCATTGTCTTCTTCCTATTTCATTCTCTGTGTATCAGCTTTTCAGAACAGCTTATCCATGTGCATCTCAAGTGTCTTACCCCACCAATCTGGTATTGACAGTTTGATAATAAAGGTTCAGATAGTGATATTATTTCTTTATATAAACACAAAGATAACATTGAGTCTACTGCAAGTCTGTTGTCAGTCATGGTAGGATGTACAGTGGGTACGGAAAGTTTTCAGACCCCTTTAAATTTTTCACTCTTTGTTTCCTTGCAGCCATGTGATATTTCAGTTTTTCTTTTTTAATAAATTTGCAAAAATATCTACATTTCTGTTTTTTTTCTGTCAAGATGGGGTGCTGAGTGCACATTAATGAGAAATAAAATGAACTTTTTTGCTTTTAGCAAATGGCTGCAATGAAACAAAGAGTGAATAATTTAAAGGGGTCTGAATACTTTCCGTATCCACTGTAAGTGCTCTCCAACCCTGTGTAATGTAATATACATTAACTGTGCATATTTGGTCTGCATTTTTATAGATGGTAACGGCAATGTCTATATCTACTCAGGTACTTCATAGTGTCTTGTCCATCAAACAGTCAAAGCCCGGCCAACAGCTTGTGGAAGAATACAGGAATTGAGATAAAGAGACAGCAGGCAAACTGCTGAGAGAGCAGATGGGAAAACCCCTTTAATATTTTTAGCCTCAGAAACCCATTTAACCTTCATGGTCACATACAATACTTTTTGCTCAACACCGTCTTGCAAGTCAGACAGAAAAATATCGAGCCCGATATCATTCAGATGTACCCTGTCCGGCCTCATGAGCCTCCTATCACCCTCCAGCTGCCTATGGCCGACCACCACACCACCCAAGGACCGAACAAAGCAGGACAGGCGGGAGTTAACTGAGCGGCGCGCTCTGTCCACCGTTCCAGCATCTCTGGTACCTTGCTAGGTCACCCTGGGGATAATCTCTGACCACACCAGGACCAGTTCGGTAAACAACCCCCGGATACGTTCAAGGTCCGTCCGCATGAGAGTAATGAGTTCAGCCACCCAAGTGAAACACAGATCATTACCACCTGCATGCAACACCAAAATCAACACTGAAGGAGAGGACCTACTTACTTCCAAAGCCTCCGGAAGTACCTGAGCCCATCTTAACCCCCGCACCTGGGATCCAAGCCCCTTGCCCGAGGGGGTCAGTTTTGGATCGCCGGATCCGGAGACAAACGGAATCATTATCTAAAATAACATCGTCAGCCAACAAGCCCCCCGGTTTACGAGTTGATGGAGGGACCAATTCACCGACCGGCAGGGCCCCAAAAAACACAAGGCAAAAACTGACCTGGAAAAGAACAGCGTCCGGGTGTGAAGAGCAAACGCCCTGGGTCGCCTGCAATAAGCAGCCCAGGAGGTCATGCGACACAGGTCGCCTGGTGTGATGAACCGACCCTCAGTTTTATATCTTTCTTGGAAGTGTGTTTTACTTGCTTAGGTCAGTCCTTCCCCCACTTGGAATGCGGTGCTTTAGTGGAGTCCACATTGCTGGACGATAGGCTTCACTGGTTTTATGTGTGTTCATTGGAGATGGCTTGCTATAGCCAGGCACTTTTATTATCCCTGGCCAGATGGGATGGGGGATAGCAAGCCTTAACTTCACCCTTCTCTCCAAGGGTTCTGCAAAGGTGGGAGAAGGGGGGCTGCCTGGGTGCAAGGGGTGGGTGGAGCACTAGCCATATGCTGTGGGCAGACCTGGATTCTGGGGTCATTCAGCAAAGAGGCAGTAAGGAGCTCTGATCTGGGAGAAGATGAGAGGGCCTGCCCTACTGAGGAATGCTTTGAGGGCCTAGTGCTGGACAGCATGTAGAAGGATTGTTTTATGCAACTTGCTTAAGCTTGCGCCCTAGGCCCAAAACTCTGCTGTGGCCTAGAGAAAAGGACTACAAGTATTCATTGTGCTGAGCATGGAAGAGAGACAGCTAGGACAAAGCTGTGTGCTCAGGTATCTTTTCTAAACTTTTATTTCCCTTTTACTTTGTTTTGTATGGTATCATCGCTCTTTTGCTTGTATGTTTATGCTTGATCATATTAATATTGTATATTTCTGTATATGCTATTAATCCATACCGACCCACTTGGGTTATTAAACATATAAAATTTATATCGCTCATTTCATTTTATCCTATGACCCGGTCTACTCACGGTGTGTGAGTGGGAGGTTAAGAAAGAAGTTTGATCGCAGGCGTGCCAGGCGGCTGGGCGAGGCGATATTCTTCACACCTGGTGTCCCTGTTTCTATGTTACCGTGCCCACCCCTTCAGGGCCTGCCTAATAATAAAATGTTTAGTAACATCCTGCCAACCCGCCACGGACAAGAAGAGGAGGCGGCGGCTCCATCAAGGGATCGCAGGATAACTTTTTTTTTTTTTTTATAAATAGGCCGTTACCTGCTAGAGTAACCCCAGTAGTTAATGGCCTATTTATTTTCCTACCCCCGCACCTGCTTGTGGCCTCCTCTGCTTCCCCTTCTACTATGGGACACAGAAGGGGAAGCAGAGGCGGCAACAAGCAGCAGCGGGCATCGGTAGGCGAGGCCGCGGGCCTCAAATACTACTATTATTATACTTTTCAGACCCCGGAGTATAATAATCGAAGGCCCAGGGAAGGTGAGGGAACATAAAAATCATTGTTACTCACCTCTCCTGCAATCGGTGTTACTCCCAGCAGGCTTCGGCCCTCGGCCCTGCTGATGTCATCAGGTCGCGACGCTGGCCTGATCCATGTGACATCTGTGCGTAATTAAACAGGGCCGAAAGCTGCAGGGAGTGCACCGGTGGCCAAGATAGGTAAGTATCACTGGTTTTTATGTTTGTCACCACCTGGGTCTCCGATCATTATACTCTGGGGTCTGAAAAGATATTACCCCAGAGTATAATAATAGTTCATGGATAGGCCACTATGGGGCACAATACCATGTGCAGGGACCACTGTGGAGCATAGTAACAATGTGAACCCAGCCTATCATTCTACCAACTATAATTTTAGCATGATGAATCATTTTGTTTCAGGCAGATTAGTCAACATTCATGACATCACTTTGCTTCTAACATTTCAATGTGCCGCATTTCAATGTCATGTGCTGCAGGCCCTCTTTCCAAGGTCAGTAAAAATATCAAACATTTTTACTAACCTGTCCTAGGCGTCCGGCCACCTTCTGGCCTTTAGGTGACGTCACACGTTCTGGACGTCACCAGTGATTACGTGGGGCGTGCTGACAGAGTGCCACACGTGACCGCTAAGGCCCAATCACAGGTCTCAGCGGGGACGTCCAGAATGCAATGACATCAGCCGCAGAAAAGTGGAAGATGGCGAAGGCTGGGGACAGTGGAGCAGCACGAGGAGGCCTAGGAGAGGTAAGGCAAGGTGAGTATAACTGTTTGTTATTTTCCCTTACCTCCCCTGGGCCTGTGATTATTATACTCTGGGGTCTGAAGAAACCACAGAGTATAATATAATAATAGCACTGAGGGAGTCTGTGGGGCCATTGTGGAGTATTATACTGGGGGGGCCCTCTGGAGAGCATGTTATATTCTGTGGGGCCACTGTGGAGTATATTATACTGCGTGGGGCCCACTGTGGAGCATTATACTGGAGGGGACACTCTGGGGAGCATATTATATTGTGTGGGGCCACTGTGGAGCAATATACTGGGGGGGGCACTGTGGAGCATTATACTAGGGGGGCCCTTTGGGGAGCATATTATACTGTGGGCCAATGTGGAGCTTTATACTGGGGGGAAGAGGCAGTGTGGGGAGCCTGTTATACTGTGTGGGGACACCATGGAGTGTATTATATTGTGTGGGGCTTCTCGGGAGCATATTATACTCTGTGGGGCCACTGTAGAGCATTATACTGGGAGGGGCACTGTGGGGGCCACTGTGGAGCATTATACTGGGGTGCACATTATACTGTGTGGAGCATATTATATTATGAGGGTCTGCTGGGGAGCATATTATACTGTCTGGGGCCACTAAGGGGTAGTATACTGTGTGGGGTCTCTGGGGAGCATATTATACTGTGTGAAGCCTTATATACCATGTGGGGGTACAGGGGAGAATTTTATACTGTGTGGGGCCACTGTGGAGCATTATCTACCATGTGGGGAAACTGAAGGGCTCAGGGGAGCATTTTATACTTTGGAGCATTATATACCATGTGGAGCATTATACTGTGGGGGAGGGGCTCAAAATTCCTGCCGGTAGCCTTGTGTGCTATATCTGCATCACAGCTCCCTCACTATAATCTTGCACATACGTGTAGTGCTCCATGGCCATGTCATGCCCCATACAGTACTGTGCATGAACTGACCATGGAGCTATTGGGGCCTGCACAGTAGTATAGGGGCTGACTATACTGGGAACATACTCAGTAACATGAGATAGTCAGCACATATGTAAGACTTCAGTGAAGGAGCCGTGGTGTAGACTATTAGCCGGAAGCTGTTGGGTGGGGCCCAGGAACAAGTTCCTCTGGTGGACCTAAGGCCCTTCAGTCCAACACTGTATAAGGGAGGACTATTACAGTGGAGAAAAAAAGTATTTAGTCAGCCACCAATTGTGCAAGTTCCCCCACTTAAAAAGATGAGAGCCCTGTAATTGACATCATAGGTAGACCTCAACTATGAGAAACAAAATGACAAAACATCTAGAAAATCACATTGTCTGATTTTTTTAAGAATTTCATTGCAAATTATGGTGGAAAATAAGTATTCGGTCACCTACAAACAAGCAAGATTTCTGGCTCTCACAGACCTGTAACTTCTTCTTTAAGAGGCTCCTCTGTCCTCCACTCATTACCTGTAGTAATGGCACCTGTTTGACATTGTTATCAGTATAAAAGACACCTGTCCACAACCTCAAACAGTCACACTCCAAACTCCACTATGGTGAAGACCAAAGAGCTGTGGAAGGACACCAGAAACAAAATTGTAGACCTGCATCAGGCTGGGAAGACTGAATCTGTAATAGGCAAGCAGCTTTGTGTGACGAAATCAACTGTGGGAGCAATAATTAGAAAATGGAAGACATTCAAGACTACTGATAATCTCCCTCAATCAGGGGCTCCAGGGACTCAGATCTTGCAGTGCCACACATGTCCCCCTGCTTAAGCCAGTACATGTCCGGGCCCATCTGAAGTTTGCTAGAGAGCATTTGGATGTTCCAGAAGAGTATTGGGAGAATGTCATATGGTCAGATGAAACCAAAGTAGAACTGTTTGCTAGAAACACAACTTGTCGTGTTTAGAGGAGAGTGAATGCTGAGTTGCATCCAAAAACACCATACCTACCGTGAAACATGGGGGTGGCAACATCATGCTTTGGGACTGTTTCTCTGCAAAGGGACCAGGACGACTGATCCATGTACATGAAAGAATGAATGGGGCCATGTATTGTGAGATTTTGAGTGCAAACCTCCTTCCATCAGCAAGGGCATTGAAGATGAAACGTGGCTGGGTCTTTCAGCATGATCCCAAGCACACCGCCAGGGCAACAAAGGAGTGGCTTCGTAAGAAGCATTTCAAGGTCCTGGAGTGGCCTAGCCAGTCTCCAGATCTCAACCCCATAGAAAATCTTTGGAGGGAGTTGAAAGTCCGTGTGAATGGTCCAACATACCAGCAACAGTGTGTGCCAACCTTGTGAAGACTTACAGAAAACGTTTGACCTCTGTCATTGCCAAAAAAGGATATATAACAAAGTATTGAGATGAACTTTTGTTATTGGCCAAATACTTATTTTCCACTATAATTTGCAAATAAATTCTTTAAAAATCAGACAATGTGATTTTCTGGATTTGTTTTCTCATTTTGTCTCTCATAGTTGAGGTCTACCTATAATGACAATTACAGGCCTCTCTCATCTTTTTAAGTGGGAGAACTTGCACAATTAGTGGCTGACTAAATACTTTTTTTTCCCCACTGTATGTATAAGAGGGCTCTTATTTATACGGGAGGAAGGGTGGGTTACTATATACAGTCATATGAAAAAGTTTGGGCACCCCTATTAATCTTAATCATTTTTAGTTCTAAATATTTGGGTGTTTGCAACAGCCATTTCAATTTGATATATCTAATAACTGATGGACACAGTAATATTTCAGGATTTAAATGAGGTTTATTGTACTAACAGAAAATGTGCAATATGCATTAAACCAAAATTTGACCGGTGCAAAAATTTGGGTACCCTTATCATTTTATTGATTTGAATACTCCTAACTACTTTTTACTGACTTACTGAAGCACTAAATTGGTTTTGTAACCTCACTGAGCTTTGAACTTCATAGCCAGGTGTATCCAATCATGAGAAAAGGTATTTAAGGTGGCCAATTGCAAGTTGTTCTCCTATTTGAATCTCCTCTGAAGAGTGGCATCATGGGCTCCTCAAAACAACTCTCAAATGATCTGAAAACAAAGATTGTTCAACATAGTTGTTCAGGGAAGGATACAAAAAGTTGTCTCAGAGATTTAACCTGTCAGTTTCCACTGTGAGGAACATAGTAAGGAAATGGAAGACCACAGGGACAGTTCTTGTTAAGCCCAGAAGTGGCAGGCCAAGAAAAATATCAGAAAGGCAGAGAAGGAGAATGGTGAGAACAGTCAAGGACAATCCACAGACCACCTCCAAAGAGCTGCAGCATCATCTTGCTGCAGATGGTGTCACTGTGCATCGGTCAACAATACAGCACACTTTGCACAAGGAGAAGCTGTATGGGAGAGTGATGCGAAAGAAGCCGTTTCTGAAAGCACGCCACAAACAGAGACGCCTGAGGTATGCAAAAGCACATTTGGACAAGCCAGCTTCATTTTGGAAGAAGGTCCTGTGGACTGATGAAACAAAGATTGAGTTGTTTGGTCATACAAAAAGGCGTTATGCATGGCGTCCAAAAAACACAGCATTCCAAGAAAAACACTTGCTACCCACTGTAAAATTTGGTGGAGGTTCCATCATGCTTTGGGGCTGTGTGGCCAATGCCGGCACCGGGAATCTTGTTAAAGTTGAGGGTCGCATGGATTCAACTCAGTATCAGCAGATTCTTGAGAATAATGTGCAAGAATGTCACTTTTCTATTGAGGTGCCCATACTTTTGCACTGGTCAAATTTTGGTTTAATGCATATTGCACATTTTCTGTTAGTACAATAAACCTCATTTCAATCCTGAAATATTACTGCGTCCATCAGTTATTAGATATATCAAATTGAAATGGCTGTTGCAAACACCCAAATATTTAGAACTAAAAATGATTAAGATTAATAGGGGTGCCCAAACTTTTTCATATGACTGTATAAGGGGGAAACTGTTAAATATGAGGGGGGTTATTATAAGGGGGAACTATTATATATAAGGGGGTATTATAAAGGGAAATTATATATACATGGGGGCTATTATTAGGGTGAATTATTATTTATAAGACGGGCTATTATTTATAAAGGAGGAACTATTTATAAGAGGCCTATAAAAAGGAGGAAACTATTATATATAAGTCATCTATTATAGGGGGGACTATTATTTATAAGAGGGGAACTATTTATAAGGAGGGTATAATTGTTATGTGGGCTTATTTATAAAGGGGGCTATTAGTGATAATGGGGATTATTACTGTATTTATAAGGGAAACTATTATTTATGAGAAGGCTATTATTAATAAGGGTAAACGATTTATAAGCGAGCAGTATTATTTTTACGTGGTGACTGTTACTGATAAGGGGGAACTATTACAGATGAGGGGGAATATTCCTGATACACGGCACTATTTATCATATATAAGGGAGCTATTACTGATAAATGTGTAATATTATTTATAAGCAGAGACTATTATTTATAAGGAGGCGCTATAATAACTGATGAGGGGGTGCAAACATCTATTAGGCAGTACAAAGGTGCTCATTTGAATTGTGTGTGGGAAAATGGGGGTTGTTATTACAATAGTGTTGTTTGTATATCAGCATTTGGGGCCCGCTTTTAATTTTGCCACACTTTGTCTAAAGCCGACCTGGTTACCGACTGGTAATCCGCACACAGACAAGCTCTGGACAATGCAGTGTCCTACAAACAGTGTGACAGACAGGGAATTTCCCTGTGTCACTTAGCTACTGATCTGCAATTGCGGAGATAGACTTCAATGGTCTAGTCCGCAACATAAGTGCATACAAAAATAAGACATGCTTAGGGCGGAGTCTGACCGCACACTGTAATGGCCGCAACTCTCTAGAGCTCCGTGGCTACGAGTCTCATACCCACTCCTCGCACGCATTGCACGGCCTGAGCATGGTGAAAACAGGCTGAGATAGGGGTCCTGAGACCCCCGACACCCCGAGATCTAGCAAACACCAGGGAGATTTGCAGAAATACCTGCGGAGAAAGGTCCCGCTCTTGCTGCAGGGTTCCATCAAAATGGCGCCGGCGCCCGGCCGAGGGGCTGACACCGGTGAGGAATTGGAGGCTGATAGCGCCGCGGACACAGATCGCACAGATAGCGGATTCACTACCATATCCAAATCCTTTCTTCAGAAGGCACTGGCATCGGCGCTTAGCCCGGTACTATCGCAACTCGCGGACATCAAGTCTGAAATCCAAAACGTCAGGCACAGGGTCTCAGGCCTAGAAACAGTCTACACAGCGCTGCAGACGTACTCCTCCACTGTGAAGGCCCAGCTTCTCCTTCATAAAGAGCACATAGATCGCTCCCTAGCTCTCATTGAGGATCAAGAAAACCACAGCCGTAGAAAGAACATACGGATCAAGGGGCTACCTGAGTCGTAGTAACCTGATGAATTACCTAAGATGGCGTCCGAGCTCTTCGCAGACCTACTAGGCCCAGACTGAGCCGCCACTAGTGATAGAACGGATACATAGGGCTCTTCGGCCTAAGCCACAACAGGGGGAACAGCCGAGGGATGTCATCTGTGGCATCCTCTCTTACCCAGACGCTGCGGCTGTCCTACCGGTGGCGAGATCCAGACCTTCTATACAGATGGGTGAGGCCAACATTGCTGTCTACCAGGACATCGCTCCGTCTATTCTGGCAAAGAGACGCATACTACACCCACTACTTGAAGCTCTCAGAGCCAAAGGCCTTCAATATGCCTGGCTTTACCCGTTCGGGTTAGCGGTATCCTGTAATAGGAAACGCCTCACTGTCCATACTCTGAAGGATCTTCCGACGCTGTGGAGACATCTCGACATGGAGCCACTGGAAATCCCGTCTTGGCTACCAACGCCGAACTTGCCAGAGTTTCCGACCCTACCTGACCAAAAACTATGTTCAGACACAAGTCACCGAAGGGGAGAAAGTTGGTGTCTCACACCCTTTCTGCAAGATGTGCCATAGACTCATTGATGCTCTACCTGAGTGATTGCCGGTGAGACCGTCACAGTGTTTCTCTGAAGTATTTATCCTGTCCCGCCAGAATTGTTTAAAGACCTCTTTTTCTGTGGTTATAGTGTATATAATAACTTTAGCTTTATTTTGCCTCTTATGCTCTTATGGGGTGACTAGTAACCTTTTCTTTGCTTTGGGGCAGATGTCGTCCTGCGCGCCGCGGCAGCCGGGGTTGGCGGTATTGTACTACTATTTGAAGGCTTGGACAGTAGTATGCTCAGGGCCTTTCTATTTCCTATTGCCCATCGCTGCCTAGGTGGTCGTGGGGCGTGGGGCGTGGGGCGCACACTTTGCTGAATTGCCATGTTTTATCCGTGTTCTTCATGTCTAATGGAACCTATTTCCCTACCTTAGCTAACACATGAGGAGTGGAGAGAGACTCATTCCCTATCAGATCTATCTTCTTTTCACCCCCCACCTATTAGTAACTAACACAACAATACATACTGTTCACTGCCATTCTTCCTACATCCAACCTGAGATCCTGACGACTCTTAGTTGAGAGATTGGCGAGATAATTTAAGGTTCCACCCGCCTTCATCTCCCCGCCCCTTCATCCCTCTCTCCCTCTCATCTTCTCTTACATTACCAGAACTAACTCCGCGTCAGTGGTCCTGGCGCCTCAACGAGAGGCTGTTAGATGATGCATCACTTCTACAGGAGATTACAGCCAAGCTGCAGGAGTTCTTTCAACTAAATCTCACCCCGGAAGTTTCAGCAGGCACAGTCTGGGAGACCCACAAGTCATATGTCAGAGGCCTACTGATTGCCAAAGCCTCGGCCCTCAAGAAATCTCGACAAAAAGAAGTTGACTCCCTGTTGGGGCAGATTGCTGCCATTGAGAGAGTACATAAACGTCAGCGATTGGACATACAACAGGCAGATCTAGCGTCTCTGAGAGAGAAACTGAAGCGTATACTCCATTGTCAGGCGTCAAAACACCTCCTCTTCTATAAGCTACGACTTTATGCGTATGGAGATAAAGGAGGACGCCTGATGTCCCATCTGATTAAGTGGACTAAAGCCAAGACTCACATCTCAGAGGTAAAGACCCCTTCTGGCCTCCTTGAGAAGTCCACCCTGGGAATTGCTAAAGCCTTCAAGACTTTTTACACTGATCTATACAATCTCCACAAAGAGGAGACCAGCAGCGACCATCTCTCCCGCTCATCACGGACAGCCGCATTCCTCGAATCCCTTCAGCTCCCGCGACTGAACATAGAGGAAGCAGAACAGCTGACGGCCCCAGTTACACTATCAGAGCTACAAAAAGTCATAGCAACCTTTCCGACGGGTAAGAGCCCCAGTCCGGATGGACTTTCTCTGACCTATTACAAGAAGTTTGCTGAGATCCTACTGCCGAACCTCTCTTTGTTATGTAATGATCTCCTCGCTGGGGGTGCTCTGCCCAAACAGACACAAGAAGCCCACATTGTGCTTATTGCCAAAGAAGGAAAAGACCCGTCGCTCTGCAGCAGCTATCGCCCCATTTCTCTGCTGAACCTAGACTCAAAATATGGGCCAAGCTGCTCGCCTTGCAGCTGCAAGAATTCTTACCCAAACTTATCAATGAGGAACAGTCTGTGTTTGTGAAAAGTCGTGAGGGCAAAGACAACACCCACAGGTTGTTACACACCATCGATCTAACCCACAAAACCAAATGTCCACTAGTCCTTCTCGGCGTAGATGCGGAGAAGGCTTTTGACAGGGTCTGCTGGGACTACATGACAGCTGCTCTCTCAGCCTTTGGCCTGCCAGAAGAATTTGTGAAGGCTATCCTGACACTCTACGCTCATCCTCATGCCAGGCTAAAGGTGAACAGCACTCTCTCACCATATTTTGACATCACGAATGGGACGCGCCAAGGGTGCCCCCTATCCCCGGCACTCTTTATTCTCACACTGGAGACCTTGCTGCAGAAGGTCCGCCTACACCCTGACATCCATGGTCTATAAGTCGGGAAAATGTCGCTTCAAGCTGTCGCATTCGCGGATGACGTTCTGTTCCAGGTGTCGAACCCAGTGGATGGTCTACCAACCTTAACCAGTCTGCTGAGCGAGTTCGGAGAAATCTCCAACTATAAAATAAATCTCACTAAGTCGGAAGCTCTTTGCATCCACCTGCCACCCTCTCTTCTACGGCAAGTAAAGAAGGATTCTCCATACACTTGGAGGACTGATCACATTACCTACCTGGGAATAAAATTGACGAGACGCACTGCTGATTTGTACGCCTCCAATTATCTACCACTAGCTCAAGAAATCTCTGCAATGCTTCGCTCATATGACCTCCCATATATTTCTTGGTTTGGCAGAAAGAACCTCCTCCAAACATATGTGATACCGAAACTGCTCTACGTCCTTCAAATGTTGCCGATTTATCTCCCCACCGCCTTTCTTAGCTCCATTAGGTCCATGTTTAATCGTTATGTATGGAGAGGGAAGCCGGAGAGAATTGCACATCGACTTCTCATTTAACAAAGAGAGAAAGGGGGCATCTCCCTGCTGGATTTTACCAACCTATACAAGGCAAACCTCCTACAGACCTGGCTGTCCCTGGTCTCTCCAACCAAGTGCATGGCCATTAGACAAATGGCAAAACAACTCCATGGCCCAGGCCTAAATCGCCTCTTATGGCTACCTGACCCCAAATCACTAAAAAGCCCATCTTTTGCACCATTGTTAAGAGGCCCCTGTATGGCTTGGCAGGAATATCATCGGCTTCTAGCTCCAGCGCCGTCCCGAGTCTTCCCAGCTGACCTTCTTCCGCATCTGACCTCCAAAGATAGCTCTGCATATGAAGATTTCTGGTCCCATCTCCGAAACAAGGCACTGGGGGATCTATTCCACAGAAACACACCAATCTCCATTGACTCTTTGCGGTCTCTCATGCCTGTTGCCAAGGTCACGCACCTCCATTACCTACATTTTCACTGGTGCACTAAAGCCCTTCCGAACATATTCCTGCTGGACAGAGGACAGAGACTTGACACAATTTGAAAAAGTGTACCTCTCCAAGGTTCGCTCCACCCAGAAACTCGCCTATTGCAAAACCCTCATGACTGCTGCCTCGACTTCCCCCACACCTGCCTATATTTCTTCTTGGGAAAGAGAACTAGGTCAAACGCTTACAGAAGCTGAAGTCACCTTTACACTTCGTCACTCTCATGGATTTTCCCCATGTATCAGATTGCAGGAGATGCATTTCAAATTGTTGGCCAGGTGGTACAAAACACCAGAGTGGCTCCATGCATACAAACTCTCGGCTACGAACCTATGTTGGAGATGTCAAGCGACTAAAGGCTCTTACCTACACATTTGGTGGCAATGCGACTTAATCACTCCATACTGGTTGGAGGTACAATCGGTCATTAGGAAAGTAACATCAACCTTCGACCTGACCCCAGCTATGATAATCCTCTCCATTCCGCAACCAGGTTTCTCTCCGTCCAAGACGAACCTCACCACTCACCTCCTAGAAGCGGCTAAATCGATTATACCCTTGTACTGGCTCCAGTCTTCCACCCCTCTGACCACTGCATGGCTGACAAAAGTCGACCAGATTGTCCTGTTCGAGGAGCTTCTCAGCTGGTCTCGCTTCTCCCATGAAAAAATTCCTCCAACTCTGGTCGCCCTGGCTCAAGTTCCGCAACACCACCGTCAACTTGGACCTACTCCTGACTTCTGGTGTCATCTGAGAGTTTCTATCTTCTTCTCCTTTTCCTTCTTTTATCTTCTCTCTCCCTCTCCCTCCCTTCTTGTTCTTCTTCTTGTTTATCTTCCCCCTCCTCTTCTACTCCCTCTTCCCCTATCTCTTCCCTCCCCCCTCCTACCCTCCACACTTCCTTTTATTTAACCTTGTTAAATTTTAATGTAACCAATTTTAATTTTATTTCCTCTCATTTTATTACATTTTTATTCCTTCTTCTGTCTTACTTATCTTATCCTTTAATTTGAGAATTGCAGTGTTACATGCTCAGTATGTTTCTTGAGTTATTGACTGTTATGTTGCTGAATTCGCAGTTGATTGACAACTTTTGTACTCTAATAAAAAGTGATTTACAAAAAAAAAATAAGACATGCTTCATAATTTGCAGTCCTTGAAAATGGCACGGACATACAGAAACGGCACAGGCACAAAAAACGAGGTGGTGTATCTGGGCCCATGAATGAAATTAATGCGTCTATACTTTTATCCGTAAATGCGAATAAAAACTACAGTTGAGTGTAGAAGGCCTATATCTTAGAGGTGAATGTCCTTAGAGTTATATTAATTCAACCAACACCTAATTTTATAATTTTCAGGCTACTTTTGTTTATTACAAAACACATAAAGAGAGAATTTTTTTCCAGTTCCATCTCTGTTCTTTGAGTTTTTGACACAAACAATAATATAGTATGCAGCAATATTTTTGCAATATTTTTTCTATATATTAGATATATCCAATTTTGATTTCATTCAATGACACCCATTTGAAAACTGATCCATCCTTACTGTCAAGAGGACCAGAAGTCATAACAATAATGTGAACAAAACCCTAAAAAATTATCATGGAAATGAAAGTTCTTGAAGTTAGGCCTACTTGTACTATATATACTATATTATGTTTTCTTTTTTTTTACAAAGCATTATAGCCATAGAATAAGCATAAATTTGTATGTATCTTTCTGTTCCTTCAGCAGAGTAGGGATTGAATAGATATTAATTTTTTTTTTTGCACAGTTATCCTTAAAATGATCTGTTCCCTTTAAATTAGTTATTGTATACATTGCAGTATATTGAAAAACAATGCAAGAAAACAGAAATACAAAAATGCTTTATGCTTGTTGAGGGAAAAAAACAAAGACGACAATGCAGTTCCATTGCGTTACATCTGAGTCATTGCAATTGTAATTAAATCTTGGGTTGTAAACAGGATTAATGAAATGAAACACAAAATCTTCATCCTGTATACTGAGATTTCTTAGGGATGACAAAAACAGTTTTGCACAAAAAATTTGGAACTTTTTAAACTTTCCCAAAAAGGGGGCATGGCAAGGTCTTACAGGTGTCGGGAACATCAGTCCCACCACATTTATCATCATTTATGCCTGAACTCTGGCTTAAATTAGGGGGGAAATGTATGCCCGTTATGAGCTGGCATACATTTTCCTCCAGGCAAACAGCCCAGCAGAGGGTGCGCCTCAGTTATGATGAAACGTGGGTCTTGTCATATATGAGGCACTCCCTCCGCCAGCTCCGGGGCTATGAAGACTGGCGTTAGACTTCATAAATCTGCCCCAATGGGTCTAGTGTCAAGAAACATTTCCATGTAGCTGCATAGTGGGTCTCCAGAATGAATTTTACTGGTGTGGTCTAGGCACTCCAGTGTGACACTGGCTATATATGTGTTTGCATTTGCTTTGCAGCCATGGCAGCATACACCTGAACAAATTGTTCATATTATAGGGCTGAACTACATTTCTCCCTGAATCCATTTGGAGGCTTAGGTCCAGAAAGAGATGAGATTTTGTAGTGTGACATCCCATCTGAACAGATTGCCTTGTCGCTGGCAGATGGGCTTATACAATTTCCTAAAAATATAATGCAAATGTGGATAGGTCCTTGTATTGGATCTTTGGATGGGCATCCTTTTCAGTTTTTTACTGTAATATGAGAGTAAATATGGCCAAGGCTGGAATATGTTTAAAAATTTTCTTTGTGATTTTTTACTTTAGTGTAACTGTAAATGCAGGTCTTGGGATTTTTTTTTGGTAATGTTTATTGAATCTGATCTTGCTCTTTGTTAACAGATTTTATGCGACCATGTATGCATGTATTAAGAGTGGCATTACCAGTAAATTGATACATTATAGACATTGTGGACTGTGCAGTATTAAAAATGAAATCACAAATTGAGCATGAGGGCAAGGATCAATATAATCTAAAATTAATTGGGTAACTTTTCAATGCATAAGCAGGAACATACAGTGCTTTGCCAAAGTATTTGGCCCCCTTGAACTTTTCAACGTTTTGCCACATTTCAGGCTTCAAACATAAGGATATAAAATTTTAATTTTTTGATGAAGAATTAACAACAAGTGGGACACAATCGTGAAGTGGAACGAAATTTATTGGATATTTTAAACTTTTGTAAAAAATAAAAAACTGAAAAGTGGGGCGTGCAATATTATTCGGCCCCTTTACTTTCAGTGCAGCAAACTCACTCCAGAAGTTCAGTGAGGATCTCTGAATGATCCAATGTTGTCCTAAATGACTGATGATGATAAATATAATCCACCTGTGTGTAATCAAGTCTCCGTATAAATGCACCTGCTCTGTGATAGTCTCAGGGTTCTGTTTAAAGCGCAGAGAGCATCATGAAGACCAAGGAACACACCAGGAAGGTCCGTGATACTGTTGTGGAGAAGTTTAAAGCCAGATTTGGATACAAAAAGATTTCCCAAACTTTAAACATTCCAAGGAGCACTGTGCAAGCGATCATATTGAAATGGAAGGAGTATCAGACCACTGCAAATCTACCAAGACCCGGCCGTCCCTCTAAACTTTCATCTCAAACAAAGAGAAGACTGATCAGAGATGCAGCCAAGAGACCCATGATCACTCTGGATGAACTGCAGAGATCTACAGCTGAGGTGGGAGAGTCTGTCCATAGGACAACAATCAGTCGTACACTGCACAAATCTGGCCTTTATGGAAGAGTGGCAAGAAGAAAGCCATTTCTCAAAGATATCCATAAAAAGTCTCGTTTAAAGTTTGTCACAAGCCACTTGGGAGACACACCAAACATGTGGAAGAAGGTGCTCTGGTCATATGAAACCAAAATCGAACTTTTTGGCCACAATGCAAAACGATATATTTGGCGTAAAAGCAACACAGCTCATCACCCTGAACACACCATCCCCACTGTCAAACATGGTGGTGCAGCATCATGGTTTGGGCCTGCTTTTCTTCAGTAGGGACAAGGAAGATGGTTAAAATTGATGGGAAGATGGATGGAGCCAAATACAGGACCATTCTGGAAGAAAACCTGTTGGAGTCTGCAAAAGACCTGAGACTGGGACGGAAATTTATCTTCCAACAAGACAATGATCCCAAACATAAAGCAAAAACTACAATGGAATGGTTCACAAATAAACATATCCAGGTGTTAGAATGGCCAAGTCAAAGTCCAGACCTGAATCCAATCAAGAATCTGTGGAAAGAGCTGAAAACTGCTGTTCACAAATGCTCTCCATCCAACATCACTGAGCTCGAGCTGTTTTCCAAGGAAGAATGGGCAAGAATTTCAGTCTCTCGATGTGCAAAACTGATAGAGACATACCCCAAGGGACTTGCAGCTGTAATCGCAGCAAAAGGTGGCGCTACAAAGTATTAACTTAAGGGGGCTGAATAATTTGGCATGCCCCACTTTTCAGTTTTTTATTTGTTACAAAAGTTTAAAATATCCAATAAATTTCGTTCCACTTCACGATTGTGTCCCACTTGTTGTTGATTTTTCACCAAAAAATGTAAATTTTATATCCTTATGTTTGAAGCCTGAAATGTGGCAAAAGTTTGAAAAGTTCAAGGGGGCCGAATACTTTCGCAAGGCACTGTACTTACAAGGAATGAAGGAATGCCACCCTACCACTTAAGAGAACAGCAGTATAAATGACAGATGACATTTGAGTGGCACTATGTGAACTGTGAGAGATACTGGTCAGAACAATTAGTGATGAAATTGGCCTTGTGAAATGTAGCATTGCTGTAAAAGCTGACCAGTTTGGTAGATACTGTACTTTCACAGTGTGTATTTTTTCCAAGAAGTCTAGAACATTTGTAATCAGCAAGTACAGGAAGTGTTATCTCCTCACATCTGTAGTTTTGGACTCAATCCACAACATTTTTTATCAAAATTTTATTTCCTTATCATCCCGTGCTGAAATACAAGCATACAGTCATGTGAAATATGCTGCCATACTGTGCGGCAACGTCATACTTGTGACCAACCTACAAACGTTATATGAATGCTGATTTTCAGTTTTCGTCAGGACACAATATTGATCCCCTCTATAGAAGGATTTGCTAAGCTTTTACTATAAAGTCCTTGGAAGCATGCATTTGAGTTAGAGTTAAATGCAGAAGAACTAAAGGAGTCATATTTATATACTTGTGAATCAAAATTCCAACACTTACAATATTTAAAAAAAATCCTTTATTTCACATGAAACAGCCTTGATATCCATACAAAAAAAAAAAGCTTATGTGTTTCCAATTTGTCTAAAGTTCTTTAACATAGTATGTCATTCTTTAATCCTTCTCTCTTTCCAGCATTGTTCAACCAAAGGTGACAAGTCAAAGTGGCACATAAGTACATATAAGTACCTGTATGATTGAGGAGGTCTAACAAGCTTATAATTTATGACCTTTTCACAGAGAGGATGAGAAGTCTACTTAGGGGTCTGACCGCTGGCACCCCTCTCATCATGACAGCAGGCATCCCCTAGCCCCTGTATGAAAGGAGTAGCGGTCAAGCATGACTAACTGACAATTCCATTCATTTGGTAGCTACAAAACCATGTTCTCATGATCAGTGGGGTTCCCAGTATCAGACCCCAAAAATCAGACTATTGTAATCTTGGGGTGACACTTTTAGATGTACGTTATAAAAAACTCATACTTGTTTCTTCCATTTCTTCTATCAGTTATATATTTACATGTTTGCTTATACACAGATATTTTCTTCCTGTACATTATATGCTGAAAAGCCATGTCACTCATAGGTTTGCATATCCTTGTTTCAAATGCCAACAACTAGATGAGTCATGTATACCCTTAGGTTACATTGTGCAAGATAACATATGCTTCATACAAGTCTGTGCTGATAGTTTTATGTCATTAAATTGTATTCTTCTTCTTGTGTGTACTAATAAATAGTCGTTCAGTCAGCGGTATCTGCTGGGACAAGTCAGCTGTAAAGTATGAGGCTATATTACTACAAAAGGACATAATATACAAAAAAAACATATCACATGAAAAAGGCCACACTTACCCACTACCAGATGAAACTGGCTCAGGATACAGATAGGTCCTTGCAGTATTGGGTAAGTGTGGCCTTTTTTTCATGTTTTTTTTTAATATTAGGTCCCTTTTTAGTGGTATGTTTTTGATTTTTAGTTAGGGACTCACAATGGCATGAGGAACCTTGATGGTGGTATGAGAGCTTGCGTATTTTGGCCGATATATTGACCAATACCCCTTGGTTTTTTAACCTTTTTTGCAGGATACAGCCAGGCCCTGTTATATTTGCAGGGTGTTGATAGTGGTGAAGCACACACACGGAGGTGCTGTACAGTTCACCTGATCAAATAATGTGGGGTGTGACCAATATGCTGTTCTTTGGCACTGTGCACCTCACAATATCCTGTGACTAGCATCTTGTATAAGTTTTATCTGTGTGCATTTGATATGCTGGCATCCCCGCCTCCCCCTCACGGATTATAGGTGTGTGAGTGGGGGCTCTATTAGCATTTTGCAGCTGTGCCGTTTCTATCATATAATGCAATGGCCTGACTGAATCCTGCACAGCCATGTTTTATCTGATAACATATCAGGCTAGATAAAACAACATTTCTGATATATAGTCAGTAAAGACAAGAATGTTAGGCAGTGTTCACATATGAGAAACACATATTTATATTAAATGTCTGAAATTTAAGCTTAAACTGGCAATAGACATGGGTGATAGACAAGACATCACCAATCTTCATATTAAACACATGCTCAATTTTGGTCAAGTATAATAGCTTCCATTAATAGGGGTGAGATGGCAACACTTAAATCTACCATTCCAGCTAAAATTTTGAGGGAAAGAGTCTGGTAATTTTTCTGTGTAAGCCTATGTACAGTAGAACCAGGCTAAGTTACAAGATAACCTGCAATTAATGCCCATTAAGTTAACAATATCTGTAGTAAGTACTGTACATGCAGAAAATGCTAAATTGTGGAGGGTATCAAAGGAGAAATATAGATGGGCACTGATCAGACATATTACCAAGAAGCAGAATGATGTACAGACAAAACAAGCAAACAGTCACATCTACAGTGGGGGAAAAAAAAGTATTTAGTCAGCGACCAATTGTGCAAGTTCTCCCGCTTAAAAAGATGAAAGAGGCCTGTAATTGACATCATAGGTAGACCTCAACTATGAGAGACAAAATGAGAAAACATATCTAGAAAATCACATTGTCTGATTTTTTAAGAATTTATTTGCAAATTATGGTGGAAAATAAGTATTTGGTCACCTACAAACAAGCAAGATTCTTCTTTAAGAGGCTCCTCTGTCCTCCACTCATTACCTGTAGTAATGGCACCTGCTTGACATTGTTATCAGTATAAAAGACACCTGTCCACAACCTCAAACAGTCACACTCCAAACTCCACTATGGTGAAGACCAAAGAACTGTGGAAGGACACCAGAAACAAAATTGTAGACCTGCACCAGGCTGGGAAGACTGAATCTGCAATAGGCAAGCAGCTTGGTGTGAAGAAATCAACTGTGGGACCAATTAGAAAATGGAAGACATACAAGACCACTGATAATCTCCATCGATCAGGGGCTCCATGCAAGATCTCACCCCGTGGGGTCAAAATGATCACAAGAACGGTGAGCAAAAATCCCAGAACCACATGGGGGACCTAGTGAATGACCTGCAGAAAGGTGAGACTAACGTAACAAAGGCTACCGTCAGTAACACACTACGCTGCCAGGGACTCAGATCCTGCAGAGCCAGACATGTCCCCCTGCTTAAACCAGTACCTATTCAGGCCCGTCTGAAGTTTGCTAGAGAGCATTTGGATGTTCCAAAAGAGTATTGGGAGAATGTCATATTGTCAGATGAAACCAAAGTAGAACTGTTTGGTAGAAACACAGCTCGTCGTGTTTGGAGGAGAGTGAATGCTGAGTTGCATCCAAAGAACATCATACCTACTGTGAAGCATGGGGGTGGCAACATCATGCTTTGGGGCTGTTTCTCTGCAAAGGGACCAGGACGACTGATCCGTGTACATGAAAGAATGAATGGGGCCATTTATCGTGAGATTTTGAGAGCAAACCTCCTTCCGTCAGCAAGGGCATTGAAGATGAAACGTGGCTGGGTCTTTCAGCATGACAATGATCCCAAGCACACCACCAGGGCAACGAAGAAGTGGCTTCGTAAGAAGCTTTTTAAGGTCCTGGAGTGGCCTAACCAGTATCCAGATCTCAACCCCATAGAAAACCTTTGGAGGGAGTTGAAAGTCCGTGTTGCCTAGCGACAGCCCGAAAACATCACTGCTCTAGAGGAGATCTGCATGGAGGAATGGGCCAACATACCAGCAACAGTGTGTGCCAACCTTGTGAAGACTTACAGAAAACGTTTGACCTCTGTCATTGCCAACAAAGGATATATAACAAAGTATTGAGATTAATTTTTGTTATTGACCAAATACTTATTTTCCACCATAATTTGCAAATAAATTCTTTAAAAATCAGACAATGTGATTTTCTGGATTTGTTTTCTCATTTTGTCTATCATAGTTGAGGTCTACCTATGATGTCAATTACAGGCCTCTCTCATCTTTTTAAGTGGCAGAACTTGCACAATTGGTGGCTGACTAAATACTTTTTTTTCTCCACTGTACATGGACAGCAAAGTACTTTGGAAGAAGCAGAGATGTAGCTGCGCCATGGGGAATGAATAGGAGAGCAGGAGTTCCAGCCATCCCTGACAGGTTTAATGTGGCCCAGGTTACTCCTGATAAAAGTCTACTGTGTATGACTGTGACTAACCTGTCCTGGACCATTTTCTGGCACAAAGGTCACCCAAACTAGCCAAGATGCAACCCAAATAAGAATAATTGGTGTGCACCTATAGTGATCCATGTACCAGGGAATGGAGGTTTTGTCCACCTCTAGCAGCAGTTATTGCAAGGACTCATTCCCTCATGTACTGATGTGGGGACGGGTTACTTGTAATCACTGATAGGCAGTTAAATGGTGGCCAGCTATTTAGTACGTTGTTAACTTCCTACTTAAATAGCTGGCCACCATTTTGAGTAATTTGTCAAAAACAAACTCCAATAGTTTTGAATTTTCTGCAATACGAAACTTTTGGCACATTCGGCACAAATTCATGCTGAATAATTCTGCTCATCTCCAGTTGTTAAAGTTTAACCAGTTTTTTAATATTTTTATTATTTATTTATTTATTTTTTTTTCACCTTCCCTGGCCTCATATTAAAAAAGTGGCTATCCTGGACAACCAGTTCTTCTCTTATAAGGCCGGGGCCCCACTTTGCGAAAAACACTGCATTTTACAGTACCTGCGAAGTGGATGGGATTCTGCAATTTTTGAAAATTGCAGCATGTCAATTATACTTATGGAAATGCTGGCGTTTCTGTATAGGTATAATAGGGTCAGAAAGCTCTGCGGACAGACTGTGAAAAACGCTGTGGAAAAAGCCATGATGTGTTTGCGCTGTGTTTTTTTCTGTAGTGTCTTTTTGCTGTGCCTCACTACATCTTAGTCTTAAGATGGTTCCTAAGTGAGGAACTCTCTCTCTACGCTAGGTTCACACCTGCATTCGGGTTTCCTTTTGGGGGGTCCGCCTGAACGGAAACCTAATCTGCTTAAAAAAGTGATTACCCGCGGAAACCTGTGGACCCCATAGACTATAATGGGGTCCGCCAGGTTTCTGCCCAGTTTCTGCCTGAAAAGGGCGAAAAATGCTGAGAGAAGAGTGCTGCTTACAGCTCTTTTCTCTCCGCATTTTTCAAGCAGAATGGGGAACGGAATCCTCCAGCGCAGACCCAGCACAGGTGTGAACCTAGAGCTAGAGATACCTAAATTATCTTGATGTAACAACTTCCAAATACATACGCTGAGTTCAGATAATGTCATTTGTCCACCAATCAAAGTCAGTAGCATTTCGGCACACTAACACCTTTGTAAACAGTTTAGCAACCCTTAGAGATTTCTCAATACACACTGATTAAATCATTGCGGTAAATAGGTGCCGGTAGAGAACATCACACAAGGAACGCATTTATGAGTATATCAGCAAAAATTTACTTGGCAGAAGTACCAACCACAGGTGGCTAAGCAAATCATCTTATTCATTGTGTAAAAGCCTTTGATACAGTGGTTGACTGCCGGTGAGAGCTTTCACAATTAATTGGCGTAAGTCAGAATTACACAATCCTCTTTTTCTCACTCTTGAAACATTTGGTATTCCAGACAAATTCAAGCAGTCTTTATTACATTACCACTTAGACATTGCCAGTGTTGGATTGAGGTGCCAAGTAAAATTCATTATGGGATCTCACTATACTATACATGCAAATGTTACCTGACTCTCGTCCAACTCTAAACGCCTACAATTTCATCTAACATAACTTTTTTCAGTAGTAGCTTGCTGCTTAGCCCTGGCCTCTGTTTCTGTCCAGAGATCCTATCGGTAGTTTGCTGCCTGGCTCCTCCCTTAAACTAGGGCCCTCTTAGATCTGTGAGCCAGGGATATGTGCCCACACAGCAGAAGATCTCAGGCAGAAGCAAGACACTGCAGGATGATTGGTGATCGCGGCTCCTGCAGTGTAATTGAGAAGATAGAGCCCAGGGAGGAAGGATACTGGTTGGCTTGACTTTGTAGCTAGATGACATCTCAGACTCCCAATTTGTCTACAGTATATATAAATAAGCTGGATAGTTTCTTAAAGGGTTTGTCCAGTTTCAGACCAATATTGTTTGTATAATGAAAAGTAATACAATTTTCCAATAAACTTTCTGTATCAATTCCTCAGAGTTTTCTAGATCTCTGCTTGCTGTCATTCTGCTTACTTCCAGTGGATAAACATCAGTCCATGGTCATGTGATGAGCACACAGGTGCACAGCTCGTTACAAGGCACATGTCTGATTACTGTGCTGTGACTGTAACAAGCTGTACACCTGTGTGACCATCACATAACCACGGACTGATCTTCATCCACTGGAAGTAACAGAATGAATGACAGCAAGCAGAGATCAGAAATCTCTGAGGAATTGATACAGAAAGTATATTAGAAAATTGTATGACTTTCATTATATAAACAATAACATTTGTCTCTTAAAACTAGTCTGAAACTGGACAACCCTGTTAAATAATCTACACAGTATATTATACTGACGCATATCATGGTTAAGCTGCTGTATGGTGAGTATCTGAATGAACGGTGAGTGTACAGTACTGTGCCATGCCAGGGTAAGCTAGGGGGCCAACCTGGCTCAGGGGCCTATCTATTCACCTGTTGGCCAGTCCAAAACTGAGCATTATTTCTCGTTCCACAAAATATATTCTACATAATATATGTATATTGTATATACGTTGTATGTATAGTTCATTCTAAAGACTGTCTATCACAATTAGAAATGAGTGAATTTTTCAAAAATTCAATTTGGCAGCTTCACCGAATTTTCCAAAACGATTCGATTCAATCCGAATTAATTTGCGGCAAATCACGTTAAAAACAGCTATATCCTGGCTACAGAGAGCCTGTATAGTAGTGTAGCTGCTACGGACATTTACATGTTACCATAGCAACATGGCCTAGCGCGAAATATTCAGCCTCGGTGTCTCGCACACAGTAACACATCTCACAAAGGTATCAAGCTCGCTATCCCCTACAGCTCAACCCCACAGGGCCACAGCTTGCCAAATCCACCAAACCTGGACCATAACTTGCCATCCCTTATAGTAACACAGCTCTAAATCCCCACACTACCCCAAGTTCACCATGCACCCCAAAACTCCCCCTCCACAGTTCACCGTGTACCCCACAGTCCACCTTGCACCCCACATCTCTCCCTTCCACAGTCCACCGTGAACCCCACATCTCTCCCCCCCCACACTACACCCTGTAGCCATCTCCCCTCCTCACAGTATACCACGCACCTCACATCTCTACATGTTCCTCCACTGCACGGGATACAACTTTCCATCATGTGTATGGACCTTCTTACAAGTAGACATGCCTTCCCAGTCACATGACTAGAGCATGTCATGTGACCGTCTGACGTCAGAAGGTCCTTACTGAGTATAGTATTTAGCCTTTGGCACAATGCCATGCATGCTGCCAATTAGGGATGGCTGGCTGGCTGCTGATTGGCTGCACGCATGACATTGTGGGAAATCCCGCGTTCCCAGAGTTCCTTGCCCCATGTCTTAACATGTGCAGCAAGCCATTTTAGGAAAAAATGCGATTCGTTACCACGAAGCGTGAGGAAATCCGGAATCAAATATTTCCTGAAATTCGGATCGAATTCCACTTCGTCAGCTTTGATTTGCTCATCTCTAATCACAGTGTTGTTTGTTGAATTGTTCAAATACAGTGGTCTCTCAAGTTACAAAGGCATTGGGATACAATATTTCAACATACAATGGACAAAGACTTAAAGTGTAACTAAACCTTTGGACAACTTTAAATTTTTCTTTTGAGAGCTGTTTCTGCCTCTCACTGAATGTTACTGTGTAAGATATAGAGAAAATGAGGGTGGGGGAGGGTCAATTCAAACAGTTATATCTCAGGTATTATATAATGTACAAACTTGGTACAAACTTTTGTGTCATATGAAAGAGGAGATTTTCCTTTTTCATATGAGACTACTCTTGCAGTGCTATCTATATTATTTCCACAGATATCACTGGCTGAAAATACAGTCGGGATTGGGATATTTACAGTATATGCACCTGTATAATGGATATGATATAAGAATCCCAATTTCGATTGTGTTTTCAACCAGTGATATTTCTGGAAATAATTTAGATAGCATCTTAGTATCATCTTAGAGTCTCCTCTTTCATATGACACCAAAAGCAAGTTTGTCCGTTTTATAATGTCCGAGATGACTGGAGGTTCCAATATATCACTATGGTCATTTCACTGATAAAACTCCTGTATTAGTGGAGTGCATGCACTGTCTGGCTGACTAGTAGTGCCTCTCTACAGTATAGCACAATACTTCCTAAGAATAAGGCAGCAGCCATGTTTTCTCATTCTGAGTAACACCTTTAAACCTTGTCAAAACTGTTGCAACTGAGCCTGAAGATTCCATGTTTGCTGTTCATCTGTGTAGGTACTTATTATTTGCTGTGGTTGATTTGACCTGGACAGTTTCCTTACTCTCTTCTTAGATCCTGACCATTACCTTAATGCAAGAACTCTGCTAGTCCTGAACTTGGATTTGTATGACCATGTTTCTGTTGTATTATCTGATATATTCATTGCTATGGACATACCATCTGCAATCCATCAGTAGCTTCATTGTGGAGACCTGGGGATTTCCTGTGCAAAGTCCATACCGCAGGACATCGATTTCACAGTGAATATTGCTATATCCTTTAGATTCTGACCCCAGTTTTGCTCTAAGCGACATGTAATAGTAATATAGAGGCTCCATAGTCCTGCCTAACTGTAACCATATCATATCTTTAATAATCCTGAGTTACAGTCTATACTACATTTTGACATAGACAACTCTAACAGTTTTAGGCCTTATTATTACAGGGCAAGCCGAGTGCTGATATTAAACACATTGGTTAGCACATTTTCTTTACTCCCCTAAGCAGTTTGTTGTTGTTATTCAGCCCCATCACTGGCTCATATACTAGGGCTTTTTGGCATGTTCCTGCAATTGAGTGTGCTTGAGAGTTTTTGCAATGCAATAAACTATACAGTTTTCAGTAGGTCTACTCTTTCCTGAACATAAGCATTGAATAGACACCACACAAGAAAAGAATGCTAAGAGGTTTGCACTCACCAACCTGAAGAATGTCTGTGGAGAAATTGGCTAAGCCCTATATGTAGATGTAATCTATGTGTGAGCTGCAAAATGATGGACACTTTAATAACTTGAACAAATAAAGAGCTGAGATAAACTTTTATGGGGGAGGACCTTTAGATGCAAAAGAGAATCCCTGAAACACAGTGGAGAGGACAGTATTATTACAGAGAGAATAAATATGTGTCCAGTATTGGTACAACTCTTACGCCACATGGAATGTGCTCCATTTGTGCATTCCTTTCCCATTATAAGACTAATAGAGCTGGAGTGCACAAACATCAAACATGGAGAATGAATAGGACGTAGTTTCCCATAAAGTCCTGCGGTGACATTGCCTTGATGTCCAGGTTCATGCACATTTTACCTTCAGAACAATGTCTTGTCTTATAAACTTATTATAATGTGTTTATAAAATTATAGTTCTAGCTAAACTGGAGATGGAACTATTGTAGTAGGGGATATTGTTGTTTTTTTTCTTTTAATAAAGGCTAGGCTCACACTTGCACCAGGCTCTCTGTCATTCGGGTCCGCCAGGGGGAGCCCGAATGACAGAGAGCCCGTCTGCTAGAACAGTGGTCCGTTGGGTTTCCGCCATTTTTATACTGAAACTGGAACAGAGAAAAGACCTCTGTGTAGGACTTTTCTCTCCACTGATTTTTGGCGGAATCTGTGACGGAGTCTCCTAGAGCCCCTGATGCAAATGTGAACCTAGCCTCAGCAGTTATGTGCAAAGAAATAACATGAGGTCATGTTCAGTTGTACATAAATAATCCACTGCCCACTGTCCAGCATTATACATTCATAATGTCTGTCCTTAAAGGGAACCTGTCACATTGTACATGCTGTTCTACCTGAGGGCAATGTTATAGAACAGCAGAACATGAGCAGATTGTTTGTAGTTTTGTGGGAAAACAGTAAAGCTTGTCATTGAACTGAACCACCTCTCCCTCTCAGTTTAGGAGTCTAGTGAGCGACCTCACTCAATCACTGAGTAGGTCCACCTACTGGACTCCTAAGGGGGAAGTGATTCAGATCAATAAATGACAAGTTACACTAAACTATTTTGTACAAAACTATATATCAGTTTGCTCAGCTTCTCCTGCCCTATAATGTACTGCCTGTGGTTAGGATAGGATTTTCAATATGGCAGTTTTTGTTTTTTTTTTCTTAAATGGTTTATGCTAATCTTATACAAATACACAAAAGTTGAAAATAAAATAACATTGACAGCTATAAAACTATAGAAAGGTAGTATGATATGTTATAATGAGAAGACTTGGCAGTCCTGTGTCACATGTCACAAGTAAATCCAGACCAATGAGTGTATTGGCTGCCATTTTCCTATTGTGTGAAATCATTTCTTGCATGGCAAATGTGGAATCACAGCACGTATCTATATCCTGATTTCATATGAAGCTTTCTGTGCCATCCTAGGTCACCAGTTGTCTTTGGGCAGACATCTGTGCTTTCTCCAGGGTACTATAACCCAGATATTGGGGAATTATTCTTGTCTACATGGGATATGAACTCATAGTCAGACAATTTGTCAGTGTCATATGGTTTGGCTCATAGACAAACGCTTCATTAGAACGTAAAATATTGCCAGCACAGGGAGTACACATAATGTATTGCAGCAAATTAGATAATTGAATTCATTAGGAGAACTTTCCTCGTATTAATGCCATGATGAGGAATAATTTTGCCTGAATCAAATTTGTAAACATCCCATACAAAGAAGTTATACCCTGCAGAGGGATGGCAAATTAAACATGACTTTGTTTGGATCCAATAGTCATTTTCATAAAGCCAAAATGATTTATTGTTAAAACATTTTTATTCCATTACATTCTTCCGTTTCAGGAAAGATGAGCTTTTACCACTCTTTACTTTGGATATTATATATTCCAATAAGTAGGGCTTACTTATTAATAGGAAATAGAAAGTATTAGATTGGGGCCCCACGTGGCGTAAACACAGCGGTTTGGCCACGGCAGAAATGTTGCGACAAAAATCGCAGGGTTTTAGAGTCCCTTCAGTCTACAGTCATGGCCAAAAGTTTTGAGAATGACACAAATATTCTATTTTCACATGATCTGCTGCCCTCTGGTTTTTATGTGTGTTTGTCAGATGTTTTTATCACATACAGAAATAGAATTGCATTCATATTATGAGTAACAGAAGCTTATATTGACAGTTAGAATGAGTTAATGCAGCAAGTCAATATTTGCAGTGTTGACCCTTCTTCTTCAGAACCTCTGCAATTCTCCCTGGCATGCTCTCAATCAACTTCTGGACCAAATCCTGACTGATAGCAGTCCATTCTTGCAGAATCAATGCTTTCATTTTGTCTGAATTTGTTGGTTTTTGTTTGTCCACCCGTCTCTTGATGATTGACCACAAGTTCTCAATGGGATTAAGATCTGGGGAGTTTCCAGGCCATGGACCCAAAATCTCTATGTTTTGTTCCCTGAGCCATTTAGTTATCACCTTTGCTTTATGGCAAGGTGCTCCATCATGCTGGAAAAGGCATTGTTGAGCGCCAAACTGCTCTTGGACGGTTGGGAGAAGTTGCTCTTGGAGGACATTCTGGTACCATTCTTTATTCATGGCTGTGTTTTTAGGCAAGACTGTGAGAGAGCCGATTCCCTTGACTGAGAAGCAACCCCACACATGAATGGTTTCAGGATGCTTTACAGTTGGCATGAGACAAGACTGGTGGTAGCGCTCACCTCTTCTTCTCCGAATAAGCTGTTTTCCAGATGTTCCAAACAATCGAAAAGGGGATTCATCAGAGAAAATGACTTTACCCCAGTCCTCAGCAGTCCACTCCCTGTACCTTTTGCAGAATATCAGTCTGTCCCTGATGTTTTTTCTGGAGAGAAGTGGCTTCTTTGCTGCCCTCCTTGAGACCAGGCCTTGCTCCAAGAGTCTCCGCCTCACAGTGCGTGCAGATGCACTCACACCTGCCTGCTGCCATTCCTCAGCAAGCTCTGCACTGCTGGTAGCCCGATCCCACAGCTGAAACACTTTTAAGAGACGGTCCTGCCGCTTGCTGGTCTTTCTTGGGCGCCCTGGAGCCTTTTTGGCACCAATGGAACCTCTCTCCTTGAGGTTCTTGATGATGCCATAGATTGTTGACTGAGGTGCAATCTTTCTAGCTGCAATACTCTTCCCAGTTAGGCCATTTTTGTGCAGTGCAATGATGACTGCACGTGTTTCTTTAGAGATAACCATGGTTAACAGAAGAGAAACAATGATGGCAAGCACCAGCCTCCTTTTAAAGTGTCCAGTGGTGTCATTCTTACTTAATCATGACAGATTGATCTCCAGCCCTGTCCTCATCAACACCCACACCTGTGTTAATGGAGCAATCACTGAAACGATGTTAGGTGGTCCTTTTAAGGCAGGGCTGCAATGATGTTGAAATGTGTTTTGGGGGATAAAGTTCATTTTCTAGGCAAATATTGACTTTGCAAGTAATTGCTGTTAAGCTGATCACTCTTTATAACATTCTGGAGTATATGCAAATTGCCATTAGAAAAACTGAAGCAGTAGACTTTGTAAAAATTAATATTTGTATCATTCTCAAAACTTTTGGCCATGACTGTACAGTCTAGCGAATCCCATTACACACATTACGGAAAAATACGCACAGCGGAAATGCTGCAATTTCCAAAACCGTTGCGATTTTCAAAATCACAGCATGTCAGTTATACCTACGGAAATGCCACTGGTTTCCCTATAGGTATAATGGAAGCAGAAAATTCCAGGTATAATGGGGTACAGGTGTAAGGTCTGCTTTTTTTTTCTGAGAGATACATCCCTGCACTTAGATAGCAGTGTCCTACCATTTATGTATTTGTGTCAGATTATCAAATATTCTGGATTAACAAACATTATAGGAAAGGTTTTTTGTAAATAAACGGATAATTGCAGTGCATCTTCTGATAACCCGGCCACAACAAAGAAATCATGGCTGAGTTTCAGAGTATAGACAGTTCCTAGATTTATGATCGTATCCCTCAGCAGCTGATCAAGACTAAAGACTGTCACCACTGAGATGATTAGAGAAAATCTTTAAAAAACTCAGGAAATTTTTTAATTATTTATATTTGTAAAAATGTTTAACTTTCAATTGTATACAATTTTAAATATGGTTTTGTTCATTGGAATACTCCTTCCTGTACGTCCTTACTGTTTCCATAGGAATTAAGAGGGTATGTAGCAGCCAGGTGCTGCTAATCAAAGGCCCTTGATTACCTGATCATCAGCAAGTGTAACCACCTCTATACATCAGGAGTTTTGGCAGTTTGCTGTTCTGGAGCATTCAGGTATGCGTTAACACAGTGCCAAGGAGGAAAGGCATCAGCACAAAACAGTCCATCATTCTACAGGAAAAAAAAATTATTCAGAAGTGGAAAACATTCAAGACAGTTGACAATCTTCCCAGGAGTGGACGTCCCAGCCAGAGGCATTTTAATAGATTTGTGGGTCCAGTTCAAAGTTTTACCAAGTCAGTACCCCACACCTATTTTCATATCCCCTTAATTAGCTCCCATATAAGGCCCCCTGCCCCCTCAGTCACCACTATTACATACAAGTGAAAAAAAACAAAGTTATACTCACTTATTCTCGTTCCCATTTATATGCATCAATCAAGGTCAGCAGAGGGGCCTCCCACTGCCATAGGGCCTGGTGCGGATGCACAGTTTTCCCTATGTTAAAGTTACCTAGGTCCTAGAAAATTCACCCCAATGCTCAGCGAAATTGCAATTAACCCAAAAATTACATCTAAGACTCTACAGGCCACAGCATGTTAAATGTTGAAGTCCATTACTGTACAATTAGAAAAAGACTGAACAAGTATGGCACAGGTAAAGTTTAGATGAAACTGGTTCATGCAACAGGACAATGATCCCATAAGTCATGGGGTGACTCTTCCATTTTGGCTTTATCTGAGGTTGCATTTCCCTAAATGTAAGACCTTCTAAGGACCAGATGTTTTTTATTATGTCTTAATACAAAAAAAAAACATAACAGCAAATTCATCATGCCCTTTACACCAGAAAACATACCCCTACTTACGCCAAACTTGCACCTCAATCCCGCCGACCACATTCTGCAAATGTGGGCAGTGCGGGGACCAGGGAGGGCTGAAATATCCAAACTTTAGTCTGACAGATTTATAATAACTCACGCTAGTTTTATGGCATGAGTTACAATGGAAATCTACACCAGTAGCGTTCGAGTTTCCATTCTTCAGTGGACCCGAGAACCGAAGCCCTTTCTGCTTAAAAAGCGGCTACCCGTGGAAACACGCGGACCCCATAGACCGGGTTTCCTGCTTGCAGGACTTTTCTCTATGCATATTTTAAGCGGAATGGGGAATGGAATCCCCGAACGCTAGTGTGAACCTAGCATAATGAACAACATAAGAACATAGAAATACATTGACACTACTGTGACATAATGAAAATAAGGGTCACAGGAGGTCAGTGCTGCGGAATATGTTGGTGCTATATAAATAAAATGTATTATTATTATTATTTGGTTTGCTTTGCCCATTAAACAGCTTATGGCCTACTGCCTGTATATACATTTGTCATACTCGAGGCTGAGTATCATCTGAGTGCTGTCATAAATAAGCATAGAAAACAATTTACAAATAGAATGATGTTAAAAACATCCAGAATTCATTTACTTTTTTTCTGTTATTGCCCATGTGTTATGAAGAGACATTAGGGCTGTCTATATGCCATAACTGATTCTTAATAAAAAAAAATTATATATATAATCCAATAAACAATAATATAGAAACATGTTATTCTTAACACTGCTTCTGAAATTTCGGTCACAAATAAGGCTGCGTGCATCGAAGTGACCATCATCAAGTTCATGTAAACACTTTGTTTCATATGGATTCTCAAACATTAGGATAAAACAGGTGCCAAGAGGTAAGGGGTGCAACCTAAAAGTTGTTATATTTTGCAGTGAGGACTGACACATAGATGAGTGTAGACAAAAAACAAGTTATGAAACAGCACTTGCGCCACGGCATCAGACAGGTGCCATGCTTCACTATGGGAAAATCCCTTGCACAATAAATGATTGACTGTATTGTAAGTACCAAAACATTGGTATGTATAAGGCTACATGCACATGAATATGTGCATGTATGGGTCCATAAGATGTCATGAATGGCAGATGAGTGATATCCATGTTCTGTCTATGCCCACCATGGACCCATTAATTTCATTAATAAAACTGGGCCACAAAATGGGCAGGAATGGGATCTGTCCTGAGTTTGCACCCAGGCTCACAGCGGCCATAAGAAAATAATCTTTCAGTGTGCTAGCCATTAAAAACATGGCTAGCACACCAACAAAGCACAAGTTCATGTGTGTGGAGCCTTAGTGTTATGAAAAGTAACTTTTTTTTTGCATGTAATCTGGAGTATGTGTTTTTGGAAGAAATTAACTGGTTTACTTAGATGTGTGTCATGAGCCCTGCTGGATTATGCTACTTGTTTTATGGATCAGGTAGTCCTGATAAAAATACATTCATTCAAAAAATAAGAATTCAGATTTGTCAGTGTGTGATGCTTTCCCAGACCACCAATATTTGGTTCCCTGTTGAGATATGAAGGGCTATTTATCCCTACTCTGGCAACCATAAATACACTCATTGGCAAAGAAAGGACCCAGATAATAAAGTTGGATTGCTGCAAAACCCAGCATACAGTTATGTCTCAGGCAGATATGTAAATTAATGCAAGTGTGGTCAGATTAGGCACCAGGTCTTGCTACAATGGCGTTAAAGTGTTCCCCCCCCTGCCATATAATAAGGCTCTCAGAGGCTACTTTTGTGTTTTGTACCTTTTGTTTAGAGGTTGTTGACTACTAGACATAACCCTATGGTACACTTGAAGACATCTTGGCCAGTTTTCAGAAATTGAGTGGGGGCGCATCATTGGACTGAGAGAAGCAGGATGGTCATTTTGACTAATTGCCTGCCATTTACACCTAGCTGTTAAGAAGTATTGGGAGCTTGCCGTGGTATTATAAACACCAAACCTGGTCTTCTACAGACTGGAGTCGTTTCGTCTTCAGTGATGAATCCAAGTTCTGGACGACAGTCAGGTTTGAGTATGACAGCCTTCTGGTTAGCGCTTCAATCCTTACTTTGCTGTGGAGCCACACACTGCCCCAACTGCTGGTGTGATGGTATGGAAGGCATCACATGTGATAGTTGGTCACCCCTAGTAATGATGCGAGGGACACTAACAGCTCAGTGATATGTGCTGGACATCCTGTGGCCACGTGTGTTGTCTCTCGTGGCAGGGCTTCCAACTGGCATTTTTTAGTAGGATAATGCTCACCCACATATAGCAAGTGTTTCCCAAGAATATCTCTGCCAGAAAGCAACACTTCTTTAATCTGCCTAGTCAATAGATTTATGGCCAGTAGAGCATTTATGGGACCAGCTTTGGCAACCTATGAACATGCAGGATTTATAGGCCCAGCTGCAACATATGTAGGTAAATGTACCACAAGATACTATATGAAATTTCTAAGCCTTGTGTCCAGGCTAGAAGTGACCCAACATGGTACTAAAGCATCCTTTCAACTATATATTTTTTCCAATAAACTTATCCTTTTGTTTTGATATTGCAATCACTTACATATATCATCCTTACACTCACACATATAAAATAAAATATTTTTTGGTCAATTAGTATATACTCTGATGCATGTAAAAGAGCAGTTTACCCATATGGATTACAAGGCTGGAGGGATGTACATGACGCTCAACAGGTCAATCAGCCTCAGGTAAGACTTCAAACAGCCATACATATTAGATAATTGGTGGCTTAGAGCTTCCACTCTTGGTTCTGACATAACCCCACACACTTGGCCCAATATGCACATTTATTTCAATGGGAAAAACAGATGTAAGCAGGTCTGGCTGTAAGTACATCTCATGTATATGGCCTGCATTAAGGATTTGGAGAATCATCCTACAATGTGAGCAAAGCTGACTTTACAGATTTACCCATAGCATTTCTTCAGGTGACTATCAGGGATTCCTTTTATTTCTAAATGTACCAAAGACGTCTGTGCTACATTTTTCTAGTTGAGAACTTTCTTCTGTTCACAGATTTCCTCCTGATTGCACAAGTTAGTATTGTAACGCTTCCCGCAGAGACTAAGTAAAGGAAGGATTGCTATCCTATCAATTTCCCAACTGAACTGAATTACAAGGTCTGTGATGTTGATACTCAGGGCTTGTCTGCAAAAGGCCAACTGCGAAACACGATCCAATTCAATCAAGTCCCAGAAACCGAGCCATGGAATGCAAGCAGACAAAGCAGCATTGTTTCCTTATTCTTAATCATGTCTAGGTTTTTTGTTTCCACTATTTTCACATGTGATCGGACACACACATTAACACATACCTACAATAGAAATAGTATAGAAGTCAATACTATGCATGAGTGAATTGGGTCAGATAGAACTGGATTTGAGTCAAATTTTCCAAATCTTTTGAGTTTGACCTGAACCTAAAATTTTTTGGGTTCGCCGCCCACTAAACAATATTATACTCTGGGATAAGTGGAGGCCCAGGGAGGTGAATAAAAATAACAAACTGTTATACTCACCTTGCCTCATCTGTCCTGGGTGTCTGGTGTTCACCCAGCGTTCTCTTCAGGCCTCTTCCATCCTCTGGGTGATGTCAGGTGCCCCAGGGTCACCGCTAAGGCCTATGATTGGGCCTCGTGTGGGCACGCCAACGCCAGGGTCAAAGCGTCCTGCCACTGCCAGTAGCATGGCTCAGATATAACACTATTTGTATAATTTAAAGTTTATTTTGAAGTTTATCTTCCTTTAAATTGAAAGACTATCTGGAAATATAAGATGCTTTTAATATTGAAGTCAGCTACTTTTGAGCTATACTGGATTGTTAGATGCTCCATTTCCAACAATGACAACGAGAAATTTCTGGCATCATGATGCCCAAATAACCAGCATTTCACAATTTATTAGCTGCCAAATAATTCTTCAGTCTTATACATTTCCAGAGTTCCCTACCGATGACATTTCTATCTTTATATTCATCAGCCAGGTGTCACAGGAGCAATAGTACTTTCAGTACACTCTTCAGTGCATACCTAGAAAAACATGTAGTGAGATGGATACATGTTTAAATTAGATATTTGTAAGGGGGCACCTGGAAGAGATTTTTATACCATTAAAGAGGACAGTTCTCCACCTCAAACAAGTCCAGCGCTTTAAATCAATTAATAGGCACCGCTCCACTGATTCTGGCACAGTTGGAAATTTTTTTCTAACCCCCACAGTTGCCAAGCAATCAATGCTGTTAGTTCTGGTGCTTCATAAGCTACTTAGTCTCTGTACTGTCAGAAGGACGGTGTCAGGCAGGGGCAGATAAAGAATGTGATTCTGAGCTCTGACACTGGCTGCCTCTGATTGGAGTTCTGAATCAAACCCCCCTGCCTGACACTGCCCTACTGACATTACAGAGCTTAAATAGCACATTAGGCACCAAAATTAACTGTGCTTATTACTAGGGAATGGTGGAGACTTGAGAAAAAAATTCTAACTGCACTGGAATCTGTGGAGAGGCGCCTATTAATGGAGGCTAAGAAGTTCAACTGTTGGAGGTGGTGAAAGGTCCTCTCTATACAAAAATTCCCATATATACATACAACTTCATGTTATATATAAAATTCTAGTCTGCAAAAGTGTGTGGTATATGTAAGTGGATAAAATAAAAATATTAACTAATTCAACCATAGATCATTAGATTTTCTTATACTTGCAATTTGCAAAAACAAATATTGGTATCCCAGAGACCTGAAGGGGTTGTCCAGGATAAAACAATACTATTACCCTAAGCTAAACACCCCCACCTAACTTCTAACTAACTTACTTTACCAAAAATGTATATTTACCCTGATTGCCAGGGCACATTTTCTGGAAAACGGAACATCACCAATACCACCCCTGGCACTCTATTGCGCAGGCGGCGGTAGACATCAAGAGGAGAAGGAGGCGGCTGCACAAAAGGAAGGGATCTCCTGTGCCTAGAAGATCCGGACAGGAACACAGCTAAGTATGATGGAGTGGTGGGGGGTGGGCTGAGTTATTTAGTTAGGAAGGGCTAGTAGTGCGCGGGCTAGCTAGGGAAACAGGGAGGAGATGTGAGGGAATTAGAGAGGGAGGGAGTGAGAGGGGGATGTAGTGTGAGTCAGCTCATGGTAGTTGTAGGATAAATGAACAGGAAGCTACACCATGTAAACAAATCCAGAGGATGCCAGGAGCTCCCAGAGAAACCCAGAAATCACTCAAAAGACTGCTAAAGGTATTTGGGTGTACTTATTAACCCATTAATAGCACTAACTGACCTTTTTTAAAAAATGTTTTTTGCCCTAAAAACCCCTTTAACAATAGGGATGCAGGGATGATGGTCACAACTGTAATATCAATGTATATTATGTTTGCACTATGATTCTGTGTTTATGGTCCTTCTACTGTGACATCACTGTGATTGTCATGCCTGTTCTTTGACATCAATGTGTTTATTTCCCATGTACTATGACATCACTGTGAGCATCATCCCTACATTATA
Source organism: Leptodactylus fallax (assembly GCA_947044405.1). Taxonomy (NCBI): domain Eukaryota; kingdom Metazoa; phylum Chordata; class Amphibia; order Anura; family Leptodactylidae; genus Leptodactylus; species Leptodactylus fallax. The sequence goes on from CAMRHE010000092.1 coordinate 4,319,508, forward strand.
ATGCTGTGTTTATTTTCCCATGTACTGTGACATCACTGTGATTATCATGTCTGTTCTCTGACATCATTGTGTTTACTTTCCCTGTACTGTGACATCACTGGGTACATTACCCCTGCATTATGATACTGTGTTTATTATCTTTGCACTATGACATCACTTTGATTATTATGCCTGTTCTGTGACATCATTGTGTTTACTTTCCCTGTACTGTGACAACACTGCATTATTGCATCAATCTTTTATTTAGTATATCTGTTCTGCATATTATTCCCATACTGTGATTTCACTAGGTGTAATAACACTTTCTTATTATTTCAATCTTTATTATCCATGTGCTGTGACATCATTATGACATATTATGCTGTGCTGTTACTTAACTTTGACAGTAACCTATTTGTTGTGACAACACTGTTTTTATGATTACTGTGCAGAGATATTGCTTTGTTTGTTACTCATATTGTGTTTGCTGTGTTTATTATAATTATGTACATCATGCAAGCTCTGTGACATACAGTAACTGTAAAGGAACAACTGAAAATGAATTGGAATTTGAGGTAATTATCCACCTTAAATTCATCTTCTATTTCTGCCTCTCCAACCTCCCACGGCAGAATGCCGAAGAAGGGCTTCAGCTGTAAGCTGCGGATTTCCACCGCTCATTTGGCTTAAACGAATGGGCCTAATCAGCGGATTCCACATCAAAATCAGCACCAGATTCCATTGTGTAACCATACCCTAAGAATTACTTAGCTTTGCTGTTACATCACTGTGTGCATCAGTATGTGTGATGCAGAGGTTGCAGTTTAATGAGGAAACTGGTGCCTGAGATGGCCCAGTACTTTCTCTTGTACATAAGAGGATATCAGTACTGGAAATTGCTTGTAAAGTTACAAATTTTGCATCCGAAATAAAGGAATTTCAACTTACCCCTCTATTTTGCTGTTGTTGTTCAGTGAAGGTTTTAACCTAGTTGTAGTTGTCAGAATAAAATACAGTATAACGAGAAATGCAATAAAGAGAAAAAAAAGATTTGACAACAGTTATTGTGGGAACTGACAATTTGTAGCATATTGTTAAGAAAGATGACCATGCATTAATAATGAAAACAGACCAATGAACAGCAGGGTAGAGTTTAGAAAGCAATACAGGTAATTGGTTGTTACATGGCTGGCTCAGAGGAAAGAGCGAAAGTACAACACATGGGGAGAAGCAAGGGACAACACTTAGGCGACAAATGCTCGTTGCTGGTTCTGTTCTTGATCACTCTAAGCTCATGAACTGTTTGCAATCATGAGACATCCAGAGAGAAGCACTAGAACTAAAGAATTTTACCCCATCTTACCAGAAAAAAAAATTTGTCCTTGTCTGTGACAGTTTTTATCATCTGCTATGTCAGTTTTAGTCTTGCGTAATGCACCACATGCCATTATAATCTTAAAAAGTATTACCCTGTTCAATTCTCAAAAGGGAGGGGCACCCAACAGCATAGGCAAAAAGTAAATTATAAGTTTCCTGAACTATTTCTTTAAGACCCAATCTGCCTTTTGCAGTTTAGATTTTTTTAAAAGTGGGAATTAATCCAAGAAAATGGATAAAGTCCTCTTAGTTATATTCTCTTCTAGTTCCACTGTTTTTGGCTGAAGAATGCTCAATGCAAACATTGCTTTAAAAACTTAGGCTTTGACACAACAATAGGTTCCAAGAGTCCAGCAGAAGGCAACCCCCTTTAGAGCTCACTATAGGGTAAATTGCTTGTCACTAGGATGTACACACATGGACAAAATTGTTGGTACCCCTTGTTTAATGAAAGAAAAACCCACAATGGTCACAGAAATAACTTGAATCTGACAGACTGGAATTTGCCAAACTACATGTTGACAAGCCACAAAGCTTCTGGGAGAATGCCCTATGGACAGATGAGACAAAAATCGAAATTTTTGGTAAAGCACATCAGCTCTATGTTCACAGATGGAAAAAGGAAGCATATCCTGAAAAAAACACTGTCCCTATTGTCAAACATGGAGGAGGCTCTGTTATGTTCTGGGGCTGCTTTGCTGCATCTGGCACAGGGTGTCTTGAATCTGTGCAGGGTACAATGAAATCTCAAGACTATCAAGGGATTCTAGAGAGAAATGTGCTGCCCAGTGACAGAAAGCTTGGTCTCAGTCGCAGGTCTTGGGTCTTGAAACAGGATAATGACCCAAAACACACAGCTAAAAACACCCAAGAATGGCTAAGAGGAAAACATTGGACTATTCTGAAGTGGCCTTCTATGAGCCCTGACCTAAATCCTATTGAGCATCTTTGGAAGGAGCTGAAACATGCCGTCTGGAAAAGGCAACCTTCAAACCCGAGACAACTGGAGCAGTTTGCTCATGAGGAGTAGGCCAAAATACCTGTTGAGAGGTGCAGAAGTCTCATTGACAGATACAGGAATCGTTTGATTGCAGTGATTGCAACAAAATATTAAGTTAAGGGTACCATCATTTCTGTCCAGGCCTGTTTAATGAGTTTTCTTTTTTTTTTAAATTCTTTTGAAGCATGGTTGAAAAGCAATGTCTGATTTTCATTTGCTCATTTTCATAGAATTTTTATATATGATTACTTTTGTCAGATTCAAGTTATTTCTGTGACACTTGTGGGTTTTTCTTTCATTAATCGAGGGGTACCAACAATTTTGTCCACGTGTGTATATCACATGGGTTGATCTACAGGTAACCAGATTCACAGATAACAATACAGTCTGAAAGCATAACCCTTAATTCCTTTGACGGTCGCTTGGTTCTCCAGTCAGACACTGCAATCGTGGAATGTAACCTTTATTCTTTATTTCAAGCCATTCACATGGTATGACTGTATTCACTGTTTATATGTCATTAAAGTGATTATATTATTGCACTTTGAAATACAGAATTCTAAATATCCACAGAAGGTGCACCCAGATGGTGTGTAACTTTAAACTAGCACTTCCCTATCCTAGCACATATTTGTTCATCTCTGGGGAGTTCTGTGTCTCTGGGTTATTGCGTGTTATAAGGCCTTTGCTTCTGGTAACCTTATTAGTTATGTGTTCTTTCCATCTCCTGCTCTCTCACTATGTCTGTGCTATTCCCAATGGATAGTACCCAATAAAAAAAAAAGAAAAAGCAGGCTGAAGAATCAGAGCTCTCATCGCTGTGTAACAGCAGAGCATCACGTCACCTGAGGAACAGTAAAATCCAGGCTCTGGGAGGGAGCAATGACACTTGGTAGGCAATGAGCACTTGATGTAGGACCAAGGATGGCTCATTTTTTCATCCTCCTGCCTATGGGTTGTTCAGCAAGTTGCTGTGATATTGCGTTTAGCATGTCTGTGCATTTAATGAATGATTAAAAGTCTTGCTTGTTCACTGCAGGCTGCAAAAGGCTGCTGCAGTAACTGGTGCAGAATGAGTGGATCAAGATAAGGATTCAGGAACTCGTGGCTAAGCAAGTCTGTAATTCACTGATCTTCCTTCTCTCTGAATATATATTGTGATCACATTGGATGCACAGAAGGACGGATGCAGTGACTAAGCAAGTGCCTGTCCCTGGATCTTATACTGGGTGCTTCCCATTGAGGAAAATGGTCAACAAAGACATGAATGGATTCCCAGTCAAGAAGTGTTCTGCCTTTCAGTTCTTTAAAAAAAGGGTAAGGCTGTATTTGATCTTGCCTAGATTCTCTAATATGTATGATACAGATGCTTGCTATTGCTATAAGTAATGAGATGCATGCAGAAGGATTGCCAGTCAGCCAAGCAATGTGTATAGGAAGCTGCGTGTGCAGGGACTGTGGTAATAGGACATGTAGAAAGCTTCCATTGATAAAATCAGTCTAGTACTTAAACTGGATGACATCATATGGACTGCAGCTAGGTACAACATAGGCCAAGTCATAGTAAACAGAGTGATTGTTCATTTCCATTTATTCACCTGCGTTTATACAGGGATTAATATCAGCCTGAATTAATGAAGTCACAAATCGTTCTTTGCTACTTGTAATATTGTTAAACAGTAATATATTACTATGAATATATATATATATAGAGAGAGAGAGAGAGAGAGAGAGAGAGAGAGTTTTTAGACTATTTTGTAATTTTGTGCATAGAAATGGTGAAGCATATTTTTTTTAGTAGGTTACCTAAACAGAAAATAGGTCATGCACATCAGGCTGCACTGGGTACAACGGCATTAGGATTTGTCTATGAATTTAAAACAATACCAAATTATGCAAAAATTGGACAAGTCCTGAGTGTTTCATGAGCACATGCTGAACAGACTTACAGGGTGATGTTATTGTTACATGTTAGATCTGGGCGTTTGTTGGAATAATAAAGGTTCTGCAATAAAGTCACGTGGTACTATATTATTTCTGCAATCTGTGGTCTACAGTGTGTTGTGGTATTTCCTGATTAATCTTGGTATTTTCCAGTGGAATCTCCAAATATATTCCTTTTAGACATAATCAATACACTTATATTTGTATTTATATATAGTACAATGCTGTAGTACTGGAATTAGGCAAATAAATATGTAAAGGATAACTTTCAGCCTATAAGTGTCCAATAATCCAGAAAATGTAATAATCTATTGAGGAATACATTTGCATATTTAATATTTGAAGTCCTCTGGCTTCTGGGTAAAATCTATAATGGCTCTGTTCTGTATGGTTTAACATACAGAACAGAAAACAAACATATCATATACACTGCTCAACAAGCATGGAGTGCTGTATCACATTGGCCAAATAGGAGACTAAGTGCAAATGTGATGTTGCACAAATAAGAATAAAGGTTTCCAGAGACTGAATATGGCTGAGGTGTTTAAAAAACTTGTCACTTACATTCATACTAATGCCCTTATAACACTCATTATGGTCTTAGAAATCATACAGAGATATATGTTACAATTAAAGCCAGAGTAACATCCCATAGAAGTCAATAAACCCCCCCATTATTAAGTGTTCTGTATGAGGAAGACATGTGACTCAGACCACATGATGACCTCATCATGTAACTCAAGTCGAGTGGCATTCTTATGTCGCGTATTGTGCTACTCAAGTAACTATCATGTATTCATGAAGTCTTATGTATTTCTTACACATTATACAAGTGAAAATGTAACAGCCTCCTGAAACTGGTTGCATCATCATTGTAACAGCAATAATAGGTACTAAGCATTTCTTATCATTTTATATTAGATTTTCACATGCTGACTGTAGTATTTAAAGGGAATCTGTCAGGTCAATCTGGGACACTAAACCACCCACAGGTCCTTATAGACCTGGGGTTTAGTGTTCCAAATCGCCCTGTTGTAATGCAATCCGCAGGCGCATTAAAAATAAAAAACCTTTATACTTACCTAGATAAGGGTCCGATCAACGCTGTTTTGTGAGACTGGTAAGGCTTATTCATGAGGCACGCCTCCCGGCGCCTGCGCTGTTCTTCAGTGAAGCCAAAGATGGACATCGTGGCTTCACTACGTAATTGCGGGGCATGCGCACTGAAGCCAAGGAGTACTCCTCTGGCTTCATTAAAGAACTGTGCAGGCACGGGGAGTACAGCGGCAGGATGAGTATAAAGCTTTTTTATTTTTAATGCGGCCATGGATTGCGTTATAACAGGGTGATTTGGGACACTAAACCCCAGGTCCATATGGACGTGTGGGTGGTTTAGTGTCCCAAATTGCCCTGACAGATTCCCTTTAAGGCAATTCTTAGTTGCACAGCTGTTATAATACAAATATATTGCTAGGTTTTCTGTTATGCTTGTCTCAAATTCTACCTCAACATCAACTTGAAGCAAGCACTTTGACTGGGACAGTCCAAAACTAAACTTTTAGTCTCCTCAGATATTAGATGTGGATTTTCTTTTGTATTTTACATCATTGTTTAGCTGAACCCCCCAGGAAAGCCTTAACTCAGTTTATGGACACTGTGAAACTTTCAGCCTCTTTAAAAATGGCACATTGTTTAATTCAATACTACCAAACTGTCACTATCATGTATGATATTCTTAAACTGGCCATACACATGTTGGCATGTATGTTGGCATGACACGCTGATTTCAGTGTGATCGCTGGACCATCTAATGTAGGTTAGGTCCATCCACCTTTCCCCCAGTGACAGATCTTGGGAGAAATGAAGAACAGGCAGTTCATGGTAAAAGAATCCACTACAAGAGAGGAGAGCAGATGCTCAATATTGGGACAACTGGGGGAAAATAGGTTTTCAGCACTGCACATATTTTATATCATCAACAGATAAGGCAAAGTATTTCAAATAGTAAACACTACTTAAGCACACAAGTAATTTTAGACTTAAAGAGGTTACACCAGGGGTAGGCAACCTTTTTTGTTTGGCGTGCTGATTTCGATTAAAAAAATCAAAGTTAAGGTACTCGGAGTGCCGGTCTATAATTGTAAGTCTGATGACCTCTGCACACAGTATTATGTCCCATAGCGGTCCCTACACACGGTATTATGTTCCATAACGACCCCTGCACACGGTATTATGTCCCATAGCGGCCCCTGCACACGGTATTATGCCCCATAAAAGCCCCTGCACACGGTATTATGTCCCATAGCGGATCCTGCACATGGTATTATGTCCCATAGCGGCCCCTGCACACAGTATTATGTCCCATAGCGGCTCTTGTACACGGTATTATGTCCCATAGTGGCCCTTGTACACGGTAGTATGTCCCACAGCAGCCCCTGCACATGGTATTATGTCCCATAGTGGCCCCTGCACACAGTATAATATTCTAATTTTTATAATATTCCAATTATCCCCACTCACTAGCTATAATTATACTCTGGGGTCTCTTCAGACCACAGAGTATAATAAGTGGAGGGCCAAGAGAGATGACAAACATAAAAAACTATGTTAACTCACCTTTTCCTGCACTCCACAGCCGCTGTGTTTCTTCGGGCGCTTCTGCCTGTAGTCAGCGACCGCTGATTGAGTCTCAGGGGTCACGTCATGTCATTATGCGTAATGACGTCAGACGTTACCCCTGAGGCCCTGTCAGCTGTCTCTTACGTCAGGCAGAAGTGCCCAAAAAGCACACAATGGCTGCGGAGCTCAGGAAAAGGTGAGTTAACATTGTTTTTTATGTTTGTCATTTCTCTTGGCCCTCAGCTTATTATGCTCTGGGTCTGAAGAGATCCCAGAGTATAATAATAGCAGTTTCGTTTCAGCCGTGTTTGGTCCGATCAAAACTGCTGGGTGAGGACTCGGGCTGCCCGTGCCAGGTAAATAAGCCTCACGTGCCACTCTTGACACGCGTGCCGGGGGTTGCCGACCCCTGGGTTACACCATTACATACACTTACAGTTAGGTCCATAAATATTTGGACAGAGACAACATTTTTCTAAATTTGGTTCTGAACATTACCACAATGAATTTTGAACAAAGCAATTCAGATGCAGTTGAAGTTCAGATTTTCAGCTTTAATTCAGTGGATTGAACAAAATGACTGCATAAAAATGTGAGGAACTAAAGCATTTATTACACACAATCCCTTCATTTCAGGGGCTCAAAAGTAATTGGACAAATTAAATAATTGTAAATAAAATGTTAATATCTAATACTTGGTTGTTCACCCTTTGTTGGCAATGACTGCCTGAAGTCTTGAACTCATGGACATCACCGGACGCTGTGTTTCCTCCTTTTTAATGCTCTGCCAGGCCTTTACTGCAGCAGTTTTCAGTTGCTGTTTGTGGGCCTTTCTGTCTGAAGATGAGTCTTTAACAAGTGAAATGCTGCTCAATTGGGTTGAGATCAGGTGACTGACTTGGCCATTCAAGAATATTCCACTTCTTTGCTTTAATAAACTCCTGGGTTGCTTTGGCTTTATGTTTTTGGTCATTGTCCATCTGTATTATGAAACACCGACCGATCAGTTTGGCTGCATTTGGCTGGATTTGAGCACACATTATGTCTCTGAATACCTCAGAATTCATCCAGCTGCTTCTGTCCAGTGTCACATCATCAATAAGCACTAGTGACCCAGTGCCACTGGCCGCCATGCCCAAGCCATCACACTGCCTCTGCTGTGTTTTACAGATGAAGCGGTATGCCTTGGATCATGAGCTGTACCACGCCTTCGCCATACATTTTTCTTTCCATCATTCTGATAGAGATTGACCTTGGTTTCATCTGTCTAAAGAATGTTCTTCCAGAACTGTGCTGGCTTTTTTAGATGTTTTTTAGCAAAGTCCAATCTAGCCTTCTTATTCTTGACGCTTATGAGTGGCTTGCACCGTGCAGTGAACCCTCTGTATTTGCTTTCATGCAGTCTTCTCTTTATGGTGGATTTGGATATTGATACGCCTACATCCCGGAGAGTGCTGTTCACTTGGTTGACTGTTATGGAGGGGTTTCTCTTCACCATGGAAATTATTCTGCGATCATCCACCACTGTTGTCTTCCGTGGGCATCCAGGTCTTTTTGCATTGAAGAGTTCGCCAGTGCTTGCTTTCTTTCTTTCTTTCTTTCTTTCTTTCTTTCTTTCTTTCTCAGGATGTACAAAACTGTAGATGTTGCCACTTCTAATATTGTAGCAATTTCTCGGATGGGTTTTCTGTTTTTGCACTTTAAGGATGGCTTGTTTCATCTGCATGGAGAGCTCCTTTGACCGCATGTTTTCTTGACAGCAAAATCTTCCAAATGCAAGCAACACACCTCAAATCAACTCCAGGCCTTTTATCTGCTTAATTGAGAATGACATAACAAAGGAATTGCCCATACCTGCCCATGAAACAGTCTTTGAGTCAATTGTCCAATTACTTTTAGTCCCTTTAAAAACAGGGTGGCACATGTTAAGGAGCTGAAACTCCTAAACCCTTCATCCAATTTTAATGTGGATACCCTCAAATGAAAGATGAAAGTCTAGACTTTATGTCCATGTCCAATATATAACTATGAATATATTTCAGTAAACAGGTAAAAAAGCTAAATTTGTGTCAGTGTCCAAATACAGTGCTGGCCAGAAGTATTGGCACCCCTGCAATTCTGTCAGATAATACTCAATTTCTTCCAGAAAATGACTGCAATCACAAATGCTTTGGTAATAATATCTTCATTTAATTTGTCTTCAATGGAAAACCACAAAAAGAATTGTCAAAAAGCCAAATTGGATATAATTCCACACCAAACATAAAAAAGGGGGTGGACAAAAGTATTGGCACCCTTTGAAAAATCAGGTGATGCTTCTCTAATTTGTGTAATTAACAGCACCTGTTACTTACCTGTGGCACATAACAGGTGGTGGTATAACTAAATCACACTTGCAGCCAGTTGAAATGGATTAAAGTTGACTCAACCTCTGTCCTGTGTCCTTGAGTGTACCACATTGAGCATGGAGAAAAGAAAGAAGACCAAAGAACTGTCTGAGGATTTGAGAAGCAAAATTGTGAGGAAGCATGAGCAATCTCAAGGCTACAAGTCCATCTCCAAAGACCTGAATGTTCCTGTGTCTACCGTGCGCAGTGTCATCAAGAAGTTTAAAGCCCATGGCACTGTGGCTAACCTCCCTAGATGTGGACGGAAAAGAAAAATTGACAAGAGATTTCAACGAAAGATTGTGCGGATGGTGGCTAAAGAACCTCGACTAACATCCAAACAAGTTCTAGCTGCCCTGCAGTCCGAGGGTACAACAGTGTCAATCCGTACTATCCGTCGGCGTCTGAATGAAAAGGGACTCTATGGTAGGATACCCAGGAAGACCCCACTTCTGACCCAGAGACATAAAAAAGCCAGGCTGGAAGGCTGGAGTTTGCCAAAACTTACCTGAGAAAGCCAAAAACTTTTTGGAAGAATGTTCTCTGGTCAGATGAGACAAAAGTAGAGCTTTTTGGGAAAAGGCATCAACATATAGTTTACAGGAGAAAAAAGAGGCCTTAAAAGAAAAGAACATGGTCCCTACAGTCAAACATGGCGGAGGTTCCCTGATGTTTTGGGGTTGCTTTGCTGCCTCTGGCACTGGACTGCTTGACCGTGTGCATGGCATTATGAAGTCTGAAGACTACCAACAAATTTTGCAGCATAATGTAGGGCCCAGTGTGAGAAAGCTGGGTCTCCCTCAGAGGTCATGGGTCTTCCAGCAGGACAATGACCCAAAACACACTTCAAAAAGCACTAGAAAATGGTTTTAGAGAAAGCACTGGAGACTTCTAAAGTGGCCAGCAATGAGTCCAGACCTGAATCCCATAGAACACCTGTGGAGAGATCTCAAAATGGCAGTTTGGAGAAGGCACCCTTCAAATCTCAGGGACCTGGGAAATTTGCCAAAGAAGAATGGTCTAAAATTCCAGCAGAGCATTGTGAGAAACTCATTGATGGTTACCGGAAGCGGTTGTTCGCAGTTATTTTGTCTAAAGGTTGTGCTACCAAGTATTAGGCTGAGGGTGACAATACTTTTGTCCGGCCCATTTTTGGAGTTTTGTGTAAAATGATCAATGATTTGACTTTTTTTTTTCATTGTCTTTTGTGTTTTTTCATTGCAAGCAAAATAAAAGAAGATATTATTACCAAAGCATTTGTGATTGCAATCATTTTCTGGAAGAAATTGAGTATTATCTGACAGAATTGCAGGGATGCCAATACTTTTGGCCAGCACTGTATATATGGACCTAACTGTACCACCTATCCACAGTATAGGGTATGGGGGTCCAACTGCTGAGTCCTCAGTGATCAGGAGAATGGAGGACCGAAAGCCCCCATGCATCCTTCCTGTGAATGAAGCCCTGTGCTCTTGCATGACTTGTACCCTATTCACTGGTATGCAGCTGCTGATACTGCAATCTCCCAGTGGTCGGACCTCCAGAAATGTGACCCTTATTCCCTACCCTGTTAATAGGGGGTAAGTGTATGTAATTGTATAACCCTTTTAATTAACACAGTTTAATAATAGTATCATTTTCCATATTTCCCTAAAGAACTACACTACACTGATGAAAATTTTTATATACACTATATGAAAGTACTGGGACATCTCCAGGACCTTTCATGACATTCCATTCTAAATCCATTGGTATTAATATGGAGATGGTCACCTCTTTGCTAAAAGAGCTTCCACTTTTTGGAGAAGATTTTGTAGTGTGTTTGGGAAGACATACACTGATGATGATTGAGAGGACTGTTCATCTCAAAGGTGTTCAATGGGTTTGAGATCAGAATTGATCAATGGGGTTGAGATTAGCCAAGTTCTTCCACATCAAACGCCCCAACCATGCCTTGAGCACAGTCATACTGGAACAAACAGGGGCCTTCGCCAAACTATTCCCACAAAGTTGGAAGCATACAATTGTCCAAAATGTCTTGGTATGCCAAAGCATTAAGAATTCCCTTCACTGGAATTAAGACACCTAGGCCAACCCTTGAGATACAACACAGCATTATCCCTCCTCCACAAAACTTTACATTTGGTACAATGCATTCAGACACGTTACCCAGGCATTCAGAAAACCCAGACTTATCAGGCGGCCAGATGGAGAATTGTGATTCATCAATCCAAAGAACACATTTCCACTACTTTAAAGTCCAGTGGTGGTGTGTATTACACTACTCCATCTGACACTTGGTGATGTAATGAAAACCCATGCCGTGAAGCTCCTGTTGCACAGTTTTTATGCTGATGTTAATGCCAGAGATGGTTTGGAGACCTGCACTTACTGAGTCAGCAGAGCAATGGCAATTTTTATGTGATATGCACCTCAGCACTTGGCAGCCTTGTGCTGTAACTTTAGGTGGTCTGCCACTTCATGGCTTTCATGGCTAAGTTGCTGTATTTCCTAAGTACTACCACCTTTCAATAATCACAGTTTATGGTGGAACATCTAGAAGGGAAAAAATATCACATACTGACTTGTTACAATAGCGTCATACATATATTTACATATATATTGGTTGGAAAAAAAATGGGACATAGCCAGAGTGAAGAAATGATTTGAAAATAAGTAAAGTTAATTTGAGTATTTAGAGGCCACTTATGGAAATTGCTGCCATTCTCTTCTCCTTTTGTTCTCTTGATGTTGAAAAGCATGTTAACAGTGGATTACTCTAATTTGTTTCACAATGCCAGGCATAACATCATAAAACTAGACAAAATCTCATAGGGCTTCAAAAACCCAACAAGTATGTTTCTAGAGGAAAGAATAACACAACAGTTCTTATTTTTTCCCATGTTAAATAAATAGCAAATATTTTCATTCACAGATACTGACTAGGTAGAGCCATTTTACTATATATTGCCGAAACACAAGCAAAAGACAGTTCTTTATATTCAAATCCCTAAGAAATTCTTAAAACTAGAGAGTTACTTCCCCAGAAGCGTACGATACACATGAGATGTTGGACGAACCTGATTCCCCCATACATGCATGCTCAGCTCAGTAGAGTGGTACATGTATAATAAAAGGAGAGAGAGGAAAAAGGTCGCTCTCCCTTGACAAAAGTTGGGGGAAAGTTGGGAGGCATTTGATTGTATACATTTGACTGTCAGGTTTGACTGATATACATCTAATTTGCATGGCCAGCCTGACAGTGAATTTTCTAACAAATAAATTGCAATTCTCTAAATTATTAATTGAAGTACATTTTTTTCAGTTTTATGAAAATAAGGCTTTAGATTGTATAATGAAAAGCTCAGCAACTTTCTGATATACTTTGTGTTGTGGTTTCTGACTTTATCAATAGTAAGCATCGTAGTGAATATTAATTAATTTATTGTGGCGATTGCAAATAACATGTCACTTAGACTGACAAAATAAGTTAAATCCATAAATTAATTTTATTATTTTGCTTGCTTAGATACAACATATTCCAAAGCACTTTACATATACTGTCTTTAGAGTGTGGGAATAAACCCAGGCAAACTCCATGCAGATGTGGATTTAAACCCCGGACCCCAGTGCTGGAGCCCAATAGTCACACAACTATGAATATCAGGCGTGTAACAAATGTTTTTTAAAAGCTATCACAGGGCCATATTAAATTCAATGCATGTGAATAGGGGCTATTCACATGACCGATTTTTGTCCATTTTCACGAATCGCTCAATACACTGAAATGTATGACAGATCTGTGAAAACAGACACCCCTCCTGTGTAAAACAGCCATAAAAAAATTATGTTTTTCACAGCTGTTTTGCACCTTGGTTGTTTGAATGTAGGCTTATGTATATAATACATCCCCCTCACCCTTAGTGTCTAGTGACTACTACCTATATCCCATTATTATTATAATTATAATTATAATAATTATTATTATTATTATTAACCTTTCTTTATATAGCATAAATATTTCCACTGGTCACAAATCTCTAAATGGATAATGCTGGGTTCATATCTATGTTGGGTGTCCTTTTGCAACAGATCTGTCACTTAAAAATAATGGATATCCATTAGACACCTGATGGACCCCATTATTGTCACTTCGTTTGTGGCCGCTATTTTTTTGCCATCCGCTTTTCCATTCTTCTCATCCTCTGACCGGCCAGAAGAACGAAAACCGGATGCAGATGTCAACCTAGCCTTAGTCAAAAGAAAGGCAACTACCACTCTCAAAGCTAACCACTAAAACCTAGCTGCTGTTGTTCAATAATACAAATTAACTACCAAGCAAGTACAATGCTAGAAAGAGAATATGACAGATTCCCAATTGCATACCAATTACTTCTAGTACATAATAATATACCCAGCAGGAAGGGGCAGGAAGAAGTATACTTGTCCTGCATTGTCTCTAAAACTCCTCCACCTAAGAAGAAGCAAAGTAATAGCCCCAAAAACAGTAGCATAGTAGAAGATCCTATTTCTGCAGCACCATAGTACACCTTTTCTTTAGTATATTTTGTATGAGAGGAATAGACAATCCAAAGAAATAATCACTGTGGCTCACCTCACCAGACACACTTAACAAACGTCACACATCCAACAACAGAACCCACAGTAAAAAAATGTAATTGGGAAATACTGTATATTGTTAGCAATTCATACCAGATACAAAGTGCCAGCAAGCACTTTGTACAAACATCAATAAATACAATGTATATCAGGTTAAGATAAGGAAATTGATGTTAACAGCTTATTGTACCAGCAAGGCACTATGTAGAGGTCCCAATGTATTTCCCTTTCACAAGTTCATCAGGGGACTGTAAGCAATTAATAAATGCATAACTAAAAATGAGATCTATATAGAAACAAATGCATAATAACAAGACTTGATACAACTGGAGGCCTCATCATAACAACATGTGGTCAGAAATCCAAAGCAAGTATATACAATTTCTTGTCCCATTCCTTATGTGCTTATTATTTTGTACTAGAAATAAGTGGTCTCAGGGTCGTATTAACCATATGGCAAACGGTGTTCCTACAACAGGCCCCATGTCCACTGTCCCAAATCCAGCAGGACAGTCCTACAATAGAGGCATCCTGAGTCCCAATTTCAGCTCTATCTGCATCCTCAGAATGGTAACAATGGTAGTGTGAGCACCCCCTAACAGCTTACACACTTACAAAGCTGAATAACCCCATCTAGTTTTTCTCTTATACCTAATATACCTGCAAAATTACATCATCAAACAATCCTTGATTGTTTACATGACCATTAAGGAAACAGTATAGTGTTATGCTGAATACATTTAGAAACAAGATGATAAGATACCATTTAAGAAGCCTAGTAATAACAACATGTGCTGCACATAATGTGATATCCTGGCAAGGTACCCCCCCCCTCCGTCCATTGTGAATACAAACAAAATAGCAAGGAAAAGAGGTTTCAGGATGACCAGAGCAATATCATCAGGTCTCATGTACTTGACTACTTGTCTTGTCTACTTACACACAATAATAAAAAAACAACAAGTCCAAATAGTTTACCCATTAACTGAACTGATTGCTGAAAAATCATAATATTTCCTGGTGATGGGAGAATGACCTCCTATGCCTCCAGTGCACCAGGCACTAAGAGATTGTTTTGTTAGATTCCTACTTATTGGTAGTATGACCTAAGAGAACAAAGAATAACATTCAGAGGCTTTCTTTTTCCTATCTGAAATCCCCTACCAGGATCACAATTCAAATACTTTATTGAGCAAAGATTCCTAATTTTACTATTTACTATTTTGTTTACTTGTATTGGGAGAAACCCTGGTAATTTTTGTCACTCCCAAGCCCAACTTCCACTCTCAGCTTAAAGGAATTGTCCAGGTAATAAAAATATTTTAGTGTAAAATAATAAAAAATAAAATAATTCTCATCTCACTGATCCGCTGCCATATATATTTCAATGCTGCCTGATCAGTACAGACTAGATTGTAGGTTTAGGTCATATGAAAGGGGTATTGGGCAAGGGTTCTGATAAAAGATAGATAGGCAAATAGATAGATAGATAGATAGATAGATAGATAGATAGACTAGACTTGCACAAATACTCATTGAAAACTAATACCAACAAGAGAATTGATGTTTCTCATGAAAACAAAATTTAATTATTTACCATATTTAAATTATGACACACAAAATGTTCTCTATTGTCTACCTGTAAGGGAATTGGCAGTTGAGCAATTCCCCAGTGCTGCTGCTGAAACCTGGGATGAAGGGAATGACAGAGACAGTGAGTCCTAAGCTGACCCCCTCCCACCTGTCTACTTGCCAGAACTGCCCTAGGCGACAGACGACAACTGGACGACAATCCCTTCTCTAGACAAGTGTAAACACTAAACTCGGACAAGACAACACAACACAGAAGAGGAGTCAGCAAGCCAAGGGTTAAAGCCAGAGAGACAAATAGTACCAAATCGCAATCCAAAGGAGAAGTCACAAGAAAGCCAAAGGTCAGAAGTCAGAAAGTACAATACAATAAGAGCGAGTAGAAAGCTTAGCAAGGACAAAGTCACAATAGCCAGCAAGCCTGTGTGGGCTGATGACCTGTTTATAGGAAGTCCAGAACCAGCCCCAGACTTGATTGGCAGAAAGGCTGTCAATCACACAGGCAAGGCTAAGATTAACTATTTGAGGAACAGAGGGAAACCAAAGTGAAGGAGATGGGTGTGGTGGAAAATCAATTACAGAGGTGAGGGAATAGGACAGTGTTCAGACAATACAATAAGAACCTAAAGCAAGGAATAATAACGTAACATGCCTCCTGCGCCGCAGCGCATGAGTGGAGGGCGGCGCAGAGGCCTGAACAGGCAGAGACGTTACACTACCACATTTTTAAAAATATTTTATAATAAAAGCCTCTCTGTATATCATTGTGTTTTACTTATTCACACATATTAATAATAATAATAATAATAATAATAATAATAATAATAATAATCCTTTAATTGTGTACCCATTGGGCATCCCAGTCATATTAAAATTCACACACCACATATGCTATACAGTTTTGCCTTCTTCATTGTTTAAGATTGGAGTTAAGACATTTATGTCTTGTTCCTGTGAGAATTTCACTGAATCTGGCCTTATTTGCTTCCTTTCAACTCTATAAACCTGTTTAATGGAACCAAATCTGATAATGTCCTTCAAGAAGCAGACAGATGGGCAAGCTTCAAAATATTGACTGTGATATTACTTGCTGTGTCTGGAGCTGACAAAAAATAGAACTTGTTACTTTGTATTCTGAGGCATATGGAAGCTATAACACATGTTATGCACTATGAATGACAAAGACAAAAGGCACCTTGTGACATTTTGAAGTAAATGTGCTGTAGAATGAGGTCTGGCCTACCACAGCTTGCTGCTTAATAAGCCTTCCACTACATAAAACAGATAACAAATTTCTGAGATTGCAGACTGGCCGCCGCATAGCTCTTAACTCCGGTATATATTTATATAGCCATTCATTGCTATTAAAATAAATTAGTTCAGAGCAAACTCAGACCAAGGGGAATTGCTGCATACAAATGGGCAGAGTTAAACATAGATTGCATAGATTCTTCAAGCTGTATAACAGCTTGTCTGAGATTGGTCCTGATCCCCAGTCTTTTATTTATTGACATGCTTTTATATATCATAGCACTATTATTCCCATGTTAGACCAGACATTACATTTTAGTGAATAGGATTGTCCACAATCCCATTAACACGTTAATAATGCAAGTTTCATTCCTTATGGAACTTAATCATGGCATAAATGCGTTGTAGTGATGTTACTTTGTGCCTTACACCTCTCCTTTCCAGAGTATAATTTACCTTGACAGTTAGGGTATGTTCACACAGAGTTTTTTGCAGGCTGAAAAAAATCTGCTTCAGGAATTAGGAAACGTTTTTTTGATGCATTTTTTGTCGCGTTTTTTTAGCACGGTTTTTGCTCCAGCACACTGTATGAACCTGAAAACTTCCCTTTAAAAAAACGCTTGCAGTTTTTGATGCGGTTTTTGCAAAAAACGCTTCAAAAAAAGCATCAAAAACAGCAACATAAAACCGTGTCGTGTTTTTTTCAGCCTCCCATTGATTTCAATGGGTTTTTTCAAGGCGGAATCCGCCTGAAGATAGGTCATGTCGCTTTTTTTCCCTCTAGCTAAAAAAATCAGCTAGAGATAAAAAACTGCTACTGACTCCCATTGAAATGAATGGTAGAGGTTTTTTTGAGGCAGATTCCGCCTCAAAATCAGCCTGCAAAAAACTCAGTGTGAACAAACCGTTATAGATAACTATGCCCTTTGAAAACCCGGGCTCAAATTATTTTTTTTCACATAGTTTTTTACATAGTGCCACTGCTACAGGTCATTTAAAACATTTCAGCACATCAGGATTTGATACACGACTGCCTGTCCTTTCTTTATAGTACTTTCTTGGATTGGCAATGACATTAGCTAGCAGTAGAAATTGCTACATTCATTACTATTTTTTACAAAAACAAGATCAATATGGCAGTGAGGCTAAGACCCCACGTAGCGGGCCGCAGCGAAAAAGCACTGTGGGAAAAACCATGTCAGAAACGTAGTTTTTCCCACAGCGCTTTTAACAGAAAATTCAAATATACCTATAGGGAAACCGCCGGTGTTTCCATAGGTAGAATTGACATGCTCCAATTTCCAGAACCATGACCGTTTTGGAAATGGCAGTATGTCCACTGCACATATTTTTTGGAATGTGTGGATGGGCTTCACTAGAATCCCATCCACTATGCAGTGACTGTATGCAGGAGTTTTTTCCGTGGTGTTTCTGCCACGGCCAGACTGCGGCATTTACACCACGTGGGGCCCTGGCCTTATGGTTTATTTTTTTCCAAACCCTAAACTGTATTTTTGCTCTTGGCCCAGTGATTCAGGATAGACTGGTTGCTAGTAATCGTACTCTCAGACATAACATTTTGTGGCAGAAAGTCAATTTGAAACAATTGTAAAAGTGGAAAATGTTTGGTAGCCATCAAACTACATTACTTAACATTAAAACTGTTTGCATTATACTCTTTAGGCCTCCTGTATTGCAAAAACAGTGTTGACCCATCAAAGCATGGACTGAGGCCCCATGTTGTGGAAACACAGCTTTTTTGTTGCAGATTTTGTTGTGTTTTTTTAAGCCAAAGCCAAGAATGTCTACAAAAGAAGTGGGGAATATATAGGAAGCTCTTATACTTCTACCTTTTGCTCAATCCACTCCTGGCTTTGGCTCAAAAAACTGTAGCATGGGACCTCAGCCTAAACGTGTCCTGTGGTACTTGGCACTAAGGCTGAAGCCCCACAGCTCTTTTTGTTGCAGATTTTGCTGCAGTTTTTTGAGCCAAAGCCAGGAGTGGACTAAGCAGAAAGGAGAAGTATAAGATCTTCCTATATATTTCCCATTCCTTTTGTAGACATTCTTGACTTTGGCTCAAAAAATCACAGCAAAATCTGCAACAAAAAAGCAAAGCAGATCCTTTCAACAATTTTTGCAGTGTAGCAGGCCCCATTATCCTGCCATGAAAGGGTATTTTTGGTCTTCAGTGCGTAGCATCCACATGAACAACAGGACTCAAAGTTTTCCAGCAGAACATTGCCCAGAGCCAGTGGCATAACTAGGAATGGCTGGTCCCCAAGGCGAACATTTGACATGGCCCCTCTCCCGGCAACCGCATCCCCTCCCCCCGCACAAACCGCATTCCCCACATTCCTGCACACACTATTATACCCCATAGTGGCCCCTGCACACAGTATTATGCCCCATCTTGGCCCCTGCACACACTATTATGCTCCATAGTGGCCCTTGCACACAGTATTATGCATCATAGTGGCCCTTGCACACAGTATTATGCCCCATAGTGGCTCCTGCACACAGTATTATGTGTCATAGTGGCCCCTTCACATAGTATTATGCGCCATTGTGGGCCACCCATGAACAATTATTATACTCTGGGGTCTATTCAGACCCCAGAGTATAATGATCGGAGACCCAGGGGAGGATACAAACATATATAGCACTCCCCGCTACTTTCAGCTTTCTTCAATGTTGGACCAGACGTCACGTGAGCCAGGCATTCGTCGTGACGCATAATGACACCGGCCTGGCCCACGTGACGTCTGGGACGTCACCATCGAGGCGAAGACTGCCAAAGCGCAGGAGAGGTAAGTAACATTGTTTTTTATGTTCCCTCACCTCCACTGGGCTTCCGATCATTATACTCTGAGGTCTGAAAAGACCCCAGAGTATAATGATAGCAGTGTTTGTGGGGTTTATGGGCCCGCAGTCTTATTTACCCCGCTCCTGCTCACAGCCACCTCCGCAGGGATCAGTAAGTAAATAGGGCCCGTTACCTGTTAGTGTTATTCCCGCTGGGTCCCCTAATGTCCCAGGCAGTGGAGGTGTGGTAAGGCTTTTCACTTACCTCTCCCCGCAACAGGCCAGGGAACCCCCGTACGCCGCATATTACGTCATCGCGACGTGATGTGTGGCACACAGGCCCCAGGCTGCTGTGGGAAGAGGAGAGGCCGCGAGCATTAGTGGGGAGAGGTAAGTGATGCAGCCAGGTTCTCCCCGGTTTTTCGATACGGTTTTGATACGGAAGTGGCGCAGCCGACCCAGTTCTGCTACTAGTAGAGCAGAAAGCCACTGGCTTTCTGCTCTACTGCTCACAGACATGTAGGCCACGGGCCCCATTGAGCCTGTGGCCTACAATCTAAGCTCCGTTACTCACCTGACAGGGCTCCGGCGCCTCCTGCTTCTTCCTGCTCCGGGTGCACATGATGTCATATCAGTGCGCCCGGAGCAAGAAGGAGCGGGACCATGTAGCAGACAGGTAAGTAATAACCTAATGCTGCCATGGGGGGGACCAGTGAAGGGGCTACTGTATGGGTCATACAGTGGCCCCTTCACTACCCCCCCATATAGTGACCCCTACATTATTTCACCCTATATAGTGGCCCCTGCACTATTCCCCCCATACAGTGACCCCCTCACTATCCCCCACCATACAGTGGCCCCTTCACTGGTCCCCTATACTGTATGGGGACCATTGATGGGGCCATTATATTGGGGGGGCAGTGATGGAGCTAATATCCTGGGGGACATTAAAGGGGTTATCCAGGATAACATTTTTTTTTGTAATTAGGCTAGGGCAGGTGGAAAACCCCCCCCAAATCTTACTCTTCTGTGCCCAATGTCTTCCAGCGCGGTTCGATCCTGCAGCTCTGTTTTTCTTCCCACTGAATGTGACTACCTGTGCCAGTGAGGACTTCCGGCTAAAGAAAACAACGGAAGTGCAGGATCTGCTGGAAAGACATCGGAGCACAGGGGACAGGTGAGTATGTTTTTTTGGGGGTGTTTTTTCACCACCCCCAGACAAATAATAATAATAAAAAAAAAATTATGCTGGACAACCTCTTTAAAGTGTGGCACATTAGGGGGTATATTAAAGGGGTTGTCCAGGCTTAATTTTTTATGGTTTATCCATAGGATTAGCCATAAATAATTGATCTGTAGGCGACCAACACCCAGCCCCTGGACCGATCAGCAGTACAGAGAAACTTCCGGCGTCCGTCCTATACCCAATATGAGACCGGAAGCCGAAAGCTATTTCCACTGTGTATTAGCCGGGCACCTTCACTGCATCTCAGCACATATTGAAGTCAGTAGGAGCTGAGCTGCAGTGAAGGCACTGGGCAGCTAGACAGCAGATGAAGCTTTCTGCTTCCAGCCCTGTATTGCGTACAGAACGGGCGCCTGAAGTGGCTCCATACAGCTGATGGGGCCGGGTGTCAGCCCCCTACTATTCAGGTATTTATGGCCTATCCTGAGGCCAGTCCGACCCTGCTGGTACCATTTGTTCATCAGATAAGACAAACACACGAATCCGGACATTACTATGATAAAAACAAATGTGATTCAACATACCAGGTCACCTTCTTCTGTTGCTCAGTGGTCCAGTTCTGATGCTCACATGCCATTAGTAGTCACCTTTAGCAGTGGATAGAGATCTAACCAGTCTGTGGCTATGCAGAAAGCTGAAAAGCACTGCGTGCATGGACAACTTTCTATCATAGCTAACACTATCCTTTCAGCAGTTTGTGTTACAGTAGCTCTTCTGTGGGAGTGCACCTGATAAACTAGCCTTTGGTCTCAAGATACATCTGTGAACCTTGGGTTCCTGTGATCCTGTCTATGAGTCACCATTTGTCCTTTGGTTTTTGGTAGGTACATTCCACTGTATATCTGCCAAGATCTGCCGTTTTAGAGATGCTCTGACAGTCATGCAGCCATCACACTCCAGATTTCTGTGCTAACCCATTTTTTTCTGCTTCCAGCACCTTAAACTGTTTACTTGCTGCCTAATACAACCCACCCCTTGACAGATGCCATAGTCATGAGATAATCAATGATATTTACTTCACCTGTCACTTGATTTTAATGTGATGGCTGATATATACAATGTTTAGCACATTTGTGCTGTTACAGCATATCATTTATGTGATTTTGTCTTTCAATCAATGTCCTTGTGTGAACCTGGGCTAAATAAAGATTATATGCCAAATATTATAAAGCAATAAAATTCATTTTTTCAGTTCTGACTGAAAGTACATGTAAAACAGCCTATTATGCTTTTCCTGCTATCTTGTGTTATTAACGCTGAATTTAGAAAATTAGGCTTGACTATCACTGCGCATACGCACCATTCAACACTCAAGCTGCCTGAAAGAAATACGTCACTGAGCCCCCGGCGCATGCACAGTGATTAAGGAAGCTGGGGACATACACCCAGCTTCAGTGCTCAGCTTAAAGGGGTTGTCCAGGAATTGAACAAATTCTGGAGGGGCCCGTGGAAGGTGTGACATAAAAAAATAATATACTCACCTGACCCTGGCACTCTGGTGTCTGCCACTGAAGCCTGTTTGGGCGCATGCCATGCCTTGGTTCCCGAAAGCCCTGCGCTCCACGTGATTAGCCATAGTGATTGTTGGAGTGGGACCGTTGATGTCACTCACATATGTCACTGGTCCCTCTCCAGCTACTGCTGAGGATGCTGTCATGTGGGGCACAGGGATTCCAGAGACCAAGGGATGGGCGCAAACAGGGTGCCAGGGGCAGGTGAGTATGTTTTTTATAATTTTTGTGTTACACCAGTCCCCGCCCATTTGTACTTCATCCAATTACTGACAAACCCCTTTAAGAATAATGTCCCATAGTGCACACAGTATAATATTCCTTAGTGGCCCCTTCACACAGTATAATGTCCCCTTCACACAGTATAATGTCCCATAGTGGCCTCCATACAGTATAATGTCCCATAGCAGCCCTCCACATACCATAATGTCTTTTAGAGGCCCCTCCACATAATATAATGTCTCACAGTAACCCCTCCACTCAGTATAATATCCCATAGTGGCTCCTCCAACAGTATAACTTCCCATAGTGTCCCCTATAGTACTCACCTTCCCTGGGCTCCAGCACTAGTCTTTGGGTCTCCTCTGATCTCAGCAGGGCCGGTTTTAGACAAAGTGTGGCCTTGGGTAAAATTAAAAGTGGGGCCCCAAATCCTGACATACCAACAACATCGTCATATTCAGTAATTTCAGAGGTCAGTGCTGCACTTCCAATAATACCTCTATACAAGGCCCAGTTAGTTCACTACCTCTACATTGTGACTACATCTATTAGACTACATAGTGATGCAAAGACAATAGTCGTGTACTACACAATACTTCTATCCTAATTAACATCAGATCAATTAAATAGATTTTTTATAGTGATAACCTATCCACAGGACAGGTCATCAGTATGTGATCTGTCAGGGTCCAACACCCGAACCCTTACACGGATCAGCTGTTCTAGCAGCTTCTGTGTGTCGGACGCTGCTAGTGGACAAGATTCAGCACCGCTACTATTCAAGTAATAGGAGCAGCTCTACAATTACCCAGAACCACCATTATACAGCGGATGGCACTTTTGTGCCACTCCTATTACTTGAATAGAGGTGCTGCATCCTGTCCACTACCAGCTATCAGCACCCAGAGGCTGCTAGAACAGTCGGACCTTGACAGATCACATACTGATGTCCTATCCTGTGGATAGATTATCAGTATCAAAAATCAGTTTGCAACTGGAAAACCCCTTTAAAATAGTGATTTGATAATACCCTCTTCTGCCCCCAGTAATAACAACCCCTTTTGCCAATACACAATACAAATGACCACTTTTGTATCGCGTTATGAGTTATTATAGTGCCCGCTTATAAATAATAAACCCTGCTTATGAATAATAGTTCTCCATTACAAATCAATCTCTCTGGCTCTTACTAATAATAGTTGCTTCTTATAAATAATACTTCCCCCTTTATCAATAATAGTTTCCCAGTTTCCCCTTATAAGTAATAGTTCCTTCTTACAAATAGACCCCTTATATATTATAGTTTCCCCAGCCTTATTAATAATAGTCCCTCCTTAAAAGGTAACGGGGTTGGGTTTAATAGTATGGCGGATGTAGGGAAAGGGTTAAAGCCCACCTAGGCTGTCATAATATGTCATAATGTTCCTTTGATCAGCAAGCTCTCAGAGTCACAATGTCTGCTATGATCAGCACATCTAATTTGCCAATTAAAGTGACCACAACTGAATTAGAACTTGGGATTTATTAACTACCGGTATCCTGGCTTGTGGATTGCGCTTTATCATTACTGTATACAAGAAACACTCTAGCTTAGCATATACCTACTGACACATTGAAGCAAAAACCTCACTTAACAATGCACACAACAGACATCTAGAGACCTAATTTGTACAGTATAATATATACATATTTCATCTCACCTCCCCTTTTTATGATATGACGTGGGGAATCATTGACTGACAGGTCATTACCCAGGCTCATCTCCATGTTGGGTCCCATACAACTGCCCACCTCCTACCCAGCTTCCCCCGATCACCTATGCCATGATCAATAGTTTTCCAATGCTGAGAGGTGACATTATCCGGCTGCCACAGCAGCAGGGTCCTAATTACACCAGGTACGTCTGGTTCAGGGTACTTATTTACCCAATGTTCGCATCCCTCATCTGGCTAATTCAGGGGTTCTTCTGCCACTCACTCTGAGTTTTCCACACTGGTATCAGTTTGGGGTGCCATGAGAAAATCCTGGCAGCTTGTCTCTAGAGAAGATCTTAGTAAGGAGAAGGACATACTATTAGCAACCTCCTCTTCATCAAACCCTACATAAGTCTGAGATTCTTGAACAATACCTGTTTATGGTATAGCCACATGGGGATCCCACACCACAAAGTCACCACATTGTCCCAAATTTACACTTGTCTCTACATTTGTGCATTGCTCAATAGACCCATCCTTTCACACAGTGGCTACTAGGTCTACCAGAGTTTCCTTTTCCCCCCTTCTGGTACTCTCTACACTGGCAGGGCACTGCCTCCCTACTCAGCTTTCCTGGATTCAAGTAGTTACTCTCCTTTTGGGGTGTGTTGTCAGCCCAGTCCTTTACTTGTGCTAATCTGGAGTTGGCATCTAAAATGGCTTGGGGCTCCTGACTTTGCATAGCTAAAGGAGGAGTTGCAGGAACAGCCACACTGGGCTCCTCTGAAACATTTTCTGGGCTGTGAGTCACAGCTGACATGTCAGTTGGGACCGAGCTCCTTAGGTTTGGTGGTTCACCCTGGGCATATTCATCAGTTACATCAGCATAACCATCATCAGTATAGGTTACATTACAATCAACAGACAATCTCACATTACAGTCATATTCAGTACAGTCAGTGGACATAATGATTTATCGTCACCCAGATCCACTGAGGGGGAAAGGTTCCTAGGCCACATACTGGCACGCTAAACACCAAAGATAAGTCTCCAGTAGAAATATCCTCTGACACCCAGAGCTTGCCATTCAGCAAACTCCCGCTCTGCTTGGTATTCTTACAACATTAAGCTGCAAATTGAGTCTGCAGGTCACAATCTCCTAGCTGTTGGAGCATTAATGGCACAAAAGAGTTCACTCCACTTTGCACACTCATATCGTTGGTCTCCTCCAGGTCAAGCCTTTCTGGGGCAAGGACCACTGCCTGACCCGCTGGTGCTGTATAGGAGCCTGCCTCAGGCTCTGCATGTCATTGGAGTCGGCATCATCCTCCACCAACGCCTGGACCAGCATGTCTTTTGTCTTAGTCCCATCAAGGACTCTCTGTTCACTACTGAGATTTGTCCTGTACTGAGATTGTCCTTTGTAGGCTGGGAAACATCTCGCAAGAATTCGACCGTCCTTAAGTGCAAGCGTTAAATTTCTTAATCCAGGCACTTAAAGCTCTACATAAAAATATATCCCACCAGCTGCAAACTAATTTTCAGGGATCAGGGTCTCACACAAGATATCTCCACTCCATGTATACCAATTCTAAAGGGGTATCCGTACACCTTACTACACACACGTGATGATAAAAAGGGGAACTCTGCTTCCACGCTCCCTTCCAGCTCACCTGTCACAAAAGTCTACACAGGAGTGAAGTGACCCCTACAATCATACATCTACACACAGAGCTGCTAGCTACTAACTAGCTACTTAAGGGCAGATAAGAAAATATACCCAAACAACTAGCACACAAAAGGGAAACACGGCTAAGTGATATTTACTCTCGATGGAATTGTGGGGACGTTTGGAGCTAAAGGACAATTTTATTAAATTTTAGATTTAATATACACAAAAAGGTACACTGCTCACAGTAAGATGAAATAACAAAAAGACACATACATACAACAATGTAAAGTAACAAGGTACAGTGGGGAAAAAAGTATTTAGTCAGCCACCAATTGTGCAAGTTCTCCCACTTAAAAAGATGAGAGAGGCCTGTAATTGTCATCATAGGTAGACCTCAACTATAATAATAATATAATAATAATAATAATAGTCCTTTAATAGTCCCACAGTGGGGAAATTCAGTAGTATGAGAGACAAAATGAGAAAACAAATCCAGAAAATCACATTGTCTGATTTTTAAAGAATTTATTTGCAAATTATGGTGTAAAATAAGTATTTGGTCAATAACAAAAGTTCATCTCAATACTTTGTTATATATCCTTTGTTGGCAATGACAGAGGTCAAACGTTTTCTGTAAGTCTTCACAAGGTTGGCACACACTGTTGCTGGTATGTTGTCCCATTCCTCCATCCAGATCTCCTTTAGAGCAGTGATGTTTTGGGGCTGTCGCTGAGCAACACGGACTTTCAACTCCCTCCAAAGGTTTTCTATGAGGTTGAGATCTGGAGACTGGCTAGGCCACTCCAGGACGTTGAAATGCTTCTTACAAAGCCACTCCTTCGTTGCCCTGGCGGTGTGCTTGGAAACATTGTCATGCTGAAAGACCCAGCCATGTTTCATCTTCAATGCCCTTGCTGATGGAAGGAGGTTTGCACTCAAAATCTCACGATACATGGCCCTATTCATTCTTTCATGTACACGGATCAGTCGTCCTGGTCCCTTTGAAGAGAAACAGCCCCAAAGCATGATGTTGCCACCCCCATGCTTCACAGTAGGTATGGTGTTCTTTGGATGCAACTCAGTAATCACTCTCCTCCAAACACGAAGAGTTGTGTTTCTACCAAACAGTTCTACTTTGGTTTCATCTGACCATATGACATTCTCCCAATACTCTTCTGGAACATCCAAATGCTCTCTAGCAAACTTCAGACGGGCCCGGATATGTACTGGCTTAAGCAGGAGGACATGTCTGGCACTGCAGGTTCTGAGTCTCTGGCGGCGTAGTGTGTTACATACGGTAGCCTTTGTTACGTTAGTCCCAGCTTTCTGCAGGTCATTCTCTAGGTCCCCCATGTGGTTCTTTGATTTTTGCTCACCGTTCTTGTGATCATTTTGACCCCACGGGGTGAGATCTTGCGTGGAGCCCATGATCGAGGAAGATTATCAGTGGTCTTGTATGTCTTCCATTTTCTAATTATTGCTCCCACATTTGATTTCTTCACACCAAGCTGCTTGCCTATTGCAGATTCAGTCTTCCCAGCCTGATGCAAGTCTACAATTTTGTTTCTGGTGTCCTTCTATAGCTCTTTGGTCTTCACCATAGTGGAGTTTGGAGTGTGACTGTTTGAGGTTGTGGACAGGTGTCTTTTATACTGATAACAATTTCAAACACGTGCCATTACTACAGGTAATGAGTGGAGGACAAATTCTTAAAACATCAGACAATGTGATTTTCTAGATCTGTTTTCTCATTTTGTCTCTCATAGTTGAGGTCTACCTATGATGTCAATTACAGGCCTCTCTCATCTTTTTAAGTGGGAGAACTTGCACAATTGGTGGCTGACTAAATACTTTTTTTCCCCATTGTATAACGTACAGACCAGTTTGGCTATGTCTAGCAGTGGACTGCCAGTGAAGAAAGACAGGCACAGACCCCACGCTAGATGTGGCTCCAAAGAATCTGACCAAGAGGTCTTGTGCCTCATGACCTTTTATGGACCCCTCACTCTAACTTACTTCCTGAAACGTAGGGCTGTTGATCAGCAAGCTCTCCACTGATCATATGAGTCGCAATGTGTGCTATGATCAGTGCACTTGACTTGTTAATTAGAGTGACCACAACTACTGTAAATTAGCACCTGGGACTTATTAACTATCTGTATCCTGGCTTGTGGATTGTACATTATAACTACTGTATACAGGAAACACTCTAACTTAGTATATACCTACTGACACATTGAAGCAAAAACTCCTCTCGACAATGCACACATCAGTTAGGACATAACTAGACACATTTTGTACAGTATACTATATACATATTTCATCACATATGACTAAAACTCCCCACCACAAGAAAATGTCATCTCTCAAATTTCCTATGCTCATGTATTCATCTATGACATAAGAAAATTCTCTCATGTCATTAACATATCAGTTCTTAATTATAGAAAGCCTACAAAGCAAAGTACTGTATGTAAGACTTTCCCCTGCTTTCTCTTTCACCTCTCCCTGGTAACCAATCACTATCAGACTTTATATCTAGAAACATTCCTGACTGAACCTTTCCTGTGTTCCTTCTTCTGGACATGGGTGGTATACTGAAGTAGATACCATATGTAAGCCTTGAGAGAAAACATTGAATGTTATTAGAGGCATTGACAGCTGTTCATACTGGGCAATGTAGTTCAATGATGAGTTAGTGGATGACTGAATTTGCTGTTTCTAGGGAAATTGAATTTCTCTTCTGCCTAGATAACATGAAGGAAAGAAACATCTGCTTAACAAAAACAAAAACAACATATCCATAAGTAATATAAGCCAGTATATTTCATACCCCTCCAAGGTGGTGACAGATAAAAAGTAATGTATTGTGTTCGCTGTGAAATGATCTCATTTTGTCACCAGAGATGTTCAGGATTGTTGCGTTAAAGAGATGCAAGCACAGTGTTTTTGTTGGCTATTTTGACCACATTGCTTGCTGGACACATCAGTAGGGTTTCCCTTCTAGCCAATCCTGGTGCATTATTTATCTATGTCCTAGTTCCTTGTTTCCACATTTCTATAAAGCCACAGTTTTAGTCCTAAATTTCACAATATAATTTCTTAATTTGTGATAACAATAAGATACATGCTATTTACCTCTGGAAATATTTTACGTTTTTGTTGGAAAAGTATTGTGTACTCAGGGCACGTGTACATTTGTAATAAAAGCAAATGATGACAGATTTCATGATTTCTTTGAGTTCCTTTCAACACACACTAAAAGCACCCACTGTAAAATGTGTCAGTGTGGTTTGTGTGTACATACTTTGTACTGCACATTAATGCTAAGTATACTACACAACTAGCTACAGACAATTTTATTTTTAATGGGCAAGCGGTTATGCAGCAAAGCCATTAAACCAGACCTGGGCATTGTACGGCCTACGGGCCACATCCGGCCCTCTATCTCTGACCGGCCCGCTGTCAATACTTTTACTCACCTGTCCACACTCCTGTCCTGGCTGCCCTCCGCTGCCTCCTCTAGGCAGCGATACACTGACGTCAAGATGCTGAAGAATGCCGGGACGTACAGCATCCCGGCCTTCTTCAGCGTCGGCAACAGTGCACCCTGGAGGTAGCAGCGGACGGTGTCCAGGTCTGGAGCATGGACAGGTGAGTAAAAATTATCGGCCACTACTTTGTGTGGTGGTGGGGAGATAGCAGGGGGTCATATACTGTGGGTGGGCTTTAAAAAAGGGGTTATATACTGTGTGGGGGGGGTATAAAAGGTGTGATAAACTGTGTGGGGGGGTAAATAAGGAGGCATGCTCAGAGAATGCTAGTTCTCTTTGGATCTACCTACCTATGTGAACAAACATTCTCAGTGATGAAGTTCAACAAATCCAGATACAGATCCTCTATCAGTGATGATCACTTGTGTGCTTTCCTTCGCATATCCACCTCATATATTCAACCTGACTTCAATGCACTTCACTGTTCCGTTGGAGACTCTGCTGCAGAAACCACGGAAAATCGGCAGAGAGAAAAGTCCTCCATGAAGGACTTTTCTCTCCACCAGTGTCAGTATAAAAACCTGCCGCTGTTTTAGTAGTCCGGCGCTCCGTCATTCGGGTGACCCCAATGACGGACACCCATGCGCAAATGTGAATTTAGCCTAGGGGAGAGGGAAAACTATGGTGCACTAATAAATGTGCTATTAAAAAAAACATGAAAAAGCAGACATATTTTTTCTCCTTTTTGTTTACATTTTCTCAGATATAAAAAAAAAAGAAAAAAACATGAAAAAAATAACATAAAAATAAAGCCCTAGTTATAACCGGAAAAAGACTCAAAAATTATTTGAATAAACCAAAGGAAAAAAAAGTATTATAGCCCTCAAAACTACGTGTATGACAAATCCGAAAATGTGTCCGGTCCTGAATCAGGGAAAATGGCCGGTATTGAAATTATAAAGTATGCTTTTTTTTTTTTTTTTAAATGACATGGGTTTGACATGCCAACACACATCATTTCTGAATGGGATGCATTTGTTAAAGTTGGTGAGCAGTATGGCAGCCATCAGGGTCCCAGGAGGTCACCCAAAAAGTCCATATTATAATCTGCTATTGCTATTGCTATCTGCTACTGCTATAATCTGCTATACAACCCTTTTGTTCAGGGAATCAATGCACCTTACAATGTTATTTTGCACAATGTCAAAAACAAATGCCCAAAACAACTTTTAGCATTTTTGCCAGCAAGAAGAATGACCTTTTGGCTAATGTCATCTACATATTGCGGGGAAAAAAAACACGTTTTTTGAAAACGCAGCATGTCAATTTTACCTGTGAAAATGCTTGCATTTTCCTATAGATTTAATAAGGAAAGAAAAACTGCAGTGAAAAGCACAATGAAAAACGCTGAGGAAAAATCACAACTATTTTTAGCTACATTCCACAACGTTGGGCCTTAACCTTATTCTTTATCATACAAATTAAACAAATTTAGTGCAAAATGGATATGAAGACTTCCATAATTTCTCATTACGTGAATGTGCCAAAGGACCAAACTGATGTCTCCAAAAGTATAAACTCTTCATTTGACTGACAAGCCCAGTAGGTCCATTTACACTTGTAAAGAAAACAAAATGCATTAATAGATCAACCTGCATTGTTTTACTTCTACTTCAGAATCCCTTTTAGGCCAGGGCCCCATTTGGCGAAAACACAGTGCTTTGGCCACTGCGTTTTACATTACCTGGAAAATGGATTCTGGCTAATCCCATCCACACATTGCAGAAAAAATCCGCTGTGGAAATGCTGCAATTTCAAAAACGCAAGCATTTTTGTAAATCGCAGCATGTCAATTATACCTACGGAAATGCTGCAGTTTTCCGTATAGGTATAATAGAGGCAGAAAATCTGCAGAGAAAAATCTGCGGACTTTCTGTGAAGCTACCCCCATGTAGCGAGCCACAGCCAAAAGGCTTCTTAAGGCTGCGACTTGCTACGTGGGGCCTTAGCCTTAAGAATATTACCTACATATTGAGAAATTTGCAAACTGACAGCTACGGTATTGCTAATTGGGTAGTGAGGTGTCAAGTCATTTCTAAGGAATTTAGAAGCAGTATGAAACATCCAGATATAACTAGTTTCTTATTTGCAGTACAGGGTGGCTTTGTCCCAGGTTAAAGGAGCACATAGTAGAAATTGCTTTTGTCTCAAAACAAAACAAAAATATTATCTATGGAAAACTGTATTGTAAAGACTATTGTCTTGTATCATTCTAGGTTCACACTAGCGTTGGCTGCCCATAGTCCTGGTCCATTGAAGGTCCAGAACAATGGACAGGTAGACCACAAAAATAGCAGTTACATACAGAGCCTATTGACTATTATGGGGTCCGACACGTGTCTGTTTTTTTAAACTGAAAATGCAGACAAAAAACCCGTGCATGTAGGCACAAACTAAATAATTACTTTTTGTCACATGGTTCAGCATCTGTTATTTTTAGCCAAGGTCTGCTGTATTACCCAAAGTATTCTGCTCCATGCAGGCTCCGTATAGGGCTACATTCATATGACAATGAATAATGGCCGTGTGACATCCATTTTTAACAGACGCCATACAGCAGTATTAATTACAATGTCAGTGAATGGGGGTTATTCAAATGACGTTTATTTTGACGGTCCGTTGTCAAGGACCTTAAAAATATAGGTCATGTCCTATTTTTGCCCGTTCTCGCGGATCCCTCCATACACTGCAATGTATGGGGGATCCATGAAAATGTGTGCCCTTGGGTGCAAAACAGCTGTGAAAAATGGACCAGCCGTTTTGCAACTCTTTCGTGTGAATCTAGCCTTAGACTTAATTCACACAGTTATATTGCCATAGAAGTGGATGGGACCTCAACATCACCTCTGTATGTATTCAGTTTTTCTGGCAGATTCCTCCACACATACAGCACATAACAGAGCCTTAATGGTAGACCATGTGACTCCATACTAGAGAGCTGCTTCTATTCTATGCCCTGTAGGCTCCAAGGTCTTTTAGAGCTATTCTCTCTTACAAGCATTACATAGAATAGCACTGTAATGTAGCATCTGATGGAACATACCATATTTTTTTCTGTTGGATTTTTAAAGAATTCACAGATAAAAATAACTCTTGTAAATGGAGGTACAGTAGGACTCCAACGTGGTCTAGGGATGCTGTATTGTAGGTCCATAGAAGTCAAGGCTTATATAAAATCATAATATACTTGTGTGCATGCCCTAAAGTGTATGGCCAGGACACAAAACCATACAGTCAAATCTACCTTCTCCAAGTCCATTTTAGGCTGTGGAAAAGCTGTGTTTCCAAAAACCCAGCATGTCAATTTTAGCTACCGAAACGCAAGCATTTTCCCTATAGATTTAATAAAGAAAGAGAAACTACTGAGAAAAACACAGTGTTTTTTCAGCTGCGCTTCCCTATGTGGGGCGTTAGCCTTAAGAAGCTACAAAAGGCTTGCACAAGACTCTGCAGAAGCTGCCATATTTCAAAGTAAATGGAGACAAAATATGTGTCAATAGAGTATTCCATTAACATTTAGTTAGAGGTGACCGCAAAACATTATATTTAACACTTTATTTTCCTATTTGTTTTGTTTGTAACAATTACTGCTAATAATCGCCATCATCTTCACCATCATATGTAGAAGCTCAACAGTTCCAAAGTTTATTAAGTATGTTTAAGATGTGAGTTTACAGTAGCTGTTGCTATGTTTCTTTATGATTTAGAAGTAAATAGCAGCACGTTTAAAGGCATAAATTACTATATAATTGGAGGTAATCAATTAATAAGTGAGTAATAGCACTGACGTAAACAATGCTCCGTAATTGCATGCATGCTTACATTTATTACAGGACATAGTGTAACCTAGAGGTATGCAAGAAATGTCCTTCATAGACATGCCACCCGTAGATTGACATAATTATAGTTGGCCAGATTCAGAATTCAGTGTGCCTTGGAAAATGTGTAATGGTACAGATACCAGGTTTCAGGAGACTGTGTGGTCTAATAAGCTTAATATCCAAGCAATACTATGATATATATGCAAAGGTGTTTTACTGGCAGTCATGGATTGTACTAAATTCCAGCTCTGCTTTTATTTGTGAAGATTAATCCAATCAGTCTAATTGACAAACAAATTAGCCCCCAAAAACACTACATATGAATGGATACAGGCCTTCCCATTGTTGCCCCTTCTGTTATCTTTTTGTTGCTGCAAAGTGAAGTTATAAATGTGTGAGTATGAAAAGTCATATGGAAATTATTGTAAGTAGTCACAGTGGGCGGGGAGCAGCTTCAGCTTAGTCACGCTGTCCATTTGCTAGTCAAACCTCCTGCAGATGTCATGAAAGATTATATACTGTATGTTGTGAACCTAGTAATTCATAAATCTGGGAGAGATTGAAGAAGGCTGACTCTTTTTATGCTGATCTTCATATCTCATACACCAGCAGAGGATGTGCCCGATTTATGAGAATGAGCACGCTTCCTCATAAGGTCTGGTTCACATCTGCGTTCGGGTTTCCATTCGGGGGAGTCCGCTTGGGGACCCCCCGAACAGAAACCTATACGCATAGAAAAGCGGTTACTTAAGGAAACTCGTGGACCACATACACTATAATGGTGTCCGTCTAGTTTCTGCTCGGTTTCCACACGAAACATGCGGAGAGAAAAGTACTGCAAGCAACACTATTGTTTGAGTATTTTCAGATGTGGGAATGCCTAATGTGTTTATGCTTGTTTTTGTTTATTTATTTGTGATCTATAAAAGGGGGTAAATTTAAATTTAATATTTCTTTAAGATTTTTTTCTTCAAATACATTTTAAATTTGTTTTTTTTTTTTCACTATTATTTTTTCACTATATTTAGAGGACTGAATGCCAGTACAATACCGATGTATTGGACAGCACGGTGGCTCAGTGGTTAGCACTACAGCCTTGCAGCGCTGGAGTCCTGGGTTCAAATCCTGCCAAGGACAACATCTGCAAGGAGTTTGTATATTCTCCCATGTTTGCGTGGGTTTTCTCCGGGTACTCCGGTTTCCTCACACACTCCAAAGACATACTGATAGAGAATGTAGATTGTGAGCCCTATTGTATATGGGACAGTGACTGTCAATGTCTGTAAAGCGCTGCGGAATATGATGACGTGATATAAGTAAGCATAATAAAAAAATAAATAAGTTTAAAATGGCTGTGGCAGGAAGGGGTTAAGATGTGACACTGTGTGGAAAAATGTATCAAAAAAAAAGTGCTGCATTGATAATGTGTCAGGTTACATGCACAGGACCATAAAAACAGCACAAATGACATGGATTGGTATCCGTGGATGACATGTGTCATCCGTGATTTTCACGACCCATACATTGAAATGAATGGACCGAACCGTAGATACAGAGAAGTATAGGACCTGCTCCATATTTTGCGGCTCTTCACTAGGGCCCATAGAAACGAATGTGATCGTACTTTGATACGCAATAGCAGATCCATAATTGTGAATAAAAAGTATGGTCACGTGCATGAAGCCTTAGACCTTGCAGTACTGTAGGTTCACCATGCAAGATAAAGTGTAACTGTAATTTAACACAGTAAGGTGTGACTGCAGCTTACCAACAACCTTGCACTTTACCATCACTGGCATGGTCCTCATGCTGAAGAGCTGTTGGTCACCAATTTATTTTCATCATCGACAGTAGCCTGACAAATGTAACCCTAGCCATGTAGACCATGTAGTGATCATCAACTTTCTAGTTTAATTATTACCAAAAAAAAAGTGTAATATCCCACTGCTGCTGTGATGCTGCAGGAAGAGCTGTCACACCCGCATTCACAAAGTCATCTAATATGATATTTCCTCTTACAGGTGCATCTACAGTTGTCAATGTGTCATATATTCTGTGAGATTCTAGTCTAGTGTAAGAGAAAGGGGATGAAGGATATAATGTTTTATGCTTTTCCTGGATGGTGATCATTACTTAACAACAATTCTAAATACATCTATATAAATAAGCTTATAAGTCGTCTACCACCAAAGTCACTTCTAAACAATTTATATGCTGTTCTAGCGGTTGTTAGT
The DNA here is from genome assembly GCA_947044405.1 of Leptodactylus fallax. Taxonomy (NCBI): domain Eukaryota; kingdom Metazoa; phylum Chordata; class Amphibia; order Anura; family Leptodactylidae; genus Leptodactylus; species Leptodactylus fallax. The sequence continues at coordinate 4,355,034 of CAMRHE010000092.1, forward strand.
GGCATAGTGAACATAAATTGTGGCAAATGACCTGTTCTGTGAACTCAGAGCATGCTTGTGCTTGCCAGAGCAAGCACACATTTCCATGTTTTGGTCACCCACCAGCATTCTCCCTAACATAAAGATTGGTAGGTCCCGATGTGTGCCAACCACAGGAAAAAAAAAATTGCTTTGGGAGGCACAGCCACACCTTGGGTACTCTGTAGCTCAATCGCATACAGATTATTATTATTATGATTATTATTTTGCTTACTTATATGGCACCATCATGTTCTGCAGGCTTTACAGAGATATTGTCAGATTAAAGTATTAAAATTCATACCACTAAAATCCCCTAACACTGCACATAATGGTTTAGGGATATTGGTGGTGGTAGACTGCATTTAACACATTAGTTTCCCACATGAGTCATGGGTTATATGCTTTCTGTTTTACTGCAACATACTTTGAGAGGTCTAACCAGGTCAATGTGAGTCAGTTTTCTGGATCTGTGCCCCTGGAAGAATTCTCAGAAGTGCAGTCATGATCTCTCATGTTTTTATCTCTTCAACCAGTGTATATGTGCCTTTGTCAGATGTACAGAGTCAAAAAAAATGTTTATTTCCCTATAGAAGTACAGTTTCAGTGATTGTTCTATGCATATGAGTGAGAGTTGAATAGGGTCAGAACCTGCTGATCAGTTGGGGGTCCAGCCATTGGGACCTCCAATGATCACGAAAACAGGTTCCCATTTTCCCTGTGTGAGTCGAGAGGCAAAATGTGCATGCTGATGATTATCTATAGTTTACCCCCAGGGCAACCTTTGTATGTATAGATTTCAGATGCTATGAGGTATTTGTCTGCAGTGATTGATCCCCTATATGACATTAACCTACTGCTTACTCTGCAGGGATAAGGACTGCAAATAATTTCTTTCTGCCAGATATTAAAGGCTCTGAATAAAGATTTAATTAAGACAGCAGCAAGTTGTAATTTGTTAATGAGATGAGCAATATAGCAGCAGCCGCCGTAATCTACACTTCTATACCATGTAGTCCCACAATCTTCAATACACTGATGCATTAATAAATAATGAACACAGCCGGAGGCTCGTAGCAGCTGCACAGTAATGATCAAAACAACAAGAAGGAGAATATATTTTACTTTAGATATCTTGCTATTCAACAGAAATGAGAGAACATAATGTGGCATTTTCATATCAATTCATACTGACACTTCAGAAATAAACATTTTATACAAAAAGTAGAAAACTTGAATAAAAAAAATGGTTGTTCTAAACTTGCAGGAAACTAACATTTTCAGAGCTATGGGGTTGGCGTCCTTCAACAGATTATAGTGAGAGTGGGTCTTGATATGCATGATATGATGGAGGCTTGCACACGTTCAGATACTCTACTGTTCATGGGTGGTATTACAAAAAATACTGCCACATGACTATGGAAACCAACAACTATGGACACCTGTCTATACTACACCATAATATTATCCTGCCATATTGAACTATAGGCTCTGCGGAATACATGGATGCTATATAAGTAAGAGTAATAAATATTGTGTTGCCTTTTTTTATCACCAGTCTGTGGAAAGTCTCCTAAAAGTCTCCTTTTTTTTTCCTCTGGCCCATTAGAAAAGAATATAATGTAAACTGTAGTGAAGATAATCTGCTTACCAGCAGCTGGTGAGTTTTCTACTCACTTCTGGTCCTTAGCTGTGTCACATGACCAGCAATAAGACTCTCCAACTGACACAGGAAGTCAGTTTCTCTATTCATTCCTATAAGAGCTTCAATACGAGTCTAATGGGAATGAACAGAGAAACTGACTTCCTGTTCACACATAAGATGATGTGGCCAGGTGGAGCGGCAGAGTGCTGGTCACATGACTGAGGAGGAGGGAGTGGACATGTCACAAATATAGTCACAGGTAAGAAGATTACCTAAATTTTTGTGGGAGAGTTACTTCAAATGCTATGACAATTTATTTAAAAAATTCTCACATTATGAATTTTAGTTGAAATATCACTTCAATCTTGCTTTCTACAAATTCATTAACATTCACGTGAGTAGATGTAATAAAATTAGCAGTGTAACTGATGCTAGGTTCACACTAGCGTTCGGGACAGAGACCCTATCCGCTTAAAAAGCGGTTACCAGAGGAAACCGCGTACCCCATAGAATATATATAGAATATATACCTTTTAGAGGTTAACTGAGTATATTTGATAGTAAGCTTTTGGAAGTACTAGCTCCCTTCATCAGACATGGTGTAATACTAGAAACTGAAACTTTACACCTATACATACACAAGACATGGATCTTCAAAAGGATCTTGGAATAACAAAATGCAATATACGTAGAGAAGTTATTTACAGCAGGTCAGGAAATAAACAGTCTAAAATTTGTGGTGCGTGACGGAGCTAGAAAGAGGAAAAAAGGAATTTACTGTGAGCCTGTGTCCCCTAAAGTAGTAAATTATGGAACCTTGCCACAAAAACTAAAAATACACTCTCATAGTTAGTGCTGTTTGGCATTAGGACAAAATATTAAAGCAGGCATTCACATTTCAAACAATTGCTTTGGAAACCTGCAGCCACTTGATGATAACACAGTATTCCCTATATGAAGGACAGAGCTGTTCCCCCAAACTCCATATAATAAATCCTGAGAAGAGGAAAATTTGTAGTTTCCAGACATCTCATGTATCACTTGTAGAAACAAAGACTCATGTAAGTTGACATCCATGTCGAATTCTGTTTGCCCCCCAACACATCAGTGTGTAGTAACTACACATCATGCTCATACACCTTAGACAATTATACAGTCCCACCAAAATCAATATGTTCGGTCATCTTTCATCAAATATAAATGGACAATGGATGTTAAGCATTTACCTATACTATAAAAAAATCAACAGTAAGGCCTTGTGCACATGGCTAATGTTGTGAAAAACGTCCGTGTCTGTCCACGCAAGTTCAAGTTCACTTATTCATATGGAAGTGAATAATGGCCATATGAAGGCCATTTTTGAAACAGCCATCTCATGGGTCTATTCACATGGCTCTATCTACGTCTATTTTGATTGCTGTGAAAAACAACCATGTGAATAAACACAATGAATTTAATAAGTATAATCAATAAGTATCATCATGTCAAGAGTAAAGCTACATTCATATGACAGTGAATAATGGCCATTTTATCAGTTGTCATATGGCAGCATTAAATTCAATGTCAGTGTATGGGGGCTATTCACATGACAGTAATTTGAACGGTCCATTGTCACGAATCGTCAAAATATAGGTCATGTCCTATTGTTGGCCATTTTCACGAATCCCTCCATATACTGTAATGTATGGGAAATCAGCGAAAACAGGTGTCCCTCGGGTACTGATGGCCATGAAAAACTGAGGCTTTTCATGGCCATTTTTTTGCAGAGCCCCTGAAATGCCAGTAAAACGGAATCCCCTGAGCTGTAACCCCATTTTGGAAACTACACTCCTGAAGGAGGTGCAGTGACTATTTTTAACCCCCAAGTGTTGCATTAATATATCTTCCAGACATGAATGCACAGCTGATGGTGAAAGAAAAAAATGGCAATTTTTCCAGGAATACGTCATTTCGGTGCGAAATATGCTGTGCCCGGCTTGTATCAGAGACAAAGGCTCCAAATGCTGTTGTGCCTGGGATACCCACTTACCAGTTTTGGAGTGTGTGTCTCTGCTGACACAAGCTGGGCACAACATATCGGGCACTGAAATGACATATCTCTGGAAAAATTGCAATTTTCACTTTTCATTAACAACTGTGCATTGATTTCTGGAAATTAAATGAATGCAACACTCAAGGGTTAAAAATGCCTGCTTCACCATTTGATAAATCCCTTAAATGGTGTAGTTTCCAAAATGGGGTCATATGGGGTCACATATTCCACTTTACTGGCAATTCAGGGGCTCTGTAAATGTGGCATGATGTCCAAAAACCAAACTGTGTTACAAAAACCAAAATAGCGCTCCTTCCCTTGTGTGCCCAAACAGCAGTTTATACCCACATATAACATTATGTACCGTATGTTATCCTGGGTACAGCAGTGTCATACATGTGGGCATAAACTGCTGTTTGGGCTCACAGCAGGGTACACATCTGAATGAGCCCTATGTGCTTTCAGACCGCTGATTTAGATTGTTGGTTTTTGAACACCATGTCAAGTTTGCAGAGACCCTAAAATTGCCCCTACAAAATGGGGTCACTTCTTGGGGAACTCCAATTTACTGGCACCTCCTGGGCTCTGCAAAAAGAACATGGCATCCAGAAAGTCCCTCTATACCTGTACACCAAAAACTAAAAAGCGTAGTGGTCCTTCCCTTCTGAGCCCGGCTGTGTGCCCAAGCAGTAGTTTCTGCCCACATATACAACTTCTTTGTAACCAGGATAACCCACTTAATAGTTTTAGGAGTGCATGTCTTTGATGACACAAAGTGGGCACAACATGCTGGTCACTGAAATGGCATATTTCTTTAAAAATTTAAATTTTCACTTTGTACATTCATTTTTGGGAAGTACTATTGGGCTCAAAATTATGAAACTCCTTGAGAAATTCCTTGAGGGGTGTAGTTTCTAAAATGGGGTCACTTTTAAGTTTTTTCCATTGTACAGGTACTTTAGGGGCCCTGCAAATGGGACACAGCACCTAAAAACTATTCCAGCAAATTCTGCCCTCCAAAAGCCAAAAAGCGCTCTTTCTGTTCCGAGCCCCGCCATGTACCCATACAACATTTTACGACCACATATGGGGCACTTCTTTGTTCAGGAGAAATTGTATAACAAACTGTGGTGTGTTTTTCTTCTTTAACCCCTTGTAAAAATGAAAAATTTGGATCTAAATGAACAGTTTATTGAAAAAAAAAGTAATTTTCATTTTACATCCCAATGCTAATAAAATCTGTGAAACAGCTGTAGGTTCAAAATGCTTACAATACCTCTTGAAAAATTTCTTTAGGGGTGTAGTTTATTAAATGGGGTCATTTTGGGGGGGTTTCCATTGCATTGGTACTCTAGGAGCTCTACAAATATGACATGGCACCTGAAAACTGTTCCAGCAAGATCCACCCTCCAAAAGTCAAATAGCGCTCTTTCCATTCTGAGCCCCACCATGTACCCATACAGCAGATTACGGCCAAATATGAAGTTTTGCCATGTTCAGGAGCAATTGTTTAACTACCTGTGGGGTGCTTTTTTTCCCTCAGGAAAATGAAAACTTTAGGGATAAAGTGATATTTTTGGTGATGCATCTTCTCCGTTAACCCCTTGTGAATGTGTTAATTTTAGGGTTAAATGAATGCATTATTGAAAAAAATTGAAATGTATAAATGGGTTAACAAACTTCCCAAATGCTGTTTTAAATTATTTGAGAGATTCAGTTTTGAAAATTGGGTAATTTATGGGGGTTTATAATATATAGGCCTTTAAAATCCCCTTCAGAGCTGAAGTGGTCCCTAACAAATGGGTCTGGGAAATTTTCTTGTAAATCTGGAAAAATCGCTGTTACACTTGTAAGCCTTCTAAAAATACTAAAATATTGATCAATGTTTACTTCTAAGATTAAGTACAATGTGTCATGAAAAACCTATCTCAAAACCTCTTGTGTAAGTTATTGCCATATAAAGTGACACATGTCAGTTTTGAAAAATGAGGCCATGTCCTTTACCCCCTCCCGACACCACCGTAATAGTACGGCGGATGTCAGGTATATAAATATGGCGGCTACTCAGGAGCTGAGCGGATGCCATAGCCTAATAGTAGTAAATTAGAAGTTAGGCGGGGGGGAGGGGGTTTAGTATAGGGGTTCATTCCTAGTTTATCCCGGACAACCCCTTTAAGGTAACAGGTTATCAGCCCATATCTATTTCTCATCTGCATATAAGTTATTATTTTTATACATGTTAATTCTTTTGAGAATGCTACATTTTTCCTTGAAGATTAGAAAGTATATGGTGGGAAAAAAAGGCTGCATGGAGGAAATTTATCATGTCTTGCACACCAGTTGTCTGGTGTACATGGCATGACAAAATCAATTTTTTTTTGCAAGTAGGGGCTTTATACAAAAAATTGTAACTTTTTTTCTCTTTTACCCCACCCTCATCACTTTCCTGAAAGGGGACGTGGTGAGGGGCCACCAGCCCCATCAGATTCATGAAGAGTTATGCCAGTTTACTATGTGCCAGTGTAGATTCAGTGCTGGAGGATTTGCCTGATTTAGGATCAGGTGTGTGCCTAGTTATGAATGAGGCACATGCTCTGGCAACACAGGGATTATCAAGACCCTCCCAAACACAGAGTCCATGTGGTTTTGTACTGAATTGTACTGTATTACAGTTATAGTCTAAGCATGGTGGCTCAGTGGTTAGCACTGCAGCCTTGCAGTGCTAGAGTCCTGGGTTCAAATCCTGCCAAGGACAACATCTGCAAGGAGTTTGTGTGGGTTTCCTCCCACACTCCAAAGACATAGTGATAGGGAATGTAGATTGTGAGCCCTATATGGGACAGTGACTGTCAATGTCTGTAAAGCACTGCGAAATATGATGGCGCTATATAAGTAAGCATAATAAATAATAACCAACATGAGAGAAAATATTGACATTATGATGTATGATAGAACATGGCACTCGGTGTTGTACAAGGCTAGAATATGCTCATGTAAACTGTTCAGTGTCTGAAATGTTTTAAGGAAAACTGTTGTAATATCCAAGGCAAAGATGGTAAAATCTGTTCTCATTATGAAAGGAAGGAGAATGACGGTTTTGAAAGCACTTGCCTGATCTTTGGTTGATCAGAAGATAAAGAACATTTTCTTAGGCTAAGGCCCCACATATCGTCCCGCAGCAAAAAAGTTTCCTCTGCGGACTTTCTGCTTCAATTACTGTATAGGGAAACCGCTGGCACATCTTTCACTTTGCTGTGGCGGTAAAAAAAAAACATGGCATTTCCGCCACGAGCAAACCACAGCGCTTCGGCCACGTTTCTGCCGGGCCTTAATGTTATGGGACTACAACAGATCATACAAATGAGATAAAAGTTGGTGAGCACAGCGATTTAATGTGTATTTGGGCTTCCTGATACACTTAACGCACTGATCCTTTGTTCCTGCACAAGATATCTGTTGCAAAGGGATCTGAGAGTGGCCCACAGAAATAGACTTGCTGAGCTGAGTGTGCATGTTTATGCAAGAATTCGGGTGAAATAGCCGTAGGCACAAAGTGGATTGGGCAGACAGTTATTGCATTTATTGTTTTGCACCCCCCATCCTCTGGTGCCCTGTGGATTTTTGAACCTAAGCCCCTGTATGAATTAGTTATTCACATATAAGCTTTTCTGTTTTCTTTCAATTTGCATGGATCTCCTCTGTATTAGAGTTTGGTTAGGTAGAAAATTGGCTACTGCTAAATATACTCTTTGGTGTCTACCTTCTCATAACCCTTATGCGTAACTTTCAACTCCAACAAACAATCACAGGAAAGAGAGTATAAAAATATAACAATCATCTTTATTGAATCTAATGGTGCTAAAAGAACATACAACTCACAACCACCCATAGAAGTCATATGGTACCAAATCAATTAACATTATGTGTTGTGTGCATAAGATAATCCTAGTATGCAAATAATACCCAGATATAATATATAGCAAGAAAAATGAGACAAATTATGCTGAAAAGTAATATGAAAATATGCTGCATAGTAATAAATATGCAATAAATAAATATATACATATATACAAAATAAAGACCAAAGCAAGTGGATTCAGTAAAGATGATTATTATATTTTTATACACTCCTTCTTGTGTATTGTTTGTTGTAGTTGATCATTGTTGTTTTAGGTGATACATAGTTAATAAATAATAATAATAATAATACATTTTATTTATATAGCGCCAATATATTCTGCAGCACTGTACAATTTGTAGGGTTCAAGTACAGACAAAAAAGATACATTACCAAGAAATAGTCAATTCACACACTGAAACTGAGGGCCCTGCTCACAAGAGCTTACAATCTATGAGGTAGAGGGAGTGACACAAGAGGTAGCAGGGGCGGCATCAGAGGTAGCGTTGCTTATACAATGGTCAGACAATTTTGTAATAGAGGTTACTGTCATTACACATATATAAAGCTGTATGAGCCGTCACCAGTCGTGTCCTTTAAAGTGCAGATTGTGCCTGAACATATAAAGTTAGTCTGAAACAGTATCATATCCTGTGAGGTAATGTGGGAGCGTGAACAGAGGAGGGTATGTATTAGGGATTCTAAATTACAGAAGGGTTTACATTAGGAATTGTGATAGGCCTGTCTGAAAAGATATGTCTTTAGTTTGCGCTTGAAGCTGTAGAAAATGGGGATTAATCTGATAGTCCAGGATATAGCATTCCAGAGAAGTGGTGCAATTTGGGAGAAGTCTTGTATACGAGCGTGGGAGGTTCTGATAATAGAGGATGTTAGTCTTAGGTCATTGAGTGAACGGAGGGCACGGATTGGGTGATAGACAGAGATGAAGGAGGAAATGTAGGGAGGTGCAGCTTTATGGAGAGCCTTGTGGATGAGGGTGATAAGTTTATTCTGTATTGAATAGGCAGCCAATGTAGTAACCGGCACAGACTGGAGGCATTGCTGTAGCGTCTAGACTGATAGATGAACCTAGCCGCCGCATTCAGAATAGATTGTAGAGGGGAGAGTTTAGTAAGGGGAAGACTGATTAGTAAGGAGTTGCAGTAGTCAAGGCGAGAGTGAATCAGGGCAACAATAAGTGTCTTTTGTGTATCTCTGGTAAGGAAAGGGCGTATTCTGGAGATGTTTTTGAGGTAGAGATGACATGAGCGTGCGAGTGATTGGATATGGGGGGTGAAGGAAAGGTCTGAGTCAAAGATAACCCCGAGGCAGCAGGCATGCTGTCTAGGAGTTATGGTAAGGCCGGAGACTGCAATGGAGATATCAGGGACAGATCTATTAGATGGTGGAAACAGCAGTAGTTCAGTCTTTGAGAGATTCAGTTTCAGATAGAGCGAAGACATGATATTTGAGACAGTCACTGGTGTTCTGTATTAGTGCAGGGGTGATGTCACGGGATGACGTATATATTTGGGTGTCATAAGCATAAAGATGGTATCGGAAGCCAAATCTGGTGATGGTTTGTCCAATGGGGGCTGTGTAGAGGGAGAAGAGCAGGGGGAATAAGACAGAGCCCTGAGGAACACCATCGGCAAGAGGAAGACGGGAAGAAACAGAGCCTGCAAATGATACACAGAAAATGCAATCTGAGAGATACACAGGAGAGTGCGGTGTCCATGATGCTGACAGAGCGGAGCATATTGAGAAGGAGTTGATGGTCAACGGTGTCAAATGCTGCTGAGAGATCCAGAAAAATAAGAAGAGAGAAGTCACCTTTGGATTTAGCCATCATGAGATCATTGGAGATTTTTGTGAGGGCTGTTTCAGTAGAGTGCAGAGTGCAGAATCCAGATTGTAACGGGTCAAGAAGAGAGTTAGCAGAAAGATAGCGGATTAAACGAGAATAGACCAAGAGTTCCAAGAATTTGGATATGAAGGGAAGGTTAGAGACAGGTCGATAGCAGCACAGGATGGGTCAAGGGAGGATTTCTTCAATAGCGGGGTTATGACAGCATGTTTTAAAGAGAATGGGAAAATTCCAGAAGAGAGAGAGAGGTTAAATGTTTTAGTAAGGTAAGTCGTGACAGCAGAAGTAGACAGAGACTGGAGAAGGTGTGAGGGGAAAGGGTCACTACTGCAGGTCGTAGGGCGAGAAGAAGAAAGTAGCTGAGAGACTTCCTCTTCTGTAACAGGTTCAAAAGATGAGAATGAACTGTCTGAAGTGCGGCTGGGGATTGGGCAGTTATTTCCTGACGAATCTTATCAATTTTGTCATGGAAATAAGTGGCCAGGTCATCTGTGCTAAAGTCTGTGAATGGCACCTGCACCTTGGGAGTGAGTAAGGAGTGAAAAGTTTCAAAGAGCCTTTTAGGGTTACAGAAGAGAGAAGAGATGAGAGCGGTGAAATAGGCTTGTTTGAAGAGGTGAAAGGCAGAACTATAGGTTTTAAGAATAAATTTGAAGTGGAGGAAGTCTGCAGGTGTACGTGATATTCTCCACAGACGTTCAGCACACCTAGAGCATCGCTGAAGAAAACGTGTCTGTGGCGTGTGCCAGGGTTGCTGCCTCCTTCGTCGAACTTTTTGAGTGGAGGAGCCGCCTCATCCAGTACACTTTTAAGGGTTTCATTATAGTGACTGGTGGCCACATTGGGGCCAGATTAATTTGTATAAACATAATCCATTTGATTGGTAGAGCAAGTTATGCGTAACTCTGCCTCATACACATAGTAAATAAATAATTGGGAACATTATCTTGGGGGAGGGGTGAAAGGTAGAGGCCTCATTTATTCATGACAATGTGTTAGCCAAGATAGAAGTAGAAGAATAGAATGAGGATATAATATAAATCAGTGGCACAAAAGCCATGTGAAAATGTTGTAGCTATGAGTCTGATCACTTAAATTAGCAGCATCATAAGGATTTATAGGCCCACAGTTGGAAAGGGTCCTTCTTACACAATTGTGTGAAAATATCCTCTGCTAATTGAATCATTTTCTAAATGTTAAGTTTAAGACATATAGAAAAGCAGATTTATGAATTAAAAAATAGGTATTTATTACATGAAGATGTGTCTGTCATATAACGCATTAAAGTGTACAAACATCAAATCCAAGTTTAAAATCAGAAACACAATTCCTTGGAAAATATTTCTACTAAAGTCTACATAAAGAGTTTCTCCTTCCAAAGAAAACTCAAAAAAAATCACAGATATCTCCCTGACTGCAATGTCATAATCTGGGTGATAGTTTGAGGGGGTTTTTTTTATTGCAATAATTTTAGTGGCATGAAAATGTTGAGGAAAGTTTGGAATCAAAAACATGACACATAATGGTCCATAAGTACAATACGTTGCAAATAAATAACTGTAACAGCATGTAGCGCTTTTACTGCTGTTAAAATGATGGGCACTACAATGGAACCCCAATAGACCCCACTGTGAAGAAACCGTTCATCAGGGGACCTATATCCTAAGGAACTAATAGAAAAATATATATAGGGTAAATCTCAAAACTCCAATAGTGGAGGAGAAAAATATAGTGGTCATCATTACATATAGACCATTTCACAGACAAAAACAGCAGCCTCCTGATCAATACAGTGGTAAGGACAGCAGTTTAGCTACTCTAATTCTAAAAAAGGTTTTTTAGAATTAGAGTCTTCTATAAGTGTGGTACCATTTTAGAAATGCACATAATGGGAATAGTGGTTGTCATCAATCAGTATGAATCAACATGACAGATATTATTACAGTCAATTTTCAGGGGATCATTATAGGACTCAAAACACTGATTGTTTATACGCCAAGGATATTTGACTAAACTATTACTGCTGTGGCTTTTAAGGTAATTTCTGGTGATATTTCTATTACTGCAAGAGACAGAGTAGTCAGCTCAACATATAGGTAAAGCTATAGGAATGGGGAAATTATAGTCATGTGTATGTAGTAAGACATTAAAGTGTTGTGTAAATCCTGCATAATATATTTATACTATAACCCATTCTTTAGCGTTCAGAATAACACACTGGGAACTTAGTGAACACTGTAAAATACAATGAACTAGGACTGACACATGCTGTCAGCTATGCCTCTGGATCTGATCCGTCACAATATAATTTTCAGCAGACTGTATCTGCAAGTAACAGACAACCAATTAAACAAAGCGGCAGCCATTAACAGAGACAGTCTGCTCACATATAGAGAGACCCGGAAAGAAGCCCGAGTGCCCCTAGTTGTCACCTACAACCCACAGCTGGAGATCCTACGAAGGATTGACAAGGAGCTCCAACCTGTGCTACATAGGGACAACAGACTCAAGGACATATTTCCAGTCCCCCCTCTCCTTTCCTTTCGACAACCACCAAACCTGAGTCGTATTATCGTCCGGAGTGCCCTGAAGGCCCCAACTGAAAATGGCACCTCACCTTGCCTACACAAAAGGTGCATGACCTGCAAGCACATCCACACCGCTGACAGTGTACCTATCCCACAGTCACAACAGGTGCACAGAATTAGGGGGACATTCTCCTGCAGGTCTTCCAATGTGGTGTACCTCATAATGTGTGTGCAATGCACAGGCCTCTATGTGGGGGAAACATTGCAGAGACTCAGTCAACGAATCAACTCACATAGATCCAGCATTAATAACAACAGAACCAATCTCCCAGTGGCCGCACATTTCTCCGGAGAAAACCACTCTATTGAAGATTTGCGGGTTGTGGTTTTAATGGGACATTTTAAGACGCAGGAAAAAAGGAAAGAATCAGAATACAAGTTTATGGAAAAATTTCAAACTCTGCAATTTGGACTTAATATTCATGCCAGCTTCATGTCACACTATGTATGACCTGTGAGGGTCACAAATCACCTCCTGATAGCAAACAGATAACAGATCCCTCTGTCACGCACCACAACTTCGTCGTCTGATTTCGCCTGATTTCTTCACTCTTCCACTACTCTCAATGGCTAACACAGTACAACATTATACATGTATCTGCAAGAAACAATCCCAGAAAGTCAACATATTCCTTTAGCTATCAATGTTCAGATTCTATCTACTCAGGAGATCTTAACCCATGTGTAGAGTTATGTCAAAGGGAAAGATTACTAATTTACATGAAATATGTTTCAAATATGCTCACTGCTTGTCCATTCTATTAATCTAAAACATTTCATTGGGGGGCAGGTAACAATAAAAATGAAATATTACACATTATTATTCCTGTCTATGGTTTACTGCCAGAAATGGGCACATAGCAGGAATTTTCTATTCATGTTTCTATCTTTATGAGTTGCAGAAAATATCCTGCATTCTGCTGACATGAGGAAATTAGCAGTTAACAGCATCTCTTCAGCCAAGCTACAGAGAGCACACCTAGCAATCCTACTTACTGCAACTTGGTTGAGAAGTGAAAAGGTCTGTGTGTCTGTACAAGTTAGGCTGGGTTCACACCAGGGTTGGCTCTCTGTACGGGGATTCCGTTCCCCTCTCCGGATGAAAAATGCGTTGCAAGCAGCCTTGGCAAAATGGCGGAAACCCTTGGATGCCGCGGTCATGTTTGATCGCGGCATCCAAGGTGTTAAAACACCCTATCGGTTATGGAGCAGGGTGTTAGCTGTCAGTTACAGCAAAGGGGTTAAAGGGCTGTGACATCACAGGACTGGCTGGCTGCTGATTGGCTGCACGCATGGCATTGTGAGCGATCCCACATTGCCAGAGTTCCTTGCCCCATGTCCTAACATGTGCAGCAGATATTTTTAAAAAAATGCGATTTGTTACCATGAAGCGTGAGGAAATCCAGATTTAATACGAATTGAATATTTCCTAAAATTCGGTTCGAAATCCATTTCGTCAGCTTCGATTCGCTCATTTCTAATAACAGTGTAGCGTTTAGCTATATATTCATATACAACAGTGGTCATATGCATATTTGCAATATGAAGGTACTCATGCTGTAAAAACTGAGAAGAACTGTCATTAAGCTCAACAAATGTCAGTGATAACACTGAACAATAATCCATAGAAGGCTGGTACGCCTCCTACCTAAATAAAAGTCTTTCTATGTCTGAGATGAAAGTATAAAATTCATAGATCAACTTAAGTTTTGTTTGTAGCATAACATATGTAATACCTGATACTGAGTGGTAAACTGCTACATAAGCCGGCCATGCCAGTGCTCTGGGCCCAGTAGGTTTGCAGCAGATGTTACGATCATGCTGATTGTTCATATGGTCAGTAAGCTCTTTAATTACCTATTATAACCTGACCATCTATTACCCAACTCCCCTGATGATAGATATGAAGCACCTAAGGAGAAATATCAGGGATATTACAATTCAGTGAAAAATGCTGCAGAAAGTCACTCAATATATTTTCGCTGCATTTGTTTTTAAATGCCTTTCAGAAATGCAACAGAAAAAAATGCTGAATTTTACAGTGCCAGCAAAGTGAATGAGATATCATTTAACGTCATCCACACATTGTTGTAAAAAAGCTGTGAAAGGCCGGCACCCCCACGTGGCGGAAACACTGCGCCAAAAAACGCGGCGTTATACAGTCCCTGCAAAGTGGATTCTAGTGAAACCGTTGTGGACTTTCTGTGAAAAGCACTGCGTTGCTGCTGCGGTTTTTCCCGCAGCACTTTTTTGCTGCGGCCCACTACGTGGGGCCTTAGCCTTAATGTTTTTGTCTGTGGCCTCTTCATAAATCAGTTGGAGGTCCTTGCGCCAGAATGGAAGTTAAGAACTGGCATAGATTTCCATTATAACTCACGCCAGAAAACTGTTGTGAGTTATAATAAGTCAGAAAACTAGCATAGAGGGATTGATAATTTTCTCCATTATTTGTCCAATAAAAGTGAGCATGACTGCCACTGAAAAAAGTCAGCAATGGAGTTCAAGCCTTGGGTAAGTAGGTGGTATTTAAAGGTGGTGGTTCAGTTTATAAACTGTGAAGTATATCAACAAATGTTTTCACATACATTTATAAACTAGTTTTCAATTCACCTACAGAAACATAAGCATTGTAAGAAACTACCTGTTAATATTTGTAAAAATTCTTTAGGTAAGACGATGGATAAAGAAGCCGTCATCCAGCAAGGACAAGCAACAAAATAAGCACTTGAAATACACACCTGGATCCACTGTGATGCAGATAGCTCCTACACCAGAGGATTCCGAGTTTTCAACATGTCAGAGTTGCCTAGACAGCCATTTATTTGACAGTTACACCACTTCTCAAGAGTCACAGATGCATCACTGGGAAAGCCAAAGAAGCTGCAGCACTGTAAGTTTTTAGTTATTGCCAGAGATTTGGAAGCTTATTATTATTGTTGTCATGATTCACTTGTTTCTCAACCATCTATAATATAGGATAAAACTATTCATTGGTTATTGCTAATTGAAATAATGGATCTCCTGAGCGTGACGAAACCTAGAATGAGAAAACATAAAAACTCCCCCACACTTTATTTTGGAGGTGTTTATTTCTGGTGGAGGTATTCCTCTCAGAAGTAACTTTGAGAATTGTTTGTCTAATCTTCCCATAAGAGATAACCTAAAGTGGGGTTCTGGTTTAGATACTGCCTTTTAGCCCCTTGTGGATACAGAGAATTTTGGTTATTTCATGTTCCTTTCATCTTTCCTGTCCATCAAGAGTCATAGCTTTTTTATCTGTCAAAATAATTGTATGAGGGCTTGTTTTCTGCAGGAAGTTGCATTTTCTTATGGCAACATTCAATTTTCCATATAATATATTGCGAGATAGTAAAGAAATTATCTGTAGGTAGAATGGGGGAAAAAATGCAATTCCGACATTGTTTTTAAGGCTTCATTTTTACAATGTTCCCTCTGTGTTATTAATGACGGTACCTTTATTCTTAAGGTCAGTGCAATTACAGCAATACCAAAGTAATATTATTTTTTATGCATTACTACTTTAACCCTTTAATGACAAGGAGTAGTTTATGCTCAGTGACTTTTTCATATTTTCCATGCTCGCCTTCAAAAATTCGTGACTTTATTATTCGGTCTATGTGAGGGCTTATTCTTTGCACAACATACATGGTACATTTACTGTTTTGATTAGCTTTTATTAGTGTTTTGGGGGAATCTTTGTGAAAAAAACCTACAGTTCTATCATTATTTTTTGCATGTAATACAGCTGCAACCCGGAAGTCATGCCGCATGCTTGCAGCATGAGAGTGCCATACTTTTACGGTGCTGAGCATTAACTATGCATAATAGTATAGTAATAGGCAGCTCTTAGTTTGGTTGCTTTCCTATGACACTGTTGGGTGTTGGACACTTACAGTCATATGAAAAAGTTTGGGCACCCCCTATTAATCTTAATCATTTTTAGTTTTAAATATTTGGGTGTTTGCAACAGCCATTTCAATTTGATATATCTAATAACTGATGGACACAGTAATATTTCAGGATTGAAATGAGGTTTATTGTACTAACAGAAAATGTGCAATATGCATTAAACCAAAATTTGACGGGTGCAAAAGTATGGGCACCTCAACAGAAAAGTGACATTAATATTTAGTAGATCCTCCTTTTGCAAAAATAATAGCCTCTAGTCGCTTCCTGTAGCTTTTAATCAGTTCCTGGATCCTGGATGAAGGTATTTTTGACCATTCCTCTTTACAAAACAATTCCAGTTCAGTTAAGTTTGATGGTCGCCGAGCATGGACAGCCCGCTTCAAATTATCCCACAGATGTTCAATGATATTCAGGTCTGGGGACTGGGATGGCCATTCCAGAACATTGTAATTGTTCCTCTGCATGAATGCCTGAGTAGATTTGGAGCTGTGTTTTGGATCATTGTCTTGCTGAAATATCCATCCCCAGCGTAACTTCAAATTCGTCACTGATTCTTGTACATTATTCTCAAGAATCTGCTGATACTGAGTTGAATCCATGCGACCCTCAACTTTAACAAGATTCCCGGTGCCGGCATTGGCCACACAGCCCCAAAGCATGATGGAACCTGCACCAAATTTTACAGTGGGTAGCAAGTGTTTTTCTTGGAATGCTGTGTTTTTTTGACGCCATGCATAACGCCTTTTTGTATGACCAAACAACTCAATCTTTGTTTCATCAATCCACAGGACCTTCTTCCAAAATGAAGCTGGCTTGTCCAAATGTGCTTTTGCATACCTCAGGCGACTCTGTTTGTGGCGTGCTTTCAGAAACTTGCTGTAAGGACATTGAACTATTAGCTGTGAGCATGAGACCTTTCTATCTACCAAGGGAACTATCACATGTCATCGTGATAGCTGCATATGTCCCCCCCTCTGCGAAAGCTGACTCTGCCTGTGAGGTCCTACAAGCCACGCTGAGCCAGTTACAGTCTCAGCACCCCCAGGCCCTCCTTCTTGTGTCTGGCGATTTCAACCATGCCTCTCCATCATCCACACTTCCCAGTTTCACACAGTATGTAACCTGCCACACAAGAGACAACAAAACACTGGACTTGTTCTTTGCCAACGTGAGGGAGGCATATAACTCATCAGCCCTACCGCCCCTGGGAAGATCGGATCACAACCTAGTACATCTCCGACCTGTGTACAAGCCACTTGTACGTACAGAACCAGCTGTCACCCGCACAGTGAGGATATGGTCCGAGGAGAGTGATGAGGCTCTGAGGGATTGTTTTGACACAACCGCATGGGAAGTGCTGCAGGATTCGTATGGAGAAGATATAGAAGGACTCACACACTGCATAACGGACTACATTAATTTTTGTGTGGACAACACAGTACCCACAAAAGTGGTGAGGTGCTTCTCCAACAACAAACCATGGATTAACGCTGATATAAAAACACTACTTAAGGAGAAAAAGATGGCATTCAGGACAAGAGATAAGGAGGGGTTGAGGGAAGTACAAAAGGAGCTGAGGCATCTAATCAGGCAAGGAAAAGTCAGTTATAAGGAAAAAATGGAAAAGCAAATGGAAAGAAAAGACATAAGGGGGGTCTGGGAGGGGCTTAAGTCAATTTCGGGTCATAAACAGTCGGTCTGCCAGATTGAGGCAGATGTTAACTGGCTTAATGAACTAAACCTATTCTTCAACAGATTTGATCACACACCAGCTCCTCCCACCCCAGAATGTCCTTCAGCTCCCCTCACCACAATGACTTCACCCCATTCACCCCATGTGGCTACTTCCCAACAGACCAGTAAATCCAGAAATCTGTCTTTATCTGACCACAGTCTGACCTTCACACGGGCCCAGGTGAGGAAGGAGATGAAAAAGATCAAGGCGAGGAAAGCCGCAGGGCCAGATGACATCAGTGCAAGGCTAATTAAGACTTGTGGGGACCAGCTGTGTGGTATAATTACATATATGTATAATATGAGCCTGAGGCAGGAAATAGTCCCTGAATTATGGAAATCTTCTTGTGTGGTACCAGTTCCAAAGAAACCTCACCCTATGGACCTCAACGACTACAGACCTGTAGCACTGACATCCCACTTGATGAAGATCTTAGAGAGATTGGTTCTCACACATCTTCGCCCTCTAGTGAGCCCCGCTATGGACCCTCTCCAGTTTGCTTATCGACCGGGCATTGGGGTAGATGATGCCATCATCCACCTTCTGCACAGGGCTCTGTCTCACCTGGAGAAACCAGGGAACACAGTGAGAATAATGTTCTTTGATTTCTCCAGTGCTTTTAACACCATACAGCCCAGGTTACTGAGAGACAAGCTGGGCCTTGCTGGAGTGGACCACCACCTCTCCAACTGGATCCTAGACTACCTCACAAATCGACCTCAATACGTGAGAGCCCAAGACTGTGTGTCAGGTACCGTGATCTGTAATACGGGGGCACCTCAGGGTACGGTTCTCGCCCCTTTCCTCTTCACACTGTACACTGCAGATTTTAGGTGCAACTCATCCAGCTGCTACCTACAGAAGTATTCTGACGACTCTGCAATAGTAGGCCTCATCACAGACGATGATGACAAGGAGTACAGAGAACTGAACCGGTTTTTTGTGGACTGGTGCCACCGGAACCACCTGAAGATTAACGCGGGGAAGACCAAGGAGATGGTGGTGGACTTCCGTAAAGGCAGATGCCCTCCAAAACCAGTGGACATCCTGGGGACGGGCATCGAGATTGTGAACACCTATAAGTACCTGGGTCTGCTCCTTAATAATAAGCTGGACTGGGCAGATCATATCGAGGCCCTGTACAGATAGGGCCACAGCAGGCTCTACCTGCTTAGGAAGCTGAGAGCCTTTGGAATCCGGGGGGCACTTCTTAGGACTTTCTTCAACTCGGTAGTGGCATCAGCCATCTTCTTTGGAGTGGCCTGCTGGGGGAGCAGTATATCAACCAGGGACAGAAATAAACTTGACAAGCTGATTAGAAGGGCCAGCTCTGTCCTGGGGAGCCCACTGGACCCAGTGCAGGTGGTGGGTGACAGAAGGATACTGTCCGTGGTGAGCTCCATGTGGGAGAATAACTCCCATCCCATGCATGAGACTGTGATTGCGCTGGGCAGTACTGTCAGTGACCGACTGCTCCACCCTAGGTGTGAGAAGGAGCGCTATCGGAAGTCTTTCCTCCCCACCGCGGTTAGGCTGTACAATCAACACCGACCTAAGCGGAGATCATTACATACAGAGAACTGAAATATCTCTCTGCCTGTTAAATCCCCCCCCCCCCTCTGCTATGTCCTATCTGTCTGTCTGCTATTAATGTAATGCCTCTCACCTTGGAACATTCCTGTACATGTTGTATTTGTATTTGTATCTGCTTATATTATCTTTGCTGCTGTAACACACTGAATTTCCCCACTGTGGGACTATTAAAGGACTATTATTATTATTATTATTATTATTATTGAAACGGCTTCTTTCGCATCACTCTCCCATACAGCTTTTCCTTGTGCAAAGTGTGCTGTATTGTTGACCGATGCACAGTGACACCATCTGCAGCAAGATGATGCTGCAGCTCTTTGGAGGTGGTCTGTGGATTGTCCTTGGCTGTTCTCACCATTCTTCTTCTCTGCCTTTCTGATATTTTTCTTGGCCTGCCACTTCTGGGCTTAACAAGAACTGTCCCTGTGGTCTTCCATTTCCTTACTATGTTCCTCACAGTGGAAACTGACAGGTTAAATCTCTGAGACAACTTTTTGTATCCTTCCCCTGAACAACTATGTTGAACAATCTTTGTTTTCAGATCATTTGAGAGTTGTTTTGAGGAGCCCATGATGCCACTCTTCAGAGAAGATTCAAATAGGAGAACAACTTGCAATTGGCCACCTTAAATACCTTTTCTCATGATTGGATACACCTGGCTATGAAGTTCAAAGCTCAGTGAGGTTACAAAACCAATTTTGTGCTTCAGTAAGTCAGTAAAAAGTAGTTAGGAGTATTCAAATCAATAAAATGATAAGGGTACCCAAATTTTTGCATCGGTCAAATTTTGGTTTAATGCATATTGCACATTTTCTGTTAGTTTCGGGTGTGCAGCATGATGCTACTTACAGAGACTTGGCTCACTGAAGTTACTCCTGACTCTCTGGTCTCCTTGGATGGTTTTAAACTCCTTCGGGCAGACAGGACAAGGGAGAGCGGTAAGAGGAAAGGAGGGGGGCTGGCAATGTTTGTGAATAATAGATGGTGCAATCCTAGGCACATTGTGATTAAGGAGCAAACTTGCTGTAAGGACATTGAACTATTAGCTGTGAGCATGAGACCTTTCTATCTACCAAGGGAACTTTCACATGTCATCGTGATAGCTGCATATGTCCCCCCCTCTGCGAAAGCTGACGCTGCCTGCGAGGTCCTACAAGCCACACTGAGCCAGTTACAGTTTCAGCACCCCCAGGCCCTCCTTCTTGTGTCTGGCGATTTCAACCACGCCTCTCCATCATCCACACTTCCCAGTTTCACACAGTATGTAACCTGCCACACAAGAGACAACAAAACACTGGACTTGTTCTTTGCCAATGTGAGGGAGGCATATAACTCATCAGCCCTATCGCCCCTGGGAAGATCGGATCACAACCTAGTACATCTCCGACCTGTGTACAAGCCACTTGTACGTACAGAACCAGCTGTCACCCGCACAGTGAGGATATGGTCCGAGGAGAGTGATGAGGCTCTGAGGGATTGTTTTGACACAACCGCATGGGAAGTTCTGCAGGATTCTTATGGAGAAGATATAGAAGGACTCACACACTGCATAACGGACTACATTAATTTTTGTGTGGACAACACAGTACCCACAAAAGTGGTGAGGTGCTTCTCCAATAACAAACCATGGATTAACTCTGATATAAAAACACTACTTAAGGAGAAAAAGATGGCATTCAGGACAAGAGATAAGGAGGGGTTGAGGGAAGTACAAAAGGAGCTGAGGCATCTAATCAGGCAAGGAAAAGCCAGTTATAAGGAAAAAATGGAAAAGCAAATGGAAAGAAAAGACATAAGGGGGGTCTGGGAGGGGCTTAAGTCAATTTCGGGTCATAAACAGTCTGTCTGCCAGATTGAGGCAGATGTTAATTGGCTTAATGAACTAAACCTATTCTTCAACAGATTTGATCACACACCAGCTCCTCCCACCCCAGCATGTCCTTCAGCTCCCCTCACCACAATGACTTCTCCCCATGCGGCCACTTCCCAACAGACCAGTAAATCCAGAAATCTGTCTTTATCTGACCACAGTCTGACCTTCACACGGGCCCAGGTGAGGAAGGAGATGAAAAAGATCAAGGCGAGGAAAGCCGCAGGGCCAGATGACATCAGTGCAAGGCTAATTAAGACTTGTGGGGACCAGCTGTGTGGTATAATTACATATATGTATAATATGAGCCTGAGGCAGGAAATAGTCCCTGAATTATGGAAATCTTCTTGTGTGGTACCAGTTCCAAAGAAACCTCACCCTATGGACCTCAACGACTACAGACCTGTAGCACTGACATCCCACTTGATGAAGATCTTAGAGAGATTGGTTCTCACACATCTTCGCCCTCTAGTGAGCCCCGCTATGGACCCTCTCCAGTTTGCTTATCGACCGGGCATTGGGGTAGATGATGCCATCATCCACCTTCTGCACAGGGCTCTGTCTCACCTGGAAAAACCAGGGAACACGGTGAGAATAATGTTCTTTGATTTCTCCAGTGCTTTTAACACCATACAGCCCAGGTTACTGAGAGACAAGCTGGGCCTTGCTGGAGTGGACCACCACCTCTCCAACTGGATCCTAGACTACCTCACAAATCGACCTCAATACGTGAGAGCCCAAGACTGTGTGTCAGGTACCGTTATCTGTAATACGGGGGCGCCTCAGGGTATGGTTCTCGCCCCTTTCCTCTTCACACTGTACACTGCAGATTTTAGGTGCAACTCATCCAGCTGCTACCTACAGAAGTATTCTGATGACTCTGCAATAGTAGGCCTCATCACAGACGATGATGACAGGGAGTACAGAGAACTGAACCGGTTTTTTGTGGACTGGTGCCACCAGAACCACCTGAAGATTAACGCGGGGTAGACCAAGGAGATGGTGGTGGACTTCCGTAAAGGCAGATGCCCTCCAAAACCAGTGGACATCCTGGGGACGGGCATCGAGATTGTGAACACCTATAAGTACCTGGGTTTGCTCCTTAATAATAAGCTGGACTGGGCAGATCATATGGAGGCCCTGTACAGGAAGGGCCACAGCAGGCTCTACCTGCTTAGGAAGCTGAGAGCCTTTGGAATCCGGGGGGCACTTCTTAGGACTTTCTTCAACTCTGTAGTGGCATCAGCCATCTTCTTTGGAGTGGCCTGCTGGGGGAGCAGTATATCAACCAGGGACAGAAATATACTTGACAAGCTGATTAGAAGGGCCAGCTCTGTCCTGGGGAGCCCACTGGACCCTGTGCAGGTGGTGGGTGACAGAAGGATACTGTCCGTGGTGAGCTCCATGTGGGAGAATAACTCCCATCCCATGCATGAGACTGTGATTGCGCTGGGCAGTACTGTCAGTGACCGACTGCTCCACCCTAGGTGTGAGAAGGAGCGCTATCGGAAGTCTTTCCTCCCCACCGCGGTTAGGCTGTACAACCAACACCGACCTAAGCGGAGATCATTACATACAGAGAACTGAAATATCTCTCTGCCTGTTAAATCCCCCCCCCCCCTCTGCTACGTCCTGTCTGTCTGCTATTAATGTAATGCCTCTCACCTTGGAACATTCCTGTACATGTTGTATTTGTATTTGTATCTGCTTATCTTATCTTTGCTGCTGTAACACACTGAATTTCCCCATTGTGGGACTATTAAAGGACTATTATTATTATTAGTATTATTACAATAAACCTCATTTCAATCCTGAAATATTACTGTGTCCATCAGTTATTAGATATATCAAATTGAAATGGCTGTTGCAAACACCCAAATATTTAGAACTAAAAATGATTAAGATTAATAGGGGTGCCCAAACTTTTTCATATGACTGTATGTGTATGCACAACATATATTTTTATTGAGACAGTATTCAAAGCTAAGTTTTAGTCTTGACATAGCTCTTCAATTTTTTTTTAAACACATCATAATAATAATAGTAAACCAAGAAGATCACAAGACAATGTAAATTAACAGGTCCAACTTGTAAGTAAACTCTTCATGGCCATGAACTGTAGAAGTGAAGTCAAAAGTATTTGTGCTGATAGAACAAATTTCACTGTTCACTTCTGGTCTGCCTATTATTTCACCTTACGACAGGTTTTATGCTATTTATCATGTATATTAGCGTGCACAATGTCTCTAAGGCTAAGGCCACACAAAGCTAGCCGCAGCCAAAAAGCTCTGCATTAAAAACCATGGCGGAAACGCATTGTTGTTTTTCCCACAGTGCTTTTCACAGAAAGTCTGTACAATTTTCCTCTGCGGACTTTCTGTTTCCATTATACCTGTACGGAAACCAATTATTTTCTGCAATGTGTGGATGGGGTTAGCCAGAATCCCATCCACTTTGCAGTTAATGTAAAACACTGTGTTTTTTGCTGCAGTGTTTTTGCCGGGGCCAAATTTCGGCTTTCACATTACGTGGGGCCCCAGCCTTTGGCTAAAGCCCCATAGTGCGGAAACGCAATGTTTTTTTCACTGCGGAAACACAGCAGAAGAAATGCAGCATTTTACAGTGCCTGCAAAGTGGATGGGAATCTGGCTAGTCCCATCCACAAATTGCAGAAAAAAAATGCTGCGGAAAAGTCAATTATACCTACAGAAACGCTCGCGTTTTCCCTATAGGTTTAATAAGGGAAGAAAATCCACAGAGAAAAACGCAACAAATATGCAAAGAAAAACGTTGTGGAAAAAAAAAGTTTCCATTGCGTTTTTTCCACAGCATCTTTTAGTTGCATCTCGCTACATGGGGCCTTAGCCTAGCTGTGTAAATAACAACTATGCATAAAGCTTTCGCCAACAGTTGCTTCATATGCAGACATCAGTGTGGAAATAACATACACTTATATGTGGTTTAGTCTGTAAAGTGGAAGCAGTTTATTTTTGGAAAGCCTTCATTTTTTCCCTTAGCGGTTATCTTTATGAAACATTCCCTTTTTGTTAGAAAGTTAATAACAGGGTGTCCCATTGCTGGGGGAATCCACCTCTTTTCAGCTCTGAGAGGGTGTAAGATTAGATTCACATGAAAGAGATGTAAAACGTCCATGAAAATCATCCATTGCACCCGAGGGGCACCCATTTTCATTATTCACTGCTGTGTGAATGTAGCCTAAAAATATGATACATAGCTAATTTACATGTATAAACATGTCTGTTATACAGTATGTGTTCAAAAAAGCTAAAATATAAAAGTAAAGAACATATTTGAGGGTGGGTTCACACTTTTTTGTTGGAAACAAAGTCGGACATGCAGGACTTTATGTCCAATGAAAAAAACTGGCTTTGCGGCGCAGAGGCTGCAATCGGACACCTGTGCATTGCTTTAAAAACCCATTCAAGTGAATGGGTTTTTAAGCAAACCGTCTCAAACCTTTCCCTATCCTTTCCCAATCCTTATTTCTGACATTTAGGTCGGATTCACGGCGGACGGAGTGAACCCACCCTTATTTTACACAGTGTTATGTACACATCTGGATTAAAGTAACCATTCACAAATTTTTGGCCATTGTGTACTGAAGTCCTATCAGTGAGGTTATCAAAAAACAAACTATGTTGCCAAGAAGAGTTTAAACACAGCTAAATCAAAGTTTGAGGTGGTATGTCTGGACTCCTATGAAGAGAGTTCCTTGTGGAAAATATAGCCTTACGTGTATAGGACATACAGTATGGACAGGGATTTATTTTATGAAACAATGCCTTTGTGTTGGGCTTTCACTTGCATTTTTTAGAACTTGTAAAAAAAACGTAAAAAAAAAAGCATAGGAATCATATTTGGGAAAGGCAATGGTGTAACCAAAAATTAGTGTCCCAAGACACATTTTACAGCTGGTTCCCTCTACATATTACTAAAAAGGGACATAATATACAAAAACATGTCACAGAAAAAAAGGCAACTCTTATCCAATGTCAGAAAAAACATGGCTCTGAAGAGGATGCAGACAGGCCCTATTGCAATATATGATAGAAAGAGCACAGATTTCCTCTGCAGACTTTCTGCCTCTATTATACCTATACGGAAAAAGGAAGCATTTCCTTAGGTATAATAGACATGCTGTAATTTTCATAAACGCTCACTCATTTGAAATCGCAGCATTTCCGCTGCAGATATTTTTCTGCAATGTGTGGATGTGATTAACCAGAATCCCATCCACTTTTCAGGTAATGTAAAACACAGCGTTTTCGCAATGTGGGGCCCCGGCCATAATCAGGTTGTTTTTTTTTTTACTAGTATATACCACGTAGCAGTATTTGGAAAGGCACACACTGGACAAATGTTTTTGCAGCAACAAGTATCCAGTATATAATGCATTCTTTAAAATGCTAGTCACTGTCAGTCATGCTAACACCGTGTTTGCTAGTTATAAACTTAAACAGATGGTTTTCATTTACTGGGCAAGTTCATTTGTCAAGATGCAAGATGAGATGAAGCAAGATTTCTGAGGTCCTGTGAACTTGCCAGCTGCAAACTGCTGGTGGATACAAGGTGCTTACGGATCATATTTCATTCACCCTTTCAATTCCTTCAGAGCAGAATCCTTGAACTTTAAATAATTGGGCGCAGACCGGTTACAACCACATGATCTAAAAGGGTCCTCACTCCAAGTGTGAGACTGCTGTTCCAGACACTGCAGATTGAGCTGTGCCTGATGAAGGAAATAAAGACCTTGCCAAAAGTTTATTTGCTGTCATCACATTTTTTATGTGATTTTTATTGTGGCAAATAAACTTTGCTTTTTCCATTACACATCTATCTCATACATGATCAGAAAGCAGCCTGTATATTACAACCAACTTTACTGATTAATAATGGAAAAAGCATGTACCTGATAGCATGGCAGATTACAGACGATCACAAGGAAGAATCAGAAGGTTGAACCTCCTTATTTGTTGCAATCTATAGCCATGAAGACAAGTTAAGCACAGATACTGTACAAAATGGTAGTATATTTTTAATCACAATACCATTTAATAACATAAACCAAAAACAAGTGTTGTAAAATACACTAAGTGGTGAAGTCCCTTACTAAACTGAACACTATACTATATAGAACCATGTGCCAGAATATCTTCTTATGTGGCAGAGGGACATTTAGGCTAAGGCCCCATGTAGCAAGCCGCAGCCAAAAAATGCTACAAAAAATGCATTGTGTTTTTCACAGAAAGTCCACACAGTTTTCCTTTCTGTCCCTATTATACCTATATGGAAAACCATTTCCGTAGGTATAATTGACATGCTTTGATTTGCATAAATGTGACCGTTTTTGAAAATGCAGTTTTTTAGCTGCGGATTATTTTCTGCAATGTGTGGATGAGATTAGCCAGAATCCCATTCACCGTGCAGGTAATGCAAAACCCAGCATTTTTCGCCCCGGCCAAAACGCTGCTTACTCTGCAGCTCCTATAGCTATGTCCTTGCTTTGTACAAAGAGAGACATACCACTCTGAATAAAAATGTGCAAAAACATTACAAAGTGTTATTATAACAATATCAGTTCCAATCAGATATAAACCCTCAAGTGACTACGTGTAGAGCCAAATGTATAGTATATAGTCTCATTGTCCCATTGTAGCTCATATCTTTTCTAATTAATTCTAGGAAACCAGTTTTGTAGGTAAACCATGAGAAATGAATTGGTGAAATCATCAAAGAATGTAATAGTTATTTTTACTGACAAAATCATATTAATATTATATGAAAAAAGCATGTAATTTACAAAGCTGCACGTTCACCTAGTTCCTATTTTTGTTCACATACAGTGCCTTTGCGAAAGTATTCGGCCCCCTTGAACTTTTCAACCTTTTGCCACATTTCAGGCTTCAAACATAAGGATATAAAATTTTAATTTTTTGGTCGAAGAATCAACAACAAGTGGGACACAATCATGAAGTGGAACAAAATTTATTGGATATTTGAAACTTTTGTAAAAAATAAAAAACTGAAAAGTGGGGCGTGCAATATTATTCGGCCCCCTTAAGTTAATACTTTGTAGCGCCACCTTTTGCTGCGATTACAGCTGCAAGTCGCTTGGGGTATGTCTCTATCAGTTTTGCACATCGAGAGACTGAAATTCTTGCCCATTCTTCCTTGGAAAACAGCTGGAGCTCAGTGAGGTTGGATGGAGAGCGTTTGTGAACAGCAGTTTTCAGCTCTTTCCACAGATTCTCGATTGGATTCAGGTCTGGACTTTGACTTGGCCATTCTAACACCTGGATACGTTTATTTGTGAACCATTCCATTGTAGATTTTGCTTTATGTTTGGGATCATTGTCTTGTTGGAAGATAAATCTCCATCCCAGTCTCAGGTCTTTTGCAGACTCCAACAGGTTTTCTTCCAGAATGGTCCTGTATTTGGCTCCATCCATCTTCCCATCAATTTGAACCATCTTCCCTGTCCCTACTGACGAAAAGCAGGCCCAAACCATGATGCTGCCACTACCATGTTTGACAGTGGGGATGGTGTGTTCAGGGTGATGAGCTGTGTTGCTTTTACGCCAAACATATCGTTTTGCATTGTGGCCAAAAAGTTCAATTTTGGTTTCATCTGACCAGAGCACCTTCTTCCACATGTTTGGTGTGTCTCCCAGGTGGCTTGTGGCAAACTTTAAACTAGACTTTTTATGCATATCTTTGAGAAATGACTTTCTTCTTGCCACTCTTCCATAAAGGCCAGATTTGTACAGTGTACGACCGATTGTTGTCCTATGGACAGACTCTCCCACCTCAGCTGTAGATCTCTGAAGTTCATCCAGAGTGATCATGGGCCACTTGGCTGCATCTCTGATCAGTCTTCTCCTTGTTTGAGATGAAAGTTTAGAGGGACGGCCGGGTCTTGGTAGATTTGCAGTGGTCTGATATTCCTTCCATTTCAATATGATCGCTTGCACAGTGCTCCTTGGGATGGTTAAAGTTTGGGAAATCTTTTTGTATCCAAATCCGGCTTTAAACTTGTCCACAACAGTATCACTGACCTGCCTCGTGTGTTCCTTGGTCTTCATGATGCTCTCTGCGCTTTAAACAGAACCCTGAGACTATCACAGAGCAGGTGCATTTATACGGAGACTTGATTACACACAGGTGGATTATATTTATCATCATCAGTCATTTAGGACAACATTGGATCATTCAGAGATCCTCACTGAACTTCTGGAGTGAGTTTGCTGCACTGAAAGTAAAGGGGCCGAATAATATTGCACGCCCCACTTTTCAGTTTTTTTTACAAAAGTTTAAAATAACCAATAAATTTCGTTCCACTTCATGATTGTGTCCCACTTGTTGTTGATTCTTCACCAAAAAATTTAAATTTTATATCCTTATGTTTGAAGCCTGAAATGTGGCAAAAGGTTGAAAAGTTCAAGGGGGCCGAATAGTTTCGCAAGGCACTGTACGTAGGCATTAATATTCACACAGTTTCTGCACAGGTCTTTTTACATACCCTATTATTAAACTCATTTTCCATATGAGTTTACCTACATAGACTAGATTTGTGAATTTCAGAAGTCAAAGACAAATGTCCCCATGCAGTAATATGAAATTGACATTAGTATTATAACCAATAATATGGTTTATAATGTCATCTCTCTCAGTGAAGACTTACAAGACATGGCAACCCTTTGATGCGGGTTTCAGTATAACTTATTTTGGCCAAAATATCTATTAATACCTCATGGTTATTAAAACACTTTTTGCAGGATACTGCCACGCCCTCTTATGTTGGTTGAGCGAAAATTGGGTGCTGGTATTAGTGGGGTGTATGTACAAATTTAGCAGAGTTAACTTGAACTTCTACAATTGGTCCACACAGTATAATGTCCCATAGCAGTCCGTCCACACAGTATAATGTCCCATAGCAGCTCGTCCACACAATTTAATGTCCCATAGCAGCCCCTGCACACAGTATAATGTCCCAAAGTGGCCCCTCCACACAGTATAATGTGATATAGCAGAGCCTCCACACAGTATAATGTTCCATAGTGGCCCCTCCACACAGTATTATGTCTCCATGGGGCCCCTACAGTGTTCTTTGCAAATATTACGAATATTTGGGGTTTGGCAGAACCTGAAATTTTTGGGTACACCACTCACAAAATATTATTATACTCTGGGGTCTTTTCAGACCCCAGAGTATAATGATCGGAGGCCCAGGGGAGGTGACAAACATAAAAACCAGTGGTACTCACCTCTCCTGGGCTCCAACATGACTCCCTGCTGTTTTTGATCCTCTTCAATGACGTCACGCCAGCGTCATTATCTGTCACTATGCCGGCCTGACCCACATGACATCTGAGACGTCATTACAGAGGCCAAAGACAGCATGGAGAGCCCTGGACAGATGAGTAACACTGGTTTTTATGTTTGCTCATGTCCCCTGGTCCTCCGATCGATGGTCTGAAGAGACCAATAAATACTCTTGCCGTGAGCCTGTGGCCTTACTTACCGATATCCGCTCCTGCTTATGGCTGCCTCCGCTTCCCCTCCTGCCCTCCCGGTGGCCCTGTACATCCCATATCACGTCAATGGGACACATGGCACACCCTACAGGGCAGAAGGGGAAGCTGAGGTGGTTGTGTGCAGGAATGGGGATCGGTAAGTAAATAGGACCCATTACCTGCTGGGCTTACTCCACCAGGTAATGGCCTATTAAAAAATAAAGCAGCTGAGGCCCACCAGGCCCCCTTAGGTCGTGGGCTCCGTAGCAGCCACTACAGCAGCTATGGTGATACTTACACCACTGCTTATCACAAAAAACAGTGAAAAGTCATTGAAAAATATTTTTCCAACAACTTTTCATTAGCTTTTGTTGTCTTCTGTGATAAGACATCACGCTGCAGCAGTTTAACCAATTGCAGAAGTTCAGGTTAACTCTGCTACATTTGTGTATAGGTGTTGGCGCCTATCAGCCAGAGGTGTAGCTCCTGGGCTCCAATGAAAAATATGTAATGGGGCTCCCACTTATGAAATATTATTTTTCCACAGTGTTTTTTAATGAGTTTTTGTTGTGTTATTCTCTGCATTTTTTACTTCTCTATTAAATATCTAGGGAAAATGTTCACGATCCCGCAGCTAAAATTAACATGCTGAGTTTTTCAAAAATGCATGTGAGTTTATCCTATGTGAGACCTTAGTCTAATTTTGTAACATGATGGTTTCAGAGCTCCTGGACTTCCATCAATGTCACTATGATATAACTTTCAAAAGAGTATTTCAGAAGGATTTAAAAGGGTAGATTTAAAAGGCTATTTACACAGGGTATGCCATAAATGTCCCTTATATGCAGGTACAACCTTTGGGACCCACATCTGTTTCAAGAACACAAGACCCGAACCCCTATCTCGTGGCTGTGCTAAGCACAAAGTACAACACAACAACACAATGCACAGCTCTCTCCATTAACTTCCATAAGGCCTCCTGCAGACAATCGTGTGCAGTCTCCGGGTTGGCGAAAACGGCATGGATGACAATCCAAATGAATTAACAGAGCCACAATTACAGACAGGGATAAGACCTGCTTCATAATTTGGGGCTCTTCAATTCGAGCCATACACAGCCACAAAAACTACAGCTGTGTGTTTGGGCCCATCTGTCTGTACCTTGATCCAAAATTGCAGATCTAGGGTACGTTCATGTGCATGAGGCCTAAGCAGTGGCGTAAATACTGGCGTAGCAGCGGTAGCGGCTGCCACAGGGCCCGGGACATTAGGGGGCCCGATGCGTTTTTTTTTTTAATAGGCTGTTACCTGCTGGAGTAACCCCGGCATGGCTCACGTGACGTCTGATCCAATGTTGAGGAAGGCTGAAAGTATCAGGGGGTGCGCTGGAACCAGGGAGAGGTAAGTAACATTGTTTTTTATGTTTGTATGCTCCCCTGGGTCTCTGATCATTATACTCTGGGGTCTGAAATGGGGCATAATACTGTGTGCAGGGGCCACTATGGGGCCTAATAGTGTGTGCAGGGGCCACTATGGGGCATAATAGTGTGCGCAAGAATGCGGTTTGTGCGGGGGAAGGCGGTTTGCTGGAAAGCTAGACTGAAAATCTTTTCAATATACAGTACAGACCAAAAGTTTGGACATACCTTCTCATTCCAAGAGTTTTCTGTATTTTCATGACTATAAAAATTGTAGATTTACACTGAAGGCATCAAAACTATGAATGAACACATGTGGAATTATATACTTAACAAAAAAGTGTGAAACAACTGAAAATATGTCTTATATTCTAGGTTCTTCAAAGTAGCCACCTTTTGCTTTGATTACTGCTTTGCACACTGTTGGCATTCTCTTGATGAGCTTCAAGATGTAGTCACCTGAAATGGTTTTCACTTCACAGGTGTGCCCTGTCAGGTTTAATAAGTGGGATTTCTTGCCTTATAAATGGGGTTGGGACCATCAGTTGTGTTGTTCAGAAGTCAGGTGGATACACAGCTGATAGTCCTACTGAATGGAGTGTTAGAATTTGTATTATGGCAAGAAAAAAGCAGCTAAGTAAAGAAAAACGAGTGGCCATCATTACTTTAAGAAATGAAGGTCAGTCAGTCCGAAAAATTGGGAAAACTTTGAAAGTGTCCCCAAGTGCAGTGGCCAAAACCATCAAGCGCTAAAAAGAAACTGGCTCACATGAGGACCACCCCAGGAAAGGAAGACCAAGAGTCACCTCTGCTGCAGCTCACATTAGAGACCAGGTCAATGCCACACAGAGTTCTAGCAGCAGACACATCTCTACAACAACTGTTAAGAGGAGACTGTGTGCAGCAGGCCTTCATGGTAAAATAGCTGCTAGGAAACCACTGCTAAGGACAGGCAACAAGCAGAAGAGACTTTTTGGGCTAAAGAACACAAGGAATGGACATTAGACCTGTGGAAATCTGTGCTTTGGTCTGATGAGTCCAAATTTGAGATCTTTGGTTCCAACCACAGTGTCTTTGTGCGACGCAGAAAAGGTGAACGAATGGACTCTACATGCCTGGTTCCCACCGTGAAGCATGGTGGAGGAGGAGGTGTGATGGTGTGGGGGTGCTTTGCTGGTGACACTGTTGGGGATTTATTCAAAATTGAAGGAATACTGAACCAGCATGGTTACCGCAGCATCTTGCAGCGGCATGCTATTCCATCCGGTTTGCGTTTAGTTGGACCATCATTTATTTTTCAACAGGACAATGACCCCAAACACACCTCCAGACTGTGTAAGGGCTATTTGACCAAGAAGGAGAGTGATGGGGTGCCAAGCCAGATGACCTGGCCTCCACAGTCACCAAACCTGAACCCAATCCAGATGGTTTGGGGTGAGCTGGACCGCAGAGTGAAGGCAAAAGGGCCAACAAGTGCTAAGCATCTCTGGGAACTACTTCAAGACCATTTCAGGTGACTACCTCTTGAAGCTCATCAAGAGAATGCCAAGAGTGTGCAAAGCAGTAATCAAAGCAAAATGTGGCTACTTTGAAGAACCTAGAATATAAGACATATTTTCAGTTGTTTCACACTTTTTTGTTAAGTATATAATTCCACATGTGTTAATTCATAGTTTTGATGCCTTCAGTGTGAATCTACAATTTTTATAGTCATGAAAATGCAGAAAACTCTTGGAATGAGAAGGTGTTGTGAACCGAGAGCAAGGCAGGTGGTTTGGACTCCGCAACCAGAAATGAACGCACACGCGGTAGTTCAAGAAAAAAATATATATTTACTATAAGTTAATAAAGGCTATTTGAAGGTAAAATGACAGGGATAAAGACAAGCAAAATATACAATATAGCATGAACAATTTCAAGGCAAATTCTGCAATGGTTTCCACTTTTACTCTGTCCAATTCTGCAGTATGGACACTGAATGAACAATATACTCAAAACTATCCCTAACTGACCCTGACATCACATTTGGGTGCACCCCCTTTTCCCCAGTGGTCCAGGTGGACCGCTTACAGTCCGTAGAAGCGCGCGGTGGGGCCCAAAGTCGGTCCTTTCTTTTATAGTGAAGCGTCCTCTCCTCACTGTTATCAGGATCTCAGGAGAAATGAAGTCCTCTTTAACAGGGAAACCCAATGAATGCAATGTAATCCAACAGCAGATTCCACTCAGCACACTGACAGTCCTGCCGAATCCATACACTGAGCTGGGATGTAAGCCGGGGTTTAGCAGGTGCTGTCCAGTACATCAACAGCACTGCGAGTCTCTATCTGTGGTATCCATATACACAGTCACAATGTCAGTCTCACTGATCAGCCACTGAGCACAGTTCCTTTCACGTGGACTCACTAGTCCTGTTGTCTCTTTACACTCTGTTTGTCTCTGGACCAAGATACAGCTTAGCTGTACAGAAAAATATCCACACCAGTTCCATACAACACTTGCCAAGATGGCTGCTGCTCTCTCTCTCGTCACTTCTTGCTTCTCTGCTCACACTCTGTCTGCAGAACAGACAGGCTGATATAAAAGGGGGGGGGGTCTCACTCCAGCATCATGTCACAATTACAATGGCTGCTGTCTTAAAGGAACAGAATCACAGAAATACATTCAACATTAACAATTTATACAGACAAATAAAGCTTAGGACAACATTGGCTGTCTCTTACATATTCCCCCCCCACTTTAAGATTGGCAGTCCCTGCCTATGACTGTATATCCAGAGGGTTGTACTTTTATGCACAGGGTGGTAGTATACCGATGTATGGCAGGCCAAACAAACTCATCCTGCGCATACCGAACAGGGGGAATACCAGCATTTGGCCTAGTGGTCCGTCTGAGGACCGGTGGTATATTATGGGGTGCTGCAGCTATGGGCTGAGAAGGACCAGCGGATTCCGCACCAGAGGGGGCACAGGCCGGAGATACAGTAGTCACAGGTGGAACATCCCCAGGAGCAGGGATCGGCCAACAATCATCCTCCTCGTCGGAGGCCCATTCCGCACCTCCATTCTCTGACTGTGGGAGCTCATTCACATTGGCAGGCCCATCATGATTTGTCCCTTCACAATGACACAGGCGCAACATATTTCGGTGAAGTACTCGAACACAATCAGTTCCTTCTTTCTGGACCTGGTACACTGGCCCATTCGCATACTTGCGGCCAACAACACGATACGGCAAAGCCTCCCATCGGCTTTCCAATTTCCCTTGGGGTTTCTTGACACGAACTAGCACCAGGTCGCCTGGTTGCAATGGTGCTTCTTGCACTGGGGTCTTATCAGGATGGGGATGTTCTTGCAGGCGCTGCCGCACCAATCGATGGATCGTCTCAAGTCTCTGCCGGTGCGCCCGCACCCAAGAGGTTGGATCCCTCGGAGGGAACCCATCCACATCATCCAACTGTAATTCTCCTACACTTCGCCCAGACCGCCCAAAGAGAAGTGTATAAGGAGAGTACCCCGTTGTAGAATGGACCTGATTGTTATAGGCCCACACCATTTCAGACAAGAACTGAGGCCACTGTAACTTCTTGTCTTCCTCCAGAGTCCGCAGCATCTGTAGCAGAGTTCTGTTGAATCTTTCACAGGCCCCATTTCCCTGAGGGTGGTATGGAGTCGTGTGCGACTTCTTTATCCCGTAGATACGTTGAACTTCTTTCATTACGTGTCCCTCAAAGCAGGCACCCTGGTCGGAGTGGATGCGTTGGGGACACCCATATACTCGCATGAAATCTTGGCACAGAGCACGAGCTGCTGACTCAGCTGTCTGGTCCTTGGTGGCGGTTACCACCGCAAATTTGGTGAAGTGATCCACCATTACGAGGCAATACTGGTGTCCGCTATTGGATGGGCCCACCATTAGATAGTCTATCATGACGATTTCTAAAGGTTCCTGGGTCACGATGGTTTGCAGGGGAGCTCTCTGTTCTATTGCCTTATGGATCTCACAAGTTCGACAGCTGCGGCATACTTCTTCGACCATTTGACGAAGACCAGGGCAGTAAATCAGTCGCTGTAACCAACGAAAGGTCTTCTCATGACCAAAATGTCCATTCTTATTATGAGCCTCAACTGCCAACGAGCGAGCCAGTTCACTAGGCACCACAATTTGGTATCGAATGTCGATCTCAGAAGGTAAATAGACCTTTCGGCATAGCACTCCATTTTTCATCTCCAACTTTTCCCACTGACTCAGAACAGATAATATCTCACGTGTCAGTCGTTCTCTTTCCTCTCTACAGGGCTTCTGGCCTTTCTCAACACACTTGATTATCTGCGCCAGCCCCTCATGGGTCTGTTGTATCTGTGCCCATTCCTGTCGTGAGGGACCAAAGAAAGGAGCCGTTTCAGTCCCTTCCATCTCAAACTGATTAGCGGCGGCCAAGGCCTGTGAAAATCTGCTGAAGTCGGGCACCTCCACATGCTCCAACTCATGATCCACGTCTACTGTGGGGGTCTGGGCGGTTACCCTAGAAAGTCCGTCAGCATTCTGGTTCTCTGTCTTGGACCGATACTTAATGCGGTAATTGAACTTAGACATTCGGGCTATCCACCTCTGCTCTAACACCCCGAGCTTGGCATTTTCCAGGTGAGCTAGTGGGTTGTTGTCAGTCAGTACTAAAACTTCAGCACCGGTCAAATATTCAGAGAATTTCTCGGTCATGGCCCATACCAGTGCCAACAGCTCCAACTTAAATGAACTATAATTCTCGGGGTTTCTTTCAGAATCTCTCAAAGACCGGCTGCCGTATGCTATGACCCTCTCCTGGCCATCCTGAAGCTGGGAAAGCACTGCTCCAAGACCATACAGGCTTGCATCTGTATATAGCTGGAACGGCAAGTGGTAATCAGCATATGCCAAGATTGGGGCTGTTGTCAGTGCATCCTTCAATGCCTGGAAGGCTTGTTCCTGTTCAGGTCCCCACTTCACGGACCGGTTCTTTGGACCACCGGATGTGCCTCGTAGGAGAGCATTAAGTGGTGCTGCTACCTTGGCGAAATCCTTAATAAACCGTCGATAGTAACCGGCTACTCCAAGGAACGCCCTCACTTCTCGCAGGGTAGTCGGTATTGGCCAATCTTGAACAGCCGCTATCTTGTCTCTTGATGGTCTCACCCCTTCTCCTGATACGCGGTGACCCAAGTAATCAATTTCAGATTGGAACAACCGACATTTACTGGGTTTCAATTTGAGCCCATGTTCCCGCAATCTTCGAAATACTTGCCCCAACTGGTGGAGATGGTCTTCAAAGGTCGCAGAATACACTATAATGTCATCCAAGTAGATGAGAGTGAACTCAAAGTTGAAGTCACCGAGACATTTCTCCATCAACCGCTGAAACGTTCCGGGTGCATTTGTCAACCCGAAGGGCATCTGGTTAAATTCGTATAGTCCCATGGGCAAGATGAATGCCGTCTTCTCCTTGTCTTTTGTGGCCATCGGCACCTGCCAATACCCACTAGCCAGATCTAGTGAGGAGAAGTACCGGGCTCTCCCCAGCGCTGAGAGAGACTCCTCAATCCGTGGCAAGGGGTAGGAATCTCGTACGGTGCAAGCGTTTAACTTCCGATAGTCTACGCAAAATCGGATGGACCCATCTTTCTTTCTTACTAACACCACAGGAGCCGCCCAGGGACTTTGGCTTTCTTGGATGATCCCACCCTGTAGCATCTTAGCTAACAGTTCTTTCACTTCCTGATACAACTGTGGAGGAATTTGTCGGTAGCGCTCTCTAATTGGAGGGGTGTCTCCTGTGGGAATCTCATGGTAGATCCCTGTGGTACATCCAAAATCTTCAGCATACCGTGCAAAGGCGGCTCGGTTCTCCCATAACAGCTCATCTACCTTCTGCACCCATTCCAGAGAACATGAACTTGCATCCATCTTCATCTGTTCTCGAATTGCACGGCCATTCCATTCAGAGGTGGGTTCCTCATCTTCTCCCATGGACACAATTACGGTCCACTCATCCCTTTCAGTCGGCTTCAGCTGCATTGGAGTTACTTTCCTTACTTCCTCCGGAGTCACATAGATGTTAGCCAGCTGCCTCCCTGGGGTCAGGTCCACACTCTGGTCCTGAGTGTTTACACATCGAAGTGGTACTCTTCCATTGCGAACTATTGCCAAGGAACGGGCCACTAGTGGATCAACACCTCCTTCGGCTGCCTGCAGTGGTTCTACCAACACAGCTATGCCCTCTAGTTTCCGACAGGTGCCTACGGGCATGGACACTATTGTCTCCCGACTGGGTGGCAGTGTAACTTTTGTATGCAAAGGAACTGAAATTCGAGCCAGAGGACGTTGTGCATCCGAACTTTTCTGTAAGCCACATGTCCGGATCAGCCGCTGGAAAGCTGTTTGAGTAGGCCGATGGGTGGTGGTTTCTTTCCAATAACCGTGACCTTTCTTTTCAAAGAGGATCTGATCTAATTCTTTTAACACATTCATCCCCAAAATGACAGGGACCTTTACTTCATGTGACTCCTGTACCACCACAATGCCTTTCCTACCTAGATCTTGGCCACATACCCGGACATTCATCCAGGCCACTCCCACGACTGGAACTGGTAACTGGTTAGCTGCGACCACTCGTATGAATGTATGGGGATCATATTTCACATGTTGCTGGAAGTACCGTTCATAACAGTCTCTACTCAAGGTCGTTACTTGGGAACCCGTGTCAATCATCCCGGTAACCGGAATACCCTCCATTTCCACCTGTATAACAGGACTTGCAGCGATCAGGTCATCATTAGGGCATTCTCCCCACATAGTCTTCTTGTCAGTCTCCCCTACTACACGCCCTACAGCAGCAGGGGACTTCAGTTTAACGGCGGTCTCTCATAAGTTTGTCGCTGCTCTGGACATCTAGCAGCAACGTGGCCCATCCGTCCACACTCCCAGCAGCGTATCCCCCGTCGTTCTGGCCATCTGTTTGGGCCCCTTCGGTAAGCCCCTTCGATTTCTCCTGAGCACTGCACTAAATGATTTGGACCCCTTCGGTAGGTCCTATCCTCATCCCTCCAGCGGGGTGGTGGGTGATTCTGATTTTCTGGGTATGGACGGCTCACCCTTTCACCTCCAGTTTTCTGGAAGTCTGCAATTTTCATAGAATGTTCATCACAACGGGTGTGCAAGTGTTCCATTTGTTCTTGCAGTTTCTGCATTACTGTGAGAATTTCTTTAACCGTCCCTTTTTCTACTGTCTCTGAGCCAGAACTAGCCCCCTGTGACAAAGTAACTCCAACTGCAGTCTGGGGCCTCGGGACCATACTATTGGCACGGGAGATGGCCTCTACCTGTACATCATGGAATTTAGCATCAGTCTCTCGTCGTATAAAATCCTGCATAGTCACAGTTAAACTGCCGTCACGTATCCCCAGGACAAACTGGTCACGGAGAGTCCGATCAGGGTTACAGAAGGGTGGCGAGCCCCCTCTTTCCTTCCCTTGAATATCTCGGAGCAGTTCTTGTAGGGCATTTGCATATTGGGGAAGGCTTTCATTCTCCTGTTGTACCCTCTGGAAGAACCGAGCCTGCAGAGACCCCAGCAATGCAGTTTCTCCATAGATGGTTTCTAGAATCTGGACTACTTGCTCAAATGTCTGCCTTTGTTCAAATGGCCTCAGTATCACCGTGGTCTTAGCATCCCCTTGTAATGTCAATATTGCTAGCTCTACTAGTACTTCTGGTGCGGTCTGGTACATTCGCTGTATCATTCGTATCTGTTCCACCCACATACTCACTGACATATTATTGCCATCAAATTTAGCTAACTGACTCATTATAGCCCCTGCTGGCATTCTTCCTCCAGCATCATTCTCTCTAACGGGTGCGTCACCGTCCATTCTGGTAAGCGGATCCTGCCGACTACGCCAATTTGTGAACCGAGAGCAAGGCAGGTGGTTTGGACTCCGCAACCAGAAATGAACGCACACGCGGTAGTTCAAGAAAAAAATATATATTTACTATAAGTTAATAAAGGCTATTTGAAGGTAAAATGACAGGGATAAAGACAAGCAAAATATACAATATAGCATGAACAATTTCAAGGCAAATTCTGCAATGGTTTCCACATTTACTCTGTCCAATTCTGCAGTATGGACACTGAATGAACAATATACTCAAAACTATCCCTAACTGACCCTGACATCACATTTGGGTGCACCCCCTTTTCCCCAGTGGTCCAGGTGGACCGCTTACAGTCCGTAGAAGCGCGCGGTGGGGCCCAAAGTCGGTCCTTTCTTTTATAGTGAAGCGTCCTCTCCTCACTGTTATCAGGATCTCAGGAGAAATGAAGTCCTCTTTAACAGGGAAACCCAATGAATGCAATGTAATCCAACAGCAGATTCCACTCAGCACACTGACAGTCCTGCCGAATCCATACACTGAGCTGGGATGTAAGCCGGGGTTTAGCAGGTGCTGTCCAGTACATCAACAGCACTGCGAGTCTCTATCTGTGGTATCCATATACACAGTCACAATGTCAGTCTCACTGATCAGCCACTGAGCACAGTTCCTTTCACGTGGACTCACTAGTCCTGTTGTCTCTTTACACTCTGTTTGTCTCTGGACCAAGATACAGCTTAGCTGTACAGAAAAATATCCACACCAGTTCCATACAACACTTGCCAAGATGGCTGCTGCTCTCTCTCTCGTCACTTCTTGCTTCTCTGCTCACACTCTGTCTGCAGAACAGACAGGCTGATATAAAAGGGGGGGGGGGTCTCACTCCAGCATCATGTCACAATTACAATGGCTGCTGTCTTAAAGGAACAGAATCACAGAAATACATTCAACATTAACAATTTATACAGACAAATAAAGCTTAGGACAACATTGGCTGTCTCTTACAGTGTGTCCAAACTTTTGGTCTGTACTGTATATGCACAGATTTTTTTCATGTAGCATGCACATGGATTACTGCAAACCTCTTATTCCCTAACCGTGTCTCATGGCAGCAGTAAGTGGAGAATGTGCTGCACATTCTTGGCTCTCTCCATTCACATCTATGGGATTTCTGAGAGTAGCCAAGCAGGGAGGAAGACTGAAATCTGTTCTGTTTTCATGAAAAGTCTTTTTTTTTTTAAATTTAGAATATCTATGGATTTCTGCAAACCTCCTATTCAGATGAATGGGTTAGTCCCAGAAATTACTACAGCAAATCTGCCACTTGTGACTATACCCTTAAGTGCGCTATAATCCCTGTGGGAAGACACCTGCAATGAAAATAAAGAATAAAAATCCAACCATTCTAATGTGCAGTATTGTTTACTCTGGCTTCAGAATCCTCCAGCCTGAGTTCATGGGAGAGGAATGGGGCCTTGGCGGGAGTGCTCAATTCATTATCTATTTCATGATATAATTAAAATAGAATTCTCCATTTAACCCTTATCCACAATTTAAGAACCTCTATTCCATGTGAGCCAAATGTCTAATATGTCTGTAAGCTTATCGTATAACATTCCTACACTTTATAAATACTGTACAGCCTTATCACTGAGTGGCCTTAGTTTATACATTTCTGTGTGCACAAAGCAATGTATTGGAAGAGTGAAGAAATCAGGCGATACCTTTTAGAGGCATATAACTCATCAGCCCTACCGCCCCTGGGAAGATCGGATCACAACCTAGTACATCTCCGACCTGTGTACAAGCCACTTGTACGTAGAGAACCAGCTGTCACCCGCACAGTGAGGATATGGTCCGAGGAGAGTGATGAGGCTCTGAGGGATTGTTTTGACACAACCGCATGGGAAGTTCTGCAGGATTCTTATGGGGAAGACATAGAAGGACTCACACACTGCATAACGGACTACATTAATTTTTGTGTGGACAACACAGTACCCACAAAAGTGGTGAGGTGCTTCTCCAATAACAAACCATGGATTAACTCTGATATAAAAACACTACTTAAGGAGAAAAAGATGGCATTCAGGACAAGAGATAAGGAGGGGTTGAGGGAAGTACAAAAGGAGCTGAGGCATCAAATCAGGCAGGGAAAAGCCAATTATAAAGAAAAAATGGAAAAGCAAATGGAAAGAAAAGACATAAGGGGGGGGTCTGGGAGGGGCTTAAGTCAATTTCGGGTCATAAACAGTCTGTCTGCCAGATTGAGGCAGATGTTAATTGGCTTAATGAACTAAACCTATTCTTCAACAGATTTGATCACACACCAGCTCCTCCCACCCCAGTATGTCCTTCAGCTCCCCCCACCACAATGACTTCTCCCTATGCGGCCACTTCCCAACAGACCAGTAAATCCAGAATTCCATCTTTATCTGGCCACAGTCTGACCTTCACACGGGCCCAGGTGAGGAAGGAGATGAAAAAGATCAAGGCGAGGAAAGCCGCAGGGCCAGATGACATCAGTGCAAGGCTAATTAAGACTTGCGGGGACCAGCTGTGTGGTATAATTACATATATGTATAATATGAGCCTGAGGCAGGAAATAGTCCCTGAATTATGGAAATCTTCTTGTGTGGTACCAGTTCCAAAGAAACCCCACCCTATGGACCTCAACGACTACAGACCTGTAGCACTGACATCCCACCTGATGAAGATCTTGGAGAGATTGGTTCTCACACATCTCCGCCCTCTAGTGAGCCCCGCTATGGACCCACTCCAGTTTGCTTATCGGCCGGGCATTGGGGTAGATGATGCCATCATCCATCTTCTGCACAGGGCTCTGTCTCACCTGGAGAAACCAGGGAACACGGTGAGAATAATGTTCTTTGACTTCTCCAGTGCTTTTAACACCATACAGCCCAGGTTATTGAGGGACAAGCTGGGCCTTGCTGGAGTGGACCACCACCTCTCCAACTGGATCCTAGACTACCTCACAAATCGACCTCAATACGTGAGAGCCCGAGACTGTGTGTCAGGTACCGTGATCTGTAATACGGGGGGCACCTCAGGGTACGGTTCTCGCCCCTTTCCTCTTCACACTGTACACTGCAGATTTTAGGTGCAACTCATCCAGCTGCTACCTACAGAAGTATTCTGACGACTCTGCAATAGTGGGTCTCATCACAGATGATGATGACAGGGAGTACAGAGAACTGAATCAGCATTTTGTGGACTGGTGCCACCGGAACCACCTGAAGATTAACGCGGGGAAGACCAAGGAGATGGTGGTGGACTTCCGCAAAGGCAGAAGCCCTCCTAAACCAGTGGACATCCTGGGGACGGGCATCGAGATTGTGAACACCTATAAGTACCTGGGTTTGCTCCTTAATAATAAGCTGGACTGGGCAGATCATATGGAGGCCCTGTACAGGAAGGGCCACAGCAGGCTCTACCTGCTTAGGAAACTGAGAGCCTTTGGAATCCGGGGGGGCACTTCTTAGAACTTTCTTCAACTCGGTAGTGGCATCAGCCATCTTCTTTGGAGTGGCCTGCTGGGAGAGCAGTATATCAACCAGGGACAGAAATAAACTTGACAAGCTGATTAGAAGGGCCAGCTCTGTCCTGGGGAGCCCACTGGACCCAGTGCAGGTGGTGGGTGACAGAAGGATACTGTCCGTGGTGAGCTCCATGCAGAAGAAGAAGTCCCATCCCATGCATGAGACTGTGATCGTGCTGAGCAGTACTGTCAGTGACCGACTGCTCCACCCTAGGTGTGAGAAGGAGCGCTATTGGAAGTCTTTCCTCCCCACCGCGGTTAGGCTGTACAACCAACACCGACCTAAGCGGAGATCATTACACACAGAGAACTGAAATATCTCTCTGCCTGTTAAATCCCCCCCCCCCCCCTCTGCTACGCCCTATCTGTCTGTCTGCTATTAATGTAATGCCTCTCACCTTGGAACATTCCTGTACATGTTGTATTTGTATTTGTATCTGCTTATCTTATCTTATCTTTGCTGCTGTAACACACTGAATTTCCCCATTGTGGGACTATTAAAGGATTATTATTATTATTATTATTATTATTATTAGAGGCTAATTGAGTATATTTGATAGTGAGCTTTGGAAAGTACTAGCTCTCTTCTTCAGACATTGTGTTATACAAGAAACTGAAAATTCACAGACTTTATAAAAGGTATCGCCTGATTTCTTCACTCTTTCACTACTTTCTATGGCTAACACGGAACAACATTATACTACTAAAGCAATATATGTTACATAAAGCTGGTAAAGTGCAAAGTCCCTGCTCAAGACATCAGGGTGTGCAACTCATATACTTCTGCATGCTAAAACAACCTCTATACCACAACTACTGTACTTACCTCATGTTATTTAAGAAAAACACTAAGACTTTGCAAATCTAAATGAAATATCATCCTAAATGCCAAACTGTCAGTAGGAAAATAAAATGCAATCTGCAGGCATCATGTTAGGCTTTAGTCACACGTCGGCATATCACATACATGTGGCATCCGCATTTTTCACAGACACCATTCGTTCCCATTCATTTCAATGTGCCTATTCAGATGACCATAGGTCTGCAAAAAAAATGGAAACACATCTTTATTGTTCACTGATGTTGATGCATCATGGATGCAACACACCACTGAAAGTGTATGGGTGTGAAAAAAAAACAGATGACATCTGTGTGTCATCCATTTTTACTGACACAGAGACATAGTGTAGAAAATAAAACAAGCAAACAAAAAAGTTGTTCTGCTTCTCATAGTGTAAAAAGCAGATCAAACATAGACAGCACACCACCCACAAAAAAGCAGACATGTGAATTAGACCTTATAAAGGTGCGGAGCTCCTTCTATGACTGTGCATTTAGAGATAGTTGTCAATCACTGTTAGGACCGCCTCTTTGACTTCATAGCAAAGAAAGAGCAGAGACTTCAAAGAATAAAATATAAATCATACTAAAACATACTATCAATCTGTTCAGCTCATCCTGCTTGTTACGTTTTAGCAAGAATCCAAAACTTTGAATAAAAAAATTTCAACACTGAGTGGGGCATCTGTGTTGTTAAATTTCCAGGGTTGGAAATAGTTCTGATGCCGGAAGTTGCCAGCAGATAATGGGTGCAGAGCCATTTTCTGTTAATGACCCTCTTTGTAACAGAAATGTAAATGACACTAAATTATTTCCAGGTGCCTTGTAAACAATATACCTGCTTTATATTCTTATGTCTTCTGCTTTCTTATAAACTTGCCATTTCTGCTTATATGAATCTAATCAACAAAGGCCTTGTATTAGGCAGAGTAATCCCAATAATCTATAATGTATGACTGTTACACAGACCACAACATACATATTCATTGCCATCACAGGACAGCCGGCTATGATTTCCTTTTGGATATAGCATCATTTTTTCCATTCAGAATAGATTCTTTCCACAGGACATTAAAATGTAATTCACTAGAGGATATGCCCTATTTTTAAAGGGGTTGTGGAATGTGCTGGCACTAATACAGACATGCTGCAGCATACAGAAAGAAACCTGACACAGCAG
Source organism: Leptodactylus fallax (assembly GCA_947044405.1). Lineage (NCBI taxonomy): Eukaryota > Metazoa > Chordata > Amphibia > Anura > Leptodactylidae > Leptodactylus > Leptodactylus fallax. Next base: position 4,399,640 of record CAMRHE010000092.1, read on the forward strand.
CGCATTACTTTAATTAATGAGATAATTGTTCCACTGACAGACGCACATGCTTTCTCTGAACAGGCACCAAGGACAGAAGCAAATATACAAATGTTTTTAATAATACATTTGTTTTAACGTTGCAGGGACCCCAATATAGAACACATCCACACACATTAGTAGTTCTAAGCTTGCAGTATCAAGATCTCTGGTTTTCAGTGTGTCTTGGAGAAGTGCCAGTAAATAGTACAACTTGGATTTCAATAGGCAAGACTGTAATAATTGTAGGAAAAAGAACTCAAGCCGTGTTGATAAGCTTAGTAAAAATTTCAGTTTTGTATATTTACTACTATACAGTTGCTGTGCTCATGCTACTATGTAATGTTTATGTGCATCTCCCATTACACTGCACTCCTTTATAGCAATGAAGTAGTGATTTTCCATTCTCCAAGAAAACTACTATCACTGAAAGATGAATAAATACTGGATAGCTATACAGGAATCCAAAACCAAAGGAGTTTAAAGAAAAGAATGCTGGGAAATATACATAAAAATATGTTATCTTCTATTGTTTTCTGTGTTTCAGACAAACGGAACACAGCTTATTTTAACAATCTGTTCTCAAAACCATGGCAGAAGGGAATGAATCTTCAGCATTACAGCTTGAGGGCTATGGCCAGAAGGGGCCTACAGACCCTGGATCAAATGCATTACCGTCAGAGGTCACAATGATACCTACACAAGTATCATAGACGCTGTGAAAAAAGTCTCATGCGTATTAATATGCATGAAACTTTTCCTGTATCTTGAGGAGAGATGCAGACTGCACGTGCAGCCAATGTAAGCAGAGAATAAGGAGTTTTGTTATTAGTAAAGATAAATCCGGCCAGGAGAAAGATTGCTGTGTAGGGGCCAAGGGAGGTGCATCATGTTTAACATCTAGAAACCAAAGATTATGATGTTAATCTGTTTTCCCTTAGTCCCAACAGCAGCAAAATAATGGGGTATTTCTGCCCCTGTGTGCTGATAGGACAGAATGACATTTTTACTAAATAATAAATGGTTATATAATTAACCCCTCCCCCTCTTCAATATAAGAAGGAAGTACCAACCCCCAACGTGTAATTATAAAGACAAATACATAAATACATAGGGAGGGAGCCTTGTGCTGCTGTTGGGACTAAGGAAAAACAGATTAACATCATAATCTTTGCTTCCCTTCCATCCTACCAGCAGAACATTATTTGGAATCTAGAAAGAAGAATTCCTAGGGAGGGCCCTCTTCAAGAACAGAACTTAAAATGGAATGGCCAAAGGGAGTAGCCTCCGAACCCCTATATAACTATATTTATTTTTAATAGAATAATTCTTCCCTGAGGAAGAAAAAGGGTTTAGCCAAGAATAAACCACCTACCCCTCCCTTCAGGGTTGGACTGGCCCACCGGGGTACCGGTTAAACCCCTGACGGGCCCCGTGCCTTTAGGCGTCCCTACCGGACCTCAATTGCTTTTTATAATCAGCAGTGGAGGTTCGGTAACGGACCCTATTCACTTACTTTTGCCCGCTCCTGCTCTTGGCCTCTCCTCTTCAGCTTCCAGGGGCCCCCGCGCGACTCTGTACTTTAGGCTAGATCGGCATCTGCAGGATACTAATCTAGTTAAAATGCATCCTACCGATGTGCTAGCTTGTAAACCGCAAGTCACTTCAGGCTTGCGGTTTACAAGATGCCAAGAGAAGAGACAAGATGTCTGCTTCTCAGCACAGGCGGGCGCAATGACGTCACAGCATCGCGCCTCCTGGGCTGAGACACAGACGTCCTATGCGTAATTACAGCGCATAGACTGCGGTTTAAGAAGAGGAGAAGGCGGCTGCTCCATCCCTGTCCTTCAAAGGATCACAGGCAGGTGAGTACAACTTTTATTTTTTATTTTCAAGAGGGGGGTGGGGGGAGGGGGGGAAGTATTTATAGCTATAAAGGGGGGAATAATTTATATAAAGGATAATTATGGGGCATTATAGCTATAAAGGGGGGTCTTTTATATAAAGGGTAGTTATGGGGCATTATAGCTATAAAGGGGGGAATAATTTATATAAAGGGTAATTATGGGGCATTATAGCTATAAAAGGAGGTCTTTTATATAAAGGGTAATTATGGGGCATTATAGCTATAAAAGGTCTTTTATATAAAGGGTAATTATGGGGAATTATGGCTAAAGGGGGATCATTTATATAATTTAAATAAAGGTTAATTATGTGGCATTATGGCTATAAAAGGTGGAATCATTAAAAAGGGTTGTATTAGGCAATGGAAGGTGAAAAAAAAAACAAAAAAATAAAAACACTCACCTGTCCCCGCTGCTCTGGTTTCTCCCAGCTCGGTCCAGTCCCTCTGTTCTAGTGTTTTCTTCCAGGGAAAGTCCCTGCTGCACATGACTGCTGAGGCCAATCAGCGGCCTAAGGAAAGGGACATGGGACGTCTCAGTGCAGTGAGGACTTCCGCCACAAGAAAACACAGGAGTGGCAGGACTGGAACGCGCTGGAAGACACCAGAGCACTGGGGACAGGTGAGTGTGGTTTTTTTAAAAAAAAATTTTCACCTTCCCGACCTAAAAAAAAAAAGGTCCTGGACAACCCCTTTAATATGAAGGGTAATTATGGGGCATTATGGCTATAAAGGGGAGGAACATTTATATAAGGGCTCATTAGCAGACATTATGAACATAAGGGATCATTTATTTATAGAAGGGGTCATCATTTATATGAAGATCATTACAGGTCGGTTGTATTTACAGTGCCTTGCGAACTTTTCAACCTTTTGCCACATTTCAGGTTTCAAACATAAGCATATAAAATTAAAATTTTTTGGTGAAGAATCAACAACAAGTGGGACACAATCGTGAAGCAGAACGAAATTTGTTGGATATTTTAAACTTTTGTAAAAAATAAAAAACTGAAAAGTGGGGCGTGCAATATTATTTGGCCCCCTTAAGTTAATACTTTGTTGCGCCACCTTTTGCTGCGATTACAGCTGCAAGTCGCTTGGGGTATGTCACTATCAGTTTTGCACATCGAGAGACTGAAATTCTTGCCCATTCTTCCTTGGAAAACAGCTCGAGATCAGTGAGGTTGGAAGGAGAGCATTTGTGAACAGCAGTTTTCAGCTCTTTCCACACATTCTCGATTGGATTCAGGTCTGGACTTTGACTTGACCATTCTAACACCTGGATATGTTTATTTGTGAACCATTCCATTGTAGATTTTGCTTTATGTTTGGGATCATTGTCTTGTTGGAAGATAAATCTCCGTCCCAGTCTCAGGTCTTTTGCAGACTCAACAGGTTTTCTTCCAGAATGGTCCTGTATTTGGCTCCATCCATCTTCCCATCAATTTTAACCATCTTCCCTGTCCCCGCTGAAGGAAAGCAGGCCCAAACCATGATGCTGCCGCCACCATGTTTGACAGTGGGGATGGTGTGTTCAGGGTGATGAGCTGTGTTGCTTTTATGCCAAACATATCGTTTTGCATTGTGGCCAAAAAGTTCAATTTTGGTTTCATCTGACCAGAGCACCTTCTTCCACATGTTTGGTGTGTCTCCCAGGTGGCTTGTGGCAAACTTTAAACTAGACTTTTTATGGATATCTTTGAGAAATGGCTTTCTTCTTGCCACTCTTCCATAAATGCCAGATTTGTGCAGTGTACGACTGATTGTTGTCCTATGGACAGACTCTCCCACCTCAGTTGTAGATCTCTGCAGTTCATCCAGAGTGATCATGGGCCTCTTGGCTGCATCTCTGATCAGTCTTCTCCTTGTTTGAGATTAAAATTTAGAGGGACTGCCGGGTCTTGGTAGATTTGCAGTGGTCTGATACTCCTTCCATTTCAATATGATCGCTTGCACAGTGCTCCTTGGGATGGTTAAAGTTTGGGAAATCTTTTTGTATCCAAATCCGGCTTTAAACTTCTCCACAACAGTATCACTGACCTGCCTGGTGTGTTCCTTGGTCTTCATGATGCTCTCTGCGCTTTAAACAGAACCCTGAGACTATCACAGAGCAGGTGCATTTATACGGAGACTTGATTACACACAGGTGGATTGTATTTATCATCATCAGTCATTTAGGACAATATTAGATCATTCAGAGATCCTCACTGAACTTCTGGAGTGAGTTTGCTGCACCGAAAGTAAAGGGGGCCAAATAATATTGCACACCCCACTTTTCAGTTTTGTATTTTTTACAAAAGTTTAAAATAACCAATAAATTTTCGTTCCACTTCACGATTGTGTCCCACTTGTTGTTGATTCTTCACCAAAAATTTAAAATTTTATATCTATGTTTGAAACCTGAAATGTGGCAAAAGGTTGAAAAGTTCAAGGGGGCCGAATACTTTCGCAAGGCACTGTATGTCAGGGGTCATAATATAAGGGGGCAATTAATTTAATTAAGGTGGCACTTGGGCTTTATTAAAGGGGATTTTCAGCTCATTTTTATTGACAATCTATCCTCAGGACAGATCATCAATAAGATCAGTGGATCCCCCTCCTCTGATTGAAGAGGCCATGGCGTCTGTTCACATTGCACGCTGTCTGTTTTATAGTGTCCGTACAATGTAATTACAGTCTTGTCACATAGATGTGTACAGGACGAGGCTGTAGTTACATCACATGGCCACTATGAAATAAATGCTATAATGTAAACAGAGAAGTGGTCACGGTGCCTACACAAGTGCCATGGGGTATTAATAATAAGGGTAACTATTGAAGGGGATACAGAGGGATATTATTAATTTAAAGATGCACTTGGCAGTATTATTTATTCTGTGGGGGTTATATCAGCAGGATGGGGACTTTATGTGAGTGAGGACAATGTGGTCAGGTGCCTGGAAAAGTGAGGAACCAAAGACGTCTGTGCTGTAAACTTTACAGAGACGAGTCACAGCTGGAAGAACTGATCATGGTGATCCAGATGGAAGAGACGAGAAAAGTGAATGATTAGTCAGAGACGTCACCTGTAAGTCACAACCTTGTTCCTGTACTGTATTTACTTAAATGGTCTTCACAGACATGGGTACAGCCGCTATATACCACTATACGTTCACCGCATAGTGATAATATCGGTATACCTGAGCAGGGTGCTGACTTGAATGTGTTTGCCTCCCCTGTGCTGGACCCCTAGTTATGCCTCTACTGAAGAGGGAAGAGAAGGCCGGGAGCAGGAGCGGTAAATACTCATTTACTGCTCCTGCGAGCAGCCTTATCTTCCCTCTGCAGCAGGTTTTCACCAGTTCTGACGATCCAGTTGTTAAAACCTGATCGCAGAACCAGGGAGAAGTGGCACCGCTGACCCGGTTCTGCTATTGGTAGAGGAGGAAGCCACAGGCTTCCTGATCTATCACTCCCCGACTTGTAGGCCATAGGCCACACTGAGCCTGTAGCCTATAAGCTAACTAGCAATACTTATCCCTGTCTGTTCTCCTTCCTATTCATGATGTCACAACAGTGCGCCTGGAGCAGGGAGACAGAGCTGGACCAGGGAGCAGACAGGTAAGTAATGACCCAACACTGCTATAAGGGGGACCACTGAAGTGGCATAAAAAAATTAGGCCCAGACAACCCCTTTAAAGAGGTTGTCCATAAATTGGAGCGACCCCTGTGGCGGCCAAGAAGGTGTAAAATTAAAAAAAAAAAAAAAAGAAAAGAAAAAAAGCATACTCACCTCTTCCCCACCTGTGTCTGTTTGGTCTCATGGGCTCCAATTCCTGGACAACCTCTTTAAAGGGTTCATCCTTCTTTCTAATATTGATGGCCTGTCCTTAGGATAGGCCATCAATATTACACCTGCATGGATCCGACAACCAGGACCTCTGCAGATCAGCTTTTCCAGGACAGTGTGGCTACAAATAATGGTAACAATTTTAGGAGCCACGCTGCTGGCTTGCCATACAGAGTGTAGCGCTGGGTTTAGGTAGCCCTGTCTCGGTACAGCTGATCTGCAGTGGTCCTGGCAGTGGGCCCCTAGAAACAATTCCACTGGTGGGCCCTAGACATCCCAGTCTGACACTGCCTCCCTTTGCCAGTACAGATAGGTGGTGCGCAAGAGGAGACCTATCCGGCAGCGAGGGGCACAGCCACCAACCCCCGGCCGGGAGGATGTCCGAATGACGTCACCAAGGCATGCACAGTAGATGGATGGAGAAGGAGAGAAAAACAGAGCAGGAAAGCGCAGCAGCGCTGGGGATCAGCGAGCCACCCGCTCTTCTCAGGAGCAGCCAGGGGCTCTTTTTGGTTGATGCTTCATTAAAGGCCAGGCCCTGCCCCTTCAGGTGTGGAACGGGGAGCTGAAGTATTTTTCCAGAAGGTAAAGTGCCAACTGCAGCTATCAGTGGTAGGAGGTTAGACTGGAGAGTCTATAACCCCTTACTTTGTTCTAGGGGTTGAGAACAGTGGGGGCGAACATGTTCAAGTGGGTCCCCAACTTAGGTATACCGATATTATCACTATACGGTGACCGTATAGTGGTAGATATCGGCTGTACACAGGGTAAATACAGTGCAGTATCATTTAGTGACTTACCAGTGATGTCTCTGATTAATTGTTCACATTTCCATTTCAATTTTTCTTCCATCTGGACCACCATAACCATTTCTTCCAGTCTCTGTAAAGTTTGCAGCACAGACATCTTTGGCTCCTTACTTTTCCAGGCACCCAACCCACATGGTCCTCACCTGCACACCCATCCTGCTGCTACCCCCAATTATAAAATATATAATATAACCCACCCATAATGAATAATACCCCCAAGTGCATCTTTAAATTAACTTCCCTGTGTACCCCCTTTAAATATTGCCCCTTATTATTAATGCCCCAGGTGTTTCCTATTTAAAAGGTAAAAAAAAAAAAATTAGTGGGGTTCCAATACCCGGGAGCCCCAGGATCAGCTGTTTGAATGGACCGTGGTATCTGTGTAAGCACCGTGACCCTTCGCTGTTTATGTAGTATCATATATTTTATAGAGGCCATGTAATGTAACTACAGCCTCGTCCTATACACAGCTATGTGAAAAGATTAACTACTTCACACGGTCACTATAAACAGACAGCGTGTCACATAAACAGGCTCCGGGCCCCTTCATACAGCTGATCAGGGGGGGGGGGGCACTGATCTCTTATTGATGATCTTTTCTGAGGATAGATCATCAATAAAAATGAGGTGGAAAACTCCTTAAGGCCGGGGCTGCACATGGCATAAATGCCGTGGTGTGGCCACAGTGTAAATGCCGCAGAAAAAAATGCAGCCTTTTACAGTTCCTGCAAAGTGGATGGGATGCCGGAGGTTTCCCTATAGGTATAATGGAAGCAGAAAGTCCATAGAGGTTTCCTGGACAAAGTTTTTCTGTGAAAAGCGCTGTGGGAAAAAAAAACATGATTCGTTACCGCTGCGGTTTTCCCTGCAGCACTTTTTTGCTGTGGCCCGCTACGTGAGGTCTTAGTCTTAATAAAGCCCAAGTACCACTTTAATTAAATTAATTGCTCCATCATATTATGCCCCTGATTACACCTGACATAAATATTGCACCCCTAATGACCCATTTTATAAATGATACCCCCTAATGGCCCCTTATATAACCTCTCCCCCTTATATTCATAATGCCTCCTAATAGCCCTTATATAAATGACCCCCCTTATGTTCACAATGCCCCCTTATATAGATGACCCCACCATCGTCATAATGCCCCCTAATGAATCCTCCCTTATAATTCTCTCTCCTAATTCCCCCCTTATACTATTAAAACACCCACAACTGCACTAAAAAAAAAAAAAAAAAAAGTTATACTCACCTACTTGCGATCCTTTGGTGAATGGAGCCGCTGCCACCTCCTCTTCTTGGCCCTACGCTCTATGGGCAGGGTTCACGCATAGGACATCTGCGTCTCGGTGTAGGCACGATGCTACGACGTCATCGTGCTGCCTGTGCCGTGTGTCTTGTAAACCGCAGGCCTGAAGTGGCTTGCGGTTTACAAGACAGTTAGTTGCAGGATGGGTTTTAACTAGATCGGTGTCTGCAGACATCAATCTAGTTAAAAGTAAAACATGTATTAATAACGATCCCCGGGGTGGGCCCCCAAAGAATCAATGGGCTCGGGGCAGCCGCCCACTCTACCCCCCCGCTAGCTACACCTCTGTCACAACCGGAGGACAGAAGAAAAGAGGTTTCCCAGCGAGGAGGAGTATGGCATCCAGGAAAAAAGTCTGGTTAACCTCACTAGAAGAAAGGAATAACCTCCCCCCAACATGTTGGGGGGTTGGTACTTCCTTCCTTATATTGAGGAGGGGGAGGGATTAATCATTTAACCATTTATTATTTAGTAAAAATTCCATTCTGTCCTACCAGCACACAGGGTCAGAAATACTCCACTATTATGCTGCTGGTGGGATGGAAGGGAACCAATTTTTACCACCTGCTCTGGTGAAGTAAGAGGTGGACAGGTTAGTGTTAGGGCCCAGGTGCTTGGCTGGGGTTTCATAAGATCCTAGGTGGGGTTAATGCACAGCAGGCAGTCTGAGGCAAGTATAGCCAAATGATAAAGTATATTGTCAGATACATTGTATAGGGTCTTTTTAACTTTTAAGTGAACCCAGCTTGGGTATGTTCACACTGCAACACTGCTAATCCCATCCACACATTGCAGAAAAAAATTTGCCGTGGAAATGCTGCAATTTCAAAAATACTCACTTTTTTGTAAATCACAGCATGTCACTTATACCTACGGAAATGCAGGCGTTTTCCATATAGGTATAATAGAATCAGAAAGTTTCTGTGAAAAACACTGCTGAAAAAACAGATTTAGTGATTTCTATTGGGTACATGTGTCCATCAAAATGGACAAAGATAGAGCATGTTAATTTTTTTTTTTTACAGCTGTGAAAAATGGTGCGTCATAAAAACGGACATGTGAATAGCCTATTCACTCTTATTGCTATTAAAACATTGTGTTCACTGCGAATAAGGCCTAATCCTATTGAATGAAGCTAATTAGCAAAAAAAATCCATAGGGGTAGGTGTATTCAGGAGGTGCAGCGAAATCGCATTTTTATTGGTATTGCCACAAAAATGTGTGAATTTACAATATCATGCCATTACTGTTTTCACACATAATTGTGGCAGATGGCCTAAAAATGATGACCTGACTGCACTGCATGAATATATCCTTAGGCTATGGCCCCACGTTGCGGAAACAGTTTTCTCTATGACAATTTGTCTGAATTCTTAACGTCTGGCTTCTATTCATGATATATTAATAAAAGGAACATTAACTTCACTATAAAGGAGAGTGCATTGAACTTTGTTATATATGTCTCTACTTCTCTCTCACTCAGTTTTTCCTCCCCCTCCATGCATTTTTTAGGCTAAGTAGTGAGCAAACAAGCGCTGTTGGAAAAACCGCGGTGGCAACGCTTCTGCTTCAATTATACCTATAGGGAAATTGTCGGCGTTTCCGTAGGTATAATTGACATGCTGAGAATTCCAAAACCGCAACAGTTTTGGAAATCGCAGCATGTCCGCTGCATGTATTCTCTAGAATCCCATCCACTTTGCAGGGATCGTAAAACGCCGCGTTTTTGCCTCAGCGTTTCTGCCGTGACCAAACCGCAGCATTTATGCCACGTGGGGTCCCAGGTCTGAAAACCCAAATTACAGTCCTCATCTGTGCAGTTCGTTGTTTTTTTTTATCCAGATCTATTCTGCCAGTCCAAAGATATAAGCCCTCTTGCTGTTTATGCAAATTAGGGTATACTGGCCAAGTGGGTTTTAACACTGAATGACATACAGCACACAGAGACACTGACCCCAAAGAAACTACTGGGTAACCCCCACTTGGCTAATAGACCCTCTTTAACAGGTCTGGTTTTAGACAATCTTTGACCCTAGGACCCACAGTGGGGCTCCAAACTCTAAAATATTATACTGGACTTAGGGTGCATTCACATCAAGTTTTTTTTTTACATCCATTTAGCAGAAGCGAACATTGTTGCAGGACCAACTACAGGAGAACGTGGAGGCGGAAGTGGCATCACCTGGCCAAGTTGCTGGTGTGTCTGGACAGGAACCACATTCACCCAGTGGGCCGTAAAGGACATATATTGTCATTGACCGTAGTTACAGCTCCTCACGTCGGTGCTGCCATGCACTTTGGCAGACACCGACAGGCTCAAGGACTGGCTCACCTTCTGTTCTACATATTTGTGCAGGGCTGGTACTGCCTTTATGGCAAAGAAATGACAGCTTGGGACTCTCCACCTCGGCTCGGCACAAGCCATCAGTTCTCTGAAAGATGCAGAGTCCACCATTTGGAAAGGGAGGGACTGCAGCACCAGCAACTTGGACAGGAGAACGTTCAGCTTCTGCACCGTTGGATGAGTGACGCATACTGTTGTCTATTCGAAATCGCTTCAGTGATCGAATTGCTGACGCAATGACTGACTAGGAGGAGGAGGAGGAGCAGGAGCATCAAGACCAGCAAATGATGGGAAGGATACACAGCTTCCTTCAGCTGAGGTGGTGGAGCCTTTACTGCCTGAAATGGTGTGCATGCCACTGGGAGATGCAGAGGTTCCTGCAGCAGGCTGTACCACCACATTGGAGCCTCAATTCTCCCAGGCCACTTTATGGTGACACTGCATATGTTGACGCAGGGCTGTGGTGCCAACATTGGCACCCTGGCCATGCTTCACCTTCTGTCCACAGATTCGACACATGGCCATGTTCAACTTCCCCGGCGGCTTAACAAAAAACTGCCACACCGCCGAGTATGTGATTTTACCCCCAACACTGCACTGACTGACTGCTATCACCACTGCCTCCATGAACCCCAGCACCACTGCTTTCCGGGCAGTTAGGTGCCTGCGAAGCAAAGCGGTGGTCTACCCCGGGCACGTTTGGCTCCCGACCTCCCACTACTGCCACCCTGCTGACTCCCGGCCACGCTACCAACTTGCTGGTTCCGCTTCCGCCTCATGCGCAAGCTGCCACCCTCTTTTCCCGAAGATGATGAAGCTACATCATCATCGAGTACTGTCTGCACGTCACTGATGTCCTCCTCAATGGTCTCTGAGCCAGGAACCTGACCGCTCGCAACACCAGCTCCCACGCCACTCTCCTTATCACTACTTGCCTGCCTACCGGAGGAAGCAGTGGATGTCTCCTCCAGATCTTGGCTGGGCAGTAGCTGCTGACTGTCCTCTAGTAGCTTGTCCTCGCTGTATAATGGATCTGAGCCCACAGCATAGAGTACTTCTCTGGCTGAGGGAACAGAAAAGGACAGAGGCAGGATGAGGACAGGTGAGGGCACAGGGCCTGCTCCTGGGCCATATCAACGAAGGGTTGTGTCTGACGAACCCACCGACTCTTGGCTGGGGGTGTCTGATGTGACTTGGGATGAATTGGATGACCGAGTCAACCAGTCTAGAACCGCTGGGTTGCTGGATAAGACACGACCGCTAGCTGACACTGGGAGCTCAAGCCTCTGGAAGTGACCCCTGCTGCCATGTCCCCTTACTCTGCTGCGACCTATGCCTGTGCCAGAAACATTTAGGCCTGTGCCGGGCCTGTCGCTTCTCTGTCTGACATACTGTTAGATCAAATAAGTAAATGAAAAGGAAATTAATACAGGGAAAAAAGTAATTTTCTCCCTTCAACACACAAAGGCAAATAAGCCACTTATTTTTTTCCCCAATAATAAACGCCAAGAAAAGGCTTTACAACATATATCTGCACCGCACAAGGACGAATAAGACCCCAATAATTTGAATTACACAGGTATGATCTATTGCAAACATGCAATGAGCAGCAATATAATGGCAGTCAGTGCAGCAAGGTGTAGTAGGATTGTGCAGTGCTGCGGAATATGTTGACGCTATATAAATAAAATTTATTATTATTATTACCCAGGCTCCAAACACCCCAAATGAACCCTGTTCTGCTTAAATATTCTGTATAAATTCTTCCCTATCCTTTCCCTACACTTTTAATGCTCTTACACGGAACTTTGAGCAAAATATCAGTTTTCATGTTTTTTCTACCACTTTCCCTAGTGCCTGCTGACATCTCTCTCTCTGCAGTAAGTACCCTGGAAAATGCCTGAATCCAAGATCGTGGAGGGTATTTATAGGGCTGTGACATCACAGGGCTGTCTGGCTGCTGATTGGCTGCACGCATGGCATTGTGGGTGATCCCGCGTTCCCAGAGTTCCTTGCCCCATGTCTTAACATGTGCAGCAGCCATTTTAGGAAAAAATGCAATTCGTTACCACGAAGCTTGAGGAAATCCAGATTCGATGCGAATCAAAGATTTCCTGAAATTCGGATCGAATTCCACTTCGTCAGCTTCAATTCGCTCATCTTTAATCATGACCCATCATTGCAGCTATCCTATCTATCCTACTGTTGTGTCCTTACATACACTGCCTAAGGCCGAGGACCCATGTTGCGAAAATTCAGCGTTTAACACTACCTGCACAGTGGATGGGATTTTGGCTCAGGCTGGGTTCACATATGCGCCTGATCTATGTTCGAGGTTTCCGTCCCCGAATCCGCTTAAAAATTTGGAGAGAAAAGTCCTGCAAGCAGGACTTTTCTCTCCACATTTTTCCGCATTTTGGGGGCGGAAACCGGGCGGACCTCATTATAGTCTAACTGCTTTTTAAGCGAATTAGGTTTGATCCTAGCGTAATCCCATCCACACATTGCAGAAAAAATTCTGCAGCATGTCAATCATACCTTTGGAAATGCTGGTGTTTTCCATATAGATATAATAGAAGCAGAAAGTCCACAGACTGTGAAAAACGCTGAATTGGAATCAAATATATCATATTATACATATCCTAGCAAGAATATCCATTTATTATGAAGACCAGAATCTATGCTAGTATTTTTTACCCTTTTAAGAAAAATATATTAATTGGTATCCTTTTAGCTATAGTGTTTTCTTGGGTACTTTTGAAAACTTCTTTTGTCCAATGCTGTAACACGGTATAGCACAATTTGCTTTGTATACCTAACATAGAGTATGTGCTTCGCATTTTCCAGTATTTGTTTGTACATGTATCTTGAAAAGGAGGCAGGTGATAAGACTATATCATATCATGTATCATAGAAGTATAGTCACTGTTTTGTTTACTTGCTGCTCTTTGGTTTCCAAGATGATTCACAGACATAAGTATAACAGCCTTACCAAAGAGAGTGTATCACAGAATTGTTTCACTTACTGTCAGGACCTCTGCATCATGAACATTTCTTCCAGTTTGTCACAACACACTGGACCCGGCTACAAAAAAGTGCTATATATAGCCTGGAATTCAGATGGAAATCATTATTATAGATTATATATTGTGGAGCATTATGCAGTTTTTTACTAGGTTCTTGTATAATGAGATTAAAAATTGTCAGTCATTGTTGTCATTGTTAGTTTAATTTTGCTGATGCATATATAAATCATACATATGCTTGAGAAAGGTCCAGTCACTTGGGACTGAAACATTGCTATTTGTGACATGGAATAAAGAATCCACTTTCTTTCTTTGCATTTTTGGAATCCTGGAGTGCTACTTTTTTTTGGTCATATATATATATATATACAGTCATATGAAAAAGTTTGGGCACCCCTATTAATCTTAATCATTTTTAGTTCTAAATATTTGGGTGTTTGCAACAGCCATTTCAATTTGATATATCTAATAACTGATGGACACAGTAATATTTCAGGATTGAAATGAGGTTTATTGTACTAACAGAAAATGTGCAATATGCATTAAACCAAAATTTGACCTGTGCAAAAGTATGGGCACCTCAACAGAAAAGTGACATTAATATTTAGTAGATCCTCCTTTTGCAAAAATAACAGCCTCTAGTTGCTTCCTGTAGCTTTTAATCAGTTCCTGGATCCTGGATGAAGGTATTTTTGACCATTCCTCTTTACAAAACAATTCCAGTTCAGTTAAGTTTGATGGTCGCCGAGCATGGACAGCCCGCTTCAAATTATCCCACAGATGTTCAATGATATTCAGGTCTGGGGACTGGGATGGCCATTCCAGAACATTGTAATTGTTCCTCTGCATGAATGCCTGAGTAGATTTGGATCATTGTCTTGCTGAAATATCCATCCCCGGCGTAACTTCAAATTCGTCACTGATTCTTGTACATTATTCTCAAGAATCTGCTGATACTGAGTTGAATCCATGCGACCCTCAACTTTAACAAGATTCCCGGTGCCGGCATTGGCCACACAGCCCCAAAGCATGATGGAACCTCCACCAAATTTTACAGTGGGTAGCAAGTGTTTTTCTTGGAATGCTGTGTTTTTTGGACGCCATGCATAACGCCTTTTTGTATGAACAAACAACTCAATCTTTGTTTCATCAGTCCACAGGACCTTCTTCCAAAATGAAGCTGGCTTGTCCAAATGTGCTTTTGCATACCTCAGGCGACTCTGTTTGTGGCGTGCTTTCAGAAACGGCTTCTTTCGCATCACTCTCCCATACAGCTTCTCCTTGTGCAAAGTGTGCTGTATTGTTGACCGATGCACAGTGACACCATCTGCAGCAAGATGATGCTGCAGCTCTTTGGAGGTGGTCTGTGGATTGTCCTTGACTGTTCTCACCATTCTTCTTCTCTGCCTTTCTGATATTTTTCTTGGCCTGCCACTTCTGGGCTTAACAAGAACTGTCCCTGTGGTCTTCCATTTCCTTACTATGTTCCTCACAGTGGAAACTGACAGGTTAAATCTCTGAGACAACTTTTTTTATCCTTCCCTGAACAACTATGTTGAACAATCTTTGTTTTCAGATCATTTGAGAGTTGTTTTGAGGAGCCCATGATGCCACTCTTCAGAGGAGATTCAAATAGGAGAACAACTTGCAATTGGCCACCTTAAATACCTTTTCTCATGATTGGATACACCTGGCTATGAAGTTCAAAGCTCAGTGAGGTTACAAAACCAATTTAGTGCTTCAGTAAGTCAGTAAAAAGTAGTTAGGAGTATTCAAATCAATAAAATGATAAGGGTACCCAAATTTTTGCACCGGTCAAATTTTGGTTTAATGCATATTGCACATTTTCTGTTAGTACAATAAACCTCATTTCAATCCTGAAATATTACTGTGTCCATCAGTTATTAGATATATCAAATTGAAATGGCTGTTGCAAACACCCAAATATTTAGAACTAAAAATGATTAAGATTAATAGGGGTGCCCAAACTTTTTCATATGACTGTATATACCTGGACAAAATTGTTGGTACCCCTCGTTTAATTAAAGAAAAACCCACAATGGTCACAGAAATAACTTGAATCTGACAAAAGTAATAATATATAAAAATTCTATGAAAATGAACAAATGAAAGTCAGACATTGCTTTTCAACCATGCTTCAACAGAATTTTTAAAAAAGAAAACACCATGAAACAGGCCTGGACATAAATGATGGTACTCTTAACTTAATATTTTGGTGCACAACCTTTTGAGGCAATCACTGCTATCAAACGATTCCTGTAACTGTCAATGAGACTTCTGCACCTCTCAACAGGTATTTTGGCCCACTCCTCATGAGCAAACTGCTCCAGTTGTCTCGGGTTTGAAAGGTGCCTTTTCCAGACGGCATGTTTCAGCTCCTTCCAAAGATGCTCAATAGGATTTAGGTCAGGGCTCATAGAAGGCCACTTCAGAATAATCCAATGTTTTCCTCTTAGCCATTCTTGGGTGTTTTTAGCTGTGTGTTTTAGGTCATTATCCTGTTGCAGGACCCATGATGTGCGACTGAGACCAAGCTTTCTGACACTGGGCAGCACATTTCTCTCTAGAATCGCTTGATAGTCTTGAGATTTCATTGTACCCTGCACAGATTCAAGACACCCTGTGCCAGATGCAGCAAAGCAGCCCCAGAACATAACAGAGCCTCCTCCATGTTTCACAGTAGGGACAGTGTTCTTTTCAAGATGTTTCATTTTTCCGTCTGTGAACATAGAGCTGATGTGCCTTGCCAAAAATGTCGATTTTTGTCTCATCTGTCCATAGGACATTCTCCCAGAAGCTTTGTGGCTTGTCAACATGTTTTTATATATATTATTACTTTTGTCAGATTCAAGTTATTTCTGTGACCATTGTGGGTTTTTCTTTCATTAAACAAGGGGTACCAACAATTTTGTCCACGTGTATATGTGTGTCTCTATCTATCTATCTATCTATCTATCTATCTATCTAAACCTGCCCCCTTCCTAATTTGGCAAAACTCCATCATTAACAGTTAAAGGCTTTCCCACTAATGCTCCACTTCACTTCTACGTGACCGCAGAAAGTAGCCGAATTACACTACTCAAATATCTCTGGCTGTAGAAACTAACATAGCAGTAGCATAGTGTAAATGAAAAAAAAATTACTAACTTACCATTCACAGGTCCCCTGTACCAGCTGTGAAAGAGAGATCAGTACTGCCAGTTCTTAATGATAACTTCTAATAATAAGAATAGTACAGTGGATGTTGGAACTGTAAATATGGTGCCAGGCTTCCTCTCTTTTACATTAATGTCCAAGATCATGATCTGATAGTGGGCATTAACCTTTCAGATGCCTCGGTTAAATCTGAAGACCAGCAGCATATGGGTGGCAACATGTTGCCACTGGATGCTGTCCCCTGGAGCAATGATCCATTCCCATGACAATTCAGAGTCTATTGAAGGCTCCCAGGCCTGTAAATACTACACTTCCATTACAAGCTGCCTATAGAAGTGAACAGATTACTCAATATACTGCAATATTTATTATTATTCATTTATTTATTTTGCTTACTTGTATAGCAGCCATCTTATTCCACAGCGCTTTACTGACATTGACAGTCACATATATGTCCAATCTATAGTCCCTACCAGTATGTCTTTGGAGTGTGGAAAGAAACCGGAGTACCCACGCAAACTCCTTGCAGATGTTGGCTGGATTCAAATCCAGGACTCCAGCGGTGCAAGGCTGCAGTGCTAAGCACTGAGTCACCGTGCTGCCCAATACATCAGTATTGTACTGGCATTCAGTCCTCTAAATATAGTGAAAAAATAATAGTGAAAAAAAAATTAAAAAAACAATTTTAAAAATGTATTTGAAGAAAAAAAATCTTAAAGAAATATTAAATTTAAATATTAAAAGGCTTTCAACTGTGTGCAATGGAGCTTCCTGCAGGCTACCGTTGTAAAAGTTGGAATCGACCCTGGATTCCTAGGGAAGATTCTGTTCCTATATGGTGACCCCTTTGCCAGAGTGTGTTCTAAAGGAATCCTTTCGGAACAATTCCCAGTGTGGAATTGGAATAGACAGGGATGCCCTTTCTATACACCTTGGTGGAATACCTTGCTGTGGCTCCGCAGGTGTGCCCTAGTGTACAAGGTCTTCAGCTGAGAGATAGAGAGGTCAAGACGACCTAGGTATTCCCTAACAATCCATCCTGTCTCTTTTGATATAACTATCTCCCCCTGCTGGAGAGGAACATGGCAGATCTGAGGAAGTATGGCTCCCTGGGCTTATCCTGGTTTGGCCGTATCAATGTCTTGAAAATGGATGTTGTTCCCCATCTCCTCTATATGTTTCAAGCCCTGCCCATTTGCCTCCCGCGTTACTTTTTCTCTTGTTTACAGTCAGCTTTTGGGCAATTTGTTTGGGGCTCGGCTTGTAGCAGACTAAAATTTTGTACACTCACACATTGTAAAAGGAGCGTGATTGACGGACCCTAATCTGTACTAGAAATCTGTGGTTTTGCTGCGTCTTTAGAGCGCTATAGAGGCCCAGACAAGTAGCGGGTGTCTATGGAGGCTGATTTACTCAATACCCACCTCCCCAATATGCCCTAGATCCATTCCACTTTCGCCCGAAATACGTCCATCATACGTTCCTGTCTGAGCACTTCCTGACTGTGTGGGACGCTCTTTAAGAATCCAATGTCTTCACCGGGTTGCTCAGTTCACAGGTTTCTATGCTGGGTGGACAGTGAGGACATTCGGCTGGGTCATATCGCTGGGGCCTCGTCCCTTCCATCCCTTGATCAACCACGATCAATTTCCAACCCCAGGCCTGCCTCTTTACTGGCTGGAGTACAACCAACTCCTTGGTTTCCTATGGAAATTCTCCCTCCTCCCGCTTATAGCCTCTAGTCCTACCACTTTGGAGAGTGTACTTCTCGGGGCGCCTCTGGGTGTACGGCATACTCCTTGAGGAGGCAACTTCGGATGTTCCCTACTAAACTAGATCTTGAAACAATTATCTACTACACTGCTTCTCTCCTGCTGAGTGGTCTAGGTCCTTTCTATTTGCTCATAAATTACCATTGCTATGCAGTGCTCAGGAGAAAAATTGTAAGACACTGACTCCACAGGTTTTATCCGACTGTCTCTAATCGTTGGCGCTGTGGTTACAAGAGGAGAACTCTTTTTCCATATCTGGTGGGAATGTAGGGAGGTACTATCCTTCTGGGTTTCAGTGCTTGACTTGTTTGTCAGGGTCAGTGGACGTTCTTTTGTGCCTACCCCTCAAATTGCTCTCCTCTCAGTTATCCCTGGGAAGATTCTTAAAGTAAAGGGTGATCTCCTGGGATACTTCCTCGGGGTTGCCAGATCACCCCCGGAACTGGCACAGCAAAACTACTCCCTCCATGATAGAGTGGTTCCAGGAGTTCCTACATATCCAGAGAATGGAGACCCTGGTTGCAGAGGACTCTCTAGATTCCTCAAAGTTTGATGCTCTCTGGCGGCTATGAATCCCAGCATGTTTATTTCTATTTTTCGTGAGCTCTCTTCCTTCCTCTGTTCAGCTCCAATGCCTTGTCCCTTTCCCTTCTCCACCAACCTTTTTTCCTTCCCTTTCCCTTTCTTGCATACTGTCTCTGTGTCTGTTCGTCTCTCTATCTCTTTAGGTTTGTGACTACACTTCCCAATAGTTTGTATAGGGTGGCTGCTTTGCTCGTCCTCTCCATCTGTTATGCTGTATTGGCTACCTACCACCTCAGGCTCTCTGTGCCCATTGTGCATTGTTTTGCTGTGGCGTTCCTTACACATTTATGGACATGCTGGTCCAACTCTTTTTCCTCTGTTGTTTCTTGCTATGCTTGCTATTCTTGAAAAACCCTTAAACTTTGATTAAACATAAACATATAAAAATGTTTATCCCATACGGTTGGAAAAATTTTTTTCACCATTTATCCTCCCAAAAAATGTAATCAAAAGCGTCATAATATCAGACAATCTCCAGAATACTATCAATAAAAACTACAACTTGCCCTGCTAAAAAGACACATTACATGGCTTTTTCACTTTTAATTAAATCTGTGATAGATGGAAAATGGTCCTGGCATGCAAAGTATTGTATATTACTACTTGTCTTCGTTGTTCAAATTCTGTATCAAAAGACCAATTGTAAGGGAATTGACAGTTGAGGAATTCCCCAGTGCTGCTGCAGAAACAAGGGAAGAAGGGAATAACAGAGATAGTGAGCCCTAAACTCGACCCAGCCCCTGTCCCTGCTTACTTGCCTGACTGTTCTAGGTGACAGCCGACAACTTGGAGCCGATCCCTTCTCTAAATAAGTGACACACAGTACAGGACAAGACAAAACAACACAGAAGCAGAGTCAGCAAGCCAAGGGTCAAAACCAGACAGATAAGCAGTACAAAATCGTAATCCAAAATAGTAGTCAAGGGAAGCTAAAGGTCAGAGGTCAGAAATAATACAGTAAGCAAGTAGCTAGCAAGGACAAAGTCACAGGACAGAGTACAATAGCCAGCAACCATGAGCTGATGACCTGTTTATAGCAAGTTCAGGACCTGTCCCAGACTTGATTGGCAGACAGGCTGTCAATCACACAGGCAAGGCTAAGATTAACTATTTGAGAAGCAGAAAGAAACAAGGTGCAGGAGACGGGTATGGCTGAAATTCAATTACATAGTAGTAGCACTAGGACAGTGTTCAGACTGAGCAACAAGAACCTTAAGCAAGGAATCAAGCTGAACACGCCTCCTGCACGGCAGCGTGCGAGCGGAGGGTGGTGCAGAGACCCGAATAGGCAGAGACGTTATACCAATGTTTTATGTGAGTAACATAAGGATTTTGTATATTAGGCACCAAAAGGCTTTAAAGGTCACTAACTTTTCAGACAACTTAATCTCACTTGATTGAGCACGTGATTCTGGACCAAAATGTAAATGTAATGCAACATTATTTTAAAATGTTGCTGGCTTCTACCTGAAAAACTTCTCTAAAGCCCCCCCTTCGCCTCCCACTAGGTATCCCCACTAGTTATCTATCTCCCTACTTCTTAACTTGCTGTTCATTACCCGTTACTAGGAAGGGTCCATCTTTAGGAACCAACAGGCTGAAGACCTAACACAGGAATTGAATGGGGAAGGTCTCTCTTTACAGGCTCTGCATGTTTACAAACAGCTTTACTACTCTGAGTGCCTGTATACTGTTCAGAAAAGAGTCTGCTGCTTGTCACAGTTCATAATGAGTATAAGGAGAGTCTAATTCTGACTAGCTGCTTGAGTTACTGCTGAATTATTGTTAGTTATAGACAACAATCAGCTTTCTTGTTTTCAGATTTCTCTTATTTGTGTCAGGGATGTCTTTAGCTGCATCATAACCTAGATTTGGAGTCCAATGTCCCCAAATCTTTATGTTTTCTCTGTTTTGTATTTAACAGTTACCGTATTTTTCAGACTATAAGACACACCAGACCATAAGACGCACCTAGGTTTTAGAGGAGGAAGATACAGAAAAAAATTTTGAAGCAAAAATGGTAAAATATTTAATGTATGGGAGTTGTAGTTTTGCAACAGCTGCAAGGCCACATTGACAGGTGTCCCTGCTACTGTACAGGGATGCATAGGGCGTCTTTTTTTTTCATTGCCAGATATTCTTTTTAGTTATATCATTTTGGGGAATGTCTATTGCACATGATTGTGTGCTAGTCATCGGCCGTGATTCAACGGCATGACTGTAGCACAGGCGGCATGCGGATGTCATCCATGTGCCGCTCGTGCACCAGCTGTGCTTCCGTGTCCCCATTCATTCAATGAATAGAAGCCACGGAACCATGACCACAAAACCAGACAGGAATACGACCTGTCCTGGGTTTTGCGACCCGGACTGTCGGCCCGCACAGTGATCCGTGTAATTCACCGTCTTGTGCACGGGCCCACAGAAATGAATGGGTCAGTCTGCTATCCAGGAAAAACCCGGGTGAGATGGATCATAGGTTCTCCATTACAGCAACTAAAGGCTTATCACAAGTGTACAAGCTTTTATATTCCATATGACATCAGTGTTGTAAGGTCCACCTACCACTGTCTATTGGCTGAGACACTATCATGTGTTACTGCGATATGACAGTGACTCACAGACAGTGTCTGATTCAATGCACATGTGTTTCCTCTGCATTCCTTGGTCCAACACATGGCAGCGGCCATTTTCTTGTAGCTATGGCTTGGCTATTTTTTTTCTCATCTGAAGCAAATCATCATTTGTTCAGTTTCATTAAAAACTGAGCAATTTGGGATATTCGGGTCAAATTCGGTTTGTGCCAAAGCCATTCGCCCATCTCTATTAGCAGCAGACAGACTGATAGGAAACCATGTATTAAGGCTTATACAGCTATAGAACAGATTTCCAAGAAAGACTGTATATATTTTTCAACTTTTGGTGAAAACTCATGTACTATTTAACATGGTATGTGTGGATTATCACCAATTCTAGCACCACAGACTAGCCCTTCCAATCATGGATGAATGACAGTAAAATTATAGTAAAGAAAAAGTCGGAAAAAGAAAGCAGCCAAGTTGGAACTCTTAAAAGCTGAACCACATATACAATGCTTTCACTTGTACTCCATTCTATACTAAATAAAAGGAGGCAGAAACAAGGGACAGCTGTAAATGAATGTTCTATTTTGGTGGTTTTATATTTGATTCAATGCTAAAAGATCTTCCAACAAAAAGAAATAATGGGAGCTTAATATGAATGAGGCCATTGCAAGTGGCATCTAGATGGCATTCATTTGTGTCTCAAATTAGTATAGTGCAAAGCTGTTCCTATGAATATGTATCAATAAAGTACTGTTTTGCAGTGCCCTGGCACAGAAGGATGAGGCTTTAAACAGAAACTCAATGATCTAATGGTACTTGGGATCTTTCTCTGATTATAAAACAATGGATTAAGAACTAGTTCCATGCCAACATCTGTGCAGTAAGGAAACATTCTGTATAATTCATAGGTTTAATGCACTTCTCAATATGAATAATAAGTAACAGATGTGTAACCCTGATGCAATTTGTTAAAATTACTGTGTACTGTATAGAAATACATAGACAAAAAAGGAGGGTATTGATAATATACTTTTGTCAGTTATCCTTATGGTGGTGAAATGGTTGGGTGCACATCTGAAAATACTACAGTGTATTGGAATAAATTGTTTTCAGTGCTCTTGTAGGGAAGTTTCATGGACAGCAATCATGAAGTGAAAAAAAATCTTGATTTTAATTTTTCTCTATTTTCTGGAGTTACTTCAGATGAAACAAAGAAACTATCGTCTTTATCACAGGGTACAAAAAGCTTATAGAAATTTATAGCACTGTTCAGATGATGCAAGACAAGAAGGCAGTTATTAAGTGCAATCTCCACAGTAAAGGGGTGTTAACATGTAGGAATTTGACACGGGTGCTGGCCCCAAATCAGAGGCAGATTCTGCCAAGATTCTACCTCCCATTGTTTTCAATAGGAGGCAGAGATTGTGGCAGGACATTGAAAAAATAAGCCTCCTACTCAATCTTGCCACGGATGCCGCAGCTGATTTAGCCACGGATTTCGCCATGACCCCTTCTCTGTTTACATTGTATTATTCTTTTCATAGTGGCCATATAATGTAACTACAAGCACAAACGAGGTTTTCCTCACTAATGATTAGCCTACAAACCATACAATAATAGATCAAAACAAACCGACAAATTTGGCTCGCAGAAACTCAATTCTTAGAAAAATATTCAAATTTATTAACAAAATATATAAATACATACAATTACAAATCCGTCTAAAAGAATGTGCAGAAAAGTACGCAGATAGAATATAGCATAATGGTTCAAAGAACCTAACCCTCCCAGGGCAGCAAGAAATCCTAAATGCAATCAATCAAATAAGAAAAATAACAGGCTGGTATCTTACAGTTAAAAGCATATGGTAATATCACAATAGTAACCAAACCAGCAATATACCCAGGGTTCTATCAAGGTAAAATACTCAGAGTATATAGAAAATAAACATAATGAGAAACCTATGGGTTAAAGCTGCATGTAATACTTGTATGGGTAAACAGGCCAAAAAATAGGCCAGAATATACCAGCAATTATGCAGATCCAGATAATCTGAATGTATATAGATAAATGAATCAATAAGCTCACATATACAGTGCCTTCCGAAAGTATTCGGCCCCCTTGAACTTTTCAACCTTTTGCCACATTTCAGGCTTCAAACATAAAGATATAAAATTTTAATTTTTTGGTGAAGAATCAACAACAAGTGGGACACAATTGTGAAGTGGAACGAAATTTATTGGTTATTTTAAACTTTTGTAAAAATTAAAAAACTGAAAAGTGGGGCGTGCAATATTATTCGGCCCCTTTACTTTCAGTGCAGCAAACTCACTCCAGAAGTTCAGTGAGGATCTCTGAATGATCCAATGTTGTCCTAAATGACTGATGATGATAAATATAATCCACCTGTGTGTAATCAAGTCTCCGTATAAATGCACCTGCTCTGTGATAGTCTCAGGGTTCTGTTTAAAGAGCAGAGAGCATCATGAAGACCAAGGAACACACCAGGCAGGTCTGTGATACTGTTGTTGGACAAGTTTAAAGCCGGATTTGGATACAAAAAGTTTTCCCAAACTTTAAACATCCCAAGGAGCACTGTGCAAGCGATCATATTGAAATGGAAGAAGTATCAGACCACTGCAAATCTACCAAGACCCGGCCGTCCCTCTAAACGTTAATCTCAAACAAGGAGAAGACTGATCAGAGATGCAGCCAAGAGGCCCATGATCACTCTGGAGGAACTGCAGAGATCTACAGCTGAGATGGCAGAGTCTGTCCATAGGACAACAATCAGTCGTACACTGCACAAATCTGGCCTTTATGGAAGAGTGGCAAGAAGAAAGACATTTCTCAAAGATATCCATAAAAAGTCTCGTTTAAAGTTTGCCACAAGCCACCTGGGAGACACACCAAACATGTGGAAGAAGATGCTCTGGTCAGATGAAACCAAAATCGAACTTTTTGGCCACAATGCAAAACGTTATGTTTGGCGTAAAAGCAACACAGCTCATCACCCGGAACACACCATCCCCACTGTCAAACATGGTGGTGGCAGGATCATGGTTTGGGCCTGCTTTTCTTCAGCAGGGACAGGAAAGATGGTTAAAATTGATGGGAAGATGGATGGAGCCAAATACAGGACCATTCTGGAAGAAAACCTGTTGGAGTCTGCAAAAGACCTGAGACTGGGACGGAGATTTATCTTCCAACAAGACAACGATCCCAAACATAAAGCAAAATCTACAATGGAATGGTTCACAAATAAACGTATCCAGATGTTAGAATGGCCAAGTCAAAGTCCAGACCTGAATCCAATCGAGAATCTGTGGAAAGAGCTGAAAACTGCTGTTCACAAACGCTCTCCATTCAACCTACTGAGCTCGAGCTGTTTTCCAAGGAAGAATGGGCAAGAATTTCAGTCTCTCGATGTGCAAAACTGATACAGACATACCCCAAGTGACTTGCAGCTGTAATCGCAGCAAAAGGTGGCGCTACAAAGTATTAACTTAAGGGGGCCAAATAATATTGCATGCCCCACTTTTCAGTTTTTTATTTTTTACAAAAGTTTAAAATAACCAATAAATTTCGTTCCACTTCACGATTGTGTCCCACTTGTTGATTCTTCACCAAAAAATTTAAATTTTATATCTTTATGTTTGAAGCCTGAAATGTGGCAAAAGGTTGAAAAGTTCAAGGGGGCCGAATACTTTCGCAAGGCACTGTACATACCATTCGTCATGATATAGAAAATAGTAGGATACCAACAGGAAATAGCACCACAGGGAGGGAGAAGGCGCTGTGCCCAAATGTAAATGTATAATGTAACTACAGCCTCGTCCTATATACTTCTATAGGACGAGGCTGTAATTGCATCACACAGTCACTATAAAACAGACAGTGTGTGATGAAAACAGAGAAGGGGTAACCGTGCCTGCATTTGCGCCATGGCCTCTTCAAACAGTTGATTGGTAGAGGTCAAAGCATCACAACTCCACTGATCTCTTGTTGATGATCTATCCTGAGAACTAATCATCAATAAAATTAGCTGGAAAACCCCTTTAATAAAGCCCAAGTGCTCCTTAATTTAATACCGCCCAATTGTCCCCTTATATTATGCCCCCTGACATACATACTAAAGACATAAATACTACTGACATAATATCTAAAGTATCTCTTTTACTGTGAAAAAAATGAACTATATTGTAACATTATGACTGAAAGATGACAAGGTCTCAGACAATTTCTCAAACCATATAGATTTAATGTTGGGAGAATCAAGCAGTCATATATGGGATGCTTGCATTATTGTGTCTTATGTCAATGGTTGATTTTTCTTCATAAGTGTCCTTCATTGCACTTGTTCTCTTCTCAGTCATTAAAGGCTAACCCTGCCATATGGTTTTCTAGTTTGTTGTTAGGTTGCTATAGTAACTTGTGATATGTGTCTTACTGATAACCTAAAGAATGTGACATGCAGGTCAAGATGCACTCTGTCACCTACAGTCCCTATAAATATACCTTAACCCAATAAGATAATAGCAAAGAAGACTATTGTAAATATAATGAGCTCTGCGAAATTTTATAACAGATTGAAAATCAGAATAGACCTTGTATGAGGAAGCATTTGCCTTGTTAATTGGATAGGAAATATCATATACTGGCTAAAACTATCCTGATATGTCTCACAGCCTGAACTATATAATAATAGAGCGGTTGTACCCTGTAATTTCTATACAGTGCTCATTAAAGAGTGTACAAAAGAGATTACAGATGGTTAAAAGCTGTTGAGCATTAGAATCCCCAGGAATTTCAGAAATGCAGAATCTCTTATAATTCATATATCAGATTTACAGAAATCTTTCTGTATGCTGCAAAGCTATCATAAAAGAACTGACAAGAGCTTCTACATTAAACCAACAGCCATACAATATACATTGTCTTTTCTGTGCATTACTTGCTGTATATTACATTTCCAGATGCTTAATGTTTGCACAACATTGACAGAAACACATGGTTGAGCATGTGAAAAGATTACATCTTTACACTTTCATACAATACAAGTTGATTGTTACAAGTCACTGCTATACAGATACTGGATGGACACATCATATCTGTACAAAGGCCCAGTACTGTAGGTTGTGCTCTACCATGAGCTATTAGACACCAAGGGACCCATATACTGTTCTTGTACAACTCTTCCCCATACAGATGAAGAACCAAGCAATGAATATTAAAGCCTACTTTCTAAATGTTGATAGCCTATCCTTAGGACAACCTATCAATAGTTGAGACCCCTGCTTTCTGATGCAGCATGGCTCCTGGTGATGTTTACAGGCTTTTGTACACTTGTAGCCACGGGTTTTGGTACTGCAGTGTTGTCCCACTGAAGTTTATGGGGCAGCGCTGCAGTACCAAAACCTGTAACTACACTTTGTACAGCAAGTGACCAGTGTGGCTTCTGGAATGTAAACATTAACATGAGCCATGTTGTCCTCGAACAGCTGATCTGTGAGGTTCCTAAGAATCGAACTTTGCAGATCAGATATAGGTCATCAATATTAGAAACTGGATAACCCCTTTAACATTCTGCATTGCCCAGTGTGATAGGATTATTCATGTGGTGTGATATTTAACTTACAAGGAATATCCCAAGTCATTTTTAAATGGTACAAGTAGTGGTGAGCCAATTGTACCTTTCTGGCCATGTTATCGAGAGGAAGATCCTAGACACTGGATGTAATGAACTGAAAATAACTCTTCTGGTGTCAATTGCAGCTTGAGTTCAATGCTCCACCATATCCATTTCTCCTTGGCAGAGAAGCTTGCGGCCATACACCTGATACTGTAGGGAGAAGTCCCGGCTTATGTGTCTACATTTACTTCACCTTGTTCGCATTTGCAGGAACCAGCAGAAAATATGTTGTCGTACAGCATGTATGTTGAAGCTGTGTTACTCTGTAGGGAGTGTACTATTGACATATAAAACTATATTCAGATACACATGAGAACAAAACTGTAATGCCAGGTCATTTGAGATATTTTCAAGGTGTTTTATTTATGCTAGGGTCATAATTACATCCACTTTAATTATTAAGAAAGGGTATCTTAGGGAATGACATGGTTGCTGTGACATGGTTGCTTTTCCTCTCCTATGCTGGCAGCAAAAAATTTGTATAAGATTAATTTTGGTGGAAAAACCTCTTTAACCACTTCTTGACCAGGACGTTTTCCCTCATTCATGACCAGACACATTTTGTTTTGTTTTTTTTGGTACATGAGGTTTTGAAGGCTATTGATTTTTTCATTTGTACAAACAATGTTTTTATCTTTTTTCAGTAAAATACAGGACTTCATTTTTATGTCATTTTAATTTTCGAATGTTTTTATTTTTATTTTTAATGTCTGGATAAATGTAGAAAAAAGGGAAGGAAAACATTTCTGTTTTTCGTATTTTTTAAATTTTTTTATAGAACAAAATATTACTAAAAATGTTTTTAAAATATTTTTCCCTCTTCATTATTGAGATTTGTATGTACAGTAGGTGACAAAATTTGGTATCGCTGGGAGCAGGGCTAGAACCTGTGATGTGCGTGTAGTAGTACTGCTTTTTTATTTTATTTTTATTTTGTTGTCTTAATTTTCTAATTTTCTTTTTTACATATTGTATCCTTCATAAGGACATAATAGACCTTTGGTAAGCATTTTAACATAACTTTTTGTTTTTTGCTGATTTTCCCTGTAAATGGGGTTCATAAATTAGCCCCAGTTACAGGAGTACCAGCCCCCTAGTAAAAATTGCAGAGCTGATCTTGGCCCTCTAGTCCCTGGACCCCCATGGATCACATGACCACTTAATGGGGAGGAAGCCATCATGACAGATTCTTTAGCTGTACACACAGCACTTATTGAGGGTAGGGAAGGCGGTGAGGGTAATAAACCATTCCTGCCTTCTCTCTGGGATATTAAGCTGTTTCTAACAGCCAGCTTCTGTGCAGCTGCTAACTCTGAAAGGAGTACAGGTACGTCCTTGCAGAGTTAACTGCCGATTCCCCGGATGTAACTGAAGTAGTCAAAGAGTGATTGACAAGCAGTTAAAGAAATGTGTGAAACAAAGCTAATACTGTACAGTTGTGAAAAAGCTGATATCCTTTGATAAGGTCTCACATATTTATTCTACAATGGTGACTCTTGCAACAATTTATCTATCTATATGTATGCCACTGTAACTACTGTAATGTAGAGGCAAACATGGAATAGTCTTTTACGTTGTCTATATGCAATGCATATATAATGTTAAAGGGGTTGTCCAGAACCTTAAGGTAATTGATATTGATGACCTATAGGTCATCAGTATCAGATCAATTGGGGTGCGATTAGATGTTTTGGCCGCCATAAGCCATATACTATCCATGTGAATGGGATCGGAAGCTGTATAGATTGTATGGACATCTGTACACTGTAGTGGTGTTCTGACATGGACTTGATCTATATATTAGAATGCCAATGTGTACCTCATAGAAGTAGCTAGACACAAATAGTAGAAGAGTAGTGCTTGCAAATGAATGCACTACCCAAGAGAAAGTAGTGCAGGAATAGGTGTACAACTTGACAGCAGTCAGGTCACAAGACTACCGTGACTGGTTAGAGAGTCCAAGTTCCTTTTGCCCATAAGTACAGTGATGGCTTGAGTTATGCATGATGGTTGTTTTAACCAGACAACTTGCTGCTTTGAAATATTGAGGAAAGACAGAGGTAAATGCCCAATGAGACCAGGGTAGAGACTACAGAGAGTGCCGCATTGAGACTGGCTTGTGCACAGAACTGCCAAATTGGGTGTGACAAATCGCCCCGATGATCCTGTTGGTGAGACAGAATAAATTTTATGCTGTGAGAGACTGCTGCTGTACTGGCGGGCTTGTAGACTGTGGGACTTTGTGGTGTTGCTGCTGGCAACCACCATATTGAGTTCTGCTAAACTGTGCTCCTCTGCCAAGAATGAAACAGCTAAAAAGGTTAGTTCTGTTTAGAAATGTAACCACCACACACATACCCTCATGAAAGACAGCCGTGCTAGTGGCCTCTTGTAAGACTCTTGTATAGAATAAGCCTATTTCCCATTTTAATACTATTTGTAGCCACTAAGCTTGCTGTCTCATCTTCAGTAAAACTGTTTTAGTTCATCCTGCTGTGTCCACCTTATCAAACCCCAGGTACTGTATGCCACTCTTAGGGCAATAAATCCTGATTATGAATGACTCCCTTTACATTGTATGCCCTTAGTAGTGTCTCTTGTGTAGCAAAAGCTTTGCCACATGCATGGTTAAAAAGTCAACCTGTGTGTACGCACATCACAAATACATAACTGCGTCATTATGAGCATTGTGGAAAAATCAGAACTATATAATGAAGGAAAAGCAAACAGGCTACAGATTTGTGACGTAAACATCCTGAATAACCGTGTGAAACAGATCATGAAATAAACTAAACCATATAGTCAAGGGGGAAAGCTAGCCAGGCTAGAAAAAACAAATTCACTAGAATCCCATCCACCTTGCACTGACTGTAAAACGCTGCGTTTTTTTCCACAGTGTTTACACCCGGGTTTTCTACATTCAATTGTATGGGACACCATAGCAGTACTCATAGCCATCACTATGAAAGAAATGGAGAGTGAGCACTGCGGCTTCTGACATGTAAACATTGCCAGGAGCCAAGAACAGATAAAAATCAGCTGATTTGAAGGGGTCCTGATAGTGAAACCCCCAGCAATCTATAATTGTTAAAAAAGTGGATAACACTTTTAATATAACAAAACATTATTTAGCATAATGGACCCAGGCAGGATAGGAACTAGAGTGGCAAGGAATTGGGCATAGTTAAAAAACAATTTATTATATTTGGGTCCCAATGTTTAGATGTTTTAGGCTAAGGGCCCACGTAGCAAAATCAAGCAAAAAAATGCTGTGGAAAAAAAAACGCAGTGGAAATGAATCTGTGGACTTTCTGCCCATATTATACTTATTTGGAAAACGCTAGCGTTTCCGTAGGTGTAATTGAAGTGCTGCAGATTTTTTTTCTACAATGTGTGAAAGGGATTAGCCAGAATCTCATTCGCTTTGCAGGTACTGTAAAACGCAGCGTTTTTTGCAGCGGCGTTTCCACAGCATCAAAAATGCTCAGTTTTCGCAATGTAGGGCTTCAGCTTTACGGGTGCTTTCATTCCCTTAGCAAAATCTTGTAGCATGTAAAAAGGAATACTGGTGAATTTATCAGTTGAATACATGTACAATACAATACTTCTTATGTTTATGTTTCAGGTGACGAAACCATATAAGAATGATGCTTTGAGCCCTACAGACCAGAAGACATTTTGGAGTTGTAATGATTCAGGTAAAATACTAGATCAATATGTTATTATTACACATACACAAGTATTTTGCATGGGGACAATATTGCTAATTGATAAATAATTCATAAGCATAATGCAGGTATAGTACAGGCCATAACAAATGCACCAGTATCAAATAAATGTCTTTTTTTTTCATTTTTTCTTTAAAGATTTTTAAAACATGTTGCTCTTTTAAAACTAAACAATGCAACCTTCTGATCATTGATATAGTATTGTTAAATACTATTATATTACTGTTTATTAAAACCGCCAGCCTAGGTCCTGTTGAAGGCAGACCCAGGAGCTTTTATGAGGGGTTAAATGTCACTGCACCAAGACACAAGCTCTACATTATAGCTGATCTCCAATGCAGATGACACCAGTTCAGCTCCTGAGCCAGCATACTGTAGCATAGTATGTACATTTCTGCTATGCCAGAAATGGCGCAGGAAGGGTTTAAAAATCAATTTTAGGTAAATGGGGAGTGACCTGTCAATGAGCCTAGTGATGAAAATAGAGAAATATATCGATCAGCCATAACAAAATACCAATATTGAGTAAGACACCTCATGCCACCAAAACTGCTTGAACCTGTTGAGGTATGAGTTTCAGAAGACCTGTGAAGGTGTTCTGTAATGTCTGGTACTAACATGTTTGCAGCAAATTCTTTAAAAGGTTATCTCCATTCTCTGCAAATTGCTACTGAGACAGGAATAATTGATTCTAAATCCTAACCACTTAGGCAGGATTTATGGGAACAGCTGAGTAGTGCTGCTTTACACTGTTTGCTTAACTCTCATAGAGATGAATGGCCATTATGGGAACAGCATGGTACGTTTAGCTATGCTGTTTCCATAACTGTCAAATTATGGAAACAATGTAACTTAGCTGTGCTACTCTGTTTCCACAGTTCCTATTCACCTTTATGGGAGTTCAAGAAATAGTGGAGAGCAGCAATATTCTGCCACTCCCCTAGGGGCTGGGACTTTGGAACAATTATTATTGTCATTTAAGTCCTGTAAGTTGTGAGATGAGGCGTCCATTGATTGGACTTGCTATTCTAATACAGATGCTCAATCAGATTGAGACCTTGAGAATACAGAGGCCAGTCAACACCTTGAACACTTTGTTATGTCCCTCAAACCATTGGTGAACAATTTTTGCAGTATAGCAGGGCTCATTTTCCTGCTGAAAGAGGTCACTTCCTTTAGGGAATACCGTTGCCTTAAAGGGATATATTTAGTTTATAACAATGTTGAGATGTTAAAGCAACATCCACATGAATGCCAGGACCCAAAGTTTCCCAGCAGAGCATTGCTCAGAGCATCACACTGCCTCCTCCATCTTGCTTTCTATCCAGAGTGTGTCTTAGTGTCCCTTTTCCAGGTACATGATACACACGCACCTGCCCATCCATATAATGCAAAAGAAAATGTGATTCATCAAATTAGGCCACTTTCTTCCACTACTCCTTTGTCCAGTACTGATGCTTATGCACAAATTTTAGGTTCTTTCAACATCAGACAGGAGCAGTATAGGCACTCCGATCTGTCCATGGCTATACAGCCCGTTTCACAGCAAATTGTGGTATCACATCCAGCATTAATCTTTCAGCAGTTTATGCTATAGTAGCTTTTCTGTGGGATCAGACTAGCTACATTTCTCTCCTTATGGTCATCAATGGGTATATGGCTAGCAAGACCCTATGACGCTTACTTAGAACCCCTAACATGATCTGCCATTTTGGAGAGTAAGTGGTTTTAATGTCATAGCTGATCAGGATGTAACATATATTTAGGAACTGCAGCAAGTACATTTTGACAGTTTCCTTAAAAAAGACCTAACACGAAGTACAAAATGCTAAATGACATGCTGGACATCATCTGACTGCTGATGTGCTTCAGAACAATTTTTTTTTATCAGTTAACCCATTCAAAAGTTATGGCCTCTGGAAGTTTAGATGTAACTTAGCTCTGATTCCAACAACAGAACCTTTTATGTTCTCTGAGAATAGAAAAAGGTTACCGGCCACTTGGAGAACAAGAGACAATTTTCTTATCACCTTCAAGAGTCCATATCTTTTGAATGGGTGGACAGAGTAAAAAAAAAAAAAAAAAAAGCACAGAAGGATCAAATGATGTATGACATTATGTACTTAGTGACAGATCCTCTTTAAGTAAATCAGAATGTGTTAACCAAATACTTTATTGCATAAGTGAAAGAACTATCAAATATTTCTAAAGAAAAGGCCTTGGCTGCAATATTTCTGCAGTGGACAGAAACATTTTCAAACTAATGTAGCGTGAAATGAACTACTATGAACAATACAGAATAAGATTGACATATCAGTCTTGTAAAGTGAGAAGCAATGAATAACAACATGGTAAATGTAAAGTCTGTCTGCAAAACCCCAAGGAGGAATGTATCTCTGAGTATTATTTTAAGATATACAACTATTATCTGCAAACGTACAAGTCTTTTATCTAGTAGTTTCCAATTATTCCTACTTATGAATAACAATTCATTTTTCAAACCACACATCAATTTGGTACTGTAATAAGAGACATGTGTTCAGTATGTATGTACTAAAGTATGTGACTGAGGTGTGCCGTATATGCATAATAGGCAAGTGCTGTGTGCTGCATGACTGTAAAATGTACCGTAAGTGACGTCTGTTGTATGTGTGAAATAAATGAGTGATTTGTTCTGTGTGTGCGTAATATAAGCAAGTGACATGTGCGTAATATAAGCAAGTGACATGTGCTGTATGTGTATAATATGTGAGTGACGTGCATGTAATACGTGACATATGTTGCGTGCATGTAATATGTTATGATGTGTACATCATGTGTCTAATATGTGAATATGGTGTGCCTCATGTTTGTATTATGCAAGTGATGTGAGCTGTATGTGTGTAGTATATGAATGATATGTGATGCTTGCATTTAATATATGGGAGACATATGCTGTCTGTGTGCAATTGCAATAATTTTCAGGGAGAAATAATTTTAATTTTCTGTAAAAATTTCAGGGGTGCCAACACGGCCATGACTGTATGTGAGTGATGTGTGCAGTATCTGTATTATATGTCAGCAGGGGTGTAGCTATAGGGGGTGCAGTGGTAGCCGCTACTGGGCCCTGGGGTCTCAGAGGGCCCATAGACCACTCGACAACATAAGAAGGCACCAGTATTACAGATAACACATAGTAAGCAGGGGTCCCATTACAGATTTTGCACTGGGGCCCAGGAGCTTCAGGTTACACCTCTATATGTCAGTGACGTGTGTGTTGTGCAGTATGAGAGTTTCACATACCTGTGCACTGGTGCTGAGATGTGCTTAGCTTATTAAGATGCATGCCTTTTAATAATTTAGGCACATCTCCTGCCCTCCTTGTGCCAGAATCTCAAACTAGCTCCTAGCTGGTCTAGATTTAAGCTATAATTTACTCCAGTTTTAGGCATAAATTATAGTAAATTTGCCAGGTCATGTGAGGCCACATGATCTTGCTGCTAAACCATACCTCTAGGCACAAACTATTCGGGAAAGTGGTATAGGGCGGTGTAAACCTGCAAAGAGTCACAATGTCTGGCACAAAAATGACCGTGGAACAAAAATTGTGCCTTTTCTTCTGGTGTAAAGGATATATTAAATTGCCCCCAATGTGTCTAATATCTGAGTGACGTCGCTTGCATGTGCCTAATATGTAAGTGATATGCAAGTTGTATGACTGTATCTAATGTGTAAATGACGTGTGTGCTGAATGCATCTATTTTCTCAGTGACTTATGTAAGATTCAAAAAGACTACCACTTATGACTAAAATAGTTGCAATTGATGTTGTTTTATGCCACTTGTCAAACAGTGGGCAAGGTATGGGCCACTCGAAATCCACGAACATCCACTAAATCTCAACAGAAATCTATACCAGCTATAAACTGGTATAGATTTTTAGGCGAATCCTGCACTGTTGCACATGTCATGGATTCTTGGTGAATGCAGGTTGTATGCATCATGTTTCTGATGTGTTGAGTAGTTTTGTTGTTGAAAAGAGAGAGTCCAGGCAAACTTCTTGCACATAGGCCTTTGCTGTTAGTGTCCACCCCTTCATACAACCTCAGAGAAAGGGAGATATGGTCAATTTCATAAACCTAAGGTTCTGAAAATATAAATTATATGGCCTTTCTTGTTGTCAACTATGATTCATAAATATGATTATAGTCATCTACTATCCAGTGGTTCTTGAGATAGTTAACTAGATAACTAGACTTAGAAATAGAATAGATAGATAGATAGATAGATAGATAGATAGATAGATAGATGTCCCAGCAGGACAGTTCAGTTTTTGCATTGTCGTCCCAGCAGCCTGGATGGTTGCTCAATTGTCCCGCCATGCTGTGTTTTATTTTTTTTCCCCTTGGGGCCTAAGCTAAACTCTTTAGCCCTCCTATATCTTCTCCCCCACCGCCTGTAAAACAGAACTCACATGACATGAACTTGCCTCCTATAACCCTGCATGTCTGCAACCAGAGCAGGGAACTTGGAAAAATGCTAGTGTGGCACAAATGAGGTTTCTTCCTCCACTGAGCACCAGGAATTGTCTGTCCAGTGAGTGCAAAGTCTGTATGGGAATCTGAGTAGAGCGCCTGTCATATCAGCTGCTGTTAGTCCAAGCCCCAGGGATCCTCATTGGAGTCTATAAAGCAATATAAAATGTGCAATATAGAGAGAATTATATAGTCTATATACTGATCCCTATACTGTATATTGTTTCCTGTATAGTGCACCCTACATACTGATCACTGTAAAGTTAAGGCCCCACGTTGCGGTAAAGTAGCTTTTTTTGTTGCAGATTTTGCTGCGGTTTTTTTTGAGCCAAAGCCAAGAGTTGCTACAAAAGTAGTGGGAAATATATAGAAAATACTTATAATTTTCCATTCTGCTCAATCCATTCCTGGCTTTGGCTCAGAAAACCACAGCAAAATCTGCAAGAAAAAAAGTAGTTTTTCTGTAACGTGGAGCCTTAGCCTAATAGAGGGCAGTATGTAGCCATTAGTAATGAAGGTACAGTTTTCCATATCACTTTGCATCATCCATAGTTGTTACTTATTGCACCTTAGGCCTTGGTTGTTGAGCCCCATAATAAGTGCTTCTTTTCAGGTACAGAAGCATATAAGTTTGAGACATGCATTATGACTTATCTTGCAGGTGCTGCAGAGCCATTGCTTGTTGCTAGCCTGGGTGGCTGTGTAGGTGGTACTGCTGCTTTTGTGATGACAGTAATAGCTGGACTAATGCCAAGTCTTTCATGGTACCTGATTATAGTTAAACAGAGAAACTCTGTTCTAGAAAGAAACAGAGAGCTGCGTATCTTTAAGTAAGTACAGCACACTTGTCTATCATGTGATCAGAAGGATTCAAATGTAAGATGCTTCGAATTGTAATCCTTAGCTACATTTCAGTTTTTTTCATAAATTCTAATCATATCATTTTCTTATGTATATTATATTCGGTTCATTTGCAAATTGAGTAAGGACATTGTGAATAATATAGTAAATCATAGTTGTAGTGTGCAGAGGCTGAGAGATTATTGCATAGGAATGACAATATTATGATTTTCATTTATTCACAGCTTATTCATCGTATTTTACAGCTCAGTTTACTAATTGTGTCCACTAGAAAGCAGCTCTTAGCAATGAAGCAATAGAAGTGTAATGAGCCATTGAGGTTTTGGCATGATTGCTCTACTTGCATCTGAATATGTTTTATTAAAACCTGGCTTATCCACAAGATAGTTCTAGCATGTGTCTGCAATAGGCCTGAAACTAGTAAACTTGATGGAAAAACATCTTAGAACTGTTGAAAGTTTGCCATACATGATCTAGCTTCATTTTTTTTTTTTCATTTCCAAGGGGTGACTCAATGGTATGAGGGTTTTGGTGGAGCCTTAAAATATTTTGGACAGTTGGATTTACATCTTATGAGAATGTATACACGAAACAAGAGACAACGCAAGACTTCACTAATACCCAATTACTAGAGAAAGTACACGGCATTGCCCGGTTATAAATTGTGGGTCCTAAGGAAGGTCACCTGGTAGCTGATGCCCATCTTCAAGAGCTGTGACTGCAAATGGTGGCTAAGTGGTTATTACTGTTGCTTTGCAGCACTGGGGTCTTTGATTTGAATCCAGCCACGGATATAATCTCCATGGAGTTTCCACAGGTTCCCTCCCAAATAAATAATATGTGACCATTAGCATTTAGCTAATGTGTTGGAAAAGAAAAATGAGGCAGTTGCCCATAGGCATCTGTTCATGGCCCCTTGGAAATAAAAGTACTAATCTGATTTGTTTGTATAGACAACTGCTCCACTGTACCTTGCCAGGTAGGATTATGTAGTAAAGTGCACGACCTGTTACTGGCAGCTAAAACGGTATAAAATAAAAGCTCTAAAAACCTGGAGACTGCATCAGACGAAGACTGAATTCTGCCCTGATTTTTAAGATATTGAAGCAGAACACAGAAAAAAATAAGCGTCCTGTTCAATCTTGCTGCAGATTCTGTGCCTGATTCAGCTGCATTGTCTGTGGCGCAAACCACTCCGGTGATTATGTTCATTCATCTGAAACCCGCAGCAGAAAGCCAGAGTACCGGAAATGGAAAAGGAATTTGAGGCGGACATCCAAGTCACATACTCTTCTAATTCTGCCATGTGAACATACCTTTCGAGTCAACCACCAAGTACCATGTCCCCTGTGATAATGTAAGCATTAGGCTACACGCACGGGCATATTTATGTGGCCATAGTAATGAATGGGTCAGTGTGCTAGGTCTGATAAACACGGCTATCTCCCTGACAAAGCACACGGTCATGTGAACGTAGCGATAAAGAGAGTTTGGCACCAGAAAAGTCTATATCAAACTAAACAAAGTGCATTGCAGGGGAAATTATACTGAGAACTATCATACCTTTCAAAAGTTCAAAAGATGCACCATTTCCTTGAAAGTTCTGCAAATAAGGCTGAAATGCAATGGGCCATTGCAGAGCCACTGTATTTCCAGCTTCAATACAGAGCCCTTGGAAGCTCTGGTGCATCACATTGTGCTTGAGCATTATGTATAAAAACAACTTTTTCAAGGAAATGATGCATCTATAGTTCAAAGGGTATGATGGTGCACAGCATAGTGTCCTGTATGATACACTGACTGGTCTGATATTGACTTTCCTGGTGACAGATTGTCTTTAAGTTTCAGGTAGCCAGTGATAGAGTCTGTCCCTGGTATCCATTAACCTAATGATTCCTAGTTGTCTAATGGTTACCCAGTACTTGGCCTCACAGCATAATCTGATCGAATAGTAAATTTGTTTATAGATCCACAGTGCTATAATTTCTCTAAGGCAATTGTGTTCCATCAGAAAGTAGAATAGCACATATAACATCTAATCTGATGCAAACTGCTATCACAATCTTTTTTGCTAAGATTCTCAACCTTAGCTGTAAACATCTGACCTGTAACAGTACATGTATTATACAGTGATAGTTTAGTTTACACTTTTACTCTTCTTTAAAGGGGTTGTGCCACAGGATAGGTCATTACTTGTTAATTGCTGGGACTCCCACAATCCCGAGAACAGGGTCGCATCTCCTCCATGAGTGGGGCATCTCCTCACGTGTGCATTGCTGCTCCATTCATAAACTGCCAGAGCTGAGTGCGGTATCCGTCAGACTGCTGGGACCCCCAAAATCAGCAAGTTATGACCTGTCCTGTGGAGTGGTCATAACTTGGTTTAGTGGAACAAACCCTGTAAATACAACAAAAAAAATGAAGTAGGAGTGGCGGGGCGTAAATAGCAAAGAATGGGCCCCATAGCAAACTTGGCTTGGGCCCCCCACACGACATAGCACCCCCTTTCCTGGCCCCCACATGGTAAAACGCCCTACTTACACACACTATAATGTCCCATGGTGGCCCCCAGACAGTATAATATCCCATAGTGTCCCTTCCACACAGTACAATGTCCCATAGCAGCCCATGCACACAGTAAAATATTCCATAGTGGCCCCTCCACACAGTATAATGTTCCATAGGGGCCCCTCCACACAGTATAATGTCACATAGAGTGGCCATATTTTATTTTATTATTCTTTTTTGTAAGATTTTAGATTATAGTCTTCCAGCTATAATTAAAGGCGTTTTCCAGAACTTTATATTGATGACCTACATCAATATGTTATTGGTTGAAGTGGCTGTGGTGCTCAGAAAAGTTGCGGCTTCTTCCCTGTGTTGATGATGTCACATTTGGTCACAAGGTATAGTAGCAGCTCACTCCCATTCAAGTGAATGTGGCTGAGCTTCAATACCAAGCACAGGCGCTATGCAATATACATTGCTGTGCTTTGGTATTCAGTGAAGAGGCCACAGAACTACAACCAGCTGATCTGTGGGGGGTCCCAGGTGTCAAACCCCCACCAATCACATATTGAAGTATACATAAGTCCCAGAAAACCCTTTTAAATCATCAATATTTTCATATTTTATCTTACATGTACCAGGTGATATTAGAAATAGTTAGAAAAAGGTACATATGTCTTCTCCAGCATGTAACCTTTTCCGTTTTTATAAATTTACATTTTAATTGACATTGCAATTTAAATGTCCCCTTTTGTGCAAAGCCCCCCGATAAAGCATTGAGCTCATAAACAGCTACAGAAAAACACGGCACCCCTACCTTATATAACATATGATTGCTGTGCTAAATGAAGCATATGGCATCTTTTCTTGCCAGTCTGTGATTCAAAATCAAGCTGTTGCACTCATTTGCACATTTGGCATTATCAGAGTGTAAAACTTCTACATCACAATTTTACAACATGTAAGCGCATTAGTAAATACTTACTGGCTGATGGATACTTTAGAAACATGTTTGTTATGGATGTGACGTGTTTGCTTTTGTAACATTACTCACAAGGTCAGCTCATTCCAAGTAGGACTAGAGCACCTAGTTTATCACAGAGCTAACTACACCACTGTTCAGTTTTATAGTGGCAGTACAAATACACCCAATATTCTAT
Organism: Leptodactylus fallax; assembly: GCA_947044405.1. Lineage (NCBI taxonomy): Eukaryota > Metazoa > Chordata > Amphibia > Anura > Leptodactylidae > Leptodactylus > Leptodactylus fallax. The sequence continues at coordinate 4,439,462 of CAMRHE010000092.1, forward strand.
ATCTTCTTTGTGCTTCACAAACGGGAATATTTCTCAAACAGCCATATAAGTCAAAGATATGGTATACAAGGTAGATTTCTCTGGTAGATGCATATGACATCTAAATGTTATAATTTTCTACTTTTTATTATTTAAACATTTTTGATTCTTTTTTATTTTGGTTTGGAGGACACAGAAACACCTATTAGGCTCATAAATACATAGTGGCTCCACTTAAAAAGACTAAGAAGATTTATCTAGATTTAAAGCTACAGTATATTCACATGACTATGGCCATGTGACTTGCGTTTTTTAAAGGACGTCACATGGCAGCTTTAAATTCAATGTCTTTGAATGGAAGCTATTTACATGACCGTTATATTGATGGTCCATTGTAGCTGATTGTCAGAATATGTCATGTTCTATTTTTGTCCATTTTCATGGATCTCTCAATACACTCAAATGTATGGAGGATCTGTGAAAATGGGTGCTCCTCAGGTGCAAGACGGTCATTTTGCACCTTGGTCATGTGAATGTAGCCTAAATCTATGTTTATACAGAATTTGGTGTGTATGCTATTCATATTAGGGAATATGAACATCATAAAAGAGGGGTTCCCTTTACTACTCAAAACGGAAAGCAATTCTAAAATTGTCAACATAGCAAAGTACAGTATTTCAAAATGCAGCTTTTTCACAGCTTTCTTTCGCGCAACGTGTAGATGACATTGAAAAATATCCCATTCACTTTCCTGGTACTGTAAAACGCAGTTTTTTTCCCCGCTGTATTTCCACAGCAGTCAAAAACACTGCATTTCCATAAGGTGGGGCCTTAGCTCTAAAGACCTTCTATCATGTCTTTTATTTCCCATAAAATAGCAATTCTTGAGAATATTTACATGTATAACACATCCCTTTGTTATTGCTCCTAGAAATTTATGAATAAATTGACAACTGGGTGTTTATATTCCCTTGTCAAAGGCAAGGACTTATTGGAAAATGTCAATCTGTGCAGGATCACATCACTTTCTAAGAAAAGATGTTCCAGAATTATTATATCATAGGAAAGACATGTCAGGACATGTGGCAGGTTCACCTTAAGGACCATCTAAGAATGTCTAATATTACAACTACACGAAGAATCAGCAGCTGAAGGGTGCATTGGATAAGCTTTATTTATATTATATAACTAGGTCCTCAGAGCTCCAACTATTAACTTTACAGAGTGTAAGGGGGGAAAGTCTCATTCCTTTGCCTCCCTTGCTGCCACTTCGATGCTCAGTCACATGATGGGCTCTGCTCTACTCTATGGATCTGCAGCAGGAGCAGAGCAGAGTCTTTGATTTCACAGAGAGCTAGAACAGGGAAGGCAATATGCACAGACTTCTGGCACCCTGCTGCGCTCTGCAAAGGTAATAACTGGGGCTCTCAGGGAACTCCTTATACATTAGAAATAAAGCTTATCCAATGCACGGAATTTACTTGTATGCTTTATTTCTCCCTCCATAACCCCTTTAAGAATTCCATGATTACTAAGGCAATTATAACTTGTTTATAATTTTTTTTTCTGTTTCAGATAAAAAAAAAAAAACATTTCTTAGGTGACTATACAACATAAGATCATAACCACGAAAGTGGAGAAATAGTTATGAACACAATTTCTTATAATAAATTACAAGTTCATTACCAGCAATAGTAGATATCAAGTATTGGCATGTAAATGACTGAGCAGTCCTGTGATTTTTTTTTTTTATTACCTACAGGCATTTACGTAGTTCCTGATTAATCAGCTACAGAGTTCTTGGACTTAGACTTTCCCCAGACTGGTTAAAAAGAAGCTTGTAATAGATATATCAACATGTAATATCTATAGTATATATCATACAAAGTGAGGATAGGTACAGTAGGGATATATATATATATATATATATATACAGTGGGAAAAAAAAGTAGTCAGTCACCAATTGTGCAAGTTCTCTCACTTAAAAAGATGAGAGAGGCCTGTAATTGTCATCATAGGTAGACCTCAACTATGAGAGACAAAATGAGAAAACATATCTAGAAAATCACATTGTCTTATTTTTTAAGAATTTATTTGCAAATTATGGTGGAAAATAAGTATTTGGTCACCTACAAACATGCAAAATTTCTGGCTCTCACAGACCTGTAACTTCTTCTTTAAGAGGCTCCTCTGTCCTCCACTCATTACCTGTAGTAATGGCACCTGTTTGACAATGTTATCAGTATAAAAGACACCTGTCCACAACCTCAAACAGTCACACTCCAAACTCCACTATGGTGAAGACCAAAGAGCTGTGGAAGGACACCAGAAACAAAATTGTAGACCTGCACCAGGCTGGGAAGACTGAATCTACAATAGGCAAGCAGCTTGGTGTGAAGAAATCAACTGTGGGAGCAATAATTAGAAAATGGAAGACATACAAGACCACTGCTAATCTCCCTCGATCAGGGGCTCCACGCAAGATCTCACCCCGTGGGGTCAAAATGATCACAAGAATGGTGAGCAAAAATCCCAGAACCACACGGGGGGACCTAGTGAATGACCTGCAGAAAGCTGGGACTAACGTCACAAAGGCTACTGTCAGTAACACACTACGCCGCCAGGGACTCAGATCCTGCAGTGCCAGACGTGTGCCCCTGCTTAAGCCAGTACATATCCAGGCCTGTCTGAAGTTTTCTAGAGAGCATTTGGATGTTCCAGAAGAGTATTGGGAGAATGTCATATGGTCAGATGAAACCAAAGTAGAACTGTTTGGTAGAAACACAACTTGTCGTGTTTGGATGAAAGTGAATGCTGAGTTGCATCCAAAGAACACCATACCTACTGTGAAGCATGGGGCTGGCAACATCATGCTTTGGGGCTGTTTTTCTGCAAAGGGACCAGGAAGACTGATCCGTGTACATGAAAGAATGAATGGGGCCATGTATTGTGAGATTTTGAGTGCAAACCTCCTTCCATCGGCAAGGACATTGAAGATGAATCGTGGCTGGGTCTTTCAGCATGACAATGATCCCAAGCACACTGCCAGGGCATGAAGGAGTGGCTTCGTAAGAAGCATTTCAAGGTCCTGGAGTGGCCTAGCCAGGCTCCAGATCTCAACCCCATAGAAAACCTTTGAAGGGAGTTGAAAGTCCATGTTGCCCAGCGACAGCCCCAAAACATCACTGCTCTAGAGGATATCTGCATGGAGGAATGGGCCAACATACCAGCAACAGTGTGTGCCAACCTTGTGAAGACTTACAGAAAACCTTTGACCTCTGTCATTGCCAACAAAGGATATATAACAAAGCATTGAGATGAACTTTTGTTATTGACCAACTACTTATTTTCCATCATAATTTGCAAATAAATTCTTTAAAAATCAGACAATGTGATTTTCTGGATTTGTTTTCTCATTTTGTCTCTCATAGTTGAGGTCTACCTATGATGACAATTACAGGCCTCTCTCATCATTTTAAGTGGAAGAACTTGCACAATTGGTGGCTGACTAAATACTTTTTTTCCCCACTGTAAGCTCAGCTCCTCCTTCTCTATAACATGCTCGCTGCAAAAAGGTCACCATACTTTATGTGACTCTTTCCTTTGAAAACAGCACTATAAGAGCACTGCTTAGGGGAGTAAGTGGAGCAGGTACGATCTAGTCAAAAGCTAAGCAAGTGTCACTTTAAGGCTGGTTCTAGACGAGCGTGCTGCAACCGGCCTGCCGTGAATTAAAAGCACGGGCTGCACATGGGGGACATGTTTCCAAAGCTCTATTCATTAAATGAATAGGAGCCACAAAAGAAAGGGCCACAAAATAGGACAGGAATAGGACCTGTTCTATATTTTGCGGCCCGGATTGTCAGCCCGCACACGGGACCGTGAAATTCACGGTCGTGTGTACGGACCCATAGAAAAGAATGGGTCAATGTGCTATCCATGAAATACACGGATAACACACTGACCACGGTCATGGTCATCTGCAAGGGGCCTAAGGCTAAGGCCCCACATTGCCAAAATTTAGCTTTTTTGTTTCAGATTTTGCTTCATTTTTTTGAGCCAAAGCCCAGAGTGGCTACAAAAGAAATGGGAAATATATAGGAAGTACTTATACTTCTCCCTTCTGCTTAATTCACTCCTGGCTTTGGCTCAAACAACCGCAGCAAAATCTGCAACAAAAAACGCTGTGTTTCCAGAAACATAGAGCTTTAGCCTAAGTGATAGTATGTCTTTCTTTTCATGGCCCAACTCCCCTGATTAAGAATATGGAAGAGTAAGTTATGTAGAAGCCACCACCATAGGCAGAGAAAAATTGTGGAGAGTTCATCATCACACAGACCACCTTATAGAGTAGAACGTTCCTTATAGTTTTTGGGATGACACATTAAGGCTGCGGTCACACTAGCGATGTGTGACCGTTCTGGGATTCCGTCCCCCATTCCGCTTGAAAAATGCGGAGAGAAAATTCCTGCAGGCACGACTTTTCTCTCCGTATTTCTCAGGCGGAATTTGGGCGGAAACCCAGTGGACCCCATTATAGTCTATGGGGTACGCAGGTTTCCATGGGTAACCACTTTTTAAGCAGTTTTGGTTTCCGTTTTTCAGGTCCCCAAGCAGATCTGAAATACGGAAACCCCAACGCTAGTGTGAACTTAGCGTAAATTAATTTATATTTTATTGGTGATTTACAATGTAGATAGATAGATAGATAGATGAGGCTGAAGGTGAAAGCATTGCTCTATTTCTGTAAAACTGTGGTTGGAAATTACATATTTCTCATCAATATCTTAGAAGTGCTATGAATTCATAGCTACAGAATTTACATTGGCTTATTCCCAGAGGACAATCACAAGACTTCAAATGAAACCTTTAGATGATAAAAAAGCTCCAGCAACGGAATAACGTACATAACTCATGAAAAAGTTTAAAAGTAACGACTTATTACTGATCATTCTAAAACGAAAGTATATTTGCTTGCACAAACATAGCAGAACTATATACTGTATATACTGTATATATATATATACATATAAATTATTATTAGTATTGAGTAAAATTACTGAGGGGAAGAGGCATCTAAATCAGCACTATGTTTGTATTTTATGTGGAGTATAATTCTTCTAAATTCTCCAGTCTTGTGTTGGTAAAAACCTTCATACCAACTGCCCTCTGTTCGGGAGACAAGATCACTTTAATAAGGGCAACCATAAATAGTTAAATTAATACCGGGATGCAAAGTATAGATGGACACAGTAGGGAGAATTAGCTAACCCACAGTTTACTATAACTCACACCAGAAAGCTGGTGTGAGTTCCACACTAACCATGCTAACTATGTAACTATGAGTTATATGATATAGATTTCAATTGTGGCACCTGAATTATTATGACTGACAATCTCATAGAGAATAAATGGGGTTCCAGAAGTCAGACCCCCACCAATTAATAAGTCATGAGCTACCCTGTAGATACCTAATAACTTGCCTTTGGGGGCAACGCCCTTAAAAAATCTGATATCCGATATAATAGACACTAGAGATGGGTGAACAAGTTCATAATAAACCAGTTTCAACATCAAATTTACAAAAAAAAGTTTGGTTTCCGACGAAACTGAAACTTTTGTGATTCATTTAGGATGAACTGGTAAAAATGGCTACTGTCATGTCAAACATGCAGAGAGCAAGAGGATCACATGACTTGTGAACAGGAAGGTTTTCCAATAACCGCTTGCATCAGCCTCTCAGCCAGTGATGAGGGGCTGTGGGTGCAAAGGTTACTGATGATGTCATAGGTACTAAATAAGAGAATACCCTGAGAGGAGCCATTTTGTGGAGAAGAAGGGAGAGAGAGAGAGAGAGAGAGAGACAGCAGTGACAATGCAACATTAAAATGAATGCATTATTACAGAAAATACAGATAGGAGATAGTGGAGGGTGAGGAGAAGAGGATAGATTACATAGATTTAATTAATTTACACAGACAGATATAGGGAGAGATAACATCTGTCTGTATAAAAGAAGTGACAATTATATGAAATCCCACAGCACTTTGTTTGTTTGTTTTATTAGAGTCATAGAGTATGCCGGCGCATTTAATCATCTCTTGTGGCATTGCCAATTCTAAACCGCATGTGTTCATTACCAAATGTGTCATGTGGCAGCGGCGTATTTAATAATTTGTTGTGGGAAGTATTGCCAGTTCTAAACAGCATTGCTTACCAAATTTGTCATATGCAACAGTGGAAGATATGACTATTGGTGGTGATGATAGTAGTGGTATTGACTAGTGTACTGATAGCCGAGCTGATAGGGGCACTACCGTAGGTGGAAAAGGATGCTGGTACTGAACCGATGAATGGCCACAACATAAAAAAAAATCTGTCAGGAGAACACCTAAGGGAAGCTCAGGTGGTGGTGGGACCACTGGCAGACACATTTTCAGAGCTGCTGCAGGTGGTGACGACTTTGTGCAGTCATCTCCTGGTAATTTTACTGTACCAAAAGACAAATTCATGAGTGCTACCACCACTGCCACCTCTCAGCCAGACGTCTCCTGAGGCCTGGTCTGTTATTTTCTGTTCCATACTGTACTCTCACTGATGTTAGCACTGCTACCACTCAGCCAGAAATCTCCTGTGACCTGGTCTGTCATGTTCTATTCCATATCATATTTCCACCTATGGTGCCACTGTTGGTATAATGAAAAATTGCCATTGCTTATTCCAATACCAAAGCTATGTTGCTGTGGCATTTTTTTTAAAGCAACTTCTTCATTTTATCTAACCAGACACACAGCCACAATTTTTTCTTCAAAATAACACCAAACCTGATGCATTTGCAAGTCCCCAAAACAGGATGACTGTTGGAATGCTTTTAAGTCACACATACTTCTAATACAACTGCTGTAATTGTATGAAAAACATGGCTACACATTTTCCTCCAAAAATTGGCCAATTTGTGAAGCATTTTAAATTTTAAAAAGTGTCACTTTGACATTACTTTACCTGTGCTTGCCTAGAGAGGGTGTTTGTCTAGAGAACTAGAAATGTGTTGTTGATACAGTCCTAGGAGCCCTGAGGCTGCTATACACTATGTTTTAGCCAATTTAAACTCAGATTCAGAATAAATTTATTTGGACCAAAACAAATCTTGGGACCCAACAACCTGAAATGAAACTTGAGAGGTTCACCCATAACTAATAGACACAAATGAGCAGACATTGGTGAAGCCCTTGAGACTTTAACCACCTTACACAGTTAATGAATGTTAATTTGCTTATAATGTTGTGTCAGAAGTAGTTCCAAAGCCAGCAATGGCAAGAAGGTTATTGCTAGTAAGACATGCCATCACTTTCTGATTTTGAGGGGTCAACTGTCAGGATCAGCACTGAGGCAATCTCTTAAAAGTTTCTTCCTTTAAGCATGCTATGGAACCATTTTGTAATGGAAATCCCTAGAGGTCTAAAACCACATACTCCACTAATGTGATCTTCTCAATTGTATGTATGACATATACAAAAATAATGTCCTCAATAAGGTTGAGTCCAGACATTGTGAAAAGCTGTTTTTTTGTTTTGTGAGCCAAAGTCATGAGTGTATTTAGAAGGGAGAGAAGTATAAGTGTCTCCTTTGTATTTCCTATTTCTTTTGAAACCACTATTGATTTTGGCTAAAAAAAAATAAATAAAATAAAATTATATCCTATAGGTATAATTTGAAGCAGAAAGTCTGCCGAGGAAACCTCTGAGGACTTTCTGTGAAAAGCCCTGCGGGACGCTTCATGGAGCCTTAGCCTAAAAATGAATTTTACCACAACCTTTGGATTAAATATGTCAGATCAGTCCAAATTACTAAAACCTAACTTTCTGGCCTGAAGTTGACAACACAAGGATAGAGAACTTGTGATTCAGTGCTATTTTAATACTAAGCCTTCACAGGAAGTGGAAAAATATTGTGAAGTATAAAGCTATATTTAATAGATGACAATACCTTTATGGATGCATGTTAAATGTTTGAAGTGTAAATATTTTAAAGGGTGACTGAAATAAATATGACTTATATAATGTCAGTGTGTGAAATTCCAGCGTAGCTTTACCTGGTCTGATTGCTACACGGTCAAAGAGGTATGTGTTATAAAGTGATGATTAATTTGCTGAGCTAGATAAGGAAAAGCAATCTCAGCCAGGTTCCTAAGTTCATAAATTACGTGTATAGATATAGTCTAATCTTTATTGATACTTTTCCTGAAGAAGTGCTATGATGTATTTCTGAAAGTATTCCCATTTATAATAGAAGTAATGGTGGGCAAGAAGAATTGGGTTTAAAGCATGACATCTATAGGCTCAAATGGCAGGTAAAAGTGATGCCCACTACATATTTACACTAAAAGTGAGTCAAAATAATTGGTAATAGCGATAGCTTAAAATGCAGACATACAGTGGGGAAAAAAGTATTTAGTCAGCCACCAACTACCTATGATGTCAATTACAGACCTCTCTCATCTTTTTAAGTGGGAGAACTTGCACAATTGTTGGCTGACTAAATACTTTTTTTCCCCACTGTAACAAGCTCCTCGCCTATATGTTGCGGCTTAAAAGATATATTCACCTTGCTTTAGTTGATTCATCCAAACCATTCATTGTAAAGCCAGGCCTTTCTTCATTGCTCTGCGGACACACAACTACTGAAAACAACTTCAACACTGTGTACCGTTGTACCATTTAATGGACTTGGTGAAGTGGCCTTTTTCTTATGAGTAGCGCTATGCAAATTGTCTATGGTCAGCAATGCCCCCGCAAAGTTAGATTTAGCCTTAGAGTTCACAAAAAGAGATAAAATTTAAGTTATTCATATACAATATGTGAGAAAGTGAACATAGAGGGCGCTGGAGAGCGACCCAAAAACAGGGTTGAAAAGGTCCTCGACCACACCCATACCTGGAGCTTTACTCCAGAGGGAGTGCACACAGCAGGAGAGTGCTGCTGGCAACCTGGAGGGAGCAGGTGGACGGTGGACCAGTTGAAGACAGACAGGTGGTCTGCCCCAAGAGGACTGGATTCTACAACGGACTTGGTTAAGCTCAGTGTGAGCCAGACTGCTGAGGAGAAACCTCAGCAAAGCATCTTGCCCTCAGAAATTAGTCAGGATTCAAGAAGTGAGGTATTGCCCTGTGTGTGGGCTAGGCTGTTTTTGTTATTTTTGTTCATGTTATCACTTACAAGCTGAATAAAGCCATTTCCTTTGCATTGCCATTACCTGATATACTGTAAAGTCCAGGAAGCTGCTACCTTTGAAGCTAAACTACCCCCAATTGTCACAAATATTATACTTCTATAAAACTCTTATATGTGCACTTCTTGATTGGAGGGCATAGTCTTAATAGTGAGTCAGCACATCATAGCACAGTATGAAAAGGGTCGCTGAATGTCGAGAGGGACAAGGGAAAGTGTAGCTGTGTGACTAAAATAGGGGGAGAGGGAGCCGGTGTCCTTCAAATTTATAGGTTTTGTTTGAAGCTCTACAGGTTTTATACCCTGCTCTTATCTGTATTATATATCCCCTGCTCCATCATTCCAAAATAGGCACCCCTTTTTTCTCACTCACTCACTTTCATTGGTTTCTCAAGGATCTTATGTTAAGAAGCTCATACTCACTACAGCAGCCTCTGCAGAGCCATCATGGGAGATGATGACAAGAGAAGTTTGAAAGCTGTGACCGTATCACTTCTCACAAGGACACAACTTCCATCATATTTATATCTTTTTAAGGAGTGTTGCCAGCAGCCCATATCAGCCTCTTTCTTCCCCTTCCTGCAGTTGATGTCCCCAGACTCAACATTGTCTACACTATCCTGGGGAGTTCTTTCGGCCTTCCTCTGCAACAAACAACAAGGTCTTAAAAAAGTTGGACTTGCTGGACATGTTTTTTTAATAGCTTGTTGTACCTCAAATATGTCTTTATGAATATTGTTCCAAACTCATCTTCTGTTACCACTTAGAGGCTATTAATTACGCATGTTGCTTTTTAGAGGACATCTGTGTGCAATCTATGTGTAATCTATTAAGATGAAGTATACCCTATGCTTGTTTGTATCACAATTTATATTTAGCTGACAGAAAAATAATCATTCTGCCATGTATGGTTGACGGCAAATACAAGCAGCAGATGGATCATGAAACATAAAAAAATAAATAAACTAGAAATAAATCTGAGGATTTCAGTAATTCCATTAGCGTCTTCATCTTGGCTATAATACTTAACAGTATCGTCTTGTGTCCTACTATGGTTTTTTTGAGTCTACTATTGTAATCAAAATTTATCTTCTATTTATCTGGATTAACCTTACAAACATTGAATGCCATAAAAAATACATGAGAACACAATGATCATGAGGACCGAGCTATGCTGTCTTAATTGTGGAGATAGAAGTACTTCAGATTTGGAATTTAAGCATAAACCAGGAAAGTTGAAGAATGTATCATAGCTGACTACATAGAAGGAGTTGAGTTGGAATCAAATAAAATATTCTATGTGTGGATGTAATAATGATATGTGTAAGTTATTACAAAATTAGAATGAAAGGATAAGTTTATTCGGAAAATCAATTGCCAAAAAATCTGGCAACTAGGAAGGCCAATTAAAGGGAATCTGTCAGGTCAATCTGGTCAATTTTTAATGTGGCCATGGATTGCGTTATAACAGGGTGATTTGGGACACTAAACCCCAGGTCCATATGGACGTGTGGGTGGTTTAGTGTCCCAAATTGCCCTGACAGATTCCCTTTAAGTGTTGCAATCTTGAACAGACATTACCCTGCTGAAAAATGCCAGTTGGAAGCCCATCCATTAGAGGCAACACATGTGACCGTAGGATCACCTGCACATATCTCTGAACTGTTAGCGTCCCTCGTATCACTAGGGGTGACTGACATCATACCAGCAGTTGAGGCAACATGTTGGCAAAGGCAGGAATAAAGTACTTACCCTAAGGTCTCCATACTCAAACCTGACCATCAATGAATTCCAAACATAACCTAGATTTCTTTGGTTCTAGTTCGTAGTGAAGGTGTCACCTGTGACTAATGGACAGGGAAACTGTGGGAGCTGCTTGTGCATTCTGGCAGATCAAATGATAATTTCTACTGTCTAGGCTATCTGGAGCCTCTTCACCGTGTATGCACGCCCTCACATAACCACTGCTCCCAACACCTCCTGACAGCTAGTCAAAATGTCTGTCCAATGATGTGGCTCTCTCAAAATTAAGCAAAATGTGAGTAAAAGATGAGCTCATCACAGGGGTATGTCTAAGAGTCAATTATCTCCCACTCAGAGGTACACTACCCAAAAGAAGCCTCTTAGGGCCTTTTTTATAGGGCAGTGTGAAAAGCACTTTTATGCTCTCTTGTGGAAAGGCGCAGTGTCTAATCATACCATACCCAGGGCCGCTTTAACCATAGGGCCAAAATGCACTTGCACCAGGTCCTATGGTAGCGGGGGGCCCCATTGGGACAGTCCTGCATATGCTGTCCCTCGGGGCTGCCCCAGTTGCATACAATGATGAAGCAGGGGACCCTCTGTTCCCTGCTTCACCATTCATGCTCTCTCTTCAATGAGAAATCATCATTGTCTGTGCATAACCTGTATGTGACCCCGGTTGGGGGTTGGGATACCATCAGAGAGCATACTATGCTTTTGCTGATTGTCACATAGAGGGATAACGTAATACTCCTCTAAGCCTAATCACAGGAATATTCTTATGTAATACCCCTTTGAACATAACTAGTGAGTTATTGGTGCTGTGACCCAGACGTTTACCATCGTCCAGATAGCAGCACCAAAAGAGTTGCACCAAACACTTACATAACACACACACAAAGTCATCAGTAAAGTTTACATTTGACCCTGTCCTGTCCATACCTGATCTTTATAGTGTAAAATGCACCTCTCTAGCGATATCCGTTACACGCTAATATAATAGCAATAAAGATTATTACTAGAGATGAATGTATAAAACGTTTTTGACAGGCAGAAAAGTTCCATCTGTCAGATAACACATTTTCACCCACTGAATGTTACCATATAAAATCCCAGATTTTGGCAGCTTTCAGATGGGTATAATAGCGGGTGGAGATGGGGGGGGGGGGTCCCACTTATGAAACCTCTGCACTGGGCCCACTAATGTGTTAAAACGGTCCTGAGCATACCTGTAATTATTTACATATCAATCTGAGATATAACCACATGCTGGGTTTTGCAGGAATCCGACATTTCTATCTGGGTGGGTTTTTTTTTTTTTTTTTTTGTCAATAAGTGTATTTTCCAAAAAACTGTGCCCAGTAATTATTATATCTGTATCAGTAACATCAGTAGTATATATCTGTAACATAATATCAATAGGTAAGCTATATTAAGTTTTCATTGTACGATGGTTTTGATTAGGAAAAGGGTTTACATGTAGCTAAAAGAGCAACAATAGGGTCAAGCAGTTTTCCAGAGCAATAGGATCAGCAATGGATTCAGATTGAAAGCCTTTGCTCCCAACTGAAATCCATTATATTATACGGCTAAACTGTTGTGGTAAGCCAACATTTTCAGCAGACATTATTTAGGTTTTCATAGGGACTGCATTAATGTACAGCATTAGAGTAGAAATCTTCATAATGGGGTAGCTGGTAATACATGAAACAATTATATATTACAATGTAATGTACACTGCTTTGTTGTTGGTCATATAAATATGAATTATTTATCCAACAGAACCATCTGAAGTGTAGAATAAGAGTATCCTCTATATTTTATAATATGCTGCATCGATTCAAAACTTTATCAAACATACTAATGATATATATCTTAACTCTTAGTAATTCTGGAGCATCTTGCGCCTGGGAATGAATTAATAATAGCATAAGAATCATTAGTCTTAAAAACCTTTCTCCTATAGGTATAGTCTAAGGTGATCGGACTGGCTATTGGGACAGCTTCAATTGAAATTGGAGATGTGCTTTTTACTCTATTTATTTTTGTATATTTTTTAATAATACATCACAAATAGGTAATAAAATACCTCAGGGGGGAGTTCAGTCTTTATACTGTTATTCTAGCTGTGCAATTTTCCACATGTATCGACGAGAGTCACAGTTACAGGGAAAAACACCCCTATTAGTCATCCACAGAGCTGATCTGGATCTGTTAAGATTCAGCAGCTCTGCCATGCAAGAGGGAACCTGGCACTCATGTGACATGAATATCTGTAGAGGCAGCAATGTTGCCACTCCATCTATTCACTACACAACAACACCCACTGAAAGAGAGAATACAGAAATGATAAAGATACAAGGAAAAATATATCTTTGTACCCTATTAGCCAGTAGATATAGAAGATAAAAATTGAGAGTCTTCAGTAAGTTGATACCTTTTAATGGCTAAATGGAAAGACCTAAGAAGTCTGGAAAGCTTGCTATTTGTCATCATCTTTATCCCTTAAAGGGTATCAACTACTGAAAACTCTAAATTTTTATCTTTTACAGCTATGTCTGACTGAGGGACAACCAACCTCCTCCTATTAGACTACAGGGGAAGTATCTTTAAATTTGCATCATAGATTAGCATTTGTTTAGGTTTTAATCTAATGTGATAACCCCACAGAAGCAAAACCAATTTCCTACAGTTTTGTAAAAATCCCTCATCCACAAGCAATTGTCCATCAATTATGCAATAATAAACATGAGCAATTCTCCTGCCTTATGTAATAACCCCTAAATCACAAGTCAATGTATTCACCCATTAGCATACCAATGACTAATGTGGATAAGGAAAAGCAAGAGAATGGAGAAACTACATAAAGGAAAGTCGCTACAGAAAAAGGGGAATAAGGGGAACAAAGGTAGATTGGATTTTTATTTTATTTTGGGTGGTGACAAGTTCTCTTTAGGCTAAGGCCCTATGTTGCGGAAATGCAGTGTTAGTAGCTGCTGCAGAAACGTTGCAGAAAAAAAATGCTACATTTTCAAAAATGAAGAATGTTAATTTTAGCTGTGGAATTGCCGCAGCAACATCCCTATATATTTAATAGGGGGAAAAGAAAATGCAGAGAAAAACGCAGCGAAAACTCAATAAGGCTAAGGCCCCACGTTGCAGAAACGCAGCATTTTTTTGTTGTAGATTTGCTGTGATTTTTTTTTTGAGCCAGGAGTGGAGTTAACAGAAGGGAAACCTCTAAGAGCTTCCTTTATAATTTCCATTCCTTTTCAAGCCACTCCTGACTTTGGCACAAAAAAAGCAGCAAAATCTGCAACAAAAAATGCTGCATTTCCGCAACGTGGGGCCTCAGCCTAAAAATGCTGTAGATAAAAATGCAACACTTTTTTTCTGTTTTTTTTAGCTGTGTTTCGCTATGTGTGGCCTTAGACTTAAAGTGTCTTTCTTGTACTTAAAGCATAACTAAACTTTCGAACAACTTTTGATTTTCTGGCAGTATTTCATACGACACCAAAAGCAAGTTTATATGTTTTATAATGTCTGAGATATAGCTGTTTGAAGTGACCCTCCCCTCATTTTCTCTACATGTTACACAGCCCCGTTCTCCAGTACACAGTAACATTCAATGAGAGGCAGGAACAGCTCTCACTACAGAAGTAAGGAAAGAAATTTGTTAATAAAGTATATTACAAAATGTATTAATGACACAAAATACTGCCAGAAAATCAAAAGTTGTCCAAAAGTTTAGTTACACTTTAAAAGAAAAAAAAAATCATCTGGATAATATAAAAAAACAGAATTTCCGTTTCAGAAATGTTCTGTGACCAGTCGTCCATGTCCCTTAGTAATGGATTAGTTATCACACTTATATAAGACCATTGTTCAAATGTAGAAAGTGTTCACAGTACAATTAAAGTCATTGTTTATTGTGGGTGGAAACTGCTCAGTGACTGCTTATCAATGCATCATGTCCCTTATTTGCTGTTTTCATTTCAGCTGTGAACTAGGCAAACAAGTATTTGTTGTGTCTGAGTCAGGAAGAAGGGGTGGATATGACAATCCAATTGCTGTGAAACATTCCAATTTGTATGCTGATGCAAGTTGTCAGAAAGCTTTAATGGTCACTTTAGCTTATTGTATTATAAACACAAAAAAAACACACTATATCTATAATATAGATAGGTAAATTGATTTAGCTGTTGGGGAAAACAGTGCAGAGTTGTTTGTATTCTATTTTCTGAACACATTAGGGGAAAAGGGGAAAAGCATCATTCCCTAATGCAAGTTTTCTGGTGTAAAAAAAGTTCAAAATTGTAGACATTTTGTTCTGTACAATTTTACACCATTCTTGCAATTTTTCAAAAAGTGGGAGATATAAAGACCATCATTGTTCTTTATAAATTTCCCTCATTGATTGCAATATGGCTATGCACACATCTAGTTTTCATGGTCTAAGGCCCTTTGCAGATGACCATGGTGTGGGTCAGTGTGCTATCCATGTATTTCCCGGATAGTACACTGACCCATTCTTTTCTATGGGCCCGTACACATGACCGTGATTTTCACGGTACCCTGTGCGGGCCGACAGTCCAGGCCGCATCAGATAGGACAGGTCCTATTTCTGTTAGATTTTGCGGCCCGTGCCCCCGTATGCAGCCCTTGCGTTTAATTCACGGCAGGCTGGTTGCAGCACGATCGTCTGCAACCAGCCTAAGTCTATGACGGATCTGTGAAAATGGGTCCCAGACAGATGCAAAATGGGGCCACATGGAGGCATCAATGTTATGTTGCTTTGATGCTAACACCATGACGTCAACATCCCTGGCATGACCGCTGAGTCCCAAATTAAACTGGGAACACTGGGGGAAGAAGACCATATGACGCAGTAGAGCCCAGTAAAGGTGAGTATAAGTGGTCTGTTATTTTCTACTCTCGGATCTGAAGTGACCTGAGAGTAAAACAACAACACTTTCGGTTCAGACAAAACTGGTCCAAAAATAAATTTGGGGCAAACCATGAGAATATTCGCAAAACAACTTTTGTGAGGTTCACCCATCAGACACAGATTGTCATTTTATAAAATAACATAAACAAATTAAAGTGTATACAGAGGGAAATATACTAATGGTAAATCACCAGTTATCTTCCTACAATACAACATGCTAATATGGAATTACAGTGTACCATATTTCCCAAGGAATGGGGTTGCAGCAATATGGTTGAGAATAACCTAATACTATAACATCAGAGAGCAATACTTCACACTAAGCTGTAACTTAAGGCGGAGGCCCCAGATTGCGGATTGCGGATTTTTATGGAATATTTTGTTGTTTTTTTTTTATCCAAAGCCAACAATGGCTACACAAGGAATGGGAAATATAAAGGAAGCTCTTATACGTCTACCTTCTGCTCAATTCACTCCTGGCTTTGGCTCAAAAAACCTGCAACAAAAAAAGCTGCGTTTCCGCAATGTGGGGCCTCAGCCTTAAACACATTTTAATTATCCAGATTGCTGGATAATTTACTTATAAAATTTTAAGGTATCTAGTTGTATCCAACAAATTATTGAACTGGAAAATTAAATAAATATTATAAAAAAAAATAAAATTCAATAATCTGCTAAAAAAAAGTGTTATGCCTACTCAGATTAATGTAATGCCTGAAGAACTCCACAAATAAGTCCTGCAAAGAGAATCATTATTGCTCAGGAAACCATGGGCCTCCACAGCATATATTTTGATAACTCTTGATCACCCACTGGGACACCAATATTTAATACCATTATTCATTACAAGTGTCATATTTAAGAGTAACTGCGTTTATATGTATGTGGGATATGAGCATTCCTGCTGTCATAAATAGCCTTCAGTCAGTCTTTGACAATTAGTGCTCATATTTAACTTGAGCCAAATACACAACAAAAGTACAACCAAACAATAGTCCGGGAAATGAGGGATTTATGTTGCAGCTACCCTAGGATCAAGAACCCCAAATTCTCAGTTCACAAACTCTGAAATGAAGTTATCAAATACACAATGGGGCAGACCTGCTAGTCCTGTCTAATATTTACATGGAAAACTCAGAACAAACAGGCCAAAGATGCACTAAATTTGTCACAGCAGCTCATGCTGGATGATAAATCTGGTGCACTGTTACAGTAGATACTTTACACTTCCCATTGTTTGGGTTATCTGTTTAGGCAGGCTTATCACATGATCTGATTACATTATTCTACACCTCCACACACTACACTAAGGCCCGGTTCACATCTGCGCATGTGTTTCCGTTTGGGGAGTCTGCATGGGGACCAGCCCTGAATGGAAACCTATCTGCATAAAAAAGCGGTTACCGGTGGACCCCATAGACTATAATGGGGTCCGTGCGGTTTCCGCTCGGTTTCCTGCATATGAAAAATGCGGAGAGAAAAGTGTGCGAGGCCTTTCTTTCAAAAGCTCAGATCTTATAAACGACAGTGATAATGTTGATCCTCATGAAATGGTGGGCAAATTATGTTTCACCCACTAACTGGGCGTCATCAGGCATATAGAGTAAATGAAGCCCAATTAGTGGGTAAGACATGTTGGGAGAGGGAGAGTTTCTTTTTAGAGCAGTTGTATACTCCAGTATTAGAATACATATCATGCAGATCTAGGTGGATCCTGAAGTGTGCTGCAGAAACCTCTGTGTCTGTGTTATAGACATATTGATTACATTATATAGGAGTATATTGTACCTATTAGCTCCTAGTAAGTAGATTTGGCTGATCAGATACTGAGTGCTATTTCTCCTACATATAGCATGGACCTTCAGATATTATATATATCAGTGGTCAGCAATGCAGCCTTGCAGCTCTAGAGGCCTGGGTTTGAATCCTGCCACGGACAACATCTGCAAGAAGTTTGTATGTTCTCCCCGTGTTTGTGTGGGGGTACTCCGGTTTTCTCCCACACTTCAAAGACATACTGATAGGGAAATGTAGATTGTGAGCTCTATATAGGACAGTGACTGTCAATGTCTGTAAAGCGCTGCAGAATATGATGGCGCTATACAAATAAGCATAAAATAAATATATAGAATAGACATTGAGATATACAGTAATGCATGAATATTCCAACTTTTAGGAGCGATCCAGAGTTCTACTGATTTTTATATACTGTGAGGCTACACTGATAATTTTAAAATTGCTCACTTTTATTTTTATTTTTTGGTTATGATTATTAAAAGTAAAGTCTTATAAATTGGTTCATGAATGGGAAAATCTTGTTTTTTTTGTTGCCTATAATAAAGTTGGGAGTTTGGATTGCATATTTGTTAATTTTTTGTCAATGGTGGTCAATGATGAGTTTTTTTTAAATGCACTAGGAATGATGTTTTTTTTTTTTTTTTTTCCCCATAGGCTTCTGCAGGTTAAATTGACATGCTGCGTTTTTCAAAAAAGCATGTGTTTTTGAAAACACTGATTTTCCGCAGCATTTTTTTTCCTGCAATGTTTGGATAGGATTAGCCAGAATCTCATTCACTTTGCTGGTACTGTAAAACGCAGCGTTTTTTTCAGCGTTTTTCGCAGCAGGAACATGGGACCTTAGCCTTAAAATGCTGAAAAAAAGTGTGTGAAAGAAGCCTTAAGGCTGGGGCTCCACGTTCTCTGCAAAAAAGAATCCCATCCACACATTTAAGAAAAATATGTGCACAGTTCAGGGATTCTGTCCCCCATTCCGCTTGAAAAATGCGGAGAGAAAAGTCCTGCAAGCAGGACTTTTCTCTCCGCATTTTTCGGGTGGAAACCTGGTGACCCCCATTATAGTCTATGGGGCCTGGGGGTTTCCGAGAGTAACCGATTTTTAGGCTGAGACCCCACGTTGCAGAAACACAGATTTTTTTGTTGCAGATTTTGCTGCATTTTTTTTGAGCCAAAGCCAAGAATGGCTACAGAAGGAATGGGAAATATATATGAAGTATTCATACTTCTCTCTTCTATTCAATCCACTCCTGGCTTTGGCTCAAAAAATGGCAGCAAAATCTGCAACAAAAAAATCTGCGTTTCCGCAACGTGGGGCCTCAGCCTTAAGTGGATTGGGTTTCCGTTTTTCAGGTCCCCAAGCTGACCCAAAGAACGTAAACCCCAGCGCAGGTGTGAACCTAACGTAAAAGGGCAGTACCTTTTAGGCTGTGTTCACACGGAGTTTTTTGGCAGTGAATTTTGAGGCGGAATTCACCTCAAAATCCGCCTGAAAAACCTCCTCCCATTCATTTCAATGGGAGTCAGTGGCGTTTTTTTGCCTCTAGCGGCTTTTTTCCGCTAGCGGGAAAAAAAAAAGTAACACGACCTATCTTGCCGCGGATTCCACCCGCGGTGTCCACGGCTCAAGTCGCGCTCATGATTAGGCCCATTCATTCGGGCTTAGTCAGGAGCGGTTAGCAGCAACGGAATGCTGATGCACGGCATTGGAATCCCGTCACGGCTGACCGCAGCGAAAACTCTGGGGGCGGAAAATTTTCCGCCGTGTGAACACAGCCTTATAATCTGCTCTGGTTTTAATGAAGATAATTAATATTCAATTTTGCTGCCATTTAACATGATGTTCTTTTACTTTATACATGCTGTGTAACAATGAAGATTACTATAAGTCTAAAAATAAAAGCATATCTACCGCATCTTATTTCAATTACCACAAAATACTGAGCAAAAAGTGCAGAATGTGCATGTCCTGAATATATTAGAAAAAGTTAGGTCAATGAACCAATCTAGAGGCCAATAGTGAACAGTGAAATCCAGGAGTAAAAAGAACCAATCTGTCGCTAGCTGTATTTGTGCTGATGTAAGAATGATTAAACAAATGCCCTTAAAGTCAATCACCCCTGCTGGTAGCAAATATACATTGGATGAACTGTATCTATGTGCAATAGCAGACATGAACTTGTCCTGTATATTAGCAAAGACACACTTGAGTCCATTTATAAATGTGTAAATGACTAAATGAAATTTAGAATTAAAAAAACAGACCTACAGCTCTATGAAAGCTCAAGATGTTGTTTATTTAGCTTTCAACCTCTCCTGACATCAGCCAACAGCGATGAGGAAGAGTCACAGGCATTCTGCTCTTTACTGAGGTAGATGGTTCACATACTTAGTCGTAAGTTAGCCGCACTTTGTAAGATAGCAGGCCATGACAATAAACAGGATGCTTCTATTGTTGAGGGGAATGCCTTACCCACCACTGGAGAGCCAGTCCTCCTATTAACAGGTATCCTCCGTTGCATTTGTTTTTCAGAACCGAGATGGCAACTTTGGCTTCCTTTCTCAAGCTAACCAAGTCGATGAAACTGGAAAGCTATCCTATGTAGCGTGTAATAGCTCAGTAATGACAGAACTGGAACCTGTTCTGGTATTGCCACCCCCAGATCATGCTTTGGGGGAAGCGTAATCCCAGTCAAGATGACGGTGTCTGCACAACACCACTCTTCAGATGCCTCAGTCACAATTGATTGAGGCAACTAAAGTGTAAAATGCTCACAATCATATTGTTTATGATTGACTACTGTCGGGTTATTTCACACAGCAGAGATCTGGCGGTTATAGCACCCATTTAGCTCATAAGTGGACAACATATTTAAAGCCACAACATCCGCCATACATGTAAAGAGTCTGTCAGCAGGAGACTCAACATCAAACCAGTCACAGAGCATTGTAAGGGACATTATTCTGAGCACCATCATATACTTATATAGTCCAACAGATTTCCTATTTTTGTGAAAAAGCAATTTTTAGAAATATGCAAATGAAGCTCAAGTGCAGGTTTGCAAACATGAGGCTCAGGCACTCCCCATTGAACTTAATTCTCATTTTTTTATTTCTAAAAACTGCCTGTTTAAGAAAATGGGGCATCTATTGGACTATCTAAAGGTATGATGGTGGGGCATGGCCTGACGCTGATCCTAGCCAGACACGCTTAACCAAAGTTCCTGCACCTCACCCAGGATTTTATGTCTTTGGGTTCCCCCACCCCCTCAACTCACTTCCTAAAATCCTCCTACCGATCCTGTAACCCATTGTAGGGGTCCCCAGGCTCCATAGCTCCGACATTTGGGCCTCTCTAAACCCTGTCGCAGCCTCACCGCATGTCTGGCTGCCATCTTCTCCCAGCGATCCCAGTGGGACTTCTCTGTCAGAAGCCCCTGTGACTGCCCACACTGAAATGGCAGCTTCCCTCACCAACCGCACTGCCTGCCAGCCTCCTCGCACTGCCTGTGCGTCCTCCTCGTGTTCTTGCTGTGGACCCCGCCAGTTGCTTCCCGGTGGAGCCTGAAAGCCTGCCGGAACATGCACTCTGGTTGTTGTGTTATGAAGCTGCCATCTTGTTTCCACCACTGTGACCCAGAACTCTCCTAGTGTGATACTCCTACAACTCTTACTGGCATTGGTGACTTTACACAAGTACTCCTGCACTCCTCTCCTGCTTTACACCTGAGACCAGCACACTCTGGAGTCTCCCTGAGCCCCTGGTCCCCCACCTTTACCTCTACTGCACAGCACCCTGCTGTCCTCTCTGCAAAACGTGCCCAGTTGAACCACATTACTCTTCTCGACTGTCTCCTTGCATGCTGCCTTGACTGTCTAAACACTTTATACTTCACATGGTGCTCACTCCTATTCTCCGGTGTGCGCTACTCGCACCTGTGATGTCTGGTTAACTACTCAGCTCACCGTCACGGCTGCCCCAACAGCACTAACGGCTAGACCATAACACCTGGACAGCCCTACTGCCTTGTCACCATGACTACCATATCTCAGAAGCCAAAATCCCGCAAACCCAGGGAAGATCCAGTGACCTGGTGTACTCTACCCCCACCTCATTCCCTAAATATTTTCATTCTCGTTATACCCTCATAGGACATACCCCCAGTCAAATGAAGAGTAGAGGAATGGCAATCTTCCTTCCAAATTCTGTCCCCCCCCCCCCTCCAAGTTGATAGTATGATTGTGGACCCCCAGGGTCGTTACATTATTCTCCAATGTCACCTTTATGGCCACCATTTCTGCCTGGTCAATTTCTATGCTCCTACTGAATCCCCTGTTGCTCTTTTCCATGAGCTATGTACTCTACTAGAGCAATTACCTCTCCTCTAAAGCCGAGGGTGGGATCCGCTCTGCCCTGCAGTCCTTTGGTGTAGCAGACACATTGCGTGACTATAATGAGAACCAAAGAGGGTACACATACTTCTCTCCTGTTCACCACCATTATACCAGGATTGATAGGATCCTTCTCTCCACCCCCATGCTTCCTGACTTTATTTACTTATTTACTTATTTATTTACTAAATATACTCAGTTAGCCTCTAAAAGGTATCGCCTGATTTCTTCACTCTTCCATTTATTTACGCATGTCATATACCCTGTGCCTGGTCAGATCATGACCTAGTGACCTGATTTATATTGCTTTCCAATCCTCCTCCGCCCCATGCCCTAGTTGGCGTCTAAATGAGTCCATTCTGAATTATCCTGGAATTCAACGACGGACTGCTGACGTCCTCAACCAATTCTTTGCTCTTACCAATACCTCAGATACTGATCCGGCTTTTAATTGGGCGGCCCATAAGGCTACAATCTGGGGTTCCCTTAGAGCAGAAGCCTCCTGTCTTAAAAGAGAAAGGACTAAGGTGCAAGCAGATTTGGAGCATAAGCTCTTGAAGCTGGAAATAGCTAACCCATCTGTCCTGTTATTTAACCATCCATTAGAGATGTCAAGTAACAGCTTGATTTGGTCCTCCTGCACCATACTGAAAAGGCAGTGTGTTGGATTCAGGTGAAATTCTATAAATAAACTAACAAATCCGATAAATTTTTGGACTCCAAATTACGGGCACGACAGAGACAAAATGCTATATACCAAATATGGGAACCTGGAGGCACTCTGACTTCCAACCCCAACTCGATCTATGCCTACTTCCATCAGTTCTACCAGAAACTCTATCCTGCCCTTACCCCAACTAGCCCCCTTTAAATTGCTTGCTTCCTCCTCTCCCTTCACTTACCTTCCATTTCCCCTCCCCAGGCTACAGCCCTAGCTGACCCTGCTACCTGTGAGGAATTGAGTGACGCTATTGATGCACTTAAAAATGGGAAGGCCCCTGGGCCTGACGGTTTTTCTTCTTTATATTACAAGAAATTCAAAGCTATGCTTTCCCCACACCTCCTTGAGATATTTAATCACATCCTAAAAGTTGGTAAATTTCCCCAGGATATGTTTAGTGCATCCATCACTGTCATCCCCAAACCTGGCAAAGATGCAACCACCCCGGCTCATTATAGGCCCATGTTGCTTTTAAATCTACATATTAAACAATTTTCCCCTATCCCCGCCTAAATAGATTATTGCCATCCCTTATTCATCCCGATCAGGTGGGATTTATTCCGGTAGTCAGGCCTCTGATAATGTGAGGAAACTATGTAACATTGTCCTTTGGGCCAATTGCAACCGTAAACCTGTTTCACATCTGGCCCTGGACATTGAGAAAGACTTTGATAGTCTTTCTTGGTCATATTTCACCCATGTTCTCAAATTTATTGGCATCATGGGTGCCTTGCAGAGAGCACTTTGCACCCTCTACTGCGATCCCATCGGATACTTAAAACTCCCCACAGACTCCCCGACGCCCATCAATATTTGTCGTGGCACTCAACAAGGCTGCCCCTTATCCCCTGCCTTATTCCTCTAGTTTTGAGAGATTATGCTTGCTCAGAGCAACAGATAGAGACTCTCTCTCAATTATATATGGCTTGCTCAATGCCCATCCACCTGATATTAAGCTGGACTTCATGGCAGCCTGGGAATGGGACCTTGATTTAGTATTAACTCCATCCCAATGGAATGATTGCTGCACATCCATTAGCAAAGGCAGCTGGCAGGTCTCCCTTCTGGAACCCTCCTTGAAGATTCTTCATAGGACCTACTTGGTCCCCCATAGACTGAATAGCTTCTACACTCTGATATTGCCTCTTTGTTTTAGAAGTTGTGACACTTTAGGCACCACTCTCCATATCTGGTGGTCCTGCCTGCCACTTCTGGTTGGCTATCCACAGACTAGCACAACGACTCTTTGGCCAGACATTTCTATTATCACCCCCGATTTTCCTATTAAGCCGGCTAGCTTCAAATACGCTCAATATAAACTGCTTCAGTACATTTTGATGGCTGCCCGTATCCATATTGCTTTTAATTGGAGGAAGTCATACCTCTCCCTATCTGATGTGATCCGACGAGTTGATTCCATAATGCTACACAGAAAAATTAATGCCATCATTTCCGATACCTGATTAATTTTTGATAAAGTTTGGGTACCTTGGATCAATAGGTCTAACGTCCCGGCGCTTGCCATATTGCCTCCAGCTATAGTATGCCTACATGATCGAGTGAGATGTCTGATCTCCTTCCATTAAGTAGGATCCTCCCACCATTTTGCTCTTAAAGGGAGTCTATCATTGAGATTTTCAAGTTTTAGCTAAGGCTATATTCATGTAGCCCTTGTAAAGGCTATTGTAGGCATACCTTTTATTTCCTGACTCTTGCCAGCATTTTTCAGAATAAGCCTTTTTCTTGATATGTAAATTAGCACCCCCTGCGTCATCACGCATGCGCCAGATTTCGTTCAAGCTGACAGGAGAAAGAAGCAAATAGGCAGAGGAGGCGTTAACAAGAAGAAAGAAGGGGGCGGCGATGCAGGGAGAGGGTGATGACGCAGGGGGTGCTCGGTGCTCCGTGGAAGCTAATTTACATATCAAGAAAAAGGCTTTTTCTGAAAAACACCGGCAAAAGTCAGGAAAAAAAGGTATGCCTACAATAGCATTTATAAAGGCTACATGAATATAGCCTTAGCTAAAAATTGAAAATCTCAATGATAGACTCCCTTTAACTCTCTGTATTGCAGCATCAATTTCCCCCTCCGTCCCCTCTTGTTCACCGTTGGTTCTTGACTCTTGACTTTGTCTTTTTACTCCGTTTCATGCTATACTGATGTATCATTTTTACTCTTGTCACAAAATTCTTGCCATTCATATGCCTTCTTTTGCATTGATTATATGACTGTTTTCCTATGTACCTTTATGTTCTATATTTTTGATACTTTTCAATAAATACTTTTGAAACTAAAGGTATGATGGTGCTCTGCATAATGTCCCCTACAATGCACTGTGATTTTTCTGGTGTTAGACTCCCTTTAATAACCCTTTAGTAATCTTTTTCTTTTGCTGGGGGAGTTAGTTTGAATTAGTTTCTCAAAAACTAATGTTTAAAGAAAGCCTGTCAGGTCGATTTGGGACACTAAACCACCCACAGGTCCTTATATACTTGGGGTTTAGTGTCCCAAATTGCCCTTTTATAAAAGCATCCATGACTGCAATAAAAAAAAAACCTTCATACTTACCTAGAGATGAGTTCAATGAGTCTCATCGGAACCATCTCTGTGCTCCCAACATCTGTGCAGTTCTTCAGTGAAGCCAAGGATGTACACCCCAGCTTCACTGCGCAAGTGCCAGAGGTATGGGGCATGCACACTGAAGCCGAGGTATACTCCTCTGACGTCAGTGAAGAACTAACTGTACCCGTATGAAGAGTTCAGCGACAGGGTAAGTATAAAGCTTTATAATTTTTATTGCGGACATGAATGGCTTTATTACAGGGTTATTTGGGACACTAAACCCTTGGGCCTGTGGGTGTTTTGTGTCCCATATTGCCCTGACAGATTCCCTTAAGGCTAAGGCCCCACGTAGCGGCCCGCAGCAAAAAAGTGCTGTGGGAAAAACCGCGGTGGCAACGCATCGTGGTTTTTCTCGCAGCGCTTTTCAAAGAAAGTCCATTGAGGTTTCCTTGGCGGACTTTCTGCTTCAATTATACCTATAGGGAAACCGCTGGCGTTTCCGTATGTATACTTGACATGGTTTTGGAAATCGCAGCATGTCCACTGCACGTATTTTACCGCAAAGTGGGGATGGAATTCACTAGAATCCCGTCCACTTTGCTGTGACTGTAAAACGCTGCATTTTTTTCCACAGCGTTTCGGCCGTGGAAAAAAAACGCCTTAAACTGTTACTTAGTTATTGAAAGAACATGCTGACATTCTAGTCTGCCCTCCCCGGTTTTGTGTATTCACAAAAGTTTGTTTCAAGAGAATAGAAAAATGATGTAAGTTAAATATAACTGCAAAGCTGATTCCTGGGGTGGAAAAATCCTGATATCAGGGGAAAGAAGTTTATACTGGTTATCTAGTGTAGCAGGTTTAGTAAATTCCCCCACTGTATCTTGGCAATATTTGGAAACACAGTTTTCTTATCTGTTGTTGCTGTTTTCTTTCTTTTTTAACTTTTCTTCACATTTTTCAGAGGTTACATACTGATGTTCCATAAATAATACATACACATTAATCATATGCTTTTTCGATTAAGATTAATAATACAATAGTTCCTATTTTTCTGTGTTTACTGTTATATGGTCCAAGGGTTAGCAGCTTGAGCTATGCAGCAGTGCAGAGTTCACTGAGTACAAGGTGATCTGTACAGTATAATCTCCCTGAACAGCAGAAGTAGAAGCACGCAATTGAAATTACTAGACCTTTGGACATTTTTTTTAAACAAGAAAAGCTCAGTAATGCCACCTATGGAAAAAAGTTATTTCAGGTTAGAACGTGTCTAAGTCTAAGGATCTCAATATAGAGCAAATGGTTCACTTTAAAGCATTGATGTTAAAGAGCACTTCCTTCTACAGTACAATTACTGCATATGTGAAGTCAATAAGCAAACAAGTAAATATATAACTTTAACCTTAATTAATAAAAGACATTTCCTAAAATGTCTATTTATGCTTATGAAATTTGACATAATGATGTATGATTATGATCATTATATTAATGATAGCAATGTGCTCATTTCTGACTTCTCATAAACTAGGATGGTGTACTTTCTGCCAAGGCTGCAAGTACAATCCCTAATATAGCTCGACATGCTGTAATCCAATATGGCTAATCCTTCTTTCCATCGACAGCAGAAAGCAGAGGATTGTCAAGCTATCTGATGTACATCAATTTGTTAACTAGACCCATTGAAATTGGTGTGTTTGGACAACATGGTCAGCAGTAGGCCAGGGCTACACTGCAACTTTTTGCAGTGCTACTGATTGATTTTAACTATTTAGTGACAGCAGGAGCGCACACGACTGTATGTAACTAAGTGGCCCAGATTTACTATTGTGGTTACGACTAGACACTGGTTTAAACATGGCACATCTTTGAAGCAATATGGCGCATCTAGTTTAGGCTGATTTGTGTATGGATTCTCAGAAAATGGCATTTCTTAAAAGTGCCATGATGCAAACAGAAATATGCCAAAATAGTGTTGGTAAATTCTGCTCAAAGTAATCCAACTAAAAGGTGGTATAAACATATATTAGACAGTCTACAGATATGTCAGATTTATCATCTAGTATCAGTTTGCCTGTCTAAGTTTGCACTTTATAACTATTAGTAAGTCTGGGCCATTGTATTCATTTGGACTGCAGCCAGGACCGTTTTAATAAATTAGGGGGCCCTATTCAAACTGTTTGTAAGTGAGCCCCTTCCCACATGATTTAATTTCACCTTAACAAGCCCCACATAAGGCCCCCTGTCCCCTCAGCCACCAATGTTACATAAAAAAAAACAAAAAACAATGAGTACTCACTAAACCTCGTTCCCACAGACCTGCAGGCCCCGGCTGTAATGACGTCTGCAGCTCGGCACTCATTGTGCTTCACTGCACAGACAACATCAGCCTCAGGGTGGGTTCACACTTGCGGCGCAAATCCGACCTAAATGTCGGAAAACTGGATAGGCACTGGATAGGGGAAGGTTTGCGACGCATTGCTTAAAACCCCATTCACTTGACTGGGTTTTTAAAGCAGTGGGCGGGTGTGCGCTTACACCCTCGGTGCTGTGAAGCCGTATTTTTTCATTGAAAACAAAGTCGGATATGCAGGACTTTGTTTCCAGCGAAAAAAAAACGGCTTTGCAGCGCAGAGGGAGTAAGCGCACACCCACGCATTGCTTTAAAACCCCATTCAAGTGAATAGGGTTTTAAGCAATGCGTCGCAAACCTGTGCCTATCCAGTTTTCTGACATTTAGGTCGGATTCGCTGCGGATGGAGTGCCGCCGCAAGTGTGAACCCACCCTAAGGTGGAATAATGTACCATGATGCTAATAGCTCCATGCTCCACAATTGTATTCAACTTTTATCTGTATCCTGAGGACACATAGCCCTTTACTCTGTACGCAATGAAAAGCAGGGAACCGCTCTCAATAGAGAAGCAAAGGAAAAAGTGAAAAAATACAGAATTTCATAGAAAGGAGTCACAATTTGTTAATAAAGTGTATTACAAAATGTATAAATGACACAAATACTGCCAGAAAATCAGAAGTTGTCCTAAAAGTTTAGTTACACTTTAAATAAATACTTCCCCCCTGCAGTTTGTGAAAAGTATTGTCTACTGGTCAGAGAAGAACCTGTTTTGCTTCATGTTTCTCGGCATAATACAGTAGGCTCACACTTCTAGGAATTGAGAACTAAATTTTAACCCCTGAATGCAATTCTTCTATTGTTATTTAAATACTCTTCACAGGTTTTTTCTCTTTCCCTTCTTATTTCAAATAATTGTTAGAAAGTGATAGATCTCTATAATGTTCAGGGGCTTTAGGCTTTGCTCACACAAAGCAGTTTTGGTGAAGTTTTGTTGTAGCTAAAATCAGGAGTGAATGCAACAAAGAAAAGAAATGCATAACTTTACTTTAAACTTTTCTTCTGCTTAAGGCTAAAGCCAAATGTAATGAAACACAGTTAAAAAACGCTGTAGAAAAAAAATGCAGTGAATACACTTAGAGAGTATACTGCATCGTTTTTCATTGAGTTTTTGCTGCTTTTTTTTCCTTACCCTAATAAATTTATAGGGAAAATGCTTGCATGTCCACTGCTAAAATTAACCTTATGCATTTTTGAAAAAGCAGCTTTTCCACAGCTGTTTTTTTCTGTAATGTGTGGATGAGAGTAACCAAAATCTCATTCACTTTGCTGGTACTGTAAAATGTAGCTTTTTTTTCTGCCATGTTTCTAAAGCAGCTAAAACACTGCTTTTCTGCAATGTGGGCCTTAACCTAACCTGCCCTAAAGATAGACCATCACATACTCTGGTTTCTCTTCAGACTGAATAAATCTTTTCCCCCTAGACCATCACCAATCTGATATTGATAACCTGCCCTAAAGATAACTTATCAATATTCTTAGCCTGGAAAAAACTTTAGGGGGGAAAGATCTATTCGGTCTGAAGAGAAGCCAGAGTATGTGATGGTCTATCTTTAAGGCAGGTCATCAAAATCAGATTGGTGATGGTCCAACACCCAGCACCCCCACCAATTAGCTGTTTTCAGCAGCTGATACACAGAGTGGACCAGGAAGCAGACAGTTCTGTTCTCTATGTAGTGGCTGAGCCAAGTCAATGCACTTTAGGTCCCATTCCAAGTGAATGGGAACTGATGTGTAGTAACCTGATCTGACCATCACACATAGAACACAACTGTGTGCTTCCTGCTCTGCTGCTGATAATAGCTGATCAGTGGGGTTGCTGAGTGTCAAACCCCCATCAATCTTATATTAATGAACTATCCTAAGGAAAGGTTATCAATATTTTTAGCCCAAAAAATCCTTTAAGAACCTCTCCTGGGTGTTCACATAGCGCCCATGCAATTGACATAATAATGGCTGTCCCCCACAGTGGCCTGCTGGGGGAGTAGCATATCAACTAGGGATAGGAATAGACTCGACAAGCTGATTAGAAGGGCTAGCTCTGTCCTGGGGAGCCCCCTGGACCCAGTGCAGGTGGTGGGTGACAGAAGGATACTGTCCATGGTGAACTCCATGCTGGGGAATAGCTCCCATCCGATGCATGAGACCGTGATAGCGCTGGGCAGTACTGTCAGTGACCGACTGCTTCACCCTAAGTGTGAGAAGGAGCGCTATCGGAAGTCTTTCATCCCTGCTGCAGTTAGGCAGTACAACCAACACCGACCTAAGCAGAGATCATTCCATACAGAGAACTGAAAGATCTTTAAGTTGTGGTATACCTTCTACTGCTATTTTACTTGTACCATTTTATCTGTACCTACTGTCACTGTAATGCCTCTACCTTGGAGCTTTTTGTATATATTGTATTTGTATTGTATTATCTATGCTGTTGTAACACGCTGAATTTCCCCATGGTGGGACCATTAAAGGATTATCTTATTATCTTATCTTATCAAACATTTAAGAGCTTTTCCAGCAAAATAAACTTATCTGTTATCCTTAGGATAAGTGATAAATATATGATCACTGAGAACCCCCACTATTGGTTGACCCACACTGATCAACAGAGTGAGAGTCCTGAGTTCCCCACTTCTTCTCCATGGTGAGGAGGAGTCCAAATAGAGTGCCTTTGAAATATTTGCATTGCAGCTACATTCAAAGTTTATGGCATAGATGGTACAGTACTGTGCTTGGCTGTTTCTGTCATTCCTATAGACCCGTGATGGCGAACCTATGGCACGCGTGCCAGAGAGGGCACCCAGAGCTCTCTCTGTTGGCACACGCGCCGTCGCCTTGATCGCTCACTAACGGGGAATCCGGTGCATTCCGGCTGCTCTTCGTGGGACTTCAGGTAAGTATCATATAAAACTGTGTGTGTCGGCCACTGTGGAGCATATAATACTTTGTGTGGGGGCCTACTGTGGATCATATAATACTGTATGGGGGACCCACTGTGGAGTATATAATACTTTATGGGGGCCCAAAGTGGAGCATATAATACTGTGTGGGGTGCCTACTGTGGGCATATAATACTGTGTGGGGGCCCACTGTGGGCATATAATACTGTGTGGGGGCCACTATGGAGCATATAGTACTGTCTGAGGGCCACTGTGGAGCATATAATACTGTGTAGGGGCACTGTTGAGTATATAATACTATGTGGGGGCCCACTGTGGAGCATATAATATTGTTTGGGGGCCACTGTGGAGCATATAATACTGTGTGGGGGCCACTGTGGGTATATATTACTGTGTGGGGGCAACTCTGGAGCATATAATACTGAGTGGGGGCCACTTTGGAACATATAATACTATGTGGGGGCCACTGTGGAGCATATAATACTGTCTGGGGGCCACTTTGGAGAGCATTGTACTGTCTGGGGGCCACTATGGAGCATATTGTACTGTCTGGGGGCCCTTCACTATTTATATCACACAGTTTCTGTTTTATAGTAGACATGTGAAATTATTACAGGTTGTAATAACATTGCACGGTCACTATAAAACATATCCTGGTTAATTTAAGGTTAAATTGCTCATGTTGGCACTCTGCAATAATTTTGTGGGTTTTGGGTTGTAGTTTGGGCACTCAGTCTCTACAGTCATGGCCAAAAGTTTTGAGAATGATACAAATATTAATTTTTACAAAGTCTACTGCTTCAGTTTTTCTAATGGCAATTTGCATATACTCCAGAATGTTATAAAGAGTGATCAGCTTAACAGCAATTACTTGCAAAGTCAATATTTGCCTAGAAAATGAACTTTATCCCCCAAAACACATTTCAACATCATTGCAGCCCTGCCTTAAAAGGACCACCTAACATCGTTTCAGTGATTGCTCCATTAACACAGGTGTGGGTGTTGATGAGGACAGGGCTGGAGATCAATCTGTCATGATTAAGTAAGAATGACACCACTGGACACTTTAAAAGGAGGCTGGTGCTTGCCATCATTGTTTCTCTTCTGTTAACCATGGTTATCTGTAAAGAAACACGTGCAGTCATCATTGCACTGCACAAAAATGGCCTAACTAGGAAGAGTATTGCAGCTAGAAAGATTGCACCTCAGTCAACAATCTATCGCATCATCAAGAACTTCAAGGAGAGAGGTTCCATTGGTGCCAAAAAGGCTCCAGGGCGCCCAAGAAAGACCAGCAAGCGGCAGGACCGTCTCTTAAAAGTGTTTCAGCTGCGGGATCGGGCTACCAGCAGTACAGAGCTTGCTGAGGAATGGCAGCAGGCAGGTGTGAGTGCATCTGCACGCACTGTGAGGCGGAGACTCTTGGAGCAAGGCCTGGTCTCAAGGAGGGCAGCAAAGAAGCCACTTCTCTCCAGAAAAAACATCAGGGAAAGACTGATATTCTGCAAAAGGTACAGGGAGTGGACTGCTGAGGACTGGGGTAAAGTCATTTTCTCTGATGAATCCCCTTTTCGATTGTTTGGAACATCTGGAAAACAGCTTATTCGGAGAAGAAGAGGTGAGCGCTACCACCAGTCTTGTCTCATGCCAACTGTAAAGCATCCTGAAACCATTCATGTGTGGGGTTGCTTCTCAGCCAAGGGAATCGGCTCTCTCACAGTCCTGCCTAAAAACACAGCCATGAATAAAGAATGGTACCAGAATGTCCTCCAAGAGCAACTTCTCCCAACCGTCCAAGAGCAGTTTGGCGCTCAACAATGCCTTTTCCAGCATGATGGAGCACCTTGCCATAAAGCAAAGGTGATAACTAAATGGCTCAGGGAACAAAACATAGAGATTTTGGGTCCATGGCCTGGAAACTCCCCAGATCTTAATCCCATTGAGAACTTGTGGTCAATCATCAAGAGACGGGTGGACAAACAAAAACCAACAAATTCAGACAAAATTAAAGCATTGATTCTGAAAGAATGGGACTGCTATCAGTCAGGATTTGGTCCAGAAGTTGATTGAGAGCATGCCAGGGAGAATTGGAGAGGTTCTGAAGAAGGGTCAACACTGCAAATATTGACTTGCTGCATTAACTCATTCTAACTGTCAATATAAGCTTCTGTTACTCATAATATGAATGCAATTATATTTCTGTATGTGATAAAAACATCTGACAAACACACATAAAAACCAGAGGGCAGCAGATCATGTGAAAATAGAATATTTGTGTCATTCTCAAAACTTTTGGCCATGACTGTAAAAGGTTCGCCATCACTGCTATAGACTATGAAAGAAGCTGTAGTGTGCATCACTCTAGAGATCCTATGCCATCAATGTTCAAGGTGGGAAAAAGTATATGGGATCAGTTAAACCCTGCATTGCATTGTGTCTGTCCAAGTTATAGATTTTAATTGGAGCAGCAGTAAGCATGCTCACAGTTGTGCGGATGTGTATGAATAGGGTACTCAATGTACCTTTTTTTATTCATTATGGAGGTACCAGTAGTGGTATAAGTGTATCTATATAGCTATCTTCCATTTATCTTGTATTTCTCTCTTTTTTGGTGTATTTCTTATGCATCTATTCATTTATCTATCTAGCTAATACAAATCTTCCATGTATCCCATATCTATCTACCTTCCATTAATCTCATATTTCTTTCTCTGTGTATTTCATATTTATCTCTCTATATATAAATCATTAATTTATCTAGCTCATATCTATCATCAATGTATCTCATATCTATATATCTTTCTACTTAATATCTGTCTACGTCATATCTATCTCCCAAAATCTATATATCTATTGATCTATCTATCTACCTAAAATGTATCTCTCCTCTCTCTGTGTATTTGGTATGTATCTATCTTTATCTTCCAGAATCATAGATATCTTCTATTTCTTTCATATGATACTCTTCTGTTTATCTCATAGCTGTCTTTCTGTACTTCATATCTCTCCATCTATCCAGCTGTTTTTATTTCCAGTGTACAAGCTGAGTGTGGTAGTATTTCTCTTATGCTATTGTTTCTATGCAGTTTTGTGGGTTTCTGCTCCATTCAGATTTATTGAAACTGCGGAACTTTTAATAGTTGGGGTCACTGCGTACGGTTACATTGACAGGAAGGAAAAGAAAAAACCGGCAGAGAAGTGTATTTTTGCTGTGAGGAAATACTTAGTAGGTGGCAGGGCTGAACAGGGGGCGCCTGCTCCACCCTCTAGGTATCCGGTCGGGAGGAAAAAACAGTCTCAACAACTTGACTTTCATGCAGATGACACAAGTGACTGTGACCATCAGGCGCCACATAGCTGCAGTGCTGTCTCCAGAGGAGAGGACAGGCGACCCCTGAGCTCTTCCCTTTTCCGTTCCCTCCTGCTGTGTAAGTGTCAGTTCCTTCATCTTTACATAGGAGAAGAGGAGCAGCTCAGTTTAGCCTGTCGGCTGGGGCTCTGGTGACTTTTGGACTGTGATGGTGCAGTAGGCAGCCAATCTCTCCCGGCACACTTATCTACCCTGTGCTATAAAGGCAGACTGCTCTCCAGAGGCTCCCTTCCCCACTCTGTGGATTTTACTCAGTGCTTTTAGGGGAGGAGTAAGGAGACTGTGCTGTGGATTATATGACTGCCATTTCATAGCTGCATTCCAACATGAGAACTAAATCAGAAAAGTCGCCTCTAAAAGGTAGGTTACTGCCTTCAGCCTCTGACCAGAGAAATTGTTTGGCATCTGTGTGTCCTTCCCCTGGCTCTAGGAAGTGGACACCGTTATTCTGGACATGGATGTGTGTGCAGCTGGTATCTGCTGGGTGACTACTCCATTGTTCCTGGGGACTAGTAAACAAGTGAGAGTTGGATTACCGATGCACACACCAAGTACCTGGAAGTACCTGTCCACCTAGTTGACTGATGTGCTAATCCCTTTATTGGATTAGCATTGTCTAGAAGCATTCAGCAAACTTTTATTGTTCGGGGGAAGGAGATGGAGACTGATAGATCGGACAGAAGGGATTAATACCCAGGGAGATTAGAATCTGCATTTTAAGGGTTTGTTTTCTGATGACAGAGTATATTACTGTACAGGGATTATTTTCTAGTAAACTCATTCCGATTTCACAGTAAATGTGTCAGATGAAATGACAAAACCTACCGTTTCCTTTATTACATTGTAATAGCACAATCTATTCAGAGTTACATTTGAATTACACTCAGGAATGTAAATGTAAATGATATTTTGTCACAAACCAAAAGTATGAAAGTCAAAGCCACCCTGGAGTTTGTGTATATTTAAATGTGCTACTCTATGGCGCCCCCTAGTGGTGTGATGACTGAGCTGCTTAGTATAGTGGGGCTATGCCCGGATGTAAATAAACCAGTCTTATGTGTCAATGTAAAGTTGTTCAATGTAAAGTTTCCCGATTTTGTGATGTTTTCTGCAGATTTTAAAGTGTCGGTACGGCATGTAATATGTTCGTGTACAGGTTACACACAGAGGCACACAGCTATGTGCTGGCAGTGTAGACACTTGAACCAGATTGAATGACTGTTGCCTGAGGCATACAGGAATGGCAGCCCCCGGCATTGTGCTCCCGCTCACAGCTGTACACACACCTCCACTAGGGACGGGTTTTGCAGCTTGTCATGTGTGTGGAGGAGGCAGTTGGTGTGAGGGAAGATGAGTAGTGTGAGTGGGCTGCACTACTTACAGGCTGCCATTACCTCCCACCACTGCGTTGGAGAGAGCACCTGCTCTGAGGCATGTGAGCCGCATGTGCTCAGCTACACTGAGGTGTGTGGGGGCAGACATAGAATCGTGTATAGTGGTTTTCCCTGTCACAGTGGCATTGAGGAAGGCAATATTTGTCTAGTATTCCCAGGGGTTTCCATAGCCTGGCCCTGGTATTCATCTGTGGCGTTAGTAAGGGGGAATGTGCCAGTCATAAGGTGTCCATGTCGTGCTGGCCACGTTTGTATTCCGTAAAGTGATTTCGCTATTGTGTTGCTTCCAACATCCTCTCATGCTTGTCATTCGCACAGACAGTCTTATTGTGTATAAGGCCAGTAACATTCCGTGCATGCTCCTTATTGACACTGGGGAGGCAGCTGGTAGTGCCCTGTATCCTTCCTGGTACATAAAGTTCCTGCTCCTTTCTGGAACGCACTGAAGCCGCAGAGTCCCCTGCCCATGTGACGTCAGTGTCCGACCAAGGGGCGGGGCTAAGTCTAGGCGCCGACTGACTGACCCCGGCTGGATTAGGGCGCTTTGAACCTGTGCCAAGTTTCTTTCAGTGTGTGCTTTAGCTCCGCCCACTAGCTCATCCCCTATATATAGCCCCGCTCTGCTCACAGCGCTTCAGAAAGTGTTAGACATCTTCGGAGATACATTCTTTCTTCTCCTGGATTATTTACATTCACAGCAACTATGACTGTGCAGACTGAGAGCACTCCGGCTAATTCTTTAACTTACTCTAGAATGAGGGGCATGGTGGCAATACTCATCGGTGAGTGTTGTCCTGGACTGGATGGCTTCTGCTATGGAGGATTTATTGGATATGGATCTTGTGTGCGCTGTACTAAGCATATCTTTCTTTGTATCTTGCAGCTTTCATGAAACAGAGAAGAATGGGACTGAATGACTTTATTCAGAAGATCTCCACCAACTCCTATGCCTGCAAGCAGTAAGTACTGGTCACTTAACATTTGCTACTTCTGATACTTAACTATGGCGTTGGTAGGGTTAAAAGACTGTAGCTAATGTATTTGTGTATCCAGATAATGAAATATTATGATACATTGTAAAGAACCAACATAAGGAAGAACAGTTAAATTTCCATCATTCAAAGTACTGAAACAACTAGTGCTGAAGTAGTCTCCTGCTGCACATATCTGCCCTCTAGTGGTTAATGGCTGCTTTAATGGCTGTATTTTTCTTTTCCAGTCCTGAGGTGCAGACCATCTTGAACATTTCTCAACCCCAGGAACCAGAACTACTGAATGGCAATTCCTCCCCACCGGTAAGAAAATTACAGTTGTTTTTCTTAGCTTTATGCAGTAACCACAAGATTCCTAATGTATTATATAGATGGTTTGAAATCTAGTGATTCTTACTATTGCGCAGCCTATGTGCACTTCCAGTAACCAACTTCTTTCATTTTTGCAGCCCAGTCCATCTCAACAGATCAACCTTGGCCCTTCATCCAATCCTCATGCAAAGCCATCTGACTTCCAGTTTCTGAAAATCATTGGGAAGGGTAGCTTCGGTAAAGTGCTATTGGCAAGACACAAAGCTGATGAGAAATTCTACGCAGTTAAAGTCCTACAGAAAAAAGCAATCTTGAAGAAAAAAGAGGTAACTATACTATATGCTAATATAGTTACTTCCCACTTCGTGACTCACACTGATTATTGTGGTGAGAAGTAGTATGAGCATTGAAGGCAGAGTTTGTCATGTTGGTATTAACTCCATATCTGTTTGATTTCAGGAGAAACACATCATGTCAGAGCGTAATGTTCTGTTGAAAAATGTGAAACACCCATTCTTGGTTGGGCTCCACTTCTCTTTCCAGACCGCCAGTAGATTATACTTCATTCTGGACTACATCAATGGTGGAGAGGTAAGCAAAAGTCACATGGAGCAAGCTCTTTGTCCACTTTCAGCCTTTTTTTTTTTTTTTTTTTTTTTACTATGGGAAAATATATAGTCAAGAGTTGGAAAGTTACTACATTTAGCATTTCCTTAAAGGCTGCCAAGGTCCAAGCTGTCGTGGGCAAGCCAGTGATTTCCAGCTATTGTTCTATGTTCTGTGCTCACCACTAGTGAATTGTGTTTTGTGCAGATGCTTGACTTGGTTTAATCATTGCTTCTATTTCTCTCACAGCTATTCTATCATCTCCAAAGAGAACGTTGCTTCCTCGAACCACGAGCTCGGTTTTATGCTGCTGAGATAGCCAGTGCACTGGGATACTTGCATTCTCTGAACATAGTCTACAGGTAAATACAATGTTACAATTAGTAAAACCCCTTCTCTTACATCATATTGACTATCATGCAGGTCCATTTAGTATAACCCATCAATTACATGTACATCTAGTAATATTTTGATATGCTATATAGAGTCTTTATAAATGTATATTTTTTTTTTTTTTTTTTTTTTTCTTGTGCAGGGACTTGAAGCCTGAGAACATATTACTGGATTCACAGGGTCATATTGTACTTACTGATTTTGGACTTTGCAAGGAGAACATAGAGCCCAATGGCACAACTTCTACTTTCTGTGGCACACCCGAGGTATGTATCCTTAATTTGTGCAATGTTTACAGTTTTGCACCCTAAAAGTATCAGATACCCTGTTACTTAATTAATATTTTCTTTACAGTATCTTGCACCAGAAGTTCTTCACAAACAGCCTTATGACAGGACAGTTGACTGGTGGTGCCTAGGAGCTGTTCTCTACGAGATGCTGTATGGCTTGGTAAGTAGAGCATGTACTCATAGTATAACATCCTAATTGATGTAGTATAATTATGTTAGAAATTCAGCTAACCTAAATACGTCTTCTCCACAGCCACCATTCTACAGCAGAAACACAGCAGAGATGTATGACAACATCTTGAACAAGCCACTACAGCTGAAACCAAACATAACCAATTCAGCCAGGAACCTTCTGGAGGGCCTTTTGCAGAAAGACCGGACTAAGAGACTTGGTGCTAAGAATGACTTTGTAAGTAGATTCTAAATAGAAGTTCCCACACTCCCTTGTCACTGAAAGAACATACTTGTCTAATTACTTTTGATTGGTCTAATCCAGTTCCTCCTTTTGCCAACAGATGGAGATTAAGAACCACATCTTTTTCTCTCCAATTAACTGGGATGATCTCATCAATAAGAAGATTACCCCTCCTTTTAACCCAAATGTGGTAAGTATCTGGTCTTGCAACAGCTCCTTGCTTTTAAATGGTTATTTATTACGAACTATTATGTTAATAATTCAGATTGAATTGTAAAAGGTACACAAGAATTTACCTGTGTAGCTATAAATTGACTATACAAGTTGCCACTTAGGTGGAATGTGAAATTAATAGAATGTGGTTTGTGTTTTGATATCATTACATAACTCAATTTTTTACAATAATAAAACACTTTATGTAAATTAATTTAATAAAGCACAAACATATAATTCATGCATGCATTGATGGTGGTTACCGATCATGTGACAATGATGATTTGCTTGTCATCTTGTTTGCATAGTTAGCCATTTATTACAGCAGTTGCTATTGCTTGACAAGTTTGTAGCAGTGTAGTAAAATGTTTCCTGTACCCTGAGTTTCAATTGCTTGTTCATGATTCTAATCTCTTCTCATCTCCAACATTGATTTTTAGAGTGGCCCTAGTGACTTGCAACACTTTGATCCAGAATTCACAGAAGAACCAGTTCCAAATTCCATAGGACAGTCGCCTGATAGCATCCTCATAACAGCAAGCATTAAGGAGGCAGCCGAAGCTTTTATGGGTTTCTCCTATGCCCCACCTATGGAATCTTTCCTTTGAGGGACATTCTTGTCATGTGATCACTTTGAGTCACTTCTGGTTTTTTTTTTCCCTGACAAGAGAAAAAGAAAAGAAAATTGCACATCCTTCATGATGGCATCACAGCCTTAATTTCAACACCACCAGTTTTTCTGGAAGAACGCACAGTGGAGCTTAGTCAGTGGAGGAACTAGTGACTTTAATAAGGGCATGGCTCTTGGTTATGAGGAGTCAGTGTCTTAAGAGTGTCTTGGTTGGTCCTGCACCTTGTGAACACAGGAAAATGAAGAGATGGAGTTATATGAAGCATTGTTTAGGGTTTATTTTGTTTTTTGCAATGTGCCTTTCTCGATTCAGAGATCCCATGTAGCTTGAGAATTGTCCACATGAGATGGAAGTTCTTAGGTGGTGACTCTGGTTTTACAAGTGAACAATGGTATGAGTGTGATGCGTATCACAGTATGACTGTGGTTTTTCACACATTAATGTGACACTAATTTTGGGGCATTGTACTTTTTTTTCTTCCATATGTGGAAGCTAAAATTTATGTAAATCTTGTTTTTGTCTAGATAGTACTAATGAAGTGTATTGCCATGGGCTTGCAATGATCATTGTTTTAAATGCTTGAAGTAAAGCATTTGCTGCTATTCAGATTTCTATTTTTAGAAACGGTTTTATGGACCAAAATGCCCCATATTTAGTGGTTCAGAGCTGTACTGTGTGGTTTGAATATACATTATTTATGTTTATTTTTTGACATTCCTGACCATCTTTGTGTATATTGTATATAACCAAGAGCTGTATATTTAAACTGACAGACAGACATAATGCCAATGTACTGTAATTAATAAGAGAAATGTACCTTTTTGTGACCAAACCCAAGGGTTTGCAATAAAGATCTAAAAAAACAAACACTTCTGTTCTTAGCTGACATAAAGTAAAATAAAAAAAGCTATTCAGACAGAAATAGAGAAGTAAGCTAGCAATAAAGTGGTTGGTGCTTAGTTAAATGATGGATTCACAGAAGACTGGTTTGCAGGCAGAAGTACTAAATCCATAGCAGATGAGTCTGCTTACCATAACTTCCCTAGTGCAACTGAATCAATACAAGTGTGGATTGATCACTTTTGTTATGTACCACTCTTATATGAAGCATGTTTAATGCCCTGCTACAATTTCTAATAACTAGAGTCTTAGATGTGTTCTACTTTGTTAGACTGTGGCTTTAAGACTCGGCCTTGTAAGTTTGCATCTGAAGTCAGTGAACTTCTTACGGTCCTCTTCAGTTTTGTATTATATACACAGCTCACTATAGTTGAGAT
The DNA here is from genome assembly GCA_947044405.1 of Leptodactylus fallax. Classification (NCBI taxonomy): domain Eukaryota; kingdom Metazoa; phylum Chordata; class Amphibia; order Anura; family Leptodactylidae; genus Leptodactylus; species Leptodactylus fallax. The sequence goes on from CAMRHE010000092.1 coordinate 4,480,025, forward strand.
GTTTGGTTGGCAAATCTACAACCTGACTAGTTATGTTCTGAGTAAATAACTCCAAATTTCTGGATTGTACCACAGTAAAGTCATCTCCTTCTGCAATTTTGGCCATACTGTAGGTCCATTTTACAGACAACTGATCTTGTTCATGTCAAAGGCCTATATGTCCTGCTGTAGTAACTGGAGCTATGTGCATTTGAACCAACAACCGTGGCACGAATGGTGACCATATTGTCCTTGGCAACCAAGCCATTACAATGAAAGCATGGTTGCTGTGGTCAGCAGTACCACAATTTCTGATAAGGTATTAATACACTTATGTCTGACTCCAGAGCTCCTGTATTGCACAGTAATTTGCATGCTGCAACAACACATGTAGTGAGCATGTTGGACTGTCCCATCAGTTTGTGCAATGCTATACAAGGTTAGGGTGTGTTATTAGATTAAAATTTTGACAATTTCAGTTCATTTGGTTTAAAATTGTAGCAACTGTGTATTAAAGGGATTATCTGGTTGTTTAAACTTGGTGGCCTATCCTTCGACAATAGATCGTTGGTCTAACCCTGGCTCTTGTTCTTTGTTTATCGAACACCGCTCTGCACTTTTAGGGCTGGTTCACATCTGTGTTCGGTTTCTGTTCAGGGGAGTCCGCTTGGGGAACCCCCGAACGGAAACCTATACGCATAAAAAAAAGTGGTTTACCTGGGAAACCCGCGGACCCCATAGACTATAATGGGGTCCATGTGGTTTTCGCACGAAACATGCGGAGAGGAAAGTGCTTTTTATGCATATAGGTTTCCGTTCGGGGGGGGGGGGTCCCCAAACGGAAAACAACGCAGATGTGAACTGGTCCTTAGTAGTGGCTGTGCCAGTAATTGTAGTTCTATCATTCAATGGGACAAAGCTTTAGTAAATTATAGTGCTATGTACAGCCGATAAATGGACCCCCACTGATATTTATATATTTATAGCCTATCCTAAGAACTGCTTATCAGTTTTAAAGAACAGGATAACCCCTTTGATAGTTGCTGTGCATACATTCATGTGTGTCCATAATTCCATTGCTTGCTGCAGTTTTGTTTTACATGTTAAACTATATTTACATCTATGTCGGGTTAGTCTGTTCTTCTAATCGCAAAATAAGTCTGTCTAATGGCAGACACAAATGAACCCCATTGAGTATAATGGAGTTTTGTTTTTATTTCTCCTCCTGAAATTGCCAGACAAAACAGTCAAGACTTTTTCATTTGAGATTTCTGACAGATCAGAGCTAGGCTGACGCTGACGTAGATGTGAACTCAGCCTTAAGCCTTTATACCTAGTTGGTTAGTTATCCACTACACATTTATATAAGGTTTATACTAAACTTGTATGACTTGTACAAGTTCAATTTATCTGAATCTAACAGGAGATATTTGACAGCTGCAGTTTTACCATTTTGGTCAGAACAGGGGTCATGTGTTCCCATGATCATGTATAGCAAGGATCACATAGTTGCTGGATAGGGTGACCATAGCCACAATTCCAAATTATAACATAGGCCAGAAAGAGTAATGTCTTTTATGAGGGAGAGACTGGTATAGTGACGTAGACCATGCATGCCCTGCTAAGAATTCTGGGTAAGGAATATGCAAATAACTCATTGGTGAACAACAACCACATGTCCCATATACTGTGACAAACATTCCACACCACTTTTGCAAGAAAGAACTCAAAAGTTGTTTACTTTGGATCTAGTTAATGGCAGCAATCTTCAAGACCCTCTTAGGGGCCCTTCACACAGTGGAATTTGGGGGGAATTTGATGTGATCTTCTACCTCAAAACCCTCTCCAAATGGGGGCCCTGTAGAAACAGCTATAATTTTCTGCTGCAGTTTTGCACATTGATTAATCTTTGCAGAACCCACTTCTCGCTGAATCAGTCGCAGAATCTGCTGCAAGATCGAGTAGGGCATTTCTATGTGCAGCGCGCTGAAAAAAAGAAATGTTTGTCATTGCCTCCCATTAAGAATCTACCTAAAAATCAGCTCTGAATTCCTCCATGTAAACATACCCTAACAGTATAATAGCTGTGATGTAATAGGAAGCTTCCCCTTAGAAGAGCCTTTGTTATACAGTTGTGATGCTTACAACACTTATTGGTTGTAATCCTTTACTTATTGCACAAAGACTATGGATTTATTCATAAAACCCTTCTACAGTCATGGCCAAAAGTTTTGAGAATGACACAAATATTCTATTTTCACATGATCTGCTGCCCTCTGGTTTTTATGTGTGTTTGTCAGATGTTTTTATCACATACAGAAATATAATTGCATTCATATTATGAGTAACAGAAGCTTATATTGACAGTTAGAATGAGTTAATGCAGCAAGTCAATATTTGCAGTGTTGACCCTTCTTCTTCAGGACCTCTGCAATTCTCCCTGGCATGCTCTCAATCAACTTCTGGACCAAATCCTGACTGATAGCAGTCCATTCTTGCAGAATCAATGCTTTAATTTTGTCTGAATTTGTTGGTTTTTGTTTGTCCACCCGTCTCTTGATGATTGACCACAAGTTCTCAATGGGATTAAGATCTGGGGAGTTTCCAGGCCATGGACCCAAAATCTCTATGTTTTGTTCCCTGAGCCATTTAGTTATCACCTTTGCTTTATGGCAAGGTGCTCCATCATGCTGGAAAAGGCATTGTTGAGCGCCAAACTGCTCTTGGACGGTTGGGAGAAGTTGCTCTTGGAGGACATTCTGGTACCATTCTTTATTCATGGCTGTGTTTTTAGGCAAGACTGTGAGAGAGCCGATTCCCTTGGCTGAGAAGCAACCCCACACATGAATGGTTTCAGGATGCTTTACAGTTGGCATGAGACAAGACTGGTGGTATTTCTCACCTCTTCTTCTCCGAATAAGCTGTTTTCCAGATGTTCCAAACAATTCGAAAAGGGGATTCATCAGAGAAAATGACTTTACCCCAGTCCTCAGCAGTCCACTCCCTGTACCTTTTGCAGAATATCAGTCTGTCCCTGATGTTTTTTCGGGAGAGAAGTGGCTTCTTTGCTGCCCTCCTTGAGACCAGGCCTTGCTCCAAGAGTCTCCGCCTCACAGTGCGTGCAGATGCTCTCACACCTGCCTGCTGCCATTCCTCAGCAAGCTCTGCACTGCTGGTAGCCCGATCCCACAGCTGAAACACTTTTAAGAGACGGTCCTGCCGCTTGCTGGTCTTTCTTGGGCGCCCTGGAGCCTTTTTGGCACCAATGGAACCTCTCTCCTTGAATTTCTTGATGATGCGATAGATTGTTGACTGAGGTGCAATCTTTCTAGCTGCAATACTCTTCCCAGTTAGGCCATTTTTGTGCAGTGCAATGATGACTGCACGTGTTTCTTTACAGATAACCATGGTTAACAGAAGAGAAACAATGATGGCAAGCACCAGCCTCCTTTTAAAGTGTCCAGTGGTGTCATTCTTACTTAATCATGACAGATTGATCTCCAGCCCTGTCCTCATCAACACCCACACCTGTGTTAATGGAGCAATTACTGAAACGATGTTAGGTGGTCCTTTTAAGGCAGGGCTGCAATGATGTTGAAATGTGTTTTGGGGGATAAAGTTCATTTTCTAGGCAAATATTGACTTTGCAAGTAATTGCTGTTAAGCTGATCACTCTTTATAACATTCTGGAGTATATGCAAATTGCCATTAGAAAAACTGAAGCAGTAGACTTTGTAAAAATTAATATTTGTATCATTCTCAAAACTTTTGGCCATGACTGTACACATACATATGGAACTGGGCTTCTGTATCATTCCCAACATGATTCAGTATGGTTGCATGTATGTAGAACCAAATATGTCTCTGGTGAATCTGAAAATCTAATAACTATGGAGTAGTATTGGTTTTGACAATGGAATATATGTCAATTAATGGAGTGGAGTTCCCTCTTATATAGCCCTATCTGCCCATGTCCATTCAATGAAATTGTGGCCATCTTGTCTGCAGTGTATATGTACACAACAGTGACACCTGCAGGCTTGGCAATGCTACTACATCATATACAAATCATTTGAGATACACTGTTTATAAAGGGTGACAATCTAAATGCGATTTGATTAAATTAAGTGAATCAGGTCATTTAGTTCACATTTTTAATTCAGCTGATGAATACATTTAGCAAACCCCTCCTAGCTTTACCACATTCACAGTTTTGTCATATGACCTATTCACATTAATTGTTGCTGTCATTTTTTACCTATACATGCAATAAATAATTTCCAACTGTAGAAATGAAGTCATTATTATTCATATGTTGATCATATCAAGATTATTGTTTGGTACTGAATTTAGGGGAAGACATTTCATTCCATGTGAGCAACAGACAGTGGCGTAACTAAAGTCTTGAGGGCCGCGGTGCAATCTTTTGTCCGGGGCCCCCTACCTCATCCCTACAGCGAAGTCTTGATAGTGATGGTTAGGGGTGCTAAGGAGTTCAATCAACCTTAGTGTGATTAGGGTACTCTATGGGTCTTCTTGGTGTATGGGCCAGATGGAAGCTGCAATATCAATACTGATGCCAGTGCTTATGGGCCCCCTAAGGCTCCTGGGCCCCAGTGCGACTGCACCCCCTCAAGTTACGCCCCTGGCCACAGATACACGTGTTGAGTAGGGAACTGTTTGGCAAAAACAAAATTGCTATTTTAGACATTGTCAAGACATTTTAACTGTACAGTGACCCATGAACAAATACTAATCTTTTTCCTGTGGTGAAAACTGGTGCAAGAATTGAGAAAATTCCTGTGTGTCCCTAAATAGTCTCAGATTGCCTGGATAATAAGACATTATTCACAGTTATAGGAGATTCATACCATATATTGTTTGATGAAATGACCTTGTTAGTAACTAGGCTATACGCATAACTACATTTAAGGAGAAACAAGTACAGTAAAATTCCTTTAATTTTGCATCAGGGGGATCTCATATGGTTATTGTTTGGTCATAGAAAAATATATAAAACTCAATTGTAGGGGTAGAGAAGAAACCTTGAAATACAATATGAACACACCATCTGCTACTGGTACTTCTAGTAAGAGGAAATTCTTAGTTGGTTTTCTCTGCTAACAGTCTTTGGAATTTCCACATTATATTGCAGCCAGATTAATAGATTTTTGGATTATTAAATGCCAGATTAATGGAATTTCATTGTATGTAAAATAATTGATTTCTTTGTAATTTAGAATTCATGTTTGTGAATGATTTCATGTTCAAGGTAAAATTACAAAGTGTGGTCTGCTGTGAGTAGATCCATTGTCCATTGTCCTCATAGTCACATTGGACCCTAATACACTATTCAATTAGAAGGTAAGTATTGCAAGCAGGGTCTTTAGCTCACATTAAATGTTGTTTAATGTTTACACTGATAATTCTGTATTACTATTGTTTACTGTGCCCCTTATACTGGTATGCTGAATTATTGTGTATTTTAGACACAATATTAATAAAAGTATTCTACTAAAACCGTTTATATTTTTTAATTTTTTAAGCAATGTTACAGTGATACATTTAGAAAGGCAAACATATTGCAATAAAAGATAGAATACTGATTTATTTTTAATAATTACTATATTAGGGTTGTTGTTTGAGATTAGAAAAAAAAAATGCAACACCATGAGTTGTATCTGGTATTGCAGTTAAGTTTTATTGAGATAAGTGGGGCTAAGCTGCACTACCATATATAACCTTTCAACAAGTGTGCAATTTCTGGAAGAAAGTATGTTTCCTAATGCTGGTATTCCCTTAAAGGCTGGAGGGTTAGGCTGGGGACACAAATAGGTCCCATGCAGGATGACTGTAGTTGAGATCCTGCACTGGACCTGGCTGGGGCAAAAAACTGTTGAAATCGGCTTCAATTCTTAGGCGTTGAGCCTGCAGCAATGAATGACATGCTGTGGGTTCAAAACCCCAAGAAAAGAAACTTTGTGCTACAGCTTTTTTTTTCTGCCATGTGTGAATAGGATTTGTTTAAACCTCTTTTCAAACTCTCCCTGTGTGTCCCCAGCCCCCCTCATAATTAAACATAAAACTGATCTACAGAAAGTGATGTGTGTGTGATCTGTTTATTGAAATAAGCACACTGGTCACTCACACTTGTGAATATATACATAGTGAATATTACCAAGTGCTTTGGCTCAGATCGATCAGGAGAATTCCACAAATATGGATGCCACCTTCAGCACTTTATAAAACATGGGCGTGATATGGTTTTTTTCATGATTTACACCTATTTTCTGGAGTAAATGATGTCTGACATCTATGCCAGCTGCAAGTTGGCGTAGATTCCAGAGTAGGTGCACAGCTCTCTGGTGGATGAGTCTAATTTATTAGGAGGAAGACACTTTGTCATAAATCATGCAAAACACCGGTTTTGATAAAATCTCCCCCAGTGAGAATTTATGCACAATAACTCTCAGTTTTGCACCTTCCACACCATTTTCCTTGAAGCCAGATTAATGGGGGCCCTGTCAGATATATTCCATTTCTGGCACAAATGAGGTCTGTTAGAGTAATCCTATAGCTAATCTTATACAGTATATCCTACATTGTAACCTCATATAGCCATACATATATACTCATGCATTATGAACCAATGTTTCAGGAGACTTTGTATTTCATATCACATGACCTTTCCTTGTTTTTCACCATTTTTGTACATATTCTCATTTTTATACACAGTAAACAATCTGTACTGCCAACTTTTTGTGTAGACAGTCTGACCAGATATGGTCACAGATATGGTTGAAGGATACGAGGGAGTCAAGATTACTTCATCCATCATTGTTAGGTAACATAAGAACTATTGTGTAACATGGGTTAAATATAATTTGAGATGAATTCCCAGAAATTATGTAAAATCCCATATTTGTATGCCAATAACCCATCCCCAATTTACGTAATATGATTCATTGCTACTCTTGGTTTATACTCTATAAAATAAATGACCAGTGGTCCTCCCACAGGAGATCTCTGGCAGTTACTGACAAATCTGTGTCGTCTCTGTCTTACCGGTACCGGGTTGGGTTACACCTGACTTATTTACCTAATCTACCTGGGTTTATTTTTAACTCTGAGAGGTCGAAATTCCATTCCAGCAAAGAGTTGGCGTAGATTTCTGTTTAGGCGCACGGACCCCAGATGTTAAGCCTAATTTATGACAAGTTTCCCATCATAAATTAGGTACAAACTCCAGGTGGTGCCAGGGATTATCAAAACTCAAATAATGATGACACAATAAGGACAAATGCTACAACAGCAAACTGTCCACATGGTGGTACTTTATACTGCTGAAATAACACCATGTCCAAATAATGTGTACAAATAATATTGTTATGCCAACCATCAGACATTTGCACAACATACATACAGAAATATCTGTCAGCTGTAAATTGGTTATAAACCTAATACCAGTACCTTGTAGCGGTTATTCTACAGTTTCCGAATTTGCCTCTGTTATTCAGCTTTGGAGCCCCATTTAATGTAAATCACCATTTTATTTTTATGCAAATAAGGGAAAAAGTCCTTTGATGCATATCTTAGCTTGCCTGGGCTTTGGTCTTAGCTCTAGATTCCCAGGCAAAGCACTTTCCCCATCATTTACAAGAGAATAAAAGGGTATTTAGATGAAAATTGGGCTCCAAAGCTGAATGACAGAGGCATATTTAGAAACTGTAGAATACCCTCTATGTACCCTCTATCCTAGGTACTAGGATTAGTTTTATAACAACAGACTCCCATACAACTGTATGCAATCTTACACTGTTTCTTGCTAGATACTGAAACATATACATATGTTTGAGTCTCTGCTGCTGCAAACTAAAAAAATCCTCAAATATGTTCAAGTACGTATATTATTACACCTAGTCTATCCTGACAGTTTGTAGAACAGTATAATTAGTTTTCCTATAATATACAGTTGTAATAAAAAGTTTACATACCCCAGCAGATTTTTTGTTTTTTTGGCCTTTTTTCAGAGAATATGAATGATAACACAAAAACTTTTTCTCCACTCATGGTTAGTGGTTGGGTGAAGCCATTTATTGTCAAACTTCTGTGTTTTCTCTTTTTAAATCATAATGACAACCAAAAACATCAAAATGACCCTGTTCAAAAGTTCACATACCCCAGTTCTTAATACCGTGTATTGCCCCCTCTAACATCAATGACAGCTTGAAGTCTTTTGTGGTAGCTGTGGATGAGGCTCTTTATTTTCTCAGATGGTAAAACTGTCCATTCTTCTTGGCAAAAAGTCTCCAGTTCCTGTAAATTCCTGGGCTGTCTTGCATGTTCTGCGCACTTGAGATCTCCCCAGAGTGGCTCAATGATATTGAGGTCAGGAGACTGAGATGGCCACTCCAGAACCTTCACTTTCTTCTGCTGTAGCCAATGACAGTTCGACTTGGCCTTGTGTCTTGGATCGTTGTCATGTTGGAACGTCCAAGTATGTCCCATGCGCAGCTTCCTGGCTGATGAGAGCAAATTTGCCTCCAGTATTTGCTGATAACGTGTTGCATTCATCTTTCCTTCAACTTTGACCAAGTTTCCTGTGCCTTTGAAGCTCACACATCCCCACATCATCAGTGATCCACCTCCGTGCTTTACAGTAGGAATGGTGTTCCTTTCATCATAGGACTTGTTCACACCTCTCCAAATGTAACATTTATGGTTATGGCTAAAAAGTTTGATTTTTGTCTCATCACTCCAAATTACCTTGTTCCAGAAGTTTTGAGGCTTGTCTCTGTGCTGTTTGGCATATTGAAGGTGAGATTCTTTGTGGCATTTGCGCAGTAGTGGCTTTCTTCTGGCAACTTGACCATGCAGCCCATTTTTCTTCAAGTGCCTCCTTATTGCGCATCTTGAAACAGCCACACCGATAGTTTTCAGAGAGTCCTGTATTTCAGCTGATATTATGTGTGGGTCTTTCTTTGCATCCCGAACAATTTTCCGGGCAGTTGTGGCCAAAATTTTGGTTGGTCTACCTGACCGTGGTTTGGTTTCTGGGCATGTTATCAGGCTAAAATCACCAGGGTATGTGAACTTTTGAACAGGGTCATTTTGATGTTTTTGGTTGTGATTATGATTTAAAAAGAGAAAACACAGAAGTTTGAAAATAAATGGCTTCAACCAACCACTAACCATGAGTGGAGAAAAAGTTTTTGTGTTATCATTCATATTCTCTAAAAAAAGGCCAAAAAAAAAAAAATAAATCTGCCGGGGTATGTAAACATTTCAGCACAACTCTAGATTAATAAAAGGCTTCTAGCTAGGCTATAATATTCTTCTTTAGTATGTGTAAGGTGCCATCTTGTGGTGCAATCTAGGTAATGCACTCACTCTACTTGGAAATGTTATTTACAAATATTTCACAATTCCAGGACATTTTATTAATTGTTAAAATATATAGCTAGCAATAGATTCAAGTAATTTAAAATGTATTTTTTAATTTGACTGAAGTCTTTATGATTTCAAGAATTTCAAAAGCAGAAATTGTATTATTCAAACAATCCATCAGTGTGTGATGTTGGAGGAACCAGATGTGTACTTTGGAGGTTTCCCTCAAAGACAAGAAGAAGACACAATTACAGACCAAATAAAGACTACCAATTGAGCCTTAAAATTGCGAATACAATGGCACACAAGCTTGTTAATTCTTATATTTAAAGGGAACCTCTAAGGTGATTATTCCACTATAAACTGGCCCCATCATGTGTAGAATGAAGTACTTACCTTTCCATTGGTGCCCCTCTGTAATCTTTCTGTTGCAGCAAAGTGAAGTTATAAATGTTTGAAAGCATAAAAAGCCATATGGAAATTACCCTAAGTAGTCACGGTGGGCAGGGAGCTTCTTCAGCCCAGTCATGCTGTCCGCTTGCTAATCACAGCTCAGGGGCATAAATGATGGGTGGGGGCCAACAGCATGTTTAGTTTTAGTTTTTCATGATTAAAGTATACCTCTGAAAAATGATTGTAGGACATGAGTGTGCACAATAATTGCTTAAAGGGGTTGGCCACTTTCAGACCAATATTGAGAGACCAATGTTATTGTTTCTATAAAAAAAAAAAAAAAGTTGTACAATTTTCCAATATACTTTCTGTATCAATTCCTCATTGTTTTCTAGATCTCTGCTTGCTGTCATTCATTCTGCTTACTCCCAGTCCATGGTCATGTGAAGTACACACAGGTGCACAGCTCGTTACAGTCACAGCACAGTAATCACACATCTGCCTTGTAACGAGCTGTGCACCTGTGTGTACACCACATGACCACGGCACTTACATGGTCACTAACTTTTCAGAAACCAGTCTAATTAACAGAGCATGTGATTCTAGACAAAAATGTAATGCACTTTATTTAAACATGTTGCTGTTTTCTGCCTGAAAAATTTCTCTAATGTTCCTGCTTCTCTAAAGAGCCTGTTTTGTCATGATTCTATCCCATGCCATGTTTTATATTGTACCTTTTGAATCATGTGATTCAAACAGGGGGAGAAAATGAATATTTATTGTGTAAAGTTTTTTAGTGTATGTTATTCTATGAGTAAGGGTACTACACCCGAAATGCGTAGGAAATTTTAATGCTGTCTGAGAGTTTGGGTTTGTTCTAATGCTCCATTAAAGTATTAATTTCCATGTACCGGAGTGCTGGATCTTCTTACTCCTTGCTCTGCTTTTTTACATTATATCCATATTCAGCTTCACATATACAACTCTATGGAGAAGGGAGAGAATGAAAAGGATTCTCTTGCAGCTGGTTAATTGATTTTTTGCCTCACTCTTTGTACTAGTTTCTTACACTAGGTTCACACTAGCACTTGGGTCTCTGTTGTTCGGATCCGCATGGACCCTCCATCCTATGGAGACTCCAATGCAGATGTGAACCTAGTCTCATCTACATACATAGATAGCAGTGTTAAAAGAGTTTAGAATATCAGAGTGTAGGAGCTTCAATTATATAGGGTGTCTTTTCTATCCCCCCCCTCCCCTTTTCATTGACTAGTATGCAGAAAGTAACTCTGCCTAACAGAAAGAGAAGAAAATAGATTTATTTTATAAGATATATTCCAAAGTTTCTTATTTTCACCCTTACTATTATAACTGGAGGTACGCTTTAAGTTGGGGCTTAGCAAGATTAAACAGTAACTATTGCTGTTTATAGAAACAATGCTGTTGTACATAGACAATTCATATGGAGTCAATGAGCTACATACTGTATATATAGGTTAAAGATAAGAGGCAGAGGACAGCCAAACTCAGCTCACCCTACGCACAGCAGGGTTTGGCTATCCACTACCACTTATCTTTAAAAGGTACCTGAGTTTCCATGAAAAGTTGAAATATCTGCAAGGGCTTACTGGGCATTCTGTCCTCTGGCTGTATAAGCCTTCATACTTGGTGCCCTGTAAGTTTTTATGCTGCTATTAGACCCATTATGGCTGCAGCACATTTTGCATTGCTGTTTAAGACTGTGGGCATGTACAATAATGCCTCATGCACATGACTGAGTGTGCAGGGCAAGGCTCTTCCAATAGGGGGGTCCGAAGCTCCGTTCCTTTCTGATGATTATAGTTCAGTTCCTATTCTGCTCTGTGACATTGGAATGAAACGAAACCCCCCATTGAAGTCAATGGGTGGGGGTAGAAGGCACACGGATGATACTCGGATGTTATCCAAATCCATTTCGATATATAAAATCCGCCCCCCCCCCTGCCCACAGACTCAGTCGTATGTGTGCTGCCTAAGGAGCCATCTTTTATGGCTTTTCTCTTTTTGGATTTTTATGTACAACATTGTGTTTAGCTGTGTTATCTAGATTTAGTAATACTTGGAGCGTTTGATGCTGTTATTATGTGTATTTAATAAATGTTATGTTTTACATACATCTAAATTTGGATAGGCTATCATTATATTTAAGCACACTGTCTGGATCTTGTTTTCAATCTTTGCAATATTTTGTGGCAGGTAAATATAGTGATGACAGCATTATATTATACTGCTACTACTACTACTACTGCTGTTATATGAGGTTTTACAAGATTTACCTGAATTAAAGCATCTGGAATCTTATCTACGCCTCCTCAGTTGAATTGAACACTATCTGACAATATTTCTTGGTGTAAGTACTGGTTTAATATAGAGACTACAGGACACTCTCACATTCTCACACTTGCAGCCAAGTTATTGAATCAGAATAGTGAAAAATGATGCATAAAGACTCCCAGATATAGCTGTAAGACAGTTAACCACCTTTTGAGATAAAGTCACAGCAAGTTACCTGCAGAGCCTGAAGGAATCAGCAGTGGGTAATTTGCATCTGCAGCTCAGACCCCTCAGCATAGAAGCTTCTAGCAAGCAGCCATCTCACTCCAGAATAGTCCATATTTATCCTGTTTGTGTTGCATCATGGCTGAAGGATACCATAGCTAGTACACTTGAAAGCTTACTATCAAATATATTCCGTTAGCCTCTAAAAGGTATCGCCTGATTTCTTCACTCTTCCACTACTTTCTATGGCTATCACGGTACAACATTATACTACTAAGAACATTGAACAAGACACATTCACATTCCAAGTGTCAGCTTACCATTGGACTGGGACACTCCATTGCTTGCTGAGAAACAACAAAGGTGGGAAAAATGGAAAAGCTCTTTGGAAGTATTGGAACAACTCCAGGTTCCATGTGGTTATGTACCCAGCTCCCTTTCAGTTGCAGTAAGGAAGGAAATCCACATCTTCTCTGATGCGTCGGTGGAAACTATAGCTACAGTGGCCTATCTGAGGGTATTAGGCGCCAATCATGACCCACACTGTGGATTCGTTCTAGGTAAGGCCAAACTGACCCCAAAACCTGCACACTCCATTCCACGACTCGAACTTTGTGCAGCTGTGCTTGCAGTAGAAATTGCTGAAGCAATAAGAGACAAAATGGACATTGCCATTGATTTATTTATATTCTACACTGATAGCAGAGTTGTCCTTGGCTATAAACACAATCAAACAAGACAATTTTATGTGTATGTTGAGTAGAACGTATCCGAAGTTTCTATGCCCCTGATCAGTGGCATTACATCTCCACACAACTTAACCCAGCTGACTGTGGTACAAGGCCTGCACCGACAGCACACCTTCTAGACCATATGTGGCTGTCACCTCCAAATTTCCTGTATGAAGATCCCTGCTTGACTCTTACCAATGCCGTCTATGATTTAGTGGATCTTGAGTCTGACAAGAAAATCAGGCCTATGACCTCCACGCTCTACACTTCTGTGATTCCAAAGGCGAAGCTGAAGTCACATCGCTTTGAGCGTTTTTTGACCTGGTCATCCATCGAACTGGTGCTTCTTCTTCCAAGAGGAGACATCACATAAAAGAAGATAAGGACACCATCCACAGCTCATGGCGGGGAGCATCCCTCCATGAACTAAAACCATGTCACACTCCTGACATAATCTTGTGGATTACAGTGTAGGTTGGTGGAAGTGTTGGCAAATCGTGGCTTTCCCGATCTGAAGATTGATTTATTTGGAACTAATGTAAAGTTCTTAGTTGTGGCCTACAAATTCAGAACTTTCATTCTCAAGCTTTGGACTAACTGTTGATTGTTATTTATTGTGCATGTTTCTTTTTTTTGTTTTTCAGGTTTGAAGAGGACCTTATGGACATCTCAAGGACATTATTTAATGTTTGTTTTCTATGAAATCTAAAGATTTCAGGGGGGGAATGTCACGTCCCAGGATTTGGTTTAATTCACTGACATGTACTGTATCTGTGATACTGAGTTTGCCTGTGAAGTTTGTCCTTCCTCTCTCTCTGTACCCCTGGCTGTGATGCTGTAGCTCCTCCCCTCCCTCTCTGCTCTAGTTCCCTTCTAGTTTTGTTGTAACATGTCTGCTCAGCTCCTGGAAATGCATCATCATTATTCACCTACTGATGTTACTGATGCTACTACTGCTGCTACTATTGCTGCTGTATGAGGTTTTACAAGATTTACCTGGATTAAAGCATCTGGAATCTTATCTACGCCTCCTTAATTTGAGTTGAACACTATCTGACAAAATATGTCTTGGTGTAAGTACTGGTTAACAGAGACTACAGGACACTCTCACAACCTCATACTTACAGCCAAGTTATTGAGTCAGAATATGGACACCCATGGATGAACAAACAGACTGTTTAAGTCTCACCAACAAAAGGGAAATGAGATTATGCTTTGACAAGGGAAATTAGTGATAACTATGGAAGATGGAAAGGGATGTGCAAAACTGAATAGGCATCCATTACTTTACTGGGATATCATAATGCCTACATGTGACATCAATATAGTATAGCGAAAATTTACCTACTGAAATTTCCATTTCCTATAGGCGGGAGGCAGCACACACAAATGGAAATGGGAGTTAATATTTCCCTGGATACAATCAGAAGAGACAGGTTAATAAGCAGTAATTAAGCTCAATCAATTAATTAATCACGGATCGCCTATATACATGTGGTATGCTGGAGGAGCATTGTGAATTGTCCCTGCAGTGGAGGCTGAGAACACAGTGGAAAATGAGACTGACATTGTTGCAGGACCAACGGCGTGAAAACGTGGAGGCTGAAGCTGCGTCACCTGTCCAAGTTGCTGGTGTGTCTGGGCAGGCACCACATTAACCCAGTGGGCCGTAAATGACATATATTGTTCTTGACCGTAGTTACAGCTCCACACGTCGGTGCTGCTGTGCACTTTGGCAGACACCGACAGGCTCAAGGACTGGCCCACCTTCCCTTCTACATATTTGTGCAGGGCTGGTACTGCCTTTTTGGCAATGAAATGACGTCTTGGTACTCTCCAGCTCGGCTTGGCACAAGCCATCAGTTCTCTGAAAGGTGCAGAGTCCACCACTTGCAAAGGGAGGGACTGTAGCACCAGCAACTTGGACAGGAGCACGTTCAGCTTCTTCACTGTTGGATGAGTGCACGCATACTGTTGTCTCTTCGAAATCGCTTCTGTGATGGATTGCTCACACAATGACTGAATGGAGCAGGAGCATCACAACCAGCAGATAATGGGAAGGACACACAGCTTCCTTTGGCTGAGGTGGTGGAGGCTTGAGTGCCTGAAGTGGGGTGCGTGCCACTGGGTGCTGCAGCAGGCTGGACCACCACTTTGGAGCCACAGCTCTCCCAGGCCACTTTATGGTGACTCTGCATATGTTGACACAGGGCTGTGGTGCCAACATTGGCACCCAGGCCACGCTTCACCTTCTGCCCACAGATTGAACATATGGCCACGTTGACCTCCTCCAGTGGCTTTACAAAAAAAATGCCACACCGCCAAGTAGGTGATTTTACCCTCAACACTCTGCGCTAACTGACTGCTACCGCCACTGCCTCCGTGAACCCCTGCACCACTGCTTTCCGGGCAGGTAGGCTGCTGCGAAGTGGGTGGTCTACCCCAGGCATGTTTAGCTTCTGACCTCACACTGCTGCTACCCTGCTGACTCCCCCGCTGCCACATGCGCAAGCTGCAACCCTCTTCTCCTGATGACGATGAAGCCCATCCCAATTACGATCGGCTACATCATCATCCACTACAGTCTGCAGTTCACTGATGTCCTCCTCAACACCAGCTCCCACGCCACTCTCCTCATCACTACTTGCTCGCCTACTGGAGGAAGTGGCGGATGTCTCCTCCAGATCTTGGCTGAGCAGTAGCTGCTGACCTATCCTTCAAGCCGCACATCCAAACCCTCAACACCTCCTGCCGCCTCCAACTCAAGAACATCCATCGAATCCGCTCCTTCCTCACCCCAGAAACTACAAAGATGCTAGTCCATGCCCTCATAATCTCCCGCTTAGACTACTGTAACACCCTTCTCCATGGCCTCCCAGCAAATACTCTAGCCCTCCCCTCCAGTCCACCTTAAATTGCACCTCTTGCTTAATACACACCTACCCCCGTTCTTCATCAGCCGCTCCTCTCTGCCAATTCCTTCACTGGCTACCCGTTGCCCAGCGAATAGAGTTCAAATTACTAATGCTGACATACAAAGCCATCCACAACCTGTCCCCTCCATATATCTCCGACCTAATCTCCCACTACCTGCCCGCACGTAACCTGCGATCCTCCAAAGACCTTCTACTCCGCTCTGCTCTTATCCGCTCTTCACACAACCATCTCCAAGACTTCTCCCCTGCATCCCCCATACTCTGGAACTCATTACCAAGACACATAAGACTGACCCCCACAATCACAAGCTTCAAGAAAGCCCTGAAGACTCACCTATTCAGGAAGGCCTACAACCTCCAATAACACTACTGTCTCCATACCACCACCTGAACAGCCTCTACCCCCACCTTCTGTCTCTATTCCTCTTCCCTCATAGATTGTAAGCCCTTGCGGACAGGGCCCTATATCCCACTGTGCCAGTTTGTCACTGTTCGTATTATCTGTTTTGTATATCTTGTGTACGGTATGTAAATCCTCAAATGTTAAGCACCATGGAATTAATGGTGCTATATAAATAAACAATAATGATAATAATAATACCTCCTCCTCACTCTACAGTGGATATGAGCCCACAGCATAGAGTACTTCTCTAGCTGAGTGAACAGAAAAGAACAGAGGCAGGTTGATGACGGGTGAGGGCACAGGGACTGCTGCCGGGCCATGCTAACTAAGGGTTGTGTCTGACGAACCCACCGACTCTTGGCTGGGGGGTGTCTGATGTGACTTGGGATGAATTGGATGACCAAGTCAACCAGTCTACAACCGTTGGGCTGCTGGTCAAGACACGACTGCTACTTGACACTGGGAGCTCAGGCCTTTGTAACTGAGCCCTGCTGCCATGCCCCCTTACTCTGCTGCGACCTGTGCCTGCGCCAGAAACATTTAGGCCTGCGTCCCTCCCCTGTGCATGGCCTCTCGCTTCTCTGTCTGACATACTGTTCGATGAAAAAACGTAATTGCAAAGGGCAAAGTGTCCTGTTATTTTCTACTTTGAAGCAAATATGCCTATTATTTCTTTCCCCGCTAATGAACACCTATAACAAAAGCGTGATAAAGGCAGAGATTTGTAGCTCTGAATTATTGAATTATTGACAATACTGTATTGACAAATGGCCTGCAACTTTATACTGGGAACAAAATGGTGAATATGGTCCTCCTTATTGGTTTCCACACTAATAAACACCTTTAAATAAGGTGTATGCTCCTCCAGCATACCACATGTGCAGGGCAAAGCAATGTCATGCTGTTAAACAACTCATTTGCCCGGGCGAAAAAAGTCACACAGGAGAGGAACTGGGTCACTGTATGTCGTCCTCATGCTGCTTCCCACAGGGTCATTCTTTATACTCCTCATGCCGCTGCCTCCGGGTCACTGTATGGCCTCCTCATACCGCTGCCACAGGGTCACTCTGTGTCCTCCTCATGCCACTGCCACTGGGTCACTGTATGCCCTCCTCATGCCGCAGCCACTGGGTCACTGTATGCCCTCGTAAGGCTGCTACTACCTTCACCTCTACCACTGGGTCACTGTATGCCCTCCTTATGCCACTGTCACTGCTGGGTCACTGTATGTCCTCCAAATGATGCTGCCACTGGGTCACTGTATGGCATCCTCATGCTGCGGCCAACTCCACATTATATTGCCTTGCCACTCTGTGGCCTCCTCATGCTGCTGCCAACCTCACATTCTATCGCCTTGCAACTCTCTAGACATCTATGTGGAATCGGCAGACGAGGGTGTAAAAGGAGTGCGCTCTTTCACGCTACAGTAGGATGTTGGGCCTCTGCACGATTCTTTCTACCTGGCACTAACATGGACCTGTAAGGCAGGGTTCACACTTGAGTTAGTTGGTCAGTTTTGGCCCTGTAACTGTCCAAATAAGTGAAGTGTACAACGGAGCAGGATCCCGGATATCTGGACATCTACGGTTATGTGAGTTGGGCTGTGTGCACAATTTGAATTGTTAGTAATGATCAGAGAGGGGCAGAGAAGAGTTAGTAAATTTAGAAACTGTGAGGAGTTGATGGAAGACAAGATGAATGGTGTTGCCATCTACATGTGTGGCAGAAGAGGAAAGTTGTAAAAGACCAAAAGAAGTGATTATTGAGAGAAACTGTGAGGCAGCTAGGGAGATAGGGGTGTCAATGGGGATGTTAAAGTCACCCATGATGAGGGTAGGAATTTCACTGGATAAAAAGAGGGGAAGCCAAGAAGCGAAGTGATCCAGAAATTGGTAGGGTGAACCAGGTGGATGGTAGATCACAGCTATGCGTAATGATTTTAAATACTTATTTATTTATTTATTATGTTTGACTTGAGCCTTTTATGATTTGTGTTTTGGTGAAATTTGAAATGATTGAAATATGAAATATAGTGTTCATAGGCAGTTTTTTGTCTTAAGTATTTTTACCAAGGTTTGCCAAAAAAAAAAAAAATTATATATATATATACTGTATATATATATATATATATATTTATAAAATATGGATGGGTATGATATTTTCTGTGGAAATTAAATCTTATATTAATATGTGATTATGCAAATATTTAACCTTGGTACTTTGATACTCACTTTCAATTAACCTTGTTATTAATTGGGAGGACTATCTTAACTAGCACTGCACTTCCATTTTGTTATATATCCATTGATCTGATGAAGGGGTTTGCCTGTTACACCCCGAAACGCGTTTTCGGTGACATGAAATAAACGGATAAATAATATATTGCTTGATGATCCTTTTAATATGAAATTACTCAGAGGAGTGTGGAACTTGGTTGTTTTTTTTCTGAGCCATAGAGTTCTTATTGCAACGTGCTATCATATGGCCTTGGAGATCCAAAGAGCAGTTTCCCAGTGAACCCTGCCTCCTCAATATTGATGTTGTTATACTACAGAACTATCCCAGCTGAGAAGCCTACCTTAAGGGCTCTAAGGGCTTTAGTTAAGTCATTACATAACAAAAAATTGATTATAGGTTCTGTACAGGGAGTGCTTGTTTCTGTTTTTTTCCTTCTTTCTGCTAGATGTTCCCCAAAATGGCATCAATAAAAATGTTACGTCTTCCTCCAAAAAAAGCTCTCACATAATAACAGAGTTATGGGCAGAGGCGTGATTTGAAGTTCCTGGGCCCCAATGCAAAATCTGTAATAGGGCCTCACTTATGTGCTATTTATAATACTGGTATCTACTTATGTTGTAGAGAAGACTTTGGGCCCCCTCAAACTCCAGTACCTGGTAGCGCTTGCCACCTCTGTACCTGATATAACTACACTCCTGGTTATGGGTCTACGAATGTCGATGCAAAAAAAAAAAAACGGACACCAGGAAAAGGTGAGTATAATTTTTTTAAATATTTTTTTTCACCTCCCCCGACCTATTTATCATATAAAAATTTTGCCTGGACAACCCCTTTAATCACAGTTTAGTATTCACACTGAACCGAGTGGGTATGTCAGGAGCAAGGCTGTGTAGTACATTGGGCCCTACCTACCAGAATACAGTGATGCTATTTGTGTTGCATCAACATCTGCCTGTCAAAGATATATCATCATTGGGTTTTATTGCTTGAGGTTAAGGCCCCATGTAGCAAACAAACGCTGCGGAAAAGACCGTTGCAGAAGTGCATCACATTTTTTTCTGCAGCGTTTTTTACAAAAACTTTCTGCCCCTATTATACCTATGCAGAAAACGCCAGGGGATTTTCTTCTGCAATGTGTGGATGGGATTAGCCAGAATTACATCCATTTTGTAGGTAATGTAAAATGCAGCGTTTTTTGCAGCAGCGTTTCTACCGAGTTCGATTTATTTATTTCATGATTTTTTTAACTAGTTTAGTTTCAGAGCAAACAGAAGTCAAATGAAAATAGACATTTAATTTCCTAATTAACAATTACCATCAAAGATCTTGTTGAGGTCACATATTTAGGAAAAGTGGCTTTTTTGGTACATATTTTGCTTTTTCTTTTTTTTTTGTTGAGCCAAAGCAAGGAGTGGTTATAAAAGGGGCTTCTCCCACTCTTGGCTTTGGTACAAAAATTGTTGATTATGTAGATAATCTGTTTTCCCTTAGTCCGAACAGCAGTACAATATGGGGTATCTCTACCCCTGTGTGCTGGTAGGACAGGCAAAATTTTTAATTTACATAATTAATTAAATGATACTCCCCTATAAGAGGCCAAGGAGACCTCCCTTCACTGTGTTAGTTAAAAAAAATAAAAGAAAAAAAACAACAATCCTTCCTAAAGGGGGGGAAAGCTTGTGCTGCTGTTCGGACTAAGGGAAAACAGATTATCTACATAATCAACGATTCCCCTTACGTCCAACAGCAGCACAATATGGGGACGTAGCAAGTAGATCCCCTAGGGAGGGTTCTCACTCACTACAGTACCGTATGAATGTCCAAAGGCAGTAGCCTCTGAACTACGGACATCTAACTGATATTGTTTAACAAAGGTTAGTTGGTGGTGACCAAAAATGGCGGCACAAACTGCTCAAAAAGCAAGACCGACTCTCAGCCCAGGAGGCCGACACAGCCCTTTGATAAACTGTAACCCGAGCAAAAGAAATTTAAATTAAGAGGGTTTCCCAATCTTCTGAAAGACTATGTACGCAGAAGATAAATTTTGGAGACACCATACTATATCCAGAGTATGGAGTTTTCTCCCTTCCTTGGCGGAAGGAGCTGGGAAAGAAAACTGGTAAGGAGACCACCTGGTTAATATTAGCCCAAGAGGGCACCTTAGGGTTAAACCTAGGAAGAAATCTGAGATGGACCCTAATGAAAAAAAAAATATATATGGCTCTTCAGAAAAGAAGCCTGAAACTCTCGTATTCTTTTAGCTGAGGTGATAGCTAGCAAAAAGGTGGTTTGCAAGCCAGAAACTTAAGATCCACCTTCTCAAATGGTTCCAATGTTGGGCCGCAAAGGCCAGAAAGAACTGTGGATAGATCCCAGAGTGGAACGGAAGCTGCAACTACTTACCTAAGTCTCATAGCACCCTTAAGAAATTCTGGGAATTAAGGGGTTCTGAGACAATCTTTTGCTTAAGCAGGTGGATAGGGCTGAAACCTGTACCTTCAGTGTGGCAGGGGAAAGGCCCTTATCCAAGCGGTCCTGAAGAAAATTCTGAATCATTCTCGTAGAAGGATTCAAACTATTCACTTCCTGTCTGGAGAACCACTCCTTGAAGGCAATACCTATTCTTAGGTATCTTTTATTGGTGGATTCTGCTCTTGCACAGAAAAAAGGTCTTCAGGACGACTTCTGACAAACCACTAGGGACTGAGCAACCTTCAGGCTGTCAGGTTGAATCTCCTCAGATCCTGGCACTTCTGAGTTCCTTGGGAAACCAGGTTCTGGATTGGGGGAAGCCTCTAATAGATCCCTCGACTCATGAGCATGAGTTCGGAACACCAAGTTCTTTTTGGTTATCACAGAGGCTTGGTCCTGTCTGACTTTCATCAATACCCTTGGTATCATGGAAAGTGGAGGGAAGATGTACGCCAGCCTGAAACTCCAAGGGATGGACAGAGCATCCACTGCCAAGGGATAGTCCTCCTGATGTAGTGGCATTGAGTCTGGTCACCATAAGGTCTACTTCTGGAAGACCCCACTTCAGGGTGATCTGGTGGAACACTCTTGATTACGAGACCATTCTCCTGATACGGTAAGACCCCGACTCAACTGATCTGCTACTATGTTCAAGGAGCCCTTGATGTGAACTGCGGAGAGATGGGTCAGATCTTTCTCTGCCCAGGTGAAAATCAGACCTGCCTCCCTGAGGAGGAAGAATAATCTGATGCCTTCCTGTTTCTTACAGTCACCATGTTGACGGACTGGATCTTGACAGCTCTTCCTCTGAGAAGAGGAGAAGAATGGAGGAGTGCCAGGTGAACTGCTCTGAGTTCCCTTCAGATGGATGATGTCATCCTTTCTAGCCTGCTCCAGACTCCTTGTACGGTTTTCTCGTACAGATGGGCTCCTCATCCTGAAAAGGATGCATCGGTCAACAGGGTCCAAAGAGGTTGGACCGTGGACATCCGACTTTCAGGTGTATCACCAATTGAGAGAAAGACGTGTTCTGGGAGAAAGTCTGATCCTCTTGTCAAGACTCAGAGGGCTATGATTTCAGACCCCTAGTACTACCGACTGGAGGGGATGCATATGCCATAAAGTCCAAGGAACTGAATTGGCTAAGGCTGACATGAGGCCAGGACTCTCATAATTGTTCTGATGAACATCTGACACATCTTGAGAAGATATGATAACCTGTATAGCGCCATCATATTCCGCAGCACCCTCACAGACATTGACAGATATATATGGCACTGTCCCATATAGGACTTACAATCCACATTCCCTATCAGTATGTCTTAGGAGTGTGGGAGGAATCCGGAGACCCCAGAGGAAACCCACGCAAACAGATGTTGTCCTTGGCAGGATACGAACCCAAGGCTACAGTGCTAACCACTGAGCCACCGTATCGGAAGTGCTCTGATTATCTTTTCTCTCCTTATCAGAGTTTAAGAAATTTCTAGGAGGACAGAGTCAGACTGAACCTTCTTCCGTGTGGAAGGAATCACCTCTGACTTCTCCCGGTTATTAGCCTGGATGCTGGAAAAAAAACACATTTGTCTGCAGGTGCTGGAGCAGGATGGTTTCTGACTAGGCTTTTATTAGCCAGTCATTCAATATGGCACTATGAACAAACCTGGAGGTCTGAGTGCAGTTGTTTCTGGAGAAATCACCTAGGTAAAGGTGTGGGGAGCCAAGGAAATGCCGAAGGGCAGGGCTGCAAACTGGAAATGTCACCTGTGGGCGGCAATAGAAACAGCAATTCTCAGATACCCTCTGTGAGGAGGATAACTGGAACTTGTAAGTACGCATCCTTTAGGTCGAGAGTGACAAGAACATTGCTTTGGAGCAAGGAGGTGACCAATTTCCCAGTGTCCCTTTGGAAACGCTCTTCCTTATGAAGAGACTTAGATATTAGGATTATAACATATATTGGTAGCGGGAAGTCTGGAGAGTAGACCCCAGACCTTCTTCTGAGGGGGAACCTTCCCAAGGCCCCCCTGCCCAGGTATTCCAGAATGGAATTTTCCATTATAACCTGCTCCAGTGCAGGAAGAGAACGGGTTGCGAGAATCTGTCTTGTGGTGGGCGAAGAATTCGTCCGCATAACCCCGCTGTACTTATCTGCAAGACCAAAGTTCTTGGATCTTCTCCTGCAGCAGGAGAGAAAAAAATGGGAGAGACATCCCCCAACAGGAGTACTTGCCGCCACAGGAGGCAAAGAGTTGGCGTCAAAGCCAGGCTTCTTTCTGTCCCCTTCCTTGGGGAAGTTATGTCCAGCCCCTCTGGACTGATATCTAGCACGCCTCTGATATTAGAACGTAGATTGAGGCGGCTGCGCTGATAACTTCTGCCCCGGCCAGAAGGTACTGCCTTCCCTTTAAAGGAATGCGGAAGGCACTTAACCTTTTAATCACAAGACCTTCCATGATGTCGTCCAGGCCTCTGCTAAAATGTTTACCCAGCTCAAGGGTAGGGAGCATACATTATACTTGGACGCAATGTCCACTTCCCAAGGTTTCAACCATAATGGCCTTCTAGCAGCTGTAGAGAAGGCCCTAGATTTGGCAGGCATCTTGACCTGGTATACGGAAACTTCTGCTAGATACTCTCTTATTCAATACCTCATTGGAGGCGATGTCCACAGAACCCTGAGCATGTCAAAGCTTTATCCTGTGTCGCGTCCACTTGGAAGGCCCTTGGCCCCCTATAGGTGGAACTAGAGGCTTCCCCAAGTTCAACATCATGGTCGCCTGACCAGATGAACTTCAGCAGCCTAAGCATCCTTACCAAGAGGCCTGTTGGGATTTAGCAAAGTGTCAACATCACGGTTGCCTGACCAGATGGACTTCAGCAGCCTAGGCATCCTTACCAAGAGGCCTGCTGGGATTTAGAGCAGTGTCAACATCACAGTTGCCTGACAAGATGGACTTCAGCAGCCTAGGTATCCTTACCAAGAGGCCTGCTGGGATTTAGCGAAGTGTCCTCATCACACGAGTGCATTGAGTATGTGAAATTCCTCTTCTGATGGAACTGACTGAGGATGTCTCTCAGTACGAAGCTTCTTGAGAAATCAAGTTCCGGATTTCTATCCTGCTCCTTGACCCACACAATTACGTCACGAATGGACGAATCCTCAGATGGTGTCCCACGGCATTGGCGAAAGCGAGTGTAATTGTACTATCAGGCAGAGGGATGTCGCACTCTGTGTAAGCGAAATGTTTCATTTTAGAGGACCCTTCCCTCATTAAGTCGCCGCTGCCACCGAAAGCAGTCAGAACAGTAACAAACAAAAATGTACAGCCTATCAGAGAGACAAACTTAGGAAGAAGGTTTAAATAAGTAGGGAGAAGACCATAGTTACCAACAGTGTCTTTAATACCGCTACAGCGGTATAGACAATGGCCTAAACTAGTCAGTCAGCGCAATCCAGCGCTACTGAGAAAAGGCTACAGAAGTGTAACAGAAAAAAAGGGATCCAGGAAATAGGACCTGAAAAAAAAGGTTCCGGAACCTGAAGTGACAAAATCACTTCCCCCGGATTAAAAAAACCTTTCTCTCCCTCTTCGCTTTAATTCCACTGCTATAGGAAGTGCGGTGAGTCTTTGTGGCAGAATGGAATAGAACCATAACTGCAACAGAAAGGCAGTGTGGGGAATTTGTGTCTGAGATACTGTCATCAGTTTAAACTGAACACAAACACCTGAAGCATAAGCTCTGCTGAAGAGCTCAGCCAGGCAGGAGATGCATAGAGGTTTATTTTAACCCTGCAATAAAGCCTCCAAGTTCAGAAACTGACACATACTGAATGCACAGCCTGCCCAGCCGCAAACATCTCCCTGAGATCAGACAAGGGCAGGCACACCCAGCCCAGAATGGTCACAGACAGAGAGTGCAGCAGGGAGAAACAAGGAAGCCTTAGGATAACAAACTGCCAAGGAAAAGATGAACAGCTGAAAGAGGAGAAAAAAAACTTACAAAAATGTAGTTAACCCCCAAATCCTTAGGAAAAAATGGGAGGACAAAGAGCCTCCCTCCACCTGTCCAACACACAGGACAGAAAAAAACAGTGAGGGGAGGTCTCCTTGGCCTCTTATAGGGGAGTATCATTTAATTATGTAAATTAAAAATTCCGCCTGTCCTACCAGCACACAGGGGCAGAGATACCCCATATTGTGCTGCTGTTGGACGTAAGGGGAAACAGCTTTTCTCCATCATGTGACTTCAGCCTTTTAATGGCTCCACATGTTTGATAACAATGCTGTAGTAGATTTTTAATTGGCATCTCAAAATTGTGCCAGCCCAGTAGCTGCAGTCTTATTCATAGATTCTGTTAGCTAGAAAATTAATAAAAGACTAATATGGCAGATTACATGTAATAATTTGTTTTTGACTTTATGCTGTTTATTTTTTAATGATTATGTCTAGCAATAAAACTTTGACTGTAATCTAATGCCTTCTATTTCCCTTTGTTTTATGCTTGCACATGGTAATTTAAAAACTAACTTCTAGACCTGATAAAAATAAACAAAAAAATAAATAGTTGGTTGCAGAATTATGTTATTATTATTAAGTGCAAATGTCATTATCTCTGTAGCTTTAACCCCTTCCCATCACAGCCAAATTAGGACATCCTGACAGCCCCATTTTTCAAAACTGACATGTGTCACTTTATGGCTAGGTATCAACTAGTTGTAGGTAAAAATCAGATCTGCATGATATAGGGTGCTAAGGTATGGTCTCAACCAGTAGTACATCCAATAAATAAACAATAGGACTCCAATAGATTTTTAATGGATGATTTTTAATTATCTGTAATGAGATGTTAACAGAGCAATCGGGATGTGGACATGCAGCATGCCAGAGGCTGCTGCTTTAATTTGTTTCTTTGTGCCTCTGGGCTATGTTGGTATGTTCCGTCTTCTGTGTTACGTGTCACTTTTTGCAGCTTTTCCCTGTTGTTTCTCCCCTGCAGTGTCCAAACCTAGCCTTGGTTTAGCCCTGGCCTATCACAGACCACTGGGTGGGGTTGTGGGAACCCGTTGGCCTGAGTTCAGTCTAGTCAGTTCAGTGTGAGCAGTGGAACAGTGAGGGTGTGCAGAAGGTTCCTGCCCCCAGAAGCTGCACTGAGGCCAACAGTCAGCCATAATAGCCTCCAGGAGGAGGCTTATCGGCCCCAGAGATAGCCAGGAGTACTGGTTCAGATGTCCATCATTTTGAATCTTTCCGGTGCCGTGCCAGGAGGAACAGGAGAGGACCCTGACAGGAATATCACATCGGGCATAGTCCTCAGGTAACCAGAACCCTGTCAGGCCTCCCTGTACCACCATTTTCCCTATCATCCATCTCTGGAAGAGGCACGAGTGGAAGAGTAGTGGAGCACAAGACTGTGATAGTTAACCCTGGGTGCCCTCCTAGAACCAAGGCTGAAGAATTGGACACTGTACTACTACCCCCATTCGGAAGCTGACATTTTGCTATTACCAGTTGTAATAATAAACTGTTCCCTGGTTCAGCAGTTATCACTGGCTGCCTGAGTTGAGTCTGCTATAACATCAGGGCCCTTCCGACTTACATCAGAGAGGAGAGGTCCCCTCTCCAACTGGAAGCGCCCCGGGGGATAGAACTACTACCACCACCGTCCAGTAGTGCTGCAGGACCCCCCTCGACTCTGTCCAGCCCAGGAGTGGGGCTGGAGTGGTTGGTGAGTGTGCTCGGCCTGCTAGGTGGTACATCCTCAGCCACTACAACTCCCATCCTCTGGTCTCCTCCATCTGGGTTGCGGCAGACATAGTAGGCGTCATGGTATTGTCTGAAATGAAATATATGATTAGAATACAAATTTAACAATCACTTAAAGGGAATCTGTCATCTCCTTTTCATACCATAAAGTAAAAGCAGTATCGTAAAACAGTAAAAACTTACATAATAAATCCCCCAAAATAATTTCTGACATAGCCCCCATTGTTTTTAATTTTGTACCTGAAGTTTTCCCGCCTCGTATGTAAATGACCTCCTAAAGGTCCGATCGACACTGTTTAGCAGAGAACAGTCCAGCTTATTCATGAGGTTGTTTGCTGGCACGCCTCCTCCATGAGTAAATTCCTGCCACTATTTGAGCTAATCATGTTTGAAATCTTGCGCCTGCGCAGATATCCTCAGGTGTCCTTTCACTTTCTTTACTAACTGTAGCTTCTGGCGGTCCCCTAATGCGCATGTGCGCGATTTCAGACGAGAACCCGGGCAGAGGGGGCCGGCGGAATAAGTATAGGCGGACCAGATGAAATAAAGTGAAATTCAAAGGTAAGCTATGGACAAATTTTGTTGAAAAATGTGGAAGTGATTACCATAACTATATTACTAGCTGGGTGGAGGGGGGAAAAAATGTCTGACAAAGTCCCTTTAAAGGAAACTATAAAGCTCATATTCACAGTGTAGGCTCTTAGGTTAAAGGGTTTGCAATTTACAGATACAGAATGCTTCGCAAATATGTAAGAGACAGCCAATGTTGTCCTAAGCTTTATTTGTCTGTATAAATTGTTAATGTTGAATGTATTTCTGTGATTCTGTTCCTTTAAGACAGCAGCCATTGTAATCTTGGTCCAGAGACAAACAGAGTGTAAAGAGACAACAGGACTAGTGAGTCCACGTGAAAGGAACTGTGCTCAGTGGCTGATCAGTGAGACTGACATTGTGACTGTGTATATGGATACCACAGACAGAGACTCGCAGTGCTGTTGATGTACTGGACAGCACCTGCTAAATCCCGGCTTACATCCCAGCTCAGTGTATGGATTCGGCAGGACTGTCAGTGTGCTGAGTGGAATCTGCTGTTGGATTACATTGCATTCATTGGGTTTCCCTGTTAAAGAGGACTTCATTTCTCCCGAGATCCTGATAACAGTGAGGAGAGGACGCTTCACTATAAAAGAAAGGAACGACTTTGGGCCCCACCGCGCGCTTCTACGGACTGTAAGCGGTCCACCTGGACCACTGGGGAAAAGGGGGTGCACCCAAATGTGATGTCAGGGTCAGTTAGGGATAGTTTTGAGTATATTGTTCATTCAGTGTCCATACTGCAGAAGTGGACAGAGTAAAAGTAGAAACCATTGCAGAATTTGCCTTGAAATTGTTCATGCTATATAGTGAGGCCGGACCGAGGACGAAGGATGGAAGGGGAGGCCTGCATGACAGGAGTTTAGCCAGGAGCATAAGCTGAGGGTACAGGAAAGGGTTAAGTTGGCCATTTAGAGGAAGCGTAAGGGAGGGAACTGGGGAAAGGGGGGGTTGGGGGAGGGAGTATTTAAAGTGAAGGCGGGAAGATTCCCGCCACTTTAGAGAAAGCAGGGAGTGAGTGAAGCCAACACACCTCTGCGGTTTTCTTGCTTGCCCAGGATGTCTGAGGTTGAAGATATGCTGGCCCAGCTCAGGGCTGAAGCGGATCGTAGGGGGCCGCAATGGCTGCAATCCCAGCTGCAGGGATTGATACAGGGGTCTGGAGAGTCGGCTAGCCGCCCCTCTCCTTCTGGAAGACGGCCGCGGAGGACCAGGCCTCCGGCGCGCCTCAGCCCCTAGGAGACCCCTCGGGTCCGGCGCCGAATTAGGAGCCCCTCACGGGACCCTCCGGTCCAGGGCACCGCTCAGCGCACTGCTGAGCGGCAGTCCCGGGCCGGGAGGAATCCGCAGCGACGGCGGGACCCGCAGCGAGGGAGGGGAGTCGCCCCTCCTGCATCACTGACCTCGTTGGAGTCGGGATTGGAAGCGGTGGGCCTTCCGGCGGCGGCGGTGACTCCGGCTCGGCCTGTGGTGCGCAGGAGGATCTCCGGTGCAGCCCCTGTGCGCGGGGGAGAAGCGGGGCTGGCACCTTCAGCGTCAGAGCAGCAGGCTGGGCCTAGCGCAACATCAGCCCAAGATGGCGCCCACAGCGCGGGCGCTGGGGGGCGGAGCGTCGCGGAGGCCTTGTCCAGGAGGCCCGACGTGGATAGCGGCGAGGAGGGCCCCAGTGAGACGGCTACAGGACGACAGGACCAGGATTCAGCGGCCGCTGGGTTCACAGCACCCAGGTGCCCAGGTGAGCGTTCATCTACTGTAACAGGGCCCTTGTTAGCGGTTTCAGGGGGGAGGGGTTTAGAGGGGAACCGCGAGGAGCTAAGCAGGGGTATGTTAGCCTTTATGGGGGTGTTGGCGGGAATGGTGCGGGGAGCGGGTAGCGGCGGGGGGACGTCGTCGTCCCCAGCGATGGCGTGGGGGGCGGGAAGTTCGCCGGCGGTATCGCTAGGGGGGCTTCCTCTGCGTCGGGGGGTGTCTGTGTCGGTGCAAACGCAGAGTGAGGACAAAGGGGACGCGCCGCGGTTAGACGATGCGGCGAAGGGGGAAGTATATGTCTGCTTTGAGGGGCCTTTAGGGGCTCACTTGAAGCAGGAGGTGAGGGAGCGCATTTGGAAAGGCGAATATGTTGATATATTTTCGCTTTTGCCTTTGGAGCGCTTTAATTTGGACAAGCCTAGGAAGGAAGAAAAGAAGGAGGAGGAGGAGAAGAGGCGGTACCGCCTTATTCCTCGGATGTTTGCTAATTGGCTGCAAGCGTTCGCCATAATGGCAAGTGTCATAGGGGAGAAGGCGCCGGAAAATTGTTCGGCGCTTTTCTGTTATTTGGACGCAATAGGGGAGGCGCATAGGACGTATGGGGGGCAGGCATGGCTCCGGTATGACGAACAATTTCGTCAGCGGAAAGCGGTTCGGTCCAGCATTCGCTGGGACCATAAAGACATTGGGTTATGGCTGAGGATTATGGCGCAAGCGAGGGCGGGGCCGTCCTTTCCAGGGGGACCGGAGGCCCCGAGTCTTCGGGGCGCTCGGTCGCCGCACAGAAGGGACTCTGTTTCTCATTTAATGAAGGGGGGTGTAAGTTCGGCTCCAAGTGTAAGTTTAAGCATGAGTGCTCCTCTTGTGGGGGCACCCATGGAGCCAACCGGTGCTTCCGCTCCAAGCAGAAGGGTTCAGATGGGGCTGGGAAGGGGGGCGACTCCGGAGCGGCTGGAAAGGATGGCGCCATTTCTAAATAGGTACCCAGATAGGGAGGCGGCGGCCTTGTTGTCGGAGGGGGTTCGAGTCGGGTTTTCGGATACCGTTTGTTGAGGCGGCGGTTTCAGGGGTGGTTAGGAATTTGAGGTCGGCACGGGAGCATCCGGAGGTGGTCTCAGAAAAGCTGAGGAAGGAGGTGGACCTGGGGCGCATGGCGGGACCATTTCCGGAGCCACCCTTGCCGAACTTGCGGGTATCTCCTTTAGGGGTGGTCCCAAAGAAGGAGCCGAATAAGTTTCGGCTTATTCACCATCTTCCCAAAGGGGGCGTCTGTTAATGACGGGATCGACCCCGAGTTGTGTTCGGTGGAGTATACTTCATTTGATGCGGCGATTTTCTGGGTCCGGCGTTTTGGCCGGGGGGGCGTTGTTGGCGAAGACTGACATCGAGGCGGCATTTAGGCTGCTGCCGGTGCATCCAGATAGTCAGCACTTGTTGGGTTGTTTTTGGGGGGGCGGGTTTTTTGTCGACTGTTGCTTGCCAATGGGCTGTTCATTGTCGTGTTCCTATTTCGAAAAGTTTAGTTCGTTTTTGGAATGGGTCATCCGGGACGTTTCTGGGTGGGCCTCGGTCATTCACTACTTGGATGACTTTCTTCGCATTGGTCCGGGGGATTCCTTCGTTTGCTCGGTCTTGCTGCATTCGGTGGAACGGGTGGCGGCAGATTTTGGGGTGCCACTAGCGCGTGAAAAAACTGAGGGTCCGGCGACAGTTCTCAGTTTTTTGGGTATTACCATTGACACGGTCCGTATGGAGTGTCGTCTTCCAGAGGATAAGTTATGTGGGTTGCGGACGGAGGTTCAGAGGGCATGTCGGCTAAAAAAGCTGCGATTAAGGGAATTGCAGTCTCTTTTAGGCAAATTGAACTTCGCGTGCTGGATTATACCAATGGGGAGGGTGTTTTCTCGACGGTTGGCAGCGGCAATGGCTGGTGTGTCCGTTCCCGCGCATTTTATTCGGTTGGGGTGGGAGTTGAGAGAAGATTTGCGGGTTTGGGATTCGTTTTTAGAACAATATAATGGGCGGTCACTGTGGATGGAGGAGGGAGTGGTAGCAGGGGAATGGGATCTTTTTACGGACGCGGCCGGGAGCGTATTGTTTGGGGCATATTTTAAGGGTAGTTGGTGCGTAGGTTCTTGGCCGGACGAGTGGGTTTCGGGGGGGCTGGTCAGGAACCTGGCTTTGTTAGAATTATTTCCTATTCTGGTGTCGGTGGTAGTGTGGGGGGAAATTTTCCGTAATAAGAAGATTCGCTTTCATTGCGACAACTTGGGGGTGGTGCAGGCGATAAATCGGTTGTCCGCTGCGTCGCCGCCGGTGGTTCGGGTTTTGCAGCGATTGGTGTTGGAATGTTTGAGGTTGAATGTTTGGATTGTAGCGGTCCATGTCCCAGGGGTGCAGAATGATGTGGCTGACGCCCTCTCTCGTTTGCAGTGGGATCGTTTCATGAGGTTGGTGCCGGAGGCAGACGAGAACGGCACGCGGTGGCCGACGGAGTTGTGGACCGTGCCGGTCGGGCGGCGGAGTGTTTGATTCGGGCATCTTTGGTGGACGGTACATGGGCGGCCTATACGAAAGCCTGGGAACAGTGGGAGCAGTGGTTGGGTTCTTTGGGGGGTGGAGACAGAGGATTTCGAGATGCCGTTATTATTATTCGTGGGGCATTGTAAGGAGTCGGGGTGGACAGTTTCTAGGTTGAATACGTGTTTAGCGGGTTTAACCTTCGGGTTTAAGAGTAGGGGGATGCCGGACTTTACGAAGTCATTTCTGGTGCGGCAGGCGGTAAAAGGTTGGCGCCGTTTCAAGGCGGCGAAGGACACGCGCAGACCGGTGTCCTTTTCCATACTGCTGGGCTTGGGCTCCGCTTTGGGGACGGTGGGGGCGAGCCCGTGGGAGGTCTTGCTGTTCAGGGCGGCGTTTTCGCTCGCCTTTTTTGGAGCCTTGCGGTTGGGGGAATTGGTGAGTGGATCCCGGACTCGTCCGGGGGGTGTGTTTTGGGAGGATGTGAGCCTGTACGAGGACAGGGTGGAGTTTAGGTTAAGGCGTTCGAAGACGGACCAGGAAGGCCGGGGGTGTGCGGTGCGGCTGTTTGCGGTGCCAGGGTGTTTGATGTGTCCTGTTAGTTGCTTGAGGTCTTATTGTTCGGACAGGGGTCGGGCGACAGGCCCCCTCCTGGTCCATGAGGATGGGTCGTTTTTGTCCAGGTTTCAATTCTTGGGAGTTTTTCGGCGATGTTTGTGTTATCTGGGTTTGGGGGAGGAGTATTTTAGTGGTCACTCCTTCCGTATTGGGGCAGCTACGGAGGCGGCCCGGAGGGGTTTGGGGGAGGACGTAATTCAGCGCATCGGCCGATGGGAATCAGTGCGTTTTAGGTCATATGTCCGTTTGGGGGGGCTGGTCTGAACAAAAACACATTTTGTATCGGGGGAGGTCCGCAGGTAGGTGGGTTAGGAAGAGGGGGTTTTTGTTCGAGCGGGTGTGTTAGTGCCTGGGGCCTGTTATTGTTATGTTGCTTTTGATGTTTTACAGGTGCTGAGCCGTGCTTGGTTTGGTTGATGGGCCATTCCTTTGTGTTCTGGGGCGCAGTGCGGGCGGCGGTGCGACCAGACGGTAGGCAGTTGGGTTTTGCGCGAGGGGAGGTGCGGTTGCGCTAGTTAGGCTTAAGGGGGATGGTGTGGGGCAGGGTGCTCGCGGAGTTTCATCGCTTCGTGAGGCTGGATAGACCTCCAGACATACTGGTACTGCATGTTGGAGGTAACGATTTGGGGGTCCGCCCTTTTCGGGAGCTGATTAACGATATCAAATTCGACTTATTGCGGCTCTGGGCGATGTTTCCGGGATTGGTAACAGTATGGTCGGATATTGTGCCAAGGAAAGTGTGGAGGGCGGCCCGGTCTGTGGAACGTGTGAACAAAGCCCGTATTAAGGTGAATAGGGCAATTGGGAGGTTTATGGCACGGAATGGAGCGGTCTCAGTGCGCCATAGTGAATTGGAATCTGGGGAGGGTGCATTTTGGAGAAGGGACGGGGTTCATTTGAACGCCGTGGGTATTGACATGTGGTGCCTGGGATTGCAGCAGGGCATTGAGACGGCTCTAGGGGTGTGGCGGGACGCCCGCCGATAAGGAGGTCATCGGTGGGCGTTGTGGAGGTGGGGGTCCTCGAGGCTGGGATATCGGAAATGGTCGTGGTGGGGAGGGCCCCGCGGTAGGGGCTGGACTCCCCAGACCATTTGGACTGTGGCTGGATGGCTCCGGTAGGGTTAAAGGGTATTAAGGGCTTTATGGCCTTAGGAAATAGAGCACCGAGCAGATTTATTTAAATAGGTGCCCCTGAGCTGGTGTGGAACGGCTAGGGGTAACAGCTGGTGCTCAGGAAGTATGGGGTTAACATTTTGGGTTTTGGGGCCTCGAGGTCCTCTGTCGTCGGGTCGGGTTATTTACTGTGTTTTGGGGAATATTTGTTGTGGCATTTAAATGGTTAAATTATTTTATTTAATAAACTGGCTGCTGTGGCCAATTTAATCCAACATCGGTGTCGAGTATTTATTTTAGGTAAAGAAAACAGAGAAGAGCGGGCGACTTGGCAATACCCTGGTCATGTATATTTTGCTTGTCTTTATCCCTGTCATTTTACCTTCAAATAGCTTTTATTAACTTAGAGTAAATATATATTCTTTTCTTGAACTACCGCGTGTGCGTTCATTTCTGGTTGCGGAGTCCAAACCACCTGCCTTGCTCTCGGTTCACATTTCTTCAGGATCAGAATTCGATTCCCTCCTTGACGTGCTAGGGGAACACTCTAGAACTTGGAATCTGAATTGGGAGATACTGTATTTTAGTTTAGTGAAATGTGCAGGGATTGGTAGCATAAGATTCTGGCAGTGTATGTTTGATTTATGTTCGATGTAGTCTCCCCAACGCATGCGAGACCGCACAGAAATTTTATAAGATATACTACGTAGGTACTGCACATAAAGTAATCAGTATCTTGAAAGATCTAACCTGTATGCAGATGATAAATTCTGTCCCCTTTCAAAACATTAGATCATTGATGGCACGAAAGACATGGATATGTGCCTTTTCTTTGTGTGCTCAAAAATTGCTATTTTGGTATAGAGATGGCTGGGCCTATGTCAGCCTTGACCGGTTTGTCTCTGAGATTGCTTGGTTTTCTGTAACTAGAACGGAAGTTACTCTGAAAAGCTGGATGGTAGGATAGGATTCTTTGAGAATATACCAATGTCCTCGTATTATTTGTTGAACTTTATGTGAGACTAGATGATAGGTGTAACCCCTGCAAGGAGCACTTTGCATACAGCAGATGCTGCAGTTAATGCCAAGCCAGTACTCATTAGAGCAGACATCAGCCATTTTATTCTGAGGGACAGTGGATTACATTTCCCTACATACCCCTTACTCCAGGGGGAGGATATCAGAGAATGGGACAGGAAAGAGAGGGGACAGCCACATGGGCTGCAGAAAAAGCTTCTTCCAGCAACTGCCAGGGAGCACATAGCTTGGCACTGGGTAACCCAGGAGATAGAGACAGTCCTGCCAGCCCACCAGCTCACTCTGAGGGAAGAAGCACCATTCCTGCAGCAGTACCACCTGTTCAGATTAACCAAACTCCCAAAACGTACCCAGGGCTGCATCCAAGAAGACTCCTGCCTCATACTCCATCAGTATCCTCTAATCTGAAAGCTGCAGCACCCAGTGATACTCCAGCCTGGCACCAGATTCCCTGCAAGAGTTAATGAGTAGACTTTGCTGGAATTTGCTGGACTGCTGTTAGAAAGTTTCTGAGAATTGTTGTAGAAAGGATCTGCTGTGTCTATAGTGCACCAACCTGTCCTGAATGCGTGCCATCGTCCGAGGCAACTGGGCCCCAACGGATGGACTGTTCTTTTTATTGCTGAAGCCATTAGTAATTCTGCATTGTGTGCTGTTATTTAGGAGTGCAAGCTGTTACCTTCAGTATGATTGCATGTGTGTGATGACTATCATCTGTGGGTCACTATCTTAGCCCTGTGCTATTCCCTATAGCAGGGGTCGGCAACCCCTGTCACGCATGCCAAGAGTGGTATGCGAGGCTTGTTTACCTGGCACGGGCAGCCCATGTCCTCACCCAGCAGTTTCGATCGGACCAAACACTGCTGAAACGAAACTGCTATTATTATACTGTGGAGTCTTCAGACCCCAGAGTATAATAAGCGGAGCCCCAGGGGAGTTGATCAAACATAAAAATAATGTTAACTCAGTTTCCCTGCACTCCGCGGCGGCTCTGTTCTCTACAGGCGCTTCTGCCTGAAGTAAGAGACCGCTGACAGGGCCTCAGGGGTCACGTCCAGGACAGGGGTAGGCAACCTTTTTGGTTCGGCGTGCCGATTTTAATTAAAAAATCAAAGATGAGGTACTCAAGAGTGCCGGTCAATAATTGTAAGTCTGACGACCCCTAAACTAAAGTCATATACCACAAACCATAACACAGAAGTGCTGCCACCAGATGCTTTAGGATGCATGCGTTTACTGCTATTTCCTGGGACGCTCCTGTACTTTCCGATTAGAAGCAATGAAAGTCCATGTGCAGCCCCCAGTTAGTGGTAAATGTATGTGTCCAGGAGCACCGTATGGCAGCATCCTTATGTTGAAAACACACTATGTATCTGGATGCAGCTATATTTTTAGGTCACTGGAACTTTTACTTCGATGTAAAACTGCGTTCACATGGTGCATTTTTGCACACAAAAAAAAAAAAAACAATGCCTGAGTTTTCTGTGCAAAAACACATCCTTAATACAGAAAACACACCGTTATACAGAATAATGTTCCATAGCGGTCCCTGCACACAGTATTATATCTCATAGCAGCCCCTGCACACAGTATTATGTCCCATAGCGGCCCCTGCACACAGTATTATGCCCCAGAGTATAATAAGTGGAGGGCCAAGAGAGGTACAAACATAAAAAACAATGTACTCACCTTTTCCTGCACTCCGCAGCGGCACTGTTCTCTTCGGTGCTTCTGCCTGTAGTCAGCGACCGCTCATTCGGTCTCAGGGGTCACGTCGCGTCATTATGCGTAATGACACCAGACACAGACGTGACCCCTGAGGCCCTGTCAGCTGACTTCAGGCAGAAGCGTCTGTAGAGCACGGAGCCGCCGGTGAGTACATTGTTTTTTATGTTTCATCACCTCCCCGGGGACTTCGCTTATTATGTTCTGTGGTCTGAAGAGACCCCACAGTATAATAATAGCAGTTTCATTTCAGCCGTGTTTGATCCGATCAAAACTGCTGGGTGAGGACTCCGCTGCCCGTGCCAGGTAAGTAAGCCTCGCGTGCCACTCTTGGCACACGTTCCGGGGGTTGCTGACCCCTGCTATAGGATGTACCTGTGCACTGTCATATAAATCACTGAAACATTTCTCTGTTGGCATCTTATCAACTTTGCTCTTGTTTACCCTTCCCATAATAAACCGGTTAAGTAGTTTTACCCTCAACATTTGTGAGTATGTACTGAGCTTAGGTGGGGGTTTCCCGAGTCGACCCCTAGCAGAAGAGGAAGACCCTCCTGAATTCCTATAGAGCTTCTAGCAAGATTTGGGTGCAGGCACTGCGCCGTAGTAAGGTGAAAACTACAACACACCCTGCCTACAGAGGTTGGCCCAAAGGGGTGTTACTTATGTATGAATGAAGTGCATCTGTTCTGGTGCAATAGTCAGATTAGGTTGTGTATGACTCTGGGTGGATACCTCATTCAATGTGGTTTGAAGAAGTTTTTCTGGAACTTTGTAGTCATTTCAGATATGGATTATCAAGAATTCTGGATTATCTCAAGTACTGAGATTTTGGTAACAATTTAATTGTGGCAGGAGGGTGACAGCTATCATATTGTAGAAGGCTGTTATGGTCTGTTTCTTTTACATACAGATCCGTTGAAAGGATGCCATTGTCATCCTTAATGACGTATGTGTCTAAGACATTAATTCTAGAGTTACTGTGGTGGAGAGTAAACTGTAACTCTGGCTGGGAGGGGGGGGGGGGGCGTGACTTGAAGCTAGATGGAATAGGACACACGTTCCTAGAGCTCCTGCCCTGCACCTGCACTACTGACCTGCCTTACACAGAGGTTCCCATCATGGTCAAACATATGCCTATGAGGGCCCCTCTAGGGATCACCCTGCCTGGAATCCAGGCCTCACAAACCTCCATGGTGGAGTTTTTATGTTTAATCAATGTTTATTAAAAAATTTTAAATACAATACAAAAGGGGATAAAATAAAGAAAAAGAAACAAAACAAAAATAACAATATTATAAACAAGCAAGAGGCGCAAAGGCACGCAGGCCTCACCTAAACATAAGAGGCTAGGGGAGAAGCCCGCCAACAGTTTGAGGACACAATGTACAGTACTAACAAAGGGGCGAAGGCCCAGGTATATGAAAGCTGAATAACATCGTCTTCAGAGAAACGAGGGACAGACAGACAAACAGAGGAAACACACAGCAGGAACAACACACAGGTAGACAAAGGTGGGGAAATGAGGAGGGGAGGCATTAGGGGAAGGGTAGAATGGCCAGTAATCTCTTAAGAGGAAAGGGGAAGGAGAATAGTAAAGTAGTGTAGTTCCGGATCAGGAGAAGAAAAAGGAGAACTCCAGAAAGCGTCAAATGTGGAGGGATCGGAGGAATCCTCCGTCACCAGGGCTTCCATTCTCCTTATTAGGAGAAGCTCCTGTAGAAATTCAACCAGGGAGGGTGCAGCAGTGCTCCGCCAGTGCCTGGGATTGACTGTTCTGGTGGCCGTGAGAAAGTGTCGCAGGAAATCCTTCTATACTGCAGAAATCCTGCTAGGGATAACCGAAAGAAGGGCCAGTTGGGGAGTTGCTGTGATGGTGCGACCACACACACCTTAGCATACAGGTCGAACACAGCTTCCCAGAAGAGCCTAAGAACGTCACACTCCCACCAGATGTGATACAAGGTACCTTTCTCAGTGCCACAGTACCAACACCGGTCAGTCACAGCAGGATAGATTCTATGGAAGAAGTCAGGACACCTGTACCACCGAGTCAGAATCTTGAAATTCTTTTCTTGCGCACTGCAAGGCAACGGAAGCTTATGTGCGAACAGGAAAGACCTATCCCAGTCAGCAGGGGAAAGACCCACACAGAGGTCTGACTATGGAGGAGTTTTTAGATCCACCAGCATCCTCCCTGGCTTCCTCCCTGCAGTGGCTGCCATCTTGGCTGGCCCTGGCCCTGCTGCCTTCCCTGATGGCTGGCACTGCTCCCTCCTTGCTTCAGCAGCCACCGGATTGGCTACATCAGCTGCAGCGAACCCATTCCACCCCACCATCATCCTTTGGGTGCGGGGACTGGACCGAGACAAAGCCTCTTGAATGTGCCGGCCCCTTCAGGCAGCAGATGGCGTCATCTTTATTATAGCCCCATGTGCTTCCTGTTGACAAGGAGATGGATCCCTACTCCGGTGTTTCCCTGCCTTCCCAGGCTAGTCTGGCACCCCCCTCCTCAATTGCCAGCTCCTCTCCACTCCTCTGCAGCTATAAACGGGTTTCACACCGCTACCACTGGGAGTATCCCTGTCCCTCAGGTCCCTCCTGCAAATCCTCCTGGCATCTGGGCAGAGGAAGAAAACCTGAGGGCTCGCGTTCCATGTCCCCTGAGGGAGTATCCCTGTCACTCAGTTCCCTCCTGCAACTCCTCCTGGAATCTGGGCAGAGGAAGAAAATCTGGGGGCTACTTGTTCCATGTCCCTTATGCTACCTCTGATCATGAGGATGTAAGCTCACCGAGGAAGGAGCCAGTAACTGCAGCATCTCAGCAACCTCCCTCACAAATCACGCCAGGCTGGTCAGAGTTTTTGGCTCAATTCCCGACGAAACAGGACTTTCAGTACTCATAGCAGAAGCCACAGACACCTGACATGCGAAAATATCTGCGGTGCAGAGGGACCTCCAGCACATTGCGTCTAGAGTTGAAATTTTGGAGGACGATCATGACACTGTGGACCCCATGCCCATTTCAGATGATGCCAACCCTGATGTGCTAAATACAATGACTACAATTCTTAAAAAGCTCAACCTAACCATCAGTACCAAGATCCACTCTGCCCAGAAACAGAGCTTTTGATCGCCGACACAACAGCAACAAAGAAATCACTGCTGGTACCATCGTTTATATCAAGAATCAGCGCCGTATTCATTGGTTGGGTTCAAAGATAGAACCATGCTGGATTGGATCTTACTTAGTTGTGGAATCCTCGACCAAGGGACGAGTAAAACTTAAGAACAATAAGACTGGCAAGATACTGAGCAACACCTACCACACCAGCAACCTTAAGGTTTACCAGGATGAAGAGGCTTCTCCACCACCCCAGTCCCATGATGATTGTCCCAGTGACTCTGCCACACAGAAACACAAGCAAAGTAAGACTTTCAACCCACTACCAAGTTCAGGAAGGAAGTATCTTAGCACCAATCTTGGCCTTACGTTTGGTAGGGTTGTACACTATGGCAGCACAAGGGACCTTGGACAACCACGGGCTACACAAAACCAAAGGTGATGGGAACTGCTACTTCCGGACCACCAGCTACATCCTGAAAGGAACAGAGGACAACCACTCCCTTCTCAGAGATTTCTTGCACTTGAGAAAGGAATTTATACTCTGAAACGCGTAGTGTATATTGGTTTTTACTACAATAATCTTTACTGAAAAAACTTTGATCTGGTAAGCGCTGATCTATTTACAATCATCTGCTACCGCATTCACTTGTGGATTTGGTTCTGCCTTCATTCCATCCATTGTAATGTTGTTATCAGCGTTTACCTTTAAATGTTTATATTGTAGCAAGGACTTGCTAGTCTAAAGGTCCCAATACACGGGATGACTATCAGGCGATTTGTTGTCCTGGATAATTCTCCCTTGCATTGAGCAATAAGTGACTTATCACTAACGAGAAATTGCTGAGAAAAAAAAAAAAATAAATTTACATACTCAGTGCCCAGCATGTCCTGGCCTTCCTCCATCCCTCCTCCATGTCTCCACCAGCAGCCATTTCTTGCTTCTCTGGCTGCAGCTTTTGAATTTCTTGCTGTCTCCTATCCCCGCGGGTCTTCCCATAAACATTCAGCCGATAATCACCCCATGTAAAGCTACCTTTATAAGTTGAAGTTTCAAGACGTTATGACTT
This sequence comes from Leptodactylus fallax, assembly GCA_947044405.1. NCBI lineage: Eukaryota > Metazoa > Chordata > Amphibia > Anura > Leptodactylidae > Leptodactylus > Leptodactylus fallax. The sequence continues at coordinate 4,520,421 of CAMRHE010000092.1, forward strand.
TTATTATATTATGAACAGTCAAGTTATACTGGTTGAAGTAATAATTGTTTAGAGTAGTATTTGTTTAGAGTTTTAAGAATTAAGTCAGTTAGCTTTCTCACTTAACTTACCAGACAAAGCTGAAGCCCCAATAAAATGTTGAAAACTTAAATTAATTCTTGTCTATATCACACAATGCTACTGATGGGGATATAATATGTCCTGAGGGGTATGAATTGGCCTAGGCCACTTTAATCCCAGGTATAATCTGGACTCAGGGTATACTCTGGCCTGTTACAGCGGGGCTCAGGCCAGCTGTGTTTCCTATATGTGGATGCACTTGGTCCTTGTTGGGTCACTAGTTTTGACCCTTCAGGTCAGCCCCATGTCAGGAGACTTAGTCCTGCTTATGATCCATTTAGTTGCGGGTATAGCACTGCCGCATATTCATTGTTGTATTGAAATTTCTATGTTTATTTGGGTCTTTGTTTGTCCCCCGTCTCCTCCTTTCCCCTCCCCTCTTCCCCACCCCTCTTTCCTTCTAGGTACAGATTCTGTCAGTTGCCTCTTGTCCTATGGGTGAAGGTCCTCCACTTGGGATCCTCCAGTGCTTCTTCTCAACACTCAATGAAATGGGTGAGATCCACTCTAACATTTGCAATTTTCCCCCTCCTGCCTCCCAATGGTTATTTGCGTGTCTATGAATCTTAAGGGCCTGGGCTCCAATACCAAGAGGCATCTCCTCCTATGGGAGCTGCAGTCTCTTTGGGCGGACATAGCGTTTCTTCAGGAGACTCACTTTGACCACTTCGGAAACTTCCACATTGCGCGGCATTATTTCCCCCATGCTTATTCCGCTGTTCACAACCGCCGGAAGGCCGGAGTGGCCATACTACTGTCCCATTACAGTTACAGCCTCCCACTTAGACTCCCAGGGCAGATACGTCATCCTGGAGGGCCTTCTCCACGGCCAGCCAGTGAACCTCTGTAATGCCTATGCCCTGAATGTGTCTCAGATCACGTTTTGCGAGGGGTCCTGAGTCGCCTGTGGACCCTCTCTGATGTGACCTGGCTTCTAGGCGGGGATTTTAATATGATCTTTTCTAAACGAGAGAACAGGGTGTCGCTAGACGATAGGCCTCCATAGGGTTCACAGTCCAGGCTTGCCAGAGAGTTCCGTTGGCCGATCAGATCTCCACAATCTTCATACTAGGATAGGCTACTTTTTAGGTAATGCCCTGACTCTCTGCCTCCTTACTGGAGCGGTCATCAGCCCCATGTCTGATCATGCCCCAGTGTCAGTCTCCCTGTCCCTTATGCTCGTTCCGATTAGACGCTGCCACAGGGCCTCCTTCGTAACCCTCCTACCAAATTACCCTGCACACTCAACTTTTGGACTACTTTTGGAAAAACGAGAGATCTGTGTCTTCCAGTGCCATGCTGTGGAAAGCCCATAAAGCGGTTATGCGCGGGCACTGCACATCTTTGGCATTGCGGCTTAAGGATAGGGCCACCAGAGAGCGTACCCTGGTGACTAAGATCCAGACTCTTACTACCCGCCTAACTTACCAACCCTCTCTCTCGGCCCTCCGTCTATTGGTGGTAACCCGTGCAGATCTGCAGGACCTGGCACACCACGCAACGTCTCCTCCTATATACTCATTGCCGCTATTATGAATGGAGTAACAAGGCACATACCCTCCTAGCGAAGACCCTCAGGGACTCCTATGTCGCTTCTACTCCTCATGTGTTACAAGACGCCAGAGATACCCCTCAACATTACCCTGACACTATTGCTTTGGCCTTCCGCGATTATTATACAAAACTGTACAACCTCCCTCCCCACCAAGCCTCAACACAGCTTATATAGGACTTCCTGACGTTCTGTGCTCTACCCTCCCTCCCGACTGAGGTTCTGACCTCCCTTAATGCACCCTTTACTACTGAGAAGATATCGTGGGTATTAAAAGAACTTCCGAATGCTAAGGTCCCTGGCCCAGATGGGTTCACGTACATATATTATAAGACCTTTCAGACTGAAATCCTCCCCCATTTAAGACGCTTATTTAATTTAAGAAAAAAAGAGACAGTGCCACGGGCTAATAGTGTAATACTGTTATGTGGAATTATATTAAAGGTAAGAGAAGATTCAGTGCTCACCTTTTTATGTTGTGATAAGCTCACAACAACTTTCACACTTGAGAAAAGGCTGTGCCCGAAACGCATCCTGTATTTTACCCTATTTGAATTAAAGTCTGAAACCCAGGACCAAAGCCTTCTTGTCCTCTCTTTTTTTTGGGAACCAGGTCGGCTTCATCCCCTGTCGTCAGGGTGGGGATAACACCACAAGGACTGTGGACTTGATAGAGTTTGCCAACCAATCCTCAACTCCTGCCCTCCTCCTTGATGCGGAAAGGGAGTTTGATCGTATTGACTGGTCATTCATGATAAATTCCCTTGAGGCTTATGATTTCTTTGGAGCGTTCCTTCAGGCGGCTGTAAAACTCCCCCACTCCTCCTCTAGTTCCTTCCCCATCAGAAATGGTACTAGGCAGAGCTGCCCCCTTCTCCCCTCTAATATTTGCACTCTGTATTGAGCCACTGGTTTGCGTCTATACGTCATAATCCTGACATTACAGGTATTAAGGTTTGTCTGCAAATTTCTCTTTTTGCAGATGATGTTCTCCTTACCCTCCTTACTCGTTAATCCCCACACTTCCCTGCATACCATTATGAAATCCCTCCATGCCTGCTATCAGGGTTAAAAGGTCAACCCTTCAAAAGATTCTGTTTTACTTTTTATATACTGTAACCCTTCAAAAGAGGCCCTTCCACTTACTATTCCTAGGTCAACTGTACAGCTCCTGAGCAGTAATCTTGATTTCCAATGCCACGACCAGTCTATTAAATACTTGGGCATTCAGCTTTCCCCCTCCTATACTATGCTCTATTCTATAAATTATCCTCACCTGTTCTGAGAACTCAAGCTATTGCTGGATAAGTGATGCCCCTTGCATATCAGTTGAACTGTTCCTTTACCTTTGCACAAAAGCTAAATCCCCCATAGCCTTGCACTGGAAATCAGTTGTACCCCCACCTACCTCTGACTTTATTGCTCATGTCAAGAATATTAATAACTTGGAACTCTTAACAGATAATTTGAATAACACAGTGGCAGCCTTTGATTCCATATGGTCCCCTTGGGATTCTTACTGTACACTTCAGGATCTATGACTTCCCCAATCCTTCTTCCCTACCCCCCTTTGCCCTATATCTGTTTCTCGTTTCTTGATGTTTTACTTGTCTCCATTTCTACTCATTGGAATTTCTTTGTTTATGTTTATGCTATGACATCCTGTGCTCTCTTTGGTATTAACATTGGAAACTTTTAATAAAAATTAGTTAAAAAAAATAAATTATTGTATATAAATTGGCATTGTATATAAAAGTATCCTGGAACAAGAAATAGTTATCTTCCAGGACAATTTTCAAGAGATCAATGCGTAATACGATAACATGTTGGCTGGTGTTCGCCTTGGATAAAAGTTCAGACACAGCGGTAATACCTTTTATCATGTTGTATGGATATATACAAGCTAACAATATCCAACATAACCAAAATTGTATTGCTGTCCACCTTTGTATTGCAACATAAATCAAACATGCTCTGCCAGAATCTTATGCTACCAATCCCTGCACATTTCACTAAACTAAAATACAGTATATCCCAACTCAGAATTCAAGTTCTAGAGTATGTTCCCCTACCAAGTCGAGGAGGGAATCGAATTCTGATCCTGAACAAATGAAGGATCTGTGAATTCCAAACCCTTGAATCTAAGGGCCTACACTGTGAATATGAGCTTTATAGTTTTCTTTAAGTGATTGTTAAATTTGTATTCTAATCATATACTTCATTTTTTCAGACAATGCCATGATGCCTACTATGTCCACGTCCCATAGCCTTCATCTATACTCCATTTATAGGTTCCATGCAAGAGAGGTATAGTTATCTTCCGCAACCACACCTCTCCCCCTTTTTCACTCCCCTTCCCTCTTTTCCTTCCCTTTTACCCCCATCCTCTTCCCCACTTCCTACCCCATTCCCTCCAATATCCACTATACCTCATCATCCTATAATTATAGTGTCCCTTCCCCTTCTCTTATCCCCCATTCCATCTGGTCCCATTCAGCTCTGAACTATCATAGATTATACTGGTTCATAATGATATATTTATAGTTTTATTTATTATGTTTATAATATCTTGTATATATCACACTTCATGGCCATAAAGTACCAGTCGTGCCCCGCCCCCTTCCATTCCTGAATACCAATAGAGTGCATACTCCTTACTACATTGGGCCATAGTTTATGCCCCACTTCTGTCCGGAGAGGCGGCACTTCCGCTGCTTCCTGTATGGAAGAGGGAGGGGCCTCCAACTGACATTGTAGATCGATGAGCTTTCGGCTCCATGCCAAGCTCAATCACATAAAATAATACATATTCTCTGCCCCACTTCCACCATGAGAGGTGGTACTTCTGACACTCCCTGGACGGAAGTGGGAGGTGCTTTCCATTTGGCAGGCACCTACGACGCTACATACAGAGGAGCTTTAGGGCACTATGAGCACCTCATCTAGCGGTGGATTCCACTATATTATACAAGCGCCTGACTTCTGGATATGGTAAGCTAACAACTAATTGTAGCCCCTTATAGCATACTTTACCTGTTATCCTTATTCCATAAGTGAAATATTATATTTAACATAGTAAAATACAGCTGTATAAATAGACCTCCAATTTTGCATAAACTGCCACTTATTTTAGGAATCATACATACATGCGAACTGCATACTCAGCTCCCTACAAGGGAACCCTACACGCTGTGAATAAAATAGGTATCTCTTACTTAAGCTGCTACTCAGCTTACTCCCTATACTAAAGTTGTCTACCTTCATCCCCTCAGTGAAACGGATATGTAGTGATACCTAAAGATACCATAAGCTACAAATATGCAGACTTACATTTTTATTACAAAAATCTACTATTCTGGGATTATATTAACTTATTAAACAGATAGTAGTATAATGTTGTACCGTGTTAGCCATTGAAAGTAGTGAAAGAGTGAAGAAATCAGGCGATACCTTTTAGAGGCTAACTAAGTATCAAACAGAGTCTGACGAAGGCCAATATCGGCCAAAAACATTCACCAATTACTCTGTTAATATCTCATTATGGAAAATTAAAAATCATCCATTAAAAATCTATTGGAGTGCTGAAGTTCCTTTGTTGGATGGATTTTATGGCTAGGGCTACACTTTATTGGCCATGACTCCCAATGTGTGACCAAAGATCTCCCTGCAACTTCACTCATGTTCGTGAATAGAGTTGCATTGCGACCCAAGGGTGCTGTGACCATCACAAATAAGTCCACCAATGTTTGACTTTTTTACAGATAGATGTTGTTTTTGTGGCACCCTCACTAACATGAGCGAAAGAGTTGCAAGGTGACCTTCCCGAACATGATATACTATTAAGTAATGTGTTGGGAAGTGGTTAAACTTAAAGAAGCACTCCAGTAAAAAAACTATTGTTGTCCCATTTACAAAAATGAACTTGTATAGTGTGATTCTATTGAATAAATTGTTGACAGTTTTATTTTGAAGTTATGTGCTCTACTCCAGAGTATTGACCTCTCTTTTCCTCTAATGCTCACAGTGGCCCAGGTTTACTGTTTTGGTACAACTAGACCCTGAAGTAAAAGTGGCACATGTGGTTCAGCTACTACACATCTAGTTTGGACTAAAAACTTTTGACTTGCTAGATATGTGGGTGTGGATGCCATAAATGTCGCAAAATTGTGTTAAAAAATTCTGTCTCGAAGTAACCCAACTAAAAAGAGATATAAACTTCTTTAGGTTACTCTAAAACAGATTTATACACCAGAATTATCATCTAACGTCAGCCGCTGTGATAAATCTGGAACAATTTCAAACTTCCTAAATTTACACTAACTATTAGTAAATCTGAGCTGTGCACATCAGAGGAACGGAAAGGAGGTTAGAATAAAGCTGTCAGTAATTTATTCAGTAACATTAGACACTGCTCAGGCTCATTTTTTAAATGAAGGGGGCAAAATGTAGAGAAGTGCTTCTTTAAATATTGCACTATTTCCCCACCATCTACAAATTTCAATTTATAATTTAGTGACATAAGGTAAAATACACATTTGTGCTGCTGAAATACTGACTTTAATTATTAGACATAATTTCTAAGGCTGAGGCCACACGAAAATGAAAAAGCTGCATTTTTTGTTACAGATTTTGTTGTGTCTTTGGAGCCAAAGCCAACCAAGAGTGGCTTCAAAAGAAATGGGAGCACTTACAGGCAGCACTTATACTTGTTCCCATTGACACTTATGTAAACAACATGGCAGAAGCTAGCTTCTGTCATGTTTGTTTACTTTTGTAATGGAAGATAAAGTCCTGCATGCAATGGGATTTCACACAGATGGAGGTGGCTCCTTTTGTGTCTGTTACTTTGCTACAGAGACAGATTCTACTTTCCCATTAATAGTATGTAATGTTAAGATTTTAAACATGGCAGCTGCTCCTGAGAGAGGAAAGGAACAGAGTATAATAATATCACTTCCAGTTCAATCCGAACAAGTTTGGCCTGAAACAAATCTTTGGGCAAACCATCCAAAAACAAAACCAATCTTCAGAGGTTCGCCTATCTCTACTAACAGAAAAAAATCCCAAGTAGCGAAACACAGGTAAAAAAAAACAGTGAAAACACAGCTATTTCATTGGGTTTTTGCTGCGTTGTTCTCATTTTTTTCCCTTTATTAAGTGTAGCACACCCGTGGGTGGAGCTTGATTTGATTATGGGATATAACCCCTGCCTAGAGCCTTGGTGACACCCCAAATATTCCTCAACTTTCTGACACAATTTTCCTTTGTCAGCAGAAAACATTTATTTGAACAGGTTAGTAAAATTTCCTCAAACAAGTTATAAAGTGTATAGATAGCAATATAAAATGACAAAAAAAATCAAATGATTGGCTAATTAAACACCAGTAATGACATTAAGGTAATATTATTAGTTCAAATGCATGCATCTAATCACACAATAACTCCAATTCTAATTGTCCAGCTGGTTCAGAATGCCCTCAGAAGCTTGTGTCTGAGGTGAGGGAAAAACAGGTTTAAGGAGAACAAAATGTGTCCATAGTCCTCTAGTACCAAAACAAAAAGAGTCCACTATATCCACAACTGTGCAGCTCCCAAATGAATCACAAATAACCATGCAGAGGTGCGGATGAGCTTTAGGTGTAGTATCTCTCCTTACAGGCAGGTGGGGAAACCTCAGGCTGCTGTCTCTCACTTGTTCCCCACTTGTTCCCCTTAGTGTTACAGATACACTTCACATCACTGGCATTTATCTCTGTATTTCACTCCAATCTGCAGAATTATAATTGAAAACTGGGGCTGCATCTGGTGTGGCTTCTGCATGCATGTGCCACTGTTTTTTTTTCCTTTAGTTGAAATGGCTGACTGCATTACAATTCCAACATGTGTCTTTAGTGAAATGGTGGCAGCCTCACACCGTGCTGTCTCTCATCCAGCTATCTAGTAATGTCCACAAACTGTAACTGGTACTCACGGCCCGGGCACGTGTCTGCTAACAGGCAGGTTCTTTACAGGTCCTTTCTGAGGTGATCAACAAAATGTCCTCTAGATCAAGAAGAACAACAACGAGCCTCCTCACTTCCTCTCTTCTCTCCTCCCCCCAACTCACTCCCGTTGGATCGTGGGTCCTGTAGTTTTACACTGTCTCTCCACTGAATAGCTCTGAGTGTAATCTGATTCCAAAGCACAGTCTGAACTAAAACAACATTAACTGTTTATTTGCTGAAGAATGTCACTAGCAGAGGGACTCTACATTCTCCCCCCACTTAAAGTCTTGAGTCCTCTCAAGATGAGAAAGCAAAAAAACATGAGTGAACATCCAATGTAAAACTATTAATATACCATCAAATGAGCATTAGCATTATATGCCAGAGGAACATCCCACCAAGGTACATTACCACATTTTTCCTGGGGCGGGGGTGTCACCAAGTGAACTAATGATTAAGGGAGAATGGGCGAAGGTCAGTTGATGAGCAGTCCTAATAGGCTCTTGAGTACTATATGACCCAGGGAATCATAGGTAAGTCTCTGTGGAGGTCTAATGGTTCTTGAAGGTCTTGTTTCAGCACTTGTAACAGAGGAGCTTGACTGTTCTGACTCAATAGCTTGGCTGCAAGTGTGAGGTTGTGAGAGTGTCCTGTAGTCTCTATGCTAACCAGCAATTTACACCAAGATATCTATCAGATAGTGTTCAACTCAACTAAGGAGGCGTAGATAAGATTTCAGATGCTTTAATCCAAGTAAATCTTGTAGAACCTCATACAGCAGTAGGTGAAAAATGATGAAATACCAGGAGCTGAGCAGACATGTTGCTTACAAAGAAGTGAAACTAAACTGAGAGAGAGAGAGGAGGAGCTACAGCATCACAGCTAAGGATACAGAGAGAGAGAGGGGACAAACTACAAAGACAAACACAGCATCACAGATATATGTCAGTGAATTAAACCAAGTCCTGGGACATGACACTCCCCGCCTGAAATCTTTAGATTTCAATGAAAACAAACATTAAATGTCCTGAGATGTCCATAAGGTCCTCTTCAAACCTGAAAAACAAAAAAAGAAACATGCACAACAAACAATAATTAACAGTTAGTCCAAATAAACCAATCTTCAGGTCGGGAAGCCGCAATTTGCCAACACCTCCACCGACCCACACTGTAATCCACAAGAACACGGTTTTAGTTCATGGAAGGAAGCTCCCCGCCATGAGCTGTGAATGGTGTCCTTATCTTCTTTTATGTGACGTCTCCTCTTGGAAGAAGAAGCACCAGTTCATTAATTGGGCGGAAGAAAACTCGCACTGAGCCTCCCTTGGTTACCTTGACCTCCACTTTCCGAGTCTTCCCATCATCACTAGGGACAACTTTAGTGATGAGACCCATAGGCCATTCATTCCGATGGACTTCTTTATCCCTTAGAAGGACGAGGTCACCCACCTGGAGATTAGGTTTTGAGGTCTGCCATTTGTGACGGCTCTGTAGCATGTGGAGGTACTCTGTTTTCCAGCGGTGCCAGAACACATTGGACAGGTGTTGAACTTGTTTCCATTGGCGTCTGTAAATGTCACTGTGATCTAAGGTACGTGGAGAGGTAGCAGCAGTACCAATTTTCTGAGTAAGAAGTGTTGCTGGGGTTAAGATAATTGGAGATTCAGGGTCTGAAGATACTGGGACAAGTGGCCTTGCATTGATTATTGCAGACACTTCAGCAAGAAAGGTTATTAACGTCTCATGAGTAAGCAGTGTCGACTTGTGGTCCATCAACATAGAGTCAAGGATTCTGCGTGTGATCCCAATCATACGTTCCCAGGAACCTCCCATATGGGATGAATGTGGAGGGTTAAACGTCCAAGTGCACCCATTGTTGGATAAGAAGTTGTCTAACTGCAGTTCTTTGCAGGCTCCAACGAAGTTAGTGCCACAGTCAGACCTCAGTTGTTTCTCAGCAGGCAGTGGAGTGTTCCAGTCCATGTTCTCAGTGGTAAGCTGTCTTAGTAGTAGCTTGCCTTGAATGGTGATGGGAGCAATGAAACCAAGAGGATCATAAATGCTGTTCACAACAGATAAAACTCCTCGTTTGGTGAAAGGTTTGTCACAAGAAGACACTTGGAATGTGAATGTGTCTTGTTCAGTGTTCCATAGCAATCCTAGGCTGCGTTGCATAGGAGGAGTATCAGAACTGAGATCAAGATCCTTCAAGTTGATTGCATGATCATCAGAGGGAAATGCCTTCATTACCTCCATATTGTTGGAGATGATCTTGTGAAGTCTGAGGTTAGCTACAGACAGCATTTCCTGTGTTCTAGAGAGGAGATCGATCACTTCTTCACTTGCAGGTAAGGATTTAAGACCATCATCAACATAGATGTTCCTCTCAACAAACTGACGAGCATCAGAGCCATACTCTTTCTCACCTTCTTGGGCGGTCCTTCTCAGTCCATATATCGCTACTGCAGGAGATGGGCTATTGCCAAAGACATGTACCTTCATCCGGTAATCTATGACTTCATTGTTGACATCATTGTCCTTATGCCATAGGAACCTGAGATAGTTTCTGTCATCATCCTTAACAATGAAGCAATGAAACATCTGTTGGATGTCGGCCATCACTGCAACTGGTTCCTGTCTGAAACGGATTAAGACTCCTATGAGGCTGTTGTTTAGGTTAGGACCAGTGAGGAGCAGGTTGTTGAGAGAGACGCCTTCATACTGAGCACTAGAATCGAACACGACCCTGATTTGGTCAGGTTTGCGAGGGTGATACACGCCAAATGATGGAAGGTACCAGCATTCTTCTCCTTCCTTTAATGGAGGTGCAGGTTCTGCATGATCTCTCTCAAATACCTTCTGCATGAAACCTACAAAGTGTTTCTCCATCTCTGGTTTCCTCATGAGGGTACGTTTTAAAGAGGAAAATCTAGAAACTGCTTGCTTCAGATTGTTTGGTAGTTTTGATCTCGGGGAGCGGAAAGGTAAGGGTGCTACCCAGCTGTTGGAATCATCTTGAATGAATTCCTTGTCCATAAGTTTGAGAAATTCTTTATCAGCTATAGCCGGTGCCAGCTTGTTGTCATCACTTGTTGTATTGAACACTGTTAATCCAAGGATGTCGTCCCCAGGCAGGAAAGTATTCACGTTGTCTCGGTGATTATGCAGCCACTTACTGTTGCTTATCTTCTCTTTCACTTGGTAGTGATGTGGACATGGCTGAAAACAAGTGCTGCGACCATTTGGTAACATATGCGTCTTAAATGAAGAAATATTGGTGGGCCTTTTCATCCTACCTATGCAGACGTTGCCAATGATAACCCATCCTAGATCGAGGCGCTGGGCAAATGGTGCATCATGCGGTCCATTAATTTGCTGGCGTATTTTGTGCAGTCTGAGAATGTCTCTACCTAGCAGAACTAGAATGTCTGCATTTTTGTCAAGGGATGGTATTTCACTGGCTATAGCCCTTAGATGAGGGTGCTGGAAAGCCGCCTCTGGTGTGGGTATCTCTTCTCTGTTTGATGGTATCTGGTTGCACTCAACAAGTGTGGGCAAAGGTATCTCCAAATTGCCCTTGAGAGAAGCTATTACAAAACCACTGGCCCTTCTTCCAGAAACCTCTGATATGCCACTACAAGTACCCAAGGTATATGGATAAGTATCACCCTTTAAGTTAAACAGATCAAAGAGTTCTGACCTTGCAAGTGAGTGGTTGCTCTGGTCGTCCAAGATGGCGTACACCCTCAGAGCCCTTTCTGGTTGGCCCTTGGGGTATATATTGACTAGGCATATCCTTGCACAGGACTTGTCACAAAGGTCTTCTCCGCAGACTTCTGTACATGAGGAAGATACTGTGGTAGTATTTGCTGCTTGATCTGTGTTCTCCCCGCCATGCTTAGTTGGGGAAGGGGAACCTCTAGGCGGTGTGGCACTAGGCTGGGATGGATGAAGAGCTTGTACATGGTTCTCACTGCCACACTATACACTTAATAGCAATTTTACAGTCTCTAGCAACATGTTCAGTAGAGGCACAACATTTGAAACATATCCCTAGTTTCTTTAGAAGCTCTTTACGTTCCTGGATTGGTTTCCTCCTGAAGCCAATACACTTCTTGAGGGGATGAGGCTTCTTGTGAATAGGACACAGACGGTTAGGATTTTCTACCTTTTCGTCTTGGTTGTTGTTGCAACTGCTTTCTTCTGGTGCTGATGTAGGTATAGGAAGAATATCAGTCTTTTTCACCGAAACTGGGCCTCTGCGGTTTCTGTAGTTAGAATGTGAGCTGTCATACTTAATAGGAGGTGAACCAGGAACACTGGGATCCCCATAGGAAAAGCTTGGGTCATTCTTAGATTCTGCAATGTTCTTGATAAACTCACAGAAGTAGGAAAATGGAGGAAAGGAGACTCTATTCTCAGTTTTGTATCTTGACCCAACTGTGGTCCACCTTTCTTGAATATTATATGGCAACTTGGTGACTATCGGGTTTACCCCACGAGCAGTGTCCAGGTAACTGAGGCCCGGTAGGAGAGTGTCCGCCTTAGCCAGTAGGAGCTCCATGAGTAGGTCACTAAGTTCTTGAAATTTCTGATGATCCTTACCAGATATCTTTGGAAACCCTTGCAACCGTTTGAACAGAGCATTCTCTATTGCTTCAGGACTGCCATAGGTTTTCTCCAGTCTTTCCCAAGCAGCGGTAAGGCCTGCTATGGGGTTGTAAATGTGGACGGATCTGAGTCTTTTAGCACGTTCTGTGGACTGTGGGCCAAGCCACCGGATAAGCAAATCTAGTTCTTCAGCTGCAGTAATGCCAAGGTCACTAATTGCAGTTTTGAAGGCACATTTCCAGCCTCTGTAGTTCTCAGGTTGGTCATCGAACCTTGTGAGTCCAGTCTTAGTAAGCTCACGGCGAACCATGTACCTTGCAAACTCTGACATGTCTGTTCTCTCTGACTTTAAATATTGAGTTGCTGGCTGAGTAGCGGTGATTACGTTGTTAGTGGGGTTCTGGTTAACAGAGGTAGGTAGCGTAGGGGCTGCGTAGGCATTCAGCCTAGGAGCTAGCTTAAAGTCCATAGGTTTAGCCACATATGGATGTGAGACTGGACGGTTGTTTGCAGTCTGGTAGTATGGTGTCACATTGGTGTTTACCTGAGTATCAGTATATTGCATTTGCTGAGGTGCAAGGCTTTGGGAATCCATGAAGGAAGAAGAAACTGGATACTGGACAGGCAGGGCATTGTACTGACCTTGAATGCGGTGTGCTTCAGAAGATACTGTGCCCTGTTGCACTGGAGAAATGTTGTCCCTGACAGGAACATTTGTGGCAAATAGGGATTCACTGCTTTGGCTTAGTACATAGTCTCTTGTGCGCTTGAGGGGATCCTCTGCTTCCACATCACACAAACTGGTGCTGTCGCTTTCACTTCCACTGATGGCCTGTTCTAAAATGCTTAACCTTGCCATGGCTGCAGCGTGCTCATACTGTTTCTCTAGAGCCTCTAGTTCTGCCCTTTTTTGAGCTGCATTAGCTTCCATTTCTGCTTTCTGTTGTGCAAAGGCTGCCTGTATCTTAGTAGCTTCCGCCTCTGCACGTGCTTTTATAAGTTGCTCACTGAGTGTGGAAGATTTTGAGGAACGTGACTTAGATGTACGCTTTGAACGCTTGGTAGACTCAGAAACATGGGATGCCATTTCCTGCAGTTGCGCAATTCTTGCCTCTGTCCTTAACTTAGTTTCATGTACTAAGCTTTCTCGTTCTGAATTGAGATGCTGGAAGCTTTGCAATTCAGCTAAAGAATCGTCTGTATGAAGTTTCCTCAATATGCTTTCATACTCCTCAGCTTTCATTTTATAATGTCCATGCATAGCACAAAGCTGTCGCAGAGCTCCCTCTAGTGGTGATATATGGTATGCAGGCAAGCACATGGCAGATATCTTAGTCTGTATTTTCTGCCACCATTTTGAAAGTTCACAGGAAAGTTCATGCTTTAAACCTTCTAGATTGTCTCTAACCTTCCATGTAGTTTTAATCAAGCGTCTAGCCTTCTCACTGGGCTGCAGACTGAGGTCCATGCTACCTTGTGCTTCAGGGTGCCCTTCAGCCATGATGCAACACAAACAGGATAAATATAACCTTGCTGGAGTAAGATGGCTGCTTGATAGAATCTTCTTATGCTGAGGGAGTCTGAGCTGCGAATGCAACTTACACAATGCTGATTCCTTCTGGCTTCAGGTAACTTGCTGTGACTGACTGTATGTCAGAAGTTGGTGAACTGTCTTACAGCCGTATCTGGCAGTCTTTATGCATCATTTTTCACTGTTCTGACTCAATAGCTTGGCTGCAAGTGTGAGGTTGTGAGAGTGTCCTGTAGTCTCTATGCTAACCAGCAATTTACACCAAGATATCTATCAGATAGTGTTCAACTCAACTGAGGAGGCGTAGATAAGATTTCAGATGCTTTAATCCAAGTAAATCTTGTAGAACCTCATACAGCAGTAGGTGAAAAATGATGAAATACCAGGAGCTGAGCAGACATGTTGCTTACAAAGAAGTGAAACTAAACTGAGAGAGAGAGAGGAGGAGCTACAGCATCACAGCTAAGGATACAGAGAGAGAGAGGGGACAAACTACAAAGACAAACACAGCATCACAGATATATGTCAGTGAATTAAACCAAGTCCTGGGACATGACATTGACTCATGACCTGGGCCAGACACATCTTGTTCCTTTTCTTGACATGTGTCTTGCACAACTTCATTTCCCTTATCCTCATGACTAGGAAGAGTTGCTTCAGCAGAATTTTGAGGGTCTTCATCAGGAGTACCGGTGCCATCTCCACTGTCACTTGGCAAGGAATCATCTGCATCTGGGGCAGACTGATCATCCAGCTCCTTTTGAATTTGTTGGGGAATGAATTCTGGAGCATTGATATTCAAATTAATGTCTAGTGGAGGATCCACATTCCAGTCATAGAAAAACTCATCCAGCTCCCACTCATCCTCACTTGTATCTGTGTCTTTTATTGGGGCAATATCTTCCTGAGTTAGAAGTAAAGGTTCCCTTCGCCTGTGTCTCCTAGACCGCCTAGAGTTGGGTTTACGCTGAGCCATTCTAGGTTCTGGAGTTATGATCCTCGCAGATTCTGTCAAAGGCATAAGATTATTTCGATGCCATGACTTTATGGGTCCATCCTTCCCTTCTGGTCGAATTTGATACACTGGGATGTTGGGCAACTGCGAGCAGATGATGTAGATTTGTGAACCCCAACGATCTGCCAGTTTGTTCTTTCCATGAAGGCCCAGATTTCTTAGAAGAACTCTGTCTCCTGGTTGTAAGTCATGGACCTTCACCTTTTTGTCATACCGAGCTTTATTTTGATGGTGACGTCGCCCAGCAGCAGCCTCAGCCTGTTCATAGGCCTGTTTCAAGTTTTCCTTTAATCTTTTTACATAGCTCGCATGTGACTGTACTGATGTGTCATCGGCAGTAACACCGAACACCAAATCAACTGGAAGTCGAGCCTCTCTTCCAAACATGAGGAAGTATGGAGAGCATCCTGTAGCATCACTTCTGGTACTGTTGTATGCATGGACGACAGTAGCTACATGCCGGCTCCAATGGACTTTCTTTTCAGCCGACAGTGTGCCTAACATGTCCAACAGGGTTCTGTTAAAGCGCTCTGGCTGAGGATCCCCTTGTGGGTGATATGGGGTTGTACGACTCTTTTGTACCCCCAGCAATGTGAGTAGCTCATGAATCAAATTGCTTTCAAAATCACGCCCTTGATCCGAATGTATCCTCCTCGGAAGGCCATAGTGCACAAAGAACTTTTCAACAAGTATCTTCGTCACTGTGATGGCTTTTTGGTCACGTGTAGGGAAAGCCTGAGCTTATCTTGTATAGTGGTCAGTCACCACTAAGACATTGCTGACTCCGCCTTCATCTGGTTCAATGCATAAGAAGTCTATACAAACAAAGTCCAGCGGCCCTTGACTTTCCATTTTCCCTAGGGGAGCGGCTCTAGCAGACAGGGTTTTCCTCAGAATGCAGCGAAGGCAAGACCGGCAGTAATCCTCTACATCTTGCTTCATACATGGCCATTAGAATCTGTCCCTGACTAGGCTTAAAGTTCGGTCATAACCCAGATGACCATGATCATCATGCAGTGATTGGAGTATTACTTTCTTGTACTTTTGAGGGAGTAGTATCTGCCATTTCTCACTGTCTAATTGACTTGGGGCTCTTCGGTAAACCAGCCCATGGCGGATTTTCAACCGATCCCATTCTTTGACAAGGAGTCTAGCCAAAGGATGATCATCTGTGTGCAGTATATCAGCTTGCCGTTTCTGTAAGGCCTCTACAGCAAGCTGACATAGTGAATCTTCTCCTTGATCTCTCTTCAAATCGCTCCACGTAATAGCAGGAAGAGGTGAAGCTTGCAAAGTAACCAGATTACAGTAGACTTCCGACACACTCTCCTCATGAAGCCCCAGCTTTTGTGCCCAGCACCCATCTTGAGAACAGCTGACATATTGACACATGGTTCTCACCCCAGGTGCAGGAATTTCCACCCACTCATCATCAGGGTGCAGACGGCCATGAGGTCTTCGGGACAGTCCATCGGCATCCCCATTTTCCTTTCCTGGGCGGTACTTGAGGCTAAAGTTGTAATTTGACAGGGCAGCCATCCACCGATGTCCTGTAGCATCCAGTTTGGCAGTGGTAAGGATGTAAGTCAAGGGGTTATTGTCAGTTTGAACTTCGAATTCAGAACCATACAAGTAGTCATGTAATTTGTCAACCACAGCCCATTTTAAAGCCAAGAATTCCAATTTATGAGCTGGATAATTCTTCTCCATGGGAGACAAACTTCTGCTCACAAAAGCCACTGGTCTTAGTTTCTTATCATGTTCTTGATATAACACTCCTCCAAGACCTTCTCGACTTGCATCCACATGTAGTACATATGGCTTGGCAGTCAGCGTAGGCTAGCACTGGAGCATGGGTAAGGCAATACTTCAACTGTTCGAAAGCCTGCTCACATTCAGGATTCCAACGGTCTTCAATATACTCCTTTGAATTTCTGGGCCCCTTTGGTTTCTGAAGAGCCGCCTCTTCATCAGCGTCGCCAGGTTCCATCTCATTCTGCAGCAGCTGATTGAGCAGTCTTGCTATTTTGGAGAACCCCTTGACAAATCTCCTGTAGTAGCTGCAGAAACCCAGGAAAGAGCGTACTTCAGTGATAGTTCGAGGCCTGGGCCATGATGCCACAGCTTCCAGTTTTGCTGGGTCAGTGGCTATCCCCTCAGCTGAAACCACATGCCCTACATACGTAACAGAAGGCTGGAAAAACTTACACTTCTCAAGAGACAGCTTCAATCCTTCTTGCCTAAGCCGGTCAAAGACTCTCATCAGCCGGTCGGTGTGTTCTTCCAGTGTTTTCCCAAACACTATTATATCATCCAGATATACAATCACTTCCAGCAGATGCATGTCGCCGACCGTCTTCTCCATGAGTCTCTGAAATGTAGCTGGAGCCCCCATGAGCCCTTGCGGCATCTTGTCAAATTCGAAAAATCCACCTGGGTAGATGAAAGCCGTCAACTCCTTGTCTTCAGGGCTCATTGGAATCTGATAGTATCCACTCCTCAGATCCCAGGTAACTTTACCGGGCAAAACAATATATTCTTTACTGGCTTGAGTCCACACATGACCAATATCTTCCTTCAGGTATCTTTCTTGAGACTTTAGCAGGGCAAACATTGGCCTCAACACTGGGTGCACTGCCTCTGGCTCTTTCCCCAATTTTGGTGTCAGCATTCTTCGCACAAAGTCGGTGTTTGTGCCTACCAGCATGGCTGCTTCCCCACCTTCTCTTGGACTGGGGCAGACAACAGCCAAAGTTTCGAAGACTTCAGTTGACCCCACCACAGAGGAAGGAAACTCCAACTTGAGAGATACATAACCATCATAAGGGAACTTTGTGTCGCTAAGGCCCCAGATCTCCAAATCCTCTAACTTGTGAAGAGGGAGATGCTTTAAATGCTTTTGGTAGAAGTCCCTAAAAAGCACTGTTATCTGAGCGCCAGTATCCAACAGGACTTTGCTGTACACTCCTTCAATCCGGACTGAGACTACTGGGGAAGGTCCTGTTAACTTAGGAGGTATTCTTGATCTTGTGTCTGATGTAGTGCCTGACACAACCTTCTGGGGTCTGGTTTTGGGCTGACTCGGGGTACTTTGAGAAGGGTCATGCATGGCGGACTCTCCTGCACTCATCTCCCATGTTATGGCTTTAGTTTTTAAACATGGCAGCTGCTCCTGAGAGAGGAAAGGACCAGAGTATAATAATATCACTTCCAGTTTAATCCGAACAAGTTTGGCCTGAAACAAATCTTTGGGTAAACCATCCCAAACCAAAACCAATCTTCAGAGGTTCGCCTATCTCTACTAACAGAAAAAAACCCAAGTAGCGAAACACAGGTAAAAAAAAACAGTGAAAACATAGCTATTTCATTGGGTTTTTGCTGCGTTGTTCTCATTTTTTTCCCTTTATTAAGTGTAGCACACCCGTGGGTGGAGCTTGATTTGATTATGGGATATAACCCCTGCCTAGAGCCTTGGTGACACCCCAAATATTCCCCAACTTTCTGATACAATTTTCCTTTTAGAGGCTAACTGAGTATATTTATAAGTAAGCTTTCAGGAGTACTAGCTCCCTTCATCAGACATGGTGTGATACAATAACTGAAAATTCACAGATTTTTATACACATGGTCTTCAAAGCATTTTAGAGTCCTTAAAAAAAAAGCCAAAACAAAATGCAATCTAAGTAGAGAAGTTATTTACAACAGATCAAAAAACAATCTGGAAAATTGTGGTGTGTGACAGAGGGATCTGTTATCTGTTTGCTATCAGGAGGTGATTTGTGACCCTCACAGGTCATACATAGTGTGACATGAAGCTGGCATGAATATTAAGTCCAAATTGCAGAGTTTGAAATTTTTCCATAAACTTGTATTCTGATTCTTTCCTTTTTTTCCTGCGTCTTAAAATGTCCCATTAAAACCACAACCCGCAAATCTTCAATAGAGTGGTTTTCTCCGGAGAAATGTGCGGCCACTGGGAGATCGGTTCTGTTGTTATTAATGCTGGATCTATGTGAGTTCATTCGTTGACTGAGTCTCTGCCCTGTTTCCCCCACATAGAGGCCTGTGGTGGGACATTGCACACATATTATGAGGTACACCACATTGGAAGACCTGCAGGAGAATGTCCCCCTAATTCTGTGCACCTGTTGTGACTGTGGGATAGGTACACTGTCAGCGGTGTGGATGTGCTTGCAGGTCATGCACCTTTTGTGTAGGCAAGGTGAGGTGCCATTTTCAGTTGGGGCCTTCAGGGCACTCCGGATGATAATACGCCTCAGGTTTGGTGGTTGTCGAAAGGAAAGGAGAGGGGGGACTGGAAATATGTCCTTGAGTCTGTTGTCCCTATGTAGCACAGGTTGGAGCTCCTTGGCAATCCTTCGTAGGATCTCCAGCTGTTGGTTCTAGGTGACAACTAGGGGCACTCGGGCTTCTTTCCGGGTCTCTCTATATGTGAGCAGACTGTCTCTGTTAATGGCTGTCGCTTTGTTTAATTGGTTGTCTGTTACTTTTGGTTTGTATCCCAATCTGAGAAATTTCGTCCTCAGATCCAGGAGGTGCTTGTCCAGGTCTGTTTTGTCGGAGCAAATACGATTGTATCGTATAGCCTGGCTGTAGATGATAGATTGTCTTGTGTGCTTGGGGTGGAAGCTGTCGTTTCTCAGGTAGGCCGTTCTGTCTGTGGGTTTGTGGTATATTGATGTGAGTAGTCGGTGGTCCTTGATGTATATTGTGGTATCCAGAAAGTGAATTTCACTCCCTGAATAGCTAAGTTTAAGGTTGATGGTAGGGTGAAAGTCATTGAAGTCATTATGGAATTGAAGTAGGGCCTCCTCACCTGCAGTCCAGATGACAAGGATATCATCGATATAATGGAGGTAAATCATAGGTTTGGTGGTGCATGTTGATAAATATGCTCCTTCCATTTCTGCCATAAAGAGATTTGCATACTGGGGTGCACATCTGGTCCCCATTGAAGTTCCCATTCGCTGTAGATATAGATCCTCTCCAAAGGTAAAATGGTTGTGGCTGAGGATGAATTGTATGAGCTGCGTTACTGGTTCTGTTGGGAGGTTTTGTTTTGTCAGGTGTACCCGACATGCTGCAACTCCATCCTTGTGAGGAATGTTGGTATACAGGGATTCCACATCCATGGTGGCCAAAATGGTACCCTCATGTAGAGGGCCCAGGGCATTCAGTTTGTTAAGAAGGTCAGTGGTGTCCTGGATATAGCTTGGAGTATCCCTGACAAGGGGTTTTAGGAGATTTTCCACCCAACCTGAGATGTTTTCTGTCAGTGTCCCAATGCCAGAAATGATAGGCCTCCCAGGGTTGCCATCTTTGTGTATCTTTGGGAGCATATAGAAGCAGCCCGGCCTGGAATCTTGTGGGATAAGTCCTTTTACCTGATTCTGGATCTGGATTGGGAACTTCTTGATCATACTCTTTAGTTCTTTCATATAGGCTTCTGTGGGATCACTTCCAAGTTTGGAGTAATGGATGGGATTTGACAGTTGCCTGTTTGCTTCCTGGATATAGTCTGAGATGTTCATTATGACTATTGCGCCCCCTTTGTCAGCTGGTTTTATTATTATATCCTGATTTTCTTTTAGTGAAGTAATAGCCTTCTGTTCTTGCAGGGTTAGGTTATGCGCCTGTTTCTTTTGTTTCTCCAGGATTTCTGATTTTACTTTGCTTCTGAAACAGTCAATATATTTATCCAGTGCTCTGTTAGTTCCAGGGCGTGGGGTCCAGGTAGATTTTTTGTTAGGATTCCTTATGGGCTGTTCCATCTCAGAGTCGCTGCTGTATGGAGGGTCTTTGTCATAAAAATATTCCCTTAATCTCATTTTTTCTGAAAAACTCCTCCATATCATTGCAGAGTTGGATATGGTCAGTGTGTGCTGAGGGGCAGAAGGACAGACCTTTGGAGAGAACTGACATTTCGTGTTTGTTTGGTTCATAGGAGGAAAGATTCACAACACAGCTTTGCTGAGCTGGGCTAGTATTTGCGGTTGTAGTAATGAGGCCTTTTTGTCTCAGTCTGTGGAGCTTTTTCTTTTTGTTGTTAATAAGCATGTCCTGAAGTTTCTGGTAGTATATGTGGAGTTTGGCCTTCATTTCCTCTGTGTCATTATCCAATGATGATTTCAGGGCCTGTATCTCCTCCTCTGTTCTTTTTTTGTTATTATAGGAAATTTTTATCATATTGTTCCGCAGCTTTTCAGATGTCCGAATACATAGTTGCTCTGCATATCGGCTGTTGTAGGTGTGCCGGGTTGGGTTACGTAAATTGAAGCCTTTTGGGATGAGTCTCTCCTTTTTGCATTTTGTTAAGAAGAAGATGTCGCTGTTGAGTTGTGCAAGTTTCTTAAGCCGGTTTTTCAGTTCCATTCTTTTGCGGTACATTGTGGTATCTTCTAAGTTGATAGTAGTATAATGTTGTACCGTTTTAGCCATTGAGAGTAGTGGAAGAGTGAAGAAATCAGGCGATACCTTTTAGAGGCTGAGTATATTTATAAGTAAGCTTTCAGGAGTACTAGCTCCCTTCATCAGACATGGTGTGATACAATAACTGAAAATTCACAGATTTTTATACACATGGTCTTCAAAGCATTTTAGAGTCCTTAAAAAAAAGCCAAAACAAAATGCAATCTAAGTAGAGAAGTTATTTACAACAGGTCAAAAAACAATCTGGAAAGTTGTGGTGTGTGACAGAGGGATCTGTTATCTGTTTGCTATCAGGAGGTGATTTGTGACCCTCACAGGTCATACATAGTGTGACATGAAGCTGGCATGAATATTAAGTCCAAATTGCAGAGTTTGAAATTTTTCCATAAACTTGTATTCTGATTCTTTCCTTTTTTCCTGCGTCTTAAAATGTCCCATTAAAACCACAACCCGCAAATCTTCAATAGAGTGGTTTTCTCCGGAGAAATGTGCGGCCACTGGGAGATCGGTTCTGTTGTTATTAATGCTGGATCTATGTGAGTTCATTCGTTGACTGAGTCTCTGCCCTGTTTCCCCCACATAGAGGCCTGTGGTGGGACATTGCACACATATTATGAGGTACACCACATTGGAAGACCTGCAGGAGAATGTCCCCCTAATTCTGTGCACCTGTTGTGACTGTGGGATAGGTACACTGTCAGCGGTGTGGATGTGCTTGCAGGTCATGCACCTTTTGTGTAGGCAAGGTGAGGTGCCATTTTCAGTTGGGGCCTTCAGGGCACTCCGGATGATAATACGCCTCAGGTTTGGTGGTTGTCGAAAGGAAAGGAGAGGGGGGACTGGAAATATGTCCTTGAGTCTGTTGTCCCTATGTAGCACAGGTTGGAGCTCCTTGGCAATCCTTCGTAGGATCTCCAGCTGTGGGTTGTAGGTGACAACTAGGGGCACTCGGGCTTCTTTCCGGGTCTCTCTATATGTGAGCAGACTGTCTCTGTTAATGGCTGCCGCTTTGTTTAATTGGTTGTCTGTTACTTTTACTAGTAACTTAGAGAGACCCGGAAAGAAGCCCGAGTGCCCCTAGTTGTCACCTACAACCCACAGCTGGAGATCCTACGAAGGATTGCCAAGGAGCTCCAACCTGTGCTACATAGGGACAACAGACTCAAGGACATATTTCCAGTCCCCCCTCTCCTTTCCTTTCGACAACCACCAAACCTGAGGCGTATTATCATCCGGAGTGCCCTGAAGGCCCCAACTGAAAATGGCACCTCACCTTGCCTACACAAAAGGTGCATGACCTGCAAGCACATCCACACCGCTGACAGTGTACCTATCCCACAGTCACAACAGGTGCACAGAATTAGGGGGACATTCTCCTGCAGGTCTTCCAATGTGGTGTACCTCATAATGTGTGTGCAATGTCCCACCACAGGCCTCTATGTGGGGGAAACAGGGCAGAGACTCAGTCAACGAATGAACTCACATAGATCCAGCATTAATAACAACAGAACCGATCTCCCAGTGGCCGCACATTTCTCCGGAGAAAACCACTCTATTGAAGATTTGCGGGTTGTGGTTTTAATGGGACATTTTAAGACGCAGGAAAAAAGGAAAGAATCAGAATACAAGTTTATGGAAAAATTTCAAACTCTGCAATTTGGACTTAATATTCATGCCAGCTTCATGTCACACTATGTATGACCTGTGAGGGTCACAAATCACCTCCTGATAGCAAACAGATAACAGATCCCTCTGTCACGCACCACAACTTTCCAGATTGTTTTTTGACCTGTTGTAAATAACTTCTCTACTTAGATTGCATTTTGTTTTGGCTTTTTTTTAAGGACTCTAAAATGCTTTGAAGACCATGTGTATAAAAATCTGTGAATTTTCAGTTATTGTATCACACCATGTCTGATGAAGGGAGCTAGTACTCCTGAAAGCTTACTTATAAATATACTCAGTTAGCCTCTAAAAGGTATCGCCTGATTTCTTCACTCTTCCACTACTCTCAATGGCTAACACGGTACAACATTATACTGCTAACAATTTTCCTTTGTCAACAGAAAACATTTATTTGAACAGGTTAGTAAAATTTCCTCAAACAAGTTATAAAGTGTATAGATAGCAATATAAAATGACAAAAAAATCAAATGATTAGCTAATTAACCACCAGTAATGACATTAAGGTAATATTATTAGTTCAAATATATGCATCTAATCACACAATAACTCCAATTCTAATTGTCCAGCTGGTTCAGAATGCCCTCAGAAGCTTGTGTCTGAGGTGAGGGAAAAACAGGTTTAAGGAGAACAAAATGTGTCCATAGTCCTCTAGTACCAAAACAAAAAGATTCCAATATATCCACAACTGTGCAGCTCCCAAATGAATCACAAATAACCATGCAGAGGTGCGGATGAGCTTTAGGTGTAGTCTCTCTCCTTACAGACAGGTGGGGAAACCTCAGGCTGCTGTCTCTCACTTGTTCCCCACTTGTTCCCCTTACTGTTACAGATACACTTCACATCACTGGCATTTATCTCTGTATTTCACTCCAATCTGCAGAATTATAATTGAAAACTGGGGCTGCATCTGGTGTGGCTCCTGCATGCATGTGCCACTGCTTTTTTCCTTTAGTTGAAATGGCTGACTGCATTACAATTCCAACATGTGTCTTTAGTGAAATGGTGGCAGCCTCACACCGTGCTGTCTCTCATCCAGCTATCTAGTAATGTCCACAAACTGTAACTGGTACTCACGGCCCGGGCACGTGTCTGCTAACAGGCAGGTTCTTTACAGGTCCTTTCTGAGGTGATCAACAAAATGTCCTCTAGATCAAGAAGAACAACAACAACGAGCCTCCTCACTTCCTCTCTTCTCTCCTCCCCCGCTCCTCCACTCCCTTTGGATCGTGGGTCCTGTAGTTTTACACTGTCTCTGCACTGAATAGCTCTGAGTGTAATCTGATCCCAAAGCACAGTCTGAACTAAAACAACATTAACTGTTTATTTGCTGAAGAATGTCACTAGCAGAGGGACTCTACATAAGTAAATAGGGAAAATACTCACGTTTTCAAAAACATAGCTTTTCTGTAGCTTTTTTTCCCCACAATATGTGGATGACATGGTTGATACTGTAAAATGCAGCGTGTTTTTTTTTCCACAGCCAGAACCGCTGCGTTTCCGCAACATGGGGCCTTAGCCTTAAAGGAGTTGTTCAGGCTAAAATATTTTTTAATTAGGCCGGGGGAGGTGAAGAAAATAAAAAAATACCATACTCACCTGTCCCTGGTGCTCTGGTGCCTCTCAGCATGCTCCAGTCCTGCAGCTTCGTTGTTGCCGTCCGGTGGAAGTCCCCGCTTCATGTGACTGCTGAGGCCGGACTGCAGACCTGTGACCCGGGACTTCACAGCCAGACTGCACTGGGGACGGATTTGTTTTTCCACCTTCCCCAGCCTAATTAAAAATATTTTAGCCTGGACAACCTCTTTAATGTAAAAGATGCATGATATGTTCTTACACAATGTGTTTTTGCATGCTGCAGTCCTGATAGATTGGTAATCTGTGTGATTACATTTTACAAAGGGGATTTTCTAGTAAAACATGCTGCAACTTGCATTTTGAGTAACTTTTGAGCATACAGTACAGACCAAAAGTTTGGACACACCTTCTCATTCCAAGAGTTTTCTGTATTTTCATGACTATAAAAATTGTAGATTCACACTGAAGGCATCAAAACTATGAATTAACACATGTGGAATTATATACTTAACAAAAAAGTGTGAAACAACTGAAAATATGTCTTATATTCTAGGTTCTTCAAAGTAGCCACCTTTTGCTTTGATTACTGCTTTGCACACTCTTGGCATTCTCTTGATGAGCTTCAAGAGGTAGTCAGCTGAAATGGTCTTCCAACAGTCTTGAAGGAGTTCCCAGAGATGCTTAGCACTTGTTGGCCCTTTTGCCTTCACTCTGCGGTCCAGCTCACCCCAAACCATCTCGGTTGGGTTCAGGTCTGGTGACTGTGGAGGCCAGGTCATCTGGCGTAGCACCCCATCACTATCCTTCTTGGTCAAATAGCCCTTACACAGTCTGGAGGTGTGTTTGGGGTCATTTTCCTGTTGAAAAATAAATGATGGTCCAACTAAACGCAAACCGAATGGAATAGCATGCCGCTGCAAGATGCTGTGGTAACCATGCTGGTTCAGTATTCCTTCAATTTTGAATAAATCCCCAACAGTGTCACCAGCAAAGCACCCCCACACCATCACACCTCCTCCTCCATGCTTCCCAGTGGGAACCAGGCATGTAGAGTCCATTCGTTCACCTTTTCTGCGTCGCACAAAGACACGGTGGTCGGAACCAAAGATCTCAAATTTGGACTCATCAGACCAAAGCACAGATTTCCACAGGTCTAATGTCTATTCCTTGTGTTCTTTAGCCCAAACAAGTCTCTTCTGCTTGTTGCCTGTCCTTAGCAGTGGTTTCCTAGCAGCTATTTTACCATGAAGGCCTGCTGCACACAGTCTCCTCTTAACAGTTGTCGTAGAGATGTGTCTGCTGCTAGAACTCTGTGTGGCATTGACTTGGTCTCTAATCTGAGCTGCTGTTAACCTGCGATTTCTGAGGCTGGTGACTCAGATGAACTTATCCTCCGCAGCAGAGGTGACTCTTGGTCTTCCTTTCGTGGGACGGTCCTCATGTGAGCCAGTTTCTTTGTAGAGCTTGATGGTTTTGGCCACTGCACTTGGGTACACTTTCAAAGTTTTCCCAATTTTTCAGACTGACTGACCTTCATTTCTTAAAGTAATGATGGCCACTCGTTTTTCTTTACTTAGCTGCTTTTTTCTTGCCATAATACAAATTCTAACACTCCATTCAGTAGGACTATCAGCTGTGTATCCACCTGACTTCTGAACAACACAACTAATGGTCCCAACCCCATTTATAAGGCAAGAGATCCCACTTATTAAACCTGACAGGGCACACCTGTGAAGTGAAAACCATTTCAGGTGACTACCTCTTGAAGCTCATCAAGAGAATGCCAAGAGTTTGCAAAGCAGTAATCAAAGCAAAAGGTGGCTACTTTGAAAAACCTAGACTATAAGACATATTTTCAGTTGTTTCACACTTTTTTAAGTATATAATTCCACATGTGTTAATTCATAGTTTTGATGCCTTCAGTGTCAATCTACAATTTTTATAGTCATGAAAATACAGAAAACTCTTGGAATGAGAAGGTGTGTCCAAACTGTTGGTCTGTACTGTATATACAGTAAAAATATATTCCAGGAGCAAAATAAACCCATAGACAATAATGCTGAAAGACGAAAAACTTCTAATGCTTGGTACTTCATATCTCTTTACTGTTCCAAATAAGGGGATCACAAATGAAATAACTAGCAAGACACAAGCACAAAATTAATTGTTTACCTCATTGTTTCCCCAGAGATAAAGCCAAAAGTCTTTCCCTGTTCCTGTTCCTGTCCCTGTAAATGGAGCTCCATGATATCAAGATCTTGTTTTTGACTTTGTAGAATCATCCAGTATACGATCTAAACTTTGCACTCTGGAAAGGGTTAAATCAACCTTCTAATGACTTTAATAAGCCCAGTGACAGCTAAAAGGAGTATACCCATCTTGGCAAGATATGGTTGAGATGGGAATACAGGACTCATTCTCCTGTCCATTAGGCCGGTAGTTACGAAAATAACTTAATGCTGCTTATGTAACTCCCATAGAGGTAAATATGAGTTCCATAAGCAGTGCAGCCAAGTGAGCTTCACTACTTCAGGAGTTCTAGAAATAGCATAGTTCACTGTGCTTTCTCACAAACTATTCTGCGTATGTCAGTGAATACTGCCAGATGAATAGATGTGAAACTTAGAGCTGTTCTAGTGCCAGCATATCTACATCACATTATTTGTGCTGCTAGTGCTTGGTGTCATGTGTATACTAATACAGCAGAAATAAACATGTTTATTTTGAATGCTTTCATGTCTCTTCTGCTATATTTAAAGAGGACCTTTCACCACCTCTAACAAGTCCAACTCTTTACATAATTTAATAGCTGCTGCTCCAATGATTCCGGCACAGTTGTAATTTTATCTCTAGTACCCACCATTCCTGAGCAATTAGTGCAGTTATTTTTGGTGTCTGATATGCTATTTAGTCTCTGTACAGGAGGGCGGTGTCATGCAACAGACAAGGGGTGTAATTCTGAGCTCTGACACTGGCTGCCTCTGACTGGTGCTCTGAATCACGCCCCCCTGCCTGACACTGCCCCTCTGTGATTATAGAGCTTAAATAGCACAAACTGTGCTTGTTACATGGGAAAATTCCAAATGTGCTTAAATCAGAAGAGCAGCAACATATGCTAAGGAGGTGGTGAAAGATCCTCTTTAAGTGTGTCAATTTCACAGTGTTCACAGAGTTGACCAATTCACTTTGTACTTTTAATGCAAGTTCAGAATATCATTGACCTATTCTTAACCACTTCCGGACCGCCCATTGGTTATATACTTCCGGATAGTGGCTTCCTTGTTCTGTAAGGACGTACCGATATGTCCATGCAGTTTTCAGCAGCTGCACAAAATCGTGCAGCTGCTGAAACAGGGAGCCAGCTGTAACTTCAGCCGGAGCTCACTGAGAGAAGGCAGGGAAGGTTTATTATCGTCCCTGCCTTCCCAATCACTGTGTACACAGCACTCAAAGAGCTCTGTATACACAGCTATGGGCACCGCCATGATGCGGCTGTACTCTGACCCGGCGGTCATGTGATCCGCCGGGATCAGAGTATGTTAGAGCTGTTGGGTCCTACATGACCCAGATTAGCTCTATAGTTATGCGCAGGAGGCGTTATTCCTCCTGCAACTGGGGCTAAATGTACCAGCCCCAGTTGCAGGGGAAATCAGCCTCCCCCCCCCCCAAAAAAAAAAGTGATCAGATGTGTCCAAAGGTCTATTATGACCTTATGGGGACACAATGTAAAAAAAAAAATAAAATGAATAGAAAAGTAAAAAAAAAAAAATTCAAATAAAATAATTTAAAAAATAAATAAAATAATACGTCAAAAACACCCTCTTATTACAGGTTCTAGCCCCACCCCCGATGACACCATACAAAATAAAAATTACCGTAACAGCAAGGAAAAACTATTTTTAAAAGTTTTTAGTAGCACTTTGCGCTATTAAATTAAAAAAAATGAAAAGTGAAAAACAGACACGTTTTCCCTCCTCTTTTTTGTATATTTTCCCAGATATAAAAAAAATTTAAAAACATGCAAAAATATAAACATAAAAATAAAGCCCTAAGTGTCACCAAAAAAAGATACAGAAATTAGTTGAATAACCCAAATGATAAAAATGTTACAGCCCTCAAAACTGCACATACAAAATACCCAAAAATGTGTTTGGTCCTGGACCAGAAATAGGCCCAGTACTGAAGTGGTTAAGGTAGGTCATCAATATTAGAATTGCAAAGGTCTGTCACCCAGAACCTCCACAGATCAGCTGATCAAAGCTTCACGACACTTCAGTGAGCGCCACTTTCATCACCCAGTCTGATGCTGAATTCCATTCAAGTGAATAAGACTGAGCATGAAATACAGTTCACTCATCAAACGCTCATCCAAAGCTTGGTGAAGTATCTCGCCTTGCCAAGCCGCTTGGCACACCTGCGACCAACCTTCGTTACCTCCCACTCACACACCGTGAGCGGACCAGGTCATAGGATAATACGAAACAAGCTTTTTAAATTTTATATATTTATTAACCCAAGTGGGTCGGTACTAAGCATTAACATATACAGGAATATATATCAATTACCAAGGAAAATATGGATAAAAGTAAAATACAGCGCATCAAATAAAAAGGGAAATAACAGATAGAAAAAAACCCGAACAGGTTTGTAGTCAGTTTCTCTGAGCCCATGTGGTAGGCCTCAGGGTCCTTTCTTCAGCAAGTTACAAAAGCATGTCTCTCCTACATGCTAGCCAGACTCAGAAGACAAAAGAGCCTCCCCTCTCCTTGGAGTATAAACTGAGTGTCCAGCCACACCTTCCCCAGGTAGCCCCCTTCTCCCCACACCCTGCAGGACCTAAGAAAAGGGGGATGGTTGCCTAGCTAGAGAAAGCTGTGTGTCTGGGGTTTGAGCTGGGGGGGGGGTTACTCGCCCTCCCTCCCCCATGGCATCTGCTGTCCAGGGGGTAATAAAAACTGGCTGACTAGAGACCATCCCCCATGGTATGCACACAACACCACTGAAGGCAGTGACCACCAATGTAAACACAACTTAAACATGGCATTCCTAAAAGTAGGTACAACTACTATGAATCAGGAATGATATATTGCAAAGACAGATATGTAACTGAGGGTCTGTTCATCACACTTGGGTCTCATCAAATAGCTGATCGTGGGTTTGCTAAGTGTAAAACCTGCACAGTTCCAAATTGCAGCATGTCGGTTTATACCTGCGAAAACGCTGGCGTTTTCCATATAGGTATAATAGGGGCAGAAAGTCCAAGTCTATGGAAGTGTACTGTCACGGGGGCCTTCTTCACCACCCAGCAATGGCTGAGCTTTTAGGCTGGCCCCTTTGATAGTACAGTGATATCAGTAGCTGAAACTAACAGGACCAATATCTCTTCAACAGGAAAGATGTCAAAGCTGAAAGTGTCTTGAATTCAGTGCACAGTCAGC
Source organism: Leptodactylus fallax (assembly GCA_947044405.1). Classification (NCBI taxonomy): domain Eukaryota; kingdom Metazoa; phylum Chordata; class Amphibia; order Anura; family Leptodactylidae; genus Leptodactylus; species Leptodactylus fallax. The sequence goes on from CAMRHE010000092.1 coordinate 4,550,383, forward strand.
TTTGCTATGGTATATAACACTCTCTACCTTAGAGACCATGAAATGTTTCCTTTAAACAAGCTATATTTTTCCACGGCTTACCACCCTTTGGACGTACATGTTACTGTCACTTTGAAATTACATTGCCTTATTGAAGAATCGCTAGGTTTTATTGTGATCAATTTGGTCAGTAAACAGCCATATACTCAGTTTAGCTCTACAGTAGGTCTCGTTGTCAGATAAAGTCCCAACATTATATATCAGGTATAGAAAATGTGAAATATCTACTCAAAACAATAGTAAAAACTATTTGGCAGATTTATTATGACTTGTGCACCAAGCCTTGAAAAAAGCCACATTTTTTTGGCGCAAGTTAGAATTTTTGCAAAATAATTATGACTTTAAGTTTTCACCTGACCTCACACACCACTTTTCTCAAAGGAGGCATGGTGGTAGAGCCATCGGCACTGTCAGATTTATTACCTATACGCCAGTTTTATGGCATAAATTTCTGCCAGAAATCTACATCAGCTAGGAAATGGCATAGAATTCTGTTTGAGCAAAGGTACACCAAAGGATGCACCTAATGTATGACAAGGCATGCACCTTAAATAAATTAGGCGCAAACGCAAAAGTCAGTCTTGATCAATCTGGCCATATTTTTTGGGTGCTGCCAGATGATGTCAGCTGTGGCACTGTAGCAACACTGTAGCAGCTATGGCACTGGTGTTGGCAGTGCTTTTAGTTGAGTAAATTATTTTCTTGTTATTTCTCATTACTGGCTGTGTGGTAATAAAGTAATAAAGCCCATAATCAAGCACCATTGACCCCAGCAGTATGTTAGCAGCTTGACCTTGCAAAAGTGCTGACAGCACTAGGAAGGAGTCATGGAATGGTGTGAAAATAAACTTATTTCAGCAGGAGTCAGGCATTCCTCCTGCAGGGGAGACAAAGGCTGTCAGTAATCCTGAAGTGCACTTGTGTATCTGCATTGAGCTGCTCTACAGCCTTTCCCCTCTGCTTTGAGTGATGGTCATAGTGGTCTCTTGGTTGGACTCTACATCAGTCGCTCAGAGCAGAAGGGAGAGAACTGGTTATTGAAGATGAGACTATACATAAAACATAAACATCACTAATATATAGAGATCCCCACGCATGGGGTTTCAAAGCATCATACAACAATATATATTTTAAGAAATATAAAATAAACAGAACATAAAGAAGGGGGAAAAAAAGGAACAAAATCTGTAACGCATAACAAATCTATAGCTTAGTATAGTAAGTGGAGCTCAAAACATGATCAACAGGCTCCCTTTAATTTGACTTTACTAAATTACATGTAAAATTCCTAACTATAAAACTATGGTGTACTCTCTTGCAGTTGCTACTGGTACCACTGTCTGCAGTCCAGGGAGTTAAATACTCAGCAACTTTTAATTTTAGAACAATTTAGAGAATGTTTGAAAGGGCAGAAAAATGTAATCGGCTTTGACTTTAGCTAGACTCAGATATTCCTAGACCGTACAGTTCTGTTACACAATGGGGGGTTCTTATATCACATAAAAAGTAAAGCAAAAAAAAGCAATATATAAACACAATGAATAAACACAATTTTACTATATCTTTGCCAAATTTCTTGTAGTAAATGTTGACACAACTGTTCTATGTAGAAATCACACTATAGCATTGCATATAAAAAAATAACACCATACCCTCAAAACTGTCCATTCTTTGGTTGCATTATGTGAAGAGGATTTTTTTTTTAATAATATTCACTACAACACAGTGGAGTAACTAAAGTCCTGTGAGCCCAGATGCAAACTTTGAAGAGAGTTCAATACCTATGATGTATCCTTGAAGGTTATTGGTGTTGCAGTAGTGTCCCATGGATTTGAAAGGGACATTGCTATAATACCCACAACCTCCGTTATCAAGAATACAGTCAGTTATCAGCACAGTGCCCAGCATGTACACAGTGCTGGGAGCTGGGTGCTTTGGGAAATAGCTGATCAGCAGCAGAACCATTTTAAACACATTAGTGGGCCCGTTCAAAGGTTATATAAGGGGGCCCCCCATATGATTTATTGTCCCCTTAAATGGCTTACACAATATAGTGGAAAATAGAAGGCCTTGTACCCTCATAAAGAAGCAAAATGTCTAAACAGGTTCCTTGATGATCATACTCATCATGACCTGGATCTTGGAAAGATTTTCTACCAGAAGAAAAACTCTCAAAAGCTGAAGCCAGATTTTATTTGAATACATGATGTTAAAGACAGGATTACAGATTTGCTGAGAAGCTGTTCCAGAATCTCTTTTGAAGAGGCCTTTAAGAAGCAGTCAAAATACGCCACTTTCCAAATTATACAAATCCGATTTAAGTGTCATAAACAACATTTTTTGTTTTTCAATTAAACTCATGGCTGGTATTGTGTCTCCGGGCTCCTTGGATCACTGAAATCAATCTCAGACACCTTGGATAATTAGTTTGCCAGGTGAGCCCAATTTAGAAGGATGTTCCACGTTATTAAGCAGGCCACAGATTTCAAGCAATATGGGAAAGAAACTCTCTGCTGCCGAAAGGCATCAAATAGTGCAATGCCTTGGACAAGGTATGAAAACATTAGATATTTCATGAAAACTTCAGAACCAAGCCTTCCATAGCAAAATCATCTTTATGCATGACAATGCACCATCTCATGCAGCAATGAATACCTCTGAGCCATTGGCTACTAAGGACATAAAAAGGAGAGAAACTCATAGTGTGGCCACCATCCTCCCCTGACCTCAACCCTATTGAGAACCTTTGGAGTATCCTCAAGCAAAAGATCTATGAGGGTGGGAGGCAGTTCATATCAAAACAGCCGCTCTGGGAGGCTATTCTGACATCCTGCAAATAAATTCAAGCAAAAACTACCCAAAAACTCATAAGTTCAATGGATGCAAGAATTGTGAAGGTGATATCAAAGAAGGGTCCTATGTTAACATGTAACTTGGCCTGTTAAGATGTTTTTGACTGAAATAGCTTTTTCTCTCAGTGAAAGTGACCTCTTAATGCTGCAAATTCAACAAATGTCCATTTTCAGTTCTTTACAACCTATAAAATGTTTAGAAACTCTGTTGTGCATAATAATTCGGAAACATCAATTTTATTTTTTAATATGTGAAAAAAATGATCATTGGGAGGTTTTCTAATAAAATTATTGGATAAAATAATTGAATTATATACTAATGGTTGAAGATTTGAACATTATACTGACTGTCACTTGTATCCGCGATTTAGGAAAGTCAGAGAAAAATATAATGTGCATAATAATTTGGAACATGATGTATACATCTTTAACATCTAATAATACCATATAGTCATCCTTATCAAAAAGATACATGTTGGATTTAATTCCCTCCATCTTCAACGAGGATTTCCAAATAAACTGGTTGCAGTACTGTAAATCCCAAATCAAATGGAATTTGACTGAATGAAGTCTTAAATCATACAGAGAAGCTTGATTGATTAAAAATCATATCTTATGAATTCAAAATGAAGATCAATGACAAAGATTAATTTTCTCTAGAACAGGGTTTCTCAAACTTTCTTGTCATGATGCTGGGGCCAGCAAAGAAATACTATTACAAAGTGCCAAACAAATGTCACCATGCAGCCCCTCAGCTTGACCACTGAGTGTAATGGCAGCATGAGCCTGTAGCTACGTTACATAGAGGCTAAATTGAGTGACACAGCTACGCTATAGAAACTAAAATGGTGACGATTGGGAGGGATAAGAGTGGAACAGGCGGATTTGCAGAAATTTTTTTTTTTTATTTCAATAGTTTTTTTATTGAAATTTTTAACAGGAATACATTACAAGTCGTAAACACATCAAGGAACAAGGGCATAATTATGGCCTCACATACATCGTAATCACAGTACAATACAATATACTCCGGTGAGGTACATCCATGAATAAAATACATATAATAATAATGCATAGTAAGAGCATGTAAGTCTTTCCAAACATATGATAAACCTAACACGATAAGGCCGTATGGAGCGACAATCGAGTTTTGCCATGGGGAGGAGGGGAAGGGGAACGGACCAGTGGAGGATAAGGTGAAAAGCGGAGGGCCAAACAACAAAAGAACATAAAACACAAAACATAGTCCAGGCCTAGAGAACGAATAAAATCGGATCACATCCCCCAGTCCACAGAGTAGGTAACCTTCCCTGCAAACAAAGGGGAGACCCATCAGCCACCAGGTATCTACTTTCCAATTACTGAATTAGATAGCATATAGGTGTTCCAGGAGTAACAAAGCAGAGCGGCCCCAAGAGGCTACAGAAGTAAAGTAAAATGCAATACCATAGTGTCAGGAAAGGCCACGGCGAATAGGCCGTCAATGAGTGTACGGTGGGGGGAATGCCTCTGCCCACGACTCCCAGTGTATCCTGAATCTATCCAGGCCCCCTCTATTACATGCACAAATACGCTCGTATTGATAGTTCAGTGACACCGCTGAAATCAACTCTGTCAATGTCGGGCAAGAAGTAGACTTCCATCTTCGTGCAATAAGTAGGCGGGCAGCCCCTAGTACCTGACATACAACTGTCCTATGTCTACCCGGTATCATGTGGATGCCCAGCAGGAGGAGTGCCAGTTCAGGTGTACACCCCACCACTCCACCACACAGGCTATTAACCAAGGAAAACACAAAAACCCAAAAGGGCTGAATAAGTGGACAGTGCCAGAACACATGGAATAAAGAGCCGTTCTGCCCGCACCCCCTCCAACAGCTAGGTGAGCACGATGGGTAGAACTTAGCTAGGCGTAAAGGAGGGTAATACCATCATAAAAGTAGTTTGCTATAGTGCTCCCAATGTGAGGCACATACTGTGGATCGCTTAGCCCATCTGATCGCCTCCCGCCAGTGGCCGGCCTCAAATCTACTGCCTATGTCATCTTCCCAAAGGCACATGTGTTTAGTCTTGCGAAAGGTGCAATCCATATTTAAAGTTCGATACAGGGTTTTAGTATTATAAGCCACTGGGGAAGCCTGTGGGTGTAAGAGGTCGGCGGCCGGCTGCGGTAAGCGCAGTTGAGTCGAGGTAGTGTCAGATAAGTAGGAAGTCAATCTAATATAGGTGTATGCCTCCTTTGCGGGTAGATCATATGTCTCCTTCAACACGGAGAAGGGTGCTATAGTACCTCCCCTATACAGGTCAGAGACATACTTTACCCCACATCTACGCCACACGTCTAGGGATAAATGCGGTATCTCGTGAGGGAGCGTTGTAATGGGCAGATTTAGTGTTACCTTAGGAGCATCCCCACCCTGAATAGCACATAATGCATGCCATGCCCCAATCGTAGCCTGTACAGCCGGTGGAGCAGATATGGAAGATCTGCTCCTGGGTCCTGACGCTAGCAGGTATCCCTCCCAATCGGTTGTCCAAGCCATTTGGGCCTCCATAGCTGGCCACAATTTGTCTTGGTTCGTTGTAAACCAAAATTGAAGTTGACCCAAAACTATGGCTAAATAATAATGGTACAAGTTTGGTACACCCATACCCCCATTATCTCTTGCTTTAAACAGTGTATGTAGTGCAACTCTGGGTTTACCACCATTCCATATAAAGGACATCATTTGTTTTTGGAAACTCAGGAAGGTGGACTTGGGTATCGGTATCAGTAATGTTCTTAAATAGTAAAGTATCTTGGGAAGGATCAACATTTTGTATAATACTATTCTTCCCATCCAACTATGCTCAAATTTAGTTAACACATCAAGCTCCTTCTGAAGGTTAGCCAGCAGGCCTGGAAAGTTGGCCTTAACTAAATCTTTTGGGTTTGGGGTGAGCCGTATTCCCAGATAGGGTATCGAGTGCGAACGCCATTGATAGGGCGATGTGTTTTTGATGTGGTGTACATTGTTTTGAGTCAGACCAATTCCCAAAATCTGGGACTTGGATTCATTAACTTTATAGTATGATAATTCTCCAAAATCTTTCAGAATTTGAGATACAGTACAGAGTATGTTATTAGAGTAGGAAAGGGACAGAATCACATCATCCGCGAATAAATTAATTCTGTGGTCTGTCCGATTCAACCTGATACCAGACAGACCCGGATGCATCCTGATCCCTTCAGCCAAAGGCTCCATTACTAATGAGAATATCAAAGGGGACAATGGGCACCCCTGTCTCGTGCCATTGGTAATGGCGAAGGGGCGGGACAGGACTCCATTCGCCAGCACTCGTGCGGAAGGGTTAGAGTAGAGTGCAGAGATTGCAGTAGCTATGGGGCCAGAAAAAACAAATTTATGGAGAACCTCAAAAAGATACCCCCAATGTACTCTATCAAACGCCTTCTCCGCATCCAGGGATAGGAGCAGAGAAGGCGCCCGCCGAGCCCGGGCCGCCGCAACCAGCGCGACCACATGTCTCGTGCCGTCTGGGGCCTGTCTCCCCTTAGTGAATCCAACCTGATCTCCGCCTATCAGTGTGGGCATGACATCGAGGAGTCTGTTCGCAAGTACCTTCGCAAACAACTTAACATCCGCGTTTAATAGTGATATGGGCCGGTAGTTAGAGGGTCGGGAGGGGTCTTTGCCTGGTTTGGGTAGAGTCACAATCGTTGCGGATAGCATCTCAAGGGGAAATTTTCCTGTCACCCTTGCTAAATTAAACACCTCAGTAAGGTGAGCAAGAATAAGTGGCTTGAACAGCTTGTAGTATTCCCCAGAGAACCCATCTGGACCTGGAGATTTATTGAGTTTTAATCCATCTATCGCCCTAGCCACTTCCTGAGTGGAAATAGAAACATTTAAAGACTGCAGCTGTGCAGGGGTAACAGAGGGAAGGTGCAAAGAACATAGGAATCGGTTAATATCTATCCTCAAAGGCTGCGTGGTATCCGAGTCATCTCTCAAGTTATACAAGTCCTGATAATATTTACTGAATTCATCAGCAATTTGTTGAGGGTGGAAGATTTTTGCTGTGGTCGATTTGGACACAAGAAATGGAATTTTAGATTTAATCCTTGCTGCCTTGACTCTCTGTGCCATTAGCTTGCTTGTTGTACGACCGGTAATAAGAGGCTTTCACACGTTTAGAGTGTTTTTCAAAGTCCACCAGTAGGTGGGCGCTCAAATCATCCCTAGCCTTCCGCAAAGCATTCAATAGGGCAGGATTAGGGTCAATTTTATGCTTCTGTTCTACAGTAGTGTTGCAATAGAAGTAAGTAGCTCCTTCATCGTTTGCAATCGGTTGCGCTTAAAGCGCGAGGTATGCTGAATAATTAGACCCCTAACAAATGCCTTATGTGAATTCCAGAGGCAAAACTTATCATCTACTGAGGGGGAGTTAATGTTAAAAAATTCGGCAATGTCAGTGTAACGTCTCTGCCTGTTTGGGTCTCTGCGCCACCCTCCGCTCGCACGCTGTGGCGAAGGAGACGTGTTCAGTTTGATTCCTTGCGTAGGTTTCTTGTTGCTCAGTCTGAACATGGTCCTAGACAATTTAATGGATTTCCGGCCACACCCGTGTTCTGAGCATTTCTCTCTGGACTGCATTTCGCTTACTGGCTATACTCCTTGTTCCTTGTTACCTGCTCTTCTGATTTTCTGACCACTGGCTTTCCTTTGACTATTCTCTTGGATTTTGATTCTGTACTGCATTGCTCGATTGTTACCGACGCCTTGGCTAGCTGACCTCCCTTTGTTGTTTGTGCGTCCTGTCTGCGTTCTGTGTTGTCTCTTATTCAGAGTAGGGACCGGCTCCAAGTTGTTCCTGTCATTAGGACAGTGAGACAAGTAGGTAGGGACAGGGTCTGGGTCAACTTTAGGGCTCACTGTCTCTGTATTCCCTTCCTCTCAGGTTTTTGCAGCAGCACTGGAGAATTGCTCAACTGGCAATTCCCTTACAGAATAGCAGGCCATAAAAAAAAAAAAAAAAACCCTTCTACTCATTACTGGCATGGCTTCTATTCAGGACCTTGTGACTCGAATGGAGGGTTTGGCAGGTTTGGTGTCTGAGCTGGCCAATCAGATACACACTCTCACCCAGAATCAAGCTGAGGCCGCTGCTGCACCACCTGCTGTCATTTCCCTTCCCAGGGTTAAAATGTTACTCCCGGATAGGTTTTCAGGGGACCGAGGTAAATTTGAGACGTTCAGGGAATCATGTCTGTTGTATTTTCGCGTCAACCCTCATGCGTTGCAGTCTCAGATGGTGGGGGTGGTCATTTCCCTCTTACAGGGGGATTCACAGACTTGGGCCCTTAAACTCCCCCCTGAGGCAGAGGAGTGGACAGATCTGGAAAATTTTTTTAAGTCTTTGGGGGCCATTTATGCTGAGCCTGATCAAATTGGACTTGCCGAGTCCCAACTTCTTACCCTCTGGCAAGGTAAACTATCCGCTGAAACTTACTGCTCTGAGTTTCGGAAGTTGAGTATAACAGCAGGTTGGTGTGACTCCGCTTTGAAAGCTCTTTTTAAACAGGGCCTGAATGATTCAGTGAAGGATGTCTGGGTAGGTCACCCTGATCCCTCTACCTTAGAAAAGGCCATGACCTTAGCCGTCCGCATTGACAGGAGACTCCAGGACAGATGTAAAGAGAGGGTGGGGATTGGTCCCACCAGTGTCTGTGGTTGTGCAAAAAGACCCTGAATTTAAGGCACAAAAAATACTGGGTCCTACTAAAACTGGTTTATCTGGTGAGGGTCCGGTGGCCCCTCATAAAGGGGGGGTACTGTAACGTCTCTGCCTGTTCGGGTCTCTGCGCCACCCTCCGCTCGCACGCTGTGGCGAAGGAGACGTGTTCAGTTTGATTCCTTGCATAGGTTTCTTGTTGCTCAGTCTGAACATGGTCCTAGACAATTTAATGGATTTCCGGACACACCCGTGTTCTGAGCATTTCTCTCTGGACTGCATTTCGCTTACTGGCTATATTCCTTGTTCCTTATTACCTTTGACTATTCTCTTGGATTTTGATCCTGTACTGCATTGCTCGATTGTTACCGACCCCTTGGCTAGCTGACCTCCCTTTGTTGTTTGTGCATCCTGTCTGCGTTCTGTGTTGTCACTTATTCAGAGTAGGGACTGGCTCCAAGTTGTTCCTGTCATTAGGACAGTGAGACAAGTAGGTAGGGACAGGGTCTGGGTCAACTTTAGGGCTCACTGTCTCTGTATTCCCTTCCTCTCAGGTTTTTGCAGCAGCACTGGAGAATTGCTCAACTGGCAATTCCCTTACAGTCAGTGCTCAATTTCTCGGTTACCGATTTCAGAGACATAACATATGTATTGTTTCGCCATGACACGGGGGGAGCTATTGTGCCAACTAAGTGGATGCTAATTGTGATAGGTGCATGGTCTGACCACGTGATATTTCCTATTTCACAACCTTGTACTCTAAGAAGCATATCACTCTGGACTAGGAACATGTCTATTCTGGAGTAGGATTGATGCCGAGCAGAGTAGTACGTATAGTCCTTCTCAGAGGAATGGAAGCACCGCCAAACATCGTGAAGTTCCGTCTTCCGGAGCCAAGGTCCTAATTGTTGAGGTGGATGCTTGCCGCGATAAGTGGAATCAGCAGCAGCGTCATGTACAATATTGAAATCACCGCATAATAGAACCTGGCCCTGAGCACGCTTCCTACACTTCTTCAGTACCGAATTTAAAAAGGAAATCTGAGACGCGTTAGGACAGTATACATTTACAATAGTGATGGGGCAGTTGTCAAGCAAGCATGTTAGAGCTACATAGCGGCCCTTGGGATCTGAACTGACATGTATTAACTGAAATGACACTGTATGCTTTATCGCTATGAGGACACCCGCAACCTTCTTGGCGGCATTGGAACAAAAGACATGAGGGAACAATTTGTGAGAAAACTTTGGCGGATGAGAGTCACAGAAATGCGTCTCCTGTATGCAAATTACATCTGCTGCAGATCTGAGAGCCTCTTTCCATAACAATGAACGCTTAAAGGGACTATTTAGTCCCCTCGCGTTAAGTGACAGTAATTTAACACCCATTAATACTTTCAAGAATTAGCAATATAGACTGGTAGCAGTTCAGGTATGAGAGTAACACTAAAATGACATCTCTTAGGCCTAGAGGGGAACAATTCGTTAACGACATTATTCAACATACAACTAGTTAACAGTAAGGGAAGAGAAAATAGTGTTACACAACCGAGCAGTGAAATACTGCGCAAACTTGGGGGGAAGTTTGCCATAGAATAGGAGGTACAAAACACGCCACAGGTGACTCACAGTACGTCCATATTGAGCTATTCACTCGGCGGAGGCGGTAGATTTCCACAGAGGATCCAACTTATGGGACTCGGCCCTTGAAGATTTCTGGACATTAGGCGCAGGTGGCGGCAGGTTCCACTGGTGTAGCAGGTTTCTCCCGGTGTCGAAGGAGTTAAATGTAAAAGTCACTCCATTTCTGATAACGATGACTTTAGTTGGGAATCCCCACTTGTAGGGAACGTTGTGTTGATGGAGGACCGCTGTAACAGGAGCAAGCTCTCTTCTGGCAGCAATGGTAGCCTGAGAAAGATCTGTATAAAGTTGGATTTCTTTAAACGGCTCAGACAAAGATGGTCTTTTCCTTGACTCAGGCATGAGACGATCTTTGACATGGTAGAAGTGTATGCGGGCGAGAGTGTCCCTGGGAATATGATCAGGCATCCCTTTCGGCTCCGGCAAGCGGTGGGCCCTGTCTATTATAAGATCCGCATCAGAGCATTGCGGCAGGATTGCTTTCATTAATCGTTGCAAATAAGAAGTCAGGTCCCTGGCAGAGACTGACTCTGGTATGCCACGAAACTTGACATTGTTCTGTCTATTCCTATCTTCCATGTCGGCAAGTTTAAGTTTAACCGCCGCTAAGAAGCCGATTGGGTACCTTCAGGGATAGCCTGGAGCACATCCGAATCACCTAATTGGGGATCTTCTGCAGCCGGGCGAGATTCAAAACAAAACGTGGTATCCCATCTCATCTTTTGCTTTACAGGGATTTGTATGGGAGTAATGCTATCTGCCTGGGAGGATGCTTCTGCAGGAGGAACCTCCGGATGGCTGACAGGGGCTGAAGTGGGTGAGGATGGGGGTTGTAGTCCCCTCTTTGGAGCTTGCTGCTGGCCTTCTAATGCCCTTTTCTGATTGTCCTGGGAGTCAGGACTGTCACCGGAGGGCTCCAGATGTGTATTGTGAGTTTAAGTAGCTGCTCACCTGGAGTGCCATTGTATTCCGCACGGGAGCGGCCCGCCGCCCGCTGCAGTGGGTGAAGGGAGGATTCGCCGGCGCCATCTTGGGCCTAGGCTGGCGCGGCGAAAAAGTCAGTTAGCCGCTTCAGGGGGCCTTTCTTCCCCCGTTTCGCCATATCCGCTCAGTCCTGAGCAGCAGAGGACCCTCCTGTGCTCTAATAGCCCTGTATCACCGGCGCCGAGGTGTTGCTTTGAGCCGCTGAAGGAGTGTGAGGCCTCAGAGCTTTACAGATCAGCGGCTATCTTGGTCGACTTCAAGCCACGCCCCCCGATTTGCAGAAATTTTTGAGGAAAGGGAGACCTCATGGACTGAGAAGTGTTATCAAGATGGCACTGGAGGGCAGAGATCCCGTGGTGGACTCAGATCCAGACAGCAACGGTGATGGTGAGAGCGTTGACCTCGCTCCTTCCCAGATCTCTAAGTCCTTCCTTGAAAAGACCTTGTCCCAGGTGTTACATCCTGTACTATCAGACTTGGCTGAAATTAAGTCTGAACTGACTCACCTGGGCCGCAGAGTTGAAGGCGTAGAGGACGCATGCGCAGGACTCACGGCCCATTCCTCCACCATGGCTTACTTGCTCTCCTCACAGAAGGCGCAGATTGATCTAGCGCTGATCATTTGATACTTTGTTTTGTCTGTAACGTTGATGGTGGTATCATTCATATAAATGATCCTACATATGGCTTGTGATCAAACAAAATCTTATGGGCAGTTCAGGTGTATCTAAAATATAAACAATTGTGAATTGCAAAAAATGCCATTAATTTGTCATAGTACTCTTATCATATTATCCGTGGATATAACATGACTTAAGTGACCAGAAGGTTGTGTATATAGTTGTGTTGCTAAGAAATAGTGCAATGACCCAGTCACATATACCTCCTGGAAATCTGCATAATGCTCAACCCACACTACTCCATTTGGAGTAGTTATGGGAAAAAGCAGAGGAAACACATTGCGTTTTTTCCCGCAGCTGCTTCTATTATGTCTATGCAGAAAACGCCAGCGTTTCTGTAGGTATAATTGACATGCTGAGATTTCCAAAAATGCAATGATTTTGGAAATCGCAGTATGTCCGCTGCGGATATTTTTCTGCAATGTGTGGATGGGATTAGCCAGAATCCCATCCACTTTGAAGGTACTGTAAAACACCAAGGTTTTTGCTGCAGCGTTTCTGCTATGTGGGGCCCCAGCCTTATGGTGACCTTCTGGCCTAGGCATTTCTTTTTACCAATTATATGTAATGTACAGCAGACCATTACTCATATTGATCTAAGAGCTAAAACATGTCCTAGAACAACAAAAAATTGTTTCCCTGTCGTCCGACAGCAGCACAATATTGGGATATTTCTGCCCCTGTGTGCTGGTAGGACAGAATGGAATTTTTAATGAACAACAAACAGTTAACTGTAACCCTTCCCCCTCCTCAATATAAGGAAGGAAGTACCAACCACCCAGGGTGTTTTTTTCTGTCCTGGGTTGGTGGGACAATTGGAGGGAAGGTTATACCTTCCCTATAGTGAGGTTATTCAGATTTCTGAATGACTTTCCCCTCCTCTTTCCTGTTTGAGTTTGTTTTGTCTTTCCTCCTGTGAGGACTCTTTTTCTGCCTTTGGTTCCTGTTGGAACAAAATTCAAAGGTTAAAACTCCTTGTCTGTCTTTCCTGCCTCTGCTGCTTAGTCTAAAGGCAGCACGGTGGTTCAGTGGTTAGCACTGCAGCCTTGCAGCGCTGGAGTCTTGGGTTCAAATCCTGCCAAGGATAACATCTGCAAGGAGTTTGTATGTTCTCCCCGTGTTTGCGTGGGTTTCCTCCCACACTCCAAAGACATACTGATAGGGAATGTAGATTGTGAGACCTATATTGGTCAGTGCCTGTCAATGTCTGTAAAGTGCTGCGGAATATGATGGCGCTATATAAGTAAGCATAAAAAATAATAAATAGTCTGCTTAGCTGCAGGGAAAGGCATTTTTTCAGCTGTTGCTTATAATGTGTGGCCAGACAGGTCTGCTGCCTTTAAGTGTCCATACTGAACCCTTTGTGGCTTTGTTAGCCTTGCATTGCTTGTTTTATTGCAACGCACGGCGTTTACTGCTACTTCTCTCCAGCTCCCATATGTGGGGGCACCGGAGTCCAGAGTATGCTGGCATGAGTACGTGATGACATCTTTGAACCTCCTTCAGGTGAGCTACTAGGTAATGTTTTTTACCTTAACTTCCGCCATTTTTTTATAAAATCTGTGCGGGGCAGTTTTTTTCTTCCAAAAAAAAAAAAAAAAAGCGAAGGGCTTTTATTTTCTGTGTAACCTGTCACAGGTATTGGGAGAGTCTTTGCTCTCCATTTCTTCTATATAAGTCTGCTGCTTCCTTTCTTCTGCCTCTTTGTTGTTTGGCAGAGAGTGTGCATGCTGGGCATTCTAGTTCAACAGACTTGTACTGTTGCGGTTTTTTTCTGGCTTTCTTGCTATTTACTCTTACACTTGTGGTAAGATATCTTCCTCTGCGTCTGGTGGTGATGAATCCTCCAGGTAAGTCTGCGTCTAGGCGCAAACATCTAAACTATCGCTCCTGTGAAATTCCCTTGCCTGACGGTTACAAATTCAATACATGCCACCAGTGCTGCTTCGGCAGCCCAGTAGCTCAGTGATTGACACTGCAACCTCACAGAGCTGGAATCCTGCCAGGGGCAACATCTGCGGGGAATTTGTGGTTCTCCCTGTGTTTGCATGGGTCTACTCCAGTTTCCTCCCACACTCCAAAGGCTTGATGGTGGGGAGTATGGATTGAACCCTATATGGGATAGTGACTGTGTCTGTGGAGCGCTGTGGAATATGATGGCGCTTCTGTCATACGATCTGATGAGGTATTCATGATCATAGAGGAAGCTAATTCTTCATCAATGTGGACGACATGCTTAAAAGAGCTATGTCCACCGAGTCAAAACACCCAGAGAAGACCTGTGTGTTATCCAAGAGGTTCAAGACACTCCACCCAATAGGTGGTGGACCAGTTGGGACTTGGGTCCACCACCAAAGCTTGTCATGGCAGTCGCCAAATTGCCAGGTGAACACTTGTACCCTCTGAGGACGGGTCTAGCCCTCAGGACCCCATGGACCACCGGACAGAGTGCTCCCTAAGGAAAGCGTTTACGGCTTTCTCTGCACAGTGTTTCAATGGTATCGCTACTAGTGAGGTAGCTAAGAAGCTGTGCTCCGGCCTCTCTTCATTAAAAAGAGATATTGATTTGGGGGTCTCCAGGGATGAATTGTTGTCCTCTTTGAAGGGTATAGCCCTTGAGGCGGATTACCTCAATGCAACCTCTTCTCCAGGTGAAGTTAGCTGCCAAGTCTAGGGCCTTGACTTCGGCTGCCTGTCGCCCCCTATGATTAAATCCTTGGAGGGCGGATTATGCCTCAAAATGTAATATTTGCAGGCAGAACACGATACAAGGACTAGTGGGAAAGGAAGGAAAGTCCTTCCGTGGACAGGGCAGACAGCGTTGTAGAGGACAGTCTCCTCAAAGACCGCCACCTGCAAGAGGTCACGTGTGGACGTTCTAGGTTCCTAAGTGGGAACTCCAACCGTCTTTTTTTCCGTGATGACAGGAAAATCAGAAAGCCAAATTTCTGACTATTACCTTCTCCCTCCTCCAAGACATGAAGTTCCTGTGGGGGTAACCAGGGCCGGCGTTAGGGGGGGGGGGGCAAACTGGGCAATTGCCCAGGGCCTCGACCCCAAAGGGGCCCCCGGGATCCGGAGTCAACAGGCCATCGATAACAGAAAGAGACCCAGCATCATGTGCCGCAAGGCCCCTTTCCGAGGTAAGAAAAAATAACAAACATTTTTACTCACCTGTCCTTGCGTCCGACGTCATCTTCTGGCGTTCCAGACATCACCGCTGAGGTCCAATCACAACGCGTGACGTCAGTCGCAGAGAAGAGGAAGCCGGCAGGGATAGCGGAGCAGTGCAAGGAGGCCCAGGAGAGGCAAGGCAAGGTAAGTATAACTGTTTGTTATTTTCCCTTACCTCCCCCGGGCCTTCACTTATACTCTGGGGTCTGAAGAGACCCCAGAGTATAATATAATACAATACTAGCACTTAGGGAGTCTTTAGGGCCACAGTGGAGCATTATACTGGGGGGTCCCCTCTGGATAGCATATTATACTGTGTGGGGCCCCTGTGGAGCATTATACTGGGGAGGGGGCCCTCTGGAGAGCATAGTATGCTGAGTAGGGCCACTGTGGAGCATTATAATGGGGGGCCCCCTCTGGATAGCATATTATACTGTGAGGGGCCCCTTTGGAGCATTATACTGGGGAGGGGGCCCTCTGGATAGAATATTATACTGTGTGGGGCCCGTGTGGAACATTATACTGGGGAGGGGGCCCTCTGGAGAGCATAGTATGCTGAGTAGGGCCACTGTGGAGCATTATAATGGGAGGCCCCCTCTGGATAACATATTATACTGTGTGGGGCTCCTTTGGAGCATTATACTGGGGAGGGGGCCTTCTGGATAGCATATTATACTGTGTGGGGCCCCTGTGGAGCATTATACTGGGGAGGGGGCCCTCTGGAGAGCATAGTATGCTGAGTAGGGCCACTGTGGAGCATTATAATGGGGGGCCCCCTCTGGATAACATATTATACTGTGTGTGCCCCTTTGGAGCATTATACTGGGGAGGGGGCCCTCTGGATAGCATATTATACTGTGTGGGGCCCCTGTGGAGCATTATACTGGGGAGGGGGCCCTCTGGAGAGCATAGTATGCTGAGTAGGGCCACTGTGGAGCATTATAATGGGGGGCCCCCTCTGGATAACATATTATACTGTGTGGGGCCCCTTTGGAGCATTATACTGGGGAGGGGGCCTTCTGGATAGCATATTATACTGTGTGGGGCCCCTGTGGAGCATTATACTGGGGAGGGGGCCCTCTGGAGAGCATAGTATGCTGAGTAGGGCCACTGTGGAGCATTATAATGGGGGGCCCCCTCTGGATAGCATATTATACTGTGTGTGCCCCTTTGGAGCATTATACTGGGGAGGGGGCCCTCTGGATAGCATATTATACTGTGTGGGGCCCCTGTGGAGCATTATACTGGGGAGGGGGCCCTCTGGAGAGCATAGTATGCTGAGTAGGGCCACTGTGGAGCATTATAATGGGGGGCCCCCTCTGGATAACATATTATACTGTGTGGGGCCCCTTTGGAGCATTATACTGGGGAGGGGGCCTTCTGGATAGCATATTATACTGTGTGGGGCCCCTGTGGAGCATTATACTGGGGAGTGGGCCCTCTGAAGAGCATAGTATGCTGAGTAGGGCCATTGTGGAGCATTATAATGGGGGGGCCCCCTCTGGATAGCATATTATACTGTGTGGGGCCCCTGTGGAGAATTATACTGGGGAGTGGGCCCTCTAGAGAGCATATTATACTGTGTGGGGCCCCTGTGGAGCATTGTACTGGGGGACCCCCTCTGGATAGCATATTATACTGTGTGGGGCCCCTGTGGAGCATTATACTGGGGAGGGGGCCCTCTGGATAGCATATTATACTGTGTGGGGCCCCTGTGGAGCATTATACTAGGGGGCCCCCTCTGGATAGCATATTATACTGTGTGGGGCCACTGTGGAGCATTTAACAGGTGGGGGGCCTTCTGGATAGCATATTATACTGTAAGGGACCTCTGTGGAGCATTATAATGTGGGGGGGGGCCTTTGGAGAACATGTTATATTCTCTTGGGCCACTTTGGAGCATTATACTGAGGGCCCCTCTGGAGAGCATATTATACTGTGTGGGGCCGCTGTGGAGCATTATACTGTGGGGGGGCCCTCTGGAGAGTATATTATACCGTTTTGGGCCACTGTGGAGAATTATACTGGGATAACCTCTCTGGGCAGTATATTATACTATGTGGAGGCCATTCTGGAGCATGTTATACTGTGTGGGGTCACTGTGGTGCATTATTCTGGGGGGGCCATCTGCAGAGCATATTATATTGCGTGGCGCCACTATAGGGCATTATTCGAGGGGGAACTAAGGAGCATTATACTAGGGTGCCCTCTGGGGAGTGTATTATACTGCGTGGGGCCTACTGTGGAGCATTATACTAGGGGGACACTCTGGGGAGAATAATATATTGTGTGGGGCCACTGTGGAGCATTATACTAGCAGGGGCCCTCTGGGGAGCATATTATACTATGGGCCACTGTGGAGCTTTATACTGGGTAGAAGTAGTAGTGTGGGGAGCCTGTTATACTTTGTGGGGCCACTGTGGAGTTTATTATATTGTGTGGGGCTTCTTGGGAGCATATTATACTCTGTGGAGCCATTGAACACCATAATAGCATGACCACAAAAAAATTATAATAAAATATCATTTTATTAACATAAATAATGAAACAAACATATATGGGGAGATAAATAATGAAGGTACACCATAATAACGATAGGGAGGGAAATGGGGGGCACAATAATAATAAATAGGGGGATATACACCGCTGGTACAAATAAATATGTGTAAGGATGGTTGAAAACAACCTTACCTCCCCCGGGCCTTCACTTATACTCTGGGGTCTGGGGTAGATCATGGTGTTCTATGGTTTTACATGATCTACAGAGTTTTTCATGCTTAGCTATTAGCCCTTTTTTGTGTTTGATTATTTCTGTGGAGCCATTGTAGAGCATTATACTGGGGGGGACTGTGGGGAGCATATTATACTGTGGGGGACCACTGTGGAGCATTATACTGGGGGAAACACTCTGGGCAGTATATTATACTGTGTGGAGGCCATTGTGGAGCATGTTATACTGTGTTAGGCCACTGTGGAGCATTATACTGGCGGGGGCACTGTAGGATGCATATTATACTGTATGGAGCATATTGTGTGGGGCTGCTGGGGAGCATGTTATACTGTCTGGGGCCACTAAGAGGTAGTGTACTGTGTGGAGCCTTATATACCATGTGGGGCCACTATGGGGGGCTCAGGGGAGCATTTTATACTGTGTGGGTCCACTGTGGAGCATTATATACCATGTGGGGAAACTGTGGAGGGCTCAGGGGAGAATTTTATACCGTGGAGCATTATATACTATGTGGAGCATTATACTGTGGGGAGGGGGCTCAAAATTCCTGCTGGCAGCCCTGTGTGCTATGTCTGCATCATAGCTCCCTCACTATAATCTTGCACATACGTGTAGTGCTCCATGGCCATGTCATTCCCCATACAGTACTGTGCATGAACCGGCCATGGAGTTATTGGGGCCTGCACAGTATTTTAGGGGCTGACTATACTGGGAACATACTCAGTAACACCAGATAGTCAGCACATATGTAAGACTTCAGTGAAGGAGACGTGGTGTAGGCTATTAGCAGAAAGCTGTTGGGAGGGGCCCCAGAACAAGTTCCTCTGGTGGGCCTAAGGCCCTTCAGTCCGACACTTTATAACGGAGAACTATTATATATAAGGGTGGGTTACTATATATAATTGGGAAACTTAAATATGTGGGGGCTATTATAAGGGGGAACTATTATTTATAAGATGGGCTATTTATAAGGGGGTTATAATTGTTAAGTGGGCTTATTTATAAAGGGGGCTATTAGTGATAATGGGGACTATTATGTATCAGGGTAACTATTATTTATGAGAGGGCTATTATTAATATGGGAGCAGTATTATTTTTACAGGGTGACTATTACTGATGAGGGTTAATATTACTGATACAGGGCACTGTTTATCATTTATAAGGGAGCTATTACTGATAAAGGTGTAATATCATAATAACTGATGACTGGGTGCAAAAATCTATTAGGCGGTACAATAGTGCTCATTTGAATTGTGTGTGGTAAAATGGGGCTTGTTATTACTTTTTTGTTGGCAGAAAGGAGACATTATTATAGGGGTTGCCACTGCAAGATGATGGTGTTGTTTGCATATCAGCATTTGGGGCCCCACTTTTAATTTTGTCCAGGGACCTACTTTGTCTAAAACCGGCCCTGGGGGGTAACAGATCATGGGTCTTGGAGATAATCAGGTCCTGTTCCGGCATAGTTTTTTATGTGCCTCCCCAGGACAGAATTATACAGACCTCTCGCCTCCCTGCAGTTCCATCACAAGGTCAATTGTCTGGAATTTACTCTTCAGTGTTTCTGGTTCCAAAACCTTCACGAGACTGGTTGATGATAATAGACCTATGTAAGGGTTAAAGCATAATTTGTATTATATTTTATAACGCAGTATATAGAAGACACAGGGTGAAATGTTCTCCATGCAGGCTAAATAGTTTAGAGATAGAATATAATCTCAGGGTCTGAATATCAACAGTTCTGCTGTTCTCAGAGATGTACCATTCTCAGGAAAGATAAGGAGGACATTTAAATTAGGTGAAAAGGAAACATCTGGGGTGATGGGAAAGTGAACAACTTTGTCTGGTAACGGAACTGGAAAACCCATATATGTACATTGATCACATGACTGTTATGTAACTGAGCTTACCTTTAAAACTGTATTGAACTATGCAATAAAGAAGAAACGGTTCATACACCATACCTGTGTACGTCTTGTTTCCCGAGCGCTCGAAACTGGTTATTTATTTAATTAGGCTTACGGTGACATCCATCCCGGGGAGGACTTAACCCCCGACACCTACGATACCTCAGCAGAGCTATCTCAGGTAAAAATTTCCGTATGGAAACGTCTGTGATATCCATTCTCCAGCAAGGAGATTTCATGGTCACTCTGAACCTAAAGGACGTGCACCTCCACGTCCCTATTCTGCCTGCTCACAGGAAATACATAAGAATTGCAGTGGTTGTAGAGAGTCGGCTGAGACACCCCCAATTCACCGCACTTCCAGTCGAGATAACGTTAGCACCCTACATATTCACCATTAAATGATGAATATTTCAGCAGTGAAGCCAATTTATTTTCTTAACGAAAAAATCATTTGGGAGGGTTTCAGTTTTCATATGAGTCATTTCTAAAACCAATGGATGAATTTAAAGTCAGGTTATAAGCTTTTGATTCCACAACATGGATAAGCGACAGAACTTCTGTCAGGGACTGTATAGATTATGATGTTAATCTGTTTTCCCTTAGTCCCAACAGCAGCACAAGGCTCCCTCCCTATGTGTTTTGTATTTGTCTTTATAATTACACGCTGGGGGGTTGGTACTTTGTTCCTTTTATTGAGAAGGGGGAGGGGTTACAGTTAACTATTTGTTGTTCATTAAAAATTCCATTCTGTCCTGCCAGAAATACCCCAATATTGTGCTGCTGTTGGGACTAAGGGAAAACATATTAACATCATAATCTACACTTATAGTGGATTACAGTCAGTGGATTATGCTGAGCCACCAATACATAGTAATATGTATAAACACACTAGCTAAAGGAAAGGTTTCACATTTTGAGGCTTAGGCTCAGACCCCACGTAGCAGGCTGCAGCGAAAAGCGCTGGCAGAAACGTATCGTGGTTTTTCCCGCAGCACTTTTCACAGAAAGTCCGCAATTATACCTATAGGGAAACTGCCAGCGTTTCTGTAGGTATAATTGACATGCTGAAATTTCCAAAATCGCGACGGTTTTGGAAATTGCAGCTGTGCATATTGTTCTGCAATGTGTGGATGTGACTGACTGATGTGACTGTAAAACGCTGTGGTTTTTGCCGCAGCATTTCTGCAGACGCCAAACCGCAGTATTTACACCACGTGGGGCCCGGCCTTAAACTGGCAATACATGTTACATTTTGGACGAGCATGATGTGGCTTTTTGATAGATAGTGGGATAGGTCTTCGAAATGATCCCACCATCAACATTAACAACTAAACTGCCCAATTAGGGAAAGGAAGGACTAGCTTGAAAGAAAAAAACAAAAAACAAAAAAAAACAAATTGGCTAATAATGACAAACACTCTTATTTTTGGCCAACTAGGAGCTAAAAATTGCCAGCAAGGCTGATCTATTTTTAGCAGGTGGTGGGGTATTTTTTTTTTTTTAAACGTATTGTCAGCCATAACAGCATGTTTATTAAGGTCTAACATGTTTGGCCACCTTAAGTATACAACTTAAAATCTCATACAGTTCAAAGTCACATGAAGGTTGCAGTTGCATATATGGAGAATGCAACTTCTATTTCTTCCCATTGGAAAGGAGATGCATACAAAAAAAAATTTGTTGGAATTTAGAAATTTCTATGAAGCATTCTACTTTTACCAAAATGAATAGTAGAAGCAACTGAAAAGTTGATTAACTTCGCAAATACATGGATTTATGCTATTGATCCACTGTAGTATAATGTTGTACCGTGTTAGCCATTGAAAGTAGTGGAAGAGTGAAGAAATCAGGCGATACCTTTTAGAGGCTAACTGAGTACAGTCATGGCCAAAAGTTTTGAGAATGACACAAATATTATATTTTCACATGATCTGCTGCCCTCTGGTTTTTATGTGTGTTTGTCAGATGTTTTTATCACATACAGAAATATAATTGCATTCATATTATGAGTAACAGAAGCTTATATTGACAGTTAGAATGAGTTAATGCAGCAAGTCGATATTTGCAGTGTTGACCCTTCTTCTTCAGGACCTCTGCAATTCTCCCTGGCATGCTCTCAATCAACTTCTGGACCAAATCCTGACTGATAGCAGTCCATTCTTGCAGAATCATTGCTTTAATCTTGTCTGAATTTGTTGTTTTTTGTTTGTCCACCCGTCTCTTGATGATTGACCACAAGTTCTCAATGGGATTAAGATCTGGGGAGTTTCCAGGCCATGGACCCAAAATCTCTATGTTTTGTTCCCTGAGCCATTTAGTTATCACCTTTGCTTTATGGCAAGGTGCTCCATCATGCTGGAAAAGGCATTGTTGAGCGCCAAACTGCTCTTGGACGGTTGGGAGAAGTTGCTCTTGGAGGACATTCTGGTACCATTCTTTATTCATGGCTGTGTTTTTAGGCAAGACTGTGAGAGAGCCGATTCCCTTGGCTGAGAAGCAACCCCACACATGAATGGTTTCAAGATGCTTTACAGTTGGCATGAGACAAGACTGGTGGTAGCGCTCACCTCTTCTTCTCCGAATAAGCTGTTTTCCAGATGTTCCAAACAATCGAAAAGGGGATTCATCAGAGAAAATGACTTTACCCCAGTCCTCAGCAGTCCACTCCCTGTACCTTTTGCAGAATATCAGTCTGTCCCTGATGTTTTTTCTGGAGAGAAGTGGCTTCTTTGCTGCCCTCCTTGAGACCAGGCCTTGCTCCAAGAGTCTCTGCCTCACAGTGCGTGCAGATGCACTCACACCTGCCTGCTGCCATTCCTCAGCAAGCTCTGCACTGCTAGTAGCCCGATCCCGCAGCTGAAACACTTTTAAGAGACAGTCCTGCCGCTTGCTGGTCTTTCTTGGGCGCCCTGGAGCCTTTTTGGCACCAATGGAACCTCTCTCCTTGAAGTTCTTGATGATGCGATAGATTGTTGACTGAGGTGCAATCTTTCTAGCTGCAATACTCTTCCCAGTTAGGCCATTTTTGTGCAGTGCAATGATGACGGCACGTGTTTCTTTAGAGATAACCATGGTTAACAGAAGAGAAACAATGATGGCAAGCACCAGCCTCCTTTTAAAGTGTCCAGTGGTGTCATTCTTACTTAATCATGACAGATTGATCTCCAGCCCTGTCCTCATCAACACCCACACCTGTGTTAATGGAGCAATCACTGAAACGATGTTAGGTGGTCCTTTTAAGGCAGGGCTGCAATGATGTTGAAATGTGTTTTGGGGGATAAAGTTCATTTTCTAGGCAAATATTGACTTTGCAAGTAATTGCTGTTAAGCTGATCACTCTTTATAACATTCTGGAGTATATGCAAATTGCCATTAGAAAAACTGAAGCAGTAGACTTTGTAAAAATTAATATTTGTATCATTCTCAAAACTTTTGGCCATGACTGTATATTTATAAGTAAGCTTTCAGGAGTACTCGCTCCCTTCATCAGACATGGTGTGATACAAGAACTGAAAATTAACAGATTTTTATACACATGGTTTTCAAAGCATTTTAGAGTCCTTAAAAAAAATTGCAATCTAAGTAGAGAAGTTATTTACAACAGGTCAAAAAAACAGTCTGGAAACTTGTGGTGCGTGACGGAGGGATCAGTAATTCTTGCTGTTATCTGTTTGCTATCAGGAGGTGATTTGTGTCCCTCACAGTTCATACATAGTGATCCACTGTGACACAGAGCTACATGACAGACATTTGACTCCAAGGGTCACATTTTGGCATCAGTATTTGTAAGTCAACAATAGGGGTGAAAAGATTTGTACCACATTTGTATATTGAAATTCTATTTTTTGTTTACATATACTGATAAAATATTGTAACCAAAATGCAAAGTGTGAAAGCAGCTTAATTCCTTAAGGACACAGCCTAAAAGTACCTTTTTCAAAACTGTCACTTTATATGGCAATAACTTTGAGCCACCATAACTTACACAAGTGATTTTGAGATAGTTTTTTCCTGACACATTGTACTTCATTTTAGTGGTAAATATTGATCAATATTTTTTGTATTTATTTATAAAACAAATAGGAAAATTGATGGACATTTTTGAAAAAAAAAAAAAAAAAAATCGCAATTTTCAAAATGTGAAATGCTATGCTTTTCAGACAGATAGTCATGCCACCCAAATACATTAATAAATATTATCTACCATATCGCTGCTTTATATTGGTATCATCTTCTAATCATCCTATAATTCATTTTCGACATTAGAAGTCTTACAAGTGTAACAGCATTTTCCCAGATTTACAGTTCTGAAGGGGATTATAAAGGCCTATATATTAGAAACCCCATAAATCATCCCATTTTCTAAATTGCACCCCTCGAATAGCTCAAAACAGTATTTGGGAAGTATTTTAACCCTTTCAGTATTTCACGGGAATTAAAATAATAAGTTGAAATGGTGACATTTTTTTCAATAATACATTAATTTAGCCCTAAAATTAATACATTCACAAAGGGCTAAAAGAGAAAATGCATCTCACAGATTGTTATGCAATTTCTCCTGAGCAGAGAAATACCCCACATATGGGTGTAAACTGATGTTTGGGCACACGGCAGCGCACAGAAGGGAAGGAGCGGCACTGGGTGTTTGAAAAGCAGAATTGGCTGGAATAGTTTTCAGGTGCCATGTCTCGTTTGTAGAGCCCCTAGAGTACCAATACAAAAGGAAATCCCCAAAAAGCGACCCATTTTGGAAACTACACCCCTTTCAGAATTTATCAAGGGGTATAGTGAGCATTTTGACCTCACAGCCATTTCACAGATTATATTAACATTGGGATATGTAAATGAAAAATTACTAAAACGTCACTTTATCCCCAAAGTTTTCATTTTCACAAGGGGTTAAAGAAGAAAGCACCCCACAGTTTGTTAAAAAATTGTTCTTGAACACGGCAATACCCCATATGTGGTAGTAATCTGCTGTATGGGTTCATGTGGGGGCTTGGAATGAAAAGAGCGCTATTTGGCTTTTGGAGGGCGGATTGTAGTGGAATAATTTTCAGGTGCCATGTAGCATTTGCAAAGCCTCTGGAGTACCAATACAATTGAAACCCCAAAAGTGACCCCGTTTTGGAAACTACACCCCTCACAGAACATATCAAGGGGTATAGTAAGCATTTTGACCTCACAGCTGTTTCACAGGTTTTATTAGCATTGGGACGTAAAAAATTAAAAATATTTTGTCCCAATAAACTGTCCATTTTGCCACAAATTTTTCAATTTAAAAAGGAGTTAAAGAAGAAAAAACACACCACAGTTTGTTACACAATTTCCCCTGAACACAGGAGTACCCCATATGTGGTTGTCAACTGCTGTATGGGTACATGGAGGGGCTCAGAATGGAAAAAGCGCTATTTGGCTTTTGAATGGGATATTTGCTGAATAGTATTTAGATGCACAGAAAGGAAAAAGATTAAATCTTCAGCTCACCATATCCACATGTAGATAGATTCCATATAAGAAATACCAAGGAACGCTCACTGGACTTCTTATGAGCAAGATATGTTGAAAATGATGAGAATAAAAACGCGTAGGGTGTTTTATGGATCTTGCTTTTGTTTAACTGCTGTTACTTTTTTAAACTATATGGATTAAAAGTTACATTTTATTCATTAATCATAATTGTTGGATGCTGGAACCTTTTTTATTCTCATCATTTTCATAGTATTCAGGTGCCATGTCCCATTTGCAGAATCTAACGTACCAATACAACGGAAACCCCCCAAAAGTGACCCCATTTCAGAAAATACACCCCTCAAAGAATCTGTTAAGGGATATTATCATTTTGAGCCCAAGAGTGCATCCCAAAAATTAATGCACTATAAATACATATGGGCTACCAGTACAAAAATCTTTATAGCCATGTGATATAAGCATAATGAATTGAACATGACCACACACTGAATCCAATAAAAAATTTTAACAAATTTTATTTATACATATCATTAGTTAAATTACATAAAGGAGGAATACAACCCCAAAAACAACACACATGGCTCCCAGGGTGAATTACATGTAGGTAAATGGGGCAAACCTAAGGCATAGTCATGGCAATAAAGTGACCAATGCACAAATGTATTATCAGTATAATAGCCAAATATACAATATCACAATAATCTGAGTAAGGGTGGGTTCACACCTGCGCTTGGTGTCCGTCCGTCGCCAATCCAGTGAAAATCTCGGCGAACTGGATTGGCGTCGGATACAGACCGGTCAGCGGCGCATTGGTTAAAAACCCATTCATTTGAATGGGTTTTTAAAGCAGTGCGCGGGTGTGCGCTTACACCCTCTGCGCTGCGAATCCTTTTTTTTCGTCGGAAACAAAGTCGGACACGCAGGACTTCGTGTCCGACGAAAAAAAAAAAGGATTGGCAGCGCAGAGGGTGTAAGCGCACACCCGCGCTCTGCTTTAAAAACCCATTCAAATGAATGGGTTTTTAACCAATGCGCCACTGACCGGTCTGTATCCGACGCCAATCCAGTTCGCCGAGATTTTCACTGGATTGGCGACGGACGGACAGCAAGCGCAGGTGTGAACGAAGCATAAACTAAGTCAGAAAAGTAACCCTGGAGAGACAGATGGTGCACCTTGACACATGTTTCACCCAAGCTTCGTGAGGGGGAATACCCAACGAATCAAAAGTGCGCCTGCACACTTCAATAAACTCTGCCTAGAAATGCAGACGCTAACTGTGCAAGCAGGGGAAACCTGGACTAGCTGGGAAAGTGCCAAAAATTCATCATGTTGCGAAGACATAGCTTAAAAAGTAACCACAGTGTCTGTGAACCATATAATGTAGATACGAGGTGCACAAGGGATTGAATAGAAAATCAGATTCACATATCTAGTTACCCAATCATTTAAAAGCCACATGCCCTACTGATAAAAAGTGCAATGCACATAAATAAGAACTATTAGAGTGACAGTGCTACTATAAATGTATAAAAAGTGCATGTATATAGAAATAAAGACCCCTATAAGAGTATATCTCATATATATAAAAATGAGTGTCTGTCTGTCTGTCTGTCTGTTCTTTATACGCGACCAAATGACTGGCACACAGGTACATCAGGGGTCCGGAAAGATTATAGACTGGGTCTCAGCTCTCTAGGACGTACCGTTCCTGAAATACAGTATTCCCAAAAAATTACCTGCATTAGCCAATACAAGCCTGAAAGTCTTTCACTCATATTCCAACTGCCATACACACAGTCACATGTCCCTTAGCCAATAGAAGCTCGCAGGCGCTAAGTCTCCACAGGCACACAGCTTTACTCCAGGTTTCCATAGCAACCAAGCTATTTATGACCTGTATTAGTCAATAGCAGTTTGCAGGTCCTTAAATATTCAGTCATATCACGTATATCAGCCAGTATAAGTTCACATTTAGTTTACCAGTTTTTCATAACAACACAGCCATAAATAGACTGTATCTATATTAGACTCAGTGGCGTAACTAGGAATGGCTGGGCCCCAAGGTGAACATTTGACATGGGCCCCTTCCCTCCGGACACCGCCCACTCCCCCGCACAAACCGCATTCCTGCACACACTATTATGCACCATAGTGGCCCCTTCACATAGTATTATGCCCCATTGTGGACCACCCATGAACAATTTTTATACTCTGGGGTCTTTTCAGACCCCGAAGTATAATGATCGGAGACCCATG
This sequence comes from Leptodactylus fallax, assembly GCA_947044405.1. NCBI lineage: Eukaryota > Metazoa > Chordata > Amphibia > Anura > Leptodactylidae > Leptodactylus > Leptodactylus fallax. The sequence goes on from CAMRHE010000092.1 coordinate 4,577,857, forward strand.
GGAGGATACAAACATAAAAAACAATGTTACTTACCTCTTCCTGGCTCTGGCACACTCCCCGCTACCTCTTCAATGTTGGACCAGACGTCACATGAGCCAGGCATATGTCGCGATGCATAATGACGTCGGACTGGCCCTCCGATGTCTGGGACGTCATCAAGAAGGCCCGAAGCCTGCTGGAGCGCAGGAGAGGTAAGTAACAGTGTTTTTGATGTTCCCTCACCTCCCCTGGGCCTCCGATCATTATACTCTAGGGTCTGAAAAGACCCCAAAGTATAATGATAGCAGTGTTTGTGGGGTTCGTGGCCTTACTTACCGATCCCCACTCCTGTTCACAGCCGCCTCCGCAGAAGGTGAAGCGCAGGCGGCCATAAGCAGGAATGGGGATCAGTAAGTAAATAGGGCCCGTTACCTGCTGCGGTTATGGCCTATAAAAAACAAAACAAAAACACACCCACCTGGGGCCCTCTGGGCCCCCTAATGTCCTGGGCCCTGGGGCAGACTATACCGCTGCTAACCTGGTATTTACGCCACTGACTGGACTGCCATACTGGATGTCAGCATTCTTGTAAATTTAAATGTTTTTAAACTACTCATGCCTCCTGCAGCAAAACGCATGGCTGCTGCTCGAGCTAATGAAAACTCGCAGCAGACCCAAGCCCATCTCCAATCTGACAAGGTATGTCACAGACAACGGCGAGCTGCTGAAATTACCCAGCAGACCCAAGCCCGTCTCCAATCTGACAAAGCATTGTCAGCACATGCACACAGCTGAACTCCATGTTTCCATAACAACCCAGCCATTTTTCTTCACTGCTGTAGGTCAGCTTTAACCCTTTCCCGACATCCGCCGTAATAGTACGGCGGATGCCGGGTGCTTAAATATGGCGGCCGCTCAGGACCCGAGCAGCCCCATAACCGCCAGGTTTCTGCTGTATTATACAGTAGACACCCGTCACTAATGCCCGCGATCAGTGCCCACAATGATCGCGGGCATTATCCCTTCTGGCCCCTTGGTCAAAGCTGAGCGAGGTGCTATTTTGCCGGGGATCGCCGGCACCCGGAGCAAGCTTCAGGTCCGGCGTCCCATTTCTTGACAGCTAGGAGCCTTGTGAAGGCTCCCAGACCTGTCTTTCATTAACTTCTATTGCGGGCTAGTCCATGTAGCCTGCAATAGAAGCGCCGTTTTTTTGCAATGCAAAATAAAATGCAAAAAAAAAAAAAAGTACAAAAAAAAATATATAAAAAAAAAATAAGAAAGGAAGATGGCGGATGTGAAGCTGGTATGGATTGTAGATATTTGTAGGGTTTATTTATTTTTTTTAAGTTTGCAATGTTTTAATGAGGTTTGGGGAGGAAACCCTGGCAGGGAACTTTGTGTGTCTTAAGAAAGACTGTTCAAACACAAATTATATTGTACAAAAAACTTGAGTGAAAATTCTTGACAGAACAATGTAGTAGGTTTAGATATTAGATAGATATTAGATAAGCTTGGGTGTGAAGTTGTGTAATGAAGGACACACGGTTACATTCATCACAACAGGAATGCAAATGAAGGGAACAGAAATGCTCCATGTTTCAGGCTGATGTTGTGTCAGGCACAGAACAATATGCTGTCGCACAAGGCCCCTCCCTGAGCCTGTGATAGGTTGCTAAGAATAGTTGCAGTCTGTGTCACTGAAGGGCAAAGTATTTTGAAATAGAAACAAAGTTGTTCACACCAGCACTTTATAACCTGCAGCCCCTATGAAGCCATGCTGTGCAAGGTAAACTCACTGTCTGCTGCTGGGAAGGGAAGAGCATCTTTCCCATAGAAATACATGCACCCTGGGAAAAAATCCCATACACCAGGAAAATGCTTCCAGAGAACACCACAGAGGACCTCATATTACAGCAGCAGAGCGTCGCAGTTGGCAGGCACCAACCAATCCCTATACAAACAGGTAATAACACATCCTGAGTGCAATGAAAATACAAAGTCATTCCGCACCTTCTCTATAAGTGTATTTAGGAAAATTTAGATTCTTTTACTTTTTTAAGAATTGATGATAGGGCAGTGTTCTCACCAGCTTTTTCTGTTGTTTTTGCTAGTGTACTTTTGTTCAGAAGCTGTCAAATGTAAAATAATAGTCAATGTCAATTTTTGCATTTTCATTCACAGATTGTACAACACAAACTTTTCAATTCTAGGCATGTTTTTTTTTATTCTTTCAAAGCCATAGCTCTTGCATTTGTTTTGTTTTCATGCTATTTCCCTTCATTTACATTACATTTATGTAATTTCCATCCAGCTGCAAAAAACGCATGAGCATACAGAGGTTATTGCATTGTTCTCTTTATTTGGTGTAGTATTAGTATAGTTAGAAAATGCACCACTTACCTGTAAACCTGACCTAAAATTTCTTATAAACCTTCATTCACATGTGACTGCAACATTCAGTTTTACCCACTTCATACTTTCATCTCATGTATATGGCAGGTTTGTCTACAGGAAGCTATAGAAATGCACACAAAATCTCTGTGGCTCCATGCGTTACTACATTATTAAGTCTTCCTTACAGAGTACCACAATGGAGTTTCTAGAGATATAGTAGGGCCCCATACAAGTCTACAAATGGTGTACTACAGTTTCCTAATACTCCATAATAAAGCCATATGCATGAGCCCTTACAAGGTACCAGAAAAGCTGAGCTACATGGAGTTGGTTTTTGGGGGCCTAAAATGGAGAACTGCTTTAGCTGTAACTCTGCCAGCCTGTGATTGTTATTTTCTTTTTTTCCCATGCATTATTTTGCACTACAAAACCAATGTTTTGTTAGGAAACCAAAAGTATTTGTGACCACAATATCTCTTTCATGTTGTAGTATTACCCCAACAATCATCTATCTCATCTTCCTGAACCGCTGTGAATGCAAAATAGGGTGAAAAGGAAAACTGAAGCTAACTAGTTACATCAGAGTTTTCAGGCTTTTTTGAACATATAAGCAAAGTGCAAAATATGGAAATGTTATGTCATACACAGTTGTAATATACTTTAAAAACAATCTCCAAATTCTGATGTCGTGGATATCCTACAAAATTCAGTGGATGAGTTACAAGTGGTACAATCTGTGATTATAAACCTGCTCTGTAGGTGCAGTTCACCCTATTGTGATACTTATCACCATGAACAACAGGCAGACAATAGAAACAAGCATTCCTAGAAACAGTACAGATGATTGACATTCCTTTCATGGGAATAGGTGCATTTGATAGGTAAACTTATTTCATTGCTTAAAATTTGTACTGTAATCCATTAAAAATGGATTGCAGAGAATTACTTAAATGGAACAATATCTCCAAAATACAATAAGTTGTGAAGCACTATATGGTGGCATGCTGAGACACAGGTATAGGGATGTACCTTGTGTTAATGGCCCACAATCACTGAACTATAAAAATGTACCAGTCCCAAAAGTCAAAAACAATCACTAACAGTAGCAAACCAAAAAATGTAAATTAAAACATAACTTTTATTGAATACTAGCAGAAGGACCCGGCTTCGCATGGGTATATTTAATTTTTTGTTTGTGTAGTGAACCCATAAGAATTGGCCAGTTTTGCACTTGACATCTAGTATGGCAGTCCAGTATAGGTATAGTCTATTTATGGCTGTGTTGCTATGGAAACCTGGTAAATGAAATGTGAACTTATATTGGCTGATGCACATCATATGACTGAATACTTACTGATCTGCGAACTGCTATTGACTCATACAGGTCATAAATAGCTTGGTTGCGATGGAAACCTGGTGTAAAGATGTGTGTATGTCAAGACTGAAGAACCTCCGATTTTCCATTGGTCCATAAGCGTCATTTGATCATGTGTATCTAAGTTTGGATATCGGTGAAGGACCTGTGATCAGTTGTTATGGAAAACCTCGAGTAAAGCTGTGTGTATGTGACCTTGTGTAACAGTGTCATCCACAGCGCCCTGCCCCTTTAAAGCTGACCCACAGCAGTGAAGAAAAATGGCTGGGTTGTTATGGAAACATGGAGTGCAGCTGTGTGCATGTGGCTGACAATGCCTTGTGAGATTGGAGACGGGCTTGGGTCTGCTGGTTAGTTTCAGCAGCTCGCTGTTGTCTGTGACATACCTTGTCAGATTAGAGATAGGCTTGGGTCTGCTGAGAGTTTTCATTAGCTCGAGCAGCAGCCATGTGTTTTGCTGCAGGGAGCATGAGTAGTTTAAAAACGTTTCAATTTATAAGAATGCTGACATCCAGTATGGCAGTCCAGTCAGTGGCGTAAATACCGAGGTAGCAGTCGTAGCGGCTGCCATAGGACCCGGGACATTAGTAACACCAGCAGGTAATGGGCCCTATTTACTTACCGATCCCCGCTCCTGCTCACGGCCGTCTGTGCTTCACCTTCTGCAGAGGCGGCTGTGAGCAGGAGCGGGGATCAGTAAGTAAGGCCTGCGGGTCGTGAACCCCACAAACACTGCTATCATTATACTCTGGGGTCTTTTCAGCAGGCTTTGAGCCTCTTTGGTGACGTCCCAGATGTCGGTGGGCCAGTCCGATGTCATTATGTGTCGCGATGCATGCCTGGCTCATGTGACATCTGGTCCAACATTGAAGAGGTAGCGGGGAGTGCGCATAATACTATATGAAGGGGCCACTATGATACTGTGTGCAGGGGCCACTATGGGGCAGAATACTGTGTGCAAGGGCCACTACGGGGCCTAATAGTGTGTGCAGGGGCCACTATGGGGCATATTAGTGTGTGTAGGAATGCAGTTTGTGCAGGGGGGGGTCCCATGTTAAATGTTCGCCTTGGGGCCCAGCCATTGCTAGTTACGCCACTGAGTCCAGTATAGGTACAGTCTATTTATGGCTGTGTTGTTATGGAAACCTGGTAAATTAAATGTGAACCTATATTGGCTGATACACGTGATATGACTGAATATTTAAGGACCTGCAAAATGCTATTGACTAATACAGATCATAAATAACTTGGTTGCTATGGAAACCTGTGTGCCTGAGGAGAGTAAGCGCCTGTGAGCTTCTGTTGGCTGATAAGGGACATGTGACCGTGTGTAAGGCAGTTGGAATATGAGTGAAAGAGTTGCAGGCTTGTATTAGCTAATGTTGGTCATTTTTTGGGAATACTGTATCTCAGGAACGATACATCCAAGAGAGCTGAGACCCAGTCAATAATATTCCCGGACACCTGATGTACATGTGTGCCAAATTTGGTGAGGATTGGTCCAGTCATTTGGTCGCGCATAAAGAACAGACAGACAGACAAACTCATTTTTATATATATAAGAGATATATTACCATCTGAGGTCAGCTGAGTCTGCACTTCAACTTCAACACATTTCGACCTAGGTAAAGGGTTCTTCAGGAAAATCGATGCATAATACTAAGCAGAGATAGTGATGCTGTGATTAAGTGCACACTACTGCCCATAATGGGGAGTCTGGATATAAAGATTATTCCCCTCTTAGACCGGCCAGCTGTGTTTGAAGTGTGTGAGCAGTATAGGATAAACTGAGAGCCGTACTTTCAATATAATAAGCACCTCTATTATTATCCAGCTCAGTAAAGCTGTCAAAACTGCTCCGCACACCTCCATAGTAATTATAGCAGTAGAAACTGATGTCCAAGGCCCTTATGGGGGACCCCAGCTCTCAGTTATAGGCACAAGTGCACTTTGAGATGACAAACATAAATACAAAATATTCTGCCCATTCTTTTTCCTCCTCCTTGCCCAAGTGCACTAATTGAGAAGGAGGGTGGGGCACTCATATACAGGGATGCACAGGACTCGGCATCATGGTTACATGATGCTATGAGATACTCCGGGATAGGGGAGGGAAAGGATGTATTTGCATTAAATATAGTTTATATAGTAATAAGAATTTGAGCCACTTTTTAAATATATACAATAAACGTTATGTTTTAATTTACATTTTCTGGTCTGCTACTGCCTGTGACTGTATTAATGGCACAAACCCAGTTCACTATTAAATGGAAACAATTCCCTCCTGACCCCTGCTGGCAGTCAGACAGATCCCTGGATCAACAGTTTACTTTAATACCAGTGACCCTGTATATTGTGGCTTTTATCAGGACCATGTACAATTTATAAAAAGATATCATATCCTTCTCTACCTTCTCTTCGCTGGTCAAAATCAAATTGCTTTAATAGACATTCAAGTATGCTTGATAAAATCACATCATGGAAGTAAGTGGCTGCCATAAAATGGTCTGCTGTGATCATCTAAATAATTGTTTATGCAAAGATAAAAATTATACTTCATTTTTATGACATTTGTTATGACATGGATCGTTTGATCAATATTCATCATTAATAAATTAACTCACCTGCCCAGATGCCCGGTGTCCTCCTAGGTTGGTCCGGTCAGCTGTCTTCTTGCTGATGAATTTCTAACTGGCTGTGACGTCCCCGGTTCCCTTTCTGAGGCCGCTGATTGGCTTCAGCAGTCACGTGAAAGGAAACGGGGACGTCACAGGTAGTGATGTCCCCAGTCCCCTTCCTGAGGCTGCTGATTGGCCTCAGCTGTCACGTGCGGCGGGAACTTCCACCAGAAGACAACAACGAAGCTGCAGCACCAGACCGTGCGAGAAGGTGCCGGAGCACCAGGGACAGATGAGTATGGTTTTCTTTTATTTTTTTCACCTCCCCCGGCCTAATTAATAGATAAAATTTTAGGCTGGACAACCCCTTTAAGAACTCATGATTCTTTACTGTAGTTCAGCAAGGCACATTAAACTTCCAAGCAGTTTACAAACAGTCATTCAATAATGGAAGTACAGTTTCTTGAGAGACCTGAGCTCGAGCAAATGTTTAGAGATGGTTCTCTCTGGGTCCGCAAGTTCTAGTTCCTGGGCTGTCAGTTTCTCTTTTTCACATCTTTCAAAGTTTGTTCTCTTTTTACAGTTCCATGAATTACCTACCATACCCAGGAGCTGAGATTTAGGACACATCATAGCTATGAGGCCCAGTGAAAATTCTCCTCTAAGTCTTGTCACACATCCAAAATGAGCAGAGCTTGGTTCAAGCGCATCTCCAGGTGTTTAACTGACTTTTAGCAGCCTGAACAGGAGACTAAATACACTAAGGCCGGGGCCTCCACGTGGCAGAAAAAAACGTGACGTTTTACAGTCTCTGCAAATTCTAGAGAATCCCATCCACCTATTGCAGTAAAATACGCATAGTGGACATGCTGCAATTTCCAAAACCATTGCGGTTTTGGAAATTGCAGCATGTCAATTATACCTAAGAAAAGCCAGCGCTTTCCCTATAGTTATAATTGAAGCAGAAAGTCCACAGGGGAAATCTCTACGGACTTTCTGTGAAAAGTGCTCCCTGAAAAACCACGATGTGTTGCCGCCACGGTTTTTCCCGCAGTGTTTTTTTTTTTTTTTTTTTTGCTGTGGGACACTACGTGGAGCCTTAACCTTAATCATCTTCCTGTTGGAATGCACTAAAGTCAAAAGGAGTTTCTCTCTGCTCTGCTGCAGTGACAATCGTACAGCTCCAGAATTAAGTGAAAGAAGTTATTTAGAAATTATATAACTAAATTAACCAGCAACAAGTACAATTGTCAAAGAATAACTATCAGTACAGCTTTTGTAAGTATAAAATGTCAAATAACCCTTTCAGTAGTTTTACCATCTGTGATTACGTTTCTATTTAACACTATCATCTGAAAGTCAGAAACCTGACCCACTTTACACCTTTCTACAAGATTAAAAGCCTATATAATAGGGAATTAGATATGCAGCTTGTAATTTGCAAGTATGCATGTTTTCTGGCCAGCAGGCTACAGATCATCTCAAACCTTCCGACCACTCTTTCTCACCCCTGTAGCAACCAATATAAGGCTAGGTTCACGTGTGTTTGGGGATTCCATCCCCCATTCCGCTTGAAAAATGTGGAGAAGGACTTTTCTCTCCGAGTTTTTCAGGCAGAAACCCGGCGGACCCCATTATAGTCTATGTGGTCTGTGGGTTTCCAGGTAACCGCTTTTTAAGCGGATTGGGTTTCCATTTTTCGGGTCCCCAAGCGGACCCAAAGAACAAAAACCCCAAGGCAGGTGTGAACCTAGTATAAGCAGCAAAGATTTTCTATGAACTGACAGAGCTGGAGATTTGTTGCACAAGTGCTGTTCCTGGTATCCAGGAGCTCATAAACAGATATTGTGGGACTTTATATTGTATGTAGGCCATTGTGGGACATTATTCTGTTTGGAAGGGGCCACTATGGGACCTTATACTGTGTGGAGGTCACTATGAGACATTTTACCTGATGAAGGGGCCATTGTGGGACATAATACTGTGTGGAGGGGCTAATGTGAACATTATATTGTATGGAGGCCACTTTGGGACACTATATTGAGTGGAGGGGCCACTAAGGAACATTATACTGTATGGAGGGGCTTCTGTGAGACAATATATTGTATAGAGGCCACTATGGAACATTATACTGTATGGAGGCCACTATGGGACATTATACCTGGTGAAGGGGCCACTATGGGACATTATACTGTGTGGATGGATCACTATGGGACATTATACTATATGGAGGCCACTATGGGACATTATACCTCTTAAAGGGGCCACTATGAGACATTATACTGTGTGGAGGGGCTACTGTGAGACAATATATTGTATGGAGGCCTTATGGGACATTATATTGTGTGGAGGGGCCATTGCGGGATATTATACTGTGTGGAAGGGCTACTGTGAGACTTTATAATGCATGAAGGCCATTATGGGACATTATACTGTTTGGAGGGTCCAATATGTGACGTGAAACTGTGTGGAGGGGATACTGTGAGACAATATATGGTATGGAGGCAGCTACAGGACTTTATACTGTGTGGAGGGTCCACTATGGGACATTATATTGTGTGGAGAGGCCACTGTAGGATATTATACTGTGTGAAGGGCTACTGTGAGTCTTTATGGCCACTATGGGGCATTATACCGTGTGGAGAGGCCACTATGGGAAATTATACTATATGGAGCACACTATAGGACGTTATACTGTGTGGAGGCCACTATAAAACATTATGCTGTGTGGAAGGGTGACTATGGGACATTGTACTATATGGAGGCCACTATGGGATATTACACTGTGTGGTGGGCCTACTGTGAGACATGATATTGTATGGAGGCCACTATGGGACATTATTCTGTGTGTAGGGACCACTTTTGTGCATTACACATTGTGGACGGGCCACTATGGGACATTATACTGTGTGGAGGCGTTGCTTTGAGACATTATACTGTATGGAGGACACTATGGGACATTATACTGTGTGGAGGGCCACTATGGGACATTATACTGCGTGTATGGGCCACTATGGGACATTATACTGCGTGGATGGGCCACTATGGGACATTATACTGCGTGGAGGGGCCACTATGAGACATTATACTGTTTGGACCGGCCACTATGGGAAATTATACTGTGTGGAAGGGCTATTGTGAAACATTATATTGTATGGACGCCGTTATGGGACATTATATTGTGTGAAGGGACCACTGTAGGATGTTATATTGTATGGAGGTTATCACTCCCCTCCAGGCATATTCAACGTTCACCACCATGTTACAGAGCACATTACAGTGATATACATGATACCTGGGTTATGTATGTCACTTTTGTAGATTTGGAGAAAAATTAATTTGTAGTTTTCTGCAAAATCTTCAGCCCTGGGATCACTGCTCATGCTGCTCAAGTTGGATGGGTGATGTCATAGCAGTGGGGCGATCAACTCGCAGTGCATGGGGTGGCACAAACAGGAGATGGTAGGCGTTTGAATGGCAAGATCAATGCTCCAGGGAGCTGAAGGTCAGTGCACCAACTACTACAGTTATATAAGAATTTAAAGTAGTTTTTCTCCAAATCTACAAAAGTGACATACATGACAAAGATATGTTGTTTATCACTGTAATGGCTCTATAACATGATGGTTGCAGTTAAATATGCTTGGGGCAGGTGAGAGACACCCTTGATAGAACTTATTTCACGAAGACAGACTTTGCCTATATCTAATGCAGAGTTACTGTGTTACCAACTGAGTTTGTACAGATCCACCGCCTCTTATTAGATGATAGGAGGCACATCTTTTAAATGTTGCAAACAGTTCAATAACAGGCAGCAATGGTGGCTCTCTCTTTAAGTTTCTCAATATTAGAGATGGACAAAACTCATGAGATTCGCTTCGATGAATATTCAGGAGGTTTGGCCCTCCATTTAACCAGAAGTGTTAATATTATACTCTGGGGGTTTTCTCAGACCTCAGAGTATAATAAGTGGAGGATCCGGTGGTCTCCATACGTCCCTGTTGCTGGGTCAAAGCATCATGATGTTGGCGTGCCCCACATGACCACTGAGGCCAAATCACAGACATGAGTGGTGACCCTATGGTACATGACGTCAGCCAGAGGTTGAAAGAGGCCGCCAAGGGACCATTTAAAAACTTTTGTAAAATCCAATTCTGTCCAAATCAGTTTACTCATCCCTACCTAATATGTGAATCATCCTAGGACACAGAGGTACTGATGGATGACAATTCAGATTCAGCAGAGCCATCCTAAGGCCTACATGGTGGTACTAGATTTCCTTTGCACTTTAAGTGTGGCTGCTTTCTACCTGGAAAACCTCTCCAAAGCTCATGCCTCTAGGTGTTTTTTTCTAACTAATTTACAGTTCATTCATTGTTTTAAGGAAAGATTCATCCATATATACATGAGATAAGCAAGGCGGAATCACAGTGAGTGGAGGGGGAAGTTCTTTTCTCTCTTCACACTGTAGATGCAGATGGGAGGGATTGATTCTCCTCACACACGTCTACAATGTAAGAAAAAAGTCTTTTATATCCTTGTATCTACTTCTGAATGCTTGTGTGATTACAGATGGGATATTTTTCACAGACTACAGGCAGCTATACTGACTGTGCTCATAGATTGTTTTTTTCCCTGTGTTTTACCTGTTTGCCTGCATGTATTTACCCTGTATTTGCATTTCAGTGTTCCTGGGTCTCCTATATTATGGTCACTTGGACTTTTCTCAACTATTTGTTTGCTAGTGTACAAAATTACTCCTGGCAGCATGGCAGAACAGTATCAGTAATACTGACATCATGGACCTGGGGTCTGGGGTCAACTCTGAGGCCTGTGATTGGCACGCTATGCATCACAACAACAGCAGTGACCCCAGGTGCATGACATCATAGAAAAGCACCAGATGCTAGATCAAGCAGTGTTACATATGAACACATCCGTGCTGTCATCCAAAGTACAGCTGTTATGTCATCTGTGACGTCAAGCCAAACCACTACTGCTATGTAATGCTCTGTTGATCTACCACGGTGAGTTGACACCTATGACTTGCTTTGCCTGCTGAACCGCTTTATTCCACTAAGAACTTTGATGGAAGACTGAACTGCACATTCCAAATTTTGCCATGGTGTTACCAATGTGAAACTTGGCTTATCACAGGCGACATAGTTTTTTTTTTCCATGTTTGAGCGATTGACAGAAATTGACAAGGTGTTGATCATATTAAATGAACACGAAGAGATTTTTCTTTTTGCACTTGTGAGAGGTCACAACACTATTTTATGCTGTTCTCCTACTGATGTATTTCTGAGCTTGCCTAAGTAACAACCAGTTTATTTGCAACAATTGTTTAGAGTACCTGACTACCATGTTCAATATAAAAACTATGACTATATTGCAGGGATTGGGTTTAGGGTGACCAAGTGGCCCTTACAGCGTGAAACTAGCTTTACTGATGCCATTATAGTACATGGTTTTATTTATGTCAGGTAGCACTTACTGCTAGTGCTAGTTCAGTGAGTCTCCAGTTGGAAGTAACGTCCAGTCTTTCAGCACATCAGTCGCTGCTGCTGGGTTCTAACACAACTTTGCATCCAGGGCTTGTGATCACTTAACAAAGATTTAACTGTATAGCATTTTTTATAGATTACTTTATGTATGGTGCTGTTATTTGGTCACTGTATTTTTACTGTATGATATAGTTACTTGACTACTGTATGACTATGCACCATATTGAGGCAGCAACAGAAGTCGCTGCACAGAGCATCACCCAACATAAGGTCAGCACTGTCGTATAAGTCTGTCTTATAAATAATAATCAGAAAAAGACATATTAAGGGGAAGGATTATGCCAAAAAAGTGTCATTGTCATTTCAATGTTCCCCATGCTCAGGACACATTTTTAAAAAAGGGTAGCAAAGGACATGGAAGAGACTTTTATAGTGCAGCGGATTTAACATTACTTACTCCAATAATTTCAGTTTTTGGTGCATGAACCACCCATATGTGGCAAGACTACAATGAGGTGCATGTCTCTTAATAAATTTGGAGCATCAAACTCCAGCGTAGCTGATTATCAAGACTGATGTACTACATGCCTCTTAATGATTCGTCCCCAATATATTGGCTCAAGTTACCCTCAGTACACTAGTCAATTTTAATCCAGCTACAAAAAACAGAGTTTATTGAAGTATGAAATAATTTTGGTCGAGACAATGTCTTCTTAGGGATCCTGCCTTTGCAGGCCATCTTGCGGTGTGTAGAGTCTAACAGTCCAGGCATGCTCTACTAGGAATTCTGGGAAAAGAATATTCAGATAAGTTCTCTCTGATGTAAAAAGGAAAAAAAACTCACTCTATTGCCACCTTTTGGAGATCAATTCTTGGTCTTCTATTAAACCTAGAGACATTAGTCCAAGTTAAATAATAATAATAATAGTCCTTTAATAGTCCCACAATGGGGAAATTCAGTGTGTTACAGCAGCAAAGATAAGCAGATACAAATACAAATACAACATGTACAGGAATGTTCCAAGGTGAGAGGCATTACATTAATAGCAGACAGACAGATAGGACGTAGCAGAGGAGGGGGGGGGGGGATTTAACAGGCAGAGAGATATTTCAGTTCTCTGTATGTAATGATCTCCGCTTAGGTCGGTGTTGGTTGTACAGCCTAACCGCGGTGGGGAGGAAAGACTTCCGATAGCGCTCCTTCTCACACCTAGGGTGGAGCAGTCGGTCACTGACAGTACTGCCCAGCGCAATCACAGTCTCATGCATGGGATGGGAGTTATTCTCCCACATGGAGCTCACCACGGACAGTATCCTTCTGTCACCCACCACCTGCACAGGGTCCAGTGGGCTCCCCAGGACAGAGCTGGCCCTTCTAATCAGCTTGTCAAGTTTATTTCTGTCCCTGGTTGATATACTGCTCCCCCAGCAGGCCACTCCAAAGAAGATGGCTGATGCCACTACCGAGTTGAAGAAAGTTCTAAGAAGTGCCCCCCGGATTCCAAAGGCTCTCAGTTTCCTAAGCAGGTAGAGCCTGCTGTGGCCCTTCCTGTACAGGGCCTCCATATGATCTGCCCAGTCCAGCTTATTATTAAGGAGCAAACCCAGGTACTTATAGGTGTTCACAATCTCGATGCCCGTCCCCAGGATGTCCACTGGTTTAGGAGGGCTTCTGCCTTTGCGGAAGTCCACCACCATCTCCTTGGTCTTCCCCGCGTTAATCTTCAGGTGGTTCCGGTGGCACCAGTCCACAAAATCCTGGTTCAGTTCTCTGTACTCCCTGTCATCATCATCTGTGATGAGACCCACTATTGCAGAGTCGTCAGAATACTTCTGTAGGTAGCAGCTGGATGAGTTGCACCTAAAATCTGCAGTGTACAGTGTGAAGAGGAAAGGGGCGAGAACCGTACCCTGAGGTGCCCCCGTATTACAGATCACGGTACCTGACACACAGTCTCGGGCTCTCACGTATTGAGGTCGATTTGTGAAGTAGTCTAGGATCCAGTTGGAGAGGTGGTGGTCCACTCCAGCAAGGCCCAGCTTGTCCCTCAATAACCTGGGCTGTATGGTGTTAAAAGCACTGGAGAAGTCAAAGAACATTATTCTCACTGTGTTCCCTGGTTTCTCCAGGTGAGACAGAGCCCTGTGCAGAAGATGGATGATGGTATCATCTACCCCAATGCCCGGCCGATAAGCAAACTGGAGGGGGTCCATAGCGGGGCTCACTAGAGGGCAGAGATGTGTGAGAACCAATCTCTCCAAGAGCTTCATCAGGTGGGATGTCAGTGCTACAGGTCTGTAGTCGTTGAGGTCCATAGGGTGGGGTTTCTTTGGAACTGGTACCACACAAGAAGATTTCCATAATTCAGGGACTATTTCCTGCCTCAGGCTCATATTATACATATATGTAACTATACCACACAGCTGGTCCCCGCAAGTCTTAATTAGCCTTGCACTGATGTCATCTGGCCCTGCGGCTTTCCTCGCCTTGATCTTTTTCATCTCCTCCTAATATAGTTAACTAATAGTTAGTGTAAACTTAGACAGACATTCTAAAAGTACACCAGATTTATCAAAGTCGCTGATGCTAGATAATAAATCTAGCATAAACCATTTAGACTTCCTAGTCTAAGTTTATATCATCTTTCTGTTGGCTTACTTTGAGCTAGAATTTTTCAACAGAATTTTGGCACCTTGTGGAGCATGAAAGCCACATCACCTGAGAATCGCCTATATGTCTAAAAAGAAAAAAAAAAAAAAAAAAGTAGCCATATGTCATCTCCAGATCCAACTGGATCCTAGACTACCTCACAAACTGACTTCAGTATGCGAGAGCCTTGGACTGCGTGTCAGACACCATGATCTGTAGTACGGGGGCACCTCAAGGTACAGTTCTTGCCCCTTTCCTCTTCACACTGTACACTGCAGATTTTAGGTGCAACTCATCTAGCTGCTACTTACACAAGTATTCTGATGATTCTGCAATAGTAGGCCTCATCACAGACGAAGATGACAGGGAGTACAGAGAACAGAACCAGGATTTTGTGGACTGGTGCCAGCGGAACCACCTTAGGATTAATACTAGGAACTTCGCAAGCGAAGATATCCTCCAATACCAGTGGACATCCAGGGGACAGGCATTGAGATAGTCAACACCTATAATTACCTGGGTGTGCGCTTCAATAATAAGCTGGACTGGGCAGATCACTTGGATGCACTGTACAGAAAGGGCCAAAGCAGGCTCTACCTGCTTAGGAGGCTGAGAGCCTTTGGAGTCCAGGGTGCACTTCTTAGGGTCTTTTTCAACTCAGTAGTGGCATCAGCCATCTTCTTCGGATTGGCCTGCTGGGGGAGTAGTATATCAATCAGTGATAGGAATAGACTCGACAAACTGATTAGAAGGGCCAGCTCTGTCCAGGGGAGCTCCCTGGACCCAGTGCAGGTGGTGGGTGACAGAAGGATACTGTCCGTGGTGAGCTCCATGCTGGGGAATAACTCCCATCCCATGCATGAGACCGTGATAGCCCTGGGCAGTACTGTCAGTGACCGACTGCTTCACCCCAAGTGTGAGAAGGCGCACTATCGGAAGTCCTTCCTCCCCGCTGCGGTTAGGCTGTACAACCAACACCGACCTAAGCGGAGATCATTCCATACAGAGAACTGAAAGATCTTAAGTTGTGATATCCCTTCTACTACTTTTTTACCTTTACCTACTGTCACTGTAATGCCTGTACCTTGGAACTTTTGTATTTGTATTATCTATGTTGCTGTAACACACTGAATTTCCCCATGGTGGGACTATTAAAGGATTATCTTATCTTATCTTATTGGATACATTAAGCACATATAGGCAATATGCATACCCACACATTTCACAAGAAGAAATGAGTATCTATTAAAAAAAAAAAAAAAAAAAAAACACATTCACATGCAAACAAACATATATGCATATAAGCAAAGCATATATGTGCATAATACATGTGCACAGTACAAATCTATGCACAATTTTCATACATATAGATTATACATCCATGTGCACAAAGGAACATATACTATATACACATTATACAGTGTAACGGGATTAGCTCAGGGATCCTCGTCTCCTCAGATAGACAAGCACTTTTGGCACAGTAATAACAGTCCAGTCCAGTCAAATATGGTTCAACTGGCTGCAACCAGTTTTATTACTTCTTCCAAGCAAAACAAAAATAAATACAAAAGAAAATCCTAGCCGTCCGGCTACTACCTATAACACAGGTAACTAACTATTGAGGTCTGGGCCTACTGCACAGCTCCTTAAACACAATTCACAACAGTTTACACTCACAGTGGTTTCCCAGGAGCAGAGACAGCCCAATACCTGTGTGCTGTCTTCCCTTATACTGTATATGCACACTTCAGGAACCAAGGAATTAACCCCCAGTCATCCTAAAACCTGAAATGGCTGAATGGAGTAGAGCCACACCCAACTCTGCCTACTCCAGCAGCCAGACCTTTTAACAGGGTTTAGGTAAAACCCTCCAGCAAGGAACACACCTTTCCCAGGTGCTTTTAGAAGGAATATGACAAGAACCTGGGAGAAATGTATACTCATTCTACCACTTTGCCTCTGGTCCTGTCACAACAGTCATAAACACATTACATACAGACGTGGACAAAATTGTTGGTACCCCTCGTTTGATGAACGAAAAACCCACAATGGTCACAGAAATAACTTGAATCTGACAAAAAGTAATAATATATAAAAATTCTATGAAAATGAACAAATGAAAGTCAGACATTGCTTTTCAACCATTCTTCAACAGAATTTTTTTTAAAAGAAAACTCATGAAACAGGCCTGGACAGAAATGATGGTGCCCCTGAAAATAATGTGACCAAAGGGACATGTTAAATCAAGGTGTGTCCACTAATTAGCATCACAGGTGTCTACAATCTTGTAATCAGTCAGTGGGCCTGTATATAGGGCTACAGATACTCACTGTGCTGTTTGGTGACATGGTGAGTACCACACTCAACATGGACCAGAGGAAGCGAAGGAAAGAGTTGTCTCAGGAGCTTAGAAAGAAAATTATAGACAAGCATGTTAAAGGTTATAAGACCATCTCCAAGCAACTTGATGTTCCTGTGACTACAGTTGCACATATTATTCAGAAATTTAGGATCCATGGGACTGTAGCCAACCTCCCTGGACGTGGCAGGAGGAAAATTGATGACAAATAAAAGAGAAGGATAATACGAATGGTAACAAAAGAGCCCAGAAAAACTTCTAAAGAGATTAAAGGTGAACTTCAATCTCAAGGAACATCAGTGTCAGATCACACCATCCATCGTTGTTTGAGACGACCAAGGAGGACACCATTGTTGAAAACAAATCATAAAAAATCCAGACTGGAATTTGCCAAACTACATGTTGACAAGCCACAAAGCTTCTGGGAGAATGTCCTTTGGACAGATGAGACAAAAATTTAATTTTTTTTGCAAGGCACATCAGCTCTATGTTCCCAGAAGGAAAAATGAAGCATATCTTGAAAAGAACACTGTCCCTACTGTGAAACATGGAAGAGGCTCTGTTATGTTATGGGGCTGCTTTGCTACATCTGACACAGGGTGTGCTGCCCAGTGTCAGAAAGCTTGGTCTCAGTTGCAGGTCATGGGTCTTGCAACAGGATAATGATCCAAAACACACAGCTAAAAACACCCATGAATGGCTAAGAGGAAAACATTGGACTATTCTGAAGTGGCCTTCTCTGAGCCCTCACCTAAATCCTATTGAGCATCTTTGGAAGGAGCGGAAACATGCCATCTGGAAAAGGCACCCTTCAAACCCAAGACAACTGGAGCATTTTGCTCATGAGGAGTGGGCCAAAATACCTTTTGAGAGGTGCAGAAGTCTCATTGACAGTTACAGGAATCGTTTGATTGCAGTGATTACCTCCAAAGGTTGTGCAACAAAATATTAATTTAAGGGTACCATCATTTCTGTCCAGGGTTGAAAAGCAATGTCTGACTTTCATTTGTTCATTTTCATAGAATTTTTATATATTATTACTTTTCTCAGATTCAAGTTATTTCTGTGACTATTCTGGGTTTTTCTTTCATTAAACGAGGGGTACCAACAATTTTGTCCACATGTGTATGCATGTACACATTTAGCGCACACACACACACACACACACACACACACACACACACAAACACACAGACATTATACTGTATACACACAGGACACACATACACTTACTTTGTGTCCTGTGAGCTGGAGTCCAGACCCTATTATGCAACATTATTTTTTTCTTCGGCTGCGGCTTGCTACAAGGAGCCTTAGCCTTACTCATATTGTCAGCAGTAACACAATAGGAGTGAATCCTGATTGCAAAAGCTCGCAATCTATGTGGTAAAGGGGGTGGCACAAGAGGAAGCAGGGGCAGCACAAGAGGTAGCTCTGCTTATACAGTGGTCCAGCCATTTTTATAATGGTTATTTTAATTACACAACTAAAGGTGTATGAGCCGTCACCAGCCAGTATCCTTTTATGTGCAGATGGTGGCTGGAGATACAAGGTTACAGTCAGATAAGACATCATGGGATAATGGGGGATCATGAACAGAAGAAGGTTAGTTTTAGGAAACGTAACTGTGGAAGGGTTTACATTAGGAATTGTGATAGGCCTGCCTGAAGAGATATGTCCTTAGGATTTGCTTGAAGCTGTAGAAGTTGTGAGTTAATCTGATTGTCTGAGATAGAGCATTCAAGAGTAGTGGTGCAACTCGGAAGAAGTCTTGGATACGAAAGTGGGAGGTTGTGATAATAGAGGATGTTAGCCTTAGGTAGAAGTAGAAGAGAGAATGCAAGAGATTGGATATGGGAGGGGGGGGGGGGGTAAATGAAAGGTCTGAGTCAAATATAACCCCAAGGCAGAAGGTAATATTGTCTATTGTCTTAAATAGTTGAAAAAAACAATTTTAATATACTTTGTTCCAGTGTTTTTATTTTTAGGAATGCTGCAGCGTCTCAGATGAAAACAGGCAAGAAAGCATTTTTATCCAAAATGTTTTTTTAGTAAAGATTTTTTAATTTTTTGCAAATTAAACAAAAAAGAAAAATTCAAACATTTAAGCTTACATCATAAAGAACAACAAGTTCAACCTTAACAACTGAAATTATGAATTTCATAAGAGCAGACTTGATTTAAACAAAACTCATTGGAAGCAGCCAGTGGGAGAAGGTGATATTACTGAGCATTAGAGTCCATACCTAGGAGAGGGTTAATCAGAGGTTTGTTGCTAAAGCAAGATGTGGCACCAAAGCATTAACCAATATCCAGGTCATCAAATAACTTTCATGATTCGACAGTAATCTATTATTGCAAGCAAAGGACCAATGACTATATAAAACCGTGCTCTAGATAGGATTGGAACAGTCTTACCTGGACAAATTGGGGTGCGATGGGGACTCAAGAGGGACTTGAAGGTGGGGGCTTGAAGTCTTATAGCCCTATCTCATATCTATATCACAAATTAGCTACTGTCCTGACAAGGACAGTCCCCAAAGCTCTCCCTATATTGCCCTATCAAGTTAACTTCTTCTTCCAATGCATTTCATGTCCCAACAATATGGAGGGGCAATCCTCAAATTTCTCAGACTTCTAAAGTATGCCCAGTGGGGAAACATAAACAGCCTATTCAGCTCCTCAATGATACATATTCCTGCTGAGTAAGGGGCAAAATAGCGTTTGTTCAACTCCGAGTGCAGGGGAGCTCTCGTGTCAGCGGCGGTCTGTTACAGGCTTGACATGTACACTTTTTGATGATTTATGTTTTGTTGTGATCGTCTTAAACACTATTTACTGGTATGATGATTTATTAAAAGCTAAGTTATATTTAGTCATTGGTCCTTTGCTTGCGATAATAAAGCAAGGTGTGGGTAAGCAATTCTGACAGCATATAGAAACATAGCAGGGCTTAAAGGGTACCTGTGTTTTCATTAACCCTGTTTTTGACTCCCCGTCTTCCAAACCCTGTAACTTTTTTATTGTTCTGTTCACAGAGCCATATGAGGGCTTAATGTTTGCGGGACAAATTGTTATTCTTAATGGTACCATTTATTATTCTGTACAATGTACTGGGAAGGTGGAAAAAAATTAAGAATGGGGTGGAATTGGAGAAAAAGTGCATTTGTGCGATTTTCTTACAGGCTTTGTTTTTACAGTGTTCACTGTGCAGCCAAAAAGACATGTCACCTATATTCTGTGTTTCGATATGATTATAGAGATACCAAATTTATATAGTTTTATTTACATTTTAACTCCATAACAAAAAACTGTGCAAAAAAATTTTTTTTTCTTAAAGTTGCCATATTGTAACACCCAGAACTTTTTTATATTTCCGTTGTACAGGGATGCATCTTTTGCAGGGCCAGGTGTAGAGTTTAGTTATACCATTTTGAGGAATGTCTATTGCTTTGATGACTTTTTGTTAAAATTTTTATCAGAGATGAAACAGTGAAAAAATGACGTTTCAGCACTTTTGATTTTTTTTACTGCTACGGCGTTCAACATATGGGAAAAATATTTTTAAGTTTGTAGACCTGGTGTTTTCAGACACATGAATACCTAATGTTTATGTGTTTCACAGTAACTTTTTAGTTTTATATGTATTCTAGGGGTAGAGGGGTGATTTGAACTTTGAGTTTTTTAATATTTTTTTTACTTATTTATTTATTTATTTTTACTACTTTATTAGCCCCTTAGGGAACTTGAACCTGCAATCGTTTGATTGCAAGTCCCATAGACTGCAATACAACTGTAGATTTGCTACATTCATAGACCAGCCTCATTAGTAATATTCCTATGACAAGCCAGGGAACCTTCATAAAGGAAAAGGTTCAGGGCCTATGGTAGTTATATTCCTATGACAAGCCTGGGAGCCTTCATAATGGAAAAGGTACGGGGCCTATGGTAGTAACATTCCTATGGCAAGCCTGAGAGCCTTCATAAGGGAAAAGGTATGGAAAAAGTATGGGGCTTGTGGGGATTGGGCCCTGGGGCCACAGCGCAGTGCAATGCCCGCGACCAGAGTAAACTCGGCATTAGCCCCAAGTCTTCGCTGTAGATTACAGCGGAGACCCGGTAGCTATAGCAGCCGCTTTGCAGCAAAGCGGCCACGATCTTTAAAGAGCTGGCGTCTGCCGTAATAATATGAAAGATGTCGGGAAGGGGTTAAAAATACAAATATGTACAGGGTCTTGCCAGGCAATATGTTCTATGGCTGTATAAGCCTTTATATGTATGGTTTTATAACTTTTTATGCTGCTAATGGCCCAATTAATGGCTGCATCACATTTTACATTTCTCTCTCAGGATGGGGTGTGTACAATAAGGAGCAGTCAGTCCACCTCCCCTATCATCGTCCTACAACTATTGTTTTTTTATATGTAATTCTGCCAGGAGTAACTGTACAATAGCAAACAAATAGCTGTGAAAAACTTAAGAGAACATAATATAAGAGATTCAGGGACACTGGACTGCAAACAGGGCATGAAGCAGCTAAACAGATCCTGGACACAGAAAGAGAAATCTATTAGCACAGTCAGGAAAGATGCTTGGTGTCTATGACTAACATCCCATAATACAAGCACCCAGAATTAGGTGCAAGTGCTAGAATTCTTAGTGTGTATTCTCCTCACTGCAATACTGCTTACTACTGTTGCTTTAAGGTTGCCATGGCAACATATGAAGCTTTCTCTGACTCTAGCAAATCTGAACTCTATGACGCTGTACCAATCAGAAGCTGAAGAGGCATATTTAAACCCTCTTCCTCCTCAGTCAGATGCCTGCTCATTAGTTGGACCTAATTTGGCTTTCATAAGCTGATTGTGCAGCAATTCTCTATTCTTACCTTTGGCTTGGTACTGGGAAACTGCTTGTCTCCTAACCTCTAGGTACTGACCCTTGGCTTGATATTGGAAAACCATTTGATTTTGGCTCTGACGTTACCTTCTGAACTGAGTATTGGCCTGGACATTCCCTCTCCTGATTTATCCACCTGATTCTGATCAGCCTTGTAAGTTTATCATGGGTTCTGGTTTAACTTATGATTGTGGAACGTTTATTTCTTATACCAGTTTCTGTGGTGATAACTTGGACCTCAAATCCAGCACAAGTCCATCTGGCTTCACGGCTGGTGCTGATGAAGGCATGTGTGTCTGGGATCTATCTCTCAGTGTTGTATAGGATTTAAGCAGCTAGTTCTATTACTCTCTGTTATCAGACAGATCCTGCAATTTCTTATATTTTCTCCAAAGACTCTACCTTAACAAGTACATAAGTAGACTTTTCTTCCATTTGTAAGCTGTGAGATGCTCTCAGTCCAGTGTGCATTCAAGGAGGCTCTGAGGAGAACCAGCCTCTCCCCTCTACATTCACTGAGAGAACAGAACTTCCCTCTCCATTCACTGTAAAACCGTCTTGTTTTACAGTGATAACTAAGGATGTAAGTTCTCTAGTAACAGGAGTGAAAATCAAATTAGTTAGAAGGGAGACACCTAGTAAGAGGAACTTTAGAGAGGTTTGTCAGGCAGAAAACAACAACATTTTTAAATAAAGTGTATTACATTTTGTCCAGAATCACATGCTCTATTAAATGAGACTAAGTTGTCTGAAATGTTAGTGACATTTAACTGCACAAACAGCAGACTTGAATAACCCACCATAATCAAATGGTATCCTGTCATCAGGGAAAAGGTAAGCAATAGTGCAGTTCATAACATGTGGCAACATCTTTCCTTACAATGTACAGCTGTAAATTCAGAACAAAGAGGAAAAGCATACTAGACTAATAACTTCTAATATGTTTTTAGTAGTAGACTCTGTTATGGAAAGGGTACATAGTAAATGTTAATTCCACTGCTTCTGCATCCATGGGGGCAAATGATTCCCATATATTCTCTGTAGAAGCTGCAAACAGCATACCAGTATTGTATGGGCAAATTGTTCAAACCAGCTACCCCTCTCTGCTGTTTGGTCTTATCTGTATCACTGAATCTGCAAAATGAAATTTAACACAGTCCTAACTGCATTGAAGGGGTTCACCTGGGTTCATTCATCAGCATGAAGATCAGTAGGATCAGAAAATACAGGATTCTGAGCCAGATAGTTAGCATGCACGTTTTCTTACTCATGATATTATCATTAAAGCGTTTCTGAAGAACTCACTATTTAAATGAGTGTAAGGGAAATCAGATATAATGGAATTTAGAAAGATAAATTAGAAAGTCCTCCTGTTATGCTTAAAATTACATAGGTAAAAGTATGACTACTTTATCCCATGGGTAAACTATCAATGTAAAATATAATTTCTGTAAATGATTCAAGCTACTTTTTATAATATTATATTAATTTGGCTACACCATTTAGGAAGTCAGTAAAAGACTCACAACTCCAATAATGTCAGCTTGACATTTAGGTTCACACAGTGGCAGCAGTTTTACACACAGATTATGTAGACTTTTTTCTACTCTTTACACATTTCATCTCTTTAAACATAAGAAACATTATAAAAGTATATTGTAAGGTTCACTTCTGCAAACATGCCAAAATTCCAAGGACGTTTCTTATCTGGGAACACAAGTGCTGATAAGGTAAAGTGTCTCAGTTTTCCCACTACTTGTAAAACATCAACTGACTAATAAAAAATCAGCTCCATGAAGAAAAGTGGACTAACAGTGATGAAAGCAACGGACATTAACGGTAGTATAGTAATGGAAACAGATGGAGCCCCCTTTGTTTGTGTCCGTTCCCATTGACTATAATATAAAAAACAAGATGGACACTTTTTTCCATCAAGTTTATTAACCTTTGTAATGGTACAAAAAGTCTGCATGCATCAGACATGTTTTTCACATGTGGGTGAATGTAGACAGACACCCGACGGAAGGGTCTCTGTCTGCATCTGTCTTTAAGGCTAAGGCCTCATGTAGCAAGCCACAGCCAAAAAGCGCTGCAGAAAAAAATGCGATGGAAATGCATTGTGTTTTTTTCTGCCGTGCTTTTCACAGAAAGTCCGCAGAGTTTTCCCCCTGTGGACTTTCTGCTTCTATTATACTTATACGGAAATCGTCAGCATTTCCGTAGGTATAATTGACATGCTGTGATTTAAAAAAACAAAAGCGTTTTTGAAATCACAGCATTTCTGCTGCAGATTTTTTTCTGCAATGTGTGGATGGGATTAGCCAGAATCCCATCTACTTTACAGGTACTGTAAAACTTTCACAACTTGGGGCCCTGGCTCATTGATGGATGAGAGCAACAGACAGTAAAGGGGTTGTCCGGGATAAAATAAAAATTAACCCCTAAACTAAACCCCCTCCCTCCGCCTAACTTCTAATTTACTCCTAAATACCCAGATCGCCAGGGTGGTCATGTGATCGCCCCAGGCACACTTTCTGATAATACAGTGACATTCTATTTCCAAGTTTCCAGAAACGGAACCTCACCAATACCCCCTCCCCCATCATACTTACGTGTCTTCCTCTCTAGACTTCCCTTCTGGGACAGCTCCGCCTCTTCTTTGACTCCGCCTGCGTGTGCGCAGGTCGGAGGTGCCTCCGACACATGCGCAGTAGAGATGGCACTCCATCTCTACTGCGCAGGCTTCAGAGGCACCTCCGGCATGTGCACGACCCAGCAGAGTCAAAGAAAAGGAGGAGCCGTCCCAGAAGGAAAGTCCAGAGAGGAAGACACATAAGTATGATGGGGTTGAGGGGTGGGCTGAGTTAGTTAGTTGGTAAGGGCTAGTAGTGGGCGCAATAGCTAGGGAGACAGGGAGGGGGGTGTGAGGGGGTGAGAGAGAAAGGGGGGAGTGAGAGGGAGGTAGTGTGGGTCAGCCTACGACTTACCATGATGCATTGCATTAGCTAAGACAGCAGGAAGCTACACCATGTAAACAAATGCAGAAGATGCCAGGAGGTCCCAGAGAAACCCATAAATCACTCAAAACACTACTAATGGTATTTGGGTACACTTGTTAACCCATTAATAGCACTAATAGACCTTTTTTAAGAAAAAAAAAAATATTTTTTTTTTTGCCTGGTAACCCCTTTAAATAATAGTAGTGTGAACCCACGCCTACACAGCCAGATCTCCTGCCAATGTGCCAATCAGTGAGAATCATGCTGATCTGTACTTGTTTGCATTGGCCTGATTACATAGGCCAATGCAAACTAAATTGGGGAGACACAATCTCTACTTCAATAATTTCTCCCCCATTTGGCTATATGGACTATTGGCAGTTCTGTTCTGATGTGCTGCTAACAATCTGCATCTTCCATGGTGTATAAAAGATGTCATCTGCTGATCAGCAGTTTGCTTGCTTGTCAGCTAACTGGCAGCACTGTTAGACAGGCTTATTATCAGATAAGAGCATTTCTAGAATAGCTTGTTGCTGATAATAGTCCTGAATATCAGCCCATCTAGTAGGGCCTTAAGGAATCATGCATATGGCTGTATTATGGTTCAGTCTGATGCCATGACATGGTGCTCATACAAGTGTATAAGGCTTTCCTTTACCTGAACATGCCTCCGATTTCACATATAGTTACAGAAGTTTATCTGTCTGTTTCTGGGGAGGGGGGATAGCTCCATAAATATGATAGATTATAGATCTGTGTTCTTAAAAGATTTGTAAAGAACTATTTTAAAAAATAAAGAGAGAACACTCTTATCGCAGTAACTGTCATCTTGTGTATGTTATTGTACCCTAAGAAATGACATACTTTTTGCAGGCAAAGAAAACATAATGGAGCAGATTTATTAAAAGTGGCATTTTGTACGCCTGTCTTATTAAAGCCCCCAACAGGCACAGGGCACTGTTGATATATGAAGGGGCTCCAGCCTCTTCATAAATCAGGCACACACCCATGTGCCAGAATTGAGAGCTATGCCAGTTAGGAAATGGCGTAGATTTCAATTATAACTCACGCTAGAAAACTGAGGGTTGTGGTGCATGTTTGGTGCAAGAACGTTTGATAAATTCCCCCCAGTGTGCTTGCACCTAGAATGTCGTGCAAGAGTTATGATACAACCTGAAGCAATACATAAATATAAGGCATTTGCAGACTGCCAGTCTACTAATAGAGTAAACTTAAATCTGGACTTATGTGTCAAAAGACCCTTTTTCATACTGTATATTTAAATATTTTCTATAAATGTTACAAAATATAGTAGAGTTTAAAAATGTTTCTTTTATCCTCTTTTATAACATTTTTTTTTTTATAAATCTCCTTATACTCCTTAATAATAAAATAAAAATTGATGTATAAGCTGTTTAACTAGACCTGACATAGCACAAATTTGCAAGGTAGAAAGGAAACAAAGATTTCTGTGATGAAATAGAGCACAGTCAGCAAGAATCGTATGCCTGATATCAGTAATCTTCTGAAGATAACCATTCAGTAGAAAGGTAGACACAACCTCCCATAGAGCTAGACATAATAAGGACCATATATCAGTAATGCTAAGATGGCCATACTCAATAATGGGAGTACCTTGTAGAGGTGATTCTACAGTTTCCAAATATGCCACTGTTATTCAGCTTTGGAGCCCTATTTTAATGTAAAGCGTTGTTGTATTCATATGCAAATAAGGAGAAAAGTGCATTGTCCAAGAATCTAGAGCTGAGACCAAAGCCCAGACAAGCTAAGGTACATCCCCAAAGTATTCCCCTCAGTTGCATAAACTGAATAGCAGATACATATTTGGAAACTGTAGAATCTTCTCTACAAGGTACTGAGATTAGGTTTATAAGAAATTTACTGCTGACAAACCCCATTTAAGATTTTCAGCAAAAGATCAAGATAATTCTCTGCCGAGATTTCCATAGATCGCATCAATACTGAGATAATGGCGGTATGAGAATGAAAGCAATCCAATCCTTTTACCTTTCCAATTTGACTTATCATACACACAGCAGCTTTAGTGTAGAAAGACAAAATTTTTCCATCATGTCACTGTTACCTGTAGACAATGATCTTTACCTGAATAAAATAAATGTTTACCTTTACCTAATAAATGACATGTTAGCCAACTAAAGCAAAGGCGCACTTTATGTCATCTTGCTATTTCTACAGTCATGGCCAAAAGTTTTGAGAATGACTCAAATATTATATTTTCACATGATCTGCTGCCCTCTGGTTTTTATGTGTGTTTGTCAGATGTTTTTATCACATACAGAAATATAATTGCATTCATATTATGAGTAACAGAAGCTTATATTGACAGTTAGAATGAGTTAATGCAGCAAGTCAATATTTGCAGTGTTGACCCTTCTTCTTCAGGACCTCTGCAATTCTCCCTGGCATTCTCTCAATCAACTTCTGGACCAAATCCTGACTGATAGCAGTCCATTCTTGCAGAATCAATGCTTTAATTTTGTCTGAATTTGTTGGTTTTTGTTTGTCCACCCGTCTCTTGATGATTGACCACAAGTTCTCAATGGGATTAAGATCTGGGGAGTTTCCAGGCCATGGACCCAAAATCTCTATGTTTTGTTCCCTGAGCCATTTAGTTATCACCTTTGCTTTATGGCAAGGTGCTCCATCATGCTGGAAAAGGCATTGTTGAGCGCCAAACTGCTCTTGGACGGTTGGGAGAAGTTGCTCTTGGAGGACATTCTGGTACCATTCTTTATTCATGGCTGTGTTTTTAGGCAAGACTGTGAGAGAGCCGATTCCCTTGGCTGAGAAGCAACCCCACACATGAATGGTTTCAGGATGCTTTACAGTTGGCATGAGACAAGACTGGTGGTAGCGCTCACCTCTTCTTCTCCGAATAAGCTGTTTTCCAGATGTTCCAAACAATCGAAAAGGGGATTCATCAGAGAAAATGACTTTACCCCAGTCCTCAGCAGTCCACTCCCTGTACCTTTTGCAGAATATCAGTCTGTCCCTGATGTTTTTTCTGGAGAGAAGTGGCTTCTTTGCTGCCCTCCTTGAGACCAGGCCTTGCTCCAAGAGTCTCCGCCTCCCAGTGCGTGCAGATGCACTCACACCTGCCTGCTGCCATTCCTCAGCAAGCTCTGCACTGCTGGTAGCCCGATCCCGCAGCTGAAACACTTTTAAGAGACGGTCCTGCCGCTTGCTGGTCTTTCTTGGGCGCCCTGGAGCCTTTTTGGCACCAATGGAACCTCTCTCCTTGAAGTTCTTGATGATGCCATAGATTGTTGACTGAGGTGCAATCTTTCTAGCTGCAATACTCTTCCCAGTTAGGCCATTTTTGTGCAGTGCAATGATGACTGCACTTGTTTCTTTAGAGATAACCATGGTTAACAGAAGAGAAACAATGATGGCAAGCACCAGCCTCCTTTTAAAGTGTCCAGTGGTGTCATTCTTACTTAATCATGACAGATTGATCTCCAGCCCTGTCCTCATCAACACCCACACCTGTGTTAATGGAGCAATCACTGAAACGATGTTAGGTGGTCCTTTTAAGGCAGGGCTGCAATGATGTTGAAATGTGTTTTGGGGGATAAAGTTCATTTTCTAGGCAAATATTGACTTTGCAAGTAATTGCTGTTAAGCTGATCACTCTTTATAACATTCTGGAGTATATGCAAATTGCCATTAGAAAAACTGAAGCAGTCGACTTTGTAAAAATTAATATTTGTATCATTCTCAAAACTTTTGGCCATGACTGTACATCTTTTCCTGCATGCTAATGGTTCTCGTATGTGTAGAGCAAACAAAAGTCTTATACACTGTAAATAACATATTTACACTGTAAAAAATAGAACACTGCTAGCAATCAGGTGAGTAATGCTGAGTTTTGACACCAGTGAGTTGGAATCTAGGCAAAGTAAATAAAATCAGACTTTTTACCATAATCTGTATACTAGATGCAGTGTCTATATGTTTGAATAATTTTAATACAGCAAAGGTAATTTAGTCTGGCTTTACTGGAACCTTCTATGTACCAGATAATTATACAATGTGGAAAAGACCACATCGGAAATGCATCAGGTTTTTTTCATAGAAAATCCACAGAGCTTTCCTCTGCGGACTTTCTGCCCTTATTATACCTATATGGAGAATGCCGGCATTTCTGTAGGTATAATTGACATGCTGCGATTTTCAAAAACGCAAACATTTATGAAAATGCAGATTTTCCGCCGCAGATTTTTTTCTGCAATATGTGGATGGGATTCACCAGAATCCCATCCAATATGCAGGTAATGTAAAATGCAGCGTTTTCACCACGGTCAAAGCGCTGCGTTTTCGCCCCAGCCTGACGCACCACATTGGGAAAATGCAGCTTTTTTTTGTTGCAGATTTTGCTGCAGTTTTTTGAGCCAAGGCCAGGAGTGGATTGAGCAGAAGGTACAAGTATAAGAACTTCCTATATATTTCCCATTCCTTTTGTGCTATTTTTGGCTTTGGCTCAAAAAAGCCGCAGCAAAATCTGCAACAAAATAAAAGCTGAGTTTCCGCAAGTGGGGCTTCGATTTTATTGAATCACTAGACATGTGTCTTCATTCTGTTTGGACATGTATCTTGTTACAACATTTCCTACATTTATGAGTTGATATGTTGATTGGGACCTTCTGAATATTCATTACTGTTGATCGAAAGTATAAAGAATCCTGCCAGCTGGCATAGTCAAAGATGAGTCACTTATTTTAGCCAAAAATACACTCAGTATGCTTTCATTTTAATCCAGCAAAAAGAAAGAGCATGCGAAAGACAAAATTATTTTCATCCCCTACACTACATAATACCGCCTAAGAACACAGCAATATGATTTTTTTATACATTCATGAAATTATCTAAAATAAAAACTGTTTTTGTTAGCCAACAACCAATCACTAGACAGCTTTCATTTATGATGAGCAGAATCTTAAATCTGTGATTGGTTGCTATATGCAGCAAAGGCAATTTTTCTTCTAGATGGTTTCATAAATCTCCCCACCTATGTCAGTATTTTTTTTTCTATTACAATTTTTAATACATGCATTAGATTGCATTGGAGTTCTTGTAGCATTATCAAAGGACAACTCTGTGAACTGTTGTTAGCCGTCATACTATCACAATAAAACTGTCAGCTATTTCCTTTTCCTTACACTCCATAGGTGCAGCATTATTACTTGCATCATCTATGGGGTTAAGCCTTGGTGATCGTAGTTTTTTCTGATCTCATTCATGAATGCTGTAATGTGCCTGTGCTGGCTAGGTTATACTATAGTCCCATACATGAAGGCCTCAAATGGAAAGTACACTAAGAAAGGGTTTTCATTATAATACTACAATTATACTGGGTTTCCACCATGTTTTTTTCATCCCTTTGAAATTTCCTGTTTTTTAATATGAGTAAAAGTAAATGTCAAACAGGATTGGCATAGATTCATATTGTACAAAAAAAAAATGCACTCTGCTTGATCCTATTGTTGATCAATATTACAAAATGAAGCAGCCTCTGTTCCGCTGGCAAGCTGATAAACTGGATCTTGACCAAAACTTGTCAGACAAATTTTCAATTCTGCCAAAATAGGCAAGTTCAGCCAACATGAATATGGTGTCTATGTCCAGCTTAAACCTATCCTAAACTAAATGAAAAAACAAAAGTCAAAAAGACAATGGGGGGATTTTTCTTACTTTAGTAATAATATAATAATAATAATAATAGTCCTTTAATAGTCCCACAGTGGGGAAATTCAGTGTGTTACAGCAGCAAAGATAAGATAAGCAGATACAAATACAAATACAACATGTACAGGAATGTTCCAAGGTGAGAGGCATTA
Organism: Leptodactylus fallax; assembly: GCA_947044405.1. NCBI lineage: Eukaryota > Metazoa > Chordata > Amphibia > Anura > Leptodactylidae > Leptodactylus > Leptodactylus fallax. Next base: position 4,608,517 of record CAMRHE010000092.1, read on the forward strand.
CATTAATAGCAGACAGACAGATAGGACGTAGCAGAGGGGGGGGGGGGATTTAACAGGCAGAGAGATATTTCAGTTCTCTGTATGTAATGATCTCCACTTAGGTCGGTGTTGGTTGTACAGCCGAACCGCGGTGGGGAGGAAAGACTTCCGATAGCGCTCCTTCTCACACCTAGGGTGGAGCAGTCGGTCACTGACAGTACTGCCCAGCGCAATCACAGTCTCATGCATGGGATGGGAGTTATTCTCCCGCATGGAGCTCACCACGGACAGTATCCTTCTGTCACCCACCACCTGCACTGGGTCCAGTGGGCTCCCCAGGACAGAGCTGGCCCTTCTAATCAGCTTGTCAAGTTTATTTCTGTCCCTGGTTGATATACTGCTCCCCCAGCAGGCCACTCCAAAGAAGATAGCTGATGCCACTACCGAGTTGAAGAAAGTCCTAAGAAGTGCCCCCCGGATTCCAAAGGCTCTCAGCTTCCTAAGCAGGTCCATATGATCTGCCCAGTCCAGCTTATTATTAAGGAGCAGACCCAGGTACTTATAGGTGTTCACAATCTCGATGCCCGTCCCCAGGATGTCCACTGGTTTTGGAGGGCATCTGCCTTTACGGAAGTCCACCACCATCTCCTTGGTCTTCCCCGCGTTAATCTTCAGGTGGTTCCGGTGGCACCAGTCCACAAAAAACCGGTTCAGTTCTCTGTACTCCTTGTCATCATCGTCTGTGATGAGGCCTACTATTGCAGAGTCGTCAGAATACTTCTGTAGGTAGCAGCTGGATGAGTTGCACCTAAAATCAGCAGTGTACAGTGTGAAGAGGAAAGGGGCGAGAACCGTACCCTGAGGTGCCCCCGTATTACAGATCACGGTACCTGACACACAGTCTTGGGCTCTCACGTATTGAGGTCAATTTGTGAGGTAGTCTAGGATCCAGTTGGAGAGGTGGTGGTCCACTCCAGCAAGGCCCAGCTTGTCTCTCAGTAACCTGGGCTGTATGGTGTTAAAAGCACTGGAGAAATCAAAGAACATTATTCTCACTGTGTTCCCTGGTTTCTCCAGGTGAGACAGAGCCCTGTGCAGAAGGTGGATGATGGCATCATCTACCCCAATGCCCGGTCGATAAGCAAACTGGAGAGGGTCCATAGCGGGGCTCACTAGAGGGCGAAGATGTGTGAGAACCAATCTCTCTAAGATCTTCATCAAGTGGGATGTCAGTGCTACAGGTCTGTAGTCGTTGAGGTCCATAGGGTGAGGTTTCTTTGGAACTGGTACCACACAAGAAGATTTCCATAATTCAGGGACTATTTCCTGCCTCAGGCTCATATTATACATATATGTAATTATACCACACAGCTGGTCCCCACAAGTCTTAATTAGCCTTGCACTGATGTCATCTGGCCCTGCGGCTTTCCTCGCCTTGATCTTTTTCATCTCCTTCCTCACCTGGGCCCGTGTGAAGGTCAGACTGTGGTCAGATAAAGACAGATTTCTGGATTTACTGGTCTGTTGGGAAGTAGCCACATGGGGTGAATGGGGTGAAGTCATTGTGGTGAGAGGAGCTGAAGGACATTCTGGGGTGGGAGGAGCTGGTGTGTGATCAAATCTGTTGAAGAATAGGTTTAGTTCATTAAGCCAGTTAACATCTGCCTCAATCTGGCAGACCGACTGTTTATGACCCGAAATTGACTTAAGCCCCTCCCAGACCCCCCTTATGTCTTTTCTTTCCATTTGCTTTTCCATTTTTTCCTTATAACTGGCTTTTCCTTGCCTGATTAGATGCCTCAGCTCCTTTTGTACTTCCCTCAACCCCTCCTTATCTCTTGTCCTGAATGCCATCTTTTTCTCCTTAAGTAGTGTTTTTATATCAGCGTTAATCCATGGTTTGTTGTTGGAGAAGCACCTCCCCACTTTTGTGGGTACTGTGTTGTCCACACAAAAATTAATGTAGTACACAATGTAGTAGATTTAGTACACCATAAATCTAGTAGAGAAGTGGTGCATCATGGTGCACAGCTGGTATTTGTACTCAAGGTGCTCCAATGTGATGCTTTTCTGCTCAGCTTTCCACTTTCTAAGGCAGTGAGCAGAGCAGAATGGACATCAAGGTTGGCCAGGGCAGGGATACCTCAGTTCATCACATTTACTTTAACTCGTGCCAGAAAACTGGTTTGAGTTATGCCTGAAATCTGGGGGCTGATGTAGACTTCAGTTCAGGCACAGGGTATCTCCGGGACCCTCTTAATAAATTTGTTGCATCTCATACTTGCAGGGGAATAGATCAAAACTGGTGCAGGAAACGTCAGTCTTAATAAATTCCCCCCATTTTAAATACAGTAACAGAACTATAACAAAACCACAATATTTGAGGGCAATAATAGTTTTTTTTTTCTAATTCAGGGTTAAGTTAACATATGATTGACTAGACTGATGCAAACTAACAACCCAGCAGCTCTGTGAGCAGGACTATCTCAGAACAGATTTTCATGAATGTTTCCATTTACTAACGTCAAGCAGAGACTTGATGGAAAATGGTGAAGAGTAGAATCACAAAGCATAATAGAAATTATACAATGAGAATAGGATCATAAAAATAGTTGACATCTTGATATTGTATATTTATAAATTATATAGTTGCAGATTGTATGTTATTATGTTCAGATAAATCTCATTACTTTATTTAACTAACTGTTTTTTTTTTTCTCTTTTAGGATGTGGATTTTTTATTATTCTGTCATCTGTGATAGCGGCAGTAAGTGGACTACTTGTAGGCTATGAACTGGGAATTATTTCGGGAGCTCTTCTCCAGCTACGCACCTCATTAGAACTGACATGTCAGCAGCAGGAAATAGTAGTCAGTGCACTACTCATTGGAGCACTTTTTGCCTCACTTGTTGGAGGATTTCTTATAGACTACTATGGGAGGAGAATCACAATCATAGTTACATCCTGTTTACTTGTTTTTGCAAATCTCTTATTAATCACCATTGCATCTTATGAAATCCTTATTGCAGGTCGAATTGTCATTGGTATTTCCATATCCTTATCTGCCATTGCAACCTGTGTCTATATTGCAGAGATTGCTCCTCAACATAAGAGAGGAATGCTGGTGTCCCTAAATGAACTAATGATTGTTGTTGGCATTCTATTGGCATACATTTCGAACTATGTGTTTGCAACAGTTGCCAATGGTTGGCAGTATATGTTTGGACTCATCATTCCATTAGCTGCTTTACAAGCCATTGCTATGTATTTTCTACCACCGAGCCCTCGTTTTCTGATCATGAAGGGTAAAGATGAGGCTGCAGGTAAAGTTCTCCAAAAACTCAGAGCAACTTCACAAACCAATGAAGAACTGACAACCATCAGATCTTCTATTAAAGCTGAATACCAATATAACTTTTGGGACTTATTCTGTTCAAGGGACAACATGAGAGCTCGCTTATTAATAGGTTTAACACTAAGTTTCTTTGTGCAAATTACTGGGCAACCCAATATTTTATTTTATGCCTCAACAGTGTTAAAGTCAGTTGGCTATGAAAGCAATGAAGCTGCTAGCCTTGCTTCTACTGGAATTGGAGTTGTTAAAGTGGTCAGTACAATTCCTGCAACATTTTTTGTAGATCGCGTAGGAAGTAAGACTTTTCTTTGTATTGGGTCAACTGTCATGGCTGCATCATTGGTTACAATGGGAATAATAACTCTCAACATTGATGTTGATTTTAATAGTATTTGTAAAACCAATTCACAACTAAACCAGTCGTTTGAGGACTCCTATTCTTATAAACCAGAGACTGTATCCAAAAGTAATGAGTCTATCTGGAAAGAGCTCCACCAGTTATCATCAACTAGAACATCTTTCCTGAATGTTTTAAGAAATGATACAAAATTGGGATATTTGACTGCTGCAATGGCTTCAATACCCTCTAAAGGACCTCAAGTGACCCAAGAAGAAGATGTTCCAGTGTTTATGAAATGGCTGTATTTGGCTAGCCTTCTCTCCTATGTAGCAGCATTCTCTATAGGTTTAGGACCAAGTAAGTGGCTTCAGATTATACCCCTAAGTAACTATAATACATTACATTTTCTTTTGATAACATAAGTGTCCATAGACTGATCTACTGATGTAAACTGTAATCAGTTTGGTGACCCATGCAATCATTTAATATTAAAGCTCTATGGCGTGTGTGATCAACTTGTGTAAAATCTAATTTGTGGAGCACTAACGCAAAAGGTGGCTTCGCACTCTGCTTTTGTTTAGGAAAAAGGTGGAGTTTTTGTGGTGGTTTTTGATGCAGAAGTGGATTAGAAAGGAATGGGAAATACAATCGAATGACTAACATTATATTCATATAACCATGTTCAGTTTTTGGACACAATTTCTAATGGCCATTTTGCATCAATTCTGTTTCCATATTTTGTTTAAAGGGGATTTCCCATCTCCCTGTTTCAGCAGCTTTGCCTGCTGTCTCTTCTCATTTCCTGTATTCTTCAGCAAGCTGGTGGGCAGGCTTTGACTGTTTGATGATCAGGACACTATGAAGTATTTTAATAGATATAGACTTTGCCTTTACCATGAGAGATTATTTATTATGATTACTAGAAGTCTAATGTAAATGCAGATCAAATAATATGCACAGTAAATGTATATTACATTACACAGGTATGGAGAGTAAAACAAGCTTACATGCTGCAGGAGAGAAGGGACTCAGTGTTATCTTTATGTTTACATAGAGAGATAATATACACTGTCTGAGACTTTATCAGCAAACTGCAATTAGCTGAACTGAATGTTCTGACTGCACAGCTTTACATAACAGTGAGAGAACTCAGTCCCCCCCAGAGAGCAGTGACTCATCCTCCAATCTGTCTTATCAGATACATGTTGTGCCCCAAGGAAATGCTGTGTAAACAATGGGAGGAATAATCCAACATAGGCAAATGAAACAGCATTGCTAAAGCAATGTATTTAGAACTCTTGAATTTACATAAGCTGTATAGATATGATCCTTGAGATGGGAATACCCCTTTAATTGTATTTTTATTTAGGATTATTAAAGTAAGGGGTATGTGTCAACCAAAATGCAAATGTACAATATGTCTGTTTTTTTAACTCACCATTTTTTCTGTTTTTAAAAATGTGAATAAGGCCTTACACTTCTCCTTCCTGCTAGATCCACTTCTGGCTTTCTTGCGAAAAAAAAAAATGGACAAAAAAAACTGTCACAAAAAAAGTGTGTATGACATCTGCCTAAAACTGATTTCCCTATCTAATTTTTAGTAAGATCAACATGATGATGATAGATATTGCATAACAATGAGTAATGCAATGTAGTAACAATGATCATGTATAGCATACTCTAGACTACTCTCACAGAATGTGTAGGAGACTCACAAGAAATAGGGAGACCTCCCAATGGAGACGGTAAGTTTTCTGAGTGCCACATACTGACTGCAGTTACCTACCTCTTCTTGCACATGTAGCATGCTGTTCTTTGAGCTGTGGAATTCAGGAGAGGAAAGAATTGCATGCTGCTGCAATGAGGAGGGGTAGGAAACTTCAGTTTGGAATCTTATCTATATTCTGTATTTATTCTGAGTTTTGGTCAGGTGTCTGAAAACACTTTGGAATTTGACCTGTTCATAGTTCATTCTGGTATCTGACCTGGAAGATCTGATTTTATTTTAGGATCTAAATTTATCGAGTTGTGGTCTTGGACAGGACAAAATATTGGCAGAGAATGAAAGCAATACTACTAGTAGGTTAACTGCTGCTCAACCCCCCTCCCTTCCCATCAAAAAGAGAAAAATAATAATAATAATAATAATAATAGTCCTTTAATAGTCCCACAGTGGGGAAATTCAGTGTGTTACAGCAGCAAAGATAAGATAAGCAGATACAAATACAAATACAACATGTACAGGAATGTTCCAAGGTGAGAGGCATTACATTAATAGCAGACAGACAGATAGGAAGTAGCAGGGGGGGGGGGATTTAACAGGCAGAGAGATATTTCAGTTCTCTGTATGTAATGATCTCCGCTTAGGTCGGTGTTGGTTGTACAGCCTAACCGCGGTGGGGAGGAAAGACTTCCGATAGCGCTCCTTCTCACACCTAGGGTGGAGCAGTCGGTCAATGACAGTACTGCCCAGCGCAATCACAGTCTCATGCATAGGATGGGAGTTATTCTCCCGCATGGAGCTCACCACGGACAGTATCCTTCTGTCACCCACCACCTGCACTGGGTCCAGTGGGCTCCCCAGGACAGAGCTGGCCCTTCTAATCAGCTTGTCAAGTTTATTTCTGTCCCTGGTTGATATACTGCTCCCCCAGCAGGCCACTCCAAAGAAGATGGCTGATGCCACTACCGAGTTGAAGAAAGTCCTAAGAAGTGCCCCCCGGATTCCAAAGGCTCTCAGCTTCCTAAGCAGGTTATTATTAAGGAGCAGACCCAGGTACTTATAGGTGTTCACAATCTCGATGCCTGTCCCCAGGATGTCCACTGGTTTTGGAGGGCATCTGCCTTTACGGAAGTCTACCACCATCTCCTTGGTCTTCCCCGCGTTAATCTTCAGGTTGTTTTCAATCTAAGGGTGGGGTAGTGGCAATAGAGTAACTTCAATTACTACTCTTGGTTTCACACACAGCAATAAAAATAAAGATTCATACCTCTTTCTACTGTTGGATCCACTTCTGGCTTTGGACTCATTGCATCCAAAACTGCAGTGTTTTTTTTTGTTTTTCAAAAATGCTGTGTGTGAAACCACTGTGTTTTTTTGCTGCTGCAGAAAAGAAGCAGAAAAAAATGCTGTGTTTTATAATAGCAGTGAAGCAAATTAGATTTCATTAATCTCATCCACAGATTGTGGGAAAAAAAGAGCAGCGGAAAGCTGCTTTCTCCAACACAGCAAAAACTCAATGAGAAACACTGCATAAGAATACATGATTCGTTTTCAGCACTTTTTTTTCACTGCATTTTTTAGCTGTTTCACTACGTGGAGCCTTAGTCTAAAGGTATTTTTTACAAACTATAATATTAAGTACTTTATGTTACCATAGGTAATGTTACCATAGGTAATGTCTACTTCTGGCTTTTAGTGGTGTCTTTGGATTTTTTGTTTTTGTGTGATTTTTTTGTTTTGTTTTTTGTAAGTTTACTAAGTCTGTTTTATGTGTTGCTTTCTTTTTCTCACAATTTTCAAGATCATTTCATTTGTTATCAGTCAGTGAGTGAACTTTCAAGCATTTCTGTGTTCCAGTGGCTTGGCTAGTGCAGAGTGAAATCTTTCCTGCCGGGATAAAAGGCCGGGCCTTTGCAATAACAAGTAGCATGAACTGGGGCATGAATCTTCTCATCTCGTTGACATTTCTTACACTAACCGGTGAGGATAACCTTTATAGTAATTTGTGGACTTCATTTAACTAGTACCTAAGAAACTGCAAGTGGTACCTTTAGCAACCAATCACGATTTCTAAAATTTTCAGAATTCTTGTTGCTATAGGTGGTGCCTACAATGAAACCTCTTTGAGATGACCACCCAAAATTGTGTGAAAAAGTGGTCTTCTAGAGAGGTGGTCTTCTTAAAGAAGATATCTAGTATGAAAACTGAAAATCTGTGACAGAAAAATGTGGTCTGGGTAAGGAGGAGGTCTTTTTAAAGAGTTGGTCTTTTGGAGAGGTTTCACTGTATATTTTATATGCATAAAGCATCATTGAAATGAGACATAAAAGATTATATGAAAGATTCTGTGAATGAAGTTTTACATTGTTCAAACATTTCGTAAAAGTACCTGTATCTTTCCTAAATGCTGACGCACAGAGAGCAATTGGGATAAAGTTCTGCTTTCTAATTTACAACCTGTGCTGTGTATATCATTGAAGATATTGAAAAAAAAATTATTGGATACCTCATGAAAAAGTGCCCTCCCATATGGAACAAGCACCTATTCTATAACATGTTCTCTCAAGCAAGGAAGAATCAAGACTTATTATATATTAGAACGTCGGCCCCACTCACAGTTAGGGGATTCTGTTTTGTAGGAGGGTCCTGGGGATGAGAACCAAAAAAACAAATTAAAAGCACACAGCATTATTTAGTAGTGTATTGTGCAGTGGCATAGCTAGCGGGGGAGGGGTAGAGGGAGCAGCTGCCGCGGGCCCACTGACTCTAATACATGCTTTACTTTTAACTAGATCGGTGTCTGTAGCCACCGATCTACTTAAAACCCATCCTGCAAATAACTGTCTTGTAAACCACAAGCCACTTCAGGCCTGCAGTTTACAAATCACTGAGACCACAGACAGAATATGTCTGCTCTCGTCACAGCATCGTGCCTCCTATCCCCGAGACACAGTCGTCCTGTGCGTGGACTCTGCGTATAGAACCGTGGGTCAAGAAGAGGAGGCAACGCCTCCATTCATCAAAGGATCGCAGGTAGATGAGTATAATTTTTTTTTTTTTTTTTTTTTTAGTGTAGTTGTGGCTGTTTTAATAGTATAAGGGGATCGTTAGGAGGGGGCATTATAACTATAAGGGAGAGGGCTATTAGGGGGTATTATGAATACAAGGGGTTAGGTTATTTATATAAGGGGTCATTAGGGGGCATCATGTCAGGGGGAATCAGGGGCATAAGGGAGCAATTCCTTTAATTAAGGTGGCACTTGGGCTTGTAGCGAGCTCCATGTAGTGAGCTGCAGCAAAAAAGCGGGAAAAACCACAGTTGTAATGCATCGCAGTTTTTCCTGCAGCGCTTTTCACAGAAAGTCCACAGAGGTTTGCTCTGCAGACTTTCTACTTCCATTATACCTATAGGGAAACTGCCAGCGTTTCTGTAGGTATAATTGACATGCTGCGATTTCCATAACCGCAACGGTTTTGGAAATCGCAGCGTGTCAACTGCGCGTATTTTTCTGCAATGTGTGGATGGGATTCACTAGAACTGTATAGGAACTGTAAAACGCTACGTTTTTTCTGTGGCTTTTAGACCACGGCCAAACCACAGTGTTTACACCACATTCGGCTCCAGCCTTAAGGCGTTTTCCACCTCATTTTTATTGATGATCTATCCTCAGAATAAATCATCAATAAAAGATCAGTGAATCCCTACTGATCAGCTGTATGAAGGGGCTATGACGCCTGTTTATATCACACTCTGTCTGTTTATAGTGACCGTGTGATGTCATTACAGCCTTGTCACATAGACGTGTATAGGACAAGGCTGTAGTTACATTACATGGCCATTATGAAATGACACTATGTAAACAGAGAAGGGGTCATGGCGCTTACACAGGTACCACGGTCCATTCAAATAGCTGATCCTGGGGGTCCCAGGTATTGGAACCCCACTAATTTTTTTTTACCTTTTTTTTTTCCTTTTAATTAGAAAACACCGGTGGCATTATTAATAAGGGGCACTATTTAAAGGGGATACACAGGGAAATTATTAATTTAAAGATACACTTGGGGGTATTTTTCATTATGGAGGGTTATATTATATATTTTATAATTGGGGGTAGCATTAGAATGGGTGTGCAGATGAAGACAATGTGGGTGAGGTGCCTGGAAAAGTAAGGAGCCAAAGATGTATATTCTGCAAACTTTACAGAGATTGAAAGAAGTGGTTATGGCGATCCAGATGGAAGAGACAGGGAATGTGAACAATTAGTCAGAGACGTCACTTGTAAGTCACTAAATGTTACTGCATTGCACTTACCTAAATTGTCTGTAGAGCCCTGTGTACAGCTGCTATCTACCACTATGCGGTCACCGTATAGAGATAATATTGGTATACCTAAGTTGGGGGCCCACTTGGACATGTTCGCCTCCCATGTGCTGAACCCCTAGCTACACCTCTTTTATGGTGGTATTTTTCAAACTGAATTGTAGTATAATTGTGGGCATTTTTAAGAAAGTATAGTTTGGATGCTGCATAATATTTGGTGGTATCAAATGGGCTGTATAGCAGTATTGTCTAGGCATTGTATGTTGTAAATCTGTCTACAAATTGCAAAAAGACTTCCTTTGCTTTTAGCCTAGGGCCCCATTTTCCCTAAAATCAGCTTTGGTAGGATTTTAGAAAATATAGAACCACTTTAAGATGTGTCAGTCAATGAAACATATAAAATATGTGAACTGTGTATTAGCAATAAATATTATGATGTAGTATACAGTGCTGGCCAAAAGTATTGACACCCCTGCAATTCTATCAGATAATACTCAATTTCTTCCAGAAAATGATTACAATCACAAATGCTTTGGTAATAATATCTTCATTTAATTTGTCTTCAATGGAAAACCACAAAAAGAATTGTCAAAAAGCCAAATTGGATATAATTCCACACCAAACATAAAAAAGGGGGTGGACAAAAGTATTGGCACCCTTTGAAAAATCATGTGATGCTTATCTAATTTGTGTAATTAACAGCACCTGTTACTTACCTGTGGAACATAACAGGTGGTGGCAATAACTAAATCACACTTGCAGCCAGTTGAAATGGATTAAAGTTGACTCAACCTCTGTCCTGTGTCCTTGTGTATACCACATTGAGCATGGAGAAAAGAAAGAAGACCAAAGAACTGTCTGAGGACTTGAGAAGCAAAATTGTGAGGAAGCATGAGCAATCTCAAGGCTACAAGTCCATCTCCAAAGACCTGAATGTTCCTGTGTCTACCGTGTGCAGTGTTATCAAGAAGTTTAAAGCCCATGGCACTGTGGCTAACCTCCCTAGATGTGGACGGAAAAGAAAAATTGACGAGAGATTTCAATGAAAGATTGTGCGGATGGTGGCTAAAGAACCTCGACTAACATCCAAACAAGTTCTAGCTGCCCTGCAGTCCGAGGGTCCAACAGTGTCAACCCGTACTATCCGTCAGCGTCTGAATGAAAAGGGACTCTATGGTAGGATACCCAGGAAGACCCCACTTCTGACCCAGAGACATAAAAAAGCCAGGCTGGAGTTTGCCAAAACTTACCTGAGAAAGCCAAAAACTTTTTGGAAGAATGTTCTCTGGTCAGATGAGACAAAAGTAGAGCTTTTTGGGAAAAGGCATCAACATAGAGTTTACAGGAAAAAAAAAAAGAGGCCTTCAAAGAAAAGAACACGGTCCCTACAGTCAAACATGGCGGAGGTTCCCTGATGTTTTGGGGTTGCTTTGCTGCCTCTGGCACTGGACTGCTTGACCGTGTGCATAGCATTATGAAGTCTGAAGACTACCAACAAATTTTGCAGCATAATGTAGGGCCCAGTGTGAGAAAGCTGGGTCTCCCTCAGAGGTCATGGGTCTTTCAGCAGGACAATGACCCAAAACACACTTCAAAAAGCACTAGAAAATGGTTTGAGAGAAAGCACTGGAGACTTCTAAAGTGGCCAGCAATGAGTCCAGACCTGAATCCCATAGAACACCTGTGGAGAGATCTCAAAATGGCAGTTTGGAGAAGGCACCCTTCAAATCTCAGGGACCTGGAGAAATTGGCCAAAGAAGAATGGTCTAAAATTCCAGCAGAGCATTGTAAGAAACTCATTGATGGTTACCGGAAGCGGTTGTTCGCAGTTATTTTGTCTAAAGGTTGTGCTACCAAGTATTAGGCTGAGGGTGCCAATACTTTTATCTGGCCTATTTTTGGAGTTTTGTGTAAAATGATCAATGATTTGACTTTTTTTTTTTTCATTCTCTTTTGTGTTTTTTCATTGCAAGCAAAATAAATGAAGATATTATTACCAAAGCATTTGTGATTGCAATCATTTTCTGAAAGAAATTGAGTATTATCTGACAGAATTGTAGGGGTGCCAATACTTTTGGCCAGCACTGTATATGTAGGTAAAAACTATGTGTCCAACCAATTATTCCAATGCACAACAATTATGATTATAGATTAGAAGTGAACTCACAGAGCAATATGATATGGCAGTCAGGTATTACTCTACTCCTTCTGACTCCTATGCTTGCTAACTTATAGAGGTGGGACAGTTCGAATGTAGAGTAACACATACATTGTCAGACAACACAGTTTGTAGTGTGTAATCTAGGATACATATAGATCTGTCAATGTACTGAACACTGCAAGACGTATCTCCTAGTCTGAATTCAACCAGGCTGAATGTGGGCGAAACTACGGTGGTAGTGCTCCCATTCACTTCAATGGGAGTGCCGGATATAGCTGAGTGCTGTACTTTGGTATCTCTAGCGATCCCTTTGAAGTGATTGGGAGTGCTGACCGCCACAAGTCCCACCCACGTTCAGCTTGACTGCCTTCAGGTTGGATCTGGAGTGGGAGAAAGGTCCTGTGGTTTTCAGTTTGTGGGATAACCCCTTTAAGATTGGGATATTTTAAAATAGGTCTATTTGTTTATTGTTTTTTTAGATGCATTATAGCCGTAAAATGTTGTACACAAAGTATTTACAGTCACGGCCGGAAGTGTTGGCACACCTGAAATTTTTCCAGAAAATTAAGTATTTCTCTTAGAAAATTATTTCAATTATATACATGATTTGTTATACACATGTTTATTTCCTTTGTGTGTATTGGAACAACACAAAAGAACAGAGAAAAAAAGGCAAATTGGACAACTTTTCACACAAACCTCCAAAAATGGGCCAGACAAAATTGTTGGCACCTTTTCAAAATTGTGGGTAAATAACTTTGTTTCAAGCATGTGATGCTGGATCAAACTCACCTGTGGCAAGTAACAGGTGTGGGCAATATAAAAATCACACCTGAAATCAGCTAAAAAGAGAGAAGTTGTCTCAATTTTTGCATTATGTGTCTGTGTGTGCCACACAAAGCATTAAGAACAGAAAGAGAAGAAAAGAACTGTCTGAGTACTTGAGAACCAAAATTGTGGAAAAATATCAACAATCTCAAGGTTACAAGTCCATTTCCAGAGATCTTGATGTTCCTTTGTCCATGGTGCGCAACATAATCAAGAAGTTTACATCCCATGCCCTAATCTCCCTGGACGTGGACAGAGGAGAAAAATTGATGAAAAGTTGCAACACAGGATAGACCAAATGGTGGATAAGCAGCCCCAATCAAGTTCCAAAGGAACTCAAGCCGTCTTGCAGGCTCAGGGTGCATCAGTGTTAGCGCGAACTATCCATTGACATTTGAATGAAATGAAATGCTATGGCAGGAGACCCAGGAGGAACCCACTGCTGATACAAAGGCATAAAAAAGCTAGACTGCAGTTTGCAAAAATGTAAGTAAGCCAAAAGTCTTCTGGGAAATCGTCTTGTGGATAGATGAAACTAATATAGAGCTTTTTGGTAAAGCACATCATTCTACTGTTTACCAAAAATGGAATGCAGCTACAGGCCTACAAAGAAAAGAACACAGTACCAGTCAAATATGGTGGAGGTTCAAAGATGTTTTGGGGTTGTTTTGCTGCCTCTGGAATTGAGTGCCTTGATCGTGTGCAAGGCATCATGAAATCTGAAGATTACCAAAGGATTTTGGGTCGCAATATAGGGCCCAGTGTCAGAAAGCTGGGCTTGCGTCCTTTGTCATGGGTCTTTCAGCAGGACAATGACCCCAAACATACTTCAAAAAGCACCCAGAAATGGATGGAAACAAAGCGCTGGAGAGTTCTGAACAGGCCAGCAATGAGTCTGGATCTAAACGCCATTAAACACCTGTGGAGCGATCTTAAAATTGCTGTTGGGAGAAGGCACCCTTCAAATATGAGAGACCCAGAGCAGTTTGCAAAAGAAGAGAGGTCCAAAATTCCAGTTGAGAGGTGTAAGAAGCTTGTTGATGGTTATAGGAAGTGATTAATTTCAGTTTTTTTCCAAAGGGTGTACAACTAAATATTAAGTTGAAGGTGCCAGTAATTTTGTCCGGCCCATTTTTGGAATTTTGCTTGAAATTATATCATTTTTGGCTTTTTTTTTCTCTGTTTTTTGTGTTGTCCCAGTACACACGAAGGAAATAAACCTGTGTATAACAAAACATTTGCAATTGAAATAAATTTCTTGGAGAAATACTTACATTTCTGGAAAAATTTCAGGGGTGCCAACACTTATGGTCATGACTGTAATATGTTTTCTGACCTAAGACATAAGATTTCAAGACATGCAACACATTGCCACATTTATTGCTTACATCCTCTGTCCAATACAATATGAATACCATTTTCATTGTTTAATTAAAGGAAATTAAAATGTTATCTGTGAATCCTATCAAAACCAAGGAAAAATATTTGCAAATTGTGTTATTCTCACAGAATGTTGTTGAAGGTGCAAACATAATGTTGGGGAACAGAAGAAACAGGCAATTGGATTTCAACAAGCTAGATTTTTGTCATTCAGAGAAGATAGGCCAGAGGTGTCTTGCAATATCTTATTCCACTTTCCTATTAAAAACATGTGCACCCTCTTCCTAACCATCCTTGCCATCCTTCTTAGACATTCTATGGTGGGCCTGAGAGGAATAGCTCTCGGCCAAATGAGCTTGTGAAGATGTATGGACAGTCTCTGAAGTTCAGTTTATTAGATATCAAGTTAATATCATTCATTTAACTACACTAAACAGAAGAGGTCATCAGATAATTAAAGACATAGCATTGTTTATTTTTCAATATTTAAAGAGACCTTTTATGTCCTCAGAGATGTGCGTATTACATACCGCTAGAAAGCTGACAGTGTGCAGAATTCAGTGCACTGTCAGCTTTCCCCGCTATGCGCCCCGGTGCTGGAGATATCAGTGCCATTAGTTTCGGAGTGCATACCGGAAAAGCTGAATTCGGTGCACTGTCTGCTTTCTAATGGACTCTTTAAGTTGCTTCTCTCCAGTGCTTGGCAGTCACCTACTCTACCTACCCCTCATCCTGGCACTGCCTGTTTTAAAGATTCAGAGTTACATGTAAGAGTTATTCTGCTTTTGAAAGTATATTAGAATTTGAGATCATTTGATTCTCTAATACAGGGGTTGGCAACCCCTGGCATGCATGTCACTCTTGGCACGCATGGCATACATTAAATGAAGGGGGAGCGTCCCTTCAGTGCTCTGCTAGAGCTGTGGTATAGGACACTCCCCCTTCTCTTGCTGCCCTTCCTGCCCACCAATGAGAGGGGTGAGGAAGCTCAGGAGGCGGAGCTTATCACTGTACAGCACAAGGACCCTGCCTGCTGCAGAGATGAGCTCCTGCTCTGCATCCTGCAAAAACTCTGACCAAGGAGGAGGAGAAGGAAGAGGAGGAGGAGAGGAGAGCACTGTCAACAAAGTGAAAGTAACAAAAAAAAAAACAACAGGTACTTGCTGTGGTTACTCTTTCTATTAATGTCAGGCATTTGGAGTTATTTAGTTTTAGTAACTCCATGTGCCTCACATTAATAGCAATTAACCCCATCATGTCCCTCACATTAACTCCTGTGTGCCTCACATAAGAGTTACTAATATGTGAGACATATGGAGGTACATTACAAAGGTACAAAGGACCTCAATAATGAAGATATTTACTTATATTAATTATCTCTCTATATGTCTCACATATCAGTAACCTTTACGTATAGCACACAGGGGTTAATGTGAGGGACATGATAGGGTTAACTGCTATTAATATGAGGCACATGGAGTTGCTAAACTGTAATGCACATGACCATACTTTTTATCCACAACTGTGGATAAAAGTACAGACCTATACATTTCAATGGGCCCATACACACAGCCGATCTTTTTGCGGCTGCGTGTCCGGGCCAAATTGAAGAGCTGCAAATTATGGAGCAGGTCCTATATCTGTCCTATACATACCCTATATCTGTCTGCATTTGCGGCTCTGTCAATTTATTTTTAATGTATAGGTAAGTGAAAACCACATCCGTGCCATTTGTGTGCAGAAGGCTGAGGCCCCATGTTGCAGAAGCGTAGCGTTTTGTTGCAGATTTTGCTGCGGGTTTTTGAGCCAAAGCCAAGAATGGCTACAAAAGGAATGGGAAATATAAAGGAAGTTCTTATATGTCTCCCTTTTGCTCAATCCACTCCTGGCTTTGGCTCAAAAAACCACAACAAAATCTACAACAACAAAAGCTTCGTTTCCGCAACGTGGGACCTCAGCCTTAGGTTAAGGCCCCACAAACCCAGTTTTTTTTTGTTGTGGTTTTTTGAGCCCAAGCCAAGAGTGGATTGAGCAGAAAATAGAAGTATGAGAAGCTTTCTATATATTTCCCATTTGTTTTTTAGCCATTCTTGGCTTTGGCTGGAAATAACCGCAGCAAAATCTGCAACAAAAAAAAGCTGCATTTCCGCCACGTGGGGTCTTACCCTTAGGGTGTTTCTTTTCAGGTGGTGACACTCTGTGTACTCAGGTACAGCTATAGCCAAATCCATTCCCCGGGTGCCAGTGTTGTCACTTTGGGGTAAGTGTGACACTCATTAATTCCTGGCTGGGGTTTTGCTGAAATTAATCTGCGTTTCACTTGCAGAAAAGTGAAAGTACCGGCGGCCCGGGTACTGGATGCAGCATCCAGGTACATAGTGTGTCACCATCCTACAGGTGTTACCTCACTCTGCTCCCGCATGTGGCTGGGAGCACAGTATGACAGCACCCCTGTGTTACGGTTTGTGCTATATCACTTTAGTGTATGTGTTGTCAGCCTTACAATTATTGACCAGCAGTCCAAGTACCTCATCTTTGATTTTTTAATTTAAATCGGCACGCCGAACAAAAAAGGTCCCCTACCCCTGCTCCAATACATTACTATAGGTGTCTCCAAAGGTACAACTATCCATGGGTTGTATATGGAATTGCAGCTCAGCTCTATTGAAGTGCAGTGCCTCATAGAATCTGGGGACAGGTATGACACACTTTTTTTTGAGAAGAAAGCAGTGTATATGTATATATATATATATATATAAATACTGTATATATATATTGTGACAATTGGAGGTAATTTAGCCTCAAAGGTGGCAGCTTCCTGGTGGTACTGGGTGCCAAATAAGCAGCATATCAGGTAGTAGTAATCCAAAATAAATGGCTTTATTCAGCTTGTGAGTGTAAACAGGAACAAAATAAAAAAACAGCCTAGCCCACACACTTTTCAATACCTCACAACTTGAGCCCTGACTAACCTCTGGGGCAAGAAGCTTTACTGAGGCTTCTCCTCAGCAGTCTGGCTCACATTTAGCTCAACCAGTCCTTTCTGGAATCCAGTCCTCTTGGGACAGACCGCCTTGTCTGTCTCCAACTGGTTCCACCATCTACCTGCTCCCTGCAGGTCTCCAGCAGCACTCTCCTGCTGTGTACACTCCTTCTGGAGTTGGGCCCCCACCTATGGGTGTGGTCGAGGACCTTTTCAATCCTATCTTTGGGTCCCTCACCAGCGCCCTCTAGGTTCAACCCCTTTGCTGACTGTTTTGACATCTATTTAGCTTTATATTAACAAAAAGAACAGTCAGAAGGTGTTTCTGATCTACTGTTTATATTAGTTATTAACTTTTGGATGAATAAGTAGTTTGGTTAAATTGAATTACATTTTCTTTCTCTAAACAAGTAGCGTTACTCGACTATAAACAGAATTACAGATTTGGCAATAATTTCTCCCTTTTTTGCTTTTAATCTTAACAGAGACTCTTGGCCTTCCATTGATGATTTTTAGTTATGCTATTATGAGCATTGCATCTTTGCTGTTTGTTCTAATGTTTGTTCCGAATACAAAGGGAAGACCTTTGGAGGAAATTTCAATGGAATTAGCAAACAGGTAAATTTAATTGTCTCTTGTTTAGAAAAGAAATTGCATAACAATCTGAAAAAACATTTCTCTTATAAGGTTTAAATCAGAGGGTTGTATCTATAGATCACCACACTTGATAGATTATAAGAATTCATATAAAGCGATTATATTCTTAAAACAGATCACGTGCTATTTACATGTTTTCTTGACTCATAATACTTAGTTTATATGTACATCCTTTGATCATGTACACTGTGACATAATGCAGCTTTATGATTTTGCCATCTAACATATGGTTGTGCTTTGGTATACAGTGGGTACGGAAAGTATTCAGACCCCTTTTTGAGGTGGAGATGTTTTTGAGATGGAGATGATATGAGCATGTGAGTGACTGGATATGGGGGGGGGAAGGTCTGAGTCAAACATAACCCCAAGGCAGCGGGCATACTGCCTAGGAGTTATGATAAGACCGCAGACTGAAATGGAAATATCAGGAATAGGTCTATTAGATGGTGGAAACAGTAGTAGTTCAATCTTTGAGAGATTCAGTTTCAGATAAAGCAAAGACATGATATTAGAGAGATACTGGTGTTCTGTATTAGTGCAGGGTTGATGTCATAGGATGACATACAGTGGGTATGGAAAGTATTCAGACCCCTTTCAATTTTTCACTCTTTGTTTCATTGCAGCCATTTGCTAAAAGCAAAACAGTTCATTTTATTTCTCATTAATGTATACTCAGCACTCCATCTTGACAGAAAAACCCCCAGAAATGTAGATATTTTTGCAAATTTATTAAAAAAGAAAAACTGAAATATCACATGGTCATAAGTATTCAGACCCTTTGCTGTGACACTCATATTTAACTCACATGCTGTCCATTTCCTTCTGATCCTCCTTGAGATGGTTCTACTCCTTCATTGGAGTCCAGCTGTGTTTAATTAAACTGATTGGACTTGATTAGGAAAGGCACACACCTGTCTATATAAGACCTCACAGCTCACAGTGCATGTCAGAGCAAATGAGAATCATGAGGTCAAAGGATCTGCCCAAGGAGCTCAGAGACAGAATTGTGGCAAGGCACAGATCTGGTCAAGGTTACAAAAGAATTTCTGCAGAACTCAAGGTTCCTAAGAGCACAGTGGCCTCCACAATCCTTAAATGGAAGAAGTTTGGGACGACCAGAACTCTTCCTAGACCTGGCCGTCCAGCCAAACTGAGCAATCGTGGAAGAAGAGCCTTGGTGAGAGAGGTAAAGAAGAACCCAAAGATTAATAAGATCAATGAGGATGAGCTCCAGGGATGCAGTAGGGAGATGGGAGAAAGTTCCACAAAGTCAACTATCACTGCAGCCCTCCACCAGTCGGGGCTTTATGTCAGAGTGGTCCGAAGGAAGCCTCTCCTCAGTGCAAGACATATGAAAGCCCGCATAGAGTTTGCCAAAAAACACATGAAGGACTCCCAGACTATGAGAAATAAGATTCTGTGGTCTGATGAGCGGTATGTGTGGAGAAAACCAGGCACTGCTCATCACCTGCCCAATACAATCCCAACAGTGAAACATGGTGGTGGCAGCATCATGCTATGGGGTGTTTTTCAGCTGCAGGGACAGGACGACTGGTTGCAATTGAAGTAAAGATGATTGTGGCCAAGTACAGAGATATCCTGGAAGAAAACCTCTTCCAGAGTGCTCTGGTCCTCAGACTGGGCTGAAGGTTCACCTTCCAACAAGACAATGACCCTAAGCACACAGCTAAAATAACAAAGGAGTGGCTTTGGAACAACTCTGTGACCTTTCTTGACTGGCCCAGCCAGAGCCCTGACCTCAACCCAATTAAGTATCTCTGGAGAGACCTGAAAATGGCTGTCCACCAACGTTCACCATCCAACCTGACGGAACTGGAGAGGATCTGCAAGGAAGAATGGCAGAGGATCCCCAAATCCAGATGTGAAAAATTTGTTGCATCATTCCCAAGAAGACTCATGGCTGTACTAGCTCAAAAGGGTGTGTCTACTCAATACTGAGCAAAGGGTCTGAATACTTATGACCATGTGATATTTCAGTTTTTCTTTTTTTAATAAATTTGCAGAAATATCTACATTTCTGCTTTTTTTTTCTCTCAAGATGGGGTGCTGAGTGTACATTAATGACAAATAGAATGAACTTTTTTGCTTTTAGCAAATGGCTGCAATGAAACAAAGAGTGAAAAATTTAAAGGGGTCTGAATACTTTCCGTACCCACTGTATGTGGGACAGGACAGGTAGGTATAGCTTCTTGCATTATAATTTATTTTATCACAGTTCCTAGCAATGGCCAAGTTTTATTATACAGTGATTTGAGCCAAAACTAAAAGTCATTGGAGAAGTATAGGTCCATCCTTTATATTGCCCATTACTTTTGATTCCACATAAACTAACTTAGTGACCAACTAGTACAGAGGGAGTAAGGACCCTGAAAAAAAAAGCATGAGTGGATATGGGTGTGGAGGAGGAAGGCCATTGCAGCCTGTTTGTTATTACTTATGCTGAATCGTATTAAGAGTCTTTATAACTTTGGCTCATCTTGCACCAGGGCAGGAGCTGATTAAGACTGGTATACTTCTTGCCAATCTTATTACATCTGCTCAATCGCACATAAATATATGACTATTAGATCTGCTGAACAATATTAACATATCTGTGGTAGTCAATAGTTCTTCTGCTCCATGGTCAATTATGTGATGGAAACAAAAGTTATTATTCTTGGTTAAAAACAGATATTGCTGAATGTTATTAGCGGTAATAGATGGAAACCAGCATATTAACAAAGACCGTAAACAGGAGCGTAGTTTTTTGGCACTGCATTTCTCCACAGTTCAGTACTACAGTATTTGTAGTTGTTTTGCACCTTGTAGCTAACCATGCGAAAACCTGGCAGTGACCTGCAGACTTCCCACAGTAATGAATCAATTAATGTCAGAGTCATAGTCAGCTTTATTACATTCTGTGAGGTCACTGCCATATGCAAGTCTATGAAAAGAGGAAAGAACTGAGTAATAATAATCAACCACTAATGGATAGTAATAAACTGTCAATTAAAAGTCTTATGGAAAGTTATTTTCATTGTGAAGATTGTCAATGCTGGCATACTCGTTGGAATTGTCTCTAAAGTTCTTTTTTAGAGAAGAGAACAGGGTCTCCAGGCAGTCAAGTAAACAGGTACAATAGATAAGTGACAATAGGACTGGCAGCAATCAAACTGTACTTTGCTTTGGGGTTCAAAGCCTGGCACATACTTGAGGAAATCAGATATATGCCTTATACAGAAAGCATATGTGCAGATACTGCTACAAGAGATCCTCTATGCTCCCATAGTAAAACATAACTTAGGCTAGGTTCACACTTGCGCCTGATCTCCACTTGGTGAATTCCATTCCCCATTCCGCTTTAAAGATGCGGAGAGAAAAGTCCTGCAAGCAGGACTTTTCTCTCCGCATTTTTCGGGCGGAAATCGGGCAGGTAACCGTTTTTTTTTAAGCGGACCCCATGGACGGAAAACCGAACGCAGGTGTGAACCTAGCGAAACATTGTAGATTTTGCTTTCTATATCCCTCTGCATAGAATGGCATAGTCTACTGTGTTATTCTATACAGCAAAAAAGCAGGTATGTTGACAGATATCAGTCCAGTCTGTGCTAAAAGGATACTTTTTTGGCATATGCTAGCATGTTGGGGCTAATGGATAAATTCAGAGAATGTGCTGGGAGATTTCCTGGCACATACCCTATATATAGTTAACTAATGTGCTTTGAATACAGACTAGATAGAAAGATATTTATCTTGTGTACTTGTTTTGCCTTTATACATTCATATAGATTTTTTGCATATCATCAGCTCACTTCTCTTTTTTTCTGACTCATGCTTATTAAACTGAAAGTAATATAGGGAACTGCATCTTTCTGTATCTTTGCTACAGCTTACATTTCATGGGATAAACCAGTATGTAATATATGCATTCTTTATCAATCTATTACATAGAGTTTATAGTTATATGCATGATGCTTTACATAAATCTAATAAACAGATCTTTAACAAT
Organism: Leptodactylus fallax; assembly: GCA_947044405.1. NCBI lineage: Eukaryota > Metazoa > Chordata > Amphibia > Anura > Leptodactylidae > Leptodactylus > Leptodactylus fallax. The sequence goes on from CAMRHE010000092.1 coordinate 4,630,253, forward strand.
AGTTTAAACTCTGTTAACTATTAGACTTCATGCTCATTACTAAAGATGAGATTCAACCTGAATATTCCAAACAGTTTTGAACGAAACTGAATAAATGGTGAAATTCGTCTCAGATTAGCTAAAATGGCTGCTGCGACATGCATTTTGCAGTGAAAATACAAAAGACACACCTATCACGTCCTAGCATCACCTGACAGGCTCTCAGGCAACAGTCAGTGGTAGGTGGACACCTCACAATGCTGATGTCACATACTGTATATAAGATGCTGTGTGCAGGTACATGAGGGATTTCAGTGATGGTGCAAGTAGCGGATGGATGTGTTATTCCTTTCTGCATGATCCAAAGCAATTACTTCATGTTCTTCAACAATACACAGCACTAACTGCAACAAAACTTGCAGAAGAGCTAGAGAATCATAGGAGTAGGAGATGTTGAACAAAGTGTAGTAAGATTTAATCAATTACAGATAGATAATGATAGAAATCATTGATAAGAGTGGGGAATAATATCTGGTCTGTGTGAGCCAGACTGCTGGAGTAATACAGACATAGGACATTTAATCCTTTCATTGCCAATAATCTAATTTTGTCTGTTATATTTTAAGTCTGTTTTGTAATAGAGCAGTTTGATCTGTAATTGTCCAGAAAGTGTTTTACATTGTTTTTACTGACAAAGTCAGTTCTGTTAGTGAAAAATCTAATCTGAAAAATTCTCCGTTTGTTAAGGGTTTTTTCTTTTGCTCACCCAATGAACAGTCTGTGCTAATCCAGTCCAAAAAAATCTCTTTCTTAAGGTGTTTTTTTTTTATTTTGCTCACCCAATAACTTTGATGCAGCCTGTTAATCTGAAAAAATCTTTTTATTAAGGGGGTGTTTTATAATCACCCAAAAAGTCTCACAGCCTGTGCTAATCTAAAAAATTTCCGTTGCTCAAAGTTTTTTTGCTCACCCAATAGTGTGATGCAGCCTGCTAATCTGAATAAATAGATCTCCATTTATTAAGGGTATTTTTTTATTTTATTTTTTTTTTTTTCTGCTTACCAAATAAACAGTCTTGCAGCGTATGCAAATCTATTGTACTGAGGAGGTGACTGGTTAATTACCCCAGAGAACTCAAAAAAAAAAAAAAATACTTGGGAAGGTAAAGACCAGCAAGTCAGAGTGTTCAACATCAGTGTAAGGGTATGTCCCATGTGCAACTTGAACGCTTGCAATTGGCCAACTGTGGTATGTTAGGGATGGAGTATTCTCTCATCCATCTCTTATACAGGGTGTACAGATGGCCGTGTTACTCAATAAAGCTTCGGGCCTTGTGATTACCCCCCTCCCCTCTCTCCTCTCCCCCATCCCATCACTTGTCTTGATGCTTATATTGTATAACTTTTGCTTTTCAGCTCATTGTTTATTGCTAGGGTAGGAAGTAGTGGTAGTATAGGGAGTATATTATTTCCTGTATTGTACCTGTCCTGCCCTCATGTGTGTTGTGGTCAATCAATAAAACTTCGGGCCTGTGACTTCCCCTCCCTTCCCCCTCTGTATTTGTTACTTGACTGTCTTTGTTGTTTTGACCAAAAAGTATGTCAGATAGGTTTGTAGTGCAGCATGTAGTGTTAGGACGTTTTTCCTTTCGCCGTATGTTGCGCCGCATCCCTTAACCCCTTAAGGACACAGCCCAAAAGTGCGTTAAGGACCAGGCCTCATTTTTCAAATCTGACATGTGTCACTTTATTTGGTAATAACTTTGTGACGCTTTAAGTTATCAAAGTGATTCTGAGACTGTTTTTTCGTGAGACATTGTACTTCATGTCAGTGGTAAATTTTGGTTGATAAGTTTTGTCTTTGATTATGAAAAAATAGGAGATTTGGTAAAAATTTTGAAAAAAATGCAGTTTTCAAACTTTGAAATTGCATGCCTTTCATATAGAAAGTAATACTACCCAAATTTCTTCATAAATATAATTTATCATGCCTCTTCTTTATGTTGCAATCAAATTTTAATCACCCTTTCATTTTTTTTAGATATTATAAGGCTTACAAGTCAAGCAGTAATTTTCCAAATTTTCAAGAATATTTCCAAAACACATTTTTCAAGGGACCAGCTCAGTTCTGAAGGGGCCTTGAAAGGCCTCTCTAATAGAAACCCCCATAAATCACACCATTCTCAAAACTGCACTCCTCAAAGAATTCAAAACAGCATTTAGAAAGTTTCTTAACCCTTTCAGCATTCTACAGCAATTAAAACAAAATGGAGGTCAAATTTACACTTTTCAATTTTTGTCACTAATATATTCATTTAGCACTAGAATTTACATATTTCCTAGGGTTTAAAAGAGAAAATACATTCCACAATCTGTAATGCACTTTGTCCCGAGTATGAAATTATCCCACATGAGGATGTAAACTGATGTATGGGCACACGGTAGGGTAAAGAATGGAAGCAGCGCTAATGGGATTTTGGAGGGCAAATTTTGCTGGAATCTGTTTCAGGCACCATGTTGCATTTGGAGAGCCCCTGAAGTACCAGAACAGTAGAATCCCCCCCCAAAATGACCCCATTTTGGAAACTACACCCCTCAAGGAATTAATCAAGGGGTATAGTGAGCACTTTGACCCTACAGGAGTTTCACAGAATTGGGCCAGGAAAAGGGAAAGCAACATTTTTTTCTATAAAATGTTGCTTTAACCCCAATTTTTGCATTTCCACAAGGGGTTAAAAGAGAAAATGCACCCCACAATTTGTTAAGCATTTTCTCCCAACTACAGAAATACCCCATATGTGGATGTAAAGTGATGTATGGGCACACTATAAGGTCCAGAACGGAAGGAGCGCTATTGGGTTTTTGGAAGGCAGATTTTACTGGAATCTGTTTCAGGCATCATGTTGCATTTGGAGAGCTCCTGAAGTGCCAGAACAGTAGAATCCCCCCCAAAATGACCCCATTTTGGAAACTACACCCCTCAAGGAATTTATCAAGAGGTATAGTGAGCACTTTGACCCTACAGGTGTTTCACAGATTTTTTTACCATTGAGATGTGAAAATGAAAAATTACTTTTTTTACAATAAAATGTCACTTTAGCCCCACATTTTTCATCTTCACAAGGGGTTAAAGGTGAAATTGCACCACACATTTTGCTACACAATTTCTCCAGAACATGACAATACCCCACATGTGCTGGTACCCTGATGTACGGGCACACGGCAGCACTCAGAACAGACGGAGCGCTAATTGGATTTTGGAGGCTAGATTGTGCTACAATAGTTTTCAGGCACCATGTTCCTTTTGCAGAGCCCCCAAGGTGCCAAAACAGTGGAAACCCCCAAAATGTGACCCCATTTTGGAAACTACACCCCTCATGAAATTAATCAAGGGGTATAGTGAGCACTTTGACCCTACAGGAGTTTCACAGAATTGGGCCAGGAAAAGGGAAAGCAACATTTTTTTCTATAAAATGTTGCTTTAACCCCAATTTTTGCATTTCCACAAGGGGTTAAAAGAAAAAAATGCACCCCACAATTTGTTAAGCATTTTCTCCCAAGTACAGAAATACCCCATATGTGGATGTAAAGTGATGTATGGGCACACTATAAGGTCCAGAACAGAAGGAGCGCTATTGGGTTTTTGGAAGGCAGATTTTGCTGGAATCTGTTTCAGGCACCATGTTGCATTTGGAGAGCACCTGAAGTGCCAGAACAGTAGAATCCCCCCAAAATGACCCCATTTTGGAAACTACACCCCTCAAGGAATTTATCAAGAGGTATAGTGAGCACTTTGACCCTACAGGTGTTTCACAGATTTTTTTACCATTGAGATGTGAAAATGAAAAATTACTTTTTTTACAATAAAATGTCACTTTAGCCCCACATTTTTCCATCTTCACAAGGGGTTAAAGGAGAAATTGCACCACACATTTTGCTACACAATTTCTCCAGAACATGACAATACCCCACATGTGCTGGTACCCTGATGTACGGGCACACGGCAGCACTCAGAACAGACGGAGCGCTAATTGGATTTTGGAGGTTAGATTATGCTAGAACAGTTTTCAGGCACCATGTTCCGTTTGCAGACCCCCCCAAGGTGCCAAAACAGTGGAAACCCCCAAAATGTGACCCCAATTTGGAAACTAGACCCCTCAAGGAATTTATCAAGGGGTATAGTGAACACTTGGACCCTACAGGAGTTTCACAAAATTTTTAACCATTGGGATATGAAAATGAAAAATTAATTTTTTTGCAATAAAATGTCACTTTAGCTCCAAATTTTTCATCTTCGCAAGGGGTTAAAGGAGAAAAAGCATCCACTATTTGTTAAGCAATTTCTCCCAACTAAAGAAATGCCCCACATGCGGGTGTAAACTGCTGTATGGTCACAAAGTGGGAGAGAACAATATTTGGAGGGCAGCTTTTGCTATAATAGGATTTAGTTACCATGTCACATTTGCAGAGGCCTTGAAGTGCCAGAACAGTGGAAACCCCAAAAAATGTGACCCCAATTTGGAAACTAGACCTCTCAAGGAATTTATCAAGGGGTATAGTGAACACTTGGACCCTACAGGAGTTTCACAAAATTTGTAACCATTGGGATATGAAAATGAAAAATTAATTTTTTTTGCAATAAAATGTCACTTTAGCTCCAAATTTTTCATCTTCGCAAGGGGTTAAAGGAGAAAAAGCATCCACTATTTGTTAAGCAATTTCTCCCAACTAAAGAAATGCCACACATGCGGGTGTAAACTGCTGTATGGTCACAAAGTGGGAGAGAACAATATTTGGAGGGCAGATTTTGCTATAATAGGATTTAGTGACCATGTCACATTTGCAGAGGCCTTGAAGTGCCAAAACAGTGGAAACCCCCAAAATGTGACCCCAATTTGGAAACTAGACCCCTCAAGGAATTTATCAAGGGGTATAGTGAACACTTGGACCCTACAGGAGTTTCACAAAATTTGTAACCATTGGGATATGAAAATGAAAAATAAATTTTTTTTGCAATAAAATGTCACTTTAGCTTAAAATTTTTCATACTCGCAAGGGGTTAAAGGAGAAAAAGCATCCACTATTTGTTAAGCAATTTCTCCCAACTAAAGAAATGCCCCACATGCGGGTGTAAATTGCTGTATGGTCACAAAGTGGGAGAGAACAATATTTAGAGGACAGATTTTGCTGTAATAGTTTTCAGGTACAATGTCGCTTGTGCTGAGCCCCTGAAGTGCCAGAATAGTGGAAGCCCCCAACAAACGACTTCAGTGTTAAATTACACCCCTTAAAAAATTTATCAAGTTGAATAGCAAACATTTGGACGCCACTTGTATGACATTAATTTATTTTCCAGAAATTACTGCATAACAGGATGAAAGTACATGAATGTATAAGGAGTTGATATTCCATGGAAAATAAATTCTAAAATTAATAATCCATAGAAGTGTGGTACAACCTAAAGCACTCCTTCATGCACAGGCCAGGTTTTTCGGGGCAGGTGTCACACTGATAAATGGTGTCTTTCCTTATTCCTCTTTTGTAGCACACTCTGCACTTTTTTTGGCTCTTCCCTTTTTTTGCAGTTTGGGGGATTTGACTGGGAAAATGTTGCCCTGGTACAATATGGGAACCTTCCGTTCCAGAAGTACTGGGGCCTGGCACTTCTAGGTCCCCAAATATCAGGGTCTTGATAATTGCCTCCTGAAACTCAAGGAAGGTTCCTGTCTGGCCTGCACATCGTGATAGCACGTAAGCATTATACATTGCCATCTGCACGATGTGCACGACCAGCTTTTTGTACCACACTCTTGTTTTCCGCATGGCACTGTATGGCTTTAGGACTTGATCAGATAGATCAACCCCTCCCATCTATTTATTGTATGCCAAGATGCAGTCTGGCTTGGGGGCAGTTGTACTGGTGCCACGCAGAGGGACAGGGGTGCTGCCGCTGCCATGAATTGTGGTCAGTACAAGGACATCCCTCTTGTCCTTATACTTGACCAGCAGCATATTTTCATTGCAGACGGCCCTACTCTCACCCCTTCTGAGGGGCTGTGCAATATGTGCCCTAGGGAGGCCTCTTTGATTTTTGCGCACTGTCCCACAAGCTGCAGTTCCTCTGGAACTGAGGCACCTAAAGAGTGGGATGCTGGTGTAAAAGTTATCCACGTATAGATGATAACCTTGGTCCAGCAGTGGGTGCAGCAAGTCCCACACTATTTTCCCACTAACTCCTAGGATTGGGAGGCATTCTGGGGGCTCAATCCTTGTGTCCCTTCCTTCATACACCCTAAACTTATAGGTGTACCCTGAGCTGCTCTCGCACAGTTTATACATTTTAATGCCATACCGTGCCCTCTTACTGGCCAAGTATTGGCGGAATTTTAGCCTCCCTTTGAAACTGATCAGAGACTCATCAATTGCAATGTTCTGATCAGGGATGTAGGACTCTGCAAATTTGGCACTAAAGTGGTCAATGACTGGCCTGACTTTGTATAGGCGGTCAAAATTTGGGGCATCTCGGGGCACTGTGCATTGTTGTTATAGTGAATGAATTTCAGGATCATTTCAAAGCGTGTCCTGGTCATGGCCATTCGATAGATTGGAGTATTATACAAGATGTCTGTACTCCAATACTGTCGAATTGTAGGTTTCTTCACTATGCCCATATGCAGAATAAGACCCCAGAAAATCTTCATCTCTGCTGCATTTACTGGGGTCCAGTTCTGGGACCTGGCATATGAAGAGGTGGCATTTTGTTCCATAAATTGTTGGGCATATAGATTAGTTTGGACCACCATAAAATCTATAAAGTCATCAGAGAAAAAGATTTTGAAAAATTCATTTTCTCTGAAGCCTGCAGTCTCAGTTTGTATTCCTGACCTGCCCACAAAGTCAGGAAGCTGAGGCTCATAATTTTCTGGGGGCGGGGTCCATATGGGCTCTGCAGCTTCGAAAACTACCTCAGCAATAGTTCTGGGGCGCCTCCTTTGGGGTTGCTCATCACTGGATGAGGAGGAGGATGAAGAGGAAAAATATAGGAATGGGGCATTTTCCTCTTCTCCCTCGCTGGCGGTATCAGTTTCAGAGGCCAGTAAGGCATACGCCTCTTCTACTGAATACCTTCTTTCGGACGATTGGGATTGTTGGGACATTTTCGTGTTTGCGGTGTTTTACACGAGTATATAAAACTTTTATTTTTTGAAACTTTATTTATTGAAACTTGAAAGTGTGAGGTGTATGTTGTGCTTTAACACGTGTATAGATGTAAAGATGTGAAAATAAAAGACCTAAAATTGAACTATATATATATATATATATATATATATATATATATATATATAGGAGACTTCTATCTATATATATAGCAACTAAATCTAACAACTATTAGAAAAAACCTGCGCCAAAAAAAATGAGCACAGATGTGATCAGTAACGTATATTTGTCACTGACCAGCACTCAGTGGCGGCAGGACCTGCACAAAAAAAAGGCTTGTGCAATAAAAAAAAAAAAGCTTCTGCTTCTTCTAGCTAAAATTGAACTATATATATAATATATAGGAGACTTCTATCTATATATATAGCAACTAATTCTGAATACTCTGAAAAAAAAACCTGCGCCAGAAAAAATGAGCACAGATGTGATCAGTAACGTATATTTGTCACTGACCAGCGCTCAGTGGCGACAGAACCTGCACAAAAAAAAGGCTTGTGCAATAAAAAAAAAAAGCTTTTGCTTCTTCTAGCTAAAATTGAACTATATATATATATGTATATATATATAGGAGACTTCTATCTATATATATAGCAACTAATTCTGAATACTCTGAAAAAAAACCTGCGCCAGAAAAAATTAGCACAGATGTGATCAGTAACGTATATTTGTCACTGACCAGCGCTCAGTGGCGGCAGGACCTGCACAAAAATAAAGGCTTGTGCAATAAAAAAAAAAACCTGCTTCTTCTAGCTAAAATTGAACTATATATATATATAGGAGACTTCTATCTATATATATAGCAACTAAATCTAACAACTATTAGAAAAAACCTGCGCCAAAAAAAATTAGCACAGATGTGATCAGTAACGTATATTTGTCACTGACCAGCGCTCAGTGGCGGCAGGACCTGCACAAAAAAAAAGGCTTGTGCAATAAAAAAAAAAAACCTGCTTCTTCTAGCTAAAATTGAACTATATATATATATAGGAGACTACTTCTATCTATATATATAGCAACTAAATCTAACAACTATTAGAAAAAACCTGCACCAAAAAAAATGAGCACAGATGTGATCAGTAACGTATATTTGTCACTGACCAGCGCTCAGTGGCGGCAGGACCTGCACAAAAAAAAGGCTTGTGCAATAAAAAAAAAAACCTTCTGCTTCTTCTAGCTAAAATTGAACTATATATATATATATATATATATATATATATATATATATATGAGACTTCTATCTATATATATATAGCAACTAATTCTGAATACTCTGAAAAAAAAACCTGCGCTAGAAAAAATGAGCACAGATGTGATCAGTAACGTATATTTGTCACTGACCAGCGCTCAGTGGTGGCAGGACCTGCACAAAAAAAAAGGCTTGTGCAATAAAAAAAAAAAACCTTCTGCTTCTTCTAGCTAAAATTGTACTATATATATATATATATATATATATATATATATATATATATATATATATAGGAGACTTCTATCTATATATATAGCAACTAAATCTAACAACTATTAGAAAAAACCTGCGCCAAAAAAAAACTTGTAGAAATGGTAGGAGTGACTCCAAAAAAAGAGAGGTAGGGGACCGCGCTTCACCAAGGTTGCTTTAATAAACTCTAAAACACACTTCTGCTTTTTACAGCTAACCCCTCCAGGCTGTCTTTTGTACACTTGATAAAGAGGACCATTGATCCTCGAAACGCGTTGTGTTTTAGAGTTTATTAAAGCAACCTTGGTGAAGCGCGGTCCCCTACCTCTCTTTTTTTGGAGTCACTCCTACCATTTCTACATTTGGAATACCGTTTGGATCCAGGAGATCCTGACGCCTAGAGGTCCCGCTGCTCCCTCATCCTGTGACATAGTTTGGACCATTCCACTAAAATATACGACATTATACCATACCTAACCATTCAAGGTGAGAGCTTATCTACACTGTGGCCAATCCACTACTAGTGGGCTAATCAACTGAGGGGGTATTGATATACACTATACCCATTCAGGTGTATGCCCATGCATTGTGGACCCACTCTACAACTTTATCCACCTCCTCTCAACCTTTATTAGTGGACACGTCCTAGTCACTTTATAGCACCAATCACTGTCACTTATCCAGATACTTTCCAGCACAGATCATTGGATATGTGCCGGCAAGCTGCAATTGGCAAATCTGAATCGATTAGCCAAATGCAGCCATCTACGTAGCGGGGAGGGGGTTAAACCTCCCGTTTCCCAGGAAGTAGATTGTCTGCTGTCATAAACAGCAGCGATCTTCTTAAAATCTCCGTGTCGCAAGACACGGAGGCTCCTTAAGGACAGGGCGTACTAATACGCCCTGTTGCGCTAAGTACCAAGCGCTCAGGACGTAATAGTACGTCCAATGTCGTTAAGTGGTTAAGGATGAAAGATTTAGTCTGAATTGTGGTATTGTAACTCAGTTGCGCTGCATCGCAGTACCTTTGTAATTTTTGCGTGAGACTGGTTGTATAATAAAATCTTTATTCAATCAAAAAACAGGGTGTACAGATGGCCAGGGTTCCTTGGTTGGAATCACCTTCTTCGACTTCAGTTGCGCCTTCAACACCGTTCGGCTGAGCCTACTGGCAGCGGAACTACGGAAAATGTCAGTGGTAGAACCACTTGTGAGGTGGATCTCTGATTTCCTCACAAATGGACCTCAACTAGTCAGACTTAGTTATCCTCCTTCCTCTTCACTATATTCACGATGGACTTACAATAGAACTCCATCCCCTGCTTCCTGCAGAGGTTCTAAGATTACTCAGTGGTGGGCTGTATAAACAAGAGGGATGACAAGGAGTACAGGGACATGGTGGAGAAATTTGCACCTTGGAGCAGCAGAAATGGCCTTGTCCTGAATGTTATCAAAACTATGAAACTGATAATCAACTTTGGTAGGGCCTGTATGCATGTCCCTTCAATCACCATTGAGGGTCAGGAGTTGGAAAAGGTCACATCCTACAATTACTTAGGACTACACATCAACAACAAATGGATTAGAGGCTGAACAATGATAAGGTCATCAAGAAGGGAGCCAGCAGACTATACTTTCTATGACAGTTAAAATAGTTTAGGGTACGTGGGACCTGTTAGAAACCTTTTAACAATCAGTAATTGCCTAGGTCCTATTCTATGGGACTGTTGCTTGGGTGGACAACACTAGAATGAGAGCTGCTAATAAGATTAACAAACTAATCAAAAAGGCTGGTCTGCCTGCAAAAGAGGATCATAAAAAAATTCAAAGCCATCACTGGCAGTCCGTCGCACCCTCTAAACAGATTCATTGCTAACTAACAAAGCCCCTTCGGCAGCAGGTTCACACACAAAAGGTCAGGTAGTCATTTATTCCATTGGTGATCTTGCTCTTCAACAACTCACTAAACCACTAAACTAACATGTACTTTCCTATGTTCCTACACTACATGCTCCACCAACTCACAACATGCACTAGGAAAATTGGATGTAACTTTTACATATGAACTTTTGCTTCACCTCCGTTCCTCACTGTGGGACAAGTACTAACTACTGCTATGCTTAGGTTTCTTTACTGTCAACTACTGTCTTATTATGCTGTTGTATCACTTACTGTGGTACCGCTATACTCACAGGTGTCATGCAGTCCCTTTGTTACACATGCTGTGGCTTACTCTTAAATGTTCTACCCAATACAGAGTTATTGAACAATTCAATTTCCCCTCGGCTATCAATAAAGTATTCTATTCTATTATAATCTAAAAAATCTCCATTTTTTTTTTTTTGGTTACCCAATATACATGCAAAATGTAACGGCAAAAAAACCCCAAAAACAGACTGACGCACTGACAGGTTGACTGACCAGGTCACCCTCTAAGTGCTTTGCTATTTTTCTTGACATAGCTTCTTGTAAAAAAAAAAAAAAAAAAAAAAAAAACATAGAGTGTCAGAATTGTTGCTGATCACTATTATAATTAAGCAGAGTGCAGTAAAACGACTGGAAAAAACAGGTCAGGGGACAGACAAAAAGAGGGGAGAAGGAAATTCTTGTGCAAGTACTAACAATAAGAATGCGGGTGGCAACCCTACTTCTGGTCTTGACAGCTCCACCAGTAGCTGGCAAGGGTGGCTGAATGGTTTCAGCGCATTGCCATGCAGGCATATGGTTCTGTCATATGCATAAAGCCTAAGATCCATCTGCAAAGCTATAACTTTCACTGTTTTTCATAGTCATTAGGTTTTATGTATCGACAGTGACTAGTAGTAAAGGTAAGACTAACAGTATCTCACAGGGTTTCACTTCTTTAAGATATACATCATAAAGGGTCTTAAATGTGTTGTACAGTTAAGCAAACCAATTTTTACACTGTAAGTCATTTATGGAGGAACCACTTTTATAAAGGATTATACAGTTTTCTATAAGTGCCCATTTATTTCAAAGTGATATGTGTAGTGAGGTTTCAAAGGTAACATAATACTGCATCTCCTTTACTGTTTACTCAGGCACAGTGCCGTTCATATGGTTGAGGTTGGGTCTGGTATTGCAGGTCAGTCCCATTTAAGCCATTTAAGTGATGATAATGATAATTTGGGCAACCAGACAATAAAAAAAATTTGGACAGTTACACTAAGAATATGGCTCATTTGACATGAACAAACCATTTATACCTAAACCTGGAAAGTATATTAAAGCAGTTGACCCATAAGAAACATTTATCGGCTAGGATACGTGATAATTGTATGATTGTTGGATGTCTGACAGCTGGGAATCTGACCAATCACAGGAGCAGGGGTCCATTTAAACAGAGCAGTAGTCACCCATATAAACTACTACTGCATTTAAAGGGAGTCTTTCAGCAGGAAAGTCTGTATCAAATTTTTATTCTGCATTGCAGCTCCATTGTCATGAAAAACAGGATTTTTTTTCCCATGCAAAATAGCTGAAAAGGACATTAGGGGCATTTATTCTCCTGCTGGGGCTTTTCTTCACTCCAGATATCCACCCCTAATTACAGATAAAGTGGGACAAAGTGGGAGATGTCACTCAGTGGGGTGGTGGAGTTGGGCTGCAGTAAGGGACAATTATCTAGAATAGATAGTGAAGCCCCAGCAGGAGAAGAAATGTCCCCAATCTGCATAAAAATAAAATGCATGAAAATGAAGCTGCAATGCAGAATAAGAAAGACATCTTTGGAAAGTGGAGAAGCAGCCCTACAAGGTACTATCATTAGTTTGACACAGAATTTCCTGCTGACAGACTCTCCTTAATTTTTATTTGACTGTTGAATATAACTGAACACTGTCTATCCCATAGATATTTAACAGAGGTGTGGCACGCATACATGACCACTGCTCCAATCACATGGTAGAAATTAGACCCCTGTTCTCATGGTGACTGTTTGTCTAAGTGGTTGATTCCCAGTGGTCACACATTTATCACCTATATTGGACATAAATATTTATTATATGCCAACAATTTTAAGCAATTCCCACAGTCATGGAGCTATCATGCAGCTTTCCCAGACTCATATAAGGCAAATATATAAGATATATGATGAACTAAAACAAATAATATTGTAATGGATAGCGGGATGACAACCCTTGTGGAAAATGTAAAAACAATAAATAGCATAAGTAATAAACTAGAATTAATACCATGAACAAAAAAAAAAACTACTAAACCACTACACTTAAGTCCTGATTTCAATGAATGAATGTATTATTTTTGTCAGCGTTAACTGTTCAATTATTTTCCAGGAATTACGTGTGCCATTTGTTCTGCTCCAGGATTAGAAGTAGACAGAAGTTGGTGCCAATGGAACTTTCTCAGAACACTACTTAGAGGTCATACCTGAGTGATAAATAAGTAGATGCTCTGCTTCACATTGAATTTCCATCTGAAGTATCTGCAGTGTTTGCTGAAGTGTAATTTAACTACAAATATTACTTTATAATGTGTAACCTATGGTTAGAAAGGACAAACAAAATGAAATCCAGAACAATAAAACATAGTGTTTGTTATCAGTCACTTGGCTTGTAGCTCTTTATGTAAATACTATGTGGTTCACTCTAGAAGACAAAATGAAATATTTCTAAATAACCATAGACTAATACTTCTGCAATAGACTATGATTGTATCCCTTCCATGCTGTATAAATGAAATTCCAATTATATTGTCAATATGATTGCAGAATGATCTATACAATGATTTCCAGTACTACAAAATGCAGCTAGGATGATCATTGCATTAAATTTATGTTATAGTGTGAAAACTGTCATCAAAAATTATAAAGCAATAGATTTTTACAATAAAAAGAAATTTCCAAAATGGTTTATATTGTATCACAATAGCTGACACACTTCACTAAAAAAACTGATAGTTCCATTATACATCAATGAATGTGAATGAAGCCTAAATAGATCTCCACCTACATTTATTTTTTTTCCATTAAAATCTGTGAGTTCAAGATATAAGCTTACTTAAGACAAACTGATTTTCGATATATTCGCTATGTTATTCATATATACAGAAATATTTCACAGACCTGTATAGAGATCATGACCATTGACATACGGCAAGGGCTAATTCTATAGGAAGCCTTTTAAGTGTTGTATGTGTTATATTTTTGGAGCTTGAGAGGAAACCAGACTACACAGGACAAACCATACAAACTACGTACAGACATTGTCAAAAAGTGGCCACTGTGCTGGCTGCCAGTAGAAATGCACTGCACATAAAAAATAGAGTGGACTAAGCTCACCTTGGAATCAGTGCAGGCCTTTTTGAAAGGGGTCATCGATCATTTTAATATTGTTGACAAGGGCATAATGATCACAGTAGCAGGGGGAGCAACTGCGACCAGGATCAGAAGGGTAGGGGGCCCGTGGCTGCAGAAGTTGTGTGTTTTTAATTTTTTTTTTCATTAACGGGAAAAATGTCTACTTTTTCTGTAAAAGGACTTAGGTGCTGCAGCATATAAGGGTTTAAATGGCAAGTCGGCTTCTGATTGATAATGGGGTGGGGGTTATATCAAAAACAAATGTCCATGGTAAACTCTCTCATGGGGCCATCTGAAGTGACAGGGAATTGATGAAAACATTTTCTCCTCTCTCTGCCTGTGACAATAAGCACAAAGATGAGTTTCAGATGGAGAAATGTAAAGCATGCTAACACTTGACTTTGGTTCAATGGAAATATATCCTGGGTAGTGAGAAATCACTCTTCTCTAACTGGCAGCTTGATGGATGAGTCTGGGTGTGGCAAATGCCAGGAAACCGTTGCCTGCATGACTGTATTGTGCCAGCTAGTTTGATGGGAAGAGATAATACTATGAGGTTGTTTTTCAGGGGTTGGCCCAGGCCTCTTAGTTTAAGTTGAAGCCTTAATGCGCCAGCATAACAAGACAATTTTGACAACTGTATGCTTCCAACTTTCTGGGAACAGTTTGGGGAACGCCCTTTTTTCCAGAATATCAGTGTCCAGTGCACAAAGCAGGGTATATAAAGCTATGGTTGGCTGTGTTTGTTATGGAAGAACTTGACACACACACAGCCTTGACTTCAATGCAATTAAACACCTTTGAAATGAACTATAATGGAGATTGTGAGTCAGCCCCACTTGCCTAAAGTCAGAACGGAACTGAACAATTGTTCTTCTGGATGACAAAAATTTCCATAGTAATATGATGTTGTACCGTGTTAGCCATTGAAAGTAGTGGAAGAGCGAAGAAATCAGGCGATACCTTTTAGAGGCTGAGTATATTTGATAGTGAGCTTTCGGAAGTACTAGCTCCTTTAACACCATGTCTCATGAAGGGAGCTAGTACTCTCGAAAGCTCACCATCAAATATACTCAGTTAGCCTCTAAAAGGTATCGCTTGATTTCTTCACTCTTCCAAAAATTCCCCTAGACAAACTCGAAATCTTGTGGAAAGCATTCCATGAAGAGTGGAGACTGTTTTAGACACAAAGGGGGGATGAACTGCATATTAATGCATATGAATTTAGAATGAGATATCACAAACGTTCCTGTACAGTAGATGTACTGTGTAGGTGGCCATTCTTTTTGCCCATATAATGTAAATACATGTACATGAACCTCTTTAAACTGACCATAATGTTAACATCTGCAGAGTTCCCAGATCTACTCCTAGCACATGCTGGAGTTGTGTGTGGGACTGTTCCATTAAGCGCTGTCTGTGTGTCTTCTCCCAAACCTTTATTAGCACACTTCCGCTTCTCGTGCCCTGCTGGCTATTCAGTTCACTGAAAGTAAGCGTTTACCTCGTACGTGTTGATATCTTCTGTGTCTGACCTCTTGGCTCCGTTACACGACCCCTGCTTCTCTCTGCCGATTCTGCTCCTGTTCTTCTCTCCTTTACGACCCCTGCTTGCCTTCTAGACTCATCTCCATTGATCCTGTTCTGTACTGCACTGCACTGCACTGACCTCACGTTGCCAAAAACCAGATTGTTGACCATTCTTCTGCCTGACCCTTCTGTACTGCGCTGACCTCATGTTACCTAAACCAGATTGTTGACTATTTTTCTGCCTGACCCTCCTGCACCACGCTGACCTCTTATTGCCGACCGACGACTAAGTGACCAACCCTGCCATCTAGTCTGGAACCTGCTCCTGCTCCTTTGCTTCTGCTGATATCTTCTGGCATTCTTTCAGCTCCAGGTCTGCTCTGGTGAGTTACCTATCTTCTGGGTTTGCTGATACTTGTGGTGCACCGAGCGCACTGTGCTCTCACACTTGTTGCTAACTCTGGCCGAAAGAATCTGCCAAGTCCATCCTCACCACTAGGGACTCTGGTGAAGACGTCTGGAGGCCAGACTTGGTCTTGTGGAGGGGCGCTGTGTGCTCTTGGCCGTTATTTATCCACTCCGCTGTACCTGTTTTTGGAGCTACCTAGTCAGCCCGAAGTTCAGAACTGTGTTTGCTCGTAACAATTACATCCTTACAGTTCACAATAAAATAAATAAATAAATAAAAACAAATGCACATTTGAAATACCTTCTTTTTTTAAATCTTTATGGTAAGTTCCTCTGATTCTCAGTTCTTTCTACATTTGTGCAAAATGCTCACTGCCTTATTTGAGTACCCTATGCCCAATGTGCTTTGGTAATCTGAGATATCCCTCCTCCTCTCCAGCACCTGACCGGTCCATAGCAAAGCAGGGGCAAGTGTCTCAGACAACTCTATGCACACTTTGCTTCAGTAGTCTGAGGTACTTGCCTCTGTTTTGGTGTCTGATATGGTATTTAGTCTCTGTACTGGCAGGCAAGGGGTGTGATTCTGAGCTCTGACACTGTCTGCCTCTGTTTGGCGCTCTAAATCACACTCTCTGCCTGACACTTCTCCTCTGTGATTAGTGAAAAGTCATTTTTCTCAAATTAGAGCTGTGTTCTTTATAGAGAGCATACTATTCCCTCTGCTGGGGAAAAGAGCTATTGCACCTAACACTGAAAATTTCTGGCTGCTAAAGGAATGGCATGCTGTGGATCTGAAAACCTGCAGCATGTCTAGAATCGACTGCAGACTTTATATCATATCTGCTGTATATGAATGGCATTTTTTAAAAACATTATTTTCTCACATTATATTGCTCTTTGCTGCAGAGTTTCAGTGCAGATTCCATAAATGGCACCAAATACGCAATGCATGAATACGCTGGCCAGAGTTGATGGGAAGATGGATGGAGCTAAACACAGGGCATTCCTGGAAGAAAACCTGTTACAGGCTGCAAAATAAATTGGGAAGGAGATTCACCTTCCTGCAAGACAATGACCCTAAACATACAGACAGGGCTACAGTGGAATGGTTTAGATCAAAGAATATTCATGTGTTAGAATGGCCCAGTCAAAGTCCAGACCTAAATCTCATTGAGCATCTGAGGTAAGACATGAAAATTGCTGTTCACAGACACTCTCCATCCAATCTGGCTGAGCTTGAGCTATTTTGCAAAGAATGGGCAAAAATTTCAGACTCTAGCTGAGCAAAGTTGGTAGAGACATACCCCAAAAGACTTGCAGCTGGAATTGGAGCGAAAGGTGGCTCTACAAAGTATTGATATAGGGGGGCTGAATACTTTTGCACGTCACAATTTTCAGATTTTTATTTGATTACAATTTTGAAAACTAGGTATCATTTTCGTTCCACTTTACAATTATCTGTTACTTTGTGTTGTTCCATCACTTAAAATCTCAATAAAATACATTTAAAGTTTGTGGTTGTAAGGTGACAAAATGTGAAAAAGTTCAAAGGGTATGAATACTTTTGCAAGACACTGTAACACTTGAAACCCTCCAACAGATACTAGACTACTGTCGCTGCTCTGCAATGTCTGTATAGTGTGCAGCCACAGCACATTCAACATAGGAGTACTGCTGATAGAACTCCTATGTACTGAGTTAGCATCAAGGAGGTAACTGGAAACACACGGTTTTGTTCCCAGTCCTGTAACAACTCAGGGAAACTATCTAGGGATAGTTGAACCCACATGTATTACAGCCAGCTAATAATGAACAATAACTACATATATTTTAGGTTCACTGAGCTTTACTGCTGTGAGGAAGACACTGCTATAGTAAACTCATACAACAACAACATAAAGATACTAAAAAAAGATATTGCAACAGTACCCAATGTGTGTGTCATGTTTTTATTAAATATTTTAGAATGGGGGTGGATTCATGTGTTTTTACTGTGTTTTGTTTTAAAACTAATTTTTTTTTATACTAGTTTTTTTTTTTAGTCCTCCTAGAGGACTTTAACTTTTATATTGCATTGCACTACTACTAATGCAATGCATTTCACTGCCTGCAGTATATTAGGCCGTGACAAAGGCTTAATTAATAATAGGATTATACGGAGGAAGCCCTAGAGGCCTTCTGCATTAGACCCCTGGCTACCATGTAAGGACATCAGACCACTGCCCCTCCTGTAGTCTATACGTTGGTCACTAATGGGTTAATGATTTTGTTTTTTTTGTTTTTTGGAGCACTACCGTACTTGTCCCAGCAGGACAGAATAAAAATACTGCCATGGACAAGAATAAAACTTCAGTTTTCAAACTGACAGTTTTGTAAAGAGCATAAAGAAAAGCAATTTCTCTGTTATACCAAGTTCAGAGTTCGCGTTCTCCCTACTCAGTAACCTTTGCACTGGTCACAAAGCTTATTCTCCCACAGAAGTCAATAAGTCTTCTCTCAACCATTGTCATAGCAGCAAAAGTGAAAAAATATTAAAACATAAACTTTTAATAAATACTTAATAAAAATCAGTGCATCCAAAAAAACAAATAAATAAACCAAGAGAGCTAACACTGTAATGTTTATGGTGGAGTCCTGTCTTGGTTGGTTGATTTAATCGTTCTATTATGGGTTTTGGATACATGGCAATGCCCTGGTTTATATTATGCATCTTAAAAGTATTGATTAAAAATTAGGTTTTATATTTTTTTCACTTTTGCTGCTGTGACAATGGATGTTCAGTGAAAAATCAGTCCAATAGCCCTTGGGACTAGATTTATTGACAGCTTTGTTGGCAAGTCTTCTCTTGACTACAGGTAACTATGGTCCATTTTGCTGAGCTGTTATTAACTGAACAAAGTAGGCAGTTGGGCAAAAGGTGCTTCCTATACTTCTATACAAAAAGTAGAACAGAGAGAAAAAAAATAAAAGGAAAATAGGAATTATTAACAGATAAAAAAAAGAAGAAAGAGAAAAAAAAAATATAAACACAGATGATTGTACTTTTTTTTTTGGTTATTGTCAATGCATCCTAATGAGTCATACTACTGTGCGATAACCTGGACCCACTGAATGATTATCTAGCTGTCTAAACAATACTACTATATAACCAACAGAAATTACATGAATTAGCCATCTGATGAATATCTATTCAGGTGACTGTCAGGATATTTCGCTAACATCATTACGAACTTGTAGCAGCACATCATAGAAATCTTATTTAAAAAAAAAAAAAAAACTATTAATCTTTTTTTTTATTAAAAAATATTTACACGACTGGGAAAAGAAAACATTTGTGCTATGACAACAGAACATTTATAAAACACATTCAATGAGTGAGAAGAAAACTTTTAACAGTTTCTTTGGTGCCCATATAAAAAAAAACAAAAAAAAAATAAAATAAAAATAGAACCAAAATAAAAAGACTATAAATAAACCACAAGCTCAAACAGAGGGTTTGCGTTAGTGCACATCATTACAGCTCTCTCCGTAAGAGTACATGGGAATTACTTCACAAATAAATAGCACAGTTGTTTCAAAGCAGCAGGTCCAAGTCTTGTAAACAGTCCTTTACACAAAAATGTCTCTGGATGCAGAGTCTCAACACTGTGATAGACGACGAGTTAAAAAGAGTTGTCCCTTTGTTGGTCCTGTTTATTGATAAAGTTACAGATTCATTCTTTTTTTATTTATTTTTTTTCTTTTTAAAAAAGGTGCATGGTCATAAAATCTCAATGTAGAAGTGGTTATTTACAAAATTTCTTTCCTGCTTTCAAATACACAAGGGTAGATTTGCTCTACAGCGGTAGCAACGGACTTCACATCTGGACCTAAAGAGAAAACAAAATTAAAACAAAACGAACAGAAAATCCCATGAATAAAAAAAAAAAAATACACAGTGCACTTAGACATAAAGAACAACCAGTAGAATTTAGCAGATGACACAAATATATACATTTGAAGAGGACATTTGGTTTTCTGTGATTAAAGAGCTTTTATGGAAGTTTATATAAAAGGAAAAAAAAAATAAAAATTATATTAGAATAGCAGTAGGGAATGTGAAAAAACATATTTTTTGGACTATAAGACGCACTTTTTTTTCCTCCAAATTTGGGAGGAAAATCGGAGGTACGTTTTATAATCCAAATGTGGGTGTTGGGGTTGGGCGGAGGAGTGGGGTTGCAGATTCGCCCCACTCCTGCCGCCGCCGATTTCCTGCAGCAGGGCTTCCAGCAGCAGGAGGAGTGGGGTGGGGCTGCGGGTCCTGGGCTTAGAGGAGAGGATGTCCTGCGGTGCGAACCCATCCCGACATCTGCCGTGCTATTACGGCGGATGCCGGGTCTGTAAAGATGATGGTGGCTGCTCTGATTGTGGGCATTACTACCTGTAAGCCCCCCTGGGGAGTATTAAAACTGGCCTCGGGCCTGGTGGGTACCTTTCTTGTTGCAGGCCGGCTCCTGCGCGATAAGTTGGCGAGAGCCGACCTGTTCCTGTGACAGCCAGGAGTCTTATGAAGGCTCCAAGGCCTGTCATAGCAATATTACTATTAATAATAATGTACAGAATCTCCCATAGACTGAATACAGTTGCAATCCCTGTGTCCGAAAATGCCTGGTCTACAAACTTATTTTTCCCATAGTGTGAATGTCGTAGTGGGAAAAAAAAATCAATTGTGCTGAACTGCCATTTTTTTCCGCTGTTTCGCTTCTGATTTGAATAAAAAGTGATCAAAGCAATAGAAATTCCCCAAAAATGGTATAACTAAAAAGTATACCTGGCCCTGCAAAAAAAGCTGCCCTATGCATGTTGCAAAACTACAGCTCCCATATATTACTAAATATTTTACCAATTTTTTTTTTTGATTCAAAATTTTTTTCCTATTTTCCTCCTCTAAAACCTAGGTGTGTCTTATAGTCTGAAAAATACGATAATTAACGGGAATTTCATGGGGTTTTAAAAATTAGCATAGCAGTAGGAAATATGCAGTAGTACCTGACAGTCTTTGCTTCCATGTCCTGCAGTGATGACATCTTGTACATGCACGTGACAACTGCAGTCTTGTACTATATATGCAAGCATTTCTGCTGACGCCAGTGATTTGCTTCTGCAACCATATGGTTATATGGAACCTCATTATTATAGCAAAGTAAAGCACTGGCGGGGCTCATTGGAGTGGCAGGGGATTTAAGAAGTGAGTACCGTATTTTTCGGACTATAAGACGCACCGGACCATAAGACGCACCTAGGTTTTAGAGGAGGAATTTTGAAGCAAAAAAGCTGGTAAAATATTTAATAACATATGGGAGTTGTAGTTTTGCAACAGCTGCAAGGGCACATTGACAGATGCATTGGGCATCTTTTTTTGCGGGGCAAGTGTACTTTTTAGTTATACCATTTTGGGGAATGTCTATTGCTTAGATCACTTTTTAATCAAATCAGAAGCGAAACAGCGGAAAAAAAAAACGGCAGTTCAGCACTTTTGATTTTTTTTTTCCGCTACAACGTTCACCCTACGGGAAAAATATTTTTATAAGTTTGCAGACTGGGCATTTTTGGACACAGATATCTAATGTGTATGTGTTTCACAGTAATTATCTACTTTTATATGTATTCTAGGGAAAAGGGGTGATTTAGAACTTTTAGTTTTTTATATTTTTTAAAAACTTTTTTTTTTTTTTACTATTTTATTAGCCCCCCCCCAGGGAGCTTGAACCTGCAATCATTTGATTGCAAGTCCCATAGACTGCAATACAACTGTATTGCAGTGTATGGGAGATTCTGTACATTACTATTACGGCTGGTCATAGACCAGCCGCAATAGTACTATTACTATGACAGGCCTAGGAGACTTGATAAGGCTCCCAGATGTCACAGGAACAGGACGGCTCCCGCGATCTCACTGCATGGGAGTCGGCCTGCAACAAGAAAGGTACCACCGGGCCCGGGGGCAGTTTGGGCTTACAGGTAGTAATGCCCACGATCAGTGTGGACTCTAATCATGGGCATTAGCTACGGGTCTCCACTGTACATTACAGCGGAGACCTGGTAGCTATGGCAACCGCCCTGCAGCAGAACGGCTGCCATCATCTTTACAGACCCAGCATACGCCGTAATAGCACAGCGGATGTCAGGATGGGTTCACACCGCCGGGACACCCTCTCCTCCAAGCCCAGGGCCCGCAGCATCGCCCCCACTACTGTCGTTGAAGGAAGCCAGTGGCGGCAGGAGTGGGGCGGTGCTGCAACCATGCTCTTCCGCCCCCCTCAACACCCACATTCGGACTATAAGACCCATCCCGCATTTTTCTCTCAAATTTTTGGGAAAAAAGGGCGTCTTATAGTCCAAAAAATACGGTATATAAATTTGGTATCCACAGAATACCCCGGAAATGTGACATGTCATTTTGGCTCCACAGTAAACAACGTAAAAACGAAGCCTGTAAAAGTCGCACAAATGCACTTTTTCTCCAATGCCAACCCATTCTGAATTTTTTTCCAGCTTCCCAGTACATTGTACAGAATAATAAATGGTACCAGAAATTGTACAAGAAACTGTACTTCATTTGATAGAACCGAGACATACATGCAGCTATTACCTGTTACCGTAATACTTCCAGTAGAGAATATCTGCAGTGTTGTTCTAAGAGACTTTATTCTATAGCAAACGGCAGGGTGAAGTTCAGGTTCATAACTGTACAAATGCAATAACACTTTTTCAGTAAAAAAAAAAAAATGCTGGGAATAAACAGAAGATAACAAGAAATAATAGGACTCACCTGGCATTAGGTCGGTTATTTTTAGTAAATTCCGGTAGTCTTATTTCAAATGGCATAGTGCACACTGCCAGCACATTGACAACTTTAAACTCAGTAAATTTTACCTGTTAAAATACAATCAAACAAACATTTTGAAGAGGTACGCAGCAAATAAACTTTATCACTACACAAAAAATTATTAAATTATTGCATTTCCCCAAGCATTTGCAGAAATAGATAACTTTCCTGGACTTTAATAGTGATAAGCTCCCTGTCCCTCTCACCAACAAGTACCGTGGCCTCTTCTTTGTTTACCAGACACAGTGCAGTACATGGTGTAGCCTCTCCTTGTTATTAAAGTTCAATGCCATTCACTTGAATAGGGATGAGCTGCAGAAAGCCCATGTAACTTATAGACATGAAGTCATATTCCTGAAGCAAACAGCTGATACTGAGAGCCTTGTATTCAAATATAATACTATAGCAGAAAGAGGAGGTGTAATCTTTAAACAAGAAAAAAAAAAAAAGCTCTTAGGCTGAAGCCCCACGTTGTTAAAACGTAGCAGGAACCAGAGCGACGGAGAGCAAGTCTACTAAAGTGCCCAGCGCAAGTGTGAACTTAGCCTTAGCTGGATATTTTTAGCTGAGTGTTTTGGGTAATTACCCTGTTCAAAGACCCAAGACCTGTGACTGAGACCAAGCTTTTCTGACATTGGGCAGCACATTTTGCTTCAGAATTTTGTCCACGTGTATTTATCCTTTTCAGGCTCCTGTGGAGTCTACAGTGTATACTTGTTAGCAAATGTTACAATGTATTACAGTCCCACACTGTAAACATAAGGAAATTGCTTTTATATGACTTTACCTCCGACAATATGGAAACTATATACAGGTCTACCCTTTATTTTGTAAAACTATATATGAATTTTTTTTTTTTCAACAAGAAACAAAAATTTGCTAAGACAAACCAAAAATCCAAGCTTCTGCAAACAACGAGCCAATCTTCTAGCACCAAACTTGGCTTCTTCTTCACTGAAACACAAAAACACAATTCATCAACTCCTTTTTGTATAGTGTTAAACGGATTATAGCAGGGGTGGGTTCATTTGTTTGAGTTATGTGGTATAACTACATGACTGCACACAGTACATGTAGTCCTATCCCTGCATTAATGCCTGGGCCATGGGAATCAGCAAATGAGAGCCAGACATCTTCTGTTCTTCACAATGTTCCAGTAGAGGCTAACAAGCAAAGTATGGTCACTGGTTTCATGTTTCTAGGACTTCTGTACAAACAGTATTCAGCACCTTAACGCTCGTAAAAACCAAAATATGCTATGTTTTTATAGTGGTTTTTACACATTTATTTTTTATTTTGTTACTTTTTTCTGTCATTTTTTTAGGGTTTTTTTCCAAGTTAAAAACATTGAATACAGGTCATCGATATTGGTGGGGGTCCACACCTATCACCCCACCAATCAGTTGTTCTCAGCAGCAGATACGCAGAGAATGGAGCAGGAAGCAGGCCGCTTCATTTGCTGTGTAGTAGCCAGACTAGGTTACTGCAGATAAGTTCACTTGAATGCTAAGCTGCGGTTACTTGATTTAGCCACTACACAGAATAAAGCTGTCTGCTTCCTTCTCTACTATGTGTGTATCAGTTGCTGAAAACAGCTGATCTGTGGCGGGGTCAGGTGACTTTCCATTGGGGGTAAGGATGCCGGGTGATTTCTTTGCATATACTTTTTTTTTAGTTTGTGCACAGTAAAAAAAAAAAAAATGCATTGACTGGAAGTGATAAAACTAGATTTATAAATTACAGGAGTTGCTTCTTCCTTTTTTCATATTTGAAGGCATCAAAGAAAATATAGATGGGGAAGAACAAATTTTACCTGGTCGCTCCTGTACAAATGATTTTTCCTGATGACCAGATTGTAGCAGTTATTCTGGGTTTTCTGAGTTTCATCAGTACCTTCTACAATGTAATACAAAATTGAAACCGTTAAATCAAACTCAATGTACAATGGCTAACAGTAAATATACAGAGTATTTGTAGGTGGATTTTTTTGGATGGAATCTGCTTCAAAATACGCCTAACTCTCCCATTCACTTCAATGGATGCCAGGCAGAACCCCATTGAAAATAATGGGAGGCAGAAAAAAATGGTAGCTTTTTTTAATCGGTTTTTGCCTCAAAATCCACCTGCAAAAAACTTACCCTTGGTGTCCCATAATTCCATTTGCCCACCCAATCTTACATTTGACTGCAAAACCTAGTACAGTAAAAAGGAAGCTCTTTCAGTATACTTACTCCAACTTCCCGCTTGTATATGACATTTGCCCCCTCTAATGCAATCTTCCGCAGGTTTAAATGGCACCTTGTTCGGAACACACAGACGACATTGGTAATTAAGATATCTAATGCCACATCACTCTCTGCATCCATTGAGGTGGCTTACTTGCAGCTTGCCCCCACCATGAGAATATGTCCTGGGGAGGAAAGTAGATGTATAAACTGAATTTAAACATATTTATTCAGATAACCAATTTTTTAAAGCTTAACTTTTGCCAAAAAAAAAAAAAAAAGTAAACTGCTGTTATGTCACTCTCTGTGAAAACATTACTATCAGCAATAGTTTTTCACTTGAAGTACCTTATTTGCAGTTTTTGTTCACCGTACAACAGTCCAGATCTTTTCTCTCACACTTCCTGCTTTTAGCCAGTTTTTAGGGAGCATGTCTTCAGTGTGTGATAGTAGTATAATGTTGTACCGTGTTAGCCATTGAAAGTAGTGGAAGAGTGAAGAAATCAGACGATACCTTTTAGAGGCTAACTGAGTATATTTGGTAGTGAGCTTTCAGAAGACTAGTGTGATGTCAGTGTGTGACAGTACAGCATGCAATATTTCAATTCGCCCAGAGTTGCCATCATGCACCTACACAGGCAGCCAATCACCGAATATCTCAGCTTCTTGAGCAACCAAGCTATCTCTAGCATCTGACATCTAGGACTGGCCATACTTGTATACATTAGATTCACACATTGTCCACCTATTAGTGTTCACAATCACAAGTAGCGGTCATGTTGCGTTTTTTTTTTTTAGTAACACTGCAGCAAAATTCTGCAGGTCTGAGACAAAATAATGCCATGTGGGAGCCACTACATGTGATTATACACTAATAAGCAGACAATATGTGAGACTAATCCTACATTCACACAACTGTGAAATACGTTCCTTTTTCATAGATATTTTGCACCAGAAATGTGGCTGTTTCCACGGACCCCTCAAACATTTCAGTATATGTAGGGATATGTGAAAACTGACAAAACTAGAGCATGACCTATATTTTGACCAGACCGTCAAAACATCGGTCATGTCAATAGCCCCCATTCACAGTGAAATTAATATGGCCACGTGACAGCCGTGAATGGAGCCTCAGTTCGATGCCATGGTCACTGTGATTGCAAATCCCAGTCATCAAAAAATGCTTGATTTCTTGGTCGGCTTAAGATTTGCATTCATAGTGACCTCATCTTTAGTTGCACAACTTCCATCATAGCCAAAAGCCCTATGTAGTTCCAGCCTAATGCATGTCTACGTAGTGTTTTTTGCCAAGATGGGAGTTGCACAGCCTAAGATCGCCCTGTGACACCGGAACTAAATCTTTGTTGTCAAGAAATGCTTGATATTTTGGCAGCTGTAGAATTTTGCATTCACAGTGATCTTTAGCTGCACAACTCCCATAACAGCCAAGAGTGCCAGGTAGGTCCAGTCAAAAGTTGAAGGTTGATGATGAGAGTTGTGCAGCTAAAGATAACCCTTCAATACCTGAACAGGCGCCACCATCTTTGTCTGATTGCTGCCCTCCGGAATGTCATTGGAGGGCGGTGATCGACTGCCATGACAGCTGGGGGAAGGGGGGGGGGGGGATTTAGATAAAATGATTAAACCATCACACATTCCTCCCAATGGTATCAATAAAAACGCCATCTTGTCCCGCATAAAAAGACGATAAAATGCCTAGCTCCAGAATTGTAAATATGAAAAAGTTACAGCTGTCAGAACATGGCGACACAAATTTATTTTTCTATTTTGCAAAGTTTTTTTTATCAAAACATTACAAAATACTATATAAATTTGGTATTGCCATGATCGTACTGACCCACAGAATACAGGTAACATGCCGTTTTTACCACACACTAAATGCTGTAAAAATTAAACCCATATGAAATTGGCGCAAATGCGTTTTTTTCCCCAATTCCACCTGAATTTTTTTTCCAGCTTCCCAGTACATTGTACAGGACATTGAATGATGTCATTACAAAGTACAATTTGTCCTGCAAACAATAAGCCATCATATCAGATACGCAAAAACAAAAATTGGATCGGTCTTTAAGGGGTTAAATTCTCTGTGGCGTCTACAAGAACCATGAAATAAAGATGATGCATGTCAGAGCATGCGGCTTAGTGAGCAGTTCAAGGAAATACCCCACACATTCTGATCTGGGGAAAAAGGTCCATGTGAATAAATTGTGTGTATGTGTTATGGTCCAGATTAGATAGTGTACAGTTAGTGACATAACCTTTAGCCAACGGGAGTGTAAGACAAGATAGGATGGATGCAAAATAATTGATATAATCAATGAGAGCAAGTTCATATCGATTAAATGAGCTGTCTTTTGATTTCAGTAATTTCAATTAACCCACTAGTGACAGATGTATAGACATCAGTCACTAAGGGCCTTATTTCGATGCAATAGACTTTCTACGTCACTGCACTGGAATAAGGTACTGCCACACAGTGGGGGAATAAAAAGCATGGAGCAGTGATCAGGGATCACCGTGTTCAGTCCCTAGTCACATGATTGCCATTATTCAGGAAATAACGGCAATCACCATAGAGACAGGGCCTCCTTTCTGCATTTTTTTTTTTTTTAATACAAACCTTCACACACCCCTTCTAGTCTGGATCCCTGCCACATGTCCTTCCCCCAGAAATCCAAGATGGCACAGGCATGCACTGATGATATGGTTAGCCAGCAGGGGAAAGAGAGGACACAGAAGTTCTCTGTTCTCTGCTACCTCCATTGTGTAGTGATCACCCCACTTTCCCTGTCACATAAAATGTTAGATGGCTATGTACCAATGCTGCCTTTTTCATCGGTCCCTGGACATATGATTACTGTGATAAACTGATCACTGTGATCCATGTCACATATTTAGCAAATATAGCACAGGATTTGTACTGTGTCTTACTTTCCCCTCACTGTAGTTGCTTTGTTAGAGGAGAGAGAGAGGGAGAGTACTTCTTCCACACAGCGAAAAACATCGAAGACACACACAAAACACATCCCATCATCCGAGTCACCCTGATCACACATCTGAGTTGCAGATCTCTTTCGCAGAGTGAAGCAGAAGTCCACTCTGTTTTCAATAGTGCTGCCACTGTTGGTAGCGCTAGTTTTACCTTATAACATTATTTTAAAAAAATTAGTTCGGTTTCTCCTACTGTTACTTAGAGGATAACTCAACTGGTTTCCAGATCATCCATGTAGTCTAGTCACTTCACTCTGTTCTTTTTGAAAAAGCACAGTCTCTTCAGGCTATATTCACTCTATTCACATATCTGTGTTGGAATCTCTGTCGCAGTATACGCCAAAAATTGCTGGATAAAAAAGTGCTGCAAGTCGGACTTTTTCGTCTGGCACATTTAGTTTAGAAGAACAGACACTTTGATGGATCCCATTATAGTTAGTGGGGTCCAGTTGTTTGTACGTGTCTGCTATTATAGTGATCCTCCAACACCTTCTTCTGGTCCTCCAGAACAATGGATGGGCCAACCCTTGGTAGCATATAGTTCGCTTTGCTCCAGCAGCTCTGGCACACACACTGAAATTGCATCTGAATATATCCCCCCCTCCCCCACAAGTGTCTCAGACTGTGATGAAAGAAGCTTCACTTGTGTATATATCGTTACTGAATTATATTGATCATGCATATATCATTAGTGGCCATAGTGTTTATGCATATGTCATCAGTATATTACATTGGTATGTGTGTTATAAGTAAAGTACGGAACAGGTCGGGCGGGGGGGGGGGGGGAAATGGGTGTCAGGGGTGAGACTGCTCCCCTCCCTGTGATCATAGGACCAGATGCCCTGCCACTTTTATTACTTTGGACAAGCCAAATTAATTGCCTTACAACTAGTTGTCCCTATCAAAATCAGGCCCAACAGAGGGGGGGTGTGACTGGACGGTAACCTCAGACCTTTGTGGCACGCAGAATTGCCTGATGGAGATGCAACAATTAACCCTTTCCCTGCCGCCCACTTATTTATACGTCCTGCCAGCACTTTTCAAGCCGAGGACGCATCTTATACATCCTTACTACTAATGCCGATACCTTAGGATTGGTTAGGGCTATGAAGATGATCTTGGATTCGTTTTAAAAATGAGAATCTCATCTTCATAGCCCTAACGGATCCTGAGATATGGGGCTCTATAATGGCATCCCCCTCCATAGGAAGAAGGAGCAGAGCTGCAGACTGCACAGACGATGATAAACCATCATCATCATCATCATCTGTGCATAACCTATATGTGAACCCGGGGTTAGCATAGACTTCTGTCCATGTTATCCCCTTCTCCTGTCAATCAGAGAGCATATATACTTTTGCTCTCTGATTGTCACATAGAGGGATAATGTAATACCCCTCTGAAAATAACCAGGAAGTTTATTGGAGCAGTGACCGAGAAGTTTACCATTGTCCAGGTTGCAGCACCAAAAGAGTTGCACCAAACACTTACACAGCACATGCACAAAGTCATCAATAAAGTTTACATTTGACCCTGTTCATACCTGATCTTTCTAGCGATATCCGTTACACGCTAAAATAATAGTAATAGCGATTATCACTAGAGATGAACGTATAAATTGCTACAATTTTTATAGGGGGATAGAAAATTATATTCTTATGTAAGCTCCTATTTAATTTGCATGCACAAAATTGGTTGGCGCATTTCTGCGATTTTGGCGTTTCTGTAATACCTGCACCTCTAAATATAATATGTGTGGTATGTATGAATTCCTCACATCTTGCAGTTTTTTGTAAAGTACATTTTGTTTGCAGAAAGGGATTGCTTGAGCATGTACTTTAGTGGCAAATTTGAATTTCTGTGCAATTTTCGCTTGTAATCTCTGTTTGCTGCAAAGTTGCATGAAGGTGTTTGTATATATGAAATATTAAAGTTGTATGCTGTGCAATTTCAAAAAAGTTAGATTTTGGTATCACAGTCAGAGTTTGCTATGTGCAGTATAGATTTTTAACATATTAGTGAATAACAGCAAAATACTGCTTATCTTTTGTATCAGTGATTTTGAGAATACGAGCACACCTTGATCAATTATTTTATATGTGCTTTGTGTGTGACTGTAAGATTGAATAGGAGTTTTAGGTGCAAATATATGTTTTAGTGCATTTTTTTTAAATTATTTGTGTTTGTCACAAAGTTACCTGAAGTGGACATGGCTATTGATAACCCATTGAGACACATGTAATCTTCAGGTTGTCTACTTTCAAGATATATACACACTTGCTGTTCATGGTGTGTAATCCCTACATTTTATAGGATGATACTTTAGTATTTCCAGCTTCACAGCAAATTTTTGTTCTTTCCAGTTCTGGTGATTTTATGAAGATATCTGCATATCTTCACTGTAGGCCTTAGTGATGTGAATGAACTCTGTATATGTTGAACTCTTGTTTTTAGAAGGTTTGGTGCATATAATTTTTTGTTTGGTTTCCACTTTTAGCAACTAATATAAATTTTCATTTTTTTTTGTTTTTTTTATAAAACATACACTTTAAATCAAAATTGCATGAAGGTGCCTGTTCGTATACAGTACCAAGTGGCATTCTGACAATGCTGCAGGTGTCTACTTTAAGAAAATATATAGGTATTGGGAGTTAGTATGATTTTTAATTGTCCATCTCTTTGTCCAACTATGAAAATTGCCCTGGCAGCCAGAGGACAGAAAAATCTGAAAATCCCTAGCAGTGAAAGGGTTAATTTCCCAGTTTTCCAAGATGGCAGTGGGCGTGGCTCAGCATAAGCCAGGAGTTTCACATTACAAAAATTGGGAATGCCTTGGAACTTTATCGCACTGTGTAAACCAGCAAACAAGCTGGGTGTGCCCAAACCATTTGAGAGATTCTCCAACCTCCATGAAAACAAAATGACTCCAGGATTTCTGTTTTTTCTCCATTTTATTTTAATAAATGTTTAGGTTGTCAACTTGTTTATATATCAGCACTGAACCCCTTGTGTATTAAATCATTCAATTTAATGGTACTTTGTATATGTTCTATGAACCCATTACCTTTTTCATGTGTGTTTACATCTGTTAAAGGGACGCATGCATATGTAAGATTCCTGCTGAGCCTAAAGTCAGTAGTGATGGCAACATGTATCTGGGATGTGTAGACTGTGTTGGTGTGCTATTTGCGCTCAACTGGCAGCCTGAGTGCAAGATTGAGTGAGTGGAGTGAATTGACGCCTGACAGCCACTCCCACGTTATCTGCTAAGATGGTCTGTACTGGACACAGACATTTTTGAGACTCACTTTATTAATGGGACTGGTTAACTAGTTCCTGCCCCATAACATACTATTGCTTAAAGAGGACCTTTCACGTCCTCATGTATATGCTGTTTTATATACCACTAGAAAGCCGACAGTGCACTACCGACTTTCCTGGTATGTGCCCCGAAGCTGGAGATATCGGGGGTCATAGTTTCACGGTTCACCGTCAGAAGGGCGTTCCTGACAGTGTAGCTGCACTGTGAGGAACACCCTCCCTGACAGTACTAGTCCATAGCCCTGTACTGGGAGAGCGCTACTCACAGCTTAGCGTCATCACTGGGCTGTAAGGAACGCCCTCTCTGACAGTACAAGGCTATGGACGAGTACTGTCAGGGAGGGCGTTCCTCACAACCCAGCTAGACTGTCAAGAACGCCCTTCTGACAGTGGGCTCAGATCGGTAACAGCACCGATATCTCCAGCCCCAGGGCACATAACGTGAAAGCCGACAGTAAGCTGAATTCTTTCTTAATAGTCATGCACTTATGTATTATTATTGAATGTTCCATTGGTTCACAATCAGGCATACAGTGGGGAAATAAAAGTATTTAGTCAGCCACCAATTGTGCAAGTTCTCCCACTTAAAAAGATGAGAGGCCTGTAATTGACATCATAGGTAGACCTCAACTATGAGAGACAAAATGAGAAAACAAATCCAGAAAATCACATTGTCTGATTTTTAAAGAATTTATTTTAATTTTAATTTAAAGAATTATGGTGGAAAATAAGTATTTGGTCAATAACAAAAGTTCATCTCAATACTTTGTTATATATCCTTTGTTGGCAATGACAGAGGTCAAACGTTTTCTGTAAGTTTTCACAAGGTTGGCACACACTGTTGCTGGTATGTTGGCCCATTCCTCCATGCAGATCTCCTCTAGAGCAGTGATGTTTTGGGGCTGTCGCTGGGCAACACGGACTTTCAACTCCCTACAAAGGTTTTCTATGGGGTTGAGATCTGGAGTCTGGCTAGGCCAGTCCAGGACCTTGAAATGCTTCATACGAAGCCACTCCTTCGTTGCCCTGGCGGTGTGCTTGGGATCATTGTCATGCTGAAAGACCCAGCCACGTTTCATCTTCAATGCCCTTGCTGATAGAAGGAGGTTTGCACTCAAAATCCCACGATACATGGCCCCATTCATTCTTTCATCTGGTGAGATCTTGCGTGGAGCCCCTGATCGAGGGAGATTATCAGTGGTCTTGAATGTCTTCCATTTTCTAATTATTGCTCCCACAGTTGATTTCTTCACACCAAACTGCTTGCCTATTACAGATTCAGTCTTCCTAGCCTGGTGCAGGTCTACAATTTTGTTTCTGGTGTCCTTCCAGAGCTCTTTGGTCTTCACCATAGTGGAGTTTGGAGTGTGACTGTTTGAGGTTGTGGACAGGTCTCTTTTATACTGATAACAATGTCAAACAGGTGCCATTACTACAGGTAATGAGTGGAGGACAGAGGAGCCTCTTAAAGAAGTAGTTACAGGTCTGTGAGAGCCAGAAATCTTGCTTGTTTGTAGGTAACCAAATACTTATTTTCCTCCATAATTTGCAAATAAATTCTTAAAAAAATCAGACAATGTGATTTTCTGGATTTGTTTTCTCATTTTGTCTCTCATAGTTGAGGTCTACCTATGATGTCAATTATAGTCCATCCTCATCTTTTTAAGTGGGAGAACTTGCACAATTGGTGGCTGACTAAACACTTTTTTTTCCCCACTGTATTTATTGACTGCTATTTGTATACTGCACAGTATTAACACACATACGTTACCTTAATATTTCTATTATTATAGTCATATCATGGGTATGTATAGGTTATGAAATTGGGATTATGTGTATATATTTGTAGTTTTGTAGTATTGCACGTTACATATTTAAGTACAATCATGGCACCAAATTACTTCTATACAATTATGTAATACATATGAATTAGTATTTATTAATTTTTCTGTGATGCTTATGGATTTGTTCCTGAGTTTGCCATGACCTCTACCCCCATTTTGTTTGTCATTTTAAATATTTTTAATGGTATTAACTCTTTGCTCATAATAAATAAAATAAAATAATTTATGATTTATATTGTTTTTGGTAGTATTTTGCGTAGTCATTCTATATAGTTTGACGCGCTGATTATCTAGGGCAGGGGTTGGCAACCCCCCGGCATGCATGCCAAGAGTGGCACGCGAAGTTTATTTACCTGGCACCGCGACCCGAGTCCTCACCCAGCAGTTTAGATTGGACCAAGCACGGCCGAAACGAAACTGCAGTTATTATACTGCGGGGTCTCTTCAGACCCCAGAGTATACTAAGCGGACGCTCAGGAGAAGTGAAGAAACGTTAAAAAAACAACGTACTTACCTTTTCCTGCTCCGCTGTCCGCTCTTTGGGCGCTTCTGTCTGATGTAAGAGATCGCTGACAGGACCTCTGGGGTCACGTCTGACGTCATTACACATAACGACGCTACATGACTCCTGAGAACCAATCAGCAGTCGCTAACCACAGGCAGAAGCGCCCGAAGAGAACACAGCGGCTGCGGAACAGGAAAAGGTAAGTACGTTGTTTTTTTTTTATGTTTGTCACCTCTTGGCCCTCCACTTATTATACTCTGGGGTCTGAAGGGACCCCACAGTATAATTATAGCTAGTGAGTGGCGAAAATTATAAAAGTTAGAATGTTATACCGTGTGCAGGGGCCACTATGAGACATAATACAGTGTGCAGGGGCCGCTATGTGACATAAAACCGTGTGCAGGGGCCGCTATGGGGCATAATACGGGGTGCAGGGGCCGCTATGGGGCATAATACGGTGTGCAGGGGCGCACCATGTGAACACAGATTTACATCAAGCTAAAAGTTCCAGTGGCCTAAGAATATAGCTGCATCCAGATACATAGTGTGTTTTCACCATAAGGATGCTGCCATACGGTGCTCCTGGACACATACATTTACCACTAATTGTGGGATGTACATGTACTTTCATTGCTTCTAATCGGAAAGTACAGGAGCATCCCCAGGAAATAGCAGTAAATGCATGTGTCCTAAAGCATCTGGTGGCAGCACTTCTGTGTTATGGTTTGTGGTATATGACTTTAGTTTAGCGGTCGTCAGACTTACAATTATTGACCGGCACTCCGAGTACCTCATCTTTGATTTTTTAATTAAAATCGGCACGCCGAACAAAAAAGGTTGCCTACCCCTGATCTAGGGGATAGAAATTTGTAAGTCTAATAAAGAGATGCAGGATTTCACAGAAAGGAGACAAAATGTGCTAATAAAGTATATTACAAATTTTAATAATGACACAGATGCTAAGAACTTAAATTGGTGAAGGTGGTTAAAGATCCTCTTTAAGGGGTCTAGTTTTGAAAATGTGGTAATTTATCGGGGTCACAATTGTTTTGGCAACTCAATGCCTCTTTAAATCTGCAATGGGGCACGAAAAATTTTCAAGCAAATCGAGTGTACTGAAATCAACTAGGCGCTCCCTTCCTTTTTGGCCTTGCGGTGTCTCCATACATAGGATAAGGGCCACAATAGGGATATTTTTTTTATCCCCTTAATGACCGGGCCATTTTTTGTTTTTGCATTTTCGTTTTTCCCTCCCTACATTCCAAGAGCCATAACTTTTTCATTTTTCAATTCCCAGAGTCACATGATGGCTTATTGTTTGCGAAACAAATTGTACTTTGTAATGTCACTATTCAATATGCTGTGCAATGTACTGGGAAGCTGTAAAAAAAATTCAGAATGAGGTGCAATTGGAGAAAAACTGCATTTGCGCCAAATTCATATGGGTTTCATTTTTACAGCATTCACTGTGTGGTAAAAATGACATGGTACCTGTATTCTGCGGGTCAGTACGAACACGGCGATCCCAAATTTATATAGTATATGTAATGTTTTGATACCTTTTAAAAAATTAAAAACTTTGCTAAATAGAAAAAAAAATTTTGCGTCGCCATATTGTGTCATGTGTAACTTTTTCATATTTACATGTATGGAGCTGGGTAAGGCGTCTTTTCATGCAGGACAACATGACGTTTTTATTGATACCATTTGGAGAAAGATCTGATGGTTTGATCACTTTTTATTCAATTTTTTATAGGAGGCAAAGTGTTGAAAAAAACGCTATTTGGCCATTTTGATTTTTTTTCCCCGCTACGCCGTTCACCGTATGGGATAAATATTTTGGAGCGCGGGGATACCTAAAGTGTTTATGCTTACTTTTGTTTATTTACTTTTATATCTGATCTAGGGAAAGGGGGGTGATTTGAACTTTTGTGTTTTTTTTTTTTTTCATACTTTTAAAAACTTTTTTTTTTCTACTTTTACTTGTATGATCAGACTCCCTAGGGACCTTGAAACCTAGGGAGTCTGATCGCTCATACTATTCACTGCGATACTACTGTATCGCAGTGAATAGCAAAATGCCGTTACTGCTATTAGACAATGCCTCTGGCATCGTGTAATAGCTCTACTGTAATGACAGGCCTGGGAGCCTTCAATAGGCTCCCGACTGTCATGGCAGCCAAGCGCCGCCCTCCGATGACGTTCTGGAGGGCGGCGATGGGGGAAAAATGCTGTTAGCGGCGGGTCCTGGCTGTATTATACAGCCGGCACCCGCGGTGTATGGAGAGCGCTCAGCTCCTGAGCACTCTCCATACATTGTCATGCGACTCAGGACGTACTATTACGCCCTGGGTCGTTAAGGGGTTAAACACAGGAGAAAGAGGGTTATATATTTTGGGTGTATTTCTTCCTTTTCATGTACGCTGTACAAAAAAAACTGTCTTTTTTAACACATTTGAAGAAAATGAGAATTTCATTATTTTTCTGACTTGTAAAAAAGGATACAAAAAAGATGGATGCAAACGGATGGCCATTCATTTACATAAGCTAAATACACCCCCCCCCCCCCCCCCGCCTACCTTCTAAATTACTTAGGTTACCAAAAATCTATATTTACCTAGATCGCCGATGCAGTCATGTGACTGTCCCAGGAACATTTTCCGATGACGTTCCGTTTCCCGAAGGGGGGACGTCACTTACACTAAACCAACCCCCCACCCCATCATACTTACCTGTCATCCGGTCCAGATCTTTTGGGCACTTCTACTGCGCATGCCGTCACTCCAGCTATATTGCACAAGCGTAGGTGGCCGGCAGACGTCAAGAAAAGAGTAGGTGCTGGCCGCACAAAGAAGTCACGTCCCGTGCACAGAAGGTTCGGACCGGAAAACAGGTACGTATGATGGGGTGGGGTGAGTTAGCTAAGAAGGTCTAGTAGTGGGCGGGCCAGCTAAGAAGACAGGGAGGGGGTGTGAGAGAAAGGGAGGAGGAGGGAGTGAGAGAGGGAGGTGGTATGAGTCAGCTCTGAATGAAGCCCTAGGCATCATGGTAGTTGTAGGAAAACACAGAACAGGAAGATGCCCACGTAAACAAATGCAGAAGATGCCAGTAGCTCACAGAGATACCCAGAAATCACGGCTAAAGGTATCTGGTTGCACTTATAACCCTATCAACAGCACTAAGAGACCTTTTTTGAAAAATTATTATTTTTTTTGCCCGTGTGATGATTCCACGTAAATATGGCTATAACTCAAAGATGTATTTTGATCTCTGGGTATAGCATCTCCCTCCTACTTTCATTTATTCATAATGTGCGCAGCTCTAATCCTAGGTGTATGTTGTCATAATGTGGCAACATTGTATCAATAGGGCTTTGTATCCATCCCAGAATAGCTCCATTGAATTCCTACACATGCATTGTTCAGCCTGGGCGGTTAGATCAGACATGGTTGATAACATTGTATCATTCCACTTAATCCTATCTCCTTACAAAGAATCTGAACTTGAGTGCGTTAATCAATCAGACTTGCTGTCACCGGTGACCTCATTCTGGGTGGTGTAATCAAGGGTATAAAAGATGAGGTAAGAGGTCAGTAGGAGGAGATTGGGCTGAGACTACAAGGAGAATACTTTGATGAGATTACAGACAGACTTCCACTGAGAGGAGACTATGACAGACCACTACTGGGATATACTGTGATGAGCATGCAGGCTGGATTGTTGTGTTGATGCCACATGCTAGGAGCCTCCACTGGGTAACTCCACATGCCATGTGTGAGTGTTGGATTATAGAGCCACATCCAGGATATGTGTGGCAAAGTAATCATTTCACCTTTATTCCCTTTTATTTTATTGCACTGTATCTTGTAACTAGTAACTGTTAATGCTTGTATATATCTACATATCTGTTCTGAATTGCATGTGTTAGATGTTAATACCGACCCATTTAGGGGTTAATAAATATATAAAATTTAGAAAGCTTGTCTTGTATTTATCTTGTGAACCCAGCACTCACTGGCGGTGAGTGTGGTTTTTTATGAAAGAAGTCTCAGGTGTGGGCCAACGTGGTGTTGGTGCACTGAAGATCTTTCACATTGGTGGCAGCGTAGTGGGATCTTAGGATAAACAGCGTGTGTTGGTGACCTTTATCACTCAGACGCTGGGGATTTTGGTAATCCTATGAGACAAGCTCGGTATTAAAGCAAGCATTAAGATACAGTGAAAGTTTGATACAGTGCTGTTCCCCTCCCTTACTCTTTGTATCTTTGTATTCTATCCTATCTTTTATTTGGCAAATACCAGTGGATGGCTAGTGGGCTCAGAAGCAGAGCTCCAGAATTGCTGAACCAGGCTTTTGGAGATCCTGAGCGTATGGCTGAAATGGAGGCAGCCACAGCCATGCAGAGAATCGAGCAGAGTCCTGATTTTGGGGCTAGGCCAGGAAGTGCGGCAAGCAGCCCGGTCCCAAGGATTACTTCACCAGGAGGGACCAGTAGACCCAGCCTTGTCGGGGGAATGGCTTCATACTGGCAAATGGCCCTACAGCAAGTAGGCACTAGTGACCCTAACACATACCTGCAGGTGTTGTGCCGTTTTCTGGAAGCTGTAGAACAAGAACGGCAGGCAGCAGAACGGCAGGCAGATTGTGAAGCTGCAGAACGAGAACGGCAGTATCAGCTTGAGCTCAAAAGGATGGAGCTCTCCCAGCAGGCACAAACCGCCCCTGCGCAAACTCCAACAACCCTGCAGAGACCCTCAACTTGGAAGGAGAAGCCAGGCCGGAGTTCACCACAGCCGTCTTTCTTCAGGTCGGGTGAGACAAACTATGCCCCGGGTGGTCCCTTCCCTGTCCCAAGAACTCTGGGCACCTTAGTGACCTTTCCCAAACCTCAAGGGGAGGTGCGGCGGGGCCATGCCTGTAACCAGACAGGACATTTCAAGGAGTGCCCCAACCGCCCTGAGAACTTCCCTGCTTCCCAAGCCACAGCAGGTGGCCCATCTGTGTATCTGGACTGGGGTGCAGGAAAAGGAATGCGGACTGTGGGACTATTGACTGATTTGCCTGCTAATGTACTGTTGGGAACTGATTTAGGACCTATGATGTCCCAATATGGGGTGGGGAGCACCCCAATTTACTGTGATAAACTGTCTATGATTAATGTTGATAATGTGTCTGTCATATGTGCAGAGAGGGTCCGTAACCCCCCTCTGAGATACTTCCCATGGCAGTAAGTGTAAATGCTAATGAGTTGCCTTCAGGTGAGAGCAGGGAAGATGCAAATGAGCTTCCTGCAACCTAGCTCAGCAAAAATGTTATTGATGCTTTGTTCAACCCCATGCTAGGAGCCAATGAGACCTTGTCTGTAGACACACCCACATCTGCGGGGGCGTCTCCCCCCCAGCTTGTTAATCTGTTTACCACAGATCTCATTGTGGCCCGGTGTGAATTAACAATTGCTAATGAATGTACTGTCAATGTAATTGCCAAGGCTTGTTGTGAAAGTGTACAGGGTAGCTCTTCTGAGTCACTGGAAGCGACTTCTACTATTTCGCCCAGTGCATCCGATAAGCACCCAACTGCTGACCATGTGCCAGGTGGTCAGGTAGGCTATGTGGATCTCATGGCCGATCCAGGTGAGGGACGGACTGCTGGTAGTGCGGTGTTAGCCCGCAGCCAGAGTGCTACAAGGGTGGAGGGCGTTCCGACCCTTGAACCGTTGCCTACACCACCTGGAGTCGGTGCTGAGACCGCCATGACTAGCCTCACTCCCTTGAAGCCGGAGGAGTTCGGCCGGTATGAGACATACACGTCTCTTCTGTCCAGTTCTATTCCAGGAGTGCCCATGGCCCAAGTGCAGATGGCATGGGGTACTGGAGGTGTGATCCAAGAAGAGGGTATGTCCAAGGTATTACCTGTCAATGTATTGTGGGGGGATGGTTTGGGGAAGCATGATCTCAGTCATTTGCCCAAGGTATCACCATCACCCACCCAAGAACAGGAGGAACAGGGTCCAAACATACCTGTGCCAGAACCAGAGGTGCCCCTAGGTTTGGAAGCAAAAGGGGAGGTGCAGAATCCCCTAGAACTCTCCCAACTAGCGGCTAGTGTGAGAGAGACCGCCGGGATGGGGTCTCTGAACTGGTATCCCAAAGACTTGGGGTTATGAGTGTGGCTCCACAGGGTGCCAGCACTCAGAAAGCAGACCCAGAACAGGAAGGAGGTAGCCAAGTGTACGTGGATCAGGGCCTGAGACTTAGAAGTGTCCCTAGTCAGACTAGAGAGCCAGAAGGGTCCGGTAGCTATGTAACATGCACCTCTCTTTTGTCTCACTCCAGCCAAGAGTTCAGAGATGCTGTCCAAGCTGACCCTAGTCTGGACATATTGAAGGCGCGTGGCGCTCAACCACCCTCGGAGTCTGACAAGGCCCGAGTCTGCTGGGACCCCGGGGGGAGGTGAGGGAGCCTTGGGGCCAGAGCCTGAGAAGCTGGAGGCGGAGGTGCTTTCAGAAGAGGGGCGTAGGCCCCTACTTCCTACAAGCCCCATCTAAAAGGGGGAGGTGTGATGATTCCACGTAAATATGGCTATAACTCAAAGATGTATTTTGATCTCTGGGTATAGTATCTCTCTCCTACTTTCATTTATTCATAATGTGCGCAGCTCTAAACCTAGGTGTATGTTGTCATAATGTGGCAACATTGTATCAATAGGGCTTTGTATCCATCCCAGAATAGCTCCATTGAATTCCTACACATGCATTGTTCAGCCTGGGCGGTTAGATCAGACATGGTTGATAACATTGTATCATTCCACTTAATCCTATCTCCTTACAAAGAATCTGGACTTCAGTGCGTTAATCAACTTGCTGTCACCAGTGACCTCATTCTGGGTGGTGTAATCAATGGTATAAAAGATGAGGTAAGAGGTCAGTAGGAGGAGATTGGGCTGAGACTACAAGGAGAATACTTTGATGAGATTACAGACAGACTTCCACTGAGAGGAGACTATGACAGACCACTACTGGGATATACTGTGATGAGCATGCAGGCTGGATTGTTGTGTTGATGCCACATGCTAGGAGCCTCCACTGGGTAACTCCACATGCCATGTGTGAGTGTTGGATTATAGAGCCACATCCAGGATATGTGTGGTAAAGTAATTATTTAACTTTTATGCCCTTTTATTTTATTGTACTGTATCTTGTAACTAGTAACTGTTAATGCTTGCATATATCTACATATCTGTTCTGAACTGCATGTGTTAGATGTTAATACCGACCCATTTAGGGGTTAATAAATATATAAAATTTAGAAAGCTTGTCTTGGATTTATCTTGTGAACCCAACACTCACTGGCGGTGAGTGTGGTTTTATATGAAAGAAGTCTCAGGTGTGGCCAAAGCGGTGTTGGCGCACTGAGGATCTTTCACAGCCCGGAAAACCCCAATTTTGGTGCCTTGCTATTTGGGTTTTGTACTATCAGGAGGGCAGTGTTGAGCAGGAGCAGACAAGGGGTGTGATTCTGAGCTCTGACACTGCCTCTGATTGAGCTCTGATTCACTCCCCCTGCCTGACACTGCCCTACTGTGATTAAAGAGCTTAAATAGCACATAAGGAACCAAACCTAACAGCACCTATTGCTCGGTGACAGTGGAAGTTAGAGACAAAATGTGCTGGATTCAGTGGAGTGGCAACTATTTAGTGGAAGAGTGAAGAAATCAGGTGATACCTTTTAGAGGCTAACTGAGTATATTTGATAGTAAGCTTTCGAGAGTGCTAGCTCCCTTCTTCAGACATGGTGTAATACTAGAAACAGAAATTTCACACTATTTATACACACACAAAGCATGGATCTTCAAAAGGATCTTGGAATAACAAAATGCAATATACGTAGAGAAGTTATTTACAACAGGTCAGGAAATAAACAGTCTGGAAAATTTGTGGTGTGTGACAGAGGGATCTGTTATCTGTCTGTAATCAGGTGGTGATTTGTGACCCTCACAGTTCATACATAGTGTGACATGAAGCTGCCATGAATATTAAGTCCAAATTGCAGACTTTCAAATTTTTGCATTTACTTGTATTCCCATTACTTTCTCTGCGTCTTAAAATGTCCCATTAAAACCACTACCTGCAAATCTTCAATAGAGTGGTCTTCTCTGGAGAAATGTGCGGACACTGGGAGATCTGGTCTGCTGTTATTAATGGTGGATCTGTGAAGAGTTCATGCGCTAAGTTTCTGGCCTGTTTCCCCCACATAGAGGCCTGTGGTGGGACATTGCACACACATTATGAGATACACCACATTGGAAGACCTGCAGGAAAATGTCCCCCTAATTCTGTGCACCTGTTGTGACTGTGGGATAGGTACCCTGTCAGCGGTGTGGATGTGCTTGCAGGTCATGCAACTGTTTTGCAGGCAAGCTGAGGTGCCATTTTCAGTTGGG
Source organism: Leptodactylus fallax (assembly GCA_947044405.1). Lineage (NCBI taxonomy): Eukaryota > Metazoa > Chordata > Amphibia > Anura > Leptodactylidae > Leptodactylus > Leptodactylus fallax. The sequence continues at coordinate 4,672,384 of CAMRHE010000092.1, forward strand.
GCCTTCAGTGCACTCCGGACAATAATACACCTCAGGTTTGGTGGTTGCCGAAAGGAAAGGAGAAGGGGGACTAGAACTATGTCCTTGAGTCTGTTGTCCCTATGTAGCACAGATGGAGCTCCTTGGCAATCCTCGTAGGATCTCCAGCTGTGGGTTGTAGGTGACAAATAGGGGCACTTGGGCCTCTTTCTGGGTCTCTTTATATGTGAGCAGACTGTCTCTGTTAATGGCTGCTGCTTTGTTTAATTGGTTGTCCATCACTTTTGGTTTGTATCCCAATCAGAGAAATTTCGTCCTCAGATACAGGAAGTGCTTGTCCAGGTCTGCTTTGTCGGAGCAAATACGATTGTATCGTATAGCCTGGCTGTAAATAATAGATTGTCTTGTGTGCTTGGGGTGGAAGCTGTCGTTTGTCAGGTAGGCCGTTCTGTCTGTGGGTTTGTGGTATATTGATGTGAGTAGCCGGTGGTCTTTGATGTATATTGTGGTATCCAGAAAGTGGATTTCACTCTCTAAATAGCTAACCTTAATGTTGATGGTAGGGTGAAAGTCATTGAAATCATTATGGAATTGAAGTAGGGCCTCCTCACCTGCAGTCCAGATGACAAGGATATCATCGATATAACAAAGGTAAATCATAGGTTTGGTGCTCCTTACAGTTCTGCCATAAAGAGATTTTGCATACTGGCCAGAGACTTAGTCAGCACATGAACTCACACAGATCCACCATTAACAACAGCAGAACATATCTCCCAGTGGCCGAACATTTCTCCAGAGAAGGCCACTCTATTGAAGATTTACGGGTTGTGGTTTTAATAGGACATTTTAAGACGCAGAGAGAGAGAGAGAGAGAAAGGAATGGGAATACAAGTTAATGCAAAAATTTAAAACTCTGCAATTTGGACTTAATATTCATGCCAGCTTCATGTCACACTATGTATGAACTGTGAGGGTCACAAATCACCACCTGATTACAAACAGATAACAGATCCCTCTGTCACACACCACAAATTTTCCAGACTGTTTATTTCCTGACTAACAAGTGCACCAAATACCTTTAGCAGTGTTTTGAGTGATTTCTGGGTTCTCTGTGAGCTCCTGGTATCCTCTGCATTTGTTTACATCTGCATCTTCCTGTTCTGTGCCTTTCCTACAACTCCCATGATTACTTGGGCTACACTCAGAGCTAACTCACTCCCCCTCCCGTTCTCACTTACTTCCCCACCCGTTTCACATGTCCTTTAATATAGCTTTATACTGTCAGAGGGGGAGTTCCTCACAGCTCAGCGTCATTGCTGGACGGTAAGGAACGCCCCCTCTGACAGTACAAGGCTATGTTAGAGTACAGTCGGGGGGTGTTTCTCACAGCCCGGCGATGACGCTAGGCTGTAAGGCCCACCCTTCTGACAATGGGGAGATATCAGCAGTGAAATTAACTGCAACGATATCTCCAGCACCGGGGCACATACCGGGAAAACCAACAGTGCGCTGAATTCATATAATACCGCACACTGATGAGGACATGAAAGATCCTCTTTAAACAGGATTTTCCCATCTCATAAAGTGATGGCATATTACTATGATATGCCATATCTTTCTGATTGGTGTCTGGTGGGTCCAATGTGGAGATGAAAAAGTGAAATGAACCGTGCTGCAGTTCCTTCACCTAGAGTCCTGAAGCACTGTTGCATAGGTGATACATCTAGCACTGTGGTTCCTTTATTGTCAGGATGGAAGGATAAAATTCCTAGCATGCCATCACTTTATGAAACCGGAAACCTCTTAATGTTTTTGTTAATACTTTATTAAATGTTAAAAAAGTACATACAACATCAAAATCAACAAAGCATACCCCAGTTTGAACACTTGTCTGCAATTTGCTGTCATGTGACAATTTTAGAGTTTTGATTAGGTTGCAAGAAGAATACCCTAACCGCACATTTTACAAGTAAGGCTACATTCACACGAAGTGCAAAACGGCCGTGAAAAGCATCTATTTTTCACAGCCGTGTTGCATCCAAGGGACACCAGCTTTCAAGGATCCACCATATATTTGTGTATTAGTGTATGGAGAGATCAGTGAAAACAGACAAAACCTATATTTTGACTGTCTGTGACAATGGACTATCAAAAAATTGTCATGTGAATAGCCCCCATTCATCGAAAGTGAAATTAATATGGTCATCACATGGCCGATATTCACTATTGTGTGAATATAGGCTTATTGGTTACGCAAATGACCATTTTCTGAGAAACACAGATTGTATTTCCCGAATAAACCACAGCTATAAAAAACAGTCATGTGAATAACACCCATTCACAGACATTTAATTTAATACTGCCTTGTGACGTCCGATTAAAAAAAAACAAAAAACAAAAAAAAACGGACATCAAATGGCCATTATTCACTACCATGTGAATATAGCTTAAGTCATACTTACATTGCAATCTACAATAGCAAAGGCACGTGATTCCACAGAGCTGCATTCTTTGGTGACAGTCTTGTAGCAGTAACATTATGTTGCATGCTGCAACGCAATCACTGACACTGACAATCATTTGATGCCATGTTACAATGCAACATTGTGATCTTCCCATAACATGGACAAAGTTGCCATGTAGTCCAAGCCCTAAGAACAAGATCAATGAAAAACGATTTATCCATCTGTCTAGCACAAACAACGAAGCTCCTCTGTTCTGTTGCAACATGTCTACCAGATCCTTTGCAATGACTTTCTAAACCAGGGGTGCACGCCAGATGCTGTGAAACTACAACTCCCAACATGCTCCATTCCCATCCATGGGAGTTCCAAGAACAGCACAGGAAGTATGCATGCTGGGAGTTGTAGTTTTACAACAGCTGGAGTGCTGAAGGTTGCCTACCCCTGTTCTAAACCATCAGGCCATACTTTACAGGGATTGTTTGCACTCCTTTCTTTCTGGATGGACTTCATGGACATAGTAACTACACTTTGATGAGACTACATACAGCTGGATATGAAAATCATAAGAAGCATCTAAACCAGATGTGCACAATCTACAATACTCTTCTGTGTGGCCAGCAACATAGAGCAGCAATCTGCACATAAGTCTGGCAGTCCAGAAAGGTGCCTGATATACCATGAATGTCTCAGATACGCAAAACCCTCTGAGGCTAAGGCCACACACTGAGTTCACAGTGGTGGAATCACCAGCGGTTAACCCAGTGTGAAATACAAGCATAAGTGTAGTGGATGGGATTTAAGCAAATCCCATTCAAACCGCAGGAAAAATAAATAAATTAAAAAAAAAAACAAAAAAAAAAAAAACACACCACATACAGCACAGACAGTCTTGTTCTGCAGGTTTTCAACACACAACATGTCAGTCAATGGTTCATGTACGGCCAGATTTCAGACTTAAAGAGGTTGTCGAGGCATTTTTTTTAATGCCTATACAACTGGGGGAGGTGTGAAAAAAAAAAACAAAAAAACAAAAAAAAAAAACAAAACACTCACTTATCCCCTGGTGTCCTCCCGGAGCGTTCCAGTTCTCCTACTCCTGCGGCTTCCCATGTGTCTCTTCCTGAGTTCAGCTGAAGCCGCTGATTGGCCTCAGCGGTCACGTGAGTGCTGAGGCCAATCAGCGCCCTCAGGAAGTGAGGTAGTGACATCACAGGCCCTTCGCTGAGGCCAATCAGCGGCCACGTGTGGCTGGGACTTTCTCCACATGCCGTTAAGACCAGACCGCGCTGGGAGGCACCAGAGCACCGTGGAAAGAAGAGTATGATTTTTTTTTTCACTGCTCCCATTCAATTTAAAACTTAAACGGGGAAATGGGAATGGGAAACCCACAGCACAAATTAACCAATTTCACATGGTTCTGGTGTACACAGATCCATTGTGGGAGGCCCCAACCTGACCCATGGTGACCTTAGCATAATGGGGGGTGGGGGAGAATCAGTTTACTGACAGCATATCCTTAGGTTGGCCATCAGTATCAGATCAATGGCTGTCTAATGGAGAACTGATCAGCTGCTTGAAAGTACTCTGATGCTCTGAGTCCCACAACTAGAGTCTCAGCAGTGCAGAGTATTGCAAATTCACACAAATGTAGGACGAAGATGAAATACCGCTCATTGTAGTCACTATGTAGATGGAATACAAGTGGACAGACAAGATGACTACACTGAAGAGACTGAGGCATCTACAGCCCCTTCAAACGGCTGCTCGATAGGGGTGTTGAAAGTTGGACCCACACCAACTTGACTGCCTAAATAGGTGAGCCAGCATAGTGAGACAGAAGTGCAGCACAACTGCCTTCAGGTTTCTGTTTGGGGACCCCCCCGAAGGGAAACCTAATCCGTTTAAAAAAGCAGTTACTCTCACAAACCTGCAGACCCCATAGACCAGTGATGACTAACCTTTTAGAGACCAAGTGCCCAAACTGCAACCCAAAACCCACTAATTTATTGCAAAGTGCCAACATGGCAATTTTACCCTAATACTGTGCGGATCCACAATTGCGGACAGTTACGGACACACAAAATACGGTTGTGTGAACGGGTTTTTACAGAGCTTTCAATTATACAAAACAACTTTGTACTGCATTTTGTATACTTTTATACTTTTGAACAATTAATGTTCACTATTTACATCGCACAGGATCTATTTTATAGTGACCATGCAATGATATTACAGCCTATAATAATATCATTTCATTCAAGGAGAGAGTATTTTACACATGTCTGCTATAAAACAGATACTGTGTGACATAAATACAGTAGTGAAGGGCCCCCACATGATACAATGTGCTCCACAGCGGGGCCCCCCACCCAGAATTATATGCTCCACAGCGGGCCCCCCCCCACCCAGAATTATATGCTCCACAGCGGGCCCCCCCCCCACCCAGAATTATATGCTCCACAGCGGGCCCCCCCCACCCAGAATTATATGCTCCACAGCGGGCCCCCCCACCCAGAATTATATGCTCCACAGCGGGCCCCCCCCACCCAGAATTATATGCTCCACAGCGGGCCCCCCCACCCAGAATTATATGCTCCACAGCGGGCCCCCCCCACCCAGAATTATATGCTCCACAGCGGGCCCCCCCCACCCAGAATTATATGCTCCACAGCGGGCCCCCCCACCCAGAATTATATGCTCCACAGCGGGCCCCCCCACCCAGAATTATATGCTCCACAGCGGGCCCCCCCACCCAGAATTATATGCTCCACAGCGGGCCCCCCCACCCAGAATTATATGCTCCACAGCGGGCCCCCCCCCCACCCAGAATTATATGCTCCACAGCGGGCCCCCCCCACCCAGAATTATATGCTCCACAGCGGGCCCCCCCCACCAAGAATTATATGCTCCACAGCGGGCCCCCCCACCAAGAATTATATGCTCCACAGCAGGCCCCCCCCCCACCAAGAATTATATGCTCCACAGCGGGCCCCCCCACCCAGAATTATATGCTCCACAGCGGGCCCCCCCACCCAGAATTATATGCTCCACAGCGGGCCCCCCCACCCAGAATTATATGCTCCACAGCGGGCCCCCCCACCAAGAATTATATGCTCCACAGCAGGCCCCCCCCCCACCAAGAATTATATGCTCCACAGCGGGCCCCCCCCACCCAGAATTATATGCTCCACAGCGGGCCCCCCCACCCAGAATTATATGCTCCACAGCGGGGCCCCCCCACACAGAATTATATAATTATATGCTCCACAGCGGGCCCCCACACAGTAGTATATGCAACATATCCTGTCCCAGATTCCCCATTAGTGAGCGATCAGAGAGCCTGGATGGGGCGACAGCGCATATGCCAAAAGAGAGGGCTCTGAGTGCCCCCTCTGGCACACGTGCCATAGGTTCGCCAACACAGTCATAGCGTATAATGGAGTCCGCTGGGTTTCCACCCAAAAAGCTCCGCATTTTGAAAGCGGAATGGGGAATCCTCGAGCGGAGACTGGGCGCAGGTGTGAAACTAGCCTGGAACATTTCTAGCTCCCTGGTAGGCTATTAGACAGGATAAGTATATCACCCATCCCAGTATACAGCTGTGTGTAAATGGGCACCTCAAGCCAGCACCCCAATAATGACATAGTGGCACATAAATATGGCTGGTGCAGAAACCTTATAGTGAATCCAAGGTGATAGAAGACATGAGGAAGGGGCCATATTCCTATAGGCTTGTGGATGAACCTGTCATCCAATGACACCTTCAGCAGTCACTCTCAACACCATACACAGGAGTCTGAGTGTGCACACTCTGACTAGGGAGCTTGTGCTGCTTTATGACGTCATACACTAAAGAGTGCTGCAGAAGCTGCGGGGATATTACAGACGAAGCTGTTGCAGAGATTCCGATGACACAGGCCAGGCATGGACACCATATAATAGTAATGAAGCCCAGGGGTCACCGCTGAGAGACAACCTGGCTCAGCACCAGCTCTAGTGAGAACCTCCCAGGACATACCTGCTCCCTGCACCGTCAGAGCCGGTACAGCCCGCTGTGCACGGCGATGAGAAAGGTAAATACGAGTGTCCCGGAAGCAGTGGCGGGGACCTGGTAACCCTACGATACACTTCCCTGCTGTCCCTCCCACCCTCAGTCACCACCAATCAGTGAACCGTTCTCAAGACACCAATGGTATTCCTCGTATTATCTTTCTACGTCTCTGGAAAGAAAGAAATGGAGCCTGTGATTGGCTAGCAGCAGGGATGTGACGGTTAGCTGGGAGATACTAGCTGTATGCTCTTTGTTTGGAGAAGTTGGGTTATGAGATGGATGCGGGGTTTCCTGGGAGGGGAGAGCAGGAAGGAATGGGCCTGAAAAACTAGAAATGGAGAGCCTTGTTCACTATATTGCTGGCAGTTAGTGTTACTAATGCTTTCCTTTAAAGGAGGCAAGCCCCTTTAATTGATACTAGGACTAGCTTCAAGGTCCTTCACACATGACATTTGGTGTAGAAATCTTTGCAACTGAAACTCCTTTCATTTGATTCAGGCTGGGATTACATCTGTGTTTTGCTCTCAGTGCAAAATCAGTTTTTGAAACCGTCTCAAAATACTCAAAAACTGATTTTGAATGGTTCGTTTTCAAACGCATTGATTTTAATGGCATGTAAAAACCATCTGTAGGTGAGCGTTTGGAGCATTTCTGTCTGGTAGCTGCTCTTTTGGGCGGAGAAAAAAGCCAGACTTGCAGACTTTTTCTCTGCCCTAAAAAATAAGAATTCCAGAAGGACAGCAACAAGTCCGTTTTTTTTAATATTGAGGCCTATGGAAGGCAAATACAAATGATTTTTGTGTCTGTTTTACAATCCGCTTTTCCCCCTGCGCATGCTCAGAATGAAGAGGGGGGGGGGGGGGGAAACCATTTGTCTAAAACAGACAAAGACAGTTTCTTTGATGGGCACCCATTGACTAATCCAGCTAAAAAAAAAAACAGATTCGGGTATCCACTGTGTAACCGTTTGGCAGTGGACGGATACCAGGTGCCACTGTGAACCTAGTGTTAGTTTTGTCGACAAGTGTTTGCCCTATTCACACAAATGGCACACTCACAGAAATTTATAGAGCAAAATGCCACATGTGAGTGTACCCTTATGGTATGTATGTTCACACTGAGTTTTTTTGCAGGCTAAAAAAATCTGTTTCAGGAATTTGGAAACGTTGTTACAGTTGAAACCGGTCAATTAGGATTACCAAAATTATTTATATTTGCCAAATGCCAGAATAATGAGAGAGAGAAAATTTATAAGGCATTTTTATTACTTTCTGCAAAGTCAAAAGTTTACATACATTTCATTAGTATTTGGTACCATTGCCCTTCAACTGAATGACTTGGGTCAAACGTTTTGGATATCCTTCCACAAGCTTCTCACAATAGTTGGTAGGAATTTGGGCCCATTCCTCCTGACAGAACTGGTGTAACTGAGCCATGTTTATAGGCCGCCTTGCTCGCACCTGCCTTTTCAGCTTTGCCCATAAATTTTCAATAGGATTGAGATCAAGGCTTTGTGATGGCCACTCCAAAACATTGACTTTGTTATCCTTAAGCCACTTTGTAACCAGTTTGGCAGTATGCTTCGGGTCATTGTCCATTTGGAAGACCCATTTGTGCCCAAGCTTTAACTTCCTAGCTGATGTCTTGAGATGTTGCTTCAGTATTGCCACATAATGTTCTTTCCTCCTGATGCCATCTATTTTGTGAAGTACACCAGTCCCTCCTGTAGCAAAACAACCCCACAACATGATGCTGCCACACTTTTGTTTCACAGTTGGGATGGTGTTCTCAGACTTGGCCATAGTGACCATTGTTACATTTGGAGGAAAAAAGGAGAAGCTTGCAAGACTAAGAACACCATCCCAACTGTGAAACATGGGGGTGGCAGCATCATGTTGTGGGGTTGTTTTGCTGGAGGAGGGACTGGTGCACTTCACAAAATAGATGGCATCATGAGGAAAGATTACATTATAAGTGAACTATATAAATAAAATGTATTATTATTGTTATGTGTTTTTTACATGATACGGTTTTTGCCGTGTTTTTTGAAGCGTTTTTTTTTTTTTTTTTGCTCCAGCACACTGTATGGACCTGAAAACTTCACTCTGAAAATATGCTAGCTGTTTTTGCAAAAACCATGTCAAAAACTGCATCAAAAACCACGTTGCGTTTTTTCTGCCTCCCATTGATTTAAATGGGTTTTTCAAGGTGGAATCTGCTTTAAGGCCAGGGCCCCACATGGCGTAAACGCTGTTTGGCCGTGGCAAAAATGCAGCATTTTACAGTCCCTGCAAAACAGAAAAATACGTGCAGCGGAAACGCTGGTGGTCTCCCTATATGTATAATAGAAGTATAAAATCTGCAGAGGAAACCTGTGAAAAGCACTGCGGGAAAACTTCAATGGGTTGCCGCCGCGGTTTTTCCCGCAGGACACGCTGACAGAAACGCTGGTGGTCTCCCTATAGGTATAATAGAAGTATAAAATCCGCAGAGGAAACCTGTGAAAAGCACTGCGGGAAAACTTCAATGCGTTGCCGCCGCGGTTTTTCCCGCAGAGCTTTTTTGCTGCAGCTCACTACGTGGGGCCTTAGCCTAAGATAGGTCATCTGCTATTGACTTACCCTTAGGGTGAGTACACAGGGTTTTTTTTGCAGGAGGATTTTGAGGCAAAAAAAAAAAGCAACTCCTATTCATTTCAGTGGGAGTCAATAGCAGTTTCTTTCCCCTAGTTGATTTAGAGGGAAAAAAAAAGCGACTTGACTTCAGGCAGATTCTACCTTAAAAAACCCATTGAAAATATATGGGAAGCGAAAAAAATGTGATGCAAATTTTTTATGTGCTTTTTGCAAAAAACACATCAAAAATCATTAGTGTTTTTTTAGTGGATTTTCCAGGTCCATACAGTATGTTGGAGTAAAAAAAAAAAGTGTCAAAAACTGTTTCCCAATTCTGGCAGCAGATTTTTTTCAGCCTGGAAAAAATCAATGTGAACATACCCTTACAGTTTAAACATAACATACCATCTGTAGAGCAGGGCTGTCGTAGGCCTGTGCTAGGTGATATTATGTAGTATTTCATTAACTCCATGCACTGTTGCCTGTAGGTGACAGTATTTCAGTGGACCTATGATGCATCTGTATGTTACAGATGGCCCTGTTTATAGTGCATCTGTCACACCATATTGTGACAAGTGTCCTGCAGTGGATACAGGGGCTATACTGTGGCTATTTAGCAATTTTTGGTTTTGGGAGGGGTATGTCACAGGTAAAACACAGTGAAAAAGTTAGATTTTGGGTATTTTCACTTGTCTACATTTTTTTTTTCACCTTTAGGTGTCATTTACACGACTTTTCTATACAGTTGTTTGAGGTCCGTGTTAAATGGTGACTAACTTTTCAGATGACTTAAAGGGTTTGTCCAGGATAAATGAACAATTTCTGACTAAGTCCCCCATGCTCCCCCCCCTTCAACTTTCTAATATATCTTTTTTTTTCAATATTACAGTTGTGCTAAAAAGTTTACATACCCCGGCAGTTCTTAATACCGTGTATTGCCCCCTCTAACATCAATGGCAGCTTGAAGTCTTTTGTGGTAGGTATTGATGAGGCTCTTTATTTTCTCAGATGGTAAAACTGCCCATTCTTCTTGGCAAAAAGTCTCCAGTTCCTGTAAATTCGTGGGCTGTCTTGCATGTACTGCACGCTTGAGATCTCCCCAGAGTGGCTCAATGATATTGACATCAGGAGACTGAGATGGCCACTCCAGAACCTTCACTTTCTTCTGCTGTAGCCAATGACAGGTCGACTTGGCCTCCTGTTTTGGATCGTTGTTATGTTGTAACGTCCAAGTATGTCCCATGCGCAGCTTCCTGACTGATGAGTGCAAATTTGCCTCCAGTATTTGCTGATAGCATGCTGCATTCATCTTTCCTTCAACTTTGACCAAGTTTCCTGTGCCTTTGAAGCTCACACATCACCATATCATCAGTGATCCACCTCCGTGCTTTACAGTAGGAATGGTGTTCCTTTCATCATAGGCCTTGTTGACACCTCTCCAAATGTAACGTTTATGGTTGTGGCCAAAAAGTTTGATTTTTGTCTCATCACTCCAAATTCCAGAAGTTTTGGCGGCTTATCTCTGTGCTGTTTGGCGTATTGAAGGTGAGATTCTTTGTGGCATTTGCGCAGTAATGGCTTTCTTTTGGCAACTCGACCATGCAGCCCATTTTTCTTCAAGTGCCTCCTTATTGTGCATCTTGAAACAGCCACACCAATAGTTTTCAGAGTCCTGTATTTCAGCTTATGTTATTTGTGGGTTTTTCTTTGCATCCCAAACAATTTTCTGGGCAGTTGTGGCCGAAATTTTGGTTGGTCTACCTGACCGTGGTTTGGTTTCTGGGCATGTTATCAGGCCAAAATCACCAGGGCATGTGAACTTTTGAATAGGGTCATTTTGATGTTTTTGGTTGTCATTATGATTTAAAAAGAGAAAACACAGAAGTTTGACAATAAATGGCTTCATCCAACCACAAACCATGAGTGGAGAAAAAGTTTTTGTGTTATCATTCATATTCTCTGAAAAAAGGCCCAAAAATCTGCCGGGGTATGTAAACTTTTTAGCACAACTGTATATAGTTTTTCAGTAATAAATGTAGGTCATGCGACCTACGAATATTACATTTTTTTTCCTTTTTGCCGATGTAACGGGTCTTCGGTCTAATCCTGATCCGTTAAGTCAGTGTAAAGGCTTCGCGCCCCCCCAGCCCCATTGCACTTACCATTTCCTCTGGACCTGGGCCGACGCGTTATCCAGGGAAAGCCGCCTCCTCTTCTTTCTGTGCCAGTGCCCCATGCACACGCAATAGTGCCTGGGAAGCTGGCACACAATACTAACCCAGTTTCTGGAGCTGAGCCATGACGCCACTTCCGGCAGCGTGGGAGGCCTGCAGCGTAGAGCCAGCATCTCCTCCGCTCCAGGCAGTAGTGGGCAGGCTAGCTAGGGAGACAGAGAGGGGGTGTGAGCAATGCATCATGGTAGTTGTAGGATAAAAGCACAGAAAGCTACAACATGTAAACAAATGCAGAAGATGCCAGGAGCTCCCAGAGAAAGCCAGAAATCTCACAAAACACTGCTAAAGGTATTTGGGTGCACGTGTTAACCCAATAATAGCACTAACAGATCTTTAAAAAAATAATAATAATAATTTTTGCCCAGAAAACCCCTTTAATTGATAGTCCATAGATACAAGACAGATCAGTGAGTGGAAGGGGGAGGAGCTGGTCTCCACACAGTGAATGAAGATGGGAGGGGCTGATTTCACCATGTAACAATTTTCAAAAAAATATTTGTTCCCAGTTGTTAAGTGTGTTTTCCTGATTGTTTGTACCTTAAATGAATAGAAAAAAGTTGTTATTCCCTGTAAACTTTGCTTTTGTGGTCAGCACAATGATATTTTGAAATTGATCTATTTTTAAGGATATTCGCAATATTTCAAGATACTTAAGAAGCTTCTGGAATTGTGAGAGCTATCAAGAAGTTTCTAGAACTGCCCAGAATTATCTAGAACTTTCTGGGACTGTACAGAATTGTAGGTAGCTGTATAACTACAGTTATATAGGGCCACTATAGCCCTTCCTGAGAGACGGAGAGATAGGATCTAATTGATTGGGATTGCATAGTAAGTGGGCAATGGCCATCACAGACAAAGGGGAATTGACCTAGAACAGCGTCTAAGTCACAGATCAGAGGAAGCGTCACCAAGTATTTTCCATCTTCTTCAGTCATCAAGATGGACTGTGCTTCTGCAGCAATGTGGCCGGTCTATTCGAGGCTATAGGTATCACCTGTAACTCGAATGAGTGGCGCCTCTTCATAGACAGCTCATGCAAGAGCCTCAAAGCCGTGCTGCTTCACAATGGGAACAAGTATCCGTCTCTTCCTGTAGCTCACTCGGTGCACCTGAAAGAGGAATACACCAGTGTCAAGATGTTGCTAGGTGCCTTGAAGTATGATGAGTACGGCTGGGAAGTTATCGGAGATTTCAAAATGGTGTCATTCCTGATGGGCCTCCAAGGTGGTTTTACTAAGTATCCTTGCTTTATTTGCCTTTGGGACAGCCGGGATACTGAAGCGCACTACCACAGGCGGGACTGGCCTCAGCAGACAGAGTTCACTGTGGGGAAGAACAATGTAAAGTGGGAGCCACTGGTGGACCCACGCAAGGTGCTGATGCCACCACTACACATCAAGTTGGGGCTCATAAAACAATTTGTCAGGGCTCTAGATAAGGAGTCGAGAGCTTTCAATTACCTCCAAGATCTTTTACCTAAGCTGTCTGAAGCAAAGATCAAAGCTGGTGTCTTCGTCGGACCACAAATCAAGAAGATCATAGAGTGCAGGGAATTTCCCAAGAAGCCGAATAGGAAGGAGAGAGCAGCTTGGAACAGTTTTGTCGCAGTGGTTCGCAGCTTCCTAGGCAATCATAAAGATGAAAACTATGTACAACTGGTTCAGACTCTGATAAAGAACTATGCTACAATGGGCTGCAGGATGTCACTCAAAATCCATATCCTTGATGCTCATCTTGATAAGTTCAAAGAGAACATTGGAGCTTATTCAGAGGAGCAAGGCGAGCGCTTTCACCAGGACATTATGAACTTTGAACGCCGTTACTAAGAACAATATAACGAAAAAATGATGGGCAACTATATTTGGGGATTGATTCGTGAAACTGATTTGCAGTATAGTCGTAAATCTCGGAAAACCGCACACTTCTGAACAGTTTTTGGTAATCTGTGTAAATTTGCAATGCATATAGTGTTCTTAGTGGAAGAGTGAAGAAATCAGGCGATACCTTTTAGAGGCTAACTGAATATATTTGATAAGTAAGCTTTCAGAAGAGCAAGCTTCCTTCATCAGACATGGTGTTAAACAAGAACTGAAAATTTACAGATTTTTATACCCTATACACATGATCTTCAAAGGATTTTAGAGTCCTTAAAAAACAAAATGCAATCTAAGTAGAGAACTTATTTACAACCGGTCAAAAAACAATCTGGAAAGTTGTGGTGCGTGACAGAGGGATCTGTTATCTGTTTGCTATCATGATCCCTCTGTCACGCACCACAACTTTCCAGATTGTTTTTTGATCGGTTGTAAATAGTACGTCCTGAGTCAGCAGCTGAGCGCTCTCCATACACCGCGGGTGCCGGCTGTATAATACAGCCAGAACCCGCCGCTAACAGCAGCAATCGGTGCCTGCACCGATCGCGGCTGTTAACCCTTTAGATGCCGCAGTCAAACGGGACCGCGGCGTCTAAATAGCGCAGCCGCCATGGGCCCCGCCATTTTTCCCTCATCGCCACCCTCCAGAACGTCATCGGAGGGCGGCGCTTGGTTGCCATGACAGCCGGGGGCGTATTGAAGTCTCCCAGGCCTGTCATTACATTACAGCTATTACGCGATGCCAGAGGCATCGTCTAAAAGCAGTGAAGGCATTTTGCTATTCACTGCGATACAGTAGTATCGCAGTGAATAGTATGAGCGATCAGACTCCCTAGGTTTCAAGGTCCCTAGGGAGTCTGATCATACAAGTAAAAGTAGAAAAAAAAAAGTTTTTAAAAGTATGAAAAAATAAAAAAAAAAAAACACAAAAGTTCAAATCACCCCCCTTTCCCTAGATCAGATATAAAAGTAAATAAACAAAAGTAAGCATAAACACTTTAGGTATCCCCGCGCTCCAAAATGCCTGAACTATTAAAATATTAAAATATTTATCCCATACGGTGAACAGCGTAGTGGGGAAAAAAAAATCAAAATGGCCAAATAGCGTTTTTTTTTCAACACTTTGTCTCCTATAAACAATTGAATAAAAAGTGATCAAACTATCAGATATTTCTCCAAATGGTATCAATAAAAACATCATGTTGTCCCGCATAAAAAGACGCTTTACCCAGCTCCATACATCTAAATATGAAAAAGTTACAGGTGACAATATGGCGACGCAAAATTTTTTTTTCTATTTAGCAAAGTTTAAAATTTTTTTAAAAGGTATCAAAACATTACAAATACTATATAAATTTGGTATCGCCGTGTTCGTACTGACCCACAGAATACAGGTACCATGTCATTTTTACCACACAGTGAATGCTGTAAAAATTAAACCCATATGAATTTGGCGCAAATGCAGTTTTTCTCCAATTGCACCTCATTCTGAATTTTTTTACAGCTTCCCAGTACATTGCACAGCATATTGAATAGTGACATTACAAAGTACAATTTGTTTTGCAAACAATAAGCCATCATGTGACTCTGTGAATTGAAAAATGAAAAAGTTATGGCTCTTGGAATGTGGGGAGGGAAAAACGAAAATGCAAAAACAAAAAATGGCCCGGTCATTAAGGGGTTAATTCCATGGTGCTTTACATTTGAGGGTTAACATAAAATACAGTACACAAGATATACGAAACAGATAATACTAACAGTGACCAACTGGCAGCTCACAGCACATATATACAGCACACAGCTTCAGAGGTTGCACTACATTTTTCCAGAAGTGTAGAAATACCCCTCTTATCATTTTTGAAGAGTATTTTTCCCCAAGAAGGAATTAATAATTAGGTGTCAGAACCCCTATTTCAGCATTGTCCTGTTGGTCTGAGGTGAATAGTAAGATTTCGGACAGTCGAGGTTGTTGCCGCTCAGTGCCTAGTTGTGGGGCTCCCTTGCAGTGAGTGTATTGATGCCGTTAGGTAGCCAGGAGCTCCAGGCGCAGGACAGAGTGTCGTGTATTAATACCTATGAGACTTTTTTCAAAGCGTAATCCTGGTTTTACAGACGTTAATGCAGCCACTGCACAGAACATATATGAATATACAGGTCACAGCACAAATACTGGTATACAGTGGGTACGGAAAGTATTCAGACCCCTTTAAATTTTTCACTCTGTTTCATTTTAGCCATTTGCTGAAAGCAAAAAAGTTCATTTTATTTCTCATTAATGTACACTCAGCACCCCATCTTGACAGAAAAAAACAAATGTAGATATTTTTGCAAATTTATTAAAAAAGAAAAACTGAAATATCACATTGTCAAAAGTATTCAGATCCTTTGCTCAGTATTGAGTAGACGCACCCTTTTGAGCTAGTACAGCCATGAGTCTTCTTGGGAATGATGCAACAAGTTTTTCACATCTGGATTTGGGGATCCTCTGCCATTCTTCCTTGCAGATCCTCTCCAGTTCCATCAGGTTGGATGGTGAATGTTGGTGGACAGCCATTTTCAGGTCTCTCCAGAGATGCTCAATTGGGTTGAGGTCAGGGCTCTGGCTGGGCCAGTCAAGAATGGTCACAGAGTTGTTCCGAAGCCACTCCTTTGTTATTTTAGCTGTGTGCTTATGGTCATTGTCTTGTTGGAAGGTGAACCTTTGGCCCAGTCTGAGGTCCAGAGCACTCTGGAAAAGGTTTTCTTTCAGGATATCTCTGTACTTGGCCGTATTCATCTTTCCTTCAATTGCACCCAGTCGTCCTGTCCCTGCAGCTGAAAAACACCCCCCATAGCATGATGCTGCCACCACCATCTTTCACTGTTGGGATTGTATTGGGCAGGTGATGAGCAGTGCCTGGTTTTCTCCACACATACCGCTTAGAATTAACGCCAAAAAGTTCAATCTTCGTCTCATCAGACCAGAGAATCTTATTTCTCATAGTCTGGGAGTCCTTCGTGTGTTTTTTGGCAAACTCCATGCGGGCTTTCATATGTCTTGCACTGAGGAGAGGCTTCCTTCGGGCCACTCTGCCATAAAGCCCCGATTGGTGGAGGGCTGCAGTGATAGTTGACTTTGTGGAACTTTCTCCCCTCTCCCTACTGCATCTCTGGAGCTCAGCCACAGTGATCTTTGGGTTCTTCTTTACCTCTCTCACGATTTCTCAGTTTGGCTGGACGGCCAGGTCTAGGAAGAGTTCTGGTCATCCCAAACTTCTTCCATTTAAGGATTATGGAGGCCACTGTGCTCTTAGGAACCTTGAGTGCTGCAGAAATTCTTTTTTAACCTTGGCCAGATCTGTGCCTTGCCACAATTCTGTCTCTGAGCTCCTTAGGCAGTTCCTTTGACCTCATGATTCTCATTTGCTCTGACATACACTGTGAGCGTTGAGGTCTTATATAGACAGGTGTGTGCCTTTCCTAATCAAGTCCTATCAGTTTAATTAAACACGGCTGGACTCCAATGAAGGAGTAGAACCATCTCAAGGAGGATAAGAAGGAAATGGACAGCATGTGAGTTAAATATGAGTGTCACAGCAAAGGGTCTGATATTTCAGTTTTTCTTTTTTAATATATTTGCAAAAATATCTACATTTCTGTTTTTTTTTTCTGTCAAGATGGGGTGCTGAGTGTACATTAATGAGAAATAAAATGAACTTTTTTGCTTTTAAAAAATGGCTGCAATGAAACAAAGAGTGAAAAATTTAAAGGGGTCTGAATACTTTCCGTATCCAGTGTATATATCACAAACACACACATATACAGTATATGCATAATATACATACTGCTCACAGTATATATATAGTTGAAACCAGAAGTTTACATACACAATATAAAAAGACACAAATTAATGTTTTTCTTACTATCTGACATGAAATCAGAATAAACCTTTCCCGTTTTAGATCAATTAGGATTACCAAAATTATTTATATTTGCCAAATGCCAGAATAATGAGAGAGAGAATTTTTAAAGGCATTTTTATTACTTTCTACAGTCAAAAGTTTACATACATTTCATTAGTATTTGGTACCATTGCCCTTCA
This sequence comes from Leptodactylus fallax, assembly GCA_947044405.1. Lineage (NCBI taxonomy): Eukaryota > Metazoa > Chordata > Amphibia > Anura > Leptodactylidae > Leptodactylus > Leptodactylus fallax. Next base: position 4,689,683 of record CAMRHE010000092.1, read on the forward strand.
ACTGTATGACTTGGGTCAAACGTTTTGGATATCCTTCCACAAGCTTCTCACAATAGTTGGTAGGAACTTGGGCCCATTCCTTCTGACAGAACTAGTGTAACTGAGCCATGTTTGTAGGCCGCCTTGCTCGCACCTGCCTTTTCAGCTTTGTCCATAAATTTTCAATAGGATTGAGATCAGGGCTTTGTGATGGCCTCTCCAAAACATTGACTTTGTTATCCTTAAGCCACTTTGTAACCAGTTTGGCAGTATGCTACGGGTCATTGTCCATTTGGAAAACCCATTTGTGCCCAAGCTTTAAATTCCTGGCTGATGTCTTGAAATGTTGCTTCAGTATTGCCACATAATGTTCTTTCCTCATGATGCCATCTATTTTGTGAAATGCGCCAGTCCCACAACATGATGCTGCCACCCTCGTGTTTCATAGTTGGGATGGTGTTCTCAGGCTTGGCCATAATGACCATTGTTACATTTGGAGGATAAAGGGAGAAGCTTGCAAACCTGAAAACACCATCCCAACTGTGAAACATGGGGGTGGCAGCATCACCACGTGTGTAGTGCTATAGAGGAGCGCAGAACAGCAGGCTGAACTGCTGCCCAATGCAGTCCTGGGAAAGTGCATCTTAGGCCAGAGGATCACCTCGCCTCATGGATAGTGTGGCCCTGCTCCAGACTGCTTCTGCCTGTAAACAGAAAAAAAATTAGCTATATTTCATCTGGCTTTAATAAATGAATAAAATTGACAATACATTCTTGGCGATAAAGAGAGCCTGTCACATGAAAATGCAGTGCACTCTGAAGCCAGCTCTATAGCATGTAGTCTGCAGACAGCACTGTATTTTCAGGTGGCAGGTTCTCAATAATCCTTTCCCAACACCCACCATAATAGTACGGCAAATGTCAGGTATATAACCCTTTCCCGCAGGGCTGTGGAGTCGGTATGCCAAAGCCCCGACTCCGACTCCTCAATTTCCCCTGACTCCGACTCCACCAAAATAGGCACCGACTCCACGACTCCGACTCCACAGCCCTGAGTCAAGCAGTCACTCTGTGTCCTTGGGCTGTGGGTGGGTCTCCAGCACAATTACAGATAAAGTCAAGCTTTTCAGTCCTCACAATCACAACACTTGTATCTTTTGCTTACTCCAGATAATGGTGCTAAACCTTATAGGTTCACTCAGAACTCAGTCCCATCATTATATGAGGAATAGAACAGACCTTTACAGGACATTTCATCATTTTCAACATTTCATCATTTTCCCAAATTCTTATGAAAATACAGTACAGACCAAAAGTTTGGACACACCTTCTCATTCCAAGAGTTTTCTGTATTTTCATGACTATAAAAATTGTAGATTGACACTGAAGGCATCAAAACTATGAATTAACACATGTGGAATTATATACTTAACAAAAAAGTGTGAAACAACTGAAAATATGTCTTATATTCTAGGTTCTTCAAAGTAGCCACCTTTTGCTTTGATTACTGCTTTGCACACTCTTGGCATTCTCTTGATGAGCTTCAAGAGGTAGTCACCTGAAATGGTCTTCCAACAGTCTTGAAGGAGTTCCCAGAGATGCTTAGCACTTGTTGGCCCTTTTGCCTTCACTCTGCGGTCCAGCTCACCCCAAACCATCTCGATTGGGTTCAGGTCTGGTGACTGAGGAGGCCAGGTCATCTGGCGTAACACCCCATCACTCTCCTTCTTGGTCAAATAGCCCTTACACAGTCTGAAGGTGTGTTTGGGGTCATTGTCCTGTTGAAAAATAAATGATGGTCCAACTAAACGCAAACCGGATGGAATAGCATGCCGCTGCAAGATGCTGTGGTAACCATGCTGGTTCAGTATTCCTTCAATTTTGAATAAATCCCCAACAGTGTCACCAGCAAAGCACCCCCACACCATCACACCTCCTCCTCCATGCTTCACGGTGGGAACCAGGCATGTAGAGTCCATTCGTTCACCTTTTCTGCGTCGCACAAAGAAACAGTGGTTGGAACCAAAGATCTCAAATTTGGACTATTCAGACCAAAGCACAGATTTCCACAGGTCTCATGTCCATTCCTTGTGTTCTTTAGCCCAAACAAGTCTCTTCTGCTTGTTGCCTGTCCTTAGCAGTGGTTTCCTAGCAGCTATTTTACCATGAAGGCCTGCTGCACACAGTCTCCTCTTAACAGTTGTTGTAGAGACGTGTCTGCTGCTAGAACTCTGTGTGGCATTGACATGGTCTCTAATCTGAGCTGCTGTTAACCTGCGATTTCTGAGGCTGGTGACTTGGATGAACTTATCCTCTGCAGCAGAGGTGACTCTTGGTCTTCCTTTCCAGGGGCGGTCCTCAAGTGAGCCAGTTTCTTTGTAGCGCTTGATGGTTTTGGCCACTGCTCTTGGGGACACTTTCAAAGTTTTCCCAATTTTTCGGACTGACTGACCTTCATTTCTTAAAGTAATGATGGCCACTCGTTTTTCTTTACTTAGCTGCTTTTTTTCTTGCCATAATACAAATTCTAACACTCCATTCAGTAGGACTATCAGCTTTGTATCCACCTGACTTCTGAACAACACAACTGATGGTCCCAACACCATTTATAAGGCAAGAAATCCCACTTATTAAACCTGACAGGGCACACCTGTGAAGTGAAAACCATTTCAGGTGACTACCTCTTGAAGCTCATCAAGAGAATGCCAAGAGTGTGCAAAGCAGTAATCAAAGCAAAAGGTGGCTACTTTGAAGAACCTAGAATATAAGACATATTTTCAGTTGTTTCACACTTTTTTGTTAAGTATATAATTCCACATGTGTTAATTCATAGTTTTGATGCCTTCAGTGTGAATCTACAATTTTTATAGTCATGAAAATACAGAAAACTCTTGGAATGAGAAGGTGTGTCCAAACTTTTGGTCTGTACTGTATATTCAGCACATACTGCATTGTACTACTAACTGTACCAATTTATTATATATTTTGGGAGTCGGAGTCGGTCCATTTTACTCCGACTCCACCAAAATAGGCACCGACTCCACGACTGTGACTCCGACTCCACAGCCCTGCTTTCCCGACATCCGCTGTAATAGTACGGCAGTGCTTAAATATGGCGGCCGCTCGATGATCGCGGGCATTAAACCCTCTGGCGCCTCGATCAAAGGGGTTAATGTCCGCTGACCGAGGCGCCATTTTACCGACGGCGCGTGGGGGCCGCCATTTTGCCATTGCTATGACAGCAGGGAGCCCTGTCTTTCATTAATTGCTATTGCAGGCTACTCTATGTAGCCTGCAATAAAAGCGCCTTTTTTTGCAATGCATTAGCATTGTAATGCATTGCATTAGTGATCAGACCCCCTGGGGTTCAAGACCCCTAGGGGGTCTAATAAATGCCAAAAAAAAAATATATATATATAAAAAATATATATATATTAAAAGTTCAAATCACCCCCCTTTCCCTAGAACACATATAAAAGTTAAATACTGTGAAACACATACACATTAGGTATCCCTGTGTCCGAAAATGCCCGGTCTACAAATCTATAAAAATATTTTTCCCGTACGGTAAAAAAAAAAAATCAAAAGTGCCAAACCGCTGTTTTTTTCACTGTTTGTTTACTTAAAAAGTCATCAAAGCAATAGTAATTCCCCAAAATGGTATAACTAAAAAGTACACCTAGTCCCGCAAAAAAAGACGCCCTATGCATCCCCGTACATGGAAGTTTTGGATTTTTGTTAAGGGGTTAAAATGTAAATAAAACCATATAAATTTGGTATCCCCACAATCATAATGAAACATAGAATACAGATGACATGTCATTTTGGCTGTAGAGCAAATGTCGTAAAAATGAAGCCCGTAAGAAAGTCGCAAAAATGCACTTTTTCTTCAAATCCACCCCATACTGAATTTTTTTCCAGCTTCCCAGTACATTGTACAGAATAATAAATGGTAGCATCATGAAGAAAAATTTGTCCCACAAACATTAAGACCTCATATGGCTCTGAGAACAGAAAAATAAAAAAGTTATTGGGTTTGTAAGGGGGGAGAGTCAAAAACGAAAATCGAAAAATGTCACTGGCGGGAAGGGGTTAAATACGGCGGCCACTCAGGAGACCTGGCGGCAATGCCTTCAATGACTGCCTGCACTGATCGCAGGCATTATCCCTCCCAGTGCGTCAATTTTTTCAGCGATGCCTAGGGTTTAAGATCACCAGGGACTCAAAATCACCAGGGGCTCTAATAATTACAGTAAAAAAAATATATAAATATTATAAAATAATTAATATAAAATATATTAAATTAAATACAATTAAAAATTGTAATCACGCACTTCCTTTCCCTAGAACACATATAAAAGTAAAAAATAAAGTGAAACAAATACACATTAGATATCCCTGTGTCCAAAAATGCCTGGTTCACAAACTTATAAAAATATTTTTTCCATACGGTGAACGCTGTAGCAGGAAAAAAAAAAAAATCTAAAGAGCCAAACCACCGGTTATTCGCTGTTTCACCTACCATAAAAATTTGGATAAAAAAGGATGAAAGCAATAGACATTCCCCAAACTGTATAAATAAAAAGTACATCTGGTCCTGAACAAAAAGATACTTATTTATCCCTGTACATGGAAATATAAAAAAGTTATGGGTGTCTTGGCAACTCCAAGATATTATTTCTTTTTTTTTGCAAAGCTTTGGATTTTTTTAACAGGTTAAAACATTAAAAAAAACTATATAAATTTGGTATAACTGGAATTGTACCAACCCATAGAATACAGGTGACATGTCATTTTGGATGCACAGTGAACGCTATAAAATCAAAGCCCGTAAGAATGTCAGATGCAATTTTTCTCCAATTCCACCCTATTCTGACTTTTGCTCCAGCTTCCCAGTACAATGTACAGAATATTACATGGTACCATTATGAAGTACAATTTGTCCCACAAAAATTTAGCCCTCATACGGCTCTGTGAATTTAAAAATAAAAAAAGTTATGGCATTTGGAAGACAGGCAGTCAAAAGAAAAATGGTTGCGGCTGGAAGGGGTTAAAGAGAAGAATAAAACGGTAAGTGACCATTTTGGAAAAGTTCGATTTTTAGGAATAATGTATTACTAAACATGTAAATGCCAAATAATAAAAAAAAGTGACCAGAGTGACGTCAATGATCACATGCTGTTCTTACTCGCATCAACAGGTGAGTTTGCGGCTCTTCTTTTTTCTCAAACTCTTGGTTAACCCCTTCAAGATCATATGTTGCTTGTGAGACAAACAGACCTTAGGCAATGTAGTAAATACTTTGTGGTCAGGTTTTGTTAGCAGACTGTGCTCCATCTAGTGGTGGCACCATGTTATTACTATAAATAAAACCAGCATGGGGTTTAGGCTCCTTTCACTCTACAATTTTTAGTGCTGTCCACTGGCATTAGTTCCATTTTAATAAAATTATGCATAAATCCAGACAGCAGTTTCAAGTGCTTGATTTCACCACTTTGTCTGCATACCTGTGCCATGAGTATACAATGCCAGGCCAGCTTTATGGTGCTGAGTAGTGTATAATATAGAACACTGAAGATGTGTGTCTTCATCTTTCACTTAAATATGAATGTAAGCATTATCCCCTTGAGTACATAGCCAATGTTGGCCTTGTTTTTAACTCAGGTCTTATGCAATTTTGGATCTGTAATTACAGATAGCTTACAGCGTTATTCATTTCTATGGCCCCATTCAAACGTCTGGAGGAAAAATAGTCTTATAATGCATTGTTTTGGGTTTTTTTCAATTGTAATTTTTATTACATTTTTTAAACAAGTACAAAGGCATACAAAATAAATGCATATAAAAACGGAATAAGAGCAAAACAGTTGTATGGTATACAAGTCAAGAAAAAAATTGAGTATATCAATAAGAAAAAGAACATTGAATATCACCAATAATTTATGTAAATGGTGCCAAGAAAATAAGAGGGAACACTAGACAAGGAACAAGAAGGGAAGAAAAGGGGATAAGAATGAACAGCCTACTATCTCCACTGATAGGGAAGAGCTCAAGGGGAGGCATGCCTCTGGGGGTTAGAGTTCATGGAGTACCCAGAACGTGTCCCAGGGCTCCCATATGGTCTGAATTCTGTCCTCCTCATTATTTAAAAGGGCAGTCAGATAATTCAGAGTTCTAGATTCTCTAATTCTAGTATATAATTCTTCCAATGATAGAGGGGTGGGTTTCTCCAATGTTTAACTATGAGACATCGAGCTGAGGTAAGAATATATAACAGTAGTTGGAGAGAGTTTTTCCTCAGTTTCTCAAAGGGGAGACTTAGAAGGTATGTTTGTGGGAGGAGGGGGAAACAAAAGCACAATACTCACTCTATCAGGGCCTGGACCTGGTGCCAGAAGGGTTGGATTAGAGGGCATGACCAGAAGAGGTGAAATATATTGGCCCAACGTGCATCACACCTCGAGCAGATATCCAGTTTAGCAACCAGTAGTATCCAGTGAAGTAACATCTTATAGAGCAGTGGTTCTCAACCTTTCTAATGCCGTGACCCCGCAATACAGTTCCTCATGTTGCGGTGACCCCAAACCAAAAAATAATTTTGGTGGCTACTTCAAAACTGTAATTTTGCTACAGTTATGATTCGGAATGTAAATACACGATATGCATTATGTATTCTAATTGCTATAAATCAAACATAATTTAAACATAGTGATCTACCCCCTACACAGGTAATGTTATTAACTATGGGGATATTGAGAATTATTACAGTAATAGTGCCCCCCATATGAGTAATCTTATTACCTGTGTGGCGTCACTATAACTGTAATAGCCCCTCATATTCAGACCAAAAACAAAATAGATGCCACACGGCCATTGTTCATATAAATATATCGCTTAACAGTGGCGATAGCCTGACTTCACATAAAGACAGAGAGCAGTAATGGCCAAGCGTCTGGTTAATATGGGCTTGAGTCATATTATAATATTTACCGTATTTTTCGGACCATAAAACGCACCTAGGTTTTAGAGGAGGAAAATAGGGAAAAATATTTTAAGACAAAAAAATGTGGTAAAATGTCTAATATATGGAAGTTGTAGTTTTGCAACAGCTGCAAGGTCACATTGACAGGTGTCCCTGCAGCTGTACGGGGAGGAATAGGGCGTCTTTTTTTGCAGGGCCAGATGTACTTTTTAGTTATGCCATTTTGGGGAATGCCTATTGCTTTGATCACTTTTTATTCAAATCAGAGGCGAAACAGCAAAAAATATGGCGGTTTGGCACTTTTGATTTTTTTTTCCCGCTCTGATGTTCACCCTACAAGAAAAATATTTTTATAAGGTTGTAGACCGGGCATTTTCAGACACAGGGATAGCTAATGTGTATGTGTTTCACAGTAATTTTGTACTTTTATATGTATTCTAGGGAAAGTGGGTGAGTTAGGACTCTTTTTTTAATTTTTTTTTTATTTTTTACTATTTTATTAGCCCCCCTCCCTTCATGGGGCTTGAACCTGCAATCGTTTGATTGCAAGTCCCATAGACTGCAATACAAGTGTATTGCAGTCTATGGGAGATTCTGTACATTACTATTGAGACTGGTCATAGACCAGTCTCAGTAGTAGTATCCCAGTGACAGGCCTGGGAGCCTTCATTAGGCTCCAGGCTGTCACCGGAACAGGTCGACTCCCGCGATCTCGCGGGGAGTCGACCTTTAACTTAACAGGTATGGGGCCGGTGGGGACCGGGGGCAGTTTTTACAGCCCGGGGGGGGGGGGGGGGGGCTCACATATACAGTAGTAATGCCCGCGGTCAGACTCTGATCGCGGGCATTAGCTCCGGGACTCCGCTGTACAGCGGAGGCCCGGTTGCTATGGTGTCCGCTCTGCAGCAGAGCGGCCACCATCATTGTAACAGACCCGGCATCCGCGTAACGGCACGACGGATGCCGGGAGCTACACAGCGCGGGGCACCCTCTCAGGCATTCAGTTTGGAACGCACATCCATAATGACGTGCGTTCCAGCTGAATAGCGCGACTTCTCAGCGGCTAAAGCCATCGGAAATATGTATTTTCCGATGGCTTTAGGCGACCCCTGTGTTTTGGTCATTCGACCCCCGCCGGGGTCGCGACCCACAGGTTGAGAACCGCTGTTATAGAGGTTTACCTTATGAGTAACACGAGAGGTTTTCGCCGCTCGACTCCATATGATGGCCCAGGACAGGTGCAAGAGAGTCTTGCCCAAATAGCCCTCCCATTTCCACAAGTATAGGTGTCTAAAAAACCTTTCTGGGGCTGGATCCAAAAGGATTCAATAGATGTCTGAAATTAGGCCAGCTGTAGAAATCTCAGATTTGCATAGTTTCTCAAAATCCGCGGGCACAGGGGCCCAGGAACCCCGGAAAATGGATCGGGCCAGATGGCTAATCTAAATGTATAAAAATTATTTGCTAAGGGGGCGTTTACACTACCGTTGGTGACCGTCAGTAGTGTCCGTTGCTATTGTCCGTTACAAGATTTTGGCTTCTGACACTATCTGAACCGTCAAAAATCCGTTAAAATTTCCATTCATTTCGATGGGTTTTTATATTGTGTCCGTTTCTGTCCGTTTTTTTTCCGTGGACAAAAAATCCTACATGCAGGACTTTTTTGTCCGTTTGGAAAAACAGATTCTTGACGGACAGCAAGTGTCCGTTATTTTTTTAACATTGAAGTCTACGGGTAACGGACTTATAATGGACAGTAACTGTCAGAAACAAAAAAAAAAAACGGACAGTGTTAAAAAACGGATACTAACTGATGCTAATGTGTCCATTTTTTTAACTGATCCATTAATTGGATCAGTTAAAAAAACAGACACATTAACATCAGTTAGTGTCCGTTAATGTCTGTTATGATAGGTGTGCGTTTTTTTTTTTGTTAACGGACACCTTCATAACGGAATGCAACGGTAGTGTGAACCCTGCCTAAGGGGGAGATTAAATTTAGATTGTAAGTCAGCCAAGGGGAGGAGGGAGCGCAATTTATATTTGAGCAAAACTAAAAAGGCCCGATTTAAATGAAGGTCCTGAAACCGCCGAAGTAAGTCTAGGCAGTGTCAGACTGGGATGTCTAGGGCCCACCAGTGGAATTGCTTCTAGGGGCCCACCATCAGAACCCCTGCAGATCAGCGGTACCGAGACAGGGCGGCTAAAAGTAATAACATGTCAGGAGCCATGCTGCTCACCCGCCATACCAAGTGCACCACTGCACTACCTAAACATACTGCTACACACTGTATAGCAAGTGAACAGCATGGCTCCTAGAATTGTTACCATTACCTGTAGCCACACTTTTGGTATCTCCATTACAAGAGGGATACTAGTTGTTCTATATATTATCCTGTAGCCACACTGTCCTGGAAAAGCTGATCTGCAGAGGTCCTGGCTGTTGTATCATCGCAGATGTAATATTGCTGGCCTATCCTAAGGACAGGCCATCAATATTAGTAAGATGGATAAATCCTTTGAAGAGGTTGTCCAGGAATTGGCGCAACCCATGTCCCGGGCGGGAGGTGTAAAATAAATAAATAAAAAAAGCATACTCACCTGTCCCCGACACTCCATTGTCCACTGCCAGTGTCCGTTCAGTCTCGTGCCGGCGCCTCCTTGCTGGGAGTCCTGCACCTCATGTGACCGCTAAGACCAATTAGGTACAAGATTTCCAGAAATGAGGTGTCGCCATGAGACCGAACAGACTTAGGGAGGGGACAACGGGGTGCTGGGGACAGGTGAGTATACTTTTTTCTCTTTTTTTTTTTAATTTTATTTTTACACCTCCCTGGCAGCCGCCACAGTGGTCGCTCCAGTTTATGGACAACCTTTTTTAAGGGGTTGTCTGGGCCAAATTTTTTTTTATGGCCACTTCACTGGTCCCCCATACTGTATGGGGAACAGTGATGGGGCCATTATATTGTGTGGGAGCAGTGATGGGGGCTAACATCCTGTGGGGGGGGGCATTAAACTGTGTGATTCATATTAAAAGGATTGTCCAGGGTTAATGTTTTTTATGGCCTATACTCAGGATATGCCATAAATACCTGATCAGTAGGGGGCTGACACATGGCCCCATCAGCTGTTCAGAGCCACAGGCCCGGAAGCAGAAAGCTCCATCCACTGTATAGCAGCCTGGCGCCTTCACTGCAGCTTAACTCCTACTGACTTCAATAAGTGCTGAGATGCAGTGAAGGTGCCCGGCTAATATACAGTGGACAGAACTTTCTGCTTTTGGCCCCGTATTGTGTACAGGACGGGTGCCAGAAGTGGCTCCGTACAGCTGATCGGTCCGGGGTCAGTCCTGTACACAGGGCCCGCGTCAGCACTCGGCATACCCGGGCAAGTGCCGGGGCCCCATGCTCCTGAAGGGGCCCACTTGGCTGCAGGGTGCTGACTATTACGGCGTAACGATCGCGGTCGCACCCCCTGCGACCATGACCGGACCCAGTGGGGCACAGAGCCCGCGGCCAGCTGGAGACGGCTGGGGCTCCGGACCACTATGATAGCGATCGGGGAAAGTCTGGTATACATATTGCAAATGAAAAAGGGCCCCGTCATGGAACCAAGGGAGGTGACTTAAAATAATACATATACTCACCTCTCCTGGACTCTGCATCATTCCCGAGGCCATGCTGAAGCCTGTGATTAGGCCCCAGCGGTCACATGGGGCGCAGCGGTGTATTGACGTCAGTGCGCCCCCACGTGACTGCTGAGGACCAATCACAGGCCTCAGCAGGGATGTCTGAAGATGCTGAAGACAGCAGGACAGACTGAGGATGCCCAGGAAAGGTAATGCAAGGTGAGTATCAGTGTTTGTTATTTTTATTCACCTTCCCTGGGCCTCCAATTATTATACTCTGGGGTTTGAGGAGACCCCAGAGTATAATAATAGCACCAGAGCAGAGGGGGGCTGTTGAGAGCATATAATACTGTGTGGGGGCCACTGCTGCGCATATAATACTGTGTAGGGACCCACTGCTGGACATATAATACTGTGTGGGAGCCACTGTGGAGCATATAATACTGTGGAGCATATAATACTATGTGGGGGCCACTGTGGAGCATATAATACTGCGTGGGGGCCACTGTGGAGCATTTAATACTGCGTGGGGGCCACTGTGGAGCATTTAATACTGCGTGGGGGCCACTGTGGAGCATTTAATACTGCGTGGGGGCCACTGTGGAGCATTTAATACTGCGTGGGGGCCACTGTGGAGCATTTAATACTGCGTGGGGGCCACTGTGGAGCATTTAATACTGCGTGGGGGCCACTGTGGAGCATTTAATACTGCGTGGGGGCCACTGTGGAGCATTTAATACTGCGTGGGGGCCACTGTGGAGCATTTAATACTGCGTGGGGGCCACTGTGGAGCATTTAATACTGCGTGGGGGCCACTGTGGAGCATTTAATACTGCGTGGGGGCCACTGTGGAGCATTTAATACTGCGTGGGGGCCACTGTGGAGTATATAATACTGCGTGGGGGCCACTGTGGAGCATATAATACTGCGTGGGGGCCACTGTGGAGCATATAATACTGCGTGGGGGCCACTGTGGAGCATATAATACTGCGTGGGGGACACTGTGGAGCATATTATACTGTGTGGAGGACACTGTGGAGTGGCACTATTAACACAGGCCCTGTTCACATGGTGGAATCTGGCATTGATTTTGTAGCAGATTCCTCCCTCATTCTGCCTCCTATTAAAACTAATTAGAGCAGGAAGCTGGAAAAAAAAAACCGTCCTGCTGGACCTTGCCGCAGATTCTGCAGATGATTCGGAGGCCGCAGCTTGAGACTCCGCACTGGTTAGAATCATTCATTTGGGCCAAATCAGCGGTGGCAAACTGCAAGGGAATGCTGATGTTCTGCACCGAGAGCCAGGGGCAGAAGATAAAGAAGAATCCAGGGCAGACGTCCGCCTGAAATTCCTCTTTACTTTCTGATGTCTGGACAGGTTGCATCTACTTGAATGGAATGGACTGTATTACAGTCCACTCCAGTAGGGCTACTTCAGCAAAAAACACCCAATTTCGATTAGGTTTTTGCTGCATTGTGCTCTGGTGTCATCAGGTCCCAGCACGGTCCACTCCTGCAGCTCCGCTGTCTTCTTTTTCCAGAAGTCCTCACTGGCTGTGACGTCCCAGGTCCCTTCCTTTTGGCTGCTGATTGGCCTCATAGGTCACGTGACGTCACAGGTAGTCATGTACAGGGGGAACTTGCGCTGGAAGAAAACAGAGCTGCAGGCCAAACTGCGCTGGGAGACACTGGGAATAGGAGAGAAAGTTTTTTTTTTTTTTCACCTGCCCCGGTGTAATTAAAAAAAAATAAAAAAAAAGTGTTATCCTGCACAACCCCTTTAATGCCCCTTTCCCCCACAATATAATTACCCCTTCAATGGTTCCCATACAGTGGTCCCTTTACTGGTCTCCCCTGTAGCAGTATTGGAGTTTCTGCGACTTAGGTATTGTTATGCTGGAGCCCTAGAGCAGGCACCAGCATAACAATACAGTGAGAAATTAGCTGGGGTGGGAGGGGGGGGGATTACAACTCTCAACAGACCCAGACCATCTGGAGCTGCTGGGAGTCGTAGTTATCAGAGTGGTCAGTGAAGGTGAAAGATTTGGGGGCAAAATAGGGGGGAAAAGTTGTTTTTTTGTTTGCGTGGGTAAGTCGCACTTACCTTTCACACTGCTGGTCTGGGCTCCTTAGCAGAAACCCACCACTGCACACAGCGTCAGTACGTCAGTGACGCTTGCAGCAACTGGATTGGTTCCAACGGCTGCACATCAGGATCCAGGCTACAGGGGGAGGGCCCACAAGAAGGTAGGGACGGTCTCCCGCCGCTGCGATACTCCGGCAGTTGGCCATCTTTAATCATTACAATGTTGCCCCCGAGGTTGCCGATCCGGCCCCTGACCACTGTTAGTCATCATTTTGCCAATGCAAATGCATTGGCAGAGGCGTAACTAAGGTTGCAAACTTTTGTCCGGGGCCCCCTCCCCCCTCCCTAGAGCGAATTCTTGATAGTGACAGTTACGGGTGCTGCAACGATATCTCAGATACTTGAAAGAGATACAGCTTTAGTACCCACAACTGCAGTTATCAAGAATACGGTGAGTGAGCAGCGCAGCACCCGGCATGTAAACAATACTGGGACAGTACTATATGCTCCGCGGTGGCCCCCACACAGCACTATATGCTCCGCGGTGGCCCCCACACAGCACTATATGCTCCGCGGTGGCCCCCACACAGCACTATATGCTCCGCGGTGGCCCCCACACAGCACTATATGCTCCGCGGTGGCCCCCACACAGCACTATATGCTCCGCGGTGGCCCCCACACAGCACTATATGCTCCTCGGTGGCCCCCACACACTATTGATGCTCCACAGTGCCCCCCCACCAGAGCCGGTGCTATTATACTCTGGGGTCTCCTCAGACCCCAGAATATAATAAGTAGAGGCCCAGGAGAAGTGATTAAAAATAACAAACATTTATACTCACCTTGTGTTACCTCTCCGGGGCATCCTCGCTCATCCTCGGGGTGTCCTGCTGTCTTTCCCATCTTCCTTGGTCCCTTGATCCCCTCGTCCTGTGCCCCAGAAGGCACCGCTGGGGCCTTTGATTGGACCTCAGCGGTCACGTGGCCCCAGCAGTGAGGCCGGAAAAGTGCCGGAGACGATAATGAGCCAGGAGAAGTGAGTATTTTTTTTTTTATTTTTTGTCACTTCCCTTGGGCTGGCATTTGTCACTTCCCTTGGCCTGGCCCCTTTCCATTAACAATAGGTATAGTGGTTGGGGAACTAGGCTTTCCCCAACTACAATCGGACCCCTGACCTTTGCATTGGCAAAATGAGGACTAATAGTCGGGGCCCATCAGGGGATTCACCGGTTCTCTGGTGGGCCAGTCTGACCCTGAGTCCAGGTGCATGATGTGGAAAAGCAAGGCGGTTATAGAGGAGTGTGGGGAGGAGAGGTGGAAGCGGGCGGCACAGGTGTGCCAAATATCTTGCACCAATGCCAATCGGCCCAAAAGGGCACCAGAGGGTTGGAAGAAGAGTTTGATGGCCCAGTAATAAAAGGTCAGGTTGGGAAGTGACAAACCACCTTTATGTTTTGGGGTCATCATGATCAATCTGGAAATCCTGTATCTCCCTCCAGCCCAGACAAAACGCAAAATAGAGCCCTATAAAGACCGGAGATCCTTAAGAGGGACCAAGATTAGGAGGGTCTCAAATAGATAAAGCAATTTAGATAACACGGTCATTTTTATTGCAGATATCCAGCCGAAGAGAGACAGGTGAAAGGTCTGCCACCTAGTGTGGAGCGCACATATCTGTCAAAAGAGCGGGGAAAAATTTGCTCGATATAAGAGGGAGAAGGATTTAGTGAGGTAGATGCCTAGGTATTTTTAGGATGAGTCCTTCCACCTATAAGGAAAAGAGGCCTGTAAGTTATGCAGTGACCTCTCATCACGGCCTTATGGGCCTCTCACAGTATCGTCTCAGAGGTAACTGACCCCTCATTGGGTTTAAAAAAAGAATTGAGGTGGGACCGGAGCAGCTCACGGGTCTGCGCCCTCCTAAGAAGGCCCTCATTAAGCCTGCATTGTCATACTCTGGTGGATGCATTGCAACTAACTAGATTAGTCATCACAATAGTCTGTGCATGTATGGACCTTATGGGATGGGGGGGTAATAAGTGTAAGATTTATGTGAAAGATGGTTGATCCGCCATAAGTCATGCATAGAATACTGTTTAATTAGATGGCAAAAATGGGCCGATTGGCATCTTTGCACTGGATTTGACAGATTACCCATGAGGGTCTGGTCATCCATCCTATCTGAAAAGGACATACTGAAATCACCACCAATAATTACAGCTGCAGGTGGGAGTTCAGATACCTTGTTAAGGACCTGAGTGAGGAAATCAGGCTGAGAAGTATTAGGGGCATAGATGTTACATAGCGTAATGGGCTTGCCCTCCAGTTTAGGATGGAGTATAACAAATCTACCACCAGGGGCCGAGATAGAGGTGGCAACCTCCAGGGGACAGGAGGATGAAACTAATATAGCTGTCCCTGCTCTTTTCTTCGAGTGAGTCGATAAGTAAACAATAGGAAAGTGGTGTAAGGCAAAATTAAAGAAGCAGAAGGCATCAAAATGGGTCTCTTGTAAGAAAGTGATATCAACCTTTAGGGTATGCAGTTCAGCAAAGGCCATCTTTCGCTTTGCATCCTAGTCATGAGGAAGTAAGGTATGAGAGATGCAATAGTTAATTAACTCACTCCATAAGCAGCAATGATGAGAAGGCCTGAAGAATCTTAAAGGTAGTCATAGAATCCTTCGGGATGGGACAAGGCTAGAGGCAGCATCATGGATCAGCATGGTGTGAACAGAGAGCAAGGCAGGTGGTTTGGACTCCACAACCAGAAAAGAACGCACACGCGGTAGTTCAAGAAAAAAATATATATTTACTATAAATTAATAAAGGCTAGTTAAAGGTAAAATGACGGATAAAAACAAGCATAATATGCAATATAGCATGAACAATTTCAAGGCAAATTCTGCAATAGTTTCTACTTTTACTCTGTCCACTTCTGCAGTATGGACACTGAATGAACAATATACTCAAAACTATCCCTAACTGACCCTGACTTTACATTTGGGTGCACCCCCTTTTCCCCAGTGGTCCAGGTGGACCGCTTACAGTCCGTAGAAGCGCGCGGTGGGGCCCAAAGTCGTTCCTTTCTTTTTACAGTGAAGCGTCCTCTCCTCACGGTTATCAAGATCTCGGGAGTAATGGAGTCCTCTTTAACAGACAGGGAAACGAAATGAATGCAATGTAATGCAACAGCAGATTCCACTCAGCACACTGACAGTCCTGCCGAATCCATACACTGAGCTGGGATGTGAGCCGGGATTTAGCAGTTACCGTCCAGTACGTCAACAGCACTGTGAGTCTCTATCTGTGGTATCCATATACACAGTCACAATGTTAGTCTCACTGATCAGCCACTGAGCACAGTTCCTTTCACGTGGACTCACTAGTCCTGTTGTCTCTTTACACTCTGTCTCTGGACCAAGATACAGCTTAGCTGTACAGAGAAATCTCCACACCATGTCAATACAGCACAGACACCTGTCTTCTCTCTTGCCAAGATGGCTGCTGCTCTCTGTCTCGTCACTTCCTGCTTCTCTGCTCACACTCTGTCTGAAGAACAGGCAGGCTGAAATCAAAGGGGGTGTGTCACTCCAGCATCATGTCACAATTACAATGGCTACTGTCTTAAAGGAACAGAATCACAGAAACACATTCAGCATTAACAGTTTATACAGACAAATGAAGCTTAGGACAACATTGGCTGTCTCTTACAATGGTATTTAGAAATCGCAGCGTGTCCGCTGCGCATAATGTTCCGCAAAGTGGGGATGGGATTTACTAGAATCTAATCTACTTCGCTGTGACTGTAAAATGCCACATTTGTTTCCACCGTGGGCAAACCGCGGCGTTTACGTCACGTGGGGCCCCAGCCTAAAACGGATTGAAGTCAATGGGTACATACACATCAGTTTAAAAAAAAAAACAAAACAATAGGATATGACTGAACCATAGTAAATCTATGAGGCTTTTAACGTCCGTTTCTTGGGTGATGTATCTGTTTCACTAACCTTTAAAAATGGATGAGTGGGTTGTGTCAAAAAAAGACCAATGGATGATCAATCGTTTTTTTTTCCCTGACAATTAAAAATTGATGCAAAATGGATGTTAAAAACTGACAAACAGCCAGAAAACTGATGAAAAATAAGTGATACTGATATAAAACTGACGTTTTTCACTGTCATGTGCATGTAGCTTAAGGCAACATTCAGACCACCAATGTGCAAAATAGCCATGAAAGGTGTCCATTTTTCACAGCCATCTTGCACTCGAGGGGCACCCATTTTTATCGAACTCCCATAAATTTGAGTGTTTTGACAAAAATAGGACGTGACCTATATTTTGACAGTCCAATACAATTGACTGTCAAAATAACGTTCATGTGAGTAGCCCCCATTCACTTGAACTGAATTTAATGCTGCCATGTGATGTCCATTAAAAAAGGCGGAATTGCCTCAAAATCCGCCTGAAATATGCCACCCATTAATTTCAATGGCAGGCAGTAGCTGTTTTTTTTTCTGCAAGCTGATGTTTTTTAGCCAGTGGAAAAAATAAGTGTGCTGCTTGTTCTTCAGGCAGATTCCGCCTGAGACCTCCCACTGAAATGTGGTGGAAAATACATCTTTTCCGTCTGCGTGGAATTTGGAATTTGGCCCTGCCCAATAAAGGCAAAATACAGTGGCACGCTATTCCAAATTCTGCTTTAAATTCTTCTTCAAATTCAGCATCCAAATCCGCTTCAAATTCAGCGTCAAAATCCTTGATGGTTTTTGACAAGGAGAAAAAATCTGCTTCAAATTCCTAAAGCAGAAATTTTCAGCATCAAATTACTAAGTGTGAACACCTCCTTACAATGGTACTATTAACATAGCCTTACTCTTTTATTCTTCTTATTGTAATGTTTTATATTCTATAAATAAAAGATGTTTTAAAGCACATAATCTCTTAAATAGTGCTTGTCAAACTGTTATTGTCAATATATATATATATATATATATATATAAATCTGAAAGTTGACAATGTTTTAACTCCAAACACCCTCAGCAAAGCAAGTCCAGTCCAGATGGTGGCAGCAGAGTCACCATGTAAACTCAGCTGGTGAACACTTAAAATGTTATACTGACAGATACTTTGTTTCCAGTTTGGAGATGCTTTGCAGCTGGTATTACATCACTGTAGGACTCTGTCAGAACTGTCCTTGAATGTTGCAAGCCTGCTTCCTCTTCCTCTTTGTTTACTGCTTGGAAAGGAGTTTGGCTTTCTAACTGTTCATCACAGTGCTAAAATTCTTGCCACAGTTTAGCAAGAGATACAGCAGTGATGCCCTGTGAAATCTACTTTTCTGCAGGATCTTAAAGATTATTTTCCAAGTGGAAACCAAGAAAATAATGACTTACCTATGCTTGTGTTGGCTCCAAAAAAGATATATAAAATGGGTGGAGTACCCACAATGTGAATCTCTTGGCAAGAACTCCTTTTTCAACCATAGTTTGATTATCCATCACCCTCTGTCTTATCTATTTCCACAAAGCAAAGCCATCATTCACTCTCCCTGGTGTCATTGACATATGACTGCAGTGTGGCACTTTCAAGAGCTCACCTGGGCATCTATAAGGAAATATACATCTATTGGCATAGCTCATACATTACAGATGCCCAGTCAGCTTATGAAAATGCTTTTCTGGCATAGAGGAATGATATTGAGGCACCTTCCTTGCACCGTGTGCCACAAACACTGTACCGCACCTTGCCCACCACATTGTGCAAATGTGGGTGGAGCAGGGAATGGGATGGGCTGGGGCCAGTTCAGATTTACTGTAACTCACACCAGTTTTCTGGCATGAGTTAGAAATCGAATCTATGTCAGTTCCTCCCTGGTATAGATTTCCATTCTGGTGCAGGGACATCCAATCGATTTATGAATCATAAATATCTGGTTCCCTGCACCAGTGGGTGCTTTTATTAAGACTGGCATACGATATGCCACCCTTAATACATTTGCCCCAATGAGTAGTAGAGAAATCAGATATCTCATGGGCAAGTGTGAGCAAATTCTGGGCAGGAAGATTTTCAACATTTTCTTGAACATAGCTAGGTGGTCTGGAGAAGAAAATCGATTTTTACATACCCTATTAGGACTTTACGAGCACCCTTCTTGTAGCCATAGACCAGCTATGAAGGGCCTATCCCACTGGAGTACTCAGCATATCTTTGAATTGAAATGGCACTATGTAATTCTTAAATTCTTTAGTGACAATGAAGGAAAATTAAACACTTGCCACTGATTCCCTCACAGACCTTTTATAAAAAATATTGTTATATAATATACACACCTCACCAATGGAGACGCTGGCACAGATGTGAACTTAACCTTACAATATAAGAAAGAGCTACTTATGTACCTGTATCAACTTCTGACTACTTGTGTAGTTACAGATGGGATATCTTAGACAGCAAGCAGCTTTACTGACTGTGATCATAGATTGCTCTTTTCCTGTGTCAGGGATCTTATAAGCTGAATCATGCCTGCATGTATTTGCAGTGCAGTGTTTCTGAATCTCCTATATTATGTTCATTCTTTGCTATCGTACAGTTACTCCTGGCAGAATTACATGTAAATAAACCAGTATTAGTAGTAATGGATAGGGGAGGGGACAGACTACTTCTTGTACATGTAGCCTACCT
Source organism: Leptodactylus fallax (assembly GCA_947044405.1). Lineage (NCBI taxonomy): Eukaryota > Metazoa > Chordata > Amphibia > Anura > Leptodactylidae > Leptodactylus > Leptodactylus fallax. The sequence goes on from CAMRHE010000092.1 coordinate 4,709,040, forward strand.
CAGAGACAAATGTAAAATGTGCTGTAGCCATAATGATTGTTAGTAGCACAAAAACTGATAGGACACCACATATGAAGACTTATACAGTCAGAGAACAGACTGCCTATCAAGACCATCTATATATTTTAAACTTTTCATGAAAACTCAGGTACCCTTTAATGGATGCTAAAACAACCGATGGTACATCCATTTGCAGAGTCAATGGGGGAGATTTACTAAGTAAAATTTGCCAGAACTCAAGTACCCTTTAATGGATGCTAAAACAACAGATGGTACATCCATTTGCAGAGTCAATGGGGGAGATTTACTAAGTAAAATTTGCCAGAACTAAGTCATAATTTGCGCCAACAAACTGTCTAACATGCTGTCACATTTATCAAGTGTTTTAAACACTCTCTTGATACTTTTACAACTTGTGCATAGGAGTGGGGTTTAAAATGTGATGCTGTGCTCCAAAAATCCACAAAAATTACTAAGCCAACTAATAAGTGGTGTAATGTTAGGGGGCATTCACATTGCCGTTGGTGACCGTCAGTAGTGTCCGTTGCTATTGTCCATTACAAGATTTTAGCATCGGACACTAGCTGAAACGTCAGAAATCCGTTAAAATTTCTATTCATTTCAATGGGTTTTTATATTGTGTCCGTTAGTGTCCGTTTGTGTCCGTTTACACCAAATCCGTCAGAAGTCCGTTTTTTCGCGGACAAAAAATCCTACTTTTTGTCCGTTTGAAAAAAATGGATTCTTGACGGACAGCAAGTGTCCATTATTTTTTTAACATTGAAGTCTATGGGTAACGAACTTATAACGGACAACAACTGGTGTTCTGATTCAGCAGACCTGAGGTGTGATCAGTGACCCTGGGTCTGCCTGCCGCATACCTGATTGAACCTGACCATAATGGAGGCTATGAGCTTATGTGAATATTGCAGTGTATACCTATTGAACCATGCCTATTGGGACAAAAAAAAATCTAAAAAAGTTAAAAAAAAAAAAAAGTTTAAACATTATAAAAAAGTTAATACATGAATACTGCCCCCAAAATCCCATTCTCTGTTTTATTATGTAAAAAACAGAATTTTTTTTTTAAAAGTATATATTTGGTATCACTGCGTCCGTAAAAACCTGAACAGTAAAACTAAAACATTATTTAACCTGCACAGTGAACAATGTAAAAAAAAAAAAAAAAAAAAAAAAAAGAACCTGGAAAACTGCAGGAAATAATGATTTTTAGCCATTTTGCCTCACAAAATCTCATATATATAAAATCAGTTTCTTTCTGACTGTCTGTTCTTTATGCGCAACCAAATGACTAGACCGATCCTTACCAAATTTGGCACACAGGCACATCAGGTGTGCTGGAAGATTTTAGACCAGGTCTCAGCTCTCTAGGACATACCGTTCCTGAGATATTAGATTCCCAAAAAATGACCTGCATTAGTCAATACAAGCCTGCAAGTCTTATACTCATATTCCAACTGCCATACACACAGTCACATGTCCGTTATCAGCCAATAGAAGCCCTCAGGCGCTTACTCTCCTCAGGCACACAGCTTTACATCAGGTTTCCATAGCAACCAAGCTATTTATGACCTGTATTAGTCAATAGCAGTTCGCAGGTCCTTAAATATTCAGTCATATCACATCCATAAATAGACTGTACCTATACTAGACTGCCATACTGGATGTCAAGTGCAAAACTGGCCAATTCTTATGGGGCCACTACACAAACAAAAAATGAAATATACCCGTGCGAAGCCAGGTCGCCCCCCCCCCACCAACAAACTGCATTTCTGTACACACTATTATGCTCTATAGTGGCCCTTACACACACTATTATGCTCCATAGTGGCCCCTGCACACACTATTATGCCCCATAGTGGCCCCTGCACACACTATTATGCCCCATAGTGACCTCTACACACACTATTATGCCCCATAGTGGCCCCTGCACACACTATTATGCCCCACAGTGGCCCCTTCACATAGTATTATGCCCAATTGTGGACCACCCATGAACAATTATTATACTATGGGGTCTTTTCAGACCCCGGAGTATAATGATCGGAGACCCAGGGGAGGATACAAACATAAAATACAATGTTACTTACCTCTCCCTGGCTCCGGCGCACTCCCCGCTACCTCTTCAATGTTGGACCAGATGTCACGTGAGCCAGGCATGTGTTGCGACACATAATGATGTCGGACTGGGCCACCAACATCTGGGATGTCACCAAGGAGGCCCGAAGCCTGCTAGAGTGCAGGAGAGTTAAGTAACAATGGTTTTTACGTTCCCTCTCCTCCCCTGGGCCTCCAATCATTATACTCTGGGGTCTGAAAAGACCCCAGAGTATAATGATAGCAGTGTTTGTGGGGTTCGCGGGCTGCGGCCTTACTTACCGCTCCCTGCTCCTGCTCACAGCCACCTCCGCAGAAGGTGAAGTGCAGGCGGCTGTGAGCAGGAGTGGTGATCGGTAAGTAAATAGGGCCCGTAACCTGCTGGTGTTACACCATCAGGTAACAGCCTATTAAAAAAAAAAAAACATCAAGGGCCCACCGGGACCCCTAATGTCCCGGGCCCTGTGGACTGCCACTGCTACTGGATGTCAGCATTCTTATAAATTGAGACATTTTTAAACTACTCATGCCTACTGCAGCAAAACACATGGTTGCTGCTGAAGCTAATGAAAACTCTCAGCAGACCCAAGCCCATCTCCAATCTGATAAGGTATGTCACAGACAACAGCGAGTTGCTGAAACTCCCCAGCACACCCAAGCCCGTCTCCAATCTGTCAAGGCATTGTCAGCTACATGCACACAGCTGCACTCCATTTTCCATAACAACCCAGCCATTTTACTTCACTGATGTAGGTCAGCTTTAAAGGGGCAGAGCGCTGTGGATGACACTGTTACACAAGGTCACATAAAAACAGCTTTACTCCAGGTTTTCCCTAACAAACAATCGCAGGTTTTTCACTGATATCCAAACTGAGATACACATGATCATACGACTGCCATACTGGATGTCAAGTGCAAAACTGGCCAATTCTTATGGGACCACTACACAAACAAAAAATGAAATATACCTGTGCAAGGCTGAGTCCTTCTGCTAGTGTTCAATAAAAAGTGGTCAAAAAGTTAGATAAACCAGAAAAGCACAGCTCATCCCCGCAAAAAAATAAGCCCTCAAAAATCTGTGTCAACAGAAAAGTAGAAATGTTATGCCTTTCAGAAGATGGTGATGCAAAAATAATTTATTTTTTTCCCTAAATGGAATTTCATTCTACAAAATGAATAACGCATAAAAACCCCCCATAAATTAGGTATCGCTGTAATCATAGCAACCCATAGAATACAGTACAATCCAAGAATAGAAAAAAGAGGGGTACTCACTAAAAATGTGGTAAATAAAAAAACGTCCTTTATTCCAACTCACAGTAAAAGGTACAACAGACTGGGAGAAAGGATCGGGTCAGCAAAAAAAAAGGTGACGTCCGTTTCGCACAATATGTGCTTCCTCTGGCCCTACTCATCCCATAGAATACAGGTAACATCATACTTATGGTAAATGGCAAAAATTTTAGATGTTAAAAAGCAATGCCAGATTTAATGTTGTTTTTGGTTTTTTTTTAATTCCGCCCAAAAAGAGTTAATAAAATTTAGTCAATAAGTTATAGGCACCCCAAAATGGTGTCATTAAAAAGTACATCTCATCCCAAAAAAATCAAGCCCTTATATGGCTACATCACCAGAAAATAAAAAAAAATATATATAGCTGGCACAATGTGAAGACAAAAACCCCCCAAATCACCAAATCATTAGGACAAAACTGACTGAAAATACACCAATACTGCCCCCCCATCCCCCAAGAATGCTCGCATCCTTGTCATAGAAGCTAGTGGGAAAATAGCGTGGGTTTCGGTGTAACCGATGTATTCCGCACAGCTTACTTATTCACTTCTAGGAAACTAATGCTCATTACACCACTTGATAAATTCTTTGAGGATGCAGTTTTCAAAATGGGGTCACTTTCTGGTGGATTCCACTTTGGCACTCTGGCACCTTATGGACTCTGCAAACATGACATGACGTCCAAAAACCAAAGCTTCTATATCTGCACTCTGAAAGCAAAACAGCGCTTCTTCTCTACTTTACCCTGCTGTGTGCCCAAACAGCAGTTTATGCCACAAATTAAATTGTTGAACCTAGGATATCCCACTTACATATAATATGTGGATATAAATTGCTGTTTGAGCACACAGCAGGGTGCAGAAGAGAAGCAGCGTTATTTGGGGTTTGAAGACAGTTTGGTATTTGGATGCTGAGTTCGATGCAGAGTTCCTGAAATGCCAATAAGAAGGAAGCCCCTGACACGTGATCCCATTTTGAAAACTACACCCCTCAAGGAATTTATCCTGGGGTACCGTGAGAATTTTTAACCCTCAAGTGTTGCATTCATTTATTTTACAGAAATGAATGCACCATTAGCTGTGCAAAGTGAAAATGATAATTTTTTCAGAAATACAGTACGTCATTTCATTACACAATATGTTGTGCCCAGCCTGTGTCAGAGCTCCAACGCTCCAAAAGCTGTTGTACCAAGGATAACTCACTTAACAGTTTTTGGAGTGTGTGTCTCTGCTGTCACAAGCTGAACACAACATATCGGGCGCTGAAATGGTGTATCTATGAAAAAAATTGCAATTTTAACTTTTCACTGCGTATTTATTTCTGGAAATTAAAATAGTGCAATACTCGAGGTGTAAAAATGCTCACTATGCCCCTTCATACTTCCCTTGAGGGGACTAGTTTCTAAAATATGGGGGGTCCATTTTTTTTTTTTTTTTGCCTCAGACTCTCTGCAGTTGCTCACTAATGCGCATGCTGCTTCTTCATTTCTGAGCCCTTCTGTATTTTTAGGCAAAAGATTAGGTCCATATGTAGGGTGTTTCCAAAATCAGGAAACAGAGCATAATAACTGGAGAGTTGACGTTTCACAGTGCCATGAGATGTGCAGGACATATTGGGCACTGAAATGGCCTATCTGGAAAAAGGTCAATTTTAATTTTGCACCTTCTGCTGCGTATTTTGGAAAGCATCTCTAGGGTCAAAATGATCACTATACCCTTTGAGGTGTATAAACTGCTGTATGGGTCATGTACCCATACAGCAGTTTTTGACCACATATGGTGTATGGCTGCGTTCAGAAGAAATTGTGTAACAAACTGTGGGGTGCTTTCTCTCATTTAACCTTGTGTGAAAATGAGAAATGTCGGCCTAATGCCACATTTTATTGGATAAAAAGTAATTTTTAATTTTCCCATCCCATTGGTAGTAAATTCGGTGAAACATCTGTGGTTTCAAAATGCTGACTATACCGCTTGATAAATTTCTTGAGGGGTCTAGTTTCCAAAATGAGGTTATTTCTTGGGGATTTCCACTGCGCTGGTACCTCAGGAGCTCTGCAAATGCGACATGGAGCCTGAAACCAATTCCAGCCGAATCCACCCTCCCTGCTGTGTGTCAATAAAGAAATTTATATCCACATGTGGAGCATTTTCATAGTCAGGAGAAATTTCTTAACAAATTGTGGGGTGCATTTTCTCCTTTAACCCCTTGTAAAAATGGGTTAATGCAACATTTTATACATAAAAATGTAATTTTTCATTTTCATGGCCCAATTCTTTAAAAGACTTGTAAGGTCAAAATACTCACTATATCCATTGATAAATTCCTTGTGGGGTCTAGTTTCCAAAATGGGCTTCACTTTTAGGAGGCGTCTACTGTTTTGGCACCTTAGGGGATCTGCAAATGGTACCTGTTTACTATTCCAGCAACACCTGTCCTTCAGAAGCCAATTAGCGCTGATGGTACATCAGTGTACCAGCACATATGGGGTATAGTCGTGCTCAGGAGAAAAATGTTAGTTGGTTATTCTCCTTTAACCCTTTGCGAAAATTAAAAATTTGGGACTAAAGCGACATTTTATCTGAAAAAAAGTAATTTTTCTTTTTCATTTTCACATCCCATGATAATAAAGTCAGTGAAAAAATTGTAGGGTCAAAATACTCACTATACCCTTGATAAATTGCTTGAAGGGTCTAGTTTCCAAAATGGGGTCAGTTTCTTGGGGTTTCCACTGTTTCGGCACCTCAGTGGCTCTGCAAATGCAACATGGGGCCGGAAAGCTCATTGGCACACCTTCCCTTCTGCGTCTTACTGTGTGCCCTTATATCAGTTTACATTCACATGTGGGGTATTATGGTAGATGGGTGAACTTGCATAACAAATTGTGTGATGCATTTTCTGCTTTAACCCCTCGTGAATGTGTAAATTCTAGGGCTAAATGAATATATTAGTAAAAGAAATTGAAACGTGTAAATTTCACTTCCATTTTGTATAAATTACTTTTAAACATTTATAGGGTTAAGATAATTTGTATATTCTGTTTTGACTTATTTAAGGGGTGCAGTTTTGAAAGTTGGGTGATTTATGGTGATGCCAACATAAAGCAGAGATACAGTGGATACGGAAAGTATTCAGACCCCTTTAAATTTTTCACTATTGCAGCCATTTGCTAAAAGCAAAAAAGTTCATTTTATTTCTCATTAATGTACACTCAGCACCCCATCTTGACAGAAAAAAAAACAGAAATGTAGATGTTTTTGCAAATTTATTAAAAAAGAAAAACTGAAATATCACATGGTCATAAGTATTCAGACCCTTTGCTCAGTATTGAGCAGACACACCCTTTTGAGCTAGTACAGCCATGAGTCTTCTTGGGAATGATGCAACAAGTTTTTCACATCTGGATTTGGGGATCCTCTGCCATTCTTCCTTGCAGATCCTCTCCAGTTCCGCCAGGTTGGATGGTGAACATTGGTGGACAGCCATTTTCAGGTCTCTCCAGAGATGCTCAATTGGGTTGAGGTCAGGGCTCTGGCTGGGCCAGTCAAAAATGGTCACAGAGTTGTTCCGAAGCCACTCCTTTGTTATTTTAGCTGTGTGGTTAGGGTCATTGTCTTGTTGGAAGGTGAATCTTCGGCCCAGTCTGAGGTCCAGAGGACTCTGGAAGAGGTTTTCTTCCAGGATATCTCTGTACTTGGCCACATTCATCTTTCCTTCAATTGCACCCAGTCGTCCTGTCACTGCAGCTGAAAAACACCCCCATAGCATGATGCTGCCACCTTCATGTTTTACTGTTGGGATTGTATTGGGCAGGTGATGAGCAGTACCAGGTTTTCTCCACACATACCACTTAGAATTAACGCCAAAAAGTTCAATCTTCGTTTCATCAGACCAGAGAATCTTATTTCTCATAGTCTGGGAGTACTTCATGTGTTTTTTTGGCAAACTCTATGCAGGCTTTCATATGTCTTGCACTGAGGAGAGGTTTCCTTCGGGCCACTCTGCCATAAAGCCCCAACTGGTGGAGGGCTGCAGTGATAGTTGACTTTGTGGAACTTTCTTCCATCTCCCTACTGCATCTCTGGAGCTCAGCCACAGTGATCTTTGGGTTCTTCGTTACCTCTCTCACCAAAGCTCTTCTCCCATGATTTCTCAGTTTGGCTGGACGGCCAGGTCTAGGAAGAGTTCTGGTCGTCCCAAACTTCTTCCATTTAAGGATTATGGAGGCCACTGTGCTCTTAGGAATCTTGAGTGCTGCAGAAATTCTTTTGTAACCTTTGCCAGATCTGTGCCTTGCCACAATTCTGTCTCTGAGCTCCTTAGGCACTTCCTTTGACCTCATGATTCTCATTTGCTCTGATATGCACTGTGAACTGTGAGGTCATATATAGACAGGTATGTGCCTTTCCTAATCAAGTCCAATCAGTTTAATTAAACCCAGCTGGACTCCAATGAAGGAGTAGAACCATCTCAAGGAGGATCAGAAGGAAATGGACAGCATGTGAGTTAAATATGAGTGTCACAGCAAAGGGTCTGAGTACTTATGACCATGTGATATTTCAGTTTTTCTTTTTTAATAAATTTGCAAAAATTATCTACATTTCTGTTTTTTTTTCTGTCAAGATGGGGTGCTGAGTGTACATTAATGAGAAATAAAATGACCTTTTTTGCTTTTAGCAAATGGCTGCAATGAAACAAAGAGTGAAAAATTTAAAGGGGTCTGAATACTTTCCGTACCCACTGTATGTACATTAGATTTATGAATTAATTTGGGTGGTATGTGGTATGAAAAGCAGATCATTTCAAACTTTTTAAATTGCATATTTTTCAAAATTTCCACCAAACTTACTATTTTTTCATAATTAAACGCAAAAACATTTCAAATTTACCACTAAGATGAAGTTCAATGTGTCACGAAAAAACAATCTAAAAATCAATTTGGTGAGTTAAAGTGTTATTACAAAGTTATTACTGCATGAAGTAACACGTCAGATTTGAAAAATCGAGCTCTGTTAGGAAGTCAAAAACTGGCTGGAGCGAGAAGGTGTTAAAGTGACCCGATTTAAGTAGATTGTCATATTTTGGCATCTGTTTTTTGCACCCATTAAACTGATCTGCTACATGGATGTAAAAAACATGATGTGAGTGTACCCTACATGGCTCAGTTTCTAATAATGGTAAATTAAAAATAGAAGTAAATTAGAAAGTTATTTTTATATCCTGCGTCACTCTCTTAATGGAAAAAAACCCTTTAACATAAAAGTCAGATGAATTAATGTTGATAGAACTGTACAATATATACAATGTTTATTTCGAATGGGCAATTTCCCAGGAGGACAATAAAGTTGGTGCATTGGAACAAGTCTGAGATGTTACTAATGGGAATTATAACATTAATAACAAAGATAATACATTTTTATTTGTATAACACTTTACAAGTACCTGACAACTATTTTGATTATTAGCATTTTAATTATGTGCCTTATTGGTAATTTACAAATCAGGACTGTGTCCATATAGCGCTGTGCAATACTTCCCCAAAAATGGAAATTTTGGCAGAAAACATTTATTTGGCAAGGACTTTACGTTCAAAAGAATGGCTCTGCATGAGATATTTACGTGACAAGTTGCTTTAAATAAAACAATAAAACATAAATCAAAACAATACTAATAAATATAAAATTCTTTAAGTTTGGCTGCAATTTCATGCTCAATGAGTTTGGAATAGTACAGACAACTTCCCACTAGACTCAAGCTCTTCTGGGTTACATTGACCTCTACTTACTTCCTGGCATTACATATGTCTTTTTGCTACTTTGAAAGTTGGAATGGAAAATAAAGCCTTGATGTCAGGAATTCGGATATAAAAATTGTACACACTCCCACCTCCTAAAATGAATGTTCTCTTATAGGTCTAGCTTTTCCCAGACTGAGGTTCAACATAACAGTCACTTGAAAACTTCAGCAATAATCACAAACACTCCTCAAGTTTATGGCTCAATTTGTTATTCCACCTATCTTATCTGCCAATAACAAACTGCAACTGATGAGGGCATAGGAACATGCACTTCAAGTTTGTTTATTCTCATGAAATAGTTGCAAAACCTTGTATGTTGCAAACTTCTGATGTGGAGGTGACAGTGGACATTTGGAATCTACCGTCTGCTAATAATTAAGGCACTTGTAATGGCTTCCACTTAATATATCCACACTCTAAGTCAAAGTTATACAGTCAGCAACAAACAGCACATGGAGGTGAACATAACAGTGAATGTTTAAAGTGAATGTTCCCTCTAAGATTTTGCAGTAAGTGAATGCAGCAGCTAGGGATATGGACATCATTCCCTTTAAATTTGGAGCACTGAAAACCTAGACATATTGTATATCAATAGACATTACCAAATGTGGAATGTGTACTATAATAGGTAGAAGTAATCTTCAGATTACTTTCAGTGGTTCATCCCTTGCTTAAGCTAACTGATTGCACCTAAAATCTTCTTTACTCCAGAAATCTACGCTAAATTAAAACCGCACTGGGGGCTGGGATGGGGTTATTTCTTTTTTAAAGAAGAAATGATACCTACTCTTGGTCCTTGGTTTGGGAGGCACATCCCCATTCTCTTTAGTATATATACATCAGAGTCCGGAAGTGCAGAGGGTCAGGTGACTGTTCCAGCCAGTCACTGGCCTTAGTGTTCACATGTTGTGTGCCAGTGACATCACTGCTAATACGTCACTGATACCCAGCATGTGACTGCTGAGACTGCACCTGACCAATTACCTACTGAGTCCTCCACAATTCAACTGCACTGCACGGCAGTAAACTGGGTTAATAGGAGTAACATGTTCACATGAGGTAGAAATGGATCCAGCACTCACCAAGGAATAAATTAAACTACTCTTTATTCCACTTAAATAAAAAGATGTACATCCAAAAAGAATCTACATGTTTCAGACCACAGGACTGATCCATATTCATGGTAAGGATCCTTATTCATACTAAGGACCAGCCTTGTCATCTGAAATGCGTAAGTTCTCTTTGCATGTACATATTTTTATTTAGATGAAATAAAGAAAGTTTGAATCTATTCCTGTTACTGCCATTAGCCCAGTTTACTTCCGTGCAGTGCAGTTGAATTGTGGAGGACTCAGTAGGTGATTGGCCACATTCCGTGGACTTTCTGTCCCTATTATACCTATACAGAAAATGCCAGCATTTCTGTAAATATAATGGACATGATGCGATTTACAAAAATGCAAACGTTTTTGAATTCTCAGCATTTCTGCTGTGGATATTTATCTGCAATGTGTGGATGGGATCAGCCAGATTCCCATCCAGTTTGCACATACTGTAAAACGCTGCGGTTTTTGCCAAGGCGTTTTCGCCACTGCCAAATCATGGCATTTTCCCAAAGTGGGGTATTTGCCTTACACTCTCATTTCCCACACCAGTCTTAACCAATTCCTCCGCTGGTGTGAGATGCACCAGAATTGTTAAAGGGTTTATGCAGGGAAAAAGAAAGCTTACCAGTGTACTAGATAAGCTTTATTACTAGTAGATATGTTTGTCCCCTGAAACCTTCCACAGAGGAGAACGGTGTTGATCATGTCTCGGATTTGGAGCGTCAGCAGGGGAGGCAGAGAATTTACACTTCCGGCCTCTGCAGCTGCGCTCTACTAAGGTAATCATCAGGGTCCTGGGGTACCTGCTTATATATTAGTAATAAAGCTTATCCAGCACAGAGAATGCACCTTGTCACCTTAACTTTTATGGCTCGTCTCTGGAGATACCACATGTCAGAATTAAAATCTAGGCCATCTAGGAACTGGCTTAAATTTCAGCTATAGCTTGTGCCAGTTTTCTGATGCAAGTTTTAAAAAAACCTGTCAGACTGAGGTTTTCCTCGCCTTAAAGGGGCTGTCCAGGATAAATGTATTTTTTTAAATTAGGCCAGGGTTGGTGAAAAAAAAAACAACATACTCACCTGTCCTGCAGCTCCATTGTTTTCTTCCGGCGGAAGTTCCCGTCACACGTGACTGCTGAGGCCAATCAGTGGCCTCAGCGAAGGACACGAGATGTCACTACCTGTGACATCCCTGGGTCCTTTCCTTAAGTCGCTGAGGCTGCTGACTGGCCTCAGCGGTGACCACTGAGGACAATCAGTGGCCTCAGCAAAAGGAACATTGGACGTCACAGCCAGTGAGGACTTCCAGAAAAAGATGACAGCCACGCCCACGCAGCAGAACCAGACCATGCTGGGAGTGCACCGAAGCACCTGGGACAGGTATGTTTTTTTTTTGTTTTTTTTATCTTTTATCTTACCCGGCCTAATTCAAAAACAAGAAATGAAGCTGGACAACCTCTTTAAACCTCAGCCACTCTGTTTACGTTTTGCACATTTTTTTGGCGCAAAATGACCGTGCAACAAAATGCACAATTCTATGCCAGAAAACTGTTGTGATCATTTTTAAAACTCTCCCCCTCATTATCCTTGAGGATACCATTCAGTAGGCTGGCTGAAAAAGATATGATATAACTGTTGACTACTGTACTTGATGTTCCAGAATGTCTATAAAATATGATAGATCTACTATTGTGATTCCTTTGTTTGCATTATACAAGTATGTGGCCATATGACCAAATACAATAGATAATTGCAATGCACATAACACTGCAATAGCTCTGCTATGGAATTCCCGTGTGAAAGGGGTTTAGAATTTTTGCTGTGTGAGTGCTTTGACATTTTCACATTTGCAAACCAATCATATTAGTATAAATTCACTGATCATACATAAATGAGATAGCCATTTGATGTTCTCCCTATATATAAGGTGTAAGGAATGGTGCCAGGTAAAGGTTTGCATGTTTTAGTATACTAATGCTCTGACCACAGCTAATGATTCACATTATCTAGGAAGTCTGACGTTATTTTAATGATAGTCTTTTTGCATAATATTTGGAAGACTTGAATCTACATGACCCATATGTGTGCTGAATGTTGATGAATTCTTCCACTCATATCTTCTGTAACACGTTATATAAACAATATGAACATAGACATTGTGAGCAGAACACGTTAAATCCACACTTATTACAATGATTTATTGGGAAACAAAACTTGCTGCACAACTATTCTAGCTTACATGTTCTGAAGTGAATGCTATGAATATTAATGGCTGACTCATATTTGATCCCCAGCTCATGATGATATGGCTGATCACTGTAAACTCTTTAACTCTGTCCACATAGTAGAATATGTGTGATCACACTAAATTTACACCCACTGTTATATGTAAAAATCAATACATTATACATTACTAGGTTCACATAAATAATATCTTTTTTTTTAATATTTTGCTGTTGGACTATTCATTAGGATTCGTTTTCCAATTCAATAGGTAGTGGGAGATATGGTGAAAAAACTTTGATTTAAAGGGAAAATGTCATATATTGAAATGTAACTGATTAATTAGATTTAAGTGTACAGACAATAAATATTGGGGCCAATTTATTAAGACCAGTGCTTTGTGAGCTGGTCGTAATTCCTTTGTGTGAAGAATATCGCCTCGCCCAGCCGCCTGGCACGCCTGAGATCAAACTTCTTTCTTAACCTCCCACTCACACACTGTGAGTAGACCGGGTCATAGGATAAAATGAAATGAGCGATATAAATTTTATATGTTTAATAACCCAAGTGGGTCGGTATGGATTAATAGCATATACAGAAATATACAATATTAATATGATCAAGCATAACCATACAAGCAAAAGGGAAATGATACAATACACAAAAATAAACAGGGGAATTAAAAGATAGAGAAAATACCGGCATAGGCTCGTAGTCCGTTTCTCTAGGCCACAGCAGAGTTTTGGGCCTAGGGCGCAAGCTTAAGCAAGTTGCATAAAACAATCCTTCTACATGCTGTCCAGAACTAGTGAAAGGCTTCAGGCCTCACTGCTAGGCCCTCAAAGCATTCCTCAGTAGGGCAGGCCCTCTCATCTTCTCCCAGATCAGAGCTCCTTACTGCCTCTTTGCTGAATGACCCCAGAATCCAGGTCTGCCCACAGCATATGGCTAGTGCTCCACCCACCCCTTGCACCCAGGCAGCCCCCCTTCTCCCACCTTTGCAGAACCCTCGGAGAGAAGGGTGAAGTTAAGGCTTGCTATCCCCCATCCCATCTGGCCAGGGATAATAAAAGTGCCTGGCTATAGCAAGCCATCTCCAATGAACACACATAAAACCAGTGAAGCGTATCGTCCAGCAATGTGGACTCAACTAAAGCACCGCATTCCAAGTGGGGGAAGGACTGACCTAAGCAAGTAAAACACACTTCCAAGAAAGATATAAAACTGAGGGTCGGTTCATCACACTTTGTGTGCTGGCTTTGTAAAATTTTAGGTGCATCGCAGGAAGTCTCACTTTTGAAGTGGCGAATGAGGCACAAAATGAACAAAAGTTGCTATTTTTAATCAAAAACCAGCACGTACAACAAAAAGTGCCAGAAAATGCATACAAGGCATGATAAATTAACCCTATGGTATTAATTGGTAAATTCCTTACTATTTCAGAATTGCCCTGACGGTCCTCCCCTACAGTTTTTACATGTTTAACATGACTTTAGTGGTGACCTCATTTATACAACTTGTGACTGCTGCAGCTATTGCTGAAGTGTACTGCTGAGGCCAGTGATTGGCTGCAGCATTCAGAAGTTGTAGATGTGATTACTGCAGCCATAAAAAATACAAATGTCACCTGCATATAGTAAAAATACATTATAACAATTAGAATCAGAAATGGGTTTAAGGCCGTGGCTCACTGTAGCGTTAATGCCGCAATTTGGTGTTTTACAGTACCTGCAAAGTGGATGGGATTCTGGCTAATTCCATCCACACATTGCAGAAAAAAATCACAGTGAAAATGCTGCGATTTCAAAAATGCTTGCATTTTTGTAAATCACAGCATGTAAATTATACCTATGCAAACACTGACTATTTCTGTATAGGTATAATAGAAGCAGAAAGTCTGCAGAGGAAAATTCTGCGGACTTTCTGTGAAAAGCACTGCAGAAAAAAAATGTGATGCAATTTTTCTTCAGCGCTTTTTGGTTGTGGCATGCTACATGGGGCCTTAACCTAAGAGGAATATGACTAAGTATTCATGTTAAAGGAAGACCATCACCAGAAGCTAGCATATCAATTCAGTCCCATTGATGATAGTATAGGTTCATCACCTTAATTAGTGTTTTCCCCTTGTGAATCAGTGTCCATTGTGTAGATATTGTGTGGACATGCTCTTTGGAGCAATAAAGTTATTGCTGCTTTCCTCTTTAGAACAAGGGTAATGCCTTTGTTATTCCAAATACCTTATATTTACAAAAACAGAATTATCTCGAAAGCAGCACCACAAATTTACGAGGGTAATTCCATAAATTTTCCCTTCTCTAAATATGATACCCCCTTCACACACCACCATTTTGATTCCCACTCACCTGCTCCCCCCCCCCAACCCGGTACTTTTGAATCTAGATATATTTAGGTGTCCATTTAGCGAGTTGCAAAAATTAGTGAGATAGACTAGGTCCGTGTTGTCGAACCTATGGCACACGTGCCAGAGGGGGCACACAGAGCCCTCTCTGTTGGCTCGCACGCCGTCGTCCTGATCGCTCACTAACAGGTATGTGCAAATGCATGTACAGCTGAAAACTGTCAGTGTAGGCCGCAGGTCCGCATGACTGCGACTTACACTGACAGAAAATTGTGACCTCTGTCCCGACGCAGGTGCGATGACATCATTCATTTGCTCCTGCACAGTGGTAGAAGAAGGAGGATGCTACTTACCTGCTGGTAAGTAGCATATAATACTGTGTGGGGCCCACAGTAGAGCATATACTACTATGTGGGGGCCCACTGTGGAGCGTATAATACTGTGCAGGGGCCACTGTGGTGTGTATAATACTGTGCGGGGGGCCCACTGTGGAGTGTATAATACTGTGTGAGGGCCACTGTGTAGCATATAATACTGTGTGGGAGCCCACTGTGCAGCATATAATACTGTGTGGGGTCCCACTGTGGAGCATATTATACTACGTGGGGGCGACTGTGGAGCATAATTTACTGTTTGGCAGCCACTGTGGAGCATATTGTACTGTGTGGGTCTGCTGTGGAGCACATTGTACCGTCTGGGGGCCACTGTGGAGCACATTGTACCACGTGGGGGCCCTTCACTATTTATGTCACACAGTATTTGTTTTATAGCAGACATGATATTAGTACAGGCTGTAATAACATTGCACGGTCACTATAAAACAGATCCTGTGCGATGTAAATAGTGAACATTAATTTTTAAAAAGTATACCAATCGCAGTACAAAATTGTTTTGTATCATTGCAAGCTCTGTAAAACCCCATTCACACGACCGTATTTTGCGGATCCATAACTGTCCGCAGTTGTGGATCCACACAGTAATAAGGTTAAATTACCGTGTTGGCACTTTGCGATAAATTAGTGGGTTTTGGGTTGAAGTTTGGGCACTCGGTCTCTAAAAGGTTCGCCATCACTGGACTAGGTAGACACTTTTGTAGCTCACGAGTCACTGTATAGTCATTTCTTTCATGTTATTGTTCAAATTGAAATTTAATTTACACACCCTCCCAGATATGCTCCCGGAACCTTGATTTCTAGTAGTCATGCTGGGATGTTTCCTTTTTTGATATTATTGTACTTCTTCTTATTGATACTTATATATCTATGTTAACTTGATGTTTATATTCTAATGTGAATGTAAATTTGTACAAAAAGCAAAATAAAATAAGAATTAAAAAAAAAAAAAAGATTTACGAGGGTAAGACATAATTTGATTCAGGTAACTTTAACTTATCTATATGCAGGGCTGGTTTGATATTCTGGGTTTTGATGACTGACTCTCTTTGAGGCCAAGGCCCCACGTTGCGGAAACGCAGCGTTTTTTGTTGCAGATTTTGCTGCAGCTTTTTGAGCCAAAGTCAGAAGTGGATTTAATAGAAGGGAAACATC
The DNA here is from genome assembly GCA_947044405.1 of Leptodactylus fallax. Taxonomy (NCBI): domain Eukaryota; kingdom Metazoa; phylum Chordata; class Amphibia; order Anura; family Leptodactylidae; genus Leptodactylus; species Leptodactylus fallax. Next base: position 4,725,482 of record CAMRHE010000092.1, read on the forward strand.
TTACTTCCTAAAGTACTTCCTTTATATTTTCCATTCCTTTTAAAGCTACTAATCATTTTTTTGGCATAATCCCCTCTTATATCAGTTGATGAGAAGATTATTCAAATGGGACAACCACAGTGGCTCAGTGGTTAGCCTTGCAGCAGTGGACTCCTAGGTTTGAATCTGACCAAAGACAACATCTGCAAGGACTTTGTATGTTGTACATTTGTTTGCATGGATTTTCTCCCACACTCTAAAGATATAATGATAGGAAATATAGATTGGGAACCCTATATGGAACAGTGATTGATAATGTCTGTAAAGCGCTGCGGAATATCATGGTGCTATATAAGTAAAAGCAAAATAAATTTTAAAAAATATGTCTGCAGTTATTGCTATCACTTTTCTGACTGCCACTAAGAAAAAGAGCCAAAATCTGTGAAAGAAAAGGAGCATAATTACCAAACTTTCAATGCTGCTCTAATATCGTATTTACTGGTATATGACAATTTCTAAATTTAGGCAGTAAAAGGGTGGTTTTCTCATAAAAGCAGAGGCATAGCTAGTGGAAGGGGGGGCACACTTGGCATTTATTAAAGGTTTTTTTCCGCTCTGTATTTTCTAATTAAAGGGTTTTTACAGGTAATAAATAAAAAATCAGCTGTTTGAAGGGACCATGTTGTCTGTTTACATCACACACTGTCTGTTTTATAGTGACCGTGCAACGTAATTACAGTCTTATCACATATTAGTGTATAGGATGAGGCTATAGAAACATTACATGGCCTCTATGAAATGAGTGATACTATGTAAACAGAGAAGGGGTCACAGTGTTTGCACAAACAGTTAATTAGCGGGGGTCCCGGGTGTTGGAACACTACTGATTTTTTGTTCATGACCTGGAAAAACCTTTTCATTAGGAAATACATTAGGAAATAATACATTATTAATAAGGGGCACTATTTAAGGGGGCACACGTGAGAGCCCAAGACTGTGTGTCAGGTACCGTGATCTGTAATACGGGGGCACCTCAGGGTACGGTTCTCGCCCCTTTCCTCTTCACACTGTATACTGCTGATTTTAGGTGCAACTCATCCAGCTGCTACATACAGAAGTATTCTGACGACTCTGCAATAGTAGGCCTCATCACAGACGATGATGACAGGGAGTACAGAGAACTGAACCGTTTTTTTGTGGACTGGTGCCACCAGAACCACCTGAAGATTAACGCGGGGAAGACCAAGGAGATGGTGGTGGACTTCCGTAAAGGCAGATGCCCTCCAAAACTAGTGGACATCCTGGGGACGGGCATCGAGATTGTGAACACCTATAAGTACCTGGGTTTGCTCCTTAATAATAAGCTGGACTGGGCAGATCATATGGAGGCCCTGTACAGAAAGGGCCACAGCAGGCTCTACCTGCTTAGGAAGCTGAGAGCCTTTGGAATCCGGGGGGCACTTCTTAGGACTTTCTTCAACTCGGTAGTGGCATCAGCCATCTTCTTTGGAGTGGCCTGCTGGGGGAGCAGTATATCAACCAGGGACAGAAATAAACTTGACAAGCTGATTAGAAGGGCCAGCTCTGTCCTGGGGAGCCCACTGGACCCAGTGCAGGTGGTGGGTGACAGAAGGATACTGTCCGTGGTGAGCTCCATGCGGGAGAATAACTCCCATCCCATGCATGAGACTGTGATCGCGCTGGGCAGTACTGTCAGTGACCGACTGCTCCACCCTAGGTGTGAGAAGGAGCGCTATCAGAAGTCTTTCCTCCCCACCGCGGTTAGGCTGTACAACCAACACCGACCTAAGCGGAGATCATTACATACAGAGAACTGAAATATCTCTCTGCCTGTTAAATCCCCCCCCCCCCCTCTGCTACGTCCTATCTGACTGTCTGCTATTAATGTAATGCCTCTCACCTTGGAACATTCCTGTACATGTTGTATTTGTATTTGTATCTGCTTATCTTATCTTATCTTTGCTGCTGTAACATACTGAATTTCCCCATAGTGGGACTATTAAAGGACTATTATTATTATTATTATTATTATTATTATTAATTTAAAGATGCACTTGGGGGTATTATTCATTATGGGGGGTGTTATATCATATATTTTATAATTGGGGGAAGCAGCAGGTTGGAGACTTTATGTGGGTGAGGACAATGTGCATCAGGTGCCTGGAAAAGTGAGGAGCCAAAATTGTCTGTGTTGATAACTTTACACAGACAAGTCACTGCTGGAAGAAGTGGTCATAGGGGTCCAGAGAGAAGAGACCAAGAGATTCGAACAATTACAGTTACCGGTAAGACACCACTATACAGTCACTGTATGGTGATAATATTAGTATAGTAATATTAGTATTAGTATTAGTTGTGGGCCCACTTGGACTTGTTTGCCTCACCTGCGCTGAACCCCTAGCTACACTTCTGCATAAAAGAGTGCCCCTATAGTATAAGAAAATTCAAAAACTGTCAAAGAAAAATCTGCTCTAGATCAGGTACTATTAAGAATATATTAACACCTGATAAATACATTGCAGATTTTTTATGTCCAGATTTGTGGGTGGAAAATTCTATGTATTCCACTAGCAGCAGAAAAAACAGGAATCCACGTTCCCCTGATGCTGGTTTTAAATCCACAGCATGTCAATTTATTTTGGGGATTTTAATCCAGATTTAACTATTTATAAGCTAAGGGAACCCTTCACCCTTCTGCTCAATCCACCTCTGGCTTTGGCTCAAAAAAATGCAGCAAAATCTGCAACAACAAAAAAGCTGTTTTTCTACAATGTGGGGTCATAAAGCAACATGTGCAGCAAATCTGCAAATGTCTATGACAAAACCCACGTTTAATATTTTTTTCTGTTTCAATTTATATCCCATGTGGGCAATTTTTTAAAGATTTCACTGTATATGTAGTAGTTTGAAGTATACTTCATTTACCCATAAGAACAAGCAGAGATGTCAAAAAAGCTATGAACAGCGAGTCTCTGGATTTAGTTCATATTTATTCTATATGGTAAACCTGGTACTATTCATTCACTGTATATTGACAGGCATGTTGCTAGGATCTAATAAGATTAGGGGCACAAACTCCAAGGCATCTATTTCTGTCCCCCATAGTAGTTAGTAGTTGCAGTATTTTGTGACCCCCATACAGTAATTGTGCCCCCTGTTCACTATTGGTTCAAACGTAGTAAGAATCACACTATATTCCTCCTTAGTGCCCCCTACTCAGTAATAGTGCCCCTTACTCAATAAAGTTGCTTCTTTATTTAATGTCCCAAATCAGTAATCATTCAGTAATCACCCCCATTCAGTAATGACACCCTCCTTTTCATTAATAGTCCCCCACTGAGAAATGGTGGCTATTAATGTCCCCAGTTAGTTGTGGCTCCCTTACACTTAGTAATGATGCTCTTTAGTGCCCCTTATTCAAAAACTGTAACTCTCATAATGCCCCACAGAAACTGCACCCCCTAGTGCCCCTACTTAAAAACTGTGTCATTACTAACAAACTGTTCCCCCTTAGTGCTCTCTCACTCAGACACTGTGCCCCCCGACTCAAAAATAGCTCCCTTCGAGCTCCCTTACCCAGAAACTATGCATTTTGTTCAGAAATTGTGCCCCCTTTGTGTCCCCTATATAGAAGCTGTGCTTTCCTAGTGCAGCAATAAAACTAAAAAAATTAACACTCACCAAGCCCTGTTTAGTCACTTCAGGTGTACAGACTAGATCCCTGTGCAGGCCAAACTGATGTAGTGACCTGTGGTCTATGTAAGTCAATTTCAGAGCTTGGAGCAATATTCAGCTGTATCTGTGTCTTGAGGAAACAGGTGCAATTGAAAGTTGTGTCCACCAGTATATCCAGGGTTCTGGAAGCCAGGTGTTAGCGGCACACCTATATGGAGATATCACATACACACACAAGAAGGCAACAAAAAAGTGATACTTTCACCCAAGGTCTCATACATACCTGAAGTTAGCCCATGTCAAAGTTACATTCACAACAATACCAGGATCCAAGATTTCAAGGTTTTGAAGGCTATAACATTTGTATCATTTGTGTTATTCAACTAATTTCTGTGTCTTTTTTCGGTGACACATAGAGCTTTATCTTTATGTTGTTTTTATTTTTGCTTTTTTTTTTTTTTTTTTATATCCAGGAAACTATAAACAAAAGAGGAGGGAAAATGTGTCTGTTTTTCACTTTTCATTTTTTTTTTTTATTTAATAGAACAAAGTGCAACTAAAAAACTTTTTAAGGCTACAGCCCCACATTGCGGAAACACAGCTTTTTTTGTTGCAGATTTTGCTGCAGTTTTTTGAGCCAAAGCCAAGCATGGCTACAAAAGAAATGGGAAATATATAGGAATCTGTTATACTTCTACAGTACCTTCTGGTCATTCCACTCCTGGCTTTGGCTCAAAAAAACGCAGCAAATCTGCATAAAAAAAGCGGGGCCGTAGCCTAAAATAGTTTTTCCTTTCTGTTACAGTAATTTTTATTGTGTATGATGTCGTCAGGGGTGGAGCTAGAACCTGTAATAAGGGCGTGATATTGGCGTATTATTTATTTATTTTTTAAATTATTTTACTCTAAAATTTTTTTTTTTTTTTACTTTTCTATTCAATTTATTTATTTATTTTTTTACATTGTGTCTCCATAAGGTAATAATAGAACTCTACATCTGAACTCTATTGTTTTGGTGGAGGAGGCTGATTTCCCCTGTAACTGGGAACTGATCCATATAGCCCCAGTAAAGGAATGCAGCCTCCTGCCCATAACTACAGAACTGATCTGGGTCCTGTAGGACAGAGAAGAGCCGCATCATGGCGGCTCCCATAGCTGTGTATACAGCACTCATTGAGTGCTGTGTACACAGCTATCAGGAATGCAGGGACGGTAATAACCCTTGCCTGCCTTCTCTAGGGGAGCTCCAGCTTTAGTTACAATTTCGTGCAGCTGCTGAAAACTGCAAGAACGTACAGGAATGTCCTTGCAGAACAAGAGAGCCACTTCTGGACATATATAGTCTATGGGCGGTCCGGAAGTGGTTAAAGAACATTGTCCTGGGTATAACCTGGCCTCCTTAGGCTTGCTTCTTTCCCATAATGAAGCCAGGTACTATCTCTTCCACAGGTAAGGGATTGTTATGCTGCAGAGGAGGGGTAAATCTTTATTATAGTGCTCAATTTGAGCCAGACACAATATGATGATACACACGTGGACAAAATTGTTGGTACCCTTCGTTTAACGAAAGAAAAACCCACAATGGTCACAGGAATAACTTGAATCTGACAAAAGTAATAATATATAAAAATTCTAGGAAAATGAACAAAGCTTCTGGGAGAATGTTCTGTGGACAAATGAGACAAAAATTGAAATTTTTGACAAGGCACATCAGCTCTATGTTCACAGATGGAAAAATTAAGCATATCTTGAAAAGAACACTGTCCCTACTGTGAAACATGGAGGAGGCTCTGTTATGTTCTGGGTCTGCATTGCTGCATCTGGCACAGGGTGTCTTGAATTTGTGCAGGGTACAATGAAATCTCAAGACTATCAAGGGATTCTAGAGAGAAATGTGCTGCCCAGTGTCAGAAAGCTTGGTCTCAGTCACAGGTCATGGGTCTTGCAACAGGATAATGACCCAAAACACACAGCTAAAAACACCCAAGAATGGCTAAGAGGAAAACATAGTGGCCTTCTATGAGCCCTGACCTAAATGCTATTGAGCATCTTTGGAAGGAGCTGAAACATGCTGTCTGGAAAAGGCACCCTTCAAACCTGAAACAACTGGAGAAGTTTCCTCATGAGGAGTGGGCCAAAATACCTGTTGAGAGGTGCACAAGTCTCATTGACAGTTACAGGAATCGTTTGATTGCAGTGATTGCCTCAAAAGGTTGTGCAACAAAATATTAAGTTAAGGGAACCATCATTTCTGTCCAGGCCTATTTCATGAGTTTTCTTTTTTTTAAATTCTGTTGAAGCATGGTTGAAAAGCAATGTCTGACTTTCATTTGATCATTTTCATATAATCTTTATATATTATTACTTTTGTCAGATTTTATTTCTGTGACCATTGTGGGTTTTTCTTTCATTAAACGAGGGGTACCAACAATTTTGTCCACGTTTGTATATCAGAAAGGAGTTTAATAAGGAGATTTAGACGTGTCTTGGTTGGTTAGTTGCACAGTAGAGCGGGGTTGATTAGCAGGATAAAGTCAGTCCTGATACAAGAAGGAATGCTTAGCTGGAATGCAGCCTGAGCAGAGTTTAGCAGTAACCCAAGACTTAACAATCTAACAGAATTTATAGAGAAGGCTTCCAAATCCAATAGTAATGCAAGAGTTAATGAACAAACACCACCAAAGCTCTACTTAAAATTATAACTAGATAAAGTTTCAGAAAAATTCTGCTTTATGCAAAAGAACTTCCAGTGACATCATCAGTTGACTCTGACTGCTATAGCAACCTGATGGCACTGGGAGAAGGAATTGCCAAGAAAGGGGCTGGCCACAGTCAACTGAAGATGTGGGACCTAAGACAGGTATGTAACAGGGGCCACCCAGCTATCCACAGGATGTACAAGAAAATATGTTTCATTGGGAAATGGTCAATTTTTCCAATGTTTCATGGTCCAGTTCTGATGCTCCTATTCACACTTTAGCCAATTTGGCAGTGAACATAGTTCACTAATTGGAAATATGCATTAGCTCAAAGCTTTTAGACTGCTTTTTTTTTTTTTCTTTTTTAGACTGCTTTTTTAGCTTTTAGACTGCCATTGCTCATCTGAAACAAACTATGGTTGGTTGGTCATACGGTCAACTGTTACAGCCAAATGAACAACCATGAACCCTCTGACACTGCCTGAGTACCCCAATCGTTCAATGCTAATGAAGTACTGAAAAGAGGAATGACGGACAAGTTGTGGATGCGTATTAGTACAAACACATGCCCACAATACTGGTACATACACAACAGATCACGCCAGACAGACTGCAAAAAAAAAAAAAAAAAAAAAAAAGAAAGATTTTGCTTGTGACCAACTTTAGTTGAAGGTTGGCTGTATGGGACAAACTGTAAAAGGTTTCAAAATTAAATTCAAAATCTGCTTCTTCAGTAGTCTAAAATCTAATGGGTATGGCTACCATAAGGAGTTAGTTTTGCCTCTAAATGGTATCATAGTTTTTTTCTTATTGTAGATAGCACTGCAGTGGCATCTACCCACCCTGCACTTTCCAATGGCATACATACAGTGCCTTGCGAAAGTATTCGGCCCCCTTGCACTTTTCAACCTTTTGCCACATTTCAGGCTTCAAACATAAAGATATAAAATTTAAATTTTTTGGTGAAGAAGCAACAACAAGTGGGACACAATTGTGAAGTGGAACGAAATTTATTGGTTATTTTAAACTTTTGTAAAAAATAAAAAACTGAAAAGTGGGGCATGCAATATTATTCGGCCCCTTTACTTTCAGTGCAGCATACTCACTCCAGAAGTTCAGTGAGGATCTCTGAATGATCCAATGTTGTCCTAAATGACTGATGATGATAAATATAATCCACCTGTGTGTAATCAAGTCTCCGTATAAATGCACCTGCTCTGTGATAGTCTCAGGGTTCTGTTTAAAGCGCAGAGAGCATCATGAAGACCAAGGAACACACCAGGCAGATCAGTGATACTGTTGTAGAGAAGTTTAAAGCCGGATTTGGATACAAAAAGATTTCCCAAACTTTAAACATCCCAAGGAGCACTGTGCAAGTGATCATATTGAAATGGAAGGAGTATCAGACCACTGAAAATCCACCAAGACCCGGCCGTCCCGCTAAACTTTCATCTCAAACAAGGAGAAGACTGATCAGAGATGCAGCCAAGAGGCCCATGATCACTCTGGATGAACTGCAGAGATCTACAGCTGAGGTGGGAGAGTCTGTCCATAGGACAACAATCAGTCGTACACTGCACAAATCTGACCTTTATGGAAGAGTGGCAAGAAGAAAGCCATTTCTCAAAGATATCCATAAAAAATCTCGTTTAAAGATTGCCACAAGCCACCTGAGAGACACACCAAACATGTGGAAGAAGGTGCTCTGGTCAGATGAAACCAAAATTGAACTTTTTGGCCACAATGCAAAACGATATGTTTGGCGTAAAAGCAACACAGCTCATCACCCTGAACACACCATCCCCACTGTCAAACATGGTGGTGGCAGCATCATGGTTTGGGCCTGCTTTTCTTCAGCAGGGACAGGGAAGATGGTTAAAATTGATGGGAAGATGGATGGAGCCAAATACAGGACCATTCTGGAAGAAAACCTGTTGGAGTCTGCAAAAGACCTGAGACTGGGACGGAGATTTATCTTCCAACAAGACAATGATCCCAAACATAAAGCAAAATCTACAATGGAATGGTTCACAAATAAACATATCCAGGTGTTAGAATGGCCAAGTCAAAGTCCAGAACAGAATCCAATCGAGAATCTGTGGAAAGAGCTGAAAACTGCTGTTCACAAACGCTCTCCATCCAACCTCACTGAGCTCCAGCTGTTTTCCAAGGAAGAATGGGCAAGAATTTCAGTCTCTCGATGTGCAAAACTGATAGAGACATACCCCAAGCGACTTGCAGCTGTAATCGCAGCAAAAGGTGGCGCTACAAAGTATTAACTTAAGGGGGCCAAATAATATTGCACACCCCACTTTTCAGTTTTTTATTTTTTACAAAAGTTTAAAATAACCAATAAATTTCGTTCTACTTCACAATTGTGTCCCACTTGTTGATTCTTCACCAAAAAAATTCAAATTTTATATCCTTATGTTTGAAGCCTGAAATGTGGCAAAAGGTTGAAAAGTTCAAGGGGGCCGAATACTTTCGCAAGGCACTGTATAGCAGGGATACGACTCTGATAAAAGTGATCCCTAATACATGATAACACACACAGAGTGTTTATTTTATATACTTCATTTCAATGTTTACTCAACATAAAAAACTTAGAAGGGTACGTTCACATATATCAGTTGCATTAGTATCAGATTTTTGTCCCTTAATCATTCCAACTGATACCAAAACTGATGCGAAAATGCATCAGTTGTCATCAGGTTTTTTTTTTTTTGTTTTTTTTTTTTACAAATTTCTACTCCAAAACCATCAGGTGTCATCAGTTGTCATCAGTTTTTACCATGATGGTCCAGGAGGCATGATGGGCTGTCAATGCCAATAGAGTAGGGATACTGAACTACTTTTAGTAAAGGGCTGTTGGGTCCGCCATCAAGTAAAGGCCTGAGCTGAACACGTCCAGTATTTATGGTATTTTTCAGACAAAAAGACACGTCTGACTATAAGGGTGCGTTCACATATATCCTGCCTGCGATGGAGAAAGTCAGTCTATGCGTCTGCATAGGCTGAATTTCTCTATAGACTGAAATACACGTGTATGCTCATGTATTGCAATCTATAGTACTGAACCAGCGATCAGTGTATCACTGGTTCAGATGTCTTTATAGGACAAGTACAAAATGTAAAAAAAAAAGTAAAAAAAAAAAGTGTGTTAAAAATAAAAAAGTTAAGCCCCAAAAATGCCCTTTTCCTATATAAAATGAATTATATTAAAAAAAACCTAAAAATTAATAAAAACAATACATATTTGGCATTGCCACGTCTGTAACAACTTGTAAAATAAAACTGAAACAAAATTAACCTACATGTAAACGTCAGGAAAAAAAACGGGAAAAAACGGAATTAATGGTTTTTTGCCATCTTACCTTACAAAATATGCTATAAAAAGTGATCAAAAAGTCATATGTACCCCAAAACAGTGCCAATAAAAAGTTCAGGTTGTCCCGCAAAAAATAAGCCCTCAAATAACTCTGTAAACCGATAAATAAAAATGTTTCGCAGAAAATGTTTTTGTCAGAAGAGATGCAAAAATAATTGATTTCTTTCCCCAAATGGGTTTTTGTTCTGCAAAACTAGTAATGCATAAAAAAACAATATAAATGTGGTATCGCCGTAATAGTACCAACTTGCAGAATAAAGGTAACATGTTACTTATGCTGTACGTTGCATGGCGAAAAATTTAAAAGGTAATACTCAATGCCAGAATTTATGTTTTTTTTATAATCCACTAAAAATGAGTTGATAAAATTTATTCAATAAGTTATAGGCACCCAAAACTGGTGTCATTACACAATGCATCTCATTCTGCAAACAACAAGCCCTCATATGGCTACAGCACCATAAAAATAAAGAAAATATAGCTTGTACAATGTGACAAGACAAAAACAAAAGACAAAAATTGCCAAATCAATTCTTTGAGGGGTGCAGTTTTCACAGTGGGGGTCACGCCTTAGGGGATTCCACTTTTCTGGCACCTTAGAGCACGGGTCCCCAACCACCAGTCCGTGGACCAGAATCGGGCCGTTGGGGGTCTTTTGCCGGTCCGCGGGGCAGCGGGCTGGCCTCAGAAAAGGCGGCTCCCGGCACATTATGTGGGGCGGGGCGGCGATCTGGCCATAGTGCTGTGGCTCCTAGCATAGCTAATGGCGCGGGACCTCGGTGTACAGCGCTGTAGACCAGGTCCCCGCCATTAGCTATGCTAGGAGCCACAACACTGTGGCCAGATCACCAACCTGTCTTGTCTAAAGCGCTGCTTAGTGTATAACCCCATCCCCATATGACCAAAGACCTGCCCCTAAACCACCCACCACTGCTCCCTGCCCCGCCCCCCTGCCGGGCTGCGGAGAAGAAAAGGTTGGGGACTGCTGCCTTAGAGGCTCTGCAAACATGACATGGCGTCCAGATCCCAAACATCTAAATCTACACTCCAAAAGTCACATAGCGCTCCTTCCCTTTTGTGCCCTACTGTGTGCCCAAACTGCAGTTTATGCCCACATGTATGACACTGGTGTACCCAGGATAATGTACTTAATGTCATATCTGGGAATAAAATGATATTTGGGCACACAACGAGGCACAGAAGGGAGGGAGCGTTATTTGGTTTCTGGCACACAGATTTAGACGGTTTGTTTTTTGGACGTGATGACACTTTTGCAGAACTCTTGAAATGCCAGTAAATGCCAGCTCCCGAGTCTCCAGCACACTGCATCAGGGGTTCGTTTCTCAGGTAAGGGCCAAGAGGGTTATACTATACAGCTATAACTCACCCTAAAAGTAAAAAGTGATAGTAAAAACTGATGGTAAACACTGATGCCAACTGATGGTTTTGGAGTAGAAATTTGTGAAAAAGCCTGATGACAAACTGATGGTTTTGGAGTAGAAATTTGTGAAAAAGCCTGATGACAACTGATGCATTTTTGGCATCAGTTGTAATGACTAAAGGACAAAAAAACTGATACTGATGCAACTGACATATGTGAACCTACCCTTAGACACACCCTAGGTATAGACAAGACAAATCAATGACTGATGCCTCTTGTGCCAAAAGCAATCCCATTGAAAACTTGTTGTCCGCCAAAGGGAAACTAATAGCATAGCCCTACATATGTGAACACACCCTAATAGGGGAACTATATTACATGTAAATTTTATTCACCTATTTAAATTGCTACTGATGACAGCTGTGCGGAACATGTCTTGGGATGCTGGAAAGTGTGCTGCTAGATAAACCTATGGTGTGTGCTGGGTTATTTGTATGAAATTTCTTGTCTAGATATTTGTGCTATGACAGGTTGGATAAGTTTTGTATGAATTTTTGTTATTTGGACAAAATGTTTGCTATTTATTTACTTCACTATATTATTTATAAATCCTTATTAAATGCTGTGGAAGCCTGACTTCAAATTGGGAATTTTCCAACATTGCTTGTTTTTAATGGATGTTTTTAACTATTATCATTTGTGTTTTCTAAATTCTGTTTAAACCACTGGGATTTATTGCTTTATTATATTTTTGATGCATGGTGTTTTCAAAGAATGTTTTACGTTTTCATTGTTAAAGGGACACAAACCCCTAAAAATTAAAAAAAATAAAAAGAAAAAAAAAGATCCATCATTTAATCTCTAGGTCTGTCTGCAGGATTATCTGCACACTGCTGCTCTGAAAAGTTAACACTAGGTTCACACTAGCATTCTGGCGAATCCACCTGACATTCTACTTAAAGCAGGACTTTTCTCTCTGCCGAATTCAGTATAAAATCGTCGGAAACTGGGCGGAAACCTGGTGGGCCCCATTATAGTCTATGGGGTAACCGCTTTTTTGGCTGACAAGGTTTCCATCCTTTGGGTCCCCATGGCGGAAACCGAGCACTAGTGTGAACCTGAAGACATACAAAAGGCAGACAGTCCCTCCTACCTCCATACAACTCCGTTCAAGTTCTGGAAAGGGAAGCTTAGCTCTCATTTATTATAATGCAGTAGTGGTGTGCAATTGTAATGGAAACAGTGTAAGAGACAGCCAATGTTGTCCTAAGCTTCATTTGTCTGTATAAACTATTAATGTTGAATGTATTTCTGTGATTCTGTTCCTTTAAGACAGCAGCCATTGTAATTGTGACATGATGCTGGAGTGAGACCCCCCCCCCCTTTTATGTCAGCTTGCCTGTTCTGCAGACAGAGTGTGAGCAGAGAAGCAGGAAGTGACGAGACAGAGAGCAGCAGCCATCTTGGCAAGTGTTGTATTGAACTGGTGTGGAGATTTTTCTGTACAGCTAAGCTGTATCTTGGTCCAGAGACAAACAGAGTGTAAAGAGACAACAGGACTAGTGAGTCCACGTGAAAGGAACTGTGCTCAGTGGCTGATCAGTGAGACTGACATTGTGACTGTGTATATGGATACCACAGATAGAGACTCGCAGTGCTGTTGATGTACTGGACAGCACCTGCTAAATCCCGGCTTACATCCCAGCTCAGTGTATGGATTGGGCAGGACTGTCAGTGTGCTGAGTGGAATCTTCTGTTGGATTACATAGCATTCATTGGGTTTCCCTGTTAAAGAGGACTTCATTTCTCCCGAGATCCTGATAACCGTGAAGGGAGGACGCTTCACTATAAAAGAAAGGAACGACTTTGGGCCCCACCGCGCGCTTCTACAGACTGTAAGCGGTCCACCTGGACCACTGGGGAAAAGGGGGTGCACCCAAATGTGATGTCAGGGTCAGTTAGGGATAGTTTTGAGTATATTGTTCATTCAGTGTCCATACTGCAGAAGTGGACAGAGTAAAAGTAGAAACCATTGCAGAATTTGCCTTGAAATTGTTCATGCTATATTGTATATTTTGCTTGTCTTTATCCCTGTCATTTTACCTTTAACTAGCCTTTATTAACTTATAGTAAATATATATTTTTTTTCTTGAACTACCGCGTGTGCGTTCATTTCTGGTTGCGGAGTCCAAACCACCTGCCTTGCTCTCGGTTCACAACAGTACAGCTCAAAGGCATGAATGACACCAGGGACAGGTGAGGATTACGTTTGTTTGTTTGTTTGTTTGTTTGTTGTCATCTACTAACCACTAAGCTTCCCCAGATTCCTGAAAGGCAAAACTAGCCTGCTGTGTCTATTGGAAACACAGAAAAGAATGTATTTAGGTAGAATTTGCACTCTCTATTACAGTACTAACTGGTATGTTACCCAGCTTTCCTGGGACCTTGAAAGGCATATCTGTCAATTTAAGGAACAATTACAGAGAAAGGAGGAGGAATTAGATATATTTAGTACTTAGAATTCCCTATTACAGCATTACTTTGTATATTACCCAGCTTTCCCAGGATCCTGAAAGGCACACAATGACACAGAGAGTAATGAAGAAATTTTATTTAGGTAGATTTAGGTAGCTTTCCTGGGACCCTAAAAGGTATATCTAACAAGTTAGTGAACAATTACAAAGCTAAGAGAGGGACCTATTTAGTTATATTCAGTACCCAGTCCCTATTACAGCATTATGTGGTATGTTACCCAGCCTTCCTGGTACTCTAAAAACAAATCTAGAAAAGTATGACGCAGTTATGTAGCAAGGAGTGGGATTTATTTAGGTAAATATAGTATTAAGTATCACAGCTCCACATGCTATGCTACCCAGCTTTCCCAGAACTCTAAATGGCAAATCTAGCAAGCTTTGGCATGATATGGGAGCAAGCAGGGGGATTTATTTGGTATAGTTAGTATTAGCAGTCCCTTTTATAGCTTAACCTCGTATGTTACTCAGGTTTCCAAGAACTCTGAAAGGCAAATCCTGGCAAGTTATGATACGATTATAGCGCAAGGAGGTAGATTTGTTTAGGTATAGTATTTGGTATTCTTTATTATAGCTCCACATGCTATGTTACCCAGCTTTCCCAGAAGTCTGCAAAGCTCTGGAGCAAGGAAGGGGATTTATTTTATGCTACTTTATTATTCAGCAGTTTGTTAATCAGAATACTTATCCATTGGTTACTACCCACCTTTCAAAAGCACTTAAAAAGTAAATATGCATAACATTGAAGACATACAGAAAAGAGGGAAATTATCAAAGCATAACTACATATACTGTATTTACTATTCGGCAGTTTGGGAAATGTGGTTGACTTTCCCTGTGAAGCTGTACTGTATCTATTTCATAGTCAGTTATTTGGGTTATTCCTTACAACAAGCACATTCACTGTATAGATAAAACGTATGCAGCCTAATCCCTGTCCTCTCCTCCTAAACTTCCTGGCTCATGTGAACATTAGATGGGGAGAAGAAAAGGAAAGTAAACATGGCTGCAACCATGGAGAAGAATACACTGCTTTTCTAATTTATTTTCCATACTCTATGAATATGATGTAAGACAATAGAAGAGCAAAAAAATCAAGAAATGATGTGAGGCATCAAATAGGGAATTATTTATTCTTTTTTATTTGTATGGATTTTTGGTTGGAGTGCTCCTTTAAGTGGGTCCTGGTTATGTGGTCTTGTTCCCTTTATAAGTTATTAAGTTATTAGGGGTAGTAGTCTGCTGGACTGAGCTGAAAACCAGGAAGTGGATGAGAGAAGAGGGGAGGGCAGGTGAAATCTTAAGATGGGAAAACTCCTTTAATTAGCAGGACCTAATAGGCTCAGTAGATGGCAGACTTGGAGTAATTACTAAGCCTCCAGCTGCTATATTGGCACCCTGCAGTGTCCCATTGGCACCCTGCAATCACACTGTGGAGCACAAATGTACTTACAGAAGGAGTCCTTTCCTTTGAGTACATACATTGTAGCTGTAATTAATATTGTTTTAAGGGATTCAGAAGTATGCAAAAAGAAGCAATCCTATCATTACTTGTATTACATCATTCATTGTATTTAATAAATAACAGCAAGAGATTTTTCACAAGAATAATTTATGCTGGATTCTGAATTTTTGTAATGCATTTCTGCAAAGGCCAAAAATGCTTGCCTTAGTCTTTCACTGCTGTGTTAAGCATTTTTCCTTCCCCTATATAAAACTATGGGGAGAACCCAGTGTTTTCACAGTTATACTTAACATTTTTGAAAATGCTATGTTTTCCACAGCATGTTTCTCTGCAGTGTGTGGATGAGATTAAATATAACCTTATACACGTTGCTGTGACTGTAAAACACATACATGACAAAGCCACTCTGATTTGACTGTTTGAGCAGAAAGGCCTTGATGAGACACATAAGACAAAGGGCATGCTGGTCCAGGCATTGGTGGAGGATGATGCTCATTGCCGACAGCATGTGGAGCTTGAGGCAGCACGAGGAGATCAGGAAGTGGATCTTGCCCTGGAAAGGTCTGACCTGGAAGGTGCCAGCAGCGTGAGTGTTCAGTGGTGTGAGCTCTTGTGTGCCATTAAAAGGGTTATCTGGTTTCTAAGATAACCTAGGAGAGACCTTTCTAAGATTTCTAGGATAGAACTTCAATATTAGCTCTACAGGGGTCCGACACTTGGGACCCCCGCAGATCACTGGTAACAAAGAAGCGCGGGACAGCCATGCTTAGGGAGTCCCGAGTGCAGGTCTAATATTGATGGCCTATGCTAAGTATAGACCATTAATCTTAGAATTGGAAAATTGTATAACTTTTCATTATACAAACATTTATTTTGGAAACTGTACAATCCCTTTAAATTGGCAGTGTGGTTGCTAGGGGCATATGTACAGAATAGTGCATCCCATCAGAGACCCAATAAAAACAGTTTTTTCATGTGAATGGGTCATAAAGAAAAAAAAATGACATATGCTCCACAAACATTCCTGAAAAATAGACCAAATAGAGTGTGATGAAGTTATGTATAATGACTGTTGTTGTATGACACATTGATAACTGCAACATATAGTATATAGAAAAGCTTTTTATTTCTAGTTCAACCTGGATAACAACATTGACAACAGGTCAAGTCTGAGACACATAGGTCCATAGTGTCTAGCCAGACACTGTTGTAACTGTGGCGCATATTTGGCACAATGTGACGCATTTAGATTGTACTAAAATTTGTGGACTTGCTAGACATGTGGGTGTGGAGTCTCAGGAAAAGGGGTTGTGTTGAGTCTCAAAAATTGTGTGTCAAAACTTTGTCTCAAAAATAAGCCAACAAAAAAGTGGTATAAACTTAGACTAGAGAGCAGGGCTATCGTCAGCACCTGGCATACCCGGGAGATGCCAGGACCCACAGAACATGTGGGGCCCACTTAGTTTCTGCAGTGAGTGCTTCCATCAATACAGATAGAAGGGCTCATTGCACTGTTAACAGAGTCGAGTGGTAAGCTAATATTTCATTCTCACTTACCACTCTTAGCTTCTTGGACCCCTGCCCCTTCCTTGTTTTTGTCCCTTAAAGGGTTAAGTGTGCCAGAGCAGTGAAGGGACAGGGGTCTGAGGAGCTAATAAAGGTGAGAATGAAATCTGTACTGACCACTCACTCCCCACAATGCAGTGCAAAGCAGGGGGTGGAGGGAGTATAAGGGGCCATTATATGGGGCATTATACTGTATGGGGACATAAGGGGCCATTATATGGTGGCATTTTACTGTATGGGGGCATAAGGCACCATTATATGGGGAAATAAGGGGGCATTGTATGGGGGCATAAGGGGGTCATTGTACTGTATGGGGACATAAGGGGCGTTATATGGGTGCATTGTATTGTATAGGGACATAAGGGACCATTATATGGGGACATTAGGAGGCATTGTACTGTATGGGGGCAGTTATATTCCATGGGGCATAAGGAGAACATAATACTGTTGGTTTACAGTTAGGACATTATACTGTATGTGGGGCTTAAGGAGGTCATTACAATGTATGGGGGCATAAGTGTTCAATAGCATAAGAGGTCCATTATATTGTATGGGACATAAAGGGCCACTATACTGTATTGGGGTATAAAGGGGCCATAACACTGCATGAGGGGAATAAGGTAGTCATTATACTGTGTGTGGCATAATAAAGGAATCTTTCTGCTGTATGGATGCACATTATGAGGCCATTATATTGTGTGGGGGAATAAAGGGGTCATTATTTATGCGGGCATACCAATTATAGCTGCAGATCTCACCCACTATAGCCATTCCATGAAATCTGCCACAGCAAAAACTACACAATTTTGGTGTTTTTTCCTGCGGCAGCTTATAGAGGAAATAACTGCCACTGCATGAGTTGCACTGTAAAGGCGCTGAGGCTCTATCGCCCAAAAGCCCACACAAATCTGGAGCCAGTGCTGCTAAACAGTCTAAAGATACGTCAAATTTAACATCCAGCATCAGCCACTGTGATAAATCTGGCGAATTTTCACACTGCCTGTCTAAGTTTATACTATCTAACTATAAGTAAATCTGGGCCATAGTGTATGTGCCATTATTTCGTGTAAATAACTGGAATACCAAGATGATTCACAAGTGCCACAGCCCTGTTGTGAAAAGCAGAAGAAAATAGTCCTGCTGTCCGTTGCTAAATGTGACTTACAAGGATATATTTATACAGCAGGTCATGTGGCTGAAAATAAGCTCCATTCATCTAAATCCAAACACATTCCAATTAATTTTATATTTACATTAAATTGACACCTAATGTGCCACGATTGAAAAGACCACTATATTTTCTGAAACATTTGTTCCATTTGTAGCCAGACTCATACATAGGCCCAGCTTAAATTACAGTATCAGAGCAATCTACATCTGAGATCTTTTATTTAGATGCATTTACGTTGCTATACCAACTATCCCTATCTCAAATGAACACTCCAGGAAACCTTTTGGCACCTAAACTGACTGATAACAGAAGGCATTAATTATAGATAATGTATTTACATACAGATTCCTAGGCAAAACCATTTACATACTGTATACCCTTTCTAAAGCTTTAAGAGTTAAATTCTCAACCCTTACTGGGATCATAAACTGACCTTTACTTGTGAATGGCTGATAAGTTACCATAGCATTATTAACCCTGGAATAGAGTGAAGCAAAATCTATGCCAAGCACCCCAGACATCACAAGCACGCTGTACATGATATATATCCTATATATACATGATATATAGTTACGCCACTTATTATTAATGTACTTTTTTATCCATGGTCATTTATGAAACTTTTGTAAGTTTGCCTTTCCTCATTGTTTGCACACAGGCAAAAGATCTTGGATGACTAGCAGAGAATTATTGCCAAACTACAATTCGTTTGTTCTCTAACATCAACAATATCTACTTTTCCCTTATGTTTAAAGAAGAATTTAGAGAAGTAAAATAACGTTGTATGTACTGGATGCTGCTCTATTAAGTGGGGGTATAGCACCCAGTTTTGTTAAAATATAACTAAATTATTAGGAAGATTGAGAACAAGCAATAGGTTTATAATTGGTTACAATTCATATAATTATCGGAGTGACTACAGTGTAACACAATAGCCATTACTACTGTACACTGCTTAAAAACATCTCCTGCACAAGGCAGGACCTGGGGGATCTATTGAGTGCTGTTTGTATTGTGTACAGCTATCCTTCCCTAAAAGCAATGGGATATGACCAGAAAACACTCTGAGGCATAAAGTGGTATACTAGTGGCCTCTTGCACTAGAATAGGAGCCCTAGGGCTTCTTTCAAAAGGATCTATAATATGGCTGTGTGCCTTATATTGGGTCCCACAAAATTTGGCCATAAATTTTTAATAGACATTGTGATATTTACTTGATCAGCACATGTATCTTGTACACAAAATAATTATTCTTAAAAGGGCTGGGCTGTCCAAATGGTTATATATATGTATTTTTCCTCCTGCCACATCGATGCCAAAGATAGTTTTTTTATTCCCTCTTAAAGCACAGGAAATGAATGTGTCTGGATTAACTGTCCTATCCTGTGTGTTGAGAGGGACCAGGAAAGCCAGTGGGAAACCAGGAAGCATAGGTTGGTATCACCTATTTTGCTATTCTGACCACTTTTTTATTTTATAGAAAAAAAAATGTTTCTGACTGACCAACCGCTTTAATAGCACAAATCATTGAAGTCTATATATCATGCATGGAAATGCTGCAAGTTTTGTCTCTTATGCCCATCTTTTGCTAAAACATTGCAACTGCAACGTTTTTCACATCGCACCAGTATGTCCATACTCTAACTCCTCTGCGTCCTCCGGAATAAAATAGTGAAGCAGATTTTCCTGTACAGAACAGTAAGACTAGCAGAAACCCTACATGAGGAAAGACTAAAATAAGGATCTGCTTTTATTTGCCACTGTCTGATATAAGGACAACATGGTTCTGTACTTTTTTATTAGGGCACTCAGGAAGAAGGAAAAAATTCACAGATATGCTTGATGTCAGAAAATTACCAAGGAGCAGAGAGAAGCGCAGGGAATTAGGAAAGGCGTCTAGAAGATTTCCCCCTTTATGGGAGTCTTCCTGCAGAGTTGGCAATCATTCCCTAGTCAGTTTTGGGGTGAAGGAAGTTGTATTAATTTTTTTTTAATTCCCTATTGCACAATATTCCCTATTGTTTCCTTGACACACTGGGGATTTGACCAAGGGCAACATCTACAACATCGAGGAATTAGAATTCTATAAAATGTAACTAGGCAAGGATAAATCTGTGATAAAGATAAGCTATTGAATAGTATCAGTCTTGGTAGAGTGCTGTAGAATGTGTTGGTTCTATAAATGCAGCATGAAATAAATAAGATAAAAGTAACATTTCTACAAAAACAAAACCATGAATCCATTGCATCCTATAAGCAGACATCCCATCCCATCATGTTCCGTCATAATCTCCTAATGATAAATACCAGCATCTAGGCCAGTGTTTCCCAAACTTTTCAGACTCAGGGCAGCCATGCAAAAAAAAATTCCTCAGGGCACCCCTACCAAATAATGTGGGCAAAAGACAAGAACATCCTAGGGGCTCAAATAATGTATGAAGGCATTTAGTTATCTTCCCAACCAGAGTGGTAGGGTCCCCTGGCAGGTTTCAAGGTAGCACTCCTGTTGGGTATTGCTGGTCTAGGTACAATACAACAATTCTGCATAAAGGGGTGCTCCAACTCTTGAGGTCAATATATAAGGGTGGAAACTAAGTAGACAGTAAAACCTCTTAAGCTGCTGGAATCATCAAGAGAATATCAAGACTTCATCCTAACAAGTGAAGAGAGGAAGGGCACAATTCTATAAGCATCTAATGTATGCTGTGAGGCATACACCTTATGTATTAACATATGGCACGTTTCATATGACACTAAATGAGACGCATTGATCACTAGCGTCACTTTCCAAAGAGAGTGGTACACATTTTTGCACATGTATCCTATGTTTTTTGATTTGGTGCAGCTCTAGACATACTAGACACATTTCTTTTTTTGCTTTCCAACTCATGGCTGACATGGGCACGTGCTTAGCATAGAAAATAAAAAAAAATGCACTTTGCGCAACCATTGCGAGTTTTCTCACCCTGTATCATTTCTTGAATCTGTCATACACGATGCAGATAAAAAAATAGGTCTACTTTTCATACTTTTGGCAAAGGTCTATTTCACCCCTTTTTAAGCACATCTCACAATTGTTTTATTGTAGCTAAACACGTGGTATTGTAACTGAAATATTATATATCTATGCAATAAAACCGCATGTAGTCTAGACCTAGACAGTAATAATCGCTGCCATGTAATTGGTCACTATGAGTAGCCCCGCCCCTTTCTGTCCCCACTATAAGTAAGGGTCAGCTGCTCAGGATAGGGCACTAGGAGTGTTGGCGGCTGTGCCACCCGGGTAACTAGGAGACTCCTGCAGGAGAGGTAATTCCTTCTGAGACTTATAGTTCCGCAAAACCTGGGAATATAACACGTACAATACAGCCCTGCAATCTGCTCTGTTTATGTGAAGATAATCTCCCATCCCATAAACCCGTGCCACCCGGGACTATAGCACACTAGTTAACCCTCTCCTCACTGCCGGCCTGTCTAATTCTACAGGTCTGGCCAGTGACAGCAGATCTGTATCTGTGCAGATACTATGCAGAGCCCAGTGACCCCTTATAATAATAAATAGTGAGAGATAAGCCGGCAAGAGCTGTAGGTGGCCTCACCTTCCTCCTTCACTACACAAGCAGCAAGCATGAGGAGGGGGCTGCTCACTGTGGACACCTATATGATGGGTAAGCAAGATGGATACATACATATGCTTCCTGACAGGTCACAGGGACAGAGCAGAGAGCACAGGAAGGTGACCCATCAGTGCCACATATATAGATTATCATACAGTGTTCCTAAGGGTTGTGTACATTTTTCTCTTGCTATGATTATATTATTATTAATAATAATAAGAAGAAGAATAAGAAATGGAATAATAGTTTATAGTGTTATTGAGAGTATTAGTAGCAATGGATGCTATCATCATTATTAATATAGTAATATTAGTATATTTATGATTAAAGTTAGTGGGTGGATTGTTAGCTGTAGTTATTAATAGCTGTCACACTACCCTTTTTATTACAAGCAATAATAAGAGTACATTTGGATAAATGAAAAAGTAATGGTAGTAGGTTCACTATGTAATTAATATTAATACTGCTTTTACTAAGATTAGTCATTACTACTAGTAGTGCCTATTAGTCATTACTAGTAGTAATGACTAATCTTAGTAAAAGCAGTATTAATATTAATTACATAGTGAACCTACTACCATTACTTTTTCATGTATCCAAATGTACTCTTATTATTGCTTGTAATAAAAAGGGTAGTGTGACAGCTATTAATAACTAATCTAAGAAGCTTAGATTTTTATTTGTACACCATTATATATTAAATTGCTGCATAAATAGTAAAGATTTATTGGTTGCATTAGTTTTATTATTAGTACTACTGCTGTTTTATTGCTTAATATTTATACAGTTATTCTATATTATGACTACTAGTTGTACTTTCAGTATAATCATGATCACCCTCTCTAAAAACAGCTAGCAACAACCAAGTCTGCAGATAATTTCTCACTGTATATTATCCAGAAGGGTTTATATTCTCTGCCAGAAGTGTAGTCGTATTATTTTTAATGTTGGTGTCTGCTCTGTCTATCTGTTAATTCCAGTGTTAAAAATGACAAAGTTAGTACAAAACAACACAATTCACTCTATCTATTTAACTATATATCTATCTATTTATCTATCTATCTCATATCAATCCTATTTATCTGTCTCTCCTTATCTATATTTCTCTTCTGATCTATCTATCTATCTATCTATCTATCTATCTATCTATCTATCTATCTATCTATCTATCTTTCTATCCATGATCTACTTTCACTGAAATTAATATAACATACATTCCTTATATAAAGAAGGATTTATTCGCAGAAATATCTAATCTTCTTGAAGAAACAAAAATATATATCAATTTGTAATATAAATCTATATATCTGAAATTGGAGAAAACCTCAGGCGGGACTTCCAAAGCCCACTCTAAAGTTCCCCCATATATAAACATATTGTACAAAATTACACGAAATGGTTTGAGAGCTCTTGGACCAGCAAGGCTCATGGCAACATGAAATGTACAAAGCCGTCAAGTTAAATATAAAGAAGGTCTTTTCTTAAGAAAGAATTATGTACATTTGGTCTCCTCAAATTCTTATTTGCTTAAAATGAGATGTCCCTTTTCAGTGTGTCCATCCATCCAAAGGGCCCATCAGTGGGGTCATGATGCCGTAGTGCCACACAGACGACTTGTACCCACCACCTCCTTAAGTTCGTTTTCAGGCTTTCCGGCCACCATAAAGGGCCAAGTCTGTCAAGAAAAGAGAATATCCAAAATGAGTATATCTCAATCGTTTTAATAAATCTCATATATTAGTCCCACTATGGACTATACAGAAACCTGTCATAGGTTGGGGGAGAACGAGATAGCCTGTCACATAACTATCTTTATGTTGAATGAAAAAGTCTTTCTTCTTGTTTCCTCTAAAAGATACTGTCCAATATCTTTATCTGCACGACTTATAGTCTTTGGTATGTCTTCCATTTTGTGGTTTTCATCTTTTTTTTCTAAACTCTGTCTTTTTTACTGGTCTGAGATTTAACAAAATAAATAATGGTAGTGATATACCAACTACAGCAACAATTGCTACTGCTCATTTTACTACTACTACTACTAATAGCAATAGCAACTATAAAACATACTATTTATTAATTATTAATATACCAACCAACTACAGCGACGGTAATATGCTAATAATAGTAATGATCAGCACGATAATGACTACTAATAATACTGCTTTTACTACTACTGATAATAATAATAGTGTACGATTACTTATGTACCAATGACAGCAACAATTCTAGTAGCAGTAGTAATAATTCTAACAATAATGAAAGTACTACTACTATTATTATTATTACATTATTGCTAATTATAATGATGTGTGTGATTAACAATGATGAAGATAATTAATGTATAGTTAATTGCTTCATTATCTCTGACAGTTTTCATTTCAGTAATAAGCTTTCACAACGGTTTCTGTTCAGAAACATCCTGTACTGTTGGTATCTTCTCTTAACATTATAAAACGAGTTGGATTCAAGGAGCGCTGATAAAAACATTCCTGCTTGCAAAAAAAAATCCCCACAGCTTCATTATTTACAATTTAGCAGATAAGGCTAAAATCTGGGTAGACTAAAGTTTCTTCTAGCAGTAGGTGGTAACGTCACTTCTCTGTAAGCTAAAGTTCAGTTTATGGCACTGATTTTGCAGGAGTCTAATATTTTATTTCTTTTTGATAAATACAATCAGAAACAACCACAATAACTCTTAAAATCTAAAAGCTGTTAAAATGTATCGCTTACTTGTTATAGATAGATAGGTAGACAGATAAGTAGATACAGAGATAGTAAGAACGTAGATAGGTAAAACATAGATAAATAGAAGCGATAGATAGATAAATAGATATAATATACATAGATAAACATAGATACATAGATGTTAGATAGATGGATAGATATATGGATAGATAGAATATACGTAGGTAAACATAGATAAATAGATGCTAGATAGATAGATAGATAGATAGATAGATAGATAGATAGATAGATAGAATATACATAGGTAAACAATAATACATAGATGCGAGATAGATGATAGATAGATAGATAGATAGATAGATATATGGATAGATAGAATATACGTAGGTAAACATAGCTACATAGATGCTAGATAGATAGATATACAGATAGATATGTAGGTAATAGTGGCTAGAGTTGCCTTGAATTATTTGTAGTGGAAAACGCTCTCTTTGCTACATTAGTACTTACCAGATTAACTGGATGGATGTAACCATTCTCATATTTGTCATTGGCTAAGATCTGCCTCAGATGAGCTATATAACTTGATGCTAGCCTCAGGGTATCTAACTTGGAAAGTTTAGTGTCTGGTGGCACCCAGGGTAAGGTGGTCTTGAGCCTGGAAAAAGCTTTACTGAGCACCCTCATCCTTGCCCTTTCCCTGGCATTAGCCGCATTCCTCTGGACCTGCTTCCCTTCATGATTCACCCCAGACAGAGGACTTTTCTTTCGTGGGGTTTTCCTCCTCTTCCCTGTAATTCCTCTGCCTTTCTTAGGAGAACCATTGTCACAAGTAGAACTTTCCTCATTGCTGTCATTTGAGATTCCAAAGTCCTTGCTGGAATCCAGTTTCATGGCATCACAGCCCAACATTTCCACCTCCTGGAAGTCCTCCACATCACTCAGAGAGCCAGTAGACATTGCTGTCCCTTCTTCCTCCTGTGGTCCAGGTGTGAATGGATGCAGGATAATAATAAGGGGCTGTGTTAGATTAGCAGCCTGCAGGGGACACGCCTGTTCCAGTGTTTGTCTTAGGAGGAGAGCAGTGGAATTTCGTGTGGACAGTAGTCATTTATTTATGGGATGGAGGGCGGGGAGAGGCCGGGCTTAATGATACCAGGGAGGAGGAGGAGGACATGGTCTTCTCTTCTCCTGCCAGCCCACGTAGTCCTCCTACTACTCATCACTATCTTGCACGGCTTATGGAATTTCTGCATTAATAGACATATTATATATTACAATATGTGTATTAAAATGACCTGATATATAACCCTCTTTCTTATGTAAATCATATCTAAACATAACAGATAGTTGCATTTAACTAGAAAGTAGATAAATCTGTCAATTGAGAGTTACTTTCTGTTAATATATCCACTAACGAAGTCACTTTCCTTCAGCTAGATTTATAAAAATAAAACATGACATTTACTAAAAAGAAAAAATAAAATATAAAAGACCTATGAAAATACTGCATGGACTATTTGCTGTGATATGAACACAAAATGCCCTCATCTGAACTGCACTGTAAAATATCCTTCAGTGTCTCCTAGATGACTGAGGTCAGAGGCCATGTAACCTCATTACTAGGTGACTAGTGCAAAAATAACAAGTAAGCCCTAGCTCTGCGGAGGATATAGCACTCTTATAACCAAGTGAAGTTGAGATAGAAAATACTGTCATCCAAAGGAAGCATGCAGAAATCTATCTATCTATCTATTTATCTATCTATCTATCTATCTATCTATCTATCTATCTATTTATCTATCTCTATCTAAAAACTATATATATATATATATATATATATATATATATATCTGTATATGTATGTTTAAATGACATGTAGAAATATATGGTCACATTCATCAGGATATGTTATATATCTGCAAAAGTCTATTTACAAACATAAATGTATACTATTAATTGTATTTATTTTATTTGTGTGACCTTACTATAATCTTTAGCACCACCTTGGTAGTATACATACATTTTCTGTATGCCACATAGTAAAAAGGTGTTCACTCTGAGTAATGCGACTAATGCACTGTTATAGATGTTACTGATACTGATGTGACTTGTTATACTGATTCTGAAAAAAATAGGAAAAAAAAAACAACAAACAAAACTTTTGCATGATTGTTTAATAAAGTTTGGAGTCCAGAAGAGGAAAGAAGGAACAGAATACTCAGATTAATGTTTGCTGTTAGGTAGCAGAAAGTAACATTGTATACAACAACTTGTCATCAGCTGTCTCGAGACTCATGCTAGCCAAATCTCATTCTATCCAATGAGCTATATATATATATATATATATATATATATATATATATACAAATTTATAGTGATATTAATGTATTTTGTATATTGTTATGTTGTTACCATGTGCTAGGTATAGACACTTACATGTGTGATAATAAACAAATAAATTATCGGTTTCCCTACTGAGAAGCATTCGATAAAACCCAAAGAATAAAAGCAGGATTAGTAAAATTGAAATAATTTCTGATATATTTTGTTTATATATACCCCTACATCATGTGCATATATATTTTTATTAGCAGCAAACATCACTAGAAATAGTTATCGATTATAATAGGCAGTATTTGTAGTTTTATATGTTTTTTCTTATGAATTGAATAGTAATATATGCTTTCTTATAGTCTGCAGGACGCTGTATCATTGGTGTACTCACACTGTGCGCAGTGTTGTATATATTACACTGATAATAATGGGTAATGTTCCTGGTAGGCGGCATTTGCAGGTTTCACTGCTGCTTATATTGCTCAGTATGCTTCAATCTGATCCATAAAGCGGGAGGGGTATTTTGGAGAACATTCCTATTACTTTCTATGATATGTGTGTTGCTAGTTCTGCTGTTTCAGAGTAAATAGATAGTCGCGTGTTTCCAGTCTTGCTGTTTATACCCAGCAAGCAAATGGGGTATGCTTTGGCTCTGTATGATTTTATCTATGTTACATTCATTGTAGACTTGCAATAGACTTAAAATCTACTTTTCCTGTTCATAAAGTCAGCATTGAGAAGTCTTCCATCTACCTTGTTATATTTTCTTAGTTACATTGGAATTGTGTCTGGGTTCAAATACTCATTTTGGGTTCTTGTTTATGAGGACCACTTTGTCATGTATTGTGTCTTATATAGCAAGTATTTGAGTTATTATATCGTGTACTGTCTATGTTTAGTTCATTTTTAGCAACATTTAGTATAATTTATTAATGCATATATGGAAGAGTGTATTTCTATATTGGTTTTCAGTGCAGTTCAGAAGGGGCAAAACCTTTTTTTGCTTCAAATCATCCAAATTGCAAAGCCTTTGTAGTGTGTGACATACAAATGGCAACATCCCTTATATCCATCTCTAGTTTATGCCCTTTGCAAATTATGTGATCTTGCTCCATAAACCAAATAGGACAAATAAATAGGTTTATTTCATTTTATTTAATGAAGTATATTACAAAATAAGTCAACTGTGCAGGTAGACCTGGAAAAATGTGTCATGTATGAGTAGCTATTGCCCCTGTCTTTGACAGGACCTGTCAAGTTAATGTGATCATACACATAATGATAGAATATTGGTGGCTGTAAACAAGACAACACACATAACAATGATTTCAGTGTGTGGTGCTGAAACCAAAGGATTTGACTAATGGAAATCTTATAGGCTTTATAGGTCTAGGTTTATAGGTCATCATTCATGATTTTCATTTTAACTTCATCTATAGTAAACCTTAATGTTTATCATCATCTCACAAAATATAAAAAGAGGGAAAATTTGTATTATGGGAATTATCTTTTCACATATGCTTTGTTCAAACAAGCATCCTAATAAAAATAGCTCTTCACAGACTGGGGCAAAATTGTCCGCTTAGATTTGTATAGTTTTCAATTCCGGTGCATGGAACCTCCTGCGATGTGCATGAATTAAGAGGCTGGAGCCACAAAGCACCACTCAATAAATTGGTCCCATAGTGCATAAAAGTCGCCAATACTGTACTAACCGAAGCACTCTAAACATCATCATTAACATCTGCATAGAAACTGTCACTCTCTATCTGACAGTTTGCTGGACAAGTCTGGGCTTGGCAAATGCAAGGGAAAAGTTATCTGCCTGACTGCATTGGGCCAGATATAAAATTTGGAGGGATAATGCTATGGGGTTGTTTTTCAGAGGTTGTCCTAGGCCCTTTCGTTCTAGTGAAGGGAAATTTTAATTCTTCAGAATACTAAGACATTTTTCTTCCAGCTTTGAGGGAACAATTTGGGGAAGGCTTTTTTCTGTTCCAGTATAAAGCTACATTCACATGTCAGTGAATAATGGTCCTGTGACGTCTGTTTTTTTAATGGACGTCACACGGCAGCATTGAATTCAATGTCAATAAATGGGGGCTATTCACATGACCATTATTTTGACGGTCTATTGTCACGGACCGTCAAAATTTAGGTCATGTCCTATTTTTGGATTTCCGTTTTCAAATATCCCTCCATACACTGAAATGTATGATGGGTCTGTGAAAATGGGTGCCTCTCAGGTGCAAGACGGCAGTGAAAAATGGCTGTTTTCTCCCTGGTTGTCTGAATGGAGCCTTATTGTGTCACAGTACACAAAGCAAGGTCCATAAAGGAATGGTTAGGTGAATTTGGTGTAGAAGAACTTGACTCGCCCTCACATAGCCCTGACCCTAAAATCTTCTAGAGAGCCTTCCCTGAAGAGTAGAAGCTGATTTACCTGTGAAGAGGGATCAACTCCATATCAATGCCTATGGCTTTTTAATGGGGTTTCTTAAAAGTTCCTGAATGGGTGATGTGTGGGTATCCCAATATTTTTGTCAATATAGTATGACCAGGATGACCACCCAAAATTGCACTAGGGAGATGGTCTTCTCAAAGAAGATGGTTAATATGGAAAACTGAAAATCTGTCGCAGAAAACGTGGTCTGAGTAAAGGGGTAGTCTTCTCAAAGAGGTGGTCTTTTGGAGAGGTTTCACTGTATATTTCACAGACCTCTTAAAAATGTTCCACCTAAGTTGCAAAGATCCCATTGCAACTGTGGCATCTGCTATACAACAGCCCCATGTGGATTGAAGTCACCATCATTTTAGCTTCCTCCTATTTTATACTTTGCCATCAACAACCAGAAATACAGTCTAGCACGGCATCATATATGAGGTAAAAAGATTCACACTTGCATCGCACTCTCCGTCTTTCATATCCGCCAGCTAAAGCAGTTACCAGTAGACACCCGTGGACCCCATACTGAAACCAGCAGAAAGAGAAGTCCTCCCTGGTGGAATCTGCGATGTAGTCTCTTACAGAGACTCCGACGCAGATGTGAACGAAGCCTATTATGTATTCACATTGAAAGAAAATTGATCAAATTAATACTATGTTAGTAATAAAGAACTATTAACACAGTGGCAGTTTACAATCTACTGGCAAGCAGAAACCAAATAGCACCAGATATAAGTGAGTAATAAGGACTAACTAAAAAATAAAGGTGCTGTCCACATCGTTGCATGTTCAAAAAAGCTATTCTTAACTTCCCAAGTTTCCCAGGTCCCCGGCCTGTCTCTACTTTCTGCTTTGGTGATGAGGTCCTGGCAAAGACATGTGACTGCTGCAGTGATTCTCTGACCGTGTCACATGTACTCTGCGTATTGAGAAGGAGTGGGAAAGTGCATGAAAAAGGTTAGAACTAGATTGGTGGGGGATCAGTAAAGTGAATGGGACTTAATTTGCTATGTTATTATAAGCTGGTTTCCAAATAACTTTTCCTAGCTGAAGAACCCATTTAATATTGATTTTAGAGTGATATATGGAACTTAATAAAAAAAAAAAACAGAAAAAAAAAACATGTCCTATAGACTTAGAAGACAACACCTCAGCTTCTCCCTTTTTTGTGAAGCTAATTGTATATAAAATGTAATTTTCATCCAGCATCTCATTTCCAGAGTAGTGCTTTTAATCCCCTTCCTTTCATTTATAGTCACCCACCTTTTGCCAGTGGTCCACCATTTATCTATGGCTGTCATATATTCCTTTTCACTAAGTGCCTTTAAACATGACTTGTTTAAAATAGAAACCAAGTAACTGTCGAGCTGTCACTGCAATGTAAACAGCTACATGCGTAACTGGAGTGGTCCCACCAAAAATAATAATATGTATTTTTAAATTACCTCTTGTAAAGTTGCTGCTAAAAGTTTGAGACTTTTAATGTTACAGCTAATGCACTATTAAAAAAGAAACAGAAAATGCCAGAATTGTATGCCTATATTGAAAAAGCTTAGAGCAGTTTGTAATAATAAAATAATAATACATATGTGGTCAAGAATTTATCAGAATACCTTGTAGTAGGAAAATGTGCATGTTAGTAATAATATGGCTGCTTTGTCAACATGTAGTATAGCTGTATAAGATTGTTATACATTGAAGTGCTGGCATACATCTGACTATGTAAGAGCACAAATTACCTCATCCATTGTAGGCAAAGAGTCCTGGAAATTTGATCACTTTTTTTTTCTCTGTATCTTGGCATTAGTTAAGCCAGGTATTTTATTCTGGGTATAGCATATCAGATTTGAAGCCACATACTATATGGTGTTTGGGTATTTGTTTTTGTTGATTATAACAAATACAGTGGGTACGGAATGTATTCAGACCCCTTTAAATTTTTCACTCTTTGTTTCATTGCAGCCATTTGCTAAAAGCAAAAAAGTTCATTTTATTTCTCATTATTGTACAGTCAGCACCCCATCTTGACAGAAAAAAACAGAAATGTAGATATTTTGCCAAATTTATTAAAAAAGAAAAACTGAAATATTACGTGGTCATAAGTATTCAGACCCTTTGCTGTAACACTCATATTTAACTCACATGCTGTCCATTTCCTTCTGATCCTCCTTGAGATGGTTCTACTCCTTCATTGGAGTCCAGCTGTGTTTAATTAAACTGATTGGACTTGGTTAGGAAAGGCACACACCTGTCTATATAAGACCTCACAGCTCACAGTGCTTGTCAGAGCAAATGAGAATCATGAGGTCAAAGGAACTGCTCAAGATGCTCAGAGAGACAGAGTTGTGGCAAGGCACATATCTGGCCAAGGTTACAAAAGAATTTCTGCAGCACTCAAGGTTCCTAAGAGTGCCTCCATAATCCTTAAATGGAAGAAGTTTGGGACGACCATAACTCTTCCTAGACCTGGCCGTCCAGCCAAACTGAGGAATCGTGTGAGAAGAGCCTTGGTGAGAGAGGTAAAGAAGAACCCAAAGATCACTGTGACTGAGCTCCAGAGATGCAGTAGGGAGAAGGGAGAAAGTTCCACAAAGTCAAGTATCACTACAGCCCTCCACCAGTCGGGGCTTTATGGCAGAGTGGCCCGAAGGAAGCCTCTCCTCAGTGCAAGACATATGAAAGCCCGCATAGAGTTTGCTAAAAAACACATGAAGGACTCCCAGACTATGAGAAATAAGATTCTCTAGTCTGATGAGACGAAGATTGTACTTTTTGGCGTTAATTCTAAGCGGCATGTGTAGAGAAAACCAGGCATTGCTTATCACCTGTCCAATACAATCCCAACAGTGAAACATGGTGGTGGCAGCATCATGCTATGGGGGTGTTTTTCAGCTGCAGGGACAGGGCGACTGGGTGCAATTGAAAGAAAGATGAATGTGGCCAAGTACAGAGATATCCTGGAAGAAAACCTCTCTGGACCTCAGACTGGGCCGAAGGTTCACCTTCCAACAAGACAATGACCCTAAGCACACAACTAAAATAACAAAGGAGTGGCTTCGGAACAACTCTGTGACCATTCTTGACTGGCCCAGCCAGAGCCCTGACCTCAACCCAATTGAGCATCTCTGGAGAGATCTGAAAATGGCTGTTCACCATCCAACCTGACGGAACTGGAGAGGATCTGCAAGAAAGAATGTCAGAGGATCCCTAAATCCAGATGTGAAAAACTTGTTGCATCATTCCCAAGAAGACTCATGGCTGTACTAGCTCAAAAGGGTGCTTCTACTCAATACTGAGCAAAGGGTCTGACCATGTGATATTTCAGTTTTTCTTTAATAAATTTGAAAAAATATCTACATTTCTGTTTCTTTTCTGTCAAGATGGAGTACTGAGTGTACATTAATGAGAAATAAAATGAACTTTTTTGCTTTTAGCAAATGGCTGCAATGAAACAAAGAGTGAAAAATTTAAAGGGGTCTGAATACTTTCTGTACCCACTGTATATGATTATATGATGAATATAATATATGATTTTTAACATTTTGAAAATGTTTACTAGTTTTCATTGGGTTGTATGACGTTTAGTAAATCCCGCTCTAATTCAACAGTCTACTTTTTAATTTAATGTGATATCTTTAGCATGGTTCTTTATCAGCGAAGAGATTGTTATTATAATTAAACATTACATTATTTGTGACAGATTTAGTAATGTAGCAGTACACTAACAAAGTTTGTAAGACATAAAAAAGATATACAGTCATGGCCATAAAAAGTATTTCTCCTGCAATTACACATGTTTTGTTATACACATGTTTATCTCCTTTGAGTGTATTGGAAAAACACAAAAAACAGAGAATTAAAAGCCAAAAATGATATAATTTCACGCAAAACTCCAACAGTGGACAAGACAAAATTACTGGCACCCTCAACTTAATATTTGGTTGCACACCCTTTGGAAAAAATAACTGAAATCAGTCGCTTTCTATAACCATCAACAAGCTTCTTACACCTCTCTTACACATCTCAACTGGAATTTTGGACCACTCTTCTTTTGCAAACTGCTCCAGGCCTCTCATATTTGAAGGGTGCCTTCTCCCAACAGCAAGTTTAAGATCTCTCCACAGGTGTTCAATGGGATTTAGATCCGGACTCATTGCTGGCCACTTCAGAACTTTCCAGTGCTTTGTTTCCATCCATTTCTGGGTGCTTTTTGAAGTATGTTTGGGGTCATTGTCCTGCGGGAAGACCCAGGACTTAGGACGCAAACGCAGCTTTCTGACACTGGGCCTTACATTGCGACCCAAAATCCTTTTGTAATCTTCAGATTTCATGATGCCTTGCAAACAGTCAAGGCATCCAGTGCCAGAGGCAGCAAAACAAACATAAAACATCTTTGAATCTCTACCATATTTGACTGTTGGTACTGTGGTTTCTTTGTAGGCCTCCGTTTTCTGTAAACAATAAAATGATGTGCTTTACTAAAAAGCTCTATCTTGGTCTCATCTATCCACAAGACATTTTCCCAGAAGGATTTTGGCTTACTCACATACATTTTGGCAAACTGCAGTCTAGCTTTTTTATGACTCTGTGTCAGCAGTGGGGTCCTCCTGGGTCTCCTGCCATAGCGTTTCATTTCATTCCAATGTCAATGGATAGTTTGCGCTGACACTGATGCAGCCTGAGCCTGCAGGACAGCTTGAATTTCTTTGGAACTTGATTGGGGCTGCTTATCCACCATCTTGACTATCTTGTGTTGCAACCTTTCATCAATTTTTCTCTACCGTCCATATCCAGGTAGATTATCTACAGTACCATGGGTTGTAAATTTCTTGATTACGCACTGTGGACAAAGGAGTATCAAGATCTCAGGAGATGGATTTGTAACCTTGAGATTGTTGATATTTTAACACAATTTTGGTTATCAAGTCTTTAGATAGTTCTCCTCTCCTCTTTCTGTTCTCTATTCTTAGTATTGCACACACAGACACACAATGCAAAGATTGAGTCAACTTCTCTCCTATTTATCTGGTTTCATGTATGATTTAATTATATTGCCCACACCTGTTACTTGCCACAGATGAGTTTGAATGAGCATCACATGCTTGAAACAAAGTTATTTATCCACAATTTTGAAAAGGTGCCAACAATTTTCCAGCCCATTTTTGGAGTTTTGTGTGAAATTATGTCCAATTTACCTTTCTGTTCAGTTTGTGTTGTTCCAATACATACAAAGGAAATAAACATGTGTATAACAAAATATGTGTAATTGCAATAATTTTTTGGGAGAAATACTTCATTTCCTGGAAAAATTTCAAGGGTTCCAACATGTACAGCCATGACAGTATGTACAACTAGTTCAGCCTATTGTTCTGAAATGCTTATCCAGAGACAGGCAAAAACCTCATGATGTTTAAGCTAGTTTTGATAATTTTAGTAGAAAACTTCCTTCCCAACTCCAATCTGGCAATCAGAATATATGCCTGTATCAATGTCACCGAAAATCTAATAATTACTATAACCTGTAATATTGTTGTTCTCAAAAAAGGCATCCAGGCTATTCATGACCTCTTTTAGAGAATAAAGAATTAAAGGGTTAAATGAGACTATGTTGTCTGAAAAGTTAGTGACCATTTAACAACTGCTTTGCTCATCTGACAACATGTGAAATAGCAATCGTGACAGAACCGTCAGAATCATTCAGGAGTAAAACAGAAACATATGCAGTTTAGGATAGGCTACTAGAATCTAATAGCATCTTGCCAGTGAATAGGCGAGGTCTAGAGATAATTGTTCAAAAAATGCTGCATGGAAAAATCTAGTGCTAGTCATGAGTGGCTTAAAGGTTAAGTAGATTTTGCTTACTTTTTTAAGAAGACCACCCGTTCTCTAGACAAGAGAAAGGAGATATAAATAAATGGTGAGAAAGCAAGAGAGAAGTAGAGAAAGATGTAGATAAGTCAGTAAATTTATATGAAATAGCAATATTTTATATATACATGTATGGCTTATGCTATGGATATGCTATAATTGCTTAAAATGGGAACACCACTGACCATGTGTGGGTTAGGCATCTCATTGGGAATAATCCTTCATACAAGATAGTTGAAAAGATTGAACCATTTTTGTAAGAAATTTTATAAAACAATTATAATAACAAACATAAATATGCATCAGTTTCTTCACTAAAATGAAAATATATTTTATCATGATCAGTGTTTTTTTTTGCACTGTTTTTTCACAGAAAGTCTGCAGAGTTTTCCTTTCTGCCCCTATTATACCAATAGGGAGAACGGCAGCATTTCCATAGGTATAATTGACATGCCGTGATTTACAAAAACGCGATGGTTTTTGAAATCGCAGCATTTCCGCTGCAGATTTTTTTCTGCAATGTGTGGATGGGATTAGCCAGAATCCCATCCACTTTGCAGGTACTGTAAAACGCAGCATTTTTGCAATTTGGGGCTCCAGCCTTAAAAAGTCACAAATCTGTGTAGAGGGTTAATCTCCCCCAATATGTGAAAAGTATATCTGATGCAGGTAGGAACAATAGTGAAGCATTAGGGTATTTCCTCACTCTTTTTAACCTATTGGATCTGACAGACAGTAGATTAGCAAGAAGAGGAGGGTCAATCTATCAAGCATGAAAATAACGCAACAAAATCTGCAGCAAAAAAAACTGTTTTTCTTCCTTAGGTTGCAGCCCCACATTGTGGAAATGCAGCTTCTTATGTTGCAGATTTTGTTCTGGTTTTTTGAGCCAAAGCCAAGAATGAATACAAAACCCTGAGGCTCCACGTTGCGAAAACACAGCATTTATTTACGGGGAAAAAATGTTGTATTTTACAGTACAAGCAAAATAAATGAGATTTTGTTTAATCTCATCCACATATTGCAGAAAAAGCAATGCGGCAAAGCTGCACAAAACAGAGAAATGCAGCAAAAACTCAAGAAAAACACTGCTGAAAAAATGTTTCCATTTCATTATATCTCTCATTATAGAGATTGTAGTAAGTGGCATAAATTGTATTTAAAGTAACTGGACATGCTGCCCCTCTCCTACATGTTTCGGTGGCTCCAGAGGTCTATGAGGCACTGCCATGTGTGGCGAAACATGTTGGGAGGGCAGTAAGTCCACTGATTTTAATTACAATTCATGCCACTTGCTACACTCTCTATAATGAGGATTTAATCTCTCTTTTTGTGGCATAGTGGACTGTAGACACCCAACTAATTTATTAAACTCTAATACACTTGATTGGTTAGAATAATGTATTACAGAGAATATGATCTAGTGCAGCCTGTAGTTACAGCATTGATTGTGTGGTTTTAATCTTGCCCATATGGTGCATTAAAAGTTATGTTTTAATGTAATGGTTAGGTCTATCAGTATGAGTGAAAATTGAAGATTGGGTTTTTGACCCATCCTAGGGCCATGTTTTCTTTTGGTTATAACTAGCCTCACCTTTATATAGTCATTTTTTGTTATAACAATCGAAAGTTTGGCACAGAAAATAAAAAAGGAAACTGCCAACCAAATTTGATAGTGTTCTAGTATCTTGAATTCAGAAATGTCTATGTTGCTTAGTTTTGCTTACTAGTCATTACATCTGAATGCTGTTGTTCTTGTTACTATAGTGAATCTATCTAGCTCTGCTTGTTTCATTGGCATCTTCTGCTCAGTAAACACAATTTAAATTGTTATTCATATAAATATTTTTTTTTGCAAACTCTGTGGTTTCCACACCACTGCCCAGACCATCATGGTAGGAGTCTGTTATACTTCACTGGCTTGAACAATCAGTTCAGTGATAAACAGTTGTCAATTTCATATACTGTAGTTGTAATACAATCTGCACAGTAAAATACTGAAGGGTGTTTGGGAAAGATTTACAATGGGGGTGTTTGTAATGTTCTTGTGTATCTAAACAAGGACATCTTTACATTGTTTCATTCTATTAGTAAAAACCAAGAAGATACCAATGTCAGTGACTGGGTTGAGAAAACAATGATTTACTGGTGTTGATTCTAACATGTCCACCCAGATATGTAGGACAGGACTTTATAGTCTCAGCATAGTGCATGTTAAAATAGATAAGGTGATTGTCAAAAAATATTTCTGCTAACCCACAAACTGCTATTAGCAGTTTAAAATTCTGTCAAGGTGGTACAGATGCCTGGACGTACTCCACAGATATGATCCAGAAGTCTCCAATCGCAGTTGGAGGTGTGCTGCAGATGTGGGAACCATACTATATGTAAACTGGTACTCTTCAGTCTTCTGGAAGGCAGTATTTGAAATGTATTCACAAGTTACATCTGTCGGGATCCATCTCATCAGATGGCTCTTCTCTCTTTACTTTACTCTTCCTATCATTGCCATTAAGAAAGGTCTGTGGAAACACTTTCTCATGACTGGCTATGTGTTGAACCTCTTAGGGTGGGTTCACACTACCGTTGGATGTCCGTTCTGAAAAAAAAAACCAAAAAACGGACACCTATCATAACAGACATTAACGGACACTAACTAATGTTAATGTGTCCGTTTTTTTAATGGATCACTTAAAAAGACTGACATATTAGCATCAGTTGGTGTCCGTTAGTGTCCGTTTTTACACTGTCCATTTTTTTGCTTTTTTTTTTTCTGCTTTCTGAGCATGTGCAGAAAAAAACGAACAGTATAATGGACGCCCGTCTGTTACTGTTACCCATAGACATTAATGTTAAAAAATAATGGACGCTTGACGTCATAAAACTGTTATTTTTCATGGACACAAAAGTCCTGCACCCCGGATTTTTGTGTTTGCGAAAAATAACGGACATGTGATGGATTTGGTGTAAACGGACAGTAACAGTCACTAACGGACAACAGATAAAATCCCATTGAAATCAATGGGATTTTTAACGGATTTGTAACGGTTCTGCTAGTGTCCGTTGTTAAAATCTTGTAATGGACACTAGCAGCGGACACTACTGACGATCACCAACGGTAGTGTGAACAGCCCTTTACTGTTGGGGAGTGGGTGACTGAGATGAACTACCTATATTGCATGGAGTTACAGTGAAGGAATACAATTGCGCCTGTCTTCTTTGGTTCCCCTGGACGACCTTTAGAGCTGACAATTCAATTCCTTCCTGGCAGTGAAGCATTGAAGGCTCCTCTCTAGCCTGAAACTGAAGCGATAGAATGTGGACTCTTTATATTCACAACCCCTTTTTTACAACCCCTCTGGAGGGTCTCACTCATAGTTATACCCCTTGGGGGTATTTCACCCAGTTATTTGGGCCCTGGGTGCCTGTTTTTTCTCTTCCCATCACTAGATTGTCTTTTACACCTTTTCTCCTCTTTTTCTGGACTCTCCAGGTTCCTTTCCTTCTTTCTTTTCTTAAGATTTGTTATCTGTGTTGTTGTATCTCTCTAGCTATCTGAATAGTTCATTATTGTAGCCTGGTCTTAGTGTAATTATGAATTTATGATACTTATAATTATGTGTATTATAATGTTTGTTGTATTTCCCTGTTCTCTCACTCTACATAAAACTTCAATAAACTTTATTTTGAAAAAAAAAAAATACAAAATACAGTGGGATTTTGCAATAATTTTAACTTTGCATTAACATTTTGAAAATGAATTTGACTGGTGGACATTAGGCTGCTGGGATTCAAACTGATGCTGAAAAGGATTGGACTCTGTATCCCCATTCTTAATGTGACTTGTGAAGTCACTCTTCATTATAGTGAATGTAAACTGAACTATATAGAAACCTACTGCTTACTTTCTTTATTTCAACCAATAAAGAATCCCTGGAACAAATATCATAAAATAGCAGGGTCTGACTGATAACAGAGAACAGTATAACTAGCTTTTTAAATCCTATACAGTGCTGAGAAATAGGTCCTAGACACCCACCCTTCACCAGTGCCAGCCGCAAGGGCAGATGGGTAGCTGAATTTGATGTTCAAGTTATTACCACAGAAACCGTATGAGAAATAAATTCACCAGAATCAGAAATCAAAACCAGAACCTTTGATTAACTTATCAGGATCAGGAGGACAAATCAGGATAGTAAATATCCAGGCCAGTAGTCAGTTCCAGAGGAAATATCTGAGCCAGAGTCAGGAGACAAGCAGTTTTCCAATAACAAGCCAAGGGTTGGTTTCCTTGAGATCACGTCAGAGTCAGAATAAGTATCAAGAGACAAGTGGTTTTCCGGTTTCAAGCCAAGAGTCGGTTTCTAGAGATCAGTATAAAGCTGTGTAACACAAAGAGTCAGGTGTGAAAGCCAAACAAGGTAAAATGACTGCAGACACCTGGCTGATCAGGAAGTGACTTTAAATAGGACTCCTCAGCTACTAATTGGATAAGTCAGAGAACTCTGACAATGCAGAAGCTTCCAGGGTTGGCACGGTAACCTTAAAGTAATAGTGGCAGAACCGAGATTCCTGACACCAGTGGCATGTTTACAGAGTGTACCAAGATGCATTCTGCATTTTCTGAGTTTCTTCATAGTTATTAAGTTAGTTTTCACAATCATCATAATAGTGTTTATACTCTTCTGTGAAAACCCAGAACATAAAATATCAGATTTGTTCAATATCATGTCTAGTGAGGTGTCTACTGATGTTGATTTTGTGAGTAGTTATGTATTTGATGTTGTCTTTGACTTGTTGATGAACAAATTTTATAATAGATGGCTTATGATAGAGAAATACTTTATGGTAGATAGGGAACACACATCTAGGTGTTACTTGACTGACTGGGCAGGTCTGCATGTACAGAATATTGAGAATACTTCAAACAGTCCATTAGAGGAAGTCCAGTAGCAGTGTAATGCATTTAAAGAGGACCCTTCACGTCGTCATGTATATGCGGTTTTACATACTGCTAGAAAGCCGACAGGGTTCTGAATTCAGTGCTCTGACGGCTTTCCCGTTATGTGCCCCGGGGCTGGAGATATCGGGGGTCTTAATTTCACTGTTCACTGTCACAAGGGCGTTCCTGACAGTCTAGCTTGGCTGTGAGGAATGCCCTCCCTGACAGTACGCGTCCATAGCCCTGTACTGAGGGGGCATTCCTCGCAGCTCAGCATCATCACTGGGCTGTAAGGAACGCCCCCTCTGACAGTACAGGGCTATGGACAAGTACAGAGAGAGAGGGGTGTTCCTTACCGCCCAGTGATGACGATGAGCTGTAAGGAACGCCCCCCCCCCCCCAGTACAGGGCTATGGACGAGTATTGTCAGGGAGGGCATTCCTCACAGCCAAGCTAGACTGTCAGGAATGCCTTTCTGACAGTGAACAGTGAAATTTAGACCCCCGATATCTCCATTCGCGGGGCATATAACGGGAAAGCAGACAGAGCGCTGAATTCAGCGCGCTGTCGGCTTTCTAGCGATATGTAAAACCACATATACATGAGGATGTGAAAGGTCCTCTTTAAAAGTGTTATCTATCTTAGTCAAGTTAAAAAGTCCATATACAGTACCACCAATGTATTTTGGACTACAAGTTTTTACTTGTGGTTTGTTTGCTGCGGTCACACTATAATTATACACATGTAACCAAAAAAAGGCAAACATATAAAATTACTTGTAATGACAGAGCATTTATAGCAGCAAAACAGTTAGGGTAGGAAATAAATACCACAGTACAATGCATCTAAAATATACGCATGGTGCCTCCAATGTTCTATTGCACAGCGTCATACATCAATTGTAATACATCTCATATTGTTTATGTAGTTCCCAGTAGGGAGTGTAAACTACAATATGTGGTTCAAATGTCTTGTGCCCCAAAGGTACACAATTGACAACATTTTTCAGATGCTGTGAATAGTGCAGGCAAGTTCCGGGGCCGGCGTCCCATTACTATGACAGCCAGGAGGCTTGTGAAGGCTCCCAGGCCTGTCTTTCATTAATTTCTATTGCAGGCTACTCTATGTAGCCTGCAATAGAAGAGCCGTTTTTTTGCAAAGCATTGCAATGCATTAGCATTGTAATGCATTGCATTAGTAATCAAACCCCCTGGGGTTCAAGATCCCTAGGGGGTCTAATAAATGCAAAAAAAAAAATAAAAAAAAATATTTAAAAAAATATTAAAAGTTCAAATCACCCGTCTTTCCCTAGAACACATATAAAAGTACTTAAATACTGTGAAACACATACACATTAGGTGTCCGAAAACGCCCGCTCTACAAAAGTATAAAAATATTTTTCCTGTACGGTAGCGGGAAAAAAAAATCTAAAGTGCCAAACCGCCATTTTTTCACTGTTTTGCCTCTGATACAAATTTGAATAAAAAGTGATCAAAGCGATAGACATTCCCCAAAATGGTATAACTAAAAAATACACCTTGTGCCACAAAAAAAGAAGCCCTATGCATCCCCGTACACGGAAGTATAAAAAAGTTACGGGTGTCAGAATATGGCGACTTTTAGAAAAAAAAAATTTTTTTGCACAGTTTTGGATTTTTGTTAAGTTGTTAAAATGGAAATAAAACTATATAAATTTGATATCCCCGGAATCATACCGAAACATAGAATACAGGTGACATGTCATTTTGGCTGCACAGTGAACGCCGTAAAAATGAAGCCCATAAGAAAATCACACAAATGCACTTTTTCTTCAAATCCACCCCATTCTGAATTTTTTTCCAGTTTCCCAGTACATTGCACAGAATAATAAATGGTAGCAACATGAAGAAAAATTTGTCCCGCAAACATGAAGACCTCGTATATCTCTGAGAGCGGTAAAATAACAAAGTTATGGGGTTTGGAAGGGGTTGAGTCAAAAACAAAAATCGAAAAATTCCTCCGGCGGGAAGGGGTTAATGATAGACTCTCTTTAAGGCATTAAAATGGTAACTCATCCAATGAGGGGAGCAGATCTCATTATGAATATTCACTGTCTATACTAGACAGCCCCAGGGATTGGCCTGTGACAGGATTTAATATACCATTATAGAAAGTCTAATTCTAGTTTAATATACTAATTAATTTTATCTGTCTCTGCAGTGGCTTATTGGAGGTATCTTGCATATATTTTATATACATTGTACTGTGATATGTAGTTCTTACCATATTTGCTTTGTTTCTATTAACCTTCTTGTTATTACAAGCAATTTTATATGTTTGCCTTTTTTGGTTATACAGTATGTGTATTATGATTTAGACCGGGGTAGGCAACCTTTTTTGTTTGGCGTGTCGATTTAAATAAAAAAAAGCAAAGATGAGGTCCTCGGAGTGCCATGCAATAATTGTAAGGCTGATAACCCCTATACTAAAGTTATATAGCACAAGTTATAACATAGAGGTTCTCTCATACATGCGTTTACCGCTATTTGCCTTGATACACCTGTACTTTTCCATTAGAAACAATGTAAGTACATGTGCACCCCACAATTAGTGGTAAATGTATATGACTGGGAGCATAGTGAGGTAACACCTGTAGGATGGTGACACTATGTACCTGGATGCTGCATCCAATCCTCGGCCGCCAGTACTTTCACTTTTCTGTAAGTGAAACGCAGATTAATTTCAGCCACATTTAATTCCTGGTGGTGTGGTAACAGCAAAACCCCAGCCAGTAGCTAATGGGTGTCACACTTACCCCAAAGTGACAGCACTGGCACCCAGGGACTGGATTTGGCTATAGCCACATATGGGTACAAAGTGTGTCACCACCTGAAAAGAAACACCCTTAGGCCTCTTAGACACAAATTGCATGGATGTGGTTTTCACTGGCCTATACATTAAAAATGAATTGGCAGGGCTGCCCATTGGCCGCCCAGGTAAGGAACGCCCTTCTGACAGTGGGGAGATATCGGTACCGTTAATTTCTCTCCAGCCCCGGGGCACATACCAGGAAAACAGAGAGCTGAATTCAGTGCACTGTCGGCTTTCTAGCGGTATATAAAACCGCACTTTGATGAGGACATGAAAGGTCTTCTTTAATAGCAA
Source organism: Leptodactylus fallax (assembly GCA_947044405.1). Taxonomy (NCBI): domain Eukaryota; kingdom Metazoa; phylum Chordata; class Amphibia; order Anura; family Leptodactylidae; genus Leptodactylus; species Leptodactylus fallax. The sequence continues at coordinate 4,768,397 of CAMRHE010000092.1, forward strand.
TTAACCCCATCATGTCCCTCACATTAACCCTTGTGTGCTTCACATAAGAGTTACTGATATGTGAGAGACATGGAGGTACTAATTAAGTATCTTCATTAGTGAGGGCCTTTATTAGTACCCCCATATGTCTCACATGTTAGTAACCCTTATGTAAAGCACAGATGGGTTAATGTAAGGGACATGATGGGGTTAATTGCTATTAATGTGAGGCACATGGAGTTACTAAAACTAAATTAATAACCCCAAATGCCTTACATTAATAAGAATAGTAACCCCAACATGTACCTGTTTTTTTACTTTCACTTTGCTGAACAGAGCTCTCCTCTCCTCCTCCTCTTTGCAGGATGCACATGGCTCCGCCTCCTGGGATTTCCTCACTCCTCTCATTGGTGGGCAGGGAGGGCAGCAAGAGAAGGGGGTGTGTCCTATGCCTCAGCTCTAGCAGGGCACTGAAGGGAGGCTCCCTCTTCATTTAATGTTTGCAGGTCCTGTGCTGGCTGCCGTGCCAGCCAAAATATACCACGCATGCCAACAGTGGCACGCGTGCCAGAGGTTGCCGACCCTGATTTAGACCTTCCAATGTGTCATGTGATCAACATAATCTTTTTACAGCTTAAGTAAACTTTTATTTATTTTTTCATAAATCAATACCGGAGTGGAATGGAACAAACTTTGCAATATGCTTTATTTAAAAAAAAAAGTCTTGGTATTTTTAGCTACAGTATTTACTTGTATTTATTTCTGTCTTTACTTGCTATTTCTCTCTGACTTAGTGATTCTGTCAGTAGACCGTACACCAGCAAATCTCTTTACATTGAAGTGTATGGAGAGTAAAGGAGGGAGAAAGAGAAGGAGGGAAAGAGAGGTATGAGGCAGTCTACAGAACTAAATGAGCCATTTCTTTCAGGAGGAAAATGTATAGTAATTCCAGATAACCCAGTTGTGCTCTGAAATACAACTGTTACTATATATGCAGAAGGGTCTCTTATTTTTTGGTGAAGTACATTACAAAGTATGTTATCTTCACCTGCACTATGAATTTATGAAAAAAAGTTTAGTCATGCCTTAAATCTCTCTCTTTGTAAGGTACACCAGCTATGAGTAAGGATTTGTAGTTAAAAATGCGTTGGAGATTTCACAGGAGCTTTGTATGAGGACTTTTTTTTTTAGCTTGGCTGCAATAAAGAAGACATTTTAATGAAATATGCTGCTGCTGCTGGACTCTTTCCTATGTATTCCAAAGCTATCGCATGGTGTGTCTTCCAAGCATGGTGAGCTAACATTACTTTTGTTTTTGTATTCATAGTGTTGATATAGTTTTACTTGGCTACATTTTCATGTTCTTTACATTTATTCTTTTAAATAGAAGTCTATTTACATAGATTTCTTTATGGAGATTTGTACAATCCACATTCCTTTGGTTTGGTTTTGTGCGGTAATCCCTACAGTGATTATAGAAGCCACCAAATAATATATAAAGTCACATAGGGCTTCAGAATATCACTAAAATGTTATGGAACTTGCAAAATTGGTTTGATATCATATATGTAAGTTAATTTTTTATTTGCATATCTTTTTGAAAATAATAGTTATATCTTTACTCACATATTACCTTAATAATGATGTAATTTAACATGTAATATTTATGGCAGGACTCAGCTATAGGTCTTCTCATGCCACCAGTTAATGACCTTTATCCTCATTCTACATGTAATTCTTCTCTGACTAGCCAGGAAGGTAAATAAAGTATATCATTGAGTTTCCTGTGATCCTACAAGGTGATGACACAGAATTCCCTGTGGAGTTTGAGTGCTCTTCATTTACTTCTCTTGTGAACCGCATCATATTCCAAGGCAATTAAATTGGCTAGTCTTTCACATTTCTAATTAGCCTTTTATTCTCTTGCTCTGTTTTTTTTGTCCTTATTTTTTCTTAGTATCTTGTCTTTCATTTAATTGATATAATGGAAATGATTAACTTTTTTTAACAATTTTGTTTAATATACTGGCCATAGAATATTTTCTTGCTGAAGGCACCCTACTGAAGATTGGCTTGATTGACTTTTACTCATAAATCATGACTAGGGACTGATACCCTGTGCCATTTAATCAGTGGGAATTTAGTATCAAGTACTTAAGTATCACTCCAAAGACAGGTGCAGATTATATTTTCAGCTGCTCTTCCATTCATTCATTAGTTTTCAGGCTGAAATGAAACTCTTTTTTGACTTGGCTAAATGTCAGGAAAACAAATCAATCTCAGAGTTTAAGTTGTGATTGAAATTAATTGAATAGTTTTTTTTCCATGCAAACTTTTATCCATCTTTATAATGGCAACATCAGTATTTTACAAGGTTAATAAAGTAATGGGATAACAAAACATTGTTTCAGGCTAAGGCCCCACGCAGCAAATCACTGCAAAAAACATTGCATAAAACACAGTTGCGGAAATGTGTTTTTCACAAAAAGTTTGCAGAGTTTTCCACTACTGACTTTCTGCTCCTATTATAGCTATATGGAAAACGCCAACATTTCCGTAAGTATAATTGACATGCTGCGATTTACAAAAATGCAAGCATTTTTGAAATGTCAGCATTTCTGCTGCTGACTTTTTTTTCTGCAGTGTGTGGATGGGATTAACCAGAATCCCATCCACTTTGCAGGTTATGTAAAACATAGCCTTTATTTTTGCAATGTGGGGCCCCAGCCTCAAGTTGTCAATAATATAAAGGGTATTGCCTATTTATAATGTTATACGGTATCACTAGGATACACAATTACGTTATGTTCAGTGGATTCTAACCCCTCAAAGACCACCAACCCTAACAATAAAGGAATCCAGGTCCCATCAGTTTTTTCCTCAAAGTAGCACTCCTTATACACTCAGTAGGTGGATAAGAGCATCACTGTGCAGGGAAAAAACTGTGAATGAGCCACAGCACTTAACCCCTTTCTGCACCATACCATAATATGACATGGAAAGTTGTTAGTTAATTAGTTAATGCACCATGCTTTACTATTATGGCATGGACATGGTGCCCTCCTTAGGAATAGTGGGTGTTAACTGTAACATACAACTGACAATTTCCTGTAACACCTGCAGTCAGTGATACCACTGTATTGGAACCAGTGATCACAAAAATTTTTTTTTTTTTTAAAGTTATAAAAGATATTCATATCTGTTAACTAAATAAAGAAATAAACAACCATATCAAAAATGCCTCTTTACAAAAAAAAACAACTGCTTTACTATGTAAAAAAATTAAAAACTAATATATGTTTGGTATCATTGCAAGTGTAACAACCTGAACAATAAAAATTAAGCATTATTTAACCTGCATGGTGAACACTTTTAAAAAAAGAAAAAACTTCCCGAAGTAATGATTTATTTTACATTGCTACATTAAAAATAAAATAAAATGTGATCAAAATGTCACCAAAATGCTACCAGCAAAAAAATGTATCTAATTCCAAAAAAACAAGGCCTCAACCAATTCTGGAGAAAGACAAAAAGCAATGCTGGAATTTATGCTTTTGTATCCTCCTAAGAAAGAGTTAATAAAATTTAGTCAATAACTTATAGGCAGCCCAAAACAGTGTAATTGAGAAATGCTTTAAAAACAATCCCTCATATGGCTACATCAATGGAAAATAAAATTATAGCTTGCAGCAACAAAACCCCAAAAATTGCCACTTCCTTGAGGGCAAAACTCACTGCGGCAGTAAGGGAATGTATAATCTGTGCAAGTGTACATCAAGGTAACTCCAGGTTTAGAGTTTACTATTGAACAGACTCCAGAATTGACCTCCCTCAGAATATCAAACTCCCATCCTAGGATCTAGTGTGAAAATAGTGTGTGTATGCGATGTACTCCGCAAAGCTTACATATTCACTTTTCTCCATCTGCTGTACATTTACATCTGGAAAACTATTGCTAGTTTCATCCCCTTGATAAAATCCTTGAAGGGTATACCTTCCAAAATATGGGGGATCCAATTTACTGGCACCTCACAGGCTCTGCAAAAGTGGCACGGCAGCCAAAAACCAATCCATCTAAATGTGCGCTCTAAAAGGCAAACAACACTCCTTCCCTTCAACACCCTGCTGTTTACCATAACAATGCTTGTGAGGACCCAATATTTCGTACAACAGGAAGGTCAGTCACTATCAGATTATTTTTAGAGTAGAGTCAAAGAATAGGATATTGTAGATATATCAAAACAAAAATATATATAAAATCTAACTTTTATCAATTAGGATTAAGAATAATAAACATGAAAGAGACGAGACACATAAATAATGAATCATCAGTTTGAGGGACATAGACTCATTCAAATTTTGTTGTGTCAAATCAGATGTACAGTTATCCTCATATGTTTATCTGAATTCGACATGAAACATTGGAGTGTATTATCAGATAACAGGTGTCTCCCTACAGGAAGGACTTTGGTGTCACATATGTGAAAACAACCTCTTTAGTAGTCACTGGGAGGTATACACGGATGGTAACTAATCATAAACCTCATAGGTCAGGTAGGTCGCTCCCGGGTCCTAGTCATCAAACAGGCTATAGTTCTAGGTTAAAAACAGCCAAGTTAGCTGGGAGCTCAGATATAACCTGTTCCACCCCCGTGTAGTCCTGTAGAACAGGGGTAGACACTGAGCCTCCCTTAGGTCTGATGCTCAAAGCCAAGTATACGATGACAAATATAGCTCTCACACAACGGAGCCCACGGTATGCTAGTACGTGGATGATATATTCAGCCAGCTGATACTGCGTGCTAGATCATGTTATTCTGTCACAGACTGCACTAGCACTTAGACAGGCACCGGGCAAAGGATACACACCGCCAACTGATGCTGTGCGTTAGGTCCCAGTATACAATCAGATGGATAATCGGTATCCACTCCTGACGGAGTACGCCCTTAAAAAAGCGTCAGTCCGATATCCCCATAACAGTGCCAAAGTCCATATAAGCTGACACCTCAAAGAAGGTCTTTCCCTCACACTAGATATAGTTAAAATAAAAAAGTTCCAATGACTTCCCTTCTAAGCCCTACCATGTGCTTATATAGCAATTTAAAATCACATATGGGGTATTTCCATATTCAGAAGAAATTACATAACACATTGTGTGGTCTATTTTCTCTATTACTCCCTTATTGGACTAAAGTAATATTTAATTTAAAAAATGTAGTTTTTCATTACTGCCCAATGTTAATAAAATCTATAAAACATCTCTAGTGTCACAGTGCTCACTATACCCTTTCATAAGTTCCTTGAGGGGTGTAGTTTCTAAAATGGGATAATTTTCGGGAGTTTTCCATTGTTCTGGTACTTTCTGGGCTCTGAAATGCAGCATGGCACCCAAAAACTATTCCAGCAAAATCTGCCCTCCAAAAGCCAAATAGCGCTCTTTCTGTTCTGAGTCCAAGTACTCATACAGCAGTTAATGACCAGATAAGGGGTATTACTGTTTCCACTGTTCTGGTATGTCAGGGCCTTTGCAAATGCATCATGGTGTCTGGAAAAGATTCCAGCAAAATCTGCCCTTCAAAAGTCCAGTGGTAACCCTTCCCTTCGGTGCTCTGCCCTGAGGCCAGACAGCAGTTTCCATCCGCATGTAAATGTGTAAATTATAAATGAATATATTATTGAAAAAAAAATTCAATATCTAAATTTCACCTCCATTTTATTTCAATTTCTGTGAAATGCTTAGGCCAGGGCCCCATGTGGCATAAATGCGAAAAAAACTGTGGCGTTTTACAGTCCTTTCAAAGTTGATGGAATCCCATCCACACATTGCAGGAAAATATACGCTGCGGACACGCTGTGATTTCCAAAACCGTTGCGGTTTTGGAAATCGCAGCATGTCAATTATACCTACAGAAATGCTGGCGGTGTCTCTATAGGTATAATTGAAGCAGGAATCTGTAGAGGCAACCTGTGTGGACTCTGTGAAAAGAACTGCAGAAAAAACCACAATGCATTGCCACCGTGGTTTTTCCAGCAGCACAATTTTGCTGCAGCCCGCTACATTGGGCCTTAGCCTTAAAGTGCTAACAAACTTTCTAAATGCTATTTTGAAAATTGAGTTATATATGGGGGGGGGGGTCTACTATATAGGCCTTTAAAATCCCCTTCAGAACTGAGGTGTTTCCTAATAAATGGATTTAGGAAATGTTCTTGTAAATTTGGAAAATTGCTGTTAGACTTGCAAGCCTTCTAATGCCCAATATAAATTCAAGGATGATTAAAGATGATGCCAATATAAAGCAGAGATATGGTAGATAACAATTCTTTTCTATTTTTTCATAAAAGGTTACCACTTTTATGAAGTACAATGTGTCACAATCTCAAAATCACTTGCGTGAGTTAAAGGGGTTGTCCACTTTCTAATACTGGTGACCTATTCTATCCAGATTATTTATTCCACAACAGTATAATTGGATAGACGCTGTTATGTTCCCATAATGGGAGAGACACTGCTCCCTCACTGTGTAAGAGACAGCCAATGTTGTCCTAAGCTTCATTTGTCTGTATAAACTGTTAATGTTGAATGTATTTCTGTGATTCTGTTCCTTTAAGACAGCAGCCATTGTAATTGTGACATGATGCTGGAGTGACTCCCCCCCCCCCTTTTATGTCAGCCTGCCTGTTCTGCAGACAGAGTGTGAGCAGAGAAGCAGGAAGTGACGAGACAGAGAGCAGCAGCCATCTTAGCAAGTGTTGTATTGAACTGGTGTGGATATTTTTCTGTACAGCTAAGCTGTATCTTGGTCCAGAGACAAACAGAGTGTAAAGAGACAACAGGACTAGTGAGTCCACGTGAAAGGAACTGTGCTCAGTGGCTGATCAGTGAGACTGACATTGTGACTGTGTATATGGATACCACAGATAGAGACTCGCAGTGCTGTTGATGTACTGGACAGCACCTGCTAAACCCCGGCTTACATCCCAGCTCAGTGTATGGATTCGGCAGGACTGTCAGTGTGCTGAGTGGAATCTGCTGTTGGATTACATTGCATTCATTGGGTTTCCCTGTTAAAGAGGACTTCATTTCTCCCAAGATCCTGATAACAGTGAGGAGAGGACGTTTCACTATAAAAGAAAGGAACGACTTTGGGCCCCACCGCGCGCTTCTACAGACTGTAAGCGGTCCACCTGGACCACTGGGGAAAAGGGGGTGCACCCAAATGTGATGTCAGGGTCAGTTAGGGATAGTTTTGAGTATATTGTTCATTCAGTGTCCATACTGCAGAATTGGACAGAGTAAAAGTAGAAACCATTGCAGAATTTGCCTTGAAATTGTTCATGCTATATTGTATATTTTGCTTGTCTTTATCCCTGTCATTTTACCTTCAAATAGTCTTTATTAACTTATAGTAAATATATATTCTTTTCTTGAACTACCGCGTGTGCGTTCATTTCTGGTTGCGGAGACCAAACCACCTGCCTTGCTCTCGGTTCACAACTGTACAAAGTGTAGCAGTGGTTTTAGGTACTGCAGCGGTGTCCCGTCTCTGCCTTTTGTATACGGCTCCCTACTCCTGCAGCTGTCCAGTCTCCATGCAGCTGCAGACTTTGCAATGATATTATAAAATAAATCGAACAGTCACATATTTGGTGATTCTTTCAGTAGTAAGTTACATTACAATGATTAATAAACTTTATCACAAAATTAATATTTTCTTATGTAGGAGCATGAATAGTGTTCTTGTGTAGAAGAAATATCACCAAAAACTATTTGCATGCAATAAAAATAATTTTCTTAGAGGATGTGGAAGGAGGAATGTGACTGGGCATTGATGAATTACTTGGGCAAAGGAATTGTTTTTGTTCTTAGTTAAGACGGATAACACCTTATCTGCCATTGATTTCTAGAAAGACAGATAGCCAGCCAAGCAAAACCTCAGACTAGCATAATCTGAGCAATAAGTCACATCCCTTCAAGTGTCTTATTTTATGGAAAAGTTTTACTCGTACTGTACTTTACTAATGAACACAAATACAACTCAGTCAGTGAAACTAGAAGTAAACAAGCATACAGAAGGATACATGTTTTCATATGTACAGCAAATTGACAGATATTCAAAGACATAATAGAGCAGATTTACTAACCAAAATGCACCAGAATTCTGGTGTAATTTGCACCAAAAATCAAAAACCAAAAAAGATTTATCAAGTGTTTTATTCACTTTTAAGACAATTTTGGGATGTGTATGAAAAAGGAGTGTGGCTTTGAGAGATAATAAGCACACTTAAAGAGGGACATCACTGCAGTACTCATGTCATGTCCCAGGACTTGGTTTAATTCACTGACATGTATCTGTGATACTGTGTTTGTCTTTTTAGTTTGTCCCTTCTCTCTCTCTGTATCCTTAGCTGTGATGCTGTAGCTCCTCCTCTCTCTCCCTCAGTTTAGTTTCACTTCTTTGCAAGCAACATGTCTGCTCAGCTCCTGGTAATTCATCATTTTTCACCTACTGCTGTATGAGGTTTTACAAGATTTACCTGGATTAAAGCATCTGGAATCTTATCTACGCCTCCTCAGTTGAGTTGAACACTATCTGATAAATATCTTGGTGTAAATTGCTGGTTAGCATAGAGACTACAGGACACTCTCACAACCTCACATTTGCAGCCAAGCTATTGAGTCAGAACAGTGAAAAATTATGCATAAAGACTGCCAGATACAGCTGTAAGACAGTTCACCAACTTCTGACATACAGTCAGTCACAGCAAGTTACCTGAAGCCAGAAGGAATCAGCATTGCGTAATTTGCATCTGCAGCTCAGACCCCCTCAGCATAGAAGATTCTATCAAGCAGCCATCTCACTCCAGCAAAGTTATATTTATCCTGTTTGTGTTGCATCATGGCTGAAGGGCACCCTGAAGCACAAGGTAGCATGGACCACAGTCTGCAGCCCAGTGAGAAGGCTAGACGCTCAATTAAACCTACATGGAAGGTTAGAGACAATCTAGAAGGTTTAAAGCATGAACTTTCCTGTGAACTCTCAAAATGGTAGCAGAAAATACATGATACCATGTATCACCACTAGAGGGAGCTCTGTGACAGCTTTGTTCTATGCATGGACATTATATAATGAAAGCTGAGGACTATGAAAGCATATTGAGAAAACTACATACAGACGATTCTTTAGTTGAATTGCAAAGCTTCCAGCATCTCAATTCAGAACGAGACAGCTTAGTACATGAAACTAAGTTAAGGACAGAGGCAAGAATTGCGCAACTGCAGGAAATGGCATCCCATGTTTCTGAGTCTACCAAGCGTTCAAAGCGTACATCTAAGTCACGTTCCTCAAAATCTTCCACACTAAGTGAGCAACTTATAAAAGCACGTGCAGAGGCGGAAGCTACTAAGATACAGGCAGCCTTTGCACAACAGAAAGCAGAAATGGAAGCTAATGCAGCAGCAATGGAATCTAAGGCAGCTCAACAGAAAGCAGAAATGGAAGCTAATGCAGCAGCAATGGAAGCTAATGCAGCTCAAAAAAGGGCAGAACTAGAATCTCTAGAGAAACAGTATGAGCACGCTGCAGCCATGGCAAGGTTAAGCATTTTAGAACAGGCCATCAGTGGAAGTGAAAGCGACAGCACCAGTTTGTGTGATGTGAAAGCAGAGGATCCCCTCAAGCGCACAAGAGACTATGTACTAAGCCAAAGCAGTGAATCCCTATTTGCCACAAATATTCCTGTCAGGGATAAAATTTCTCCAGAGCAACAGGGCACAGTATCTTCTGCAGCACACCGCATTCAAGGTCAGTACAATGCCCTGCCTGTCCAGCATCCAGTTTCTTCTTCCTTCATGGATTCCCAAAGCCTTGCACCTCAGCAAATGCAATATACTGATACTCAGGTAAACACCAATGTGCCACCATACCACCAGACTGCAAACAACCGTCCAGTCTCACATCCATATGTGGCTAAACCTATGGACTTTAAGCTAGCTCCTAGGCTGAATGCCTACGCAGCCCCATTACTACCTACGTCTGTTAACCAGAACCCCACTAACAACGTAATCACCGCTACTCAGCCAGCCACTCAATATTTAAAGTCAGAGAGAACAGACATGTCAGAGTTTGCAAGGTACATGGTTCGCCGTGAGCTTACTAAGACTGGACTCACAAGGTTCGATGACCAACATGAGAACTACAGAGGCTGGAAATATGCCTTCAAAACTGCAATTAGTGACCTTGGCATTACTGCAGCTGAAGAACTAGACTTGCTTATCTGGTGGCTTGGCCCACAGTCCACAGAACGTGCTAAAAGACTCAGATCCGTCCACATTTACAACCCCACAGCAGGCCTTACCGCTGCTTGGGAAAGACTGGAGAAAACCTATGGCAGTCCTGAAGCAATAGAGAATGCTCTGTTCAAACGATTGCAAGGGTTTCCAAAGATATCTGGTAAGGATCATCAGAAATTTCAAGAACTTAGTGACCTGGAGCTCCTACTGGCTAAGGCGGACACTCTCCTACCGGGCCTCAGTTACCTGGACACTGCTCGTGGGGTAAACCCGATAGTCTCCAAGTTGCCATATAATATTCAAGAAAGGTGGACCACAGTTGGGTCAAGATACAAAAAATGAGAATCGAGTCTCCTTTCCTCCATTTTCCTACTTCTGTGAGTTTATCAAGAACATTGCAGAATCCAAGAATGACCCAAGCTTTTCCTATGGGGATCCCAGTGTTCCTGTTTCACCTCCTATTAAGTATGACAGCTCACATTCTAACTACAGAAACCGCAGAGGCCCAGTTTCAGTGAAAAAGACTGATATTCTTCCTACACCTACATCAGCACCAGAAGAAAGCAGTTGCAACAACAACCAAGACGAAAAGGTAGAAAATCCTTACCGTCTGTGTCCTATTCACAAGAAGCCTCCTCCCCTCAAGAAGTGTATTGGCTTCAGGAGGAAACCAATTCAGGAACGTAGAGAGCTTCTAAAGAAACTAGGGATATGTTTCAAATGTTGTGCCTCTACTGAACATGTTGCTAGAGACTGTAAAATTGCTATTAAGTGTACAGTCCCTGACAGAAGTTCTGTCGCTTATCCATGTTGTGGAATCAAAAGCTTATAACCTGACTTTAAATTCATCCATTGGTTTTAGAAATGACTCATATGAAAGCTGAAACCCTCCCAAATGATTTTTTGGTTAAGAAAATAAATTGGCTTCACTGCTGAAATATTCATCATTTAATGAACACAGAAAGGTCAGATTTTGGCAAGACAAAAGTTTTGTCGCACACATAAAGTAATGTGAAAATCAAACCAATAATTCTGTTCAAAAACAAAGATATGTTTCATAACATTGGTGAATGAAGTTGTGGTGCTATTAGAGCCATATTTAATATTTTGTGTGACTTCCATGAGCTTGAAGGACTGCATCCATGCGTTTCAACAACAATGATTCATACAATTTATTGATGAAGTCATCAGGAATAGCACAGAATGCAGTCTTCCATGCTTCCAAGATTCTTTGGTTTTGTCTGCCAAGCTTCCTCTTTCATCCTACCCCAAACATGCTCAATGATGTTCATGTCTGGTGACTGGGCTGGCCAGTCCTGGAGCACCTTGATCTTCTTTGCCTTGAGGAACTTTAATGTAGAGATGGATGTATGAGATGGAGCACCATCCTGCTGAAAAATGTGACCCCTTTTATGATTGGGAATGTAAGTGAAGCTAATACTTCTTGATATTTTAGGCTATTGATATTGCCTTCCACCTGGCAAATGTTTTGCACACCCCCATACTGAATGTAACCCCAGACCATGATCTTTCCACCACCAAACTTAACTGTTTTCTGGGTGTATCTTGGATCCATACGGGCTCTAGTAGGTCTCCTGCAGTATTTGTGGCGGCTGTGGTGTAATTCAACTGAAGATTCATCTGAGAAATCCACCTTCTGCCACTTTTCCAGCGTCCATCCGTTTAGCAGGCTCTGGGCCTTGGCAAATGCCACACATTTTTTGAATTGCCTTTTGTTTAGTGCTGGCTTCTGGGCACTGATTCCACCATGGAGGCCATTTCGAGACAGAATCCTACAAACTGTTCTAGTTGACACAGGGACTTGAGGTGACCAGGCTTGTTGGAGCTCTGCTGTAGTGGAAGAGGGGCTGGCTTTTGATTTTCTAACCAACAAACGTTTCTCCTGAGCAGTTGTCTTGCAGGGTCTGCCGGACCTGGGCTTGTCAAAAACATCTCCAGTCTGTTCAAATCTTTTTTTAATTCTTTGTACTTGATGCAGAGACACATTAAAGGTGCCAGCCACCTCTGCAGTGGATCTGGTCTTCAGCCTCTTGATACTCAAGGCTTTGGTCGCAGGGTTGATTTTTGGCATGTTGTCAGAGGTGAAGTTGCAGTTCAAGTGAAGGTCTGGGGTGCTGGAGTTCTTTTTATACACACCCACTAATTAACCGATCAATTAGTGAGCACAGGTGAGGCTTTAAACTAGGATTGGGTGCATTATATGACATGACGACAAAACTTTTGTCTTGCCAAAATCTGACCTTTCTGTGTTCATTAAATGATGAATATTTCAGCAGTGAAGCCAATTTATTTTCTTAACCAAAAAATCATTTGGGAGGGTTTCAGCTTTCATATGAGTCATTTCTAAAACCAATGGATGAATTTAAAGTCAGGTTATAAGCTTTTGATTCCACAACATGGATAAGCGACAGAACTTCTGTCAGGGACTGTATAGAGTGTGGCAGTGAGGACCATGTACAAGCTCTTCATCCATCCCAGCCTAGTGCCACACCACCTAGAGGTTCCCCTTCCCCAACTAAGCATGGCGGGGAGAACACAGATCAAGCAGCAAATACTACCACAGTATCTTCCTCATGTACAGAAGTCTGCGGAGAAGACCTTTGTGACAAATCCTGTGCAAGGATATGCCTAGTCAATATATACCCCAAGGGCCAACCAGAGAGGGCTCTGAGGGTGTACGTCATCTTGGACGACCAGAGCAACCACTCACTTGCAAGTTCAGAACTCTTTGATCTGTTGAACTTAAAAGGTGATACTTATCCATATACCTTGGGTACTTGAAGTGGCATATCAGAGGTTTCTGGAAGAAGGGCCAGTGGTCTTGTAATAGCTTCTCTCAAGGGCAATCTGGAGATGCCTTTGCCCACACTTGTTGAGTGCAACCAGATACCATCAAACAGAGAAGAGATACCCACACCAGAGGCGGCTTTTCATCACCCTCATCTAAGAGCTATAGCCAGTAAAATACCATCCCTTGACAAAAATGCAGACATTCTAGTTGTACTAGGTAGAGACATTCTCAGACTGCACAAAATACGCCAGCAAATTAATGGGCCACATGATGCACCCTTTGCCCAGCGCCTCGATCTAGGATGGGTTATCATTGGCAACGTCTGCATAGGTAGGATGAAAAGGCCCACCAATATTTCTTCATTCAAGACGCATATGTTACCAAATGGTCGCAGCACTTGTTTTCAGCCATGTCCACATCACTACCAAGTGAAAGAGAAGATAAGCAACAGTAAGTGGCTGCATAATCACCGAGACAACGTGAATACTTTCCTGCCTGGGGACGACACCCTTGGATTAACAGTGTTCAATACAACAAGTGATGACAACAAGCTGGCACCGGCTATAGCTGATAAAGAATTTCTCAGGAACCAGTTGCAGTGATGGCCGACATCCAACAGATGTTTCATTGCTTCATTGTTAAGGATGATGACAGAAACTATCTCAGGTTCCTATGACATAAGGACAATGATGTCAACAATGAAGTCATAGATTACCGGATGAAGGTACATGTCTTTGGCAATAGCCCATCTCCTGCAGTAGCGATCTATGGACTGAGAAGGACCGCCCATGAAGGTGAGAAAGAGTATGGCTCTGATGCTCGTCAGTTTGTTGAGAGGAACTTCTATGTTGATGATGGTCTTAAATCCTTACCTGCAAGTGAAGAAGTGATCGATCTCCTCTCTAGAACACAGGAAATGCTGTCTGTAGCTAACCTCAGACTTCACAAGATCATCTCCAACAATATGGAAGTAATGAAGGCATTTCCCTCTGATGATCATGCAATCAACTTGAAGGATCTTGATCTCAGTTCTGATACTCCTCCTATGCAACGCAGCCTAGGATTGCTATGGAACACTGAACAAGACACATTCACATTCCAAGTGTCTTCTTGTGACAAACCTTTCACCAAACGAGGAGTTTTATCTGTTGTGAACAACATTTATGAGCCTCTTGGTTTCATTGCTCCCATCACCATTCAAGGCAAGCTACTACTAAGACAGCTTACCACTGAGAACATGGACTGGGACACTCCACTGCCTGCTGAGAAACAACAAAGGTGGGAAAAATGGAAAACCTCTTTGCAAGTACTGGAACAACTCCAGGTTCCACGTTGTTATGTACCCAGCTCCCTTTCAGCGGCAGTAAGGAAGGAAATCCACATCTTCTCTGATGCGTCAGTGGAAGCTATAGCTGCAGTGGCCTATCTGAGGATATTAGGAACCAATCATGAGCTACACTGTGGATTTGTTCTAGGTAAGGCCAAACTGACCCCAAAACCTGCACACTCCATTCCGCGACTCGAACTTTGTGCAGCTGTGCTTGCAGTAGAAATTGCTGAAGCAATAAGAGATGAAATGGACATTGCTATTGATTCATTTACATTCTACACTGATAGCAGAGTTGTCCTTGGTTATATACACAATCAAACAAGACAATTTTATGTGTATGTTGGAAACAGAGTGGAACGTATCCGAAGTTTCTCTGCTCCTGATCAGTGGCATTACGTCTCCACACAACTTAACCCAGCTGACCGTGGTACAAGGCCTGCACCAACAGCGCACCTTTTAGACCATATGTGGCTGTCGCCTTCAAGTTTCCTGTATGAAGATCCATGCTTGACTCCTAACAATGCTTTCTACGATTTAGTGGATCTCGAGTCTGACAAGGAAATCAGGCCTATGACCTCCACACTCTACACTTCTGTGATTCCAAAGGCGAAGCTGGAGCCACATCGCTTTGAACGTTTCTCAACCTGGTCATCCATTGTGAGAGCTGTCGCCCGACTGTTTCACATCGCTCAGTGCTTTGCGAAGGACAGATCAACGGAGTGTCATGGCTGGCATATGTGTACGAAACACCCTACCGCAGCGGACATTGAACACGCTGAGCAAGTTATCATCTGGAGTGTTCAACAAGAGGTATATCATCAAGAGATTGACAGTATCTCACGGAGCATCGATCTGTCCAGGAACAGTGCACTTTACAAACTAAACCCTGTAATCGACCACCACGAATTATTGAGAGTGGGCGTCTGGATTGGAAAGATTGACTTATGTAGCAAGGAACAGAACCCAGTGATCATTCCAGGTGGACACTACATTTCTGCTCTGCTGATCCGACATTACCACGAAAAGGTCAAGGTAACCAAGGGAGGCTCAGTGCGAGTTTTCTTCCGCCCAATTAATGAACTGGTGCTTCTTCTTCCAAGAGGAGACGTCACATAAAAGAAGATAAGGACACCATTCACAGCTCATGGCGGGGAGCTTCCTTCCATGAACTAAAACCGTGTCGTATTTCTATCATATTCTTGTGGATTACAGTGTGGGTTGGTGAAGGTGTTGGCAAATTGCGGCTTCCCGATCTGAAGATTGGTTTATTTGGACTAACTGTTGATTATTGTTTGTTGTGCATGTTTCTTTTTTTGTTTTTCAGGTTTGAAGAGGACTTTATGGACATCTCAGGACATTATTAATGTTGGTTTTCAGTGAAATCTAAAGATTTCAGGCGGGGAGTGTCATGTCCCAGGACTTGGTTTAATTCACTGACATGTATCTGTGATACTGTGTTTGTCTTTGTAGTTTGTCCCTTCTCTCTCTCTGTATCCTTAGCTGTGATGCAGTAGCTCCTCCTCTCTCTCCCTCAGTTTAGTTTCACTTCTTTGCAAGCAACATGTCTGCTCAGCTCCTGGTAATTCATCATTTTTCACCTACTGCTGTATGAGGTTTTACAAGATTTACCTGGATTAAAGCATCTGGAATCTTATCTACGCCTCCTCAGTTGAGTTGAACACTATCTGATAAATATCTTGGTGTAAATTGCTGGTTAGCATAGAGACTACAGGACACTCTTACAACCTCACATTTGCAGCCAAGCTATTGAGTCAGAACAACCCAAAAATGCAGCAACCTGTTGGGGGGAACCCAGAGGCTGTGAGTAGTAGTTACTGCAAACAAGAGTTGTCACTATGGCTAGATTACGCAACAAAAATCCTCCAGCTCTCTTCCTGGGCTGATGCAATGCTGAATCGGCCTGCGGTGTACCTGATGGTGGTGGTAGTCTTCCCCCATGGAATATCTTAATGGCGTTCATGGGGGTTGGAGTGCCCATGAAGTTAATGCAAAGCAATGAGACTCAGGAGACAGATGGTTGCAGGAAACTGATCACATATAACTTTATTTGCAATTTCTTGCAGATAGGCAATCAGCATCTTCCAGGCAATGGAGGTACAGTGCTTGTAAAAGAGTTCCACTGTGAGTATAGGGTGAGCCCAGTGGATGGTAGCTCAGGCTGTGCTTGATTCTCTCTCTCTGCTTCAACAAGTGCCAGTTTCTTACTTGCTCAATATAGAAGGGAGCCCTGTCTATCTTGTGGCTCAGGCATGGTCAACGCTTTGAGGCCCTTGCCCCATTTATCCTCAGCCCCTAATAATGGCACTTTTGACTCACAAGCTTTTCTTTACTACTACTGCTTATAATAATAATAAAACATTTTGTTTACCTTATTTTTTGCTTTATAAGAATTTTTTTTTCCATCTATATGTGGGGGGAAAAAGTCAGTGCGTCTTGGTCAGTGGTCAAAGTGAACGTGCCAAAAATCAAGCTAATTGGCACTATTGCAGGATTGCCACTCACAAACCATTATTATACTCTGGGGTCTCTTCAGACCCCAGAGTATAATGATTGGCGGCTTAGGGGAGTTGATTTCTAATAAACTGTGTTACACACCTCTCCTGGGCTCCTGCTGACCACTTTATTATTATGTTTGATCACCTCCCTTGGGCCTCCGCTCATTATACTCTGAGGTCTGAAGAGATCCAGAGTATAATAATGGTTCATGGGTATTGAACCCCAAAAATTCATAAAGAAAACTGTATGGGCCAATATAGGGCATTACAGTATGAGTTGGGGTCACTATGGGACATTATACTGTGTGGAGGGGCTAATGTGAGACATTATACTATACAGAGGCCACTGTGAGACATTATACTGTGTGTGGAAGGCCTACTGTGAGATATTACACTGTGTTAAGGCCACTGTGGGACATTATACTGTGTGTAGGCCCCTATGGGACATTATTCTGTATATGGGTCATTTTGGGACATAATACTATATACACTGTGGGACATTATTTTTCTCCTCTAAAACCTAGGTGCGTTTTATAAAGTGAAAAATACGGTATATAGCGCTAACATATTCTGCAGAACTTTACAAATCGCAGGGTTAAAGTACAGACAGAATGAGACATTACAGAGTAATAGGTCAATTTGCATAATGGGATTGAGGGCAAGGCTCGCAAGAGCTTAGAATCTATAAGGTACAGGGGGTGAAACAAGAGGTAGCATTGCTTATACAGCGGTCCAACCATTTTTATGATATACAGTGGGGAAAAAAAGTATTTAGTCAGCCACCAATTGTGCAAGTTCTCCCACTTAAAAAGATGAGAGAGGCCTGTAATTGACATTATAGGTAGACCTCAACTATGAGAGACAAAATCAGGAAACAAATCCAGAAAATCATATTGTCTGATTTTTAAAGAATTTATTTACAAATTATGGTGGAAAATAAGTATTTGGTCACCTACAAACAAGCAAGATTTCTGGCTCTCACAGACCTGTAACTTCTTCTTTAAGAAGTAGTAATAGCACCTCTTTGAAATTGTTATCAGTATAAAAGACAAAAGTAACAAATAACAAAAGTTCATCTCAATACTTTGTTATATATCCTTTGTTGGCAATGACAGAGGTCAAACGTTTTCTGTAAGTCTTCACAAGGTTGGCACACACTGTTGCTGGTATGTTGGCCCATTCCTCCATGCAGATCTCCTCTAGAGCAGTGATGTTTTGGGGCTGTCGCTGGGCAACACGGACTTTCAACTCCCTCCAAAAGGTTTTCTATGGGGTTGAGATCTGGAAACTGGCTAGGCCACTCCAGGACCTTGAAATGCTTCTTACGAAGCCACTCCTTCGTTGCCCTGGTGGTGTGCTTGGGATCATTGTCATGCTGAAAGACTCAGCCACGTTTCATCTTCAATGCCCTTGCTGATGGAAGGAGGTTTGCACTTAAAATCTCACAATACATGGGCACATTCATTCTTTCATGTACACAGATCAGTCGTCCTGGTCCCTTTGTAGAGAAACAGCCCCAAGCATGATGTTGCCACCCCCATGCTTCACAGTAGGTATGGTGTTCTTTGGATGCAACTCAGCATTCACTCTCCTCCAAACACGATGAGTTGTGTTTCTACCAAACAGTTCTACTTTGGTTTCATCTGACCATATGACATTCTCCCAATACTCTTCTGGAACATCCAAATGCTCTCTAGCAAACTTCATACGGGCCCGGATATATACTGGCTTAAGCAGGGGGACACGTCTGGCACTGCAGGATCTGAGTCCCTGGCGGCGTAGTGTGTTACTGACGGTAGCCTTTGTTACGTTAGTCCCAGCTTTCTGCAGGTCATTCAATAGGTCTCCCTGTGTGGTTCTGGGATTTTTGCTCACCGTTCTTGTGATCATTTTGACCCCACGGGGTGAGATCTTGCGTGGAGCCCCTGATGGAGGGAGATTATCAGTGGTCTTGTATGTCTTCCATTTTCTAATTATTGCTCCCACAGTTGATTTCTTCACACCAAGCTGCTTGACTATTGCAAATTCAGTCTTCCCAACCTGGTGCAGGTCTACAATTTGGTTTCTGGTGTCCTTCCACAACTCTTTGGTCTTCATCATAGTGGAGTTTGGAGTGTGACTGTTTGAGGTTGTGGACAGGTGTCTTTTATACTGATAACAATGTCAAACAGGTGCCATTACTACAGGTAATGAGTGGAGGACAGAGGAGCTTCTTAAAGAAGAAGTTACAGATCTGTGAGAGCCAGAAATCTTGCTTGTTTGTAGGTGACCAAATACTTATTGTCCACCATAATTTGCAAATAAATTCTTAAAAAATCAGACAATGTGATTTTCTAGATATGGTTTTTCATTTAGTCTCTCATAGTTGAGGTCTACCTATGATGTCAATTACAGGCCTCTCTCATCTTTTTAAGTGGGAGAACTTGCACAATTGGTGGCTGACTAAATACTTTTTTTTCCCCACTGTAGCTTATTTTAATTACACATATAAATAAAGCTGTATGAGCCGTCAACAACCAGTGTCCTTTTATGTGCAGATAGTTAGTGCCTGGGCATATAAGGTTACAGTCCGATATGGCTGAACAGAGAGCACGGTTTGGATGATAGACAGAGATGAGGAAGGGAGGTGCAGCATTATGGAGAGCCTTGTTGATGAGGGTAATAATTTTATATTGTATTCTGTATTGAATAGGCAGCCAATGTAGTGATCGGCACAGACCGGAGGCATCACTGTAGCATTCAGACTGATAGATGAGCCTGGCCGCCACATTGAAAATAGATTGTAGAGGGGAGAGTTTAATAAGGGGAAGACCGATTAGAAGGGAGTTACAGTAGTCAAGTCGAGAGTGAATAAGGGCAACAATAAGTATTTAATGTTTCCATGGTAAGGAAAGGGCGGATTCTGGAGATGTTGTTGAGGTGGAGATGATATGAGCATGTGAGTGACTGGATATGGGGGGGGAAGGTCTGAGTCAAACATAACCCCAAGGCAGCGGGCATACTGCCTAGGAGTTATGATAAGACCGCAGACTGAAATGGAAATATCAGGAATAGGTCTATTAGATGGTGGAAACAGTAGTAGTTCAATCTTTGAGAGATTCAGTTTCAAATAAAGCAAAGACATGATATTAGAGAGACAGTCACTGGTGTTCTGTATTAGTGCAGGGTTGATGTCATAGGATGACATACAGTGGGTATGGAAAGTATTCAGACCCCTTTAAATTTTTCACTCTTTGTTTCATTGCAGCCATTTGCTAAAAGCAAAACAGTTCATTTTATTTCTCACTAATGTACACTCAGCACCCCATCTTGACAGAAAAAAAAACAGAAATGTAGATATTTTTGCAAATTTATTAAAAAAGAAAAACTGAAATATCACATGGTCATAAGTATTCAGACCCTTTGCTGTGACACTCATATTTAACTCACATGCTGTCCATTTCCTTCTGATCCTCCTTGAGATGGTTCTACTCCTTCATTGGAGTCCAGCTGTGTTTAATTAAGTTGATTGGACTTGATTAGGAAAGGCACACACCTGTCTATATAAGACCTCACAGCTCACAGTGCATGTCAGAGCAAATGTGAATCATGAGGTCAAAGGATCTGCCCAAGGAGCTCAGAGACAAAATTGTGGCAAGGCACAGATCTGGCCAAGGTTACAAAAGAATTTCTGCAGCACTCAAGGTTCCTAAGAGCACAGTGGCCTCCATAGTCCTTAAATGGAAGAAGTTTGGGACGACCAGAAGTCACTCTGTCTGCAATAGGCTTTATCAAACACTGGCACTCTATTTGTTTATTTCTTTTTGCTATTTAAACCTTACCATAATTTGGAGCCATTATGGTATCAATAGATCTTTTTTGGATATTTGGATATCTATTTGACCTATCTGACCTATTTAATATCAATTTGACCTTCCTCACTACTTCTCATTTGGGGGTGGTTTTTTGTCATATAGGTCTTACATACGGTTATCTTTTATTGTCCAGTACTTTTATACACTTGATAAAGGGGATTGTTTACCCTGAAACGCGTCGTGTGCTGTGTGCTATCTGTTGATTTCGGAATAAAGATTTTCATCAAGACTTTGGATTTGTGTGGCTATTTCCATTGGTCCTCCTACCACCAGAACTCTTCCTAGGCCTGGGCATCCAGCCAAACTGAGCATTCGTGGGAGAAGAGCCTTGGTGAGAGAAGTAAAGAAGAACCCAAAGATCACTGTGGCTGAGCTCCAGAGATGCAGTAGGGAGATGGGAGAAAGTTCCACAAAGTCAACTATCACTGCAGCCCTCCACCAGTCAGATCTTTATGGCAGAGTGGCCCGAAGGAAGCCTCTCCTCAGTGCAAGACATATGAAAGGCCGCATAGAGTTTGCCAAAAAACACATGAAGGACTCCCAGACTATGAGGAGTAAGATTCTCTGGTCTGAAGAGACGAAGATTGAACTTTTTGACATTAATTCTAAGCGGTATGTGTGGAGAAAACCAGGCATTGCTCATCATTTGCCCAATACAATCTCAACAGCGAAACATGGTGGTGGCAGCATCAAGCTATGGGGGTGTTTTTCAGCTGCAGGGACAGGACGACTGGTTGCAATTGAAGGAAAAGTGAATGCAGCCAAGTACAGAGATATCCTGGAAGAAAACCTCTTCTAGAGTGCTCTGGACCTCAGACTGGGCCGAAGGTTCACCTTCCAACAAGACAATGACCCTAAGCACACAGCTAAAATAACAAAGGAGTGGCTTTGGAACAACTCTGTGACCATTCTTGACTGGCCCAGCCAGAGCCCTGCCCTCAACCCAATTGAGCATCTCTGGAGAGACCTGAAAATGGCTGTCCACCGACGTTCACCATCCAACCTGATGGAACTGGAGAGGATCTATAAGGAAGAATGGCAGAGGATCCCCAAATCCAGATGTGAAAAATTTGTTGCATCATTCCCAAAAAGACTCATGGCTGTACTAGCTCAAAAGGGTGCGTCTACTCAATACTGAGCAAAGGGTTTGAATACTTATGACCATGTGATATTTCAGTTTTTCTTTTTTAATAAATTTGCACAAATATCTACATTTCTGTTTTTTTTTCTGTCAAGATGGGGTGCTGAGTGTACATTTAATGAGAAATAAAATTAACTTTTTTGCTTTAAGCAAATGGCTGCAATGAAACAAAGAGTGAAAAATTTAAAGGGGTCTGAATACTTTCCGTACCCACTGTATAAAATTGGGAGTCATCAGCATAGAGATGGTACCGGAAGCCAAATCTGGTGATGGTGTGTCCAATAGGGGCTGTGTAGAGAGAGAAGAGCAGGGGGCCTAGGACCAAGCCCTGAGGTACCCCAACAGCAAGGGGAAGAGGGGAAGAGACAGAGCCCGCAAATGATACACTAAAAGTGTGGTCCATGAGACTGAAAGAGCAGAGTATAGTGAGATGGAGTTGGTGGTCAACAATGTCAAATGCTACTGACAGATCCAGGAAATAAGAAGTGGATTAAACTAGAAAGAGAGGAGCTGGGAGACGTCTTCTTCTGTAACTGGATCAAAAGATGAGAATGAACAGGATGATGTGTGATAAATGTGATAAGTGAGGTGTGGTGAGGTTTAATGTGTGGTTCTGTCTGAGGCTAAGGCTCCACATAGTAAAGCGCAGCAAAAAAACAAGGTTTTCATTGCGATTTCACAGAGTTTTCCTTTGCAGACTTTCTGCCCTATTATATCCATATGGAAAATACTAGTGTTTCCACAGCTATAATTGACATGCTATGATTTTCAAAAAAGCGAGCGTTTTTGAAACTGTAGCTTTTCCACTGCAGCTTTTTTTCTGCAATGTTTGGATGGGATTAGCCAAAATCGCATCCACTTTGTAGGTACTTTAACCAGCCTTAAGCAACTTTATATTCCCTGTCTCAGGGCTGCAGTGCAGTTACAGGAGCTTTAGGCTCCAGCTCCATACTGTTGCCTCCACAGAAGCTAGGGGAACACTCCTTCATCCTCTGGAAGCTATGAAAACTGATTGTCTTCTCCCACAATCCAGAACTTGCTGGCTGGACTCTACCAAAGCTCAGATGCCCAGCCACTCATAAATGGAAAACATACAGTTTACATGCAAACTATATATGCAGTAGCACAGTGTAATATACATGCAGTACAAGCAGTACAAACAATTTAGCAGTGTCTACAGGGATGTTGCACAACTATTGCTATCAAGAATACAGGGTGTGTAAACAATGCCAGGTAGCTGAGCAACTGGAGAAACCGGCGATGTGCGTGGTCTCAACAGCCTCCAAAGCTCTAAAATCAATAGACTATCTATACATATGCCAAATGATATGTCACCAATTTTGAAGATGTGGATAACCCCTTTAAATCACTGTACAAAGTTGTTGCAGTTCAGGTATAAATAAAAATATTGATGTCAGAATGCAAAAAATTACAAACAATGCCTTATCTGCACAGGTACAATAAATGTAGTGATATCACAACACAGTACTAGAGACCGCTGCCAGAAGCACAGGAGTAAAAGTCACAGTGATGGCACAGCTAACACATGATTATACAACTCTATTCCAAAGTGATATTATAGAATAGGGTTAATAAATAAAAGATTGTAACACATATTTACAGATATTAGCAGTTCTGTGTATACACACTACTGTCAAACCAAAGTTTTTGTGACCTGTTTTGCAAAATCACATTCACAATGAGAAGATGGCAAGTTGTGAATGCACCCTGATGATTAGAGGTGAAAGAATCAAGAAGATACAGTAGAGGTCAGTTGACTGCAGACAACTAAAATAGAGTTTTTTTGTCCGATTCAGCATACATCTAACAAAGAATAAAATTTGTATTATGTACCATAAGATTCTGTTTGTACAAAGATATTCTTTCTTGAGAATACATATGGCATCCAAGCCCTAACAGCAGTACATAGAGGCCAATCTATGAGAAAAGGGGAGGATCACATTGCAATAAATTGAAAAATCAATGCTTGCAATAAATAGCAGGTACTTGTTTGTCACTTTATTGTCAAAATATCATACTGATCAGCTTCAGTGCATGAGTTTTAATAAGAATATTGAATCATGAAATAAGCAATATAAGAAGACAAAAATGTCAAATTCTGCACTTCATAGCCTACATAGTCTAGCAACACATGTGTAATATATAGGCATGCAATGTAGCTATTCTTCATTAGGCTGGACATCTAAAATACTATTTACGGCTCCTTGGTTGAAACTTGATACACCAGGGGAATATGAGCAAATTAAAAGATTACAGAGATTCCGTTTCTGGGATTTAGACCCCGCTTAAAACACCTAACTAAAATAACATACATAGTGTAGGACAAGAATGGAGGTCCTGCCTATGTTCTTGTGTAAATTACTCATTTACTGTGACACATGAGGGTGAGGAAATGTTGGAACTGATTTATTATAATCATTACCACTTTCTCTCACAGTTTCTATAACTTTCCAGTTAAGCAAGTTCACATTGAGTCCAGTATTAGTAATTCAAAGTGAACTCCTCCAGAAATGGAGGTTAGCAGCTTGTCCTCTCTACGCACTGACCTGACGATTCAGCACTATGTCAGGAATGGCTGATAATAAATAGCTGTCAGAAAGACCTTTATTCCTCTTAATGCAAATAAATCATAGTCACTTTTACGCAGCTACTCATTTGCCAGTTCTGCTTGAACGAATGAACTGTCAGACCTCCAATGAAGACATAGTAAATCCCAGAGCTCAAGCCTAGTCAGTGTGTCTGCCTATTAAACCCTAGCCTGTATTTACACATTAAAGGCCTGTTGTAGCCATATTTTTATATTTGTTCTGTGTACAAATAATGTACATAATGACAAACTTAAGATATCATGCATGCTCAAACAACAGAACCATCTAGTGTAGTACAGAGCATAAAAAAATGGCAATTTTGCTTAGATCAGATTTTTGTGCAAAAAAATTGCATCTTTTTAGTTACTGCGCTGTTCTCGCCAATTTATTATCATTGATGCCACAAATCTGGTGTAAATGATGTGGGAAATGTACAGCAACTATGATCTGGTGTACAATTCACTCTAGGCGCATGACCTGGCAGATGGTGTGCCTCTATTACGAGAAGGCATGTGCCTAGTCATATATAAGGCACACCCTCCACCAGCTATGGGGCCATGAAGACAGTTATTAATAACGCAAGTCTTCATATATCTGCCCCAATGTTATGTTTCCATGCAATCGTAATACTTGCCCAGAAAATAGTTAATGATAGACAATTGTTTATCCTGCCACAAAAATCTTCATTATTGGCTGATAAAAAACAGGCATATTAACATTACAATAGCTATTGCTGGCTAGAAAATGGCTCTCATATACTGCTAGGCAAAAATAATGCTTCTAATAATTATTCAATTTTTGTAATCATGTAAATGCATTGTAATAGCTAACATGTAATAGTAAATATTGCCTTTCCTCTTTGGATGTACTTTTTTCTACCCTCAATGAGAGGGAGAGCGGCTGAGATGCCTGTATTTATCACTTCTCATTATACATGAAGCCACACTGGCAGCCTCAAAGCCCAAAGTGAAGGTCACTCTAGAGGCGCAAACAGCTTATTGCAACATGTTGACATAAAATACCTTGAATCCTCCAAATTTTCAACTGGAAATTGTCCCCCCTGGGATCCATGGGGAAGCTTTGTAGATTACCTGCTGGCGCCAGAAGGGATCTTGATGTAACAGACACCCATGTTAGAAGAGCAATATTTTGCTTCTGCACTCACTTCCCCCCTTCTATATTACCAACCTGCCTCTGGCCAAGCCATAACATGGAGATCAGTGAGGTGCTAAGTGGCAGCACAGGAGATGTGGAGGAATGTAATGGGCTTGTTGATTGCTATGTTGCTGATGGTTGAGCTGCCTGCACCATAGATAATTCAAGAGGTCTCTGTTCCAGGCCCTATAGTAGAGATAAAGAATCCAGCCTATTATCATGTTCATTTACATCTTCTCTCTATCACTACTCAACACATACTTAAAAAGATGATAACTCACACGAATGTTTATTGTTCTAATAGTATGAAATAACATATGACACCTCCAGATCTCTATTTTAATGTATCAAGTTGTAGCTAGCAGCATTGTATAGCTTATTCTTTCTCCTTTCTGGATTTTACAAATGGAAATATTCTCATAATAGTGCAGAGGGACACAGAGGATTCATTTTCCCCATTGGTTTCCTATGTGTCAGTACAGGCTGCCTTACCAGAACCTCAATATAGGTGGCAATAAACAATAATATGTATTCTATTGATAGACTTGATCATTCACTGAAAAAGATATTGTTAAAAATCATAGAATTAAAAGTAAGTCAATTTTTTTCCTGAAGTTAGGTAAAGCAGTGGTTCACTGCGGGATTCAGACAGTCCCAAATGGTATCTGGTGGAGACTGTACAGGTGCAAAATACTGCTAAGCATTCACTCACACACCTGCAATCCATAAGGAGGTAGATGCTTAATATTCTAAATGCACCCAAATAAGACTTATATAAGGTGGCAGTCACATGGTATTGTGACTTGAGGTGCACTGTGCTGGCTTTACTATGAATGACAACCATACTATTAGGTTAAATGGAGTGTCCTAGTAATAGATTTTTTTTTGTCAAGGCATGAAAAATAAAAAAATTTTTGCACACATTGTTTTTTGCACCAAAATGTTCAACTTTTTCTTCCACCTTTGAGCCACTCTCGTCACTTTCCTGTAAGGGGAATAGGGGTGGCACGAGCAGAGCCACTGGCCTCGCCAGATTTATGATTATCTATGCTAGTTTATGGGCTTAAATTTTTAAACTTTAAATTTATAGCAGATATAAATGAGGCACACTCACTGCCATTGCAAGGAATATGGAGAATGATGTTTTCAAAGCTGTCCAATTTACTTGGAAATAGAGGTTTCCAGGACCAGGACCAAAACCCCAATTCAAACTCTGCTCTTATCCGCTCTTCACACAAACGTCTCCAAGACTTCTCCCGTGCATCCCCCATACTCTGGAACTCATTACCAAGACACATAAGACTATCCCCCACAATCACAAGCTTCAAGAAGGCCCTGAAGACTCACCTATTCAGGAAGGCCTACAACCTCCAATAACACTACTGTCACCACACCACCACCTGTACAGTCTCTATCCCTCTTCCCTCATAGATTGTAAGCCCTTGCGGGCAGGGCCCTCTATCCCACTGTGCCAGTTGGTCACTGTTAGTATTATCTGTTTTGTACATCTTGTGTACCATATGTAAATCCTTAAATGTAAAGCACCATGGAATTAATGGTGTTATATAAATAAAAATAATAATAATAATAATAACCCCCTACTGAGCAAACAAAGTTGTCAGTCTCATTATATTACCAGATATGTCCTGTTCCAATGATGTTGGATATTAATCTTTGGTTATGACAGATATCACTCCCTATCCAGCTCATTTTATAACTTGGCCCTCATCTGTGGGTAGGCTTTTTTCCATCATTGTTCTGTGCCTGTACAGCCAGTCAGCGCACAGTGCTATGACTGCAGCAGTCCTGCTCACAGTGGGTGATGATATATAGTGGGTGGAGCAGTTAATTCATCTGGAAATGCTCATGGGGACATAAATTAATGGATTATATACTGTATCACCAGAATAGTACATTTCCAGTAATAAATTGTCAACTTACTTTGTTTGACCAATAGGGGGATTTGAATTGGGTGTTTGAATTGTGGTTCCTGGGCAACCTGTTCCAGATGCAATGTGGCCAATCCAGAGGCTAAACACAAAGATAACGGAGCAAAGAAAACACAGTCCCTGGGGCTTATGTAGAAAGGAAAATGATAGGCTAAATTTGTCCATTCATATGCAACATTATAGGCAGTACATTGCCATGTGTAAATGAGGATCTACTGCAGAGATCAATGAAACTGTATGGGGGAGAGAATCGTTCCTCTTCTATGTTGTTTGCATTGGGCAGTGTAAAAGGTCATTACAAAGGAAGATGTGGAGATAAATTTCTTGTAATGAGAACTGATAGACAATATCGTATTTGTAAGCTGGTAATTAAATTGTAAGTCTTTATTAGTTCATATTAAAACATACTTCCAGAAGCCCTTCCATATTTTTTAGCTCCTGCATCATGTAATATGTTTTTCTTTAATATTACTAGGTTATTACATATTTATGTGATGTATTTCTGTTTAGGTATTAATTGGATAGACTGGGCTGTATTCAGATGATGCATTGTTTGTTTCTTTTTTAATCTCCAGTATCATCCTTGCAGCGCTAGCGTCCTGGTTTTCGAATCCTGCCAAGGACAACATCTGCAAGGAGTTTGTATGTTCTCCCTATGTTTGCGTGGGTTTCCTCCGGGTACTGCGGTTTCCTTACACACTCCAAAGACATAATGATAGGGAATGTAGATTGTGAGCCCTATATGGGACAGTGACTGTCAATGTCTGTAAAGCGCTGCGGAATATGATGCATATAAGTAATAATAATAATAATGTTTTATTTGCTTAACATATTTAATTGATGCAGTAATGATTTTGCAAAAGTTCTATACTGGTATTATATGCTCATTTTGCTGAAACTATTGGTGTTTCCCCACATGTGGGCAGTGCCATTTGCGTTACACATGCTGTTTCCGGTTAGTGTCTTTCTCTGAGAGCTCCAAAATCAGAACTTGTGACAAATTGCATATTTGAAAGCTGACCATTGTGTTTATGTTACTTGGCTGGTTTGAGCATTGGTTATTCTTTACATTATTCTTTTGCAGTTCATGTATTACTTCAGCATGTTTCAGCTATGATGTAGTGGTCCAACATCGGCCCATCATGTTTTTAAATGGTCTTTCTTACCTGTGCCTTGCTATGAGTAAGGGGTGTTACATCCTAAAATTCGTAAGCAGCACTAGACTAATAAAGATTTACATTTTTATGAAACTGGTGCAGGCAAAGTTTTGTCTGAATATGTTTCAAGCATGTGGTCCGACCGGAGCACTGACTTATGAAAAACGTGGAGCATTTACAGAGGTATGGTGAGCCGTGTGTTTTTTTTTGTTTCTTACACTGTTATAAGCACCAAGATAGACATGGACATTGATTAGGTGAATTATTGTAAAGTGAACTGGCCATACAGTCAGACCTATAATTTAACACTAGTGATATGGCACTAGAGATCACAACATTGTCTACTCTATGCTACTATGTAGTATGTTTCTATTTAGGAGATAAATACTCTAACTATAACTATCATTTATTTTAAGTTGAAATTTAAGTTGAAGCAAACTCCCAAGCACACATGATAATCCAACATGTCCGAGGAGTAGAAAGTCACAGATGGTGAAATAAGGGTTTTATGAAAGTAAAATAAATCACAGAAGGGGATCCCTTTAAAAAAAAAACAATAAAATATAACTTTTATTAGATATACTAAAATAAAATAAATAGAGTGTAGACAGACGGCGATCGTCAATGATTATATGGGAGTTGACTGTACAAGGAGTACTTCTGTAATTCCCCTGTAAACATAAAGAGGACAACAATAGTGGACAATCTCAGACCTAGGAGGAAGTGGTCTGTGGATAATTAAGCCACCAGACCACTCCACCACCCAGTCATGTCTATACCTAAAATCCTCATTAATAATGTAGCCAGACTTGACACAGGGATTGAATATCCCACCAGGAGAAATATCCCAAAGCAACAACCCCAAGGTATGCGAGATAAAACTAATTAGATCGATAATACGATGGAGCTATACAAGTAAGCATAATAAATAAATAAATAAATAATAAATTTTCGTCTGCTGTTATGTATATGTTCTCCCCCAATAACTAAAAAAATGGGACACAATAAGTAAGTGATAAAATTCCCATAAGGTGCAGTCAGAGAGGGAAATATGTATACAGTGGGGGAGTTGAAGGCTGTCTGGTTGTTTGAATGTTAAGAGTCCTGAACTAATACCCAGCTCTTAGCTACATACTACATCCTGGAAATTGCCCATATACAGAAGCAGTTGGGCTAAAAAATGCATGACTCTACGCATTTCTCTTGCAAAATGTAACAAGATCATCAGGAGTCTACCCAGGATAAAGACAATGCCGCATAGCCCCTATAGAAAGCAGTAAAAACTGCCGTTCCCGGAGCCTTCGGTACTTAATAGCCGACACCCCTATGAGAAACGAGTAGAGTCATGCAAGAACATGGGACGTCACTACCAATCAGTGGCCTAAGCAAAGGGAAATGGGACGTCACAGCTGGCGAGGATTTTCGGCAAAAGAAGAGGATTGGACTGTACTGGGAGGACACCGAAGCACCGGGAACAGATGAGTATGTTTTTTTTTTCACCTTCCCTGGCCTAATTAAAAAAATAAAATTATGCTGGACAACCTCTTTAATATCTTCTTCTTCTTCAATTGCTCAAACCATGGTGAAAATATCAGTGTACAGTACCCCTTTAATTTATAATTGGGGTTAGTGAGATCTGTGGACATACAGCCAATACAGAAAGGAGGCAAATTAGGGCCATTTCACACTACTTTTTGTCCATGTGCTGTCTCTGAAAAAAAACGGACAGCATCGCGTATAGCATGCAGGCTCATTATAGTGAATGGAGCCATTCACATGTGGTTGTTTTTCACAGACCAATAAACAATGAGAAAAAAATTGTGGCATGCTGTTTTTTTTTTCTCTTTTC
Organism: Leptodactylus fallax; assembly: GCA_947044405.1. Lineage (NCBI taxonomy): Eukaryota > Metazoa > Chordata > Amphibia > Anura > Leptodactylidae > Leptodactylus > Leptodactylus fallax. Next base: position 4,799,040 of record CAMRHE010000092.1, read on the forward strand.
TTTACTTGTCTCGAACCTTTCAAGTTTATGAATTTGTGGACAAATAAAAGGACAGCACATGGATATCATCCATGTGCTTTCCTTTTTCACAGATACATTGCCAGGTGTTTGATGAAAAGAATACAGCAAAAGAATACAGCATTTTTTGCGGATTCAAAAAACAGATTGCTCATGGATGACACAAGTATCGGACATAGATACAACATGGAAATACATTAGGATTTACAACATCTGATTATGTATAGTCTGCAAAACAGGTAGTGTGAAAGCAACCTTAGGCTAAGGGCAGACAAGCTGCATTTTTCGTTGCAGATTTTGCTGTGGTTTTTTGAGCTAATCTGTGACATGGTTCCTTAGCCTAACTAAGACTGGATTCACATCTGTGTTAGAGTCTCCATAGAAGACTCCACCGCACATTCCGCTTAAAATCGGTGGAGAGAAAAGTTCTGAATTATAGTCTATGGGGTCCGCAGGTTTCTGCGGGTATCCTAGCATAAGCTGTTTCTAAGCACATTTCTGGGATAGCATGTGCCACAGACTGAAGCCAGCTATTCATTGACAAAGATTTCTGCTATAATTTATGCCAGTTTCTTACCATACCTTCCAAAAAGCCCACTTTTAAAAGTTGTCTGAATGTTGCAAAAATTGTAAAATAATGTAAAATGTTGGCACTAATTGTGCAAAAAGTTACATAGTACATAAAAGTTGAATAATTTTTTATGCCAGAAAAGGTGTGCAACGCTTAACAAGTTTTAAATCGCATTACCCATGTCCAGTCTAGAAGTGACCTCTTCATAGAAGCTGATCAGATTAATCTGACAGGACCGATTCCTCATAAACCCAGTCATTACTGAATCTTTAAATATTAGATACAAGGGTCTGACTATCACATGCATAATTCCCTCAGAACTCGGGGTGTATGCCATCTGGACCTCAGTTGAATGCTGTGTTTATATTTATGGAAGCTGTCCCCATTGCAGAGATATCAGTTTGGCTATCAATATCAGTGTACTGTCAATTGGATTGTTGCTGGGCAGTGCCGAAGGCCTAATTTGCAGTAGAAGACAGTACTGTCAAGTGGGCATTTTCCACTACTCAGCAACCGCTAAGAAGTGAAATATTATAAAATAAAAAAGTAACCTATACTTGACTGTGTTCCAGCATTTTGCTAACATACTTTATTAGGTTAGGGCTACATGGGCAGTAATCTCAGCAGGTTAGCTACTCCAAACTCACGAGTGACTAACCTGCTGTGATCTGTGGTAGTGCACAATAACTAGCAGTGGTTTCCCTCTGATAAAAATTTTAATAAAAAGTGATCAAAGCAATAGACATGCCCCAAAATGGTATAACTAAAAAGTACACCTGACCCTGAAAAAAAAGATGCCTTATGCATTACCATACACAGAATTATAAAAAAGTTATGGGTGTTAGAATATGGCGACTTTAAGAAAAACATTTTTTTGGCAAAGTTTTAGATCTTTGTTAAGGGGTTAAAATGTAAACAAAAGTATATAAATTGGTATCCGGGAATCATACCAAAACTTAGAATACAAGTGACATGTCATTTTGACTGCTGAGTGAACTCTGTAAAAATGAAGCCAGTAAGAAAGTCACACAAATGCACTTTTTCTCCAATTCCACCCAATTCTCAATTTTTTTTCCAGATTCCTAGTACATTGTACAGAATAAATGGTAGCATCATGAAGAACAATTTGTCCCACACATTAAGCCCTCATATGGCTCTATGAACAGAAATCGAAAAACGAAAAATGTCACTGATGGGAAGGGGTTAAGTGAGCTGCAAAGTTTAAGGTGCACTGGAGGGGGGGGGGGGAGAAAGCATTTGCTGGGAGGCTGAGGAGGAGGGTGGTACAGCAGTCTAAGAGGGAGATTATGAGGGCATTGACTAGCATTTTTGTAGTTTCAGGGGTGAGGAAGGAACGGATTCAATGGATGTTCTTGAGTTGGAGATGGCAGGAGGTGTTGAGAGTTTGGATGTTTTGCTTGAAGGATAGGCCCGAATCAAAGGTTATCTTAAGGCAGTGGACCCATGGAACTGGGGTAAGTGTGGTCCCATTAACTTTGATAGATGTGTCAGGAAGAGGGGCCGTGTGAGTTGGGGCAAAGATGATGAACTCCGTTTTCTCCATGTTGAGTTTGAGATAGCAGGAGGAGAGAAAGGAGACTACGACTGCTAGACACTCTGGACAACAGAGCAGTAATGTCTGGTCCAGAGAGATATATTTGAGTGTCATCGGCATAGCACTGGTATTGAAAACAATGAGTTTCTATGAGTTGGCCAAGGCCGAGGGTGTAGATGGAGAACAAGAGGGCTCCTAGGAAGGAGCCTTGGGGGACACCTACAGAAAGAGGGCGTGAAGAGGAGGTGGTGTATGAGTGGGAAACGCTGAATGTGCAGCTGGAGAGGTATGAGGAAATCCAGGAAAGGACCATGTCTGTGATGCTAGGTGATGAGACAGGTTCTAACAAGAGGGAATGGTCCACTGTGTCAAAGGGCGGAGGAGAGGTCAAGGAGGAAGAGGATAGAGTAGTGACACTTGGCTTTGGCAGTTAGTAGGTCGTTCTTGACTTTGGTTAGTGCAGTTTCTATGGAGTGATGGGGTCTGAAGCCTGACTGTAGTCTGTCAAAGAGCACGTTGGACGAGAGATAGGAGGATAGTTCAGAGTGGATGTGTTGTTCAAGCAATTTTGAGGCATATGGTAGCAGTGAGATGGGGTGATAGTTGGCTGGAGAGGACAGGTCGAGGGATGGTTTCTTAAGTATGGGTGTGACAGTAGCATGTTTGAAGGTGGAAGAAAAGGATCCTCTGGTTAGAGATAGGTTGAAGAGATGGGTTAGGGCAGGAGTAAAGACTTCATTGAGGTTGGGGATGAGATGCGACTGGATCGGGTCAAGCGCACAGGAGGTGAGGTGGATTTTGAAATTAGAGTGGAGAGCTTTTCATCAGTGACAGTGCAGAAACAGGCTAAAGATGAAGAACACTGAACAGATGGGTAGAGTGGTTGTTGGGGGTGTAGGGTGAGAATGTCTCTAATGGTGTCAATTTTGATTTTGAAATAAGAGGCAGCACGGTGGCTCAGTGGTTAACACTGCAGTGCTGGAGTCCTGGGTTCGAATCCTGCCAAGGACAACATCTGCAAGGAGTTTGTATGTTCTCCCCGTGTTTGCGTGGGTTTCCTCCAGGTACTCCGGTTTCCTCCCACACTCCAAAGACATACTGATAGGGAATGTAGATTGTGAGCCCTATATGGGACAGTGACTGTCAATGTCTGTAAAGCGCTGCGGAATATGATGGCGCTATATAAGTAAGCATAATAAGTAATAATAATAATAAGAGGCAAAGTCTTCAGCTTAGATAAGTTATGTTGGATGGGGCACAGGAGGACAGAGAAGAGAGTATAAGGTAGTGAATAGCTATTTGGGGTTGTGGGATAGGGAAGATATGAGTGTTGTGAAGTTGACCTGGTTTGCAGAGGTTAGTGCATTCTTGAAGTTGAGAACTGCCTCTTTATACCTGATGAAGTCCCTCTGGGAGTGACTTTTCTTCCAGAGGAGTTCTGCAACCCGTGAAGCACATCTCAGTTATTTAGTCAGGTCCGTGTGACATGGTTGACTGGTGATTGGTTGGGCTCTGGTGTTTGTGAAGGGGACCACAGAGTGAAGGACTGAAGCAATGGTGGTATTATAGAAGGCAGCAGCGGCATCTGCATCCTCGAGCGAAGATATGTCAGTGAGTGGTAGGAGAGAGTAAGAGAGCGTGCGGATGTCAAGGCAGTTAAGGTTCCTGCAGGGGCCTATTCTTTTTTACTTGTTAGACTTTTGATTATTGCACGGTGAATAGCACATTAATGCTGAAACTAGTGATTGCAGCAGTCTTGTGAATGATATAGAAGATGTCATCATTGAAGGACTGGTAAAGGCCAGCAGAGCAGGGGCATGTAATGGGTGAGTGTAGGTTATTTCTTTATTTTATATAATTTTTTAAAATTTCTAGGATACTTTACACTTTATTAAAGCAAAATTCAGAGATTCAAGCATGCTCTGCACATTTTTCAGAAAGACATATTTTAGGTGCCATACACACCATGTTTATATCATCCACGTAGCAGATCCATTTAAGGCCCCACATTGTAGAAAAGCTGCTTTTTTTTGGCAGATTTTGCTTCACCAGGAATGGGAAATATATAGGAAGCTGTTATACTTCTCCCTTCCAAATTCACTCCTACTTTGGCTAAAAAAACAAAAACAAAAACAAAAAAAACACAACAAAATCTGCCACAAAAAAGCAGCTTTTCCAAAACGTGGGGCTTTAACGTAAAGCATGCAAAAAATTAATGCAAAAAATGTAAGCACATATGTAACACATACTGTATATGTTTTCATAGAGTCAGTTTAAAAAAAAATAAGCAAAAAAACTGATTAAGGCTACGGCCCCTTTTTTTGTTGCAGATTTTGCTGCGGTTTTTTGAGCCAAAGCCAGGAGTGGATTTAGCAGCAGGTAGAAGTATAAGAACTTCCTATATATTTCCCATTCCTATTGTAGCCATTCTTGGCCTTGGCTTAAAAACCGCAGCAAAATCTGCAACAAAAAATGCTGCATTTCTGCAACGTGGGGCCTTAGCCTAAAACAGATACAAATGGATTATCATCTGTTTAAAACACAAAAAAACAAAAACCAGTGGATACAATCAGTTGGCTATCTATCTGCCTCTCTTTTCATCCATTTTTAGCATCTGTTTTTTGTATCCATTATATAGAATGTGATGTTAATGTCCCTTACTTCTCGATTAGTTCTTTGATTATAAAATCATTCTTTTATAAGAACTTTTATTTTTTTACTTTACACTTTATTCAGTGTTATGGTAAGAAAGATGGTGGAACTTTATAACTAAGAAAGAGTGTAAACTGAACCTGAGTATACAATGTTAAGTGTGTTTATAACTAATTACAGAAGATAATTAACCACTCCTCTGCTGAGAAGACAACCCACTGTTTATTTCTCCCTGACCCAGCTCTATTAAGGAAGTTAAGGTAAAACAGATCAGCGCTCAGTGTGATTACTGATAAGATAAATTCCTCAGGAGATGGCCTGTGAGATGGAGGTCATTTCTAATGTGCCTTTTACTAAGCTGTCCTTTTAGAGAATGTGCAAAGATTGAAGTCTCTTAACTTTTAAAGCACTTTAATACATATGGACAGTACATCCATTCATAAACACTGCTGGATAATGGACAGTGAAAAACTTGTAACACAGCAATAGGTGCCAGGGAAAAAGCATTTGAAATACAATGCATCAGTGTTTAAATACAATTAGTTTTGGACACATTTTATACAGTTCAGTAATTGCCAAATAAAACATGCTTTGGTCAGGAATTAACACCTCCAGAGGTGTCTAGCAGTACAGTCATGGCCAAAAGTTTTGAGAATGACACAAATATTATATTTTCACATGATCTGCTGCCCTCTGGTTTTTATGTGTGTTTGTCAGATGTTTTTATCACATACAGAAATATAATTGCATTCATATTATGAGTAACAGAAGCTTATATTGACAGTTAGAATGCGTTAATGCAGCAAGTCAATATTTGCAGTGTTGACCCTTCTTCTTCAGGACCTCTGCAATTCTCCCTGGAATGCTCTCAATCAACTTCTGGACCAAATCCTGACTGATAGCAGTCCATTCTTGCAGAATCAATGCTTTAATTTTGTCTGAATTTGTTGGTTTTTGTTTGTCCACCCGTCTCTTGATGATTGACCACAAGTTCTCAATGGGATTAAGATCTGGGGAGTTTCCAGGCCATGGACCCAAAATCTCTATGTTTTGTTCCCTGAGCCATTTAGTTATCACCTTTGCTTTATGGCAAGGTGCTCCATCATGCTGGAAAAGGCATTGTTGAGCGCCAAACTGCTCTTGGACGGTTGGGAGAAGTTGCTCTTGGAGGACATTCTGGTACCATTCTTTATTCATGGCTGTGTTTTTAGGCAAGACTGTGAGAGAGCCGATTCCCTTGGCTGAGAAGCAATCCCACACATGAATGGTTTCAGGATGCTTTACAGTTGGCATGAGACAAGACTGGTGGTAGCGCTCACCTCTTCTTCTCCGAATAAGCTGTTTTCCAGATGTTCCAAACAATCGAAAAGGGGATTCATCAGAGAAAATGACTTTACCCCAGTCCTCAGCAGTCCACTCCCTGTACCTTTTGCAGAATATCAGTCTGTCCCTGATGTTTTTTCGGGAGAGAAGTGGCTTCTTTGCTGCCCTCCATGAGACCAGGCCTTGCTCCAAGAGTCTCCGCCTCACAGTGCGTGCAGATGCACTCACACCTGCCTGCTGCCATTCCTCAGCAAGCTCTGCACTGCTGGTAGCCCGATCCCGCAGCTGAAACACTTTTAAGAGACGGTCCTGCCGCTTGTTGGTCTTTCTTGGGCGCCCTGGAGCCTTTTTGGCACCAATGGAACCTCTCTCCTTGAAGTTCTTGATGATGCCATAGATTGTTGACTGAGGTGCAATCTTTCTAGCTGCAATACTCTTCCCAGTTAGGCCATTTTTGTGCAGTGCAATGATGACTGCACGTGTTTCTTTAGAGATAACCATGGTTAACAGAAGAGAAACAATGATGGCAAGCACCAGCCTCCTTTTAAAGTGACCAGTGGTGTCATTCTTACTTAATCATGACAGATTGATCTCCAGCCCTGTCCTCATCAACACCCACACCTGTGTTAATGGAGCAATCACTGAAATGATGTTAGGTGCTCCTTTTAAGGCAGGGCTGCAATGATGTTGAAATGTGTTTTGGGGGATAAAGTTCATTTTCTAGGCAAATATTGACTTTGCAAGTAATTGCTGTTAAGCTGATCACTCTTTATAACATTCTGGAGTATATGCAAATTGCCATTAGAAAAACTGAAGCAGTAGACTTTGTAAAAATTAATATTTGTATCATTCTCAAAACTTTTGGCCATGACTGTAAGTTTACACCCCTCTCCCTATTCAGATGACGTTCAAACCTGCCAATCTGGAGAATGGCAACCTTTCTCACCAGAGTGAATGGAATGGCAAGTTGCTGGTGCACAATGATATTCCACTCATGCTTTATAAGACTACCAGAGATAGCAGAGTGCTGTACCATTCACACAGGAGAGACAGGACCCAATTGTTGGGCTCCACTTCCGGATCCCCATGAATCAGAAAACTGACTTATGCTGTGGATAGGTAATAATTTGCTTTGGTGGTACAATCCCTTTAAGTAGATTCCAGACTCTTCTAGTAGTGTAAATGTCATCTGAATTCTCTATTCTTTTGTTTTCAGGGAAGATATGCTGCTGCCAGAGTTGTCAGTGACCTACAGTCTTAATACACCTGCCTATGTAGCTAAAATAAAGCACTAATTGATGCGTTTCCTCCTTTGCTCGGCCTATTACACTGACCAGCGCAAGCTACTTACAGATTTATTGCTTATTAATAATCTTGCATTTTTTATGCAGCACAAAAGATGCAGTCAGCCAGCAAACATGCATTTGTTTTTTTTTTTTGTTTTTTTTGTCGGCTGGTTGGGAGCAAAGTTATGCATTCCATTTACATTGGGAACATGCATTTCTATGAACACTTGTTCCCCATGATTGGCTCGGGAGAAGTAATAGCTGCAGTGGCATAAGTACCGGGTTAGCAGATGTAGGGACTGCCACAGAGCCCGGGAACCTGATGCTTTTTTTTTTTTTTTTCATAGGCTGTTACCTGCTGGAGTAACCCCAGCAGGTAACAGGTCCTATTTACTTACCGATCCTTGCTCTTGCTCATGACCCCTCCGCTTCCCCTTCTGCGTCCGATTCATATCGCTGGGCCCCCTGGAGGGCAGAAGAGGCAGCTGTGAGCAGGAGCAGTGATTGGTAAGTAAGGCCGCGGGCCTGCGGCAAGAGTATTTGTTGGGCGAACCCCAGCAAATACTGCTATCATTATACATTGGGGACTCTTCAGACCTCAGAGCATAATGATTGGAGGCCCAGGGGAGGTGAGTGAATATAAAAACCAGTGTTACTAACCTCTCCTGTGCTCCTGCATTCTCCAGGCAGTCTTTGGGCCTCTTTGGTGACGTCCCAGATGTCACGTGGGCCAGGCCGGTGTCACTATGCAACACAGCGCCGGCCTGGCCCACGTGACGTCTGTACCGACATTGAAGAGGGCCAAAAGCAGCAGGGAGTGCGCCGGAGCCCGGGAGAGGTAAGTAACATTGTTTTTATGTTTCTCACTTCCCCTGGGCTTCCAATCATTATACTCTGAGGTCTGAAAAGACCCCAGAGTATAATAATAGTTTGTGGGTGGTCCACCATGGGACATAATACTGTGTGCAGGGGCCACTATGGGGCATAATACTGTGTGCAGGGACCACTGTGGGACATAATACTGTGTGCAGGGGCCACTGTGGGGCATAATACTGTGTGCAGTGGTCACTATGGGGCATAACACTGTGTGCTGGGGCCCCTATGCGGCATAATACTGTGTGCAGGGTCCACTGTGGGACATAATACTGTGTGCAGTGGCCACAGTGGGACATAATACTGTGTGCAGGGGCCACGGTGGGAGATTATACTGTGTGGAGGGTCCGCTATGGGACATTACACCATGTGGAGGGGCCGCTATGGGACATTATACTGTCTGAAGGCCACTTTGGGACATTATAATGTGTGTAAATGGGGCGTTATACTGTGTGGGGGCCAGGAAAGGGGGCACTATGCCATAGGGGGGCCCAAGTCAAAAGTTTGCTGGGGGCCCAGTTACGCCCCTGAATAGCTGTCAGTCATATGAGCATTGGACCATCAGCTATTGAAGGTGTATAGCAAGCTAAAAAGTTACCTGTACAGCTTAGACTATGTTCACATCTGTGTCAGAACCTCTATTTGGATCTAGTGCTGCAGATGTGTAAAATGAATGCTATATTCTTTGAAATACAATGTAGGTAGAATCCGAGGGACTTCATTATAAGTCAGTGGGGCTCATCGAGTGCAACCTGTGTCTTTAGAAAGTTGCACAATGATGGAAGTCGCAATTCAAATATAAAAAGAACCCTATTCTCTGGCAGGATCTCCTATTTCTGGAGGAAATAATCAAGGTTTGGGCATCCTGGAGTTGAGCATACTCTTCAGAGGAAGTGAATTGAAACCAGTAGAACCAGATCAGATTACGTTTCGAAGGGTCACTCCTACAGACAGATATCATATGCTCCATTTACATGATCTTGTTTACTCTTGCAATCCATTGTGCCATAGTAGACAAGTTTTAGGATTTCCACAAAACGGGAATACAGCCTTCACAGCATTTAGGAGATGTCTAAGGAGGAACTGTTTGTATTTCATTAGGGAAATATCGGTGCAGTGGAGAAGGAAGAACCCCACATTGGTGGGCAAGGGCCTATCACTGAGTCAGAAAGCTACATCTCGGAAAGTTATCCAGAATGGGGAGAGGAACAGAATGGGCAGGACCAGAAAATATGTAACAGGGTGGCCTTCTTTGAACACGACTTTTTGAATAAGATCTAGTGAGTAAAATCTGTTTTTCTAAAAAGTGAAGCTGTATAGAGCACAGAGTGTAATGCATCTGATAGGAATATCCTGGACACCAGATGGAGCCATAAAGCACATGTTCTTCTCAGAAATGCATCTAGGAAATTTGACTGGCTCTTCAATATGTTCAATGAATTGTAGCATTTTCAAAAAAGAACACATTTAAGCAGACCTTTAATAATAACATATGCAAAAATAATTTCTGATATTTTGTTACTCTAAATTGTTTTACTATATTACTCAATGTGCAGTGTGGTTTAAAGTGTTTATGGTATAGAGTTTGTAGGCAAATTCTAGATACAGTGCCTTGCGAAAGTATTCGACCCCCTTGAACTTTTCAACCTTTTGCCACATTTCAGGCTTCAAACATAAGGATATAAAATTTTAATTTTTTGGTGAAGAATCAACAACAAGTGGGACACAATCGGGAAGTGGAACGAAATTTATTGGATATTTTAAACTTTTGTAAAAAATAAAAAACTTAAAAGTGGGGCGTGCCAAATTATTCGGACCCCTTTAAGTTAATACTTTGTAGCGCCACCTTTTGCTGCGATTACAGCTGCAAGTTGCTTGGGGTATGTCTCTATCAGTTTTGCACATTGAGAGACTGAAATTTTTGCCCATTCTTCCTTGGAAAACAGCTTGAGCTCAGTGAGGTTGGATGGAGAGCGTTTGTGAACAGCAGTTTTCAGCTCTTTCCACACATTCTCGATTGGATTCAGGTCTGGACTTTGACTTGGCCATTCTAACACCTGGATATGTTTATTTGTGAACCATTCCATTGTAGATTTTGCTTTATGTTTGGGATCATTGTCTTGTTGGAAGTTAAATCTCCGTCCCAGTCTCAGGTCTTTTGCAGACTCCAACAGGTTTTCTTCCAGAATGGTCCTGTATTTGGCTCCATCCATCTTCCCATCAATTTTAACCATCTTCCCTGTCCCTGCTGAAGAAAAGCAGGCCCAAACCATGATGCTGCCACCACCATGTTTGACAGTGGGGATGGTGTGTTCAGGGTTATGAGTTGTGTTGCTTTTACGCCAAACTTATCGTTTTGCATTGTGGCCAAAAGGTTCAATTTTGGTTTCATCTGACCAGAGCACCTTCTTCCACATGTTTGGTGTGTCTCCCAGGTGGCTTGTGGCAAACTTTAAACGAGACTTTTTATGGATATCTTTGAGAAATGGCTTTCTTCTTGCCACTCTTCCATAAAGGCCAGATTTGTGCAGTGTACGACTGATTGTTGTCCTATGGACAGACTCTCCCACCTCAGCTGTAGATCTCTGCAGTTCATCCAGAGTGATCATGGGCCTCTTGGCTGCATCTCTGATCAGTCTTCTCCTTGTTTGAGATGAAAGTTTAGAGGGACGGCCGGGTCTTG